>CM056208.1:27674196-29168363 GCA_029692085.1 Gymnothorax javanicus | reverse complement strand
CTCTGGTCGATGCAGATTCATGTCACATTTCCATTAGTGGGCAGTTCAGAATGACCCAAACAGAAATTTGCCAACAACGTTTCATATATCAGTGATGCACTGATGTAGCCAAACAAAATACCATCTTAATTCAGAGACACCCCAACAGAAAAAGAGCAAAAAGAATGAGGAGAGAGAATAAAATGTGGAAGCAAAAATAGTGAGACAGAGGAGGAGAGATGACAGGTGGTAAGAAAAGAGAGGTTAAATGTGTCCCCAATGAAACAGGTCTGAAGCACAAGCCATGCAGCTGTCTATACAGCTCAAGAATTGTAAAGGAAAAAGGGAAGTCTTGATATCCTAAAAAGCTCAGAAAAAGAGTAAATGGGAGGTATAATGAGGGACAGGAGACAACACAATTTAGCAGTGTCCTTGGTAAAGCATTGTTGACCTGTCAGAGCCAATGAATGTGGCTCACTCTCTGCAAGGCTAATAGGTGTGTGTGTGTGTGTGTGTGTGTGTGTGTGCGTTTGTGTGCGTGTGTGTGTGTGTGTGTGTGTGTGTGTGTGTGTGTGTGTGTGTGTGTGTGTGCGTGCGGCGTGTGTGTCTGTGTGGAGTGGAGTGGATTGGGGTTATATGGGAAAGGAACTGTCGTAATCTCTTCAAGGCTAAGACCGAGGGTTGAAGTAATCCTATTAAACAGTCCATTGATTCTGTCAGGTAGTTATAGGCTTGAATTCAGCTTTGGCCTGCTTTAATTTTGCAGAGTGGGTGCATTGTCATAGAGTAGGCCGGGTGGGTGGGGTGGGTCTGAGACCAACCTAAACTCATTAACTTGCCCCCATAGCTCAACCACTATGTACATCATCCCCCCACAAAACCACCCTCCCCCAAAACCTACACATCCCAATTCCCAAGTTAGAACAAAATCCATCTCCACAGCTTTTAAAGTGACATCCAAGGCCTAGGAGGAGGACACATCAAAACTGACCACTGAGCCTAGGTAAATTTGATGGCAGAGGGCACTGGAATACTAGCGTGCGTGTTTGCCCATGCGTATATCAGCTGTGTTAGTTCACTGGGAGACAGCAATGGACAAAGAGCAGAGTATGGGGATAGGTGGAGGGTTGTGAACTGAGGGACGATAAAATAGACAACAAAACATTTTAAAAGAGCAAATTTTGCCAATTTTGAAAAAAACAAATGGTGCACATTGAAAAAAGTATCAAGGCTAGAAACCAATGACAAGACAAATAGGATGGGTTCTACAATGATGGATCAAGTTAAAGGATTCGGAACCCACCCACAACTTACTCATCCTATGCCATGGCATTAAATCCATTGTACAATGGTTTAGTCCATGGCTGGGAGTTGCACAGAGAAACAAAGAATTGGCCGTTAGGAGAAGGAGTGTCCATCAAAATGATGTTCCCCTCAAACTGCACAGCAGAGAACCTTTTGGTTGATTATGCTAATATACATACTGTGCCCTCAAGAATTATTAGCGCAAAAAACTAACTTTTAATTGAGGGAACGTAATTGAAAAAAATATTGAATTCTATTCATGAAATAAATATTTTTCTCAGAAATCATTGGTGCACCTTCATTTAATATTTTGTGCAGCCTCCCTTCACCAATATAACAGCCCTGTGTGTTCTCCAGTAATGCGTGGTGAGGTTGGTGAACACATGACACTGGATCTGAGACCATTTTTCCATACAGCGTCTCCATATATCTTTAAGATTCAGAGGTCAATGCTTGTGACTCTCCTCTTTACCTCATACCGCAGATTTTCCATGGGGCTTAGGTGTGCTTGAGATCATTGTCCTGCTGGAAGGTCCAACCACAGCCAATTTTAGGCTTCCTTACAGTGGCTGCTAAGTTCTCACTTAATATCTGCAGGTGTTTTATGGAGTCCATAATACCATATATGCCAACAAGATGTCCAGGGCCTCTGGAATAAAATTAGCGCAAAATATCGAAGATCCACCATTTTACTTCACAGCGGCCATGAGGTGCTTCTCTGTGAGGTTTGCTTTGTGTCAAAGCAAAACCCACCTTTGACATTTGTCTCCAAAAAAACTCTAATTTGGTCTAATCTGACCATATAACTCGGTCCCACTGAAAGTCCCTGTAACTTTTGGTGAAGAGTAGGCACTTTATTTTGGGATTGACAGCAGAGGCTTTTTTTGGCAACCCTCCGTCACGACTAGGGGTGATGTAGGTGGCATCTGATGGTAGTTTTTGAGGCTCTCTGACCCCAAGGCTCGGCTGACTTCTGCATTTCTCCAGCTGTGATCTGTAGAGTCATTTGCCAGTTGAACTATCCTCCTCACTGTGTATGGAGTCAATGTTCACACTCATCCTCTTCCAGGCTGATTCTTAAAATCTCCCATTACTTTTACATTCTTCATTATAGTCTTCACAGAGTATTTTTAACCATTTAGAGATTCCCTTATATCCATTTCCTGATTTTCGTTTCTCTACTACAACTTTGCGCTGCACAATGTCACTTTGTGAGTCTTTCCTGCAGTGCTGAATATCTAAAGGAATTTGGCGTTTGTCACCTGATATTTATGCCCCAGCGAAACAGGAAGTCATGTTTGATCATTTAGTTCCTAATCAAACCCGTGAACTGAAAACTGTAAACTGGAAATATGCTACGGTGAGATTTTAATCAAAGGATTTTCTAGGTGTGCCAATAATCGTGGCAAATATGTTTTGAGGAGAACTGTTTATGCCAACATTTAATTAATTTATTTTTTTTACTTCAATGAGAAAGCAATATTGTTGTGAATATTTTGAGTCAACAACCAAGAGGATAAACTGCAAATACATTTTTGTTCTGCTTGTTTTCCTCATATTAAAGGAGCAAATAATTTTTGAGGGCATAGAAGTCTGTCTACACTATGATGGCTACATTGTTCTTTGCTGTATAATAGAAAGCGGTGAAAGCCTCAAACTGGTTTTACTTCTTTCAGGAAACATCTGTGCTAGTCGGCACTGCTGAATTAAGGAAGGGTTCTGAAGAGATCAGAATGGCTATGAAGCATCTTATCTGCGAAATAGAGTAAAAGAAGATAGATAACGTTCTTGTCAAGAAGAGCAAGTGTCATAAATTTGGTTCAATCACAAGGCAGCATCTCCGCAGATAGATAGAGAGAAAGACAGAGAAAGAGGGAGAGTTACAGAGAGGCGAGAGAGAGTGAAAGAAATGGCATCCTGTCTCTGTTAAATTAGTTGATTAGGCCTAGATGTCAACAAACTTTTTTTTTTTAAACATACCTTTTAAACAGAAAAGGGTTGTGCTATTCATTGCAGTTGCTTTAGCAATTTACCAAGGAGTATGGATAAAACAATACGGGAACTAATGTGCAATGAAAAGCAAAAGTGGTATGTTCTGAGGACAGTCTGTTATATCCTGACTCTGAAATGCCACCGCTTACATAGTAGCATTAGAATGGAGTGGATAATCACAGCTCTTGATTCAGATGGAATATAAAGAAGTCTTGCCTCATGACAGAATAACTTGTATTTGCATTACAACAGAAAGGGATTCCACTTTTATTTGAGCCCTTTCAGTTTGAAATAAAGATGAATATATCAAGGGAATTCCGTATTTATACTCATAAAATATACAATATGCTGTCAACCTTTTTCAATTGAGATGAGGCTCTCGATTTAAATGTCGCATTTATGTTGACATTTTAAACGAGGGGTATAATAGATTGCTGTCAGCATGCAGCACCATTTTGCTGATGGGGACACTTTGGTAAAATGTTTGATATTGGTTGCTTCTTCCTAATCGCAAAATGCTGAGTCGAGATAATTCGCCCTCCACTTTGCCTGGGTATCGGCCACCTACAACACTTGGCCATGTCTCGCCTCAGGCTGATGTCTGGCTCGCTATTCTGCCTGAAACGGCACACATACTCTGCAAATGAATTTGTTACAGTCTATTTCAGCTTGCCATACTTGCAAATATTTGACAGATATGTATCTTAATCCATTTATTGGCTACAGACACTCATGCATACTTATTAAAGTAAAAAAGAAAATTATGTGATAATTATTGAATGGTGGAATAATAATAATATTAATCATCATCCTCATCACATCACAAAGAACATTACATAAATAATAATTGAATGATGGAATAATTTGTGAACATAATAATAATGACAATAATAATATTAACTGATATCTTAGTTGAGAGGCTCACAGTGCATGCTGAATGTGCACTGGGTAAATAGCCATTTGGTTGAGAACAACCAACCCCTTATTATTATTATTATTATTATTAGTAGTAGTAGTAGTAGTAGTAGTAGCAGCAGCATTAGTATTACGGTTTTTCTCAGTTGGTTTGGTGCATTTCTCTGATCAGAATGAAAATTCTCATAACTATTAGTTCAACCTCCGCAACATTTAGTCACTTTTGCACATCATAGTAGCAATTTCTTATTCCTTTGAACAAATTGCAAATGCTTTTGGACATGCATCAATTGCTTTCATACAATTCTCTGCTGTTTTATAACATTATCATTTGCTTATGTCATGTCAGTCAAAATGAACTATACTTATGAATGCTGAATAGTCATTCCCTATAAAACTAATAGTCCTCATTTCATTGCTTGAGTCATGACATACAAAAATGTTGAACTAGTGGTCAAAATCTGTCAAGCAATTGCATTGCAAGGGATGATATTCGCTGTGATGTAGATGAAAATATGTGGCCAGACAGACAGGAATGTCTGGATGTGCAGGAATGATTTACAGTACTCTGTATGTCCAGTTACAATATGTACTGCAATATTGTTTACAATTGTGCACAGCTCTACCCAAAGGGTGTTTCTTATGTTTGTTGTGAATACATGACTGTAGTTATTTTTCTTTTGCACAATGCTGTGAACAAATTAGAATTGCAAAGAGCATATGCAGAAAAAATGTGAAACATATGTATTCACAATCTTGTACTCAATTACCCCACTAAATACAGTAATGTGTAACTGTAGTTTTCAAATGGCTATACAATTAGTGTATAGTGCTGTCTTGAGCATTTTCAGGTAGAGTCAACAAGATCTGACTTTTTTTTGCATTGGAAAACACTTTCAGGGTAAACTGTCATAATGAAAACATGACAAAGCCATTTGATTATCTTGTTCATAAACAATGGTGTCAGGACTTATCATTTTGATGACACTGACAGTTTCATTGACATGAATATTTGCTTTTGAGGAATAAACTATGCATTTTGAGCAAGTGACACGCTTTTGCAGGTTATCAACTAGGTTTTGCGGTTTGCACTAATTGTTTTGAGAAATGTACTAACTGTTGTGCAAATGTTAGTGATGAGAGAAAGGCACCAAAGCGACTGAGAAAAACTGTAGTATAAGTTTCTGTGGTAGTGGTAGTATATCTAAGGATGATTAACATAACTTGGGTAACATACGCAAGAAGCTTTTTACAGGGATTACCCCAAACTTATTGAAAGTAATAATTGAACTTGCATTCTTGAAATGCGTTATTTGTCTAACATTTCTCCACGCCCATCGTACCACGCCCAGCTGGGTATTTACAAACGCACCGACGCAGCAATAGGTGGAGATGGTTCTTTGCAATGACGTAAAAAGGGGAGGGCGCGTGTCCTCCGTGCAAGCGGAAATCAGAGGGGAAATATTGCTACTGGGCTAGGGGAGCTGTCAGGCGGAAAGTGTAGTCCACGGCTTGAAACATTTTAATTTACTTTTTAGGAAAGAAACCAGGAACATCTCTTTTCTGGCTACTCGGGGACGGTTGTAGTCGCGTAAAGGAACCAGGGTAAGTGTTTGAATCACGGATTACGTTCTATTTCTGCAGATTTTCTGAGGCGAACCCAAAGGTGCACAACTTGTATTCACGAACGGATGTAGCGCATTTGACGTTACGTGCATTGCTTATTTGCCTGAGCCGTACGCCAACGGACCAGAGTATCACAGAAGAGTTACGCATGTCAGTGGCGAGCTTGCATATTTCAACTTGATTGAGTTCGTGTATCAGTCGTTCGATTTCTTCTGAAAATATTTAGCAAGTTGTTTGACGAAATGCTAACAGTATAGCGCGACAGTCGGAACTGCTTGCTGTGCGGATTTTACATAATTCTTGCTCGTTTTCTGCATGACGTTCACCGTCTGATCGCATTCCCACTGCATTGGCGCTGTGCTTGCCCAGGACCTAGTTATGGTGCTAGTTATGGTGATTAAAAAATGTCTAACGAGCCAGCTAGCTACTTTTCTAGTGGCTGGATTAGAGGGGTAGCTAAGTCATTATCTAGCTAATAGTTAGCTACCGATTCTAGTTTAAAGTGATCGAAGCGGAGAAGAAAAAAACAATGAAGAAAGACCAGCTGGTAGTTGACTTAGTTGCGAGATTAATAACGTTTTGTAGGCGGGATCGCCAGAGGTTTCCCTCATTGTGAAATTCATGTTGATAAATCCTCTCTGTATGTCCCGTACTTGTGTCGTTGATTATGACACCTTACCTGTTCGATTCCACGATTGCATCTGCCAACGTTTCCATGCTGTTGACACACTCGGCTTTGGCTCATAAGACTGCATCTTTATTCTCGTAAAAAATGCGGCTCGGCCTCAATCCTCTTTATCTGTCATTTCACCTCTCATTTCTCTGCATGAGTTGGAGGACTTGCCCTTAATCTAAATTGAGGTATTCAGTTACCTGTCCTTATATCTTGTGTAATGGAGGGAACTGCGCTTAGCTTGAATCTCTGAGGCTGTGAGTTTGATT
This sequence comes from Gymnothorax javanicus, assembly GCA_029692085.1. Taxonomy (NCBI): domain Eukaryota; kingdom Metazoa; phylum Chordata; class Actinopteri; order Anguilliformes; family Muraenidae; genus Gymnothorax; species Gymnothorax javanicus. The sequence continues at coordinate 29,161,604 of CM056208.1, read as the reverse complement.
TCAAGGTGGAGGCACTACCGTTATGGTTGAAAAAGATGGTCAACTTGAATTGGTTGTTTACTTATCTTGTCTTGGAACCTTAATTCCGAAAAAGTAGGTACATTACGTGCAATGCAGATGAAATCAAGAGGGACTGATTTGATAGGTCCATTCACCCTCAACTGTATTAAAAAAACATTACATCAAATTTTTGGATGGTTTAAGTTGTGAATTCAAATTCTTTTCGAAAATGTGTGTTTATTTCAAATATAACTGACTACAACAGACTAAAAAAAAAAGATCTGGCGCATGTAGGCATAACGTAAAACTGTAAAACTGCAACAGCTGAGGTGAAAAGAATGATAACTCACTGAAATATTTAATTCTGAAAATTTAAACATTTAATGTTTGGACACAAAAAAAAAATCAATTTTCAATAAATAACCTTGTAAAAGAGGTTCAGTGACATCCAGTAAGCCAAATACCAATCAAAAACCTTCATCATTGGTCTTTCAGGGGATGAATCACCGAAACGTCAGACAGTTCAGTTTTGGTGTCTGCTCGCACTGTCTGCTTGCACCTTTGTCGGACCTTCGTCTTTGCGTATAAATTACAGGGCAATGCAACATGATCCCCTCTGCTCGTCTTCTTGCACTCATTTCTGGGCTTTTTCAGCGTATGGTGTGATAGAATACATGATGAAATGCAACTTTGTTGCCCTTTTTTCATTTTAAGTTACTGCCTAGCAGGAGTAAATGTTGCTCAGTGACTGTATCCCTACTTTTTAATGAGAAATTGTCACCATCACTGTCGACCAACCATGGAAAGGGATTAATCATGGCCTGTCACTGTAAGTGTTAGTCCCTGTCATTGTGCTGTCACTGAGTTAGTTTGATGAATGGATACATGAACTCTGTGATTTGCTCTTGGGATGATCTGAAACAAATTTATAGTATCACCAGTCTTGGCAGAGATGAAACATATCTCCGCCACTGATCGCTGTAATGACACGTTCTTTATTTTCTTTTAATTACTTCACACACGTGGTACTGCTGCAATAGAAAAAAGCTTCAAAATCCAGATGCAGCACCGGCAGGAATGGGGTTTGTTCGGTATTCGCCAATTTTATTTTTAAACAGTGATCTAAAAACTTCAGGTTTGGTGTGCTGAAGGGTCAGTCGGGTTACCAGAAACGCATTTATTTGTTAGCCCTCGGCAGTCCATCCCAAATGTCTTGGGGGTCATCAAGATGTTTTTTGGCAAATGTGAGATGAGCCTTCGTAATCTCTTTGGTCAGTAGTTGCTTTCATATTGCAGCTCTCTAACGGATGCTATTTTTGCCCAGTCTCTTTTTTTTTTTTTTTTTTTTTTTTTTTTTTTTTTACTGTTGAGTCCTTAACTCTGACCTGCACTGTGGCAAGGAAGGCCTCAGGTTCTCAAGATTTTAGTTTAGTTTCTTTTGTGGCCTCCTGGATGGGTCGCTGATGGAAAGTACACTGCTGTTTGAATTATTCTCCATTTGTAGATAATACCTTTCACTGTGGTTTGCTGAGTCCCAGACCATTAGAAGTGGCTTTGTAACTATTTCCAGACTGTCAGTGCCCAGCAAATTTCTGTTGAACAGTTTTTTTTTTTTTTTTTTTTAAAAGATCGCGATATCATGTGCTGCTTTTTGTTAGCTTCACATTGCTAGGCAGGTTTTTAAGTGCTGTTTAGATGATTTAGTGGTGGGAGTAATCATGCTTTGGTGTGTCTTGTGAAATTGAACCCAATTATCAATTAAATTTGTTGGTTGATGTAGGCCTAATAACTGAGGGGTTATTACCTTTTTATGTGGGGGCAGATAGGGTTGGTTAGCTTTTTTGTTCAAAAAGTAAAATCATCATTATCTCCGCGCTTCCAAAAAGCGAGGAGATCTTGTAATACAGTTCGGCGTCTGTCCGTCTGGCTGTCCAAAAGAGTAACTCCTCCTAGGCCGTTAGACCAATCAACCTGAAACTTTGGTGTGTTTTAAGGCATAGAGATATATAATGGAACCTGAGAGAACGAGGAAGTACCTTTGCTTCAGCCAGATAGCATGTTAGCTTCCTGCTTCCGCATTTCCCAAGGATGCAATTTTGTGGCCAAAGACGCTGAAGCTCCATAGACACCAGTTGAAAAATACGCATTTTTTTCTTGCCAAATAAAGCGAAAACAAAAGAAAATGTATTTGGTAATCCTTCATTATTTTGCACTTTGTCTGACGCAACTGTTCGATGTTTTCAAGAGGGCCTGTAAAATAAGAACTGATACTTAGAGCTTGATGACAGCTCATGCACGAGTATAGTTGTCCAGCCGTTGCTCTGACTGCAGCAGTTCAGCCAATGAGTGTATAGTGCGTGCGTGTTCCGTATTAACAGCATTGCTCGTCATTTCCCCTTCGAACACATTCGCCAATCCACACAGACAACACGTTTTCTTGGCCATTTGCGCTGTGTAATCAGATTGGCAATCTTATGAAATGGTGCTGGAAATAAGCACCCATGGAACGCCATTTTTATTGATGGTGTCGATCAATTCCGTACTTTCTGGGCTGAAGTAGCTAGCCTAGCATCTCCCATTGAAAGTAATAGGGGTGGTACTTCCTCACTCTCTCCAGTTCTATTATATTACCTCCATGGTTTAAGGTAGTGACCCAGAGGGGTGCACAACACGTTTAGAATTTAAATTAATTTCCTCTTCTGGCCACCAGGGGGCTTTTTGTGAAAATTGAAAAATGGCCATAAGTTCCTTATGCATTGAGCTAGGATGCTCAAATTTTTTATGGGAGGTGCATAGGATGACCCTTTATCACATATCAGACGGGCTTTTGATTTGTCCTAATTTTGACCTTTTTCTGGGTCAAATGGCATCAGGTCTGCCAATCGTTGAAAAGGATGGCACGTTTTGTTATTACTCAATGTAGAAGGCTGCTAATTGGTATGGATATGTATCTTGGTGATAGCAGCCTGCATGCCAAAAATTGCCATCCTGTGATTCATATTTTGGCCACTAAGTACTCTATCCAACTAACCAACTATATCACATTGCTATAACTCTGATCGGTATCAGTGCTTTGTCACTGCAACAAGCAGATTATCATTTGTACAGCAGAATGCCAGTTCAGTGAATTGCCCTCTGACACATTACTACTACTCCCATAACATTCGTTGCGTAGTGCGGAGATTTGCGATGGTGCGCCATCGACATACGTCTAGTTTATAAACTGCATTTGTGTTTACTCAAGTGATCTTTGTCTAACACTGAAATTACTTTGATGATTGGAAAATTTTTGTGAGACAAATATGCAAAAATAGAAGAAATGGATAAGGTGCAAATTTCCACTCCTGTCTAGTTGCTAAGAAAGAACTATAACACAAGTGTTATACCGTATGTAAAAAAGTGTAAAAATCTGATGTGGTTCAGTGTGGAGATAGTGGGCTGAAAAAGCACCAAGAAATTATTTAATGCAGTAATCAACAAGCCATAACTTGACAAAGATTTTACTGAAGGCCTTCTATTTTTAGAAGCAAAGGAAGGCATCACATTGTTGACTTGGAACAATTCCTGAATTTCAGGCATGTAGCATGAATGGCAGCACTCATTTAATGGGGCCACAGCCCTTTTTTAAATCCTCAATTTCTCAGAAACTAAAGAAGATATAAGCTATACCTTCCACACTTTTGTTATTTGGTACAGTGACATTATTTATTTTAAGTATGAAACATATTCAAGTTGGTCGATTGGAAATAAAAGTTCTACAATCTGTTGTTTTGTTATGGAATTACTTGGATAGTTTTATGTGGTCCATATAATGGCCTACTTTCAGGTACAGACATGTCACTGCAGTATTTTTTTCCAGTTTACAACTGAAGATTAGTCTTACTGTAGTAAAATTTGAGCAGTTTTTTGTGCTCTGAGCAGGGAAACGAGTATGGGGGTTTGCCAGTACTCAGTACACACTGCAGTGGTGGCCAGCTCTGGGAGATTTCTAAAGAGGACTACAGCCTTTGTGCAATGTAGCCATGCTTATCTATAAGCAAAAAAGACAAAATGTAAGGCTTCTTTAATCTGCAGTGCTATGCTGAGTTCCAGGTTGGGCCTGTATTAAGATCGTGTTGTAAGCTCACTGTAAAAGATTAAGCAGATGTGTTCAAAGCCCAAGCGTGTTTTTTTTTTTTCCTTCTATTTGAATTTGCTGACTTCATTTTTGAGGCTGTTCTCTCAATGTTCTCAGCAGTGTATAAAGTGTATATATTTATTTATTTTACCTTGGTGTACATTTTTGTCACAATTTTTTTTTTTTTTAAACCGTTTATTTTATTCTTCATTGTGAAGATGATACTCTTCATAGAGAACAAGATCCTAGGTTTCCTCGATTGGCAAATGAGAGTTTTGTACTTGACGGTTGTTACATTTTTATACAATAGAGCATGTTGGCTTTATTATGAACGGGTATGTTTTTAATTTTCACCAGAGAAATTGGTAACTTTTATCAAGCAGTTCATCAGCTCTGCCATTGATCGAAGCTCAGTTAAGGACATTAATGGGGCTTAGCTTGTGGCTTGTAGAGCTAGTTTGGACTGAAGACTCTAGACACCCTAATTCTCATAGACACTCCCATGCATATTTGCCTCTCGCCCTCTAAGACAGGCTATTTAAGCTTTTCTGCACCGCCTCTGTGTCAATAAATGTACATCTCCCTGCTCCTGCACTGTATCATACTCTGCTGCTTAGTAAAACTGCCCACTGCTAGTTGAAATCTCACTTCCACCCCTGCATACACCTGTTGGCTCTGGGTCAGAGCCTATATGCCAAACTATCATTGTGTCTAATTGTTCAGACTGCGATCGACTGTTTACATGTGACTTGGTTGATTGCATTTTGTGCTGTCAATAGAATTATGTCTGTAATGTTCTAATTACCTCCGTTTTGAAATGGGCAGTAAAATCTGGTTTCTTTTGACCTCAGAATTATTCTCATTCAGTACGTAGATCGAAAGCAGTGGAGCAGGATTTGACTGGTGGATCATGGTAAGAATTGAAAAGTTACATGTGAGAAAATGTACCATAATTGGTCCTCTTCTCAATGTGCCACACTGATCTGCCTAGATGCTTTGCACTTAGTATGGTTGAAATGTAGATTTTTTTTTTATTTTTGTCAAACATTTTTTTTACATGGCATATTAATTTAGTTATTTTTAGTCTCGTGCTCAGGAGGCATATGAATTGCTGCGCCATTTTAACTGGGTTCATGCATGAATACGATATTTCCTTACTCAGGGTCAATGTTTGTTTCAAAGCAAAATTAGCTGCTGCAAAGTCAAATTTGTCTCACCTTTGGGGTAAGTGAGAGCAACACAGCTCCTTGATGGGTACAATATTAGTCTTCTAAAAGGGAGTTGGCATATTAAAACAGATTAACAGAGACACAATGTCCTGATTACTCCCGGGTGGTTGGACAAAAATGATCCTAGTTTGATGATTTTTTTAAATACTTTGTATAATATCAACATATCATGCTCTTTGCTCTCATTCTTTGTTGGGTTTTTGGTTTCTGGTTTGGCCATCTCAAAGCGCAATAATATGGATCACTCTGATGCGGCTTAGTGATGATTAAAATAGTCTGCTATTTAGGCCATCTATCACACTTTGGTTAATGGTACGTAGAGTCAGGCTTCATTTCAGTTGCATTTGAACTGACGCATTTTGCTTTGTATTTCCAGTCTTGCATTTCTGGAGATTTGCTATTTGTGTTTCTAATCTTTGCGGAGAAATCATCTTTGGAAGATTAGCTTACATGATGTCAGATGGTTGACGACCATTAAGCCAAATGTGGGCAAGAGTTTATAAAATGTTATAGCTATCTTCTGCTTAACTCGGACATTATCATTGCTTTTTACATCTGTTCATGACCTTATAATAGGTCTTGCATTTCCTAATGTGCAAGCACAACAGGATATTTTTATTGGAGGAATTTCTGGGGCACTCCACATTTGAAGGTGACATGGCTACATTCAGCTGAGATCCAACCTGTCAACCTTCTGCAAGATTCTTGATTGTCTTCTGTGTGGCGGAGAGCAGGCAGTTTTTGACCAGAGACCATGTCCTTTGTTTATTCGCATGCTACTAACGCCCTATTAGCATTAGCAGGATTGCCAATAGCAGCACCTGATCCTTTGCAAAGCACTGGCTGGTAACTCACCTGGACTGCCACAGGGACACTTCTATGAGCCCAGAATTTTGGAGCCTTGGAGGTTTGAAGATGGGGAGTCACTCAACTTTAACCCCTTGACGCCTGTTGTTGCGAATTTGTTGCGAACCGTTTCCATTCAGAATGCATCTAATTTAGCATCTGCTTGAAAGCAAAAACGCAAATTATTATTATGTTTTTTTAATTGTATAAATTCTGGCGTCAAGGGGTTAAAATGTGACACTGCGTAATTTTAGGTTTGGAAATTAAGCGTGTCATGCTAAAATGGAGTGTGTGAGATTAGTGTTGCAGTAAGAAAAGAATAAATTACGGATCACTTTGACTGAATCAGCCTTCATCTCCTGCATTAATTAGCCTTTCTGATATCAGAGAATTTTCTGTAAACATCCTGGGAATGAAGTGCTGTTGTTTAAAACTTTAGTTCCGCCTCCCCTCCCCCCTTGTCCTTTCTCGTTGCTGTTAATTAGTTTTTGGGGGAAATGTCAGCCCTCACCCAGGAGCCTGGGCTCGGGGCTCAGGGAGTGCACGATGCAGTCGCAGCAGATTAGGAAAGCTGCACGGCTCTCGACATGCAAACGCCACCCTCCTTAAAGGCCTCCTAATTTGACGCAGTGTCTCACTCGAATACCGATCGGAGACCGCTGCAGTTCTTACAGATAAAATGTGCACTGCACACTCCAATTATGTAGACGACTGTGTGTGTCAGCAAGGTGTCCATGGATTTGATGCTTGCATATCATGACTCAGAAGATGTATGCAACTGTACTATTTTTTGATGTTAAATCGGCTACTGCGCTATATTCGATCTATTCAGTCTGTCTTGGAGTGTTTGTCTTGCAGTCCGTTCTTATTTATATGGTGGGAGTGTGACGTTTGTCAGTACCCTGTTTGTTTATATTTATTTTGTACTCTCCAAAATCTTATTTATGGGAAAATTGGTTTTCTGCTAGAATTTTTATGCTGTCAGAAGCCATGTTGAGTTACCTCAAGGATCTTCCATATCATTCCCGTGGCCTCATTCAAGTAATCAGAATTACTCTCTTTTTGAACATGGCTAATGCTAGCATCTACACAATGTTTATAGAATGTTTTATATACATTTTATTATTTTTTAAATTTAGTCGTGAGCCAATTTTAAAAAGCATTTCTTGACCGAATGCAGTCAGAACCTTTGCACATACCTCTGTATGAGGTGCTCCGCTAAGAATTGCTCAGATTTTAGATCTTTGTATTTTTTTTATTATTAAAATGTCACATACAAGTCATTACATCTTCACTTTATTGTTTGGGACTATGAACTAACTGATGCACTCTGGATTTTACCTTACCTGACCTACAGCATTTGGGGTTGCAATTGCAATGACCTTCTGTGCACACTTATTATACATTGCTTTGGAGAAAAGCGTAGCCTGCCAAATGAATGTAAGGTAATGCGCTGAGTAATTTAGGGTAGCCATACTGCTTCACCCATAAAGGGCAGGAGGAAGCCCTGCAGCAGATGCTGGGAGGTGCCAGGAAATTGCTATAACCTCACAGTGACTTTGGGAAATATTGAATAATATTGCTGTGCCTCTTGATTATACTGACTAATGCTGCAGTGACTCTTGGAAATGCTTAATACTGTATAACCACAGTATCTCTCGGCAATGCTAAAAAACTCCTAGCTCTGGGGTGTGTATTTTTATGTTATAATCTATGCTGAATTTGATTTTAGGGGTCTTCAGGGTAAAAATAAAAATTTTTTTTTTTTTTTTTTTTTTTTTTAGAAAATTTCAATATTTTTGATTTTCACATAAAATAAATAAAGGAATGCAGTGAGATGCCAGTAAACACCAAGAATCTATGTTTTTCCTCTGCCTCAATTGTTGCTTGTGACTTTAAATGCAAATTCCCGAAAATCACAATTTTGACTGATTTTCAACCTATTGGCATTCATAAAATCATTAATATTCATCTGATTGACTTGAAATGTGGACTGAAGTTGTATCTGTTGGAGATCTATGAAATGACTTAAGATTTTCTAGATGGGTGCATCCCTAGGGGGTTAATTTTGAAAATGAAGCAAGTTTATGATGGCGATTTTCGATATGGTTACATAACAGAGCTCATTAAATATTCATAAATGTTCCAAACAAAAAAATCCTGTGTCATTTCATTGAACTATCTTAAACCTTTCATGTGAGGCTAATTTGAGTAAAATCTGACCAATATGTTATTGAAATATTAGTGCCACAAAATAGTTCCAGATTTTGTCATTGAAGTGCCATTTCCATGGCAACCATGTAAATTATTATCAAAATACCACATTTTATGAGGTTAAAATCATGTTGAGTATGCTTATTTCTTAGTTTTTACATTATTATGGTTATTTCTACACTTTACCCCGAAGACCCCTTAAAACTTTATTCTGGTGCCTGGATACAAAAACATTTGACTCCTTTTCTCTCGACCTCCCCAAACAAAAATAGATGTTCCGCTTGCGGCTGCTGTCGGCTGCCGCGCTGGGCCTTACGCAGTTGTCACGGCGATACCACACCGGTCCCGCTCAGACAACCAGCCGGAGAAGGCTCATGCTCGCCGCCCTGGTGGGCATTACGGGAGCGTCAGCCAGCGCTGGACTCCTCTGGACAAGGTGAGAATGTCCAGTAGGCTCAGTGCATCGATGGATAACTGTGAGTAAAAGTCCTCACTAGTATTTTGTTCTAACCGGCCAATCGGCTGTTTGAGTTTATGAGTGGAACAGATGCATGACGACTTCAATTCTCTGAGCCGGAAACGCTACACCTGCAGTCTCTTATAAATTGTAACCCCCCCCCCAAAAAAAAAAAACAGGATCTTTCCTCTCATTCCTCTTCTGGCAGATGGGCCAATTTCTGGAACTAGTGTTCCTCACTATTGAACTGTCAAGCAGGGGCTCGGCTTGATTACCTGTTTAGAGTCGGGGAGCCATTCCAAGAGTTTTCAAGAGTTTTAAAATAACTTAAATAGTCTTTTGGTTTCCTTCTTTCCTCTTGAAAATGTTCTCTGTGAGGTGTATTTTATAAATGAGTTCACGGGAGTGATTAAAGAATCCTTTTTCCTTTAAAATGCCAGTGGCTTTCACTGAACCCTTTAGTGTGGATGCGACTGCATTTCTCGGTCCTAGAGATGGTTACTGTAACTAACTCACCCTCTCTGCTGCCAGAAAATTGGCTACAGTCTCAGATTGGCTCATCATTGACTTTAGCTTCCTCTTCACCTGGAACAGAAGCTCACAGCTGTGTTAGTAATTTGCCATTTGGAGAAAAGCTGTGAAAAGCCATGGTTTGGTCCAGCCCAGGGCGTGACTGTGTAATTGTCCTTGCTGTTGTTATTCTTCTAATGACACTTTTTGCATTACTGGGGTGGTAGCACCCGCTCTCAGTGTATTAGTGATGCAGATTTGATTCAGAAATTGTCAGCTGCATTGCAGTGGAATGTGGTAAGTAAGGTATCTAGATGGCTGCAGCTCGGAAAATAATCTTTTTTTGAAGCTGCTCAACCATGGAGTGAGCAATAAAGTAAAATAGCATTGTGTTGTTACCCTGCGTACTGCAATAGGGTGTGTGCACACTAAAAAGGTCAGTGTCGGGATTGTTGTGGCTGATTGTGGAAGCTCGGCTTGTTTTGACTCGCCTGCTAAACTCCATTTTGACACGCAACTGATTGCATCTCTGCGTAATCTGACACTACAATTGACAGTTGGGACACGTGGAGAAATTCCACTGCATCGACTTGGTGCTTGGTAATCTGCTCATTGAAATACTTGTTAATTATACCAACTTTGAGTTTTTATACGAAAAATGGAAGTACTAAACCATTTCCCTCTTATCTTCTGATACCTGTACAAGTCAAAAAGAAAAGCACTTGAGCAAGGTCTTATTCATGTCAACAGTAAATGACTGGATAGTTGTCTCAGCTGAAAAAGGGACCAAGTTTCATCCTTTTGTGCTGAATATTTTTTCCCCTTGTTAACACTTCTCTCCATGAATTAGGATTCTAACTTCAGCACTGCCGCCGAATAGGAGGTCTTTATGGGAGTGTCTCGAACCCTGTTGCTCTCTGCTCCTCCTCGCAGGGCGAATGCTGAAGCAGGGCCATCCGTCAAGCGCGAGGAGGAGGTGGAGCACGAGGAGGCAGACCCTGCGAAGGAGGCGGAGTCAGAGGATGAGTCGGCGGGCACGGTGGACACCAGCGGCAGCGATGACGAGCAGGAGGGGGGCACGGAAGAGAAGAAGAAGAAGCGATCCGGTTTCCGCGACCGCAAGGTAATCGATGGCGTAAGCAGCAGACGCCTGTCAATCAATCAATTTGTCTGCACATCATTTGCTCTTAGTGATCAGTCTTTTAAATTGACTGCCATGTAAGTCAGTGAATTTTACATTCAAGCGCTTGAAAATTGCACAGCGATTAAGACGGCTAGCATACAGGGCTAGCGTTTGTTGCATTACCACACCCTCAAGCACATTTGCTTCAGTGAGCTCTGACAGAATGTTCTATACACTAAAAAACTCTGTACCCTGGCCAGCCTGTGCAATGCAGAGTCTTAACAAGTTTGAAATGCCCTGTAGTTTTCTGGCAAGTTAAGAATGTCAGAGGAAGAACAATTGTCATCATAGTCAAATAATACAGCGGACAGCATGGTGAGAAAATGAATGTTTTTCCAGCAGGAGGGATAGAAGGAGGGAATGAAGAGGTGATGAGTGAAAAAATAAAATGCACTGGAGTCACTGCGGCTCTGCTCTCTCCAAACACTCTCTAAAGCACAACGCGGGGGCGGGTGAGGGGTGTCCCTCCTGGACGGTCGATAAGGATTCAGTTTAATTGTGTTTGCTGCGTGGTAGCGATACACAGTGCACAATGCAGGCAGTGACACTGGAAACCTGAAGGAAACGTGCAGCGCGACTGTGGAGCCAGACTCTGCCGCTCAGTGGGGCTGTTGTGTGTGTGTGTGTGTGTGTGTGTTTGCTTGATGAGAGGCAGAGAGTGAGTTGCAGTCTCCTGCAGTGTGGGGATCGATACAGTGTAAATGTGTGTAGGCGAGGATCTCGGCCCTGCCTGCTTGTCAATCAGCCTCGCCTGGCTCCGCCCCTCCCCCCTCCTCGTTTATTTATTAATATCCGCCACTTGCAGGGGGGGGGGACACATAACTACTCTGCACATTATCGCGGTATGAAATGCCTACAGGCAGGGGCATACACTCACATCCACACACACATGCTGAGTTTCACAAACACGCATTCTCTCTCTCTCTCTCTCTCTCCCTCTCCATCCAGTCTCTCATGAACACTTTTTCTTTCTCTCGCACTTTAAAACAGACTCACAGACAAATCCACACTTTGTCTCTCCACTCCTATGTGCACACAATCTTTCACAGATTGGAGACTGTGTGGTGCAGTGCTTGGGGCTGCCGAATTTCAGCCCGTATATAAATTCCCCGGTGTTGGAGGTTTGATTCCCCTGCCCTGGCACTGTAACCCCCATCTCCATCTGTAACCCTGTCTGCATTCTCCCTGTCTGAGTAAAGTGAACAGTGGGCCGTCTGCCCTCCTTTAAAAAAACTGGGAAGCTGAAATACCTGAGGCTCCTCGAGGGATTTTTCCTGCTTTTCTGAACTGCGGCAATGGCAGCCACACCCTGGCAGGAGAGTAGAGAGAGTGAGCTTTACTGGAATGTGAGGGTGTGGGACAAACTGAATCGGCCATGTTTGGCACTTAACTAAGATCACTAATTCCATTCTGGAAGATTCATGGCAGCTGTCGCGAGCAGTTTATATTCTGTATATCACTGTCTATTTATGTGTGCGTGTGCATGTGTGGACGCACACGTGCTCGTTTTGGGCCAGTTTGTGCTCGTAAGGGCAGTGTACCCTGATGGTGACTGTGTTGTGAATGAGGGTTAAATATTTTGAGCAGAACCAAAAATGAATGTGGGGGGCTGAGGAGGAAAGTTAAGGTTGGAACAGCTTTGGCACCGTGCCAGACTTTCTCTCATTTCCTTTTCGCTCTCTTGAAAGAGCCAATAGAAATCGTTCTGCTTTTTCCCACCCACCACACTGCTGACTTCCTGTGACCTTGTGGGTTGGAGGGTGTGCAAATTTGATTGATTTGCTAACGGCCAGGTCACAGCTTTGGAGCAGTCTGCATGCTTACAAGCATATTATCTTTTTTTTTACCATCCTTTTTTGACAGGAGTTGTGTCTTATTAGTCTTGATAGGAGAACGCATACAAAGCAGTTTGATACGGTCAAAATGATCCTTGACAGCAGCCAGTGTATACACAGGGGACAGGTCATCACTGTGAACAAGAAAATGCACTTAATTATGGCGTAACAAGTGGCTGGATCAAAGCTAGAGAGATTCAAGTTTTCTGAAACCTACATACATGCTGTGAGTATGTGTTCCTATCACAGAGTCCGGAGTACTATATGTAAGTAATACTATAATATAATCATGGTCACCTATGCACTCCAATCAGCCACAACATTAAAACCACAGGGCTAATATTGTGCAGTTCCCCCTCGTTTTGCCAAATGGCTCTGTCACACTGATATCCAAGTGACTTCCTGCGCCCAGTATCTTCCAACAGAACCTTTTCCAGAGCATCACACACCCTCACCTCCCATAACTTTTACATCCTGCATGTCGGCTTTGAGAACTAGCTGTTCGCTGACCATCTAAGGTCCGTCAGCAAACCTTGACTTGCGCCACTGTTATGAGATATTCAACATTATTTGCTTCATCTGTGAGTGGTTATGCCATTTTCACTCATTGTATTTTGCAGCAGTAATATATGTTCCATTTTATGTTGTAGCATCAAGTTTCAGAACAGTACTTGTGAGAAGTCACAGGTCTAGTCAAAGTGGTGCTTTGCTCTTGTGGCTCTGTGGCAGGTGCTGGCTTTGGTATATTTCCAGGTGTTGGAACTGATGAAGTGAGACAGTGTTGAAATGTGAAATTCAAGTTTTTCTGTGTGTGGGAATTAGTGCTTGCTGCCTGTAGGTGATGCTGCCATATCTTGATTGACTAAAGCCGCTATGTTATGGGAATGTTAGATTCTTACTCCAGGAGATTGGCATAACCCTGCTCCTCTCACCTGTCCTGTACGCCTCATCATAAATGGACTCTGTAAAAAAATAAAAATAAAAAGGTTTAGCTTTGCGTCAGAGCTCTGCAGGATATTGGGAAAATGGCTGTCTATCCCCTCAACATCCTCTTTTACTCATTCTTTTGCAAATGTGCAATTTCCTGCAGTTATTTCTAACTTGGGGAGGGTGTAGCCTAGCCATCACCCAGTAGGTGTGGAGCTCTCCCTCCTCCTGCGTTTGACTGCCTGGCCCAATGGCGATTGGGGGACCTCACGCTGGGCGAAGTTCCGCCCTTCTCTGTAATTCTCATTTCGTGTCTGTGGCCCAAGCTGACCCTGCCTATGCCTCTGCACTTCATTCTCTTTTCCTCATGAGGGACCCTGCAATGCTCTCTGAACTGAATGCGAAGGCAGGGGGTTAATGTCCTGTTTGGTTGCAACTGAAAGTTCATTTCCTGCACTCTTCTCTTCTCCTTTTCTCTCTTCCTCTTCTCTCTTTCACTCCATTAACGATTTGGCACGAATGCCCGAGGCATTGCTAAAATGTACATGGAAATTTTAAGAGCACTGAACGCATGCTTGACTATGATGAATGTTAGGCTCTGGTGCTAGTTGCCAGCAATTTACAGTGCAGTCTGTCGATATTTTGACAGTTACACAATTTTTTTTTTTTTTTGTTTGGCTCAGTGTTCATTTGTCCAATTACTTTTGGACCCCAAAATATGGGGAGACAATATATTAAAAAGACTAATCTCATCATGGTTCACCTAATATAGATATAAATCACAATTTTGTTTGGAATGTCAGCAAACCTCGTAAAATTCATGTGCATTTTCAAATCCAGTGTGATCCAGTACAGGGCCAAAATGGCAAGTATTGTTTCACTGTCTATATATTTTTATAGTATTGTATTTACTGACGCAGAATTGTGTTTCCAGTCATTTGCTCAGTAATGGTAAAGTATGCTGAGTGCTTCCAAAAAGTGATCAGGTTACTTATTCCAGAGCATGTTTTGTATTCATAGGATCCCATGTTTTATCACCATTTAATCAATAACAGAAATATGCAGATATATTGCATTTGTTTCTGCTCCTGAGATTAATATCTTTAATTAGCATTTTGCCTTCAGAGAAAAGGAAGAACTAATTTTAAAGGCCTGACCAGGTTCCCCACAGAGTCTTCAGACACTGATTTACTTACTGCCTTTCTTAACCCAAACCTTTTTTATGTCTATGTCCACCGACTATTACAGATCACCTCAGGCAGCCAGAGAACCCTAGAGCCCTAGACTTCAGCAATCCCTACCGACACTGCCCACATGTTGTGTGTGATTTTCCCCCTTGGCCATTTTACACTAAACCATAAATCTCTTAGGACGACTCGTCTATTCTCCTTCATCCTGCATTAGATTTCATGGGAAAGGAGAAAATATTCCGAACCATATTCGAGCCTTTGGATTGGTAGGTGGTTGGTTCTTCCCTCCGATGAATAGCCATCGTCCCACTGAAATTCGTGAGCAGAATAGCCTCAGTCAATCTCCAGCTGCGGCAACAGGCAGTGGTAGGAAATTGTAAGCTGTAGGAATTGCCCAGAATAAGGATGTCTCGCAGGTGTGTATTGAGCAGAAGTTCATTGCCAACACTATCTGTCAAAGATGAGGTTGTATGCTCGTTTGCCTGCCAGTCTCCCTCTTTACGGCTCGCTCAGGTGACGCCTGAGGAGCCCGGTTGCTGCCGGCTTCGCTGCTTTAGATGACAGCTCTGCTTGGCTGAGGCTTGTCTCAGACACTCTTTAAGTCAGCTGTTAGCCTGTTACCCCTCCCCCAATGAGCTGTCTACTCAGTCACATCCTCCTGAAGATAATTCACCTCAATTGTCTTTATGGTGAACTTCATATTTTTTTATTGACATTTTGACAAGTTTTATCTGTTAATTCATTGCAGAAAAATATTACTCCTGTATTGACAGTGCCTCGCTAGCGGTGTGCTGTTCAGTCTCTCGGTGACTGTGTGTATATCAGCATTCAGCACTACTCATCACAATAGAATACTTAGCAGTGAAGTATCCTGTTTACTCGGGCTTGTATGGTGGACCACAGTTTGCTCTGGGGACATTGAACACATTTTGTTATGAATCCCTGATTAGCAGTTGAGTGTTGGGACAAATTGGAGAACTTCTCTTGAGACTTGAACCAAGGAGTGCAAAAAACTTTCCTGACACATACAAGAAGCTTATTTCCATTGCATAGCATGGGGCAGAGGAAGATTTGCATCGACGGTAATCAGGAATTGTTCAGCAGACAGGGTGCATTGGTGTGTTTTTGTTGTGCGCCTGAATGTTGTAACCCTGTTTGGACGTAGAGGTGCCTTAGAGTGTCAATATTTTGACTGGAGGAGGAGTTCTGAACTTTGGTTGACCTTCTGAGGTCTATAACTTTCATATTTATCTCCTACATTTCAAAAGCTCTTTTTGAGATCCAGGAGATTCCCTCCTCTGTTGACTGACAGACAGACACAGACACACAGACACAGACAGACAGTTATTTAATCACTTTTGATTATGGTTGCTGGCACCATACGGTGTCATACTTCTTGCCGTGAATGGAAGCCAGTTTCTCAAAGAATCTCAAAATCTGTGCCAATTTCACTCAGTTAAATTTCCTCTCTCTCTGCTGCTCTCCACCTTTCTATCTCTCCATTTATCTGTCTCCAGGTGATGGAGTACGAGAACAGGATCCGGGCATATTCCACGCCGGATAAGATCTTTCGTTACTTTGCCACTCTGAAGATTATCAGTGAGCACGGGGATGCTGAGGTCTACATGACGCCGCAGGACTTTGTGCGCTCCATCACTCCCAACGAGAAACAGCCAGAGAGTGAGTGCGCTGCTCCACGCCCATCCCCTCTCCTCCCCTCCCCTGTCCTTTCCTGTCCTCCAGAATGGCGATAGATTTGCAATTTATTACTGTGCTTCTAATGTATAGCATGCCTAGACTCCTACATGACCTCCAGGCAATGCTTCTGACCTCTGACCTCAGTTTTTAGGGAGGGGGAGAGTGTGCATTGCCTTGTCAGATGTATGGTTTTGATTTGGGGGTAGGGGTCGGGGGATTTTAATTCATGGTCACCTTGCTCAGTGGATTGAGACGGCTCCCATTTGCCTGTGGTCACAGGGGAGTCATTTCCCGTGGTCCCACCCACCTGCTATTTCTGATGGCAGTTGAAGAATTTCATAGTGCTCACTGCTCTGGTAAGCATGTGCAGTGGATGGCGATGTGGAGGTTGTTGGATTCTGCCATCTGATAGGCAGGGGTTAGAAGGTGGAGCAAAGGGGGGGGGGCTGGGTGGATGTGGGGGATCTGCTGAAATTTCACTCTTACTTTTGCTGAATTAATTGGCAGTTCTGGCTGAGTGATCTAGTTCAGTGGTTCCCAACCCTGTCCTCAAGGACCCCCTGTCCTGCAGTTTTTTGTTGCGGCTTTACTTTAGCACACCTTATCCATTTAAGGCCCAATGCACCTTCATGCACGCCCTGTTCAGGTAGATCTTTTTCTACCAATCAGCATGAAGCCCTTAAATGGATCAGGTGTGAAAGAGTAGAGCTGGAGCAAAAACCTGCAGGGCAGGGGGTCCTTGAGGACTGGGTTGGGAACTGCTGATCTAGTCAGTCACCAACTTTAAAAGCTGGACTAGCGTCAGGGTTCTACCTCGCTGTGCATGTGGAAGTGGCTAATTGAGTACCAGGCAACAGCTGCATCCCGACTACACCCAGCTCTGTGCGGCTCGGTGCTAACCAAATACTGCTGGCTGAATGCCGAAAAAAAATATGGGGCAGTCCACAAGTATAAGGACCGTGACAGTGAATTAAATTCCTGCAATTCCTTGACATGATATGGATGTAAATGTCTGGAAATGGAAGAAGGAAATTGAACAGATTTGATAAACACTTCACTGTGTTATGATATCCTTCCGTATATGTGCTTTTTGGTGCTTAAGAAACCACACTGATCATATTAATTGCAGAACAAGCTAAAAAAAAAAATCTTACATTCTCAACCAAAGCCCGATCAAGACTGGAGGCTGGCCAATCTAGCATCAACACTCTGCTTACACAGCCATGCAATTTTAATCCGTGCAGACTGTGGTTTGGCTGTTTTTTTTTTTTTTTTTTAAACCAAAAACCACTTTCAGTGTTGAGTCATTAGATGGGAACATGCTTCAACTGTGCTTCTGTCCATTTTTGATGACACTGAGGTACGATCCATGAGAAGTCGGCAGCGCTTCTGGACAGTGTTGATGTATGGCTTCAGCTTTGCATAGTGTAAAGCGTTAACTTGAATTTGTTTATTGGGATAGCTTACAAGGAAGAGAGATTGAAAAGGGGTGAGCGAAAGGGAATGACATTTCCGAAATGAAATGGAGGAATGACCTGGGCTGCATTTAAATCCATGTTTTCAAGAGTAGCTTCATGGCATATGGTATTCTTTCAAACTATTTAGGTAACCAGAACACCCCATATAAGTGTATGTTTTCAAGAAACAATTGTGTTCACAAGTAAAATATTCAATAATGTGTTGTTGTGTTTTTTCAATGTAGTACAGGGTGAATGGACTTTTCAAATTATGAATTACGTGAGTTTTGTGTGTGTGTGTGTGTGTGTGTGTGTGTGTGTGTGTGTGTGTGTGTGAGTGCATGTGTGTGTGTGGATGCATGCCTGGTGGATGTGTGTGGATGTGTGAGTGCATGTCTGTGTGTGTGCATCTAGTGCTTGTGTGTGTCTGTGTGTGTGCATCTGGTGCTTGTGTGTGTGTGTGTGTGTGTGTGTGTGTGTGTGTGAGTACGTGTATGCACATCTGGTGTGTGTGTGTGTGTGTGTGTGTGCGTGTGCGTGTGTGTGTATCTTGGCGTGTGTGTGTGTGTGTGTGTGTGTGTGTGTGTGTGTGTGTGTGTGTGTGTGTGTGTGTGTGTGTGTGTGCGTGTATGCGCATCTGGTGTGTGCGTGCGTGCGTGCGTGCGTGCGTTAATCTCTCTGGACTTGTCTGTACTGGGAGGCCCATGGGTGCTCGTGCCCCCTGCTGCTTAACAAGGCCCAGTGTTGGCAGGTTATATGTAGACTGCATGCCTCAGCAGTCCCTGTTACCACTGTGCGTGTGAGACATGACTCTACTTTCATGAGGCTCATCTCTGCCTCTGTCTGCACCCAGCTTAATAAAGCACTAACACTAACCCACCAAGCTGGAGATCAAGTCTAACCCCAGGCCTAAACCATCCCTGTGTGATTAGAGTGGGGGGGAACCTCCTGCTTATTCTAAGATGAATTTCAGGCCTGACTGCAGACTGATGAAATGCCCTTTGTTGTTTTCTGCATGAACAGGTTTTTTTTTTGACCGTTTGTGTTAAGCAGCCTCTGGTCATACAAGAATGAATTAGTGATGAGCTGCTTTTAAGCTTGCTTTATCTGCACTTTGTTTTTCTTTGTTTGTGTGAGGTTGTCGAGACCCTCAACCATTGCACCGCACAACCAGAGTAAAAATGCCACATCAGCCCTCTGCTGGTGTTTAGTCAATAGCGATTGGTTAGCGGAGTTAGAAGCGGTTCATCTATTGATGTCATCATCATTTAACTCCCCTGTATTTTATGCCCGTGACATAATCCAATTGCTTTAAATACAGGACATCTGTCTGGCCAGTTTCTCCGATAATGCTGCTGTTTTTTGTGAGGGAGGGTGTTGAGTGTGGAGCAGCACACCGCAGATGGGTTTGTATTGATTACAGTTGCTGTGTTACTCCTCTCAGTGTGGTGCTGGGTTATTTTCTCGGGGAAAGCAGAGGAGTGTTAGCCTGGTATCCTGCCCCTCATGAATCACAGTTTTGTAGCACTCTTCGAATTTGCATGGCGATTCATAAGGGTTAGGATGTAAGCCCAATCACTGGCAGTTATTTCCGACAGATACTGTCTGAGATACCTGATTGGCTGACTGTTGTAGGCATTAACACTTGCATAGAATCTTCCAAGCTCTGGAGCAAGTGTTAGCATTGAGCACAGATGGGCGGTGATTAACCAGGTTTGTTTAAGAGAATGAGTACTGTGCACACAAATCTGTCACAAAAGTGAATTAATTTTGAATTAAGTATACTTGGACCTGAAAGAGCGTGTATACTCTGTGTGTAATAAATAAGCATTGCACAGTGGATATGTACTTTTTAGGAAACTGGGCAGAAGTTTTGGTTACTCGCTTGGAAGTGACCACTGCCTTGATTGTTGTAAGCTGGAGGTGCCCCATGGCAACATCAGTCTGCTTTGCTGCTGTGATTGTTCAGAGTGTGATTGACAGCTAACAGCAGCAATGGTTAGGGTGAGAAAATATTTTGCAGAAACGGTGGTGGATAGGCTTGTGTCCTGACCCTTATGAATTTCCAGGCAAATTCAAAGAGTGCTGAAAACTGATTTCATAGAGGCTGGATGCCAGGTGAGAGGAACATTTGCATCAACGGTAATCTGGAATTGCTCAGTGGTCAGGGTGCATTGTTGTTTTTTTTTTTTTTTTTTTTGCCTGAATGTTGTAACCCTGTTTGGACTTAGAGGTGCCTTGGAGTGTCAATATTTTGACTGGAGGAGGAGTTCTGAACTTTGGTTGACCTTCTGAGGTCTATAACTTTCACCCTCCTCCCTTGAGAGAGAGAGAGAGAGAGAGAGAGAGAGAGAGAGAGAGACACACATATACATACACACACACACACACACACACACAGCATGTACTTCAATCTTTAAGAAAAACGGTGAACTGAGGATGAGGGGAACCTTAGTTCTCTTGGTTTAACTTAATTTTAAGAAAGCTGTGTGTTAAGAGCCCTTAATCCCTCGTTTGATGTGAGAGAGTACACCGTGACATCCATGGCAGGAGCCTTGTTAGCTCTGCAGTCGGTCACGGCCAGTGTGAGTGTGTGTGAGATGTGAGAGCTGCAGGATCAGCGTGACCTTGCTGCTCTTCCCTGTCTCTTGTCCCCTCTTTCTTCTCTCTCCTTTTCCTCTCTCTCTCTTCTCCCTCTCCCTGTGCTCTCTATTTCCTTTTCTTCTCCCTCTCTTCGCCCTCCCGTCTTCTGGAGAGAGAGAGGGCGACACTATTCAAAAGCTTATCCACTACTCTTGCTGTATTATCTTGTACCATCACTGAAGTATATTGGCAATGGGGTTGGTATGTTATTATGTTAAGGTCGGTCTGCTGGGAACTGGAACACTACATTCATCATTCACAAGTTAAGGGTCTTAAGAGATGGGCCCAAATTTTTTATTACTTATATTTTTTTTTTGACTGAGACTCTGGTCAATCTGGTCACTTTCCACAATGGTGTGAATGAGTATAGAGATTAGAGTGCAGACCCCTTAGCATTGTGACACAGGCGTAATTGAGGACAAATTGGTCCAGATCCAAGTTTCATGATTGAACGTACTGGAGTACAGGAAGTGTCAGGACGCAAAACTGCTGTCTTTCAGTCCCACGCTGCTAAACGCAACCCCTCATGTCTCTGTCTGGGCAGCGCTGAATCATCTGCTCTGATATCCAATGGCAGTAATCGTGAGGACATGATCTATTGATGGGGAAGAGGCCGCTTTGCCCAAAGTAGCGCTCTGTGTCTTCAGCGTTTGAAGGGTGGATCAAGGCGCTGTTTATTTTAGAAGGTTACATTTCCAGCTCTATAGAAGTTCTCCTCTGTCCTCTCTAGATGAAAGGGTTCTTATAAAATGGAGGTGGGGGGGATGCTTCTAGTGCATACAGTTTGCCCTGTTGCTAGTTTTCCTAAAAGCAGGTGGGTGTGCCCTTGCTGTTGAGGGTCGAAGGTCGCTATTTTCATTGCACTTCAGATCTGTATTGACACTGGAAAAGTCTCTTGTGCCAGGTGCATTGTCAGAGATTGTCTCTGAGGGAGAATGATGCCTCGTGATTTGCTGTACTGGGGGTGTTCCCTCAGGAATAAGGTTACCAAATCTTCCATTAATCTTCTCTCTGAATGGGGGAAACCACATCCTGCATGCGTTCAGCAGCTCCCAGAATGGCATTGTTTTGGCACAAATTAATAGCATGCTAATGAATGGGCTCTGAGTGATGTTAGAGTTAATTTGAAGGCATTCAGATAAGGAAATGCGAGTTAATGGCCACTATTAATCACTGGAATGTGTTGGTAATTGCCACAGGCGGCAAAATGAAATTCAACAATACTTGGTTTGGTTCTGGCATACTTTGCCTCCCCTGACATGAATATCAGTTTGCCAGGTCTCTTCAAAACTTAATTACAAAATGCCTCTATTCTGTTATTTTACAGTAATGATATTCTTCTTTCCTCCCCCTTTCCCCCTCCTTATGTTCTAGATCTGGGTCTGGATCAGTTCCTGGTGAAACGGTATGATGGCAAGGTAAGATGTCAGTGGGTGGGGTGGGTGCGTGAGTGTTGGCGTGTGAGTGAGCTTTTGCGTGTGTGTGTGTGTTTTAATGAAACCTCTGTTTTTCTCCCTCATGCTGGACCAAGGGAATCTGTCTGTCTTGTGTTCTGACTGTGTGTGGAATGAAGTCTTCACAGGCGTAGAGGGCCTTCCTGTTGAAACGATAGCCGGTCTATCGCAATGCAAATTTTTAATATCTGAGGAAGTGTTTGATAAATGCGCACAGACCAGGGCTGGAGTAGAGGCTCCGCTTTGTCCTAGCTGCATGATTTCATACGGGCTAATTTAGAAGAAATCAGTTCTTTCTCCGCTCGACTCAAAGTTCATAAATTGTTTTGGTCGGCCCTTGGAATAAAGTAATTGGTCGGTTTTTCCTGTGACTGCACAGTGGGTATTTCGCCGCCGCTGGATCTCGGAACGGTCTCAAGGGAATTGCGCTATTGTATGAGCAGATTTGCAGCTGGTCCTGTTTAATCAATCACATCTCATTCAGTCCTCTACAAGCACACTCAATCACTCCCTCTGTAATGTATGCTTATTTCCCCACCCAATTCAGCTGCTGTGCCAATGTTTCATAAGAGGCAGAGGCCGGCGGCGATTGAAGATCCAATTAGACACCCATCCAGCTGGGTTTGCTGACGCCTATTGCCTGTCCATCGGGAGAACATGATCAGTTGTGAACTCCTCTCCCATCGTTGGAGCACCCTTGAATTTTAAAAAAAGGAGGATGAAATTCAAGGGAAGGACACTACAATCTACCGCTGGAGATTCTTAAATGAGTTTTATCTCATTTTGTGACCATTGAACATTCACTATCTTCTCGAAAGGAGCTTGGTGGAGCAATTATCTTTACAAATCGTTACTTCAGTGCTCTGGCACGAAATTCGGGTTGAGATGTTTATCGGAGGTACGACTTCGGAAAACACTCTGAGCTAAACTCGCAGGGAAATTAATGGCCCTTAAATTTGTGACACGGGTTGTTTGGCTGACGTGCAAAGAATTACTTCTTTGATGAGAAGAATGTGAAACTAAGTGAAAAGGAAGGGACGTTTTTACGGATGCAGGTGAAGCCTAGACCTGGATGTTTCCCTACAAAAGTTTGTTTTCTCCAGGAATAACCTTGATCTGTATCCCTTAAATTGCTTCTTTGAAAGCTGTCCTAAGGGGGGTGGCATATGCTGGCAGTGTTGACGAAAGGGTCAAAAAGGCACAAAGTGAAAGATGGATCAGTTGTTTTAATTGATTCACGGAGGTGGAGGGTGAAAGGGGGAGTTTCTGCTGCCCAAGGCTCTTAGGATCTGGGGTTAGACTCTCCTAAACTGGGGGCCAGACTGAAGTCCTCCATCTTGTCTATATCTATTCCCCCCCCCAATTAACGATCTGAGATCCTGGGTGCTGTCCCTCACCCGACCTCACGAACGCACTACGAAAATGAGGAAGTCCTTTGCTACTATTTAGTACGATACCTAATGTCAATTTAAAGTTACTTGATTTCTGTTAATGATTTAGTTACAATAATTTAGTTAATCAAATATTTCTATTTTTAAGTTAATTCTATGTTTTTTTTTTTTTTTTCTCGATAAAAATGACAAAAATGCTACCAGTGAGATTTTGAAGATTTGCCTATCAGGTGAAAAATTTTGGCTCTCAGCAGAATGATTATATCTACCAAAAGCTAGTATTTTCTTCTGTAGGGCAGGAGGGAAATAAGATCTTCAGTCCAATCATGAGAATATAACTGTTGTTCAGGCAGGCTTTTTTGCAGTGTGTTCAGTGGAGAGGTTGAGGATTGCTGGAGCATTGATTACGGTGCTGTTTTATGGTATTAACCCCAGCAGGCCTGGGGGTAACGGGATTGGACATAACCCTTCTGTAGTTACTGCCATATCCTGTCATGAGAGAACATGCAATTACATCTGCTCTGATCTGAAACCCATTTAGATAACCTCTCTCTCTCTCTCTCTCTCTCTCTCTCTCTCTCTCTCTCTCTCTCTCTCTCTCTCTCTCTCTCTCTCTCTCCCCCTTACTTCCTCCATTTCCTTTATTGCTTTTGTTTTCCTTTTTCCCTTGTTTTATTGCTCACTTTTCCCAATATATTAGACTTATTTTCACTGAATCCAAAACTGGACCTAATGTGCCAGGTACCATGTAATTTGATGCATGCCCTAATCTGCTAATCAGATAATAATATAAATTTAATCAGGTGCATGTGAGCAGAACACTGCAAAAACAAAAACTAAATCAATCTTTGGTATTTTAGTGTATAGTCTATAGTTAAATTTTATTTCTTGCGGCTTTAGCTTAATTTGACAAAAAATGTGTGAAAAGTTTGATTAATTTCAAGAATTGCCAATGGAGCATAAACTTTGTTTGTCAGGCAAACAGTAAATCAAACAGACAATTTTTGATATCATATTTGCCACTACAGAGAAAAATAATTCCAAATTTCAAGTGTAATTACCAAACTAGGAAGGTTGTTAAGACAGGCCTTTTTTTGCAGTATGATTGCCACTGTGTAACCCATTATAACGGACGGGCCCACAAGGCCCAGTGCTGTGAGAATGGTTGACCTTGGTCTGGCCTGGTTGTGGCCTGGTTGTGATTGTGTGATGGGAACGTGGGCCTTACATGGATAATCTGGAGGTCATGCACTGTGTGGATGATGGAAATTATTTTCTGGCATTGAGCTCAATATTGGGCCCCCTGAGCTGAACATGAGCTCAACCTTCAGGTCAATCTGGGGCCCCTTCAGCTCAATGTTGGACCTCTACAGCTCAGTGTGGGGCCCCTATAGCTCACTGTGGGGCCTCCTCAGCTGCCTGTGTCTCGTATAATGATCTTCACCACAGTGTATTTCCCAGGAAATGTGCTTGTGGCCTCGGTCGCCTTATCGTGGTCTGGTCAGATTCATTATTCTTTCTATGGCTCTGGTAGCTCTCTGTGGAAAACCCAGCTCTGTCAGCTTTCAACCCGAAGGGAGTTAATTCTGCTTCACACAATAGGAATTATTGTAATGAATTCCAAAAACTGTTTTAAGAATTTTGCTGATTGTGTGTGTGCGCGCTTATCTCCGTTTGTCACTGTGGTGTGTGTGTGTGTGTGTGTGTGTGTGTATGAGTGCATGCTTGCTTCATCTCCTGTGCTCCAGATCTTACCATTTGCCGTGACTACTGACAATTTTTACTAACCTGTCTGACCCAGCTGTTGTGTTGTGTAACAATTTCTGAACCCGTCTGTCTCTCTCCTAATACCAGTCGCCTCTGGATTTCTTTTTCTACTCCTCTAAACTACTCTCTCTGTCTTAAACCCTACCACTTATTGAAGTTCTCTTCTCTCTCTCTCTCTCTCTCTCTCTCTCTCTCTCTCTCTCTCTCTCTTTTTTTCCTTCCTCTCTCTTCCTTTCCCTGGCTCCTTTCTGTCCGTCATCAGGGGAGACGCGCACCATTGTTAATGTTTTGCCGCTGTGGTACTTATTTTTTTAAATATATTGTTGTTTATGCTCTTGTGCTAGTGTGCTTTCTTTTACACTCCTCATAACCAATGAATCCCTCCATTCTCTCCACCTCTCTCCCCTCACCCTGCTCCGCCCCCCCCTCCTGCCCCGCCCCTGAAATCCCCGCCCCTCTCTGCAGGACTTCTGGCAGGTATGGGGCCAGTGCCTAAGCAGCATGCCTATGTGTGAGCCTGATTGACAAATGCGCACCGTTTCAAGAGCTAGGCTCTTTCTGTCCCATCTCTCCTCCACTCCCTCCTTCCCTCTTTCTGTCTGCTGTTGGGGGGGAGGGGGCTTGGAAGCCTTTTCAGAGTCACCTATGCTGGCCGTAGCATTTTACTTTTTTGGGGTGGGGGTGGGGGTGTCATTAGAACTCCTAGAACTCTGAGGCTGCTGGTTTGATGCCCATTTTGGGGCTATATATTGTCATCTTTGCATACAACGCTTATCCAGAAATGCTGCAGGAAAATGTCAATAACTGGATTGCTGTTTAGCAGTTTTTTATTATTTGACTGTCAAATTACTTGAAACATAATTGCAAATGTGCATGTAAATGTCGTGCACTCCTGTGAACAGCTTTGCTGAACCCCGGGCACCAATTACTTCCACATCATCCCAGCCAAGGACCCCAATCAGGAAAAATACATTTAACGAATTTACAGTTTTATTGAAGAATCACTTGGTATGTAAATTAAACAATGGATATACAGTCTGTTGGCCTGCATTTTCATGAGGCCAAACATTAGGAAGACTCAGTACAGACAGAGTCTTGAGTTTGTTTCTAGGCAGAGAAGGACCGAATAGTTGCATATTCTCTGCGGCAACACTGGGGTAGCCCTTTTCTGCTGAGCTGTACCTGCTATCAACTGGGCCAAATGTGGGGGCAGTATTTGTGACGTTAATCGCATCACACCCAGTCAGCCAAGGTTACTCATGCTATGGAGTTTGCCTGTCTCAGCTAAATCTGGAAGCCCCTGCGCCTTTAAAGAGATCTGTTTTTCCAGCATAATGGATATATGGAAAATGATGAGCTGTCTGGTTCAGGCTGCGGGATTTCAGTCCTATAAGGCGAGGTTTGCTTCACTGTATGGCAGAGATTCTCATTTCTGGCTCTTGAATCAAAGTCCAGCCCTGCTTTCATGTCCTCCCCGGCACAGTCCGCTCTGTTAATTGGCCAGAATGTCTGAACTCCGGATGATCAGTCAGAGACATGTTGGAAAGCCAGCAGTGCTTGGCACTTGATGACTGATTTTGAGTGTCAGGGCAGTATGGCATTAGATTCTCGAGCGAGAGTGACCCCAGTGCTTGTAATGTGGTCTCCCCTGGTTTAGTTGGGTACACTGTGGCTGCAGGGACAGACTGTAGCTGGCTTGGACCGGTTTGGGACACCCCTCGGGATAATGCAGTGTGAAATGTTATTTATGCCGCGAGTATGATTCAGCATGACTACTTTGAGTCCTGACCTCTTTTTGCGGCAGAATGAAAACATGGTCATTTGTCATCCCTTGTCTGCAATAAACTCTGCTGACTCTGAAAGAGGCTCCTCCCCCTTTTCAGACCCCTCCTACCCCCCCACTTCCTGCCTCACTCGTGCCTTTTTTAACGCTTTGGCTCTGAGACTTCTGTCCAGCATGCAATGCTCAGTGCTCGTGTTTCCAGGAGAGAATGTAGCCGTTGGTGTGGTGATGGGTGG
Organism: Gymnothorax javanicus; assembly: GCA_029692085.1. Taxonomy (NCBI): domain Eukaryota; kingdom Metazoa; phylum Chordata; class Actinopteri; order Anguilliformes; family Muraenidae; genus Gymnothorax; species Gymnothorax javanicus. The sequence goes on along the minus strand of CM056208.1, from coordinate 29,134,667 downwards.
CATGGCATCCCCTCTCTGTGCAGATTGATGCAGCAACTCGCCTGTCCGAGGAAGTGGATCAGTAAGGTGTACTCTAAAATAACATTACATTAGTATTTTGAGGAACAGCAACGGTGGCTTGGCCTTTTGATGTCTCCATTGCTATAGACTGAGCAAGGATCATGTTCCACTGCCTGGTGGAAGGGGCTGGGCCTGCCACTCATCACTGCACGGAATGCTAAGGGAACCGCTGTCATGGAAACCAGCTCGTTGCTTTATTACTCATATTGTTTACTCAGTGACCTTAACTGACCTTCTAAATTTCAGCTGGAACTCTTCGAAGGACTCCACTGCAAACAGGGCCCTCCAGAGGTCCGAACTGTCAGGGTTGGGTTGAGTTGGGTCGGGTTGGGTTGGGTCGGGTTGGGTCGGGCTAGATGGAGAGAGGAGGAGGGGGAAGTGCACCTCTGTCGTACTTCTCATGGACAGCTGTTCACTTCTAATTACTGACCTCTGCTTGCTGTACGTGTGTACATATTCCAGTTAGATTGTAAAACCAGTCATTTCATGAAATGATGAAAAATTAGCCATTTCGTGAAATGGTTAGTGCTAAACTTCAGTTATTTCACGAAATGACAAAATATTTTTTTGTCATTTCACAAAAGGACTGGTTTCACAATCCGAATGTATCATATGCATTACACTGAACTGCCAGCTCTGTTATTCTGCAGTGTTAGTAGTAAGTGCAAGGTCTTGTATTTCTGGCAGTCTGTCACCATTGTCTGCAGCTCTATATCTTGGAGGACCTGAGTCTAGCCTTACCCCCCACTGTCCAGTATTGGCTCTCAAAGTTGTTCCATTTTTGGAAAGTAATCTCTCTAACTGTTTGGGATGTTGACCGTGTTTGTAGCCGGCATGTCAGAAAAGTGTACGTGAACATTTGGGCAGATGGCTGCATTCACGTAGAATGCTTGTTTAGGCAAAAATACTCTGCAGGTTTCAATACGTGTTAAGGATTTCAGACTTGGTTCCTAGCAGTTTTAAATAAATACTATTCTATTATGTGGTTGTGGTGTGCCTTTAATATAGAATTGTAAATGATGCCTCTATCTCGTCCGATCACTTGGCACTGAGATGCTTTTGTCCTCAGTCCAGTTACAGTTTTTTTACACCACACATCCCTATAGGAGGGTTTGTGTGAAGTGATGGGTATATTTTTTTGTGTCGCTGATGATAGAACTTGAAACATGCGGCTACTGCTACATTGCTGAAGTATATTGTGTCAAGGGAAGCCTGGGTCAATAAATGTGGAACTTTCCTTGAAATATGAACCAATTATGAAGCTCTTGGATTTATACTAATGACATGGACAAGCCTTGAAGCTGCTATGGGATATGGCCGAGCCTCTCACCCCTGAGCCAGCCAATTACTGTAAATTGGTCCAGCTATTTAGTTGGTGCTGGTGCTTTCCGTGCCATCCTCTAAAATGCATGAGCGCTCTTCACCCATAATGAGTTCTTTCATTAAAAGTATCAAACAAGGCAAGTGATCTAATTGGGGGATAAACTGTGAGAAGTCTTTGGAGTCAAGCTAGCTGTTGCGCCCCGTGAGTTAAACTCTACGAGCTTGCTTTGTAACGTTTTAGAAACCAGGTTTTATTGCGATCATGCGAGGAATGCGCACTTACTTTAGTAAATACACATTCGCTCAACCCAAATACATTCTTACAAGTCCTCATGCAAGAGGATGGCTATCTTAATGTTGCACGTCTATTTAAGTGTGTTGGCTGGAGCTTTCGTCCATTAGCGAGCAACCAGCTCTCGTTAGAACTAATATTCAAATAGAGGTAGCCTCTTGTCTTGTGGCGTCCAGTCTTCCCCACAAGGGGCTAATGCTGTTGCTGGTTTCTGTTACGGCCCAACACTAGCACACCTGATCTACTTATCAAGGTCTTGATTGTACCCCTGCTTGTTGAATTAGGTGAATTAGGTGTTGTAGTGCTGGGCTTAAAAAAAAAAAAAAACAATGCACACACCCTCCCTTTGTGGATAAGATTACGCTTCTCTGTAAAACTGTGTGTGACATCATGGATTCTCCTTCAAGCTGATGGGTGTCTGCTGTACACTGACCATATTCACCACTTTTCAATCTGTGGTCGTGGATCAGAGTAGGTTTGAAAATCATCTAGTCACCTGGACAGGGGTGGAGCCGGCCCACGTCATCTTGTGGCCCTATAGTGTGGGCGGGGTCAGTGACGGCGGCTGTGACCCTGCTCAGACATTACTAATCTACAGCCCGTGTAGGTCTTTGGAGTGGGCCCAAGATGGTTACCGGGGCCAGAATTTACTTGGTTCCTGTGGGTGCTGGGCAGAGAGGGGAATGTTTCTAACGGACGAGTTCTTCTCCTGGCACTAGCAAATGAAAGCTGGGGTATAAATCTTTCAGACAGGGGTCAAGTGTTGCTGTCGGTGAGGGTAATCCTCAGGGAATGGGCTGTGGAAAGTGTTGGAAATTTGGGCCCTTGTTACCTTTTAAAATGAGCTGAGTGTTTGAGGATGCAGCGCACTCACAGGAACAAACCTCACTTGGGCTGCTCTGCTGAGCCTCTGGAGAGATGTAGGGGGTGGAGTGTGATGATGTCCTAACACACTCTCACAACAAAAGGTAGTTGCCCCAGTTTTTTGGAGATGGGATGTGCGGCGCTGTGGATCTTCAAAAATGGTAGCCATGTGCCCGGCATTGGTGGGGTGGGGTTGAGTTGGTGTGCCTTTTTGGGGGGCGTGAGGTGCTCCAAGGCTGTCTGTCAAATGGGAATAATTGGGGTAGAGGAATGGTAGGACAGAAAAGTGGCAGCTGCTGCCAGTCCATTCCTGGCCGTGTTCCTCATATCTCCATAGTGACTGCTACATTTGGCTCATGCACAATAGCTCTTTGCTGTCCTTCACTACCCCACTATTACCATTAAGGTGTCAGTTACAAGGTGCTACTGCCTTCACTGAACACGCTGGTGCTATAGAGCTCAACAATAAAGCACAGTAAATGGATAATGGTTGAACAAAGGCTTAGGAAATTAATATCCTGACATCTAATTGCAGTAACGTGATGAGCTCCTCGTAAGCCGATATAATGGGCACCCAGTAACAATAACAGAATGTTGTGAGCAAAAGTTGGAATGTAGGCACAATTGTCTTGTTCAACATTCATTAACACACACTTGCATGCAGACACTTTTCACACGCACACGCTCACATACATTGACCACACAATAATCTATTCTTGCCGGGCCTGGTTGCTGATCATTAAAAGGATCATTAAACAGGAGGTCGGCACTGCTCTGCTTTTGGAAGGAACGGTGGCCCAACTGCTGGGTAAATTGGACCTGAGGCTGTATCCAGCTCTGAGTGTAGATGTGCGGCCTGCGCCTCCTGAAAGGACTGAGAAAGATGGTAAAAGCCCCGATGTAATTAATCGAATCATTCGCTCACCCTCCCCTTACTTTTATCTTTATGTGCTCTTTCTCGCCATCTACTGCCAGTTTCGAATAACAAATGCCTCCTGGTGCATTGTGGAGATGTAGTTTTGATCAGCCAGTAATGGGTACACTTCCATCTCGGCCAATAATCACAACAGGAACAATGACAATTACAGTGAATTGAATTGATTTAATGCTTTTTGCAGTTTCAAAGCCATGGCTATGAAAGGAGTTGAAGTTGCCTGTCCTTTACCTTCTGCCTGATGCAGGGCAGCCATTTTGAACCAAATGCAGATATCCTGCCTGTCATTGTTAACCCACTTTTGTAATTGTTTAATTGTATTCAGGGCTCCCCTGAAAAGGAGACCTCGGTCTCAGTGGGACTTCCCTGTAATAAAGGAAAATAATAATTGGTTGAGGTGGGAAAGGGAGCGGTGGTATTTTTGTCAAAATTTTGTGTTTTGCCACAAAACTCGTAAACTCCCTACTCTTAGCAGTACATGCCATGGTCTTCAATGGCCGTGCTACATTAGAGGCCTCTTTAAGGCATCTCATCAAAAGAAAAAAAAAAAATATGCCTCCCACAGCACAGTGTCCCCATCACCGCCCTGGGGCATAAGGGACAGAGTTATTCTGGTCCAGAGTGAAGAATGCCCCATATCGACCAACCAACAACCCCTTTATCTGTCGTCGGGTGATCCTGCAAACCAAGTTTGGCTTCAGCGCTTTGGCAGGAACAGGATAAGCAGTGACCGCTGTTGGCAAATGAAATGTCTCCATGCAGAAAAACTGTCTGGAGGTGCTATATCTTGAATGTTAATCTTGGATCTTGACACATACTCTGATTAAATACCTCACGGCATTAAATTGATAGGGGTATTAAATCCAGTTTTCCTGGTTAGATTCACGTACCGGCTATCTTAAGTTTGGAGGCACAATCATCTCATGCACAGCTGACCTTATGGTCCCGGGGACCACTACAGGGTCATGAGTGTTGCCGAAAAATCAGATTTTTCTTTTGTTCATTTCTCATTTGCATCACTGTAAAGGAGAAATTGGCATTTAGCTGTCCGCTGAGAGCATTTTCTCCACTTGAAATTAAATTAAATGTTATACCAAAAATAAACTGAAAAGCTGGTTCTGTATGAAACAGTGTCAAGGGTGCCGTACTCCCAATCACATCTGGCTGCAAACATCGCCGAGATCTCTTTAGTGTTGTAGTCAGCGTGTGAAACCATGACCTCCGTTCATTTTATGGTGTTATTTTTTTTCTTGGCTGTGATTTTTTTCGGTATTTTGATCGCACTTGTGCGCATCCACTGACGAGGGGGCGCTGTGCGGTCGGGGTGATACTGCTCCATGAGAGCTCCTTGCCTTGGCTTCCATGACGACCTGAGGCTCTACCGCGGCTCCTCGATCTCCATCCCACCTAGAATCTTGATGTATTAATTATGCGTACAGATGGAGCCCCCCCCAAATCCCTGCCTTCATTTGTGACATGGCACGGGATGGTGTGGGCAGCCCACACACACACACACACACACACACACACACACACACACACAACACACACACACACACATACATATTCACAAGTTGACTGCAGGCTTCCCCGGCCAATTAGTAGCTTTGATGCCAGCACATAGGGATGCCAGCACATGTGTAACTGGCTATTGAACGACGGTGGCAAAGATTACGCTCAGGTAATGAGGAGAAACCTGCATGATACAATCCACACTGTCACTGTCGCTTCTTGCGTTCCTCAAAACCCGAGTCCTACCATGTAGTTCGAGTAGGCTTCAGAAATTGCTGTAAGATCAGTGCTGATATACATGTATGTGAACTATTAATAGCTGGATGCACTTCAGAGAAATGAGCTACTCCATTAGCAGCAGTGGAGCCTTAAGAGGTTTATAGGATGTGATGTAGTCAAGTATTTGAGTGGGGAGCAAGTCTGCTGCTTGTAGCACTTCCTGTTATTAATAAAGGGCTGGTCTGCAGGAAAGCGTAAGTCTCCTCTGTTCCACAACCTCACCGACTCAGACTAGAATCACTGTCTGTACAAACTGTACTGCCTGGTATTGCCACTGTGTGTGTGTCTATCCTTGTATGTCTGTGTGTGTGAGTTGGAGGGGGAGAGAGAGAGTGTGGGAATAGGATTGTATGAATGAGAGTAGCAGTGACTGTGAGATAAATGAAGAACAAGAGGGAGATTGCTCCGGTAATCTGCCTCACTGCTTGCCTGCCACTCTGGAGACAGCCACAGGCCCAGTCTGTAATGGCCAGGGGAGCAGTTAGAGCAGCGCACTGTCTCTGGTTGATGAAGTCATGGCGACTGGGGCCAGCTGCGAGCGGCATTACCTGCTGTTTAAAGCTCTCTTAGACCATTGGGGCAGAACAGAGTTGCCTGCTCATCTGTGTGTAAGCACGGCTGAATAAGCCTTCAAACACGGCTCAGCGATTTGCCTTCTCCAAAGTTTAAAATCCTCTCCCAGCCCTCTGTAAACAGTTTAATGTCTGCGATCCCTGCTCGCTTCTCTATGCCTTTTAAGGTTTCGCGCTCCTCTGTAGCTGAGTACAGAACAGATGCAGAGTAACCCCCAACCCAGCTCAGTATCTTACACTCTCTTACTCATCCCTGTGCACTGCCAGCTGACTGCACCATTACAGCCTCTACTTTCTAATACCGCCCTCCACAGACACATGACCAACATGTATCATATATGCTATTGCGCTACACTACAACCCACATATATTCGCACATAATGCCAATAGGCTGTTATGTTCGCTCACCCTGCCCACACATTAATACATACTCACATACTTCACACGGCGTCTGCTCCACTGCCCTAAACGTATCACCCCCATACATTACGTGCTGTCTGTTCGTACTGTACTCGAGATTTTCCATGAGCTGTGCTTCCCTTCCAAAAAAGTGTTACCTCAGCCACTCTGATTCTCCCTGCCCAGTCAGAACACTGAAGACCACAAACGCACATTCTTCAATGATGAATATGAAGGGGAATTCTCGTTGTCTATATTTATCCCACTAACGCAATAACCTGGATAGTCCCTTACTGACGGTCATGCATCAGGCCAGTGTGGTGTGATGCATCATGAACACATTGTGTGTGTGTGTGTGTGTGTGTGTGTGTGTGTGTGAGAGTGTATGCAGAAGCACAAGTCTAACGCATATTGTGTGTTGGCCCCCTCTCTTTCCCTCTCCTCTCCTCTGATCGGACCCTCTGCAGCCTGAGGTAACCCTATTGGGGTGTGGGCATGCTGTGTGTATGTGTGTCTGAGTGACTGTAACACTGTGCGTTCACGTGAGAGTAACTAAATATGGTTTTCATGTGGAATATTTAAACAACAGTGTGTATTTGCATTTTTAACACTATGCATATAATTTCATTTTAAAAAACTTGCGTTACGATGCTAATTATGGTTTGTGTTTTATTTATTCATTTCCTGAAATGTGGGTGTGTGCACGCAGGCGTGTGCGAATTTGTGCGAAGACACTGCGCTTGTTTAGGGTCACTGTGCACATGTGTCTATTTATACTCACAATTTGTGTTCAGCCAGGTAACGTATTAATGGAAAATCAATATAAAGAGTCTTAGTAAGGTGATGGGCCTGGACAAGCAGCCAGGCCAGCATTGGCATGCCTTGGCACCAGATCTCAAGCCAACTGAACTTCTCTGGAAGGTTTTGAAACAACGGGTTAGGTGGTGCTCTTCGTTATCATCAAAAAACCAAATCAGGGAATGTCTCTTGGAGGGAAGATACTTCATCCCTCCAATGAAGTTTTACACACGTAGACAGCATGTCAAGGCACGCTTGCAGAGGCCCTATGCCAGGGGTGTCCAATCTAATCCAGAAAGGGCGGGTGTGGGTGCTGGTTTTTGTTACAGCACAACACTAACACACCTGATTCTACTCAGCAACGTCTTGATTGAACCCTCTGATCAGTTAATGAGTGGGATCAGGTGTTGTAGCACAGGGCTAAAACAAAGACCTGCACCCACACCGGCCTTTATGGATAAGATTGGACACCCCTGCCCTACGCCTTACTAAGACTCTTTATATTGATTTTTCCATTAATTTGTTGCCCATCTCAATGTGTGAGTTAAGGGATACTGTGCACGTGTGTGTATAGAGACAGCGTACGTGTATGTGACTGTGTGGATACACGGTATATACTGTAGGTGCAGTATGTGTTTGTGTAGGGACGCTTTGTACATTTGTGTAGACTCTGGGCCCTATTTTGACGACCTAAACACAATCGGCAGAGTGCCAACGGTATAGCAGATTAAAATTAAGCAGGTCTAAGCCTATACCAGCAACTTTGTGACAGGAGTTGATGGGGCAGCTGTGGTGCTGTCGTCAAAAAGTCTGGACAAATATGAATTAATTGCCTGTGGGTGTGGTGGGGGTTTGAATCCATTAAGGCCGATCAAATTTTATTCCCATAAAAATCAGTGCTTTGGCATCATAGCAACCTTGCAATTCAGTCAGATGATGAACAAGAGCCTAATTTGCATAACAGCTGCTTCCTCTGATCCTCTGAGGACTGTGCGCCGCTGGAGTAATGCAAGGAGGCATTTTTGAGGATATTGGTCGATTTGCCAGGTATTGTGTTTTGTATGAAAAAATTTTGGCAATTTAAACTTGGTATACAAAATTTTTAGGCAGTTTAGTTTACAAAATGGCACTTGTGGCATTGGTTAATTATTTGTATTTCCCCCACAAAAAGAAAATATTCTCATGCATAAAAATACCCCTTCGTGCTCCCCTTCCAATTAGACCCCACTACCATTTTGTGGCCATTCTTCATAGGATACATTACAAAAATGAAAATATGAGAGAAACAATATTTATTTGTAAACAGCTCCTCTGGCTGCGATTCAGTCCCATGAACATACCATAGAGCAACAGTGTATGCATTCAAAGGTGGTCAGGGTGACTCAAAATGCAAGCAAGGTTTGTGACACAAAAATTGCACAGTGCATCTTTATGCATTGACACACCCCCTTTTGCATTGTCCAGCCTCTTGAGACGCAAATGCTTCTATTTTAGCGCAGGAAACTACCAAACTGGGTGAAGGCAATAATTTTGTTGTTTAGGATGGACAAATTTGTGTGTAGCATTACTACCATATGCATTTCCGTATGCGCTGGCACAAAAATAGAGCCCCGTCTGTGTAGATGTACTGTATACGTACTATATGTGCTTTGTAGGGACACCATGACCTTTGTATGTTTGTGTTGAGATGCTGTGTGTGTATGTGCATCTGTGTTGAGATACAATGTGTATACCTGGTAGTGTGGAGACTCTGTATATATGTGCTTTAATTAAGGACACTGTGCATATGTTTGTGATAAGGCACTCTGTGTTCGTATGCGTTTGTGTACAGGCGCTGTGCGTGCATAAATGTTTGTATAGGGACACTGTGTTTTCTTGTGATGTTTGAAAGTAGATTCTGGTGCGTTTTCCCTCACTGTTTGGCCTGTGCATGCGGAACATGCTTGCCTGCTTGCCTGAGAATGTCCCACTGTGTTGTGTTTGATTTGCGGATTTACCGAATAAGGGCACTGCTCTGGAACCTTTAACAGTCAGAGCCCTCTACAGTCAGACTCTCCTTTCATCATCTCTCTCTCTCTCTCTCTCTCTCTCTCTCTCTCTCTCTCTCTCTCTCTCTCTCTCTCTCTCTCTCTCTGTATATATCTCTATTTATATATCTCTTTTTTCTCTCTTTCTCCCCATGTCTCTCTCTCTTTATCTGTCTTCTAATGACTCGGTCTGTGTCTCACTCGATCTTTCTCTGTAATGGTTGGCTTGGCGGTGACAGAAAATTGCACAGGAGCGGGAGAAATTTGCAGATGAAGACAGCATCTTCTACAAGCTGGGGGAGTGTGGGCTCATCTCCTTCTCCGACTACATCTTCCTCACCACCGTGCTCTCCAGTGAGTGTATTTGTGGGCGCACGCCTGCATTTGTGCGTATCTGTGGCTGCTGTCATGCAGGCTCGTTCACACTAATTGATTGGTCAGTTTGACCTTCTGCAGAACTGATGAGACATAATGAAACAACAAATTTGCTGTCAGACGTGTTTTAACTCTAATAGAAAACAGGGTGGAAATTAATTTGATAATTTCAACACCAAAAAGATTTGGGCTGACAGCGTACACTTGTCACAGGCCACACAGTCAGTACTGTGATTACTGAATGAATGCGAGTGAACGCCAGACTGTTATGATCGCCTGGCCAGGAATAAATGCTCATAACAAAACTGCTGCCGGATCTTAACCACATTCACACGAGGAATCATTCAACACCCTCCGCTGTCTGTTTGGCTTTGCCGACGCAAGCGTGAGCCCTGCAGCAAACCGCTCCGTCAGTTTTGCTGGCTTCGTTCAGTTTTATTAAAGAGCATACTGAATATCTTGAAGGATATTGCGTGGTTAATAGTGATGGAGAGTGAATTCGGAGAGAGCATGCGAAGTAGGTGTCAAAACGCACAGCTGTGGCAATCTCATTCCTCTATCATTTGAGAGCCCTGCTGTCTTCATACATGCCCTTAAATCACTTGACGGCTTAGAATAAGTTACTCACACATTTCAAGCAGTCTTTCCACTAACATCTGTGGTGAGATAAATACTTTCCTAATAACAAAAAATGTAGAATGTATGAAGAATGAATATACCCTCACCAATAAGACTGCTAGGCATCCGCATAACCCTATCAACCAAATTCATGTGCTGTAGCTGTCAACAGAATGAGCCATAACGTGGCACAAAGCTACTGAATTTGCTGTTCGGCCAAACGGCATAGCAATTTCTCAAAACTGAACCAAATACCATCCAGGTACCTACGGCTGTATAATCTGACCTGTTCCAGCCTAGTTTGGCCCAGTTTGGCCCTGTCCTTCAGCATTGTCGTTCTCCGTCAGTAGTTGTAGGCAGTTGGGTTTTATTCTCTCCCTTACAAGACTGTTTGATGTTGTAAATGTTTTATTTGCTCAGTCTTACGGATGCTCTTGGCAGTTTAATCCATTTGCTCTCTGCTGGGTGGAGCTCTTCATGGTTGGTTGCAGGAAATTATCTACCCTCTCTTCCCACCCTGTTTAATTCGCCGGGAATCAGTTTTAAGTAGGGTTGGCTGGGTTAAGTGTTTGAGGAGCGAAAATGGCGTTCACTTGGCATCGTTTGGACTGAGGTGGTCACCATGCGTTTAGCTGGATCTCAGCAGGTTCTGGGCATTGATGGAGCTCAGCTCTTTTCACACCGAGCTTTCGGCTGCATCTTATCGCCGCTGTTGTTTGCACAGCTCCCCAGAGGAATTTCGAGATCGCCTTCAAGATGTTCGACCTGAACGGGGATGGAGAAGTAGACATGGAGGAGTTCGAGCAGGTAAGCATCGAAGCGTTAACTCCTTTCCCCATGGACTCCGCCCTCCCTTTCCCCATAATGACTACAAATGATGACCCTTGGGGAGGCTAGGATAAAGGTCCAGTGATATACATACAGGATTCATATGTGGTCATTATGGGGAAAAGAGTTAATGGGTACGACACTGGTGACATCAGAGAGAAGCTGATGAAGAGGGACACTTAGATCTGTGTGAGTGGTGAGATTAGGTCTGTGCGAGTGCAGGTACTGGGTGTGGTTATTTAGAGTTTATGGTGGATGAGGAATTGGTTTTATTGTCTTACTACGGGAGAGGCGGATCCACTACGGCTCTGATAAATTTTTAGCGCTGACTCTTAAAACAAATGGCCATTTTTTGTTTCACTCTTTCATGTAGTAGCACATTATGGGATGAATTATTTGGTTCGATTAGCCCAAATTGCTGATGCTGGAGGCATTCAAATAAATGGGCCTCGAGGCATATTAATTCCGCAGTACTACGTGACTCATATTTTCTCTTATATAGCTTGGAAAGGCTTTCCTGAGAATTAAAGAAATGGATTATAATGCTCTATGCCTGCCCAGCCTCACACCTCTCCATTACATGTCCCTCTCTACTGCCACCTGCAGGTCCAGAGTATAATTCGCTCGCAGACCAGCATGGGGATGCGCCATCGCGACCGCTCTACGACAGGCAACACGCTGAAGACGGGCGGCTGTAGCTCCGCTCTCACCACCTACTTCTTTGGAGCCGACCTGCGGGGGAAACTGACCATTCAGAGCTTCCTGGAGTTTCAGCGAAAGCTGCAGCATGACGTGCTCAAACTGGAGGTGCGGGAGAGCCTGAGCCTGAGCCCCCAACACTCACACATCCACCCGCACGCGGTCGCCATGCCACGCAGTTTAAGTTTTTGGACAGTGACACAATTTCAGCGCCTCTGTGTTACTTCAGCACATTGGATTGGGAATTAATAGTGATGCTAAAGCTAATGAGACTGGTTACTTCAGGCTATAGTTTGAGAGTACTTGCATTGATATTATGTGAATCGTGTTGGAGTTTGCTGCCATTTTGTGTTCTTTACACCACTCTATCCGACACTTAGCATTGTGCTTGATAACGTAAGGCTTGCATGCATCTGCTCAGCCATGGGAACCCATTCCATGAAGCTCCCGGCACAAAGTTTTTATGCTAATTTTTTTGTGTTATGTTTTTTTGTTAATTTCAGACAAAGTTTGGAACTCTGCTGTTATTGAGTCAACTGAGCGTTTGCGATTTATTTATTTTTTAATTTTTTAAATGCACTATGAGCCTCAGCACTCTGTGACCCCGCTCTGGTCTGCCTCCTTTGTGGCTGAATTGCTGTTGTTCCTAAACGCTTTCACTTTTCAGTAGTACCACTTACAGTTGACTGGAATATCTAGCAGGGAAGAAATTTAATTAACTGACTCCCTGCAAAGGTGGCATCCTATGATGGTACCACACTTGAATTTACTGAGCTCTTCAGAGCAACCCATTCAACCCATTCTATCACAAATGTTTGTAAAGGCCCATTCACACATAGACGCCACTTCTACTACGATGGAAGAGTGGCCAAGAGCGTGGCCAATCGTGGGCCAAACGTGGGAGGATCTCCACGAGCGTGGTTTGGTCGGGGTGGGATCTCCTAGGTCGGGAAGCTGCATGCTCTCCCCATGCTTATTTTGAACGTGCACAAAATAAGCGTGGCGGGACGTGGCTAGCAAAAAGTGGGGCAAAGTCTTATTAAGAACGTAGTGGGAACGCCATTATCATACAAGCAGCGTGATAGCATCGTGGTGAGATCTCTGTGGTCGTAATAAAAACGCAGCACCGTTCTTGTTGGAGCAGAGCCAGTTGAATCAAATCAGCATCAGGTCCGTTCATCTTCGAAATTGAGAAAGAACTGAAGAAATGCTTGAACACCCCCGATTTACATTGATGTAACCCTCATTTCTCGATTTAGGTTGCGTGCTCCAAGTCTCTGGGCAGTGGGAATGAGCGCTACAATTGGTGGTACACAAATCAATCTTTATTCTTCGTTCTTCGTTAATCACACCAATACAGTACTGTACAGCTAACGTTACATCCAACAAAATGGACTGCTCAACTCAATCGTTTTTCTGCTACTTCCTTTTTCCCCATCATACTCCTTCTTCCCCAGTAAAACAGTTATAAGTAGCAACTAATATTCAATCGAAGCAAGAGGACATAAATTATAACTTAAAGGGATAGTTCACTTTTTTTGAAGTGGGGTTGTATGAGCTACAAATTGCCACTACTTACATTAGATGCAGTAGAAAGCTCTCTGATCTCCTCCAGGTAGCCGCACCAGGGCATAGTGCTGGGTGGAAATTTAGGCGATACACTGTTGTGAATGGAAACACAGAAACAGCGTATTTTCGCGGCCTAAAAGAGGTCCTACCTGAAAATAATACACCATTTCAATTGTACGCTATATTTAAAAGAATTACAGCACTTTAGCTGCTCGGAAAAAACACAGTTGCTCTTAAACTAACCAACTGACGTATTCCTGCGTGAGGCGCATCGTAGTTCACTGTGCGCTGTAGCGATCGGCCATTGGTCGGCATTGGTCTAGGTGTAATCGTAGTGGTAGCGAGTCAGCAGCGCTTTTGACATAGAAGCATCGCAGTACAGCCGTGATGTAGTCTTTAATTTCCCAAATTGCTGGATTTTGTCTGTGATAATGCCCTGATTTTTTGATTGGGGATGATCGGCATGGTCTGCTTCGTAAGCAGAGCTGTGTGAACGGGGTATAAATGCCGACTGCATGGCTAGGTGCTTGATTAATACACTTGTGGCAATGGGTCTGAATGAAATGAAATTCAGATATTAAGAGGTGTGTCCCTATACATTTGTCCAAATAGTGTATATATGCCTACAGTCACATACATGTAGAAAGATAAAAAATGAAGGGAAAACCCAACATGGTACAGGCAACCACCAGCTGTCAAAACCAATTCAATGCACCTTGGCATAGATTCTTCAGGTCTCTGGATCTACAGGAGAGAGATTTCTTCCCAAACATATTGCTCTCCCATATAGTAGTTTGATCATGGTAATGGAGAGCTTGATCCAAAACGTTGGTCCAAAATCGCCCATAAGTGTTCTGCTGGGTTGGGATTTGGTGACTGAGATGGCCGTGGCATCATATTCACATCATTTGCATGCAGATCATTCAGCGAACCCTCCTGCCCTGTGAATGGGGGCATCGTCCCTCTGAAAGGAGCCACTTCCGTCAGGATGGAAAAATTTATTTGTCGGATAAAATTGATCTCTCAGAATTACTTTCTGTTGATTTGCAGTGACCCTTCCCTGTAAGGGGCCAAGTAGACCCAAATTATACCAGGAAAATGCCTCCCACTGAGTAACCAAGCCTCTGGGTTGCTATGCTTCTCTTGTCACGTACACTACAGGCCAGAAGTTTGGAAGCAAGGCCAATACAGGTCAAACACATTCTTCCCTTAGGACCCTAAGCGTTCTTTCAAGCTCTGTCAGGGTTACCTAGACAAAAAAGAAGAGGAAGGTGTTCTTCGAAAGATGGTTTGGCCCCCTCAGTCTCCACACCTCTCTCCAAATGAGCTTGTGTGGGACAAATTGGATCGATCTATCAGAAAAATGCATTCCACGAATCCGCAGTCTCTCATTGATGAACTTATGAAAGCTTGGAATGCAATTCCTGGCACATACCTTAAAAAACCTGTGGAACGAATGCCTCGTATATGCCATGCTGTTGTTAAAGCAAGAGGAGGTTACTTTGAAGAAAGCAAAGTTTAAAAAAAAAAAAAAAGGAAATACCTGAATTTGAGGTAACATGTATTCTGCTAAGTGACTCTTTATATACTTGGCTCCATTAAAAACGCACGGGTGAGGTATGTACTGTATTTGTGGCAAATTGAAGAATCGATTGATTTTTATTGCTTCTCCAGTGAGGCACGAGAGGAAATAAAGAAAAGCATATGGTATTGTAATCCTGACGCGCGCCACGTGAACGCGCCAAGCACTTCAGTAATAACAAACATTGAGCTGTTCGTGATGTGTACAGTGACACTTGACTTGTTCTTTTTGTTGTGGTCAATAGCCTACATAAAGCCAACAAAAAAATGAAAAATGCTACTGCATCAAGAAAATGGAACGGCTTGTGACACAGGAGAGAGAAAAAGAGCCTTTGGCATGTTACGGGCAGATCTCAGCTGCCGAGATGTAGTGCGTCATTTGCACTGTCACCATTCAACAATCAGTTGGCTGTCTATCCGAGAATGGAACACAGGCACTGTCACTGACCGACCCCGCTTAGGGCAGCCACGAGTGGCGGTGGCAGCTCAAGAGCGCCACATCTGGTTACAGCCTGTACGTGACAGATTCCGGACAGCAACCAAAACTGATCATGAGATAAGGGGTCCGAGATGATTGAGGATGAGCGCAAGTACCGTTTGACGCCGTCTACGTGAGCAACTTGTGTGCACACGGGCCCTACAGAAAACCCAGTTTTTGCCCATTTACGCATGGCTGCCCTTACCGTGGTCGGTCAGCGACAGTCCCTGTTTTCCATTCTCAGACGGAAACAGGGAAATAAAGTGCCAAAAAATTACACAGAGGCAGGAGCCCACGGTCAGAAGTGAAGAGTTGCTACTCCTGTTGATGGGCAAAAAAGGGCCTGTGCACGCATGTTTTGCTGAGACGGGCGCAAACGGTACTTGCGCCGCCCTCAATCGTCTCGGACCCCTCATCTCATGATCAGTTTTGATTGCTGTCCGGAATCTGTCAGGTACAGGCTGTAGCCAGATGTGGCGCTTGAGCTGCCACCGTCACTGTGGGCTGCCCTAAGCGGGTCGGTCAGTGACAGTGCCTGTGTTCCATTCTCGGATAGACAGCCGACTGATTGTTGAACGGTGACAGTGCAAATGACGACTACGCCTCGGGCGGGTGAGACCTGCCCGCAATATGCCAAAGGCTCTTTTTTCTCTCCTTGTCACAAGCCATTCCATTTTCTTGATGCAGTAGCATTCTTCGCTTTTTATTTTTTTTTGTTTGCTTTATTTAGGCTATTGACCACACCAAAAGAACAAGTCAGTGTAACATCACTTAACAGCTCAATGTTTGTTATTACTGAAGTTTGCAGTCTTGCCAGATTACAATGAATACCACGCGGCTTTTTCTTTTTTGGCCTGCCTCACTGGAAGAGCAATAAAAATCAATCGATTCTTCAATTTGCCACAAATACAGTACATACCTCACCCGTGCGTTTTTAATGGAGCCAAGTATATAATAATCATGTTGTTGCAAAGTATGCCAATGAAACTATGCTCTTTTTTTGTACAAATTTGATCTTGCTTCCAAACTTTTGGCCTGTAGTGTTCAAAGTTTTCACTTTAATTTCTCACCCATCTGTGCGTATTGTGTACGTGAGCACATTAGTAATGAGCAGGTCAGTGTTTTCCTGCTCGTGGAGCCTGCTGATTTAATTTCCCTCCCCCGCAGCTGATCCATAGACCGCAGCAAAGGGAAAACTTTGGCCTGTGATCTGCAAAGACCCACCTTTAATTTCATTTATTTATTAATATTCTTTTTTAATACTAGCATATTTGCATTGGAGAGGCTCCTTTTCACCTATTCTATTGTATTTAACTCTTTTGAATAAGCCTGAGTAAGCTATGTTTGTTTATATGTGTGTGTGCATGTTTTGGGAATTACAAACAGTCTGATTAATGCAGTCCTCTTGTTTTGAAAAGACAAGCATGGACAACTATCATATTATCTCAGTTAAAATGAATTTCACATTTTAACAAATAAAAATCACCAAAATGTTCGAGGCTTAACGAGAATTCCTTTAATTTACTGTCTTCAGCTTAATACAATTAAATTTGTGGTCTGTAGTAACTGACACTTGTTAAAGAGGGAATTTGTGGCACAGTAGTATAATGACGTGATGTTTTTGTACTCCGTGTTAATGATGGATTTCCACGAGGCAGATGTGCTTCCATCAAGGTAGGTGGTTCAGTAAAGGTTAGCACTGTTTTCCAGAAGTCGGCACTGTTGCTCGTCATTTGAAACAATAGGCTTATTGATGGAAAGTAGAGAGCTGTTGCTAAGCTAGGTAGCCCATTGCCTTGCCTATGTCCTGCAATCTTTTGTTTTAAATTTTATTTTGAAACCTGCTGCCTGACCGCAGATCTTGGTTTGCTTTATGTTGAGACCGACCAAGATCCTATCGGTAATATCTGTAACACACATACACACACATGCAGGCATGCACGCACGCGCACACACACACACACACACACACACACTCACGATGCAGTGAATTATTCATGGCATATTACTCCCTCTCCCTCTGGCTTCAGTTTGAGCGGAATGATCCGGTTGATGGGCGGATCACAGAGAGGCAGTTTGGAGGCATGCTGCTGGCCTACAGCGGAGTTCAGTCCCGGAAGCTGAAAGTCATGCAGAAGGGACTGAAGAAGATGTTTAAGGATGGCCAGGTACATCCTCACACATGCACCGACACACACATATGTACACAAAAACTTGTGAAAATGAGCGCGTTTAAACTGATTCACAGCAGTAAGCGCACTGACTAATTTCTACACCTGTACTTTTCACTTACTCCGTAAATCTGCACCTGCCTCCTCAGCAGCTGTTGTGTTTATCCTGGTGCTCCTCTGGGTGACTCTGTGTTTGTGTGTGCATGAAAACCTCACTGCATGCAGAAAGAAATCTTCTGACAGGCTGAAGTAATTGAAGAGCGTTGCGAGGGCAAAAGGGCTTTGCTCTCTCTCTCTCCCTCAATTCCTTCTCTCGCTCCCTTGTTCTTCGCCTGGCACAAACTGTCTACACGGCTCTGCATGCACGCTGCCTGTCTGCCGCATACTGCCTGTAAGGGCTTCCCTTGGGCTTGGCCGCTGAGGATTCTGGGAAACGAGCAGACGGGAAAGCACAAGGCCCCTACATCAGAACTGCAGGAAAACGTTGATCTTGGTGCATGCGATTCGGCACTAACGTGCAGCATCAGGGACTGATAACCCTGTTTCTTGCTAATGAATGAACTCCCTTCTTATAATGATGGAAAGACTCGGCTTGTTCCCACAGTGTAGTGTGTTTCCAAGAGAGGGGGAGGTCGACATTAAGACTGATTACACCATATAACTAGAGGGTGCATTTCCTCCATAAAATTCTCAGATCTGCGGCAACGGCTTCCATGTATTCCGCAAAATGGTTTTAAATCCAGAAAAACATACAGCGGGCAAAACACAATAGACTACAGATTATGTCATTCTCATGTTATTACATTTTTAATGTTTCAATAAACACTGCGCTGTGCGGGAACAAGACAATTCTGTGAAACCGGGTTTGGAGTCGACAGAAATTTTTTTGCAAAATTGGAATAGTGGTAATACTGCTACTCCTACTAATAATAATAATCATAATAACAACAACAACATAGCCAGCAATTCTGGGCTTCGAGCTGCATTCGCCATTATTGTCTGTTGTTGGTAATACAGTATATTAAATTTCAGGTGCCCAAAAGTTGCTTTCGAAAGTTCTATCTTTTGATTATTCGCAGGGATCAAGTTATGATGAGTGGCAGTTACTTTTAAAAATCCATTATGGCGACCAGGTCTCCTGACTCAAACGAAAGAAGTTTTACACAACGTATTGATTGCATAGCTTATGGCCATCCTAGTTACAAATTTGCATTTGAATCTATCAAACCAATCTCACACTGTTCAAATTTAAAAGTAAATTGTCACATGACATTTTTACCAAGAGCAGCTTCCACAGTTTTGCTTGGAAGTTGATAATATTTAAAAATTTGAAAGACAGGTCAACTGTCTATTTTTGTGTGAAATTTCATCTTGATCGGTTTGTTGCCTCTGGAGAAGATTGTCATTGTGTTTTAACAAAATTCAATATGGCAACCAAACCACTTGACAAATCAAAATTTTGACAATGACATCTGTGGTCAAAGTTTTTTTTTTTTTTTGGCTTTCAAACACAAGCTATATTCCTCCATCTCTTATGGGTCAAGTTATGGGGAGCAGCAATTTTAGAAAAACCAGTATGGCCATCTAGTCACATGACATGACAAGAAAAAAGTTCAACACCATGCACCAATTGCAGTTGCAAATATCAGAGGCATTTCCACATGCCAATTGTCATTAGAATCGATTTACCTGTTCTCCAGATATTCAAATGTCACAGTTATTTTGGTCACAGAACAACTTTGACCAACAGCCACTTTCCACAATTTTGACAGGAAGTGAACCATCTTTCCAACTGCGATTGAGCTGTTGACGCTCGATAGGCTCATTGGTCTTGCTCATTGGAAGTTTTTCGACGGTTTTAGCGTAATCTAATATGGCAGCCTTACCGCGTGAACCAAGTGACCCCAAGTTTTGCGGGACTCGAAAACAAAGTGACTGTTATTACAATTAATTTGCTGCATTACTTTATTTCTGCAGGCCAGTTTCAAAAATTGTAGAGAATAAATACAGTTAAGCTTACAAAAACTATAGGGCTTCTAGTGGAGGTAGGGTGATTTAATGAAGTGATTGCAGCAGAAGTGATTATTATAATCATCATCATCATTATATTGTAGAAGACGATTAAGTTATCACTTTTGCTGCAGTCACTTCATTATATCACCCAGCCTCCACCCCTCCTCTCCATCCCCTCTGCTTTTTATTGAGCAGCACCTGATAGAACTAAATCCATTTTGCAGGGAATTACCTTTGATGAGGTGGAGAACTTTTTCACTTTCCTGAAGAATGTAAATGATGTGGACACAGCCCTCAGTTTCTACCACATGGCTGGAGCCTCCATCGACAAAGGTATCAAGCACGTCTCTCTCTCTCTCTCTCTCTCTCTCTCTCTCTCTCTCTCTCTCTCTCTCTCTCTCTCTCTCTCTCTCTCTCTCTCTCTCTCTCTCTCTCTCTCTCTCTCTCTCTCTCGGCTTAGTGTATGGGGTGCTGTTGATGAAGAGAGGTTTCCCTGTCTCTCTCGCTCACCTCCTCCCTATCATCCTTCTGCTTGTCTCCACTAATCCCTATATCATTCTCTCCCCACATTATACACCTCTTTCTTATCTTCTGTCTGCACTCTTTCCTTTTCTGATGCTCTCCTCTTGGGGTTGCCAGAGAGCAGATCCCTGCCCACAGAACCTTTCCCAAACTGTGGGAAACGGCTGCTGAACACGAGTTAACCTGTGGGACTTGGCACCGAGTGGCACTTGGCCCATCCAGGTTTGATAAAGACAGCGGTATGAATCACGGTGCCGCCCCACATTTCCGTTTTTTCCATCCCTCTTGTCTTCCCCCTGTTCCATTTTGGCGTCTCCTCTCTCGCCTCCCTGACAGCTTGTCTAATGGGCAGCCTGTCAGAGCTGCACATCCAGCTCAGCCCTTCTGGCTCCGTTTCTCTCTTCAGCTTACTGGTAAAGAGCACGTTGGGGCTACACTTCCCCCTGCTGGATGGTACATGTAAATGCTTTTCCAACTGATCACAACCTTATGAATCACCTCACAATCAAATAACACAAATTGTTATTATTAATAATAATAATAATAATAATGATTATTAATTATTATTTTAACATTTATTTTATTTTATTATTCATATTAGTGCAGTTCCTTTAGTCTTTCTTAAGTTCATTATTTTCGCCACATTGCCTTTAATAAGTGTGTGTAAGCCAGCAGATAATGGTAATGGTATGCTGTAGACGCTGGCTTTATGCTGCGCAAAAGCACAGGCATTATAGCACGGTTGCGTTATCTCTGATTGCGGCCGAGCGTAATTTAATCTGCTATTCTCCTGCTGTGCCTCTGATTGCATTGCTGCTCACATCTGGGCAGTCTGTTTGGTGATGCTTTCTTTCCTCTGTTAGCCTGGCTGCAGCCACTTTACCACAGGAGTCTGATTCCTTTGATACAGAATGAGTATTGTGTGGAATAAAGTGGAGCGGTTGGCGTTTATGGATTATTTTAAGGATGCGCCCAGCTTTTAGCTCCGCAGCTGCTCTGCCCGGGACGGTTCATGCCGCGTCGTCCTGCTCAGCTAGCGCTGTGTTTCTGCAGCTGTGACCAAAAAGGCAATCTTTGCGGAATTTCGGTCTTGGCTTTAGGCTTTAAAAATCCTATTTTTCCTATTTTGCAATAAGATGGTAAAATATTGCCAGTTGATGAAAAATTGTAACTTGTTCAGCAAACATTTCTTTCATACAAGGTAATCTCTGCTTCAGTGAAAAAAAATCAGTGTTTTAAGACCAAAATGCTTGTTAAGAAATGCTCTTTCTACAGTCTCACTGGAATGTGTTCCTGCAGTGGGGTAAATCTCCAGATCATTACTAATTCTACAGTCTCACTGGAATGTGTTCCTGCAGTGGGGTAAATCTCCAAATCATGACTAATTCTACAGTCTCACTGGAATGTGTTCCTGCGGTGGGGTAAATCTCCAGATCGTTACTAATGCTACAGTTTCACTGGAATGTGTTCCTGCAGTGGGGTAAATCTCCAGATCGTTACTAATGCTACAGTTTCACTGGAATGTGTTCCTGCAGTGGGGTAAATCTCCAGATCATTACTAATGCTACAGTCTCACTGGAATGTGTTCCTGCAGTGGGGTAAATCTCCAGATCATTACTAATTCTACAGTCTCACTGGAATGTGTTCCTGCAGTGGGGGGAAAAAACTACAGATCATTGCTAATGCTACAGTCTCACTGGAATGTGTTCCTGCAGTAGGGTAAATCTCCTGATTATTAATAATGCTACAGTCTCACTGGCATGTGTTCCTGCTGTGGGGTAAATCTCCAGATCATTACTAATGCTACAGTCTCACTGGAATGTGTTCCTGCAGTGGGGTAAATCTCCAGATCATTATTAATTCTACAGTCTCACTGGAATGTGTTCCTGCAGTGGGGTAAATCTCCAGATCATTATTAATTCTACAGTCTCACTGGAATGTGTTCCTGCAGTGGGGTAAATCTCCAGATCATTATTAATTCTACAGTCTCACTGGAATGTGTTCCTGCAGTGGGGTAAATCTCCAGATCATGACTGATGCTACAGTCTCACTGGAATGTGTTCCTGCAGTGGGGTAAATCTCCAGATCATTCCTAATTCTACAGTCTCACTGGAATGTGTTCCTGCAGTGGGGGAAATCTCCAGATCATTGCTAATGCTACAGTCTCACTGGAGTGTGTTCCTGCAGTGGGGTAAATCTCCAGATCATTACTAATGCTATAGTCTCACTGGAATGTGTTCCTGCAGTGGGGTAAATCTCCAGATTATTACTAATGCTACAGTCTCACTGGCATTTGTTCCTGCCGTGGGGTAAATCTCTAGATTGTGGCTGCTCTCTTCAGGCTTACAGCACTCATGAGGAGCTTTCAGGCTCATTATTTTCTGGGTTGCTGTGGAGCTCTGTTCCTGCAGGACATTGTCTCTTTCTCTATTGCACTCTCCCTTTGTTACTCTTTGCCTCTCAATTAATCCAGAATGTTGAACTGGCATGAAATACTAATTAGTTCTCTGTAATTATAGTATTGACAACTGTGACTGTAAAACAAACAGAAATGCCATAGAGCACCATCATATATCTTGATTTATTTATGATTTGTCAGCATGTGCCTCGGCCTCTCCTGCTCTCCCACAAATTTTGAGTGCTTAATTGGCATTGCTAAGCTTGTCTGTTTCAAATACGCTGATTGGTCCAGGTCTTTGTCGCGCTTGCTTAAATGTGTGTGCACGCTGCTGGAGCATGAGACTGTGACTGAGTTTCCGTTCGCGGAACCTCACCAGCAGTGCTGACCTCGCTTCGCCTTTGGAGAGGAACTTATACCGCCTACGCCTGCCTACCTCGCCTCCGCTACTGTAAATAAGCTGTGGCATTCGCTGCTGAAGCTGCTGGTCTCTGCGTTTCGCTCTCTCTGAAATGCGTCATTAATAAACTGCGGCTTGTGTCGGCACTCCTGCGGTGTGGAGAAAGTCCAACGAAATGCTCGCGCTGATCAATACTTGTCAAGTGTAATCGGGCAGAAAATTTTCATAAGTTTCCTGCATGAGCTTATGGTATACCCTGGGCTTGATATGAACTGTATTTTAAACCCTTGCCACAGAAGAGCAGTAATCCTAGACACTGGCATCTAAATGATGCCTTAATTGCAATTGTACCTGGAATACATGACTGCTTACTGAATATTCATGAGGAGGTGGTGCCGTAGAAGTTTGCTAAAGATGGGAGTTCTTAAGTCTGAAAAGGTGGTATAGACATTGTGTAAGATAAGATATACTTCATTGAACCCTGTGGGGTAATTTGTCCTCTGCATTTAACCCAGCCTTAAGTTAGGAGTAGTAGGCAGCCACAGAGCAGTGCCCGGGGACCAACTCCAGTTCTAAAGCCAGTTACTTGGTCAGGGGTGCTGATAGGGGTGGTCATATAGAACATGTTTTTCAGGGTGAGGGAAACTGGAGAACCCAGAGGAAACCCACGTAAGCGCAGGGGGAACATGCAAGCTTGATGTTGGGTGGCCCTCGCCAGCTGGGGCTCGAACCCAGAACTTTGTTTGAATCCCATCTCCCCATAAAACCTGTTCTGCTGCCAGCCTGGCATATCTGGCTACAGAAGCTACCAGGGAATATTTCATGTTTTATGTTGATTATTTGAGATTTGTCTCCTAGCAACAACATAAAACCATACAGACTCAAATGAACGTGACTCTAGTAGTGAAACGGTGCTTAGTGTATTAAAAAATATACACGATAAAGTCCTCTGTCAGTTCTTTATAAAAATTTCCTTGTAATACAAACACATAATTTCACTATTCCTCACGTGTAGAGAGGCCCCTTCCAATATTCAGCATTCATTTTTTTCCCTCATTCTTGAGCTCTTCAAGAAAATCCATAAACAAAAAGCAGCGCCTTGTTTGAAAAACTCTCTTTTAGCTCATCTTGTCCCGGTAAATCTTTCTCTTTGCTCTGGTAAGAGTCGTGGCTATTTAATCTGATTGGAGACAAAAATTTCCTTTATAATGGTGCATTATAATCTCATTTGTGAGGGATCACAAATCTGATGAGTAAAGAGACCTTATGTACATCTTCAAAAGAGATACAGAACACTTAGTTCAGCCAAAATACCCTTATCTCTTTGTCATTTCACTGTTTAGCTAATTATTCTGTTTGATGCATCCCATTTTTATTCAGTATTGAGTTACTGCAGGAGAAATGATAAAGATAAGATGGATCAGATGCGTATGACTGATGCAAGCAGTATGCTGAACTGCTGGTTAGATTTAAATCATTTCAGTTGTTTTCTTTCCTTATTTGTATGTTTGCTATGATTATAAAAGACAACAGATAGCTTTTGTTTGAATTGCCAATTCTTCCTGGTACCCAACATGACCAGGGTCGCACTCATTGGAGTTTTGCTATGGTAGTAACTTGTATTATGTTTAAAATGAATGTTAATTAGCATGTTGATAGGTGGAAAATATTGACATTCGTAAAATATCATGCCATTAAAATGGAATTAACAATATTATACATTGGCACATAACATGATGTCCAACAGAGAATGATTTCATTGGGCCTGCATTCTGAAGAGTCTGTGAGGATGAGTTTGCATTATTTTTCATTTTGGGGTCTATATTACTTCATAAGGGAGGAATTTACAAAGCTTCAACGGGCAAATAACTTTCAGTTAGTTTTCCGTTTAGTTTGGAGACAGAGCAGAAATGATCCGAGTGCAAGCAGAAAAGTTTCAACCGCACAGAGGCAGTTTTGGGGCAGTTTTGTGCGCGGGGAGAAAAGGCTGAAGTTCGTGAGCAAACAAATCTGTCCAAGCAGCAGCAGATCCAAGCACAATTGGGGTCTATTTGAGTGTGACAGCAGAATTTTAGGGATAAATTTAGCAAGATCTATGTATGAAATTGATACGTCTGCTCTCAAGTTAAAATACCATGCTCTCGAATTTACCTCCATATCCGAGGAAACTCCTCTGACTCACAATAAGACTAGCTCACCTGCATGTGCAGTTCTTCTAGTTTGCCTCTGGTTAACCGAACAATGTTTGTTTCAAGTGCGCTAGTTTCTGCTCAAATATCGTCTAAGTCTAAAGAGGACTGGGGGGGAGGGGAGGGGAAAGGACTCTCATGAATCGATAATCTTCTGTCTCTGTTTCTGCGTCCTCCACACAAAATCAATGCTGAATTAATGCTCTTTATCGAGGAAGGGGAGATGGCTCAGTGCTCTGCTTTTATTCTCCATTTTTACTCCGCTTTGACCCAGATAACTTTCTTTCACGGAAGGCGGGCAAGGCAAGCTCTCCCCGTGACGCGTGGGGGCACAGGAAAGCACTTTCCAGACCTCTGTTGTGAACAATATTTTTTCACTGGCAAAGTCATATGGTGTTGATGCGTTCAAGTTTTTAGTGCCTACTCTGTCATTTAAGGGTGATAGATGTGGGCAAGAAACAGCAGGAAGTACCGCTGACTTTTCACACACATTCTCTTTCCCTCTCTGCTTTTATCTCTTTCCCCCTCCATTGCCCCTTGTCCTCTCCTTCCATACTGCAGCAACCATGAAGCAGGTGGCTCGCACGGTGGCGAAGGTCGAGCTGTCCGACCACGTGTGCGACGTTGTGTTTGCTCTCTTCGACTGTGATGGTGAGTGTTTTTCTGCCGACTGCTCGCGAAGTAACCACCTGAGATCCTGTGTCCTCATGTGAGGACATCCATGTAGATTATGCCCTTCAGAATAAAAGCCTGGATCTCAGGTTAATTTTAGGACCAACCTACCCTAAGTATTGAGAGAAGTACAAGAAAGCAAATCAAAGTCTTCATGCTCATTAATTGCTTTGATTTTTTCCAGTAACTACAAGAACTATTCTTGAACGCACCAAATATATGGGAAATGTTTGTTACTGTCACATCTAGTCGGGGTTAGCTGGCCTGAATATTGCCAGAATCCAAAGGGCACATTTTTATTGTCGTTTTGTCCATCTGCAAAGGAGTACACAATCTGTAATCAGTAGATCCTGCGACTGAGAGAGACGAAAGTCAGAATGATCTAACAACCACTTATGTTTGTTTATGATAGAGAGCATATCTCTTGGTCCTTGTTTTTAGGGTTATGGAAACCAGATTATGTTTGGCTCCTCTCTTTGTGCTTGGTTGCCAGGGTAGTGGATGAGCATTATGTGTCAGCTTACAGTGTTATTCATTACAGTCAGTCACTCACTCACGTCTGTCTGGGTGTGTGTTTGCAACGTGTCCCAGGTAATGGGGAGCTGAGCAACAAAGAGTTCATCGCCATTATGAAGCAGCGTTTGATGAGGGGACTGGAGAAGCCGAAGGACATGGGCTTTACCCGGCTGGTGCGAGCCATGTGGAAGTGTGCCCAGGACACCGCCTGGGACTTTGCCATGCCCAAACAGCAGTAGGGGCTGGGCTGGGCTG
The DNA here is from genome assembly GCA_029692085.1 of Gymnothorax javanicus. Classification (NCBI taxonomy): domain Eukaryota; kingdom Metazoa; phylum Chordata; class Actinopteri; order Anguilliformes; family Muraenidae; genus Gymnothorax; species Gymnothorax javanicus. Next base: position 29,108,323 of record CM056208.1, on the reverse strand, counting down.
GGCTGAGCACGGAGGGCTGGGCTGCCGAGTTCCACACGGCTGACTTCTGAAGGTGACTTTCACCACGCAACTCCCTGGGGTCACAGCGAAAATACGTCGTTATCCCATTCAAACTCATTTACATGGTTATTCTGATAACAATTGATCATCGGAAGTGTGGCACTGGGAATAATGATTTCCGTTCAAATCCGAGAGCGCTGATGTGACGAGGTCTGCCTCAGTGTTTTGTGGAGGTCCCCCTGAATTTAAGACACTATTGGTTACGGGATAGGGCAATGATGGCAGGATGCATAGCCAGGGGGAGCTCACTAATATCCCTTTATGTCCTGTGGGGTGGGCTGCCCTGTGGTTTGGCCAGGAGAGTGTATTTTGTGCTGCTTTGGCAGGTCGATTTGGCATTGTTTTCGATGTACATTGATATTTAACCAGAATGCTTTGTGTTGTTAATATTATTCAGCAATGTGTATGGATTTAAGCGAATGCATTTCTAAGACTGTAAAAAAGGCTCTATTAAAACATTTTTTCCAAGAAAATTTTGTTGCATTCTTTTACTGGCTGTGATCATCTGCCTTATTTTACTTTGCTACTGAATGAACTTGTACGTGGTTTTCCTGCACCAGACTTGTTGCACACACATTTGGTAAACTTGAAAAGCCAGCTGCACGCTACTGCAGGTGTATTACCCATATGTGAGGAGCTTAACTTCATGGTGCTCGTATCCATAAACAAGACGACAGCGTCATCACTATCCCCTGCCATGATCAAGGGCCTTAACTCCGTAAATAAATCAGCTTCGACACCCATTTTGGAACTCAACGTAGATCATGACTAGCTTATTAAGCATACAAAATTTGACCCATGTAACTGTCATAGTTTTCAAGGTAACCTGTCTCCATTGGAAGTATGGCAGACGGATGGACAGAAAGAAGGACGGACAGCGAAACTAAATCCTGTATCCCCTGCACCAGTTCGTGAGAACCTTTTGCAGATTTACCATTACTCCCTGAAGGACATTCAGACTATTTTGGAAAAGAAATCGATGCCTGATCTCTGAGAGTTGCATAAAGTGCTTTGTGCTAAGGTGCAGCAGGTGTCTCCTCAGCTCAGAGGCCTTCGGTTTGTAAATAGGCAGGCTGAGCATAAAGCAGTGTTGGACATTCTTCAGCTTGGCTATAGTGTGGTGAATAAAAGTCCTACGAAAGAACTTGATTAAATTTTAGTGCAGCCTAAAAAAGCTGATTGAAAGCCTGATGAAGTGGCTAATTGAGCTGAACTTATAAAAATTGAAGCTGACCTAAAGAGAAAGATACATAAACTTGAAGAGGAACTTCATCTTGTAAAACGGTCTGAGTTGTTAACTAAGGGAACAATTACCTTTTCCACATAGGTCCAGGTATGTTTCCATCAATAAATGAAATCATCATTTAAAAACTGCATTTTGTGTTTACTCTTGATAGCTTTGTCTGATAATATCAGTCTGATCTGAAACATTTAATGGTGACAAATATGCAAAAATAAAAGAAATGGGGAAAGGGAAAATACTTTTTCACAGCACTTAAGCTCCAGGCTCCATTACGGAGTTTCCAATTTAGCCTAAAGACATTCTGGTATTTACATAGATATGTCTTTGCCATGCTCTGATTGGGTAGCCACAGGCAGCTACGTCAGAACACTGACTCAAACTGGGAAAGATCGCCTAAGATCTATTTTTTTTTTTTTTTTTTTAACCCCTAGAGGAACTGTTCGAACTTTCCAACATTCCAAAACGAAGCCAAAGAGATGGTGTAATTGTCAACTCCTTTTAATCTAGTAAAGATTCAGAAAGGCATCAAAAGCTTAGGGGGTGGGGGATTTTTTTTTGCTAGACAGGACCTGAAATCTCTGTCAAAACAGGCTGATTATTTGTGCATTGAAATTCGCAATCAATCATGATGAAAACAAAGGCAGGGAAATTTAACAAGAATCAAGAGTGGCTGGATCACTTGCATGTACTTGCGAGGATCACTATCCACACTCTGCCTCAGAATGAGGTCATGGCTGTTAACATTTTTTTCCGAAATTGCTTGGAAACCCAAGTCCACACCTAACCTCAGATGGATGGGAGAAAAAAATAGTTGGTTCAAAAGCAGTAGTGAAGAAATCTCAATGACAGCAGTGGACGCAGCAGCGGGGCAATCACTGCTGAAGCATTTGTATCCCCTGATGTTTCTTACAGGGGAAACAATTGCATGTACGCTGCAAACCATCACAGTTACACTGCCAACAAGTTACAGCCAGATTTTACCAGCTGAGCTCACTTAAATCCATTTGTCTGGGAGAGTAAGTTTCAGAGAACAGAAGTGGATGAGTGAGAGCATTTGGCAAAGGTTCACCACAAAACGGCGGAATCAGTGAGTTTTGGATGAGGGTGTTTGAGGAGACGAGATGATTAGTCTTTATTTGAATATGGCTGACAGGAGCACTGCTAGCGGGCAGAAAAGTGTCTTAAGAGGTGTGGGTGTGCAAATGGAGGGGGATTAATTTGTGGTTGTGAGAGCGTAGACGCCGCAGTCGTCAGCACTTCCCTCAAATTGAAATTGAGAGGATAGACGGCCCTTGTCCTCCATCTCTCTGAACACTAAATGAGCAGTCTGTCTCACATGCCCATGCATGCACTCAGAGCACTCTCATGCATCGACATCGCCCTTTATCTTACGGTGAAACTGTTGTTCTGCACCGCACAGCGCACGCACACTTTGCCCCCACAAAAACTCCTCTCTCTAGAATACTTACACAGACACAGCCTTTCCCTCCCTCCTGTCCACACAAACACACCCACAAGTGGTATGTATTTGAGTTTCTGGTCCATTAACATTAATCTCACACAGTATGAGGATGGAGCTCCATTGCTGCTTTATTTGGGGCCCATCCTCAATATCAATGGAACTTGTAAGTGCCATTAATGCACAAGAATTTAGGGAAATGGAGCCAAAATGTAGCTGAGCAAAATGTACTTGATGGAGCTGTCACAGATGTGACAATACTAACAGTCAGAACCGAACTGAGCAGGGGGCAGCTTCAAGCTTCCTTTCTCCCCAGCTCAGTCAAGCCCATTACAATCACAGCCTGGCGGATCTCCAGTCATTTATTGAGCCTCACAGTCCAGTACGGGGCCGCTGCGAGGTGCTGACGCTGCACTGGGTCATCAAGATTCGTCTCATATATATTCCGCAATGCTAAACCTTTAATTCTGCTCTGCAGCTCCAGCCGGAACTCAAGAGTGGAGGCAGATAATGGCAGTGTGGGTGTGTGCGCCTATTTGAACCCTCTCTTATGAGACTCCAGAGCAAGGCACCTGACCTATTTTCTCTGTGATACACCTGTTCCCACTGCACACCTGTGTTCTGACTCGTACCCTGAGACAAGAAAAGCACGCAGTTTCAGCTGAGGTCAGCAGCCTTAGCCTGAGAGCTTTCAGAAACGAAGACTCACTGAAACAACAACAGGGGGAGGAGGGGTTTACAAGGGGAACTTCTCTTTCCTCTCGAATGTGCAAAGGGCAACATGCCAACTGGATTCTACTTATCATGCTAGTGCCACCTACTGGCGAAGAGCACATACCCAGTGGTGATACAACATCCATTAAGAACACAAGTGAAGAGCTGGAGGGGCAATTGATGTCGACATTACAGTATGGGATTCTGCCCAGGCTCCCGTGGCCACTACTTGTCTAGGAGTTCCTAATCTCCACCATCACAGACCTGGAATGGAGAGTCAGCTGCTCCCTGAAGGGATCGCTAGGGCTACTGAGGAGCTTGAGCAGCATCGCTGTCTTCGGAAACACCTGCAAACTGAGGCTCCCACAGAAGTCCATCGAGGACGAGTTCAAGGTCTTGCAGGCAAGGGAGCTGCTGCAGTTCTGCAAGTCAAGCAACCTTAACGTCTCTAGGGCAGGGGTAGCAGTCAAGACTGGCAGGAAAAGGAAGGATGTGGGCCGCAGTTGAGAAGGCAGGGTCATGGCTACGCGATGGGGTCTGGATGGGAATGGTAGCCATGAGGAAAGACATGGCTGCGAACCTTCACAACCCCAACTTAAGACAAAGCTCGGAAAAAGGAGCGGAGGCAACTGGTCCACGAAGAGGTGAAAGCAGCTTCTGAGGAGGAGAGGTCCGGCAGAGCAGTGGGAATAAATATAGCATGGTGCCTGGACAAGAGGGGAACGAGCGGTGGAGAGGAAGATCTCGTGGTCTCATCTGTGGAGGGCAGGGCCACAACACATCAAGTTCTTAATCCAGGCGGTCTATGATGCCCTTCCTGGCCTGTTTAACTTGCACTGCTGGGGCTTGGTCGATGCACCAGCATGCTCCCTTTGTCAGAGAAAAGGGACCCTGGAGTACATCCTGGGGTACATCCTCAAAACCCTTTAAAGCAAACCCTCAACTTCATCAGAGCAGGAGAGAAGCCAAAGTCATCATCAAAAGCAACATCGAGACTTCTCAGCACTGCGCAGGACTGGCAGCTGACAGCAGGCTTAAGCTGCTTTCACAACGGACGCGAAACGAATTTTTGCACGACAGATTACATTCAAAGTCAATGCAAAGATGCGAATACGCGCGTTTTGCGCCTTTGCATCGACTTCAATGTAATCTGTCATGCGAAAAATTTGTTTCACGTCCGGTGTGAAAGCAGCTTTAGGCAGGCAACTCAAGTTCCCCCAGCATGTCACCAAGATCCCCCTTAGGCTAGATATTGTTCTGGCCTCAGAGGCAACATAGAAAATCATCATGCTGGAGCTCACTGTGCCATGGGAAGCCTGTATGGAGGAGGCTTTTGAGCAGAAGAGGGTGAAGTATGAAGGCCTCACCAGAGACTGACACAGACAAGGCTGGAAAGCAATGTGCTCACTTGCGGAGGTGCGGATCAAAGCAGCAGGCCAGTGTTGAGTTAGGCCACGTACAACGATGCTTGTCAACCAGCTATTCACCAGTCACAAAACAAGATAACAGCACACACTGCATTGTAGTGGTGTGTTCAACGATTTGTTCAACTCATGACAAAGCACTCACATAACTCCCTTGAAATTTTGCCAATTAATTTCTAAATGAACTTGTCACAAATACCAATGGAAACAGTAAATCATAATTACCAAGAATTATGGATCATTTGCTTTATTAATAATGTTAGAAATCAGGAAATATGAGCGTGTTTGTAAATGGAGCTGGTTGGTTACCAGAGTACAGCTAGCTCTATAACTGACAGACATGAATTTTCAAACTGTAGCGATGGCTAATGGAACTTGATCAGCGAGACAATCTTTGTGAAGTAAAATACTGAATCAAATTCTACCCCTTGAGACTACCTAAATTTTTATTATCATTAATGTGTTCGTTCAAAAAATTTTATTTTGTAAATTCTTATATGACCAGTATAGTGTTTTGTTTTGTTTTCCACTGCCAAACATGGAAAAGCATTTCTTCCCCGTAGCAGTTTATTTCTGGTGCCAAACATTATAGAGTTTTCCTCCACCATGTATAATTTTTGGGGCTAAATATCAGCCAGTTTTTCTTGGAATAAAATTATTGGGTACTCGGATACCTGCCCAAAAATAAGGTCAGGGTACTCAACAGCATTAATACCCTGAAGTCCCAGGCCTATCCGAGGCTGTACAGGAACAAGTTCAGGCTTAACCCACCTCAGCTGGGTCATGTGAGTGAGGGTGTCTGATGTTCTAAAGACACAATGTCCTCAGGACTCATCACTGATGATGTGCCCTAGCTTCACATCAGATGTTGTTTCACTTCGATGGGAACAGCTATTTGGTGCTGCAAAATATGAACCACATTCAATTTTACGCTGTAAGAAGTCTCAACATAATGGTCAGTTACAAGGAGCACAGGTGTACCAGATAACCAGGAATGGCCCAGTGCTCTCCACTGAACTGCAGGCATTCAAGTGGGACAAAGGGAATAGTCAAATAAGGTACATCTCAATTCTCTTATTTGATATTTCCAGGCTCCTCCATCCTCGCCTGAACCAAAGTTGTTCTGGATCCGCCATTGTACCACCCGTTTCAAAAGCTTTTTCTGCTGCGAGGAGGGAGTTCTGAGGAGCTAGGAGTGAGGATACTCGAGAGCAGTCTTCCTGGAAGCGAAATTTTTTCTGCGGCTGTTGGCAGAAGATTGAGAAAGAAGGCCTCATTTCTCTAAAAACATATTTTCTCATTTCTTCTCCTCGCATGGTTTCCTTGCTTGTCTCCTTGCATCCCTGGTAGGAGGGATTGAGACGCATAGGAAAGACAAGCAAGGGAAATGTGGATGCAATTTAAGGGAGTTGAGGTGTGCCTAGGGGCATCCATATATTCAGCAATATCACCAAATACACACACACACACACACAAAAGCTTCAGCAGTCTAGTTTTTAACCTCATGATAAGAATTAATTTTATCGAAAAGGGGGGCTAGAAGCAAACAGACTGTATTACAAAGAACACAATGTTCAAAAAAATTAAAAAGTGTGAATGAAGAATAAATTCAATCCTGGACTGGAGCCCTCTGGTGACAACCAGAGATCCCTGCATACAAAAAAAACATAATGGCTGCCCCACAGAGATTGTCAAGCGAACGAGAGACCAGGGGCATCTAACACAATGCAGAGCGGCTTAAACACTCATCAGTGACAGCGGGTTTCATCAGTCAATGACACAGCTACTGACTGGAGTAAAACTACTGTACTCCACACCAAAATAAATTTAAAATTCACAAACACGTAAATAACGCACTTAGAGATTGAGGACACTGCCAAGGGAATGAGCCAAGAGAGGCCACTTACGACGCCACTAATGAAGCAATCTACAATCTGCATGTGGTCGCGCCCCATTTTTCTTTCTCCTTAAATAAACAAAGAAAAATAAAAATATAAAACGACCTTGAGCGCACAACACAGAAGATATGAAAATAAATGCTAATCACAAGACACCATCTGTGATAAGTGAACAGTCATTTTCCTTAAATACAAAGCAACTTAGAAGTTCAGGGTAAGAAAAAAATTGAACCATTTTTTGTTTACTACACATCAATTACTTCGAGCAGTGAATCCTCTTCCTTTGGCGCCACCTCCAGGCTATGGGGAGTAAATGCACCTTGAAAAGGCATTAGGCTGCAGGAAGATTGAAATGTTCTCTGCAGTCCAGTACCACGTGCGTCGGATCAATTTCACATACAAAGCCTCTCACTACTCATCAAAACTACACTTAAAGTAGCTCTGGCTCAGTGTCAGGTTGTTCTGAGTTGTTTCAGTCATTTAGGTGGGGGTTAGGGAAAAGAGCGCCATAAATCTGGGGTAGAGAGGCATGTCATTTTGGGGAGAGCAGTGACATCACAGGGAGAGGCGGGCAGGTCAGTCACTGTCGAATTTGATGGAGTTGACGCTGGTGGAGATGGCCCCGCCCCTGTAGCTGCCCCTCTTCTTCTTGGTCTTCTCGTGGCGGAAGGACTTGCCCTTGGTGAACCGCAGCACGTCATTGGCTTTCTGGCCCCAGTCTCCATTGGCTCCCATCTTCAGTCGGAGGAGAAGGAAAGACAAGAGTGGAGGAAGGGGGTGGGGAAATCAGTTACAAATCACAGCGACTAAACCCCACCGGCTAAAGCAATGTTCAGCGCTCTCATGCCATTTTTACACTAATTACAACACTTACTCTGCGACGGGGATGGAGAGCTCGAGCAATAAATCTCTGCCCTTTCCCAAATATTCATTACGGAAAGCTGAACAAGAGCAGAATGTTCACAAAAGTGCTGAACCAACAGAAGGGACAACTTGTAATCAACAGGGCATCTCTGAACAGTGTGTGTGTGTGTGTGTGTGTGTGGGTGGAAGGAGCTCAGATGCAAGTCACTCTGAAGCACACAGGCCTCATTCATTAGCAGCACAGGGACAGAGCAGCAACACGTGGGTAGCAGCACGTCAGAGGGGGTCTGTGCTGAGCAGAGGTGGAAAATCCCCGGGTCAGACAGTAGAAGTCCGACCGTGAACTTCTACCACTGCTGAACTCAGAGATTTCATCTCCCTTATTTCCACCTCCAGGCTAAAAAGCGAACCACTGTGCAATCCGAATGGTGGTCATATAATACCAGAAAGGAATTCCTATTTCTGAACCCGGCCTTTACAACTCCTTGAGCCTACCTTAATACCACTACCCTCCCTCCCAAAAAAAAATCATTGTCTCACCTTGGCGTCAAAGGAGTTGTCAGCCAGGCGGGGGTCCACCGTCACTTCCTCCTCCCTTATTCTGCGGAAGGGGACGTTGGCTGCCTGATGGAAATGAGGAGACGAAGAATTTGAAGTTTCTGACCTTACTGGTACAAAAAACACCTGTAACACAGTCACTCACAGCCCCGTCTACCACAGGAAATCCAGCACAGGGCACCTCAGGCCATCACAGCAGAGCATTTCAGAAAATTATTCTGCGCACCTGGCATTCCGACACCGTTACATCCAAATGGATGCAAAAACCCTCAAATTAGTGTACAAACAAGATGACAGTGTCACCACTATCCCCCGCCCCGATCAAGGGCCATGACTCCGTAAAAAAATATATTTCAATATCCGTTTTCAAACTCAACATAGATCGTGACTAGCTTATTAAGCATACAAAATTTCACTCATCTAGGTATAATAGTTTCAGAGAAATCTCATGCCCATTGTGGCCAGGACGGATGGACAGATGGACAACCCCCAATCCAAAATCCCCCCATCCTGCTTCGTGGCGGCAGATAATATGCTCAAATTCGAGCTGACTGATTTAGTGTTGACTGATCCACGCATGAATTAGGCTAATAACAAGCCAGGACTGGTTCACCCACAAACTCATTGTAGAATCTTGAGAATATACTCAAACGCTCTCCAACCTTGGCCTCGATGAGCCACAGAGCCAGCAGGTTTTACAGTTACTTAGAAGCACTTGACTAATAAATTACTAAGTTAATTACAGACTTGGCTCATCTCTGCTCTCCAGGCTCCAATCTGGCAGTTGGCTATAACTGCCATTGATGTCAGGAAAAAACAGCACATTCTGGTGCTAGGGTTAGTGCACCAAACCCTGCATTAAATTATTTCAAATGAATACGTCATCGTTGGGCATAAAGCTACAATCAGAACCCAGGCTCTTCAGAGATACTGAAGCAGGGTTGCAATCTGACCAATCAGCAAGCAGATGACTGCGTGCACTGCCCGTCAAACATTCCACTCGTTTGCACATCCCAGAATGCACTACCTTCTGCTTGGTTTTGGGGAAGGAATGTGGGGTGGTTGCAGACACTTTCTTCCCTTTCGGTGTTTTCTTCCCTTTATTCATTTCCTCCTCCTCCTCCTTCGCTCTCTGACGACTCTGCTTCTTGTTTACTCTCGCCATTCGAACCTGTTGTCCCATAATAAATAAAAGTGACCATACATTCATTTTGCAATGATTACCATGTTAACGGTTTTTCTTAGCAACAGAAAATCCATGACACTGTAGTTTAATCAATTTTACGCTACATTCTGCCATTACATTTCAGCACTGTATCCCATTGCTTTTAACCGCTTGTCCATCTGTCAACATTTCAACCTCAATTGAAGTTTGCATGGTGTGCCACTCGATAACAAATGGCATTTAAAAAAGCAGGAAATACATAGATCACCCGCCATGGGATGGCTAATACTCAACCTAAAAACAAAAAAAATGGTGGAAGGATGGACAGACAGACGGAAGCATGAAAAGGAACATCTACACAATAAGATGTATCCATATGTGAGGTTTTGTTGAAAAATATTAAGTGGCTTAGGAGTCCTGGCCTGGAAAAGAACGGGATGGCTGATATTTGGCCTGGAAACAAAATGCCATGGAGGGACGGGCAGGAGGAAAAGGCACAAAAAAGAAGCATGACAGATGGACGAACGGATGGAAGACGGACAACATTCATTCCTGTATCCGCCTTCCACTTCATGGCGGAGGATAGGTAACCTTAATTTAGAAAGAATCCATGAAGAACTCCAATAGTTACACATAAAAGTTGACATTAGAAAGGGGAGCAACTCTTGGTAAAAATATAGGAGAAAGGTAAACAAGAGCAACGCAATGTGTGGCAAATTCCCCCGACGCTGCAGTTGTGGATTCAGTTCACAATTTCCCAGAGTGGGCATCGCAAAAAGCATTGACATCCTTCTGTACTTGGCTGACACCCCTTGCCTGAAAAGCAATCACAGCATATCCATTTTTGAGAGGAGTCTACCTCTCCTCAGCCCCAGCACACAGGGAAAAACCTAAATTTGATCAGCTAAATTTTTTCCTCTAAATTAACGTAGAAAGGAAACCAAATTCAAGATGGCTGCTGTGCCAACCATATTGAAAATCGCAAGCAGCCCATTTTCAATGTGAACCTTCCTCAACCCACCTCCAACTCACACAGCGAATTCAGTTTGATTGGATCACGAATGGTCCTCAAAATTGACTGAAGCCAAATTCAAGCTGGCTGCAGTGATGGGCATTATTGAAAACTGCAGTGTGTCCATTTTCAAACAAAAACTTCCTCCATCCACCCCAAACATAAACAACATATTTCATTTTGATCGAGTTTGCATGTTCTCCATTTTTCCTCCCACAGTCCAAACACATGCGCATCAGGCTAATTTGAGACACTAAATTTCCTGAATGTATGAGTACGAGAGTGAATGGTGCACGGCCCTGCGATGGACTGGCGTGTTGTCCAGGGTGGGTCCCTGCCTTCGCCCATAGTTAGCTGGGGTAAGCTCAGCTGCCCCCCTCCAGCAGCCAATTTGAAAATGGAAGTGTGCCCATTTTTGAAATTAACCCTCCCCTCAACCCACAACCAAAACAGAACAAACTTGAATTTGAATGGATAATCCATTCTCCTCAAAAATCGATTGAAAACCAAATTGAAGATCCCATTATTCCCATTTTTTGAAACAAAAGCCTTCCGCTCCCTGCTGCCAATGTACAAAAAAATTTTGGATTTGATCAGATAATGCTTTCTGCTCAAAATCTACGGAAACCAATTTTAATACGGCTGCTGTGGTAGACATATTGAAAAACAGCAGAGAGCCCAATTTTGAAAGGAACTTTCCTCTACCCACCAGCACTGCATACAGTAAATTTTTAATTTGACTGGATTATCAGTTTTTCTCCGAATCGAAAGAAACCAAATTTGAGATGGCTGCTGTAACGGCTATACTGAAAACCGCAGCATGTCCATTTTCGAAAGGAAACTTCCACTACCCACCATCAAAGCACGGCACAAGTTTTTATTTGATCGGATTGTCTAAGAATCCAGAAAAATGTCTATAAAGTCCAGGACCAGTCTGCAGCGTTTTGAAGTTTGATGTTGGGAAGTAAACTCGATAAAAACATCTCAGATGTTTACCCATATACGATTATTTCCAAATTAAAGTTGCGTAATCAACAAAAACTTCAACAGAGGGACAAACGTGGCCATACTGGAACACGCCCATAATTACTGATGATGGGCATATAATAAAAACAGTTCACATTTTAGGACACCGTGTCGAGATACACTACTCACAATAAGTTTGGGATACTGGTACTTTGTTAGGTGTGGTTCAATTTGGGAATTAATTATTTTCAAATAACTGCTTTCACCTACTTCTGTGACTAAATATGAATGCCAAAACACTCCAGCAATTCATTTAAACATTTATTACCAACAACGATCCGCATACTTTTACATTAACCCACATGATCAGAAAATTAAGAAAATTGCTTTTTCAGTAACGGGTATTTCCACTGTTTGCATCCATCACTGCTTGGCAGCAATGCCTCATACTCCCAATTATTCACGATATTGTTCTGCTGAAGAGCATTCCACTCCTCCACAAGCACTACACGCAGTTCGACAAGGCCATGTGGTGGAGGGGAACGTTCATCCAGGTGGCTCTTCAACTGTTCCCAGACGTGCTCAATTTTGTTGAGATCGGGGGACATGGCCGGCCACTGCATATGAGGCACCCCAACTTCGTTCAGACGATCTCGGACAATTCCCGCACGATTTGGAAGAGCATTGTTGTCCATGAAGAAGTAGTCTGGGGCGTGTTCCTGGTACTGAGGGATGATGATGGGGTCTATGATGTCTCGCAGGTAAGAGGGTCCAGTAACAGCTCCATCAATGATGACCAGTTGGGTTTTGCGTGCACAGCTGATGCCAGCCCAGAATTTCAGACCCCTTCCCCCAAATTACTGTCTCGGGACCATGTTGACCTCCACATTACGCTCACTCCGACATCTCCACTGGCATTGACTGCCATCAGTTCTGAGCACGGTGACCCTAGATTAAATGGGTGAATAGCACTGCAGACCACTGCTGCATGTTCCAGGTAACGTGGTCACGTGCCCACTGGAGACGATCACATTGCTGCTGTGCTGTCGAAGGTGTCAGCTGCAACAGTCACCCAGCATTCAAGCCAAAGTGATTAAGTCGGTTGCAGATGGTCTGTCGGGACACCCTGGTGCCTCTCACATCTTGTAAATGCGCTTGGAGTTGGGCGGCAGTTGCCTCACAATGTCCGAGAGCTTAGGGCCTGAGGTACTGGTCGTCACCCCGATCAGTTACATGAGGTGCTCCACTTCTGGGCCGATCATGCATGCCACCAGAGGTATGATGACGTTGATACAGTCTGCTGATGACACTCTGGGACACACTGAGTTCAGAGGGGATATCAGACTGTGTGCTTCCAACCCTGAGACAGGCTGTGGCCAGATGACGGTGCTCCTCTGCCAATTGTCGGTGTGCATTCATTGGTGAGGATATGGTGTGCTGGTGAAGCTATATTTATCATGTTTCACATTTACAGCCCTGAAAAATTAGGGAGGGGCCAATTGACATGACTTTCCATTATTTAGATATTGGAGTAGTGACCCCAGCATGACAGAGGGACCGTGTACACTGAGCACACTTCCCAGACATGACAAAACAAGGTGTGTCTGGCATGCAGATACAATTGTCAAATCACATACTCTAGGTCATTCAAGCAGAATGTATACTCTCAATAACATATCTTTGTACCCTCTGCAATATCCCTAACTTATTGTGAGTAGTGTAATGAACTATGAAGCATCGATTTACAGGGAGTTGGGTGGATAATGTTCTTTTAACTACTCGCAAACTTGAGGGCACATAGAGGTTATAATAATTGGGGAATAAAAAAAAAACCAACTTGCTTCATAAGATCAAAATCTATTCTACAGCACTGCGGCATTTTGACCAACTGACCTCTGTTTAAAAAAAAAAAAAAAAAAAAAAAAAAAAAAAAAGGCTGTGTTACTATTCCAGAAGTAGGACTTGCTCTTAAATGATCGCATTAAGCACAGCGAACTGGTTTCATTCAATGCTTATGGACCACTTGAGTATAAGCCTTGTAGCTTATACTGCAAATGCCATGATTTAAAAAAAAAAAAAAAAAAATCAACTAATTCAAAATTCAAAGCCCTAAACTGAACAACGAGGATTCTCGCTGCTCTTGTTCAGGCGACCGTAACTTCTCCTACCATTTACTAAGGGGGTGGCAGCTGCCTTCACAGGCTCAGACTCTGCCTCCTCCTCTTCCTCGGACGAGCTCTCGGAGGACGAGCCATCCTGCTTGACCTTGGCTGCTGCAGCAGGTGTGGTTGCAGGTGTTGAAGACTTCATGGCCTTCTGATTTTCTTCCTCTTCCTCAGAGCTGCTGTCACTAGAGGACGAGGAGGCTGCATTCTTCTTCGCAGCTGCAGCAGGAGTTTTCGGCGTGGCAGCTTTACTGGTTGTTTTTGCGGGCTGGGCGGGCTTTTTCGCCTCTGTCTCAGAGTCTGAGCTGTCAGAAGAGTCCGAGCTGCTGCTCCCCTGCGGTTCCTGAGCAGGTGTAGATTTAGCTGACATCGGTTTAGCCGGCGTAGACTTAGCGGGTGTGGTTTTAGCGACGGCAGGCTTGGCAGAAGTTTTCTTTGGCTCGGCCTCTGACTCTGAGCTGTCAGAAGAGTCCGAGCTACTGCTCTCCTGCGATTTCTGAGCAGGTGCAGATTTAACTGCCGCAGGTTTAGCTGGCGTAGATTTAGCTGACGTGGATTTAGCGGGTGTGGTTTTAGCGACGACAGGCTTGGCAGAAGTTTGCTTTGCCTCAGTCTCAGAGTCTGAGCTGTCAGAAGAGTCTGAGCTGCTGCTCTCCTGCGATTTCTGAGCAGGTGTAGATTTAACCACTGCAGGTTTAGCTGGCGTAGATTTAGCGGGTGTGGTTTTAGTGACAGCAGGCTTAGCAGGAGTTTTCTTCGCCTCGGTCTCTGAGTCTGAGCTGTCAGAAGAGTCTGAGCTGCTCTCTTGCTTTTTAGCAGGTGTGGCTTTAGCTGGCGTCTTTTTAGCGGGTGTAGCCTTAGCAGAGGCGACTGCTGGCTTAGCAGGAGTTTTTTTTGCTTCCGTTTCAGAGTCTGAACTATCTGAAGACTCCAAACTGCTCTCCTGTTTATTTGCTGCCGCTGCTTTAGCTGGTGCCGCTGCCTTTCCTGCAGTCCGTTTTGTGGTTGCTGTAGCAGCCTTCACCGCCTCTTCCTCCTCGCTGGAACTGTCCGAGTCACTGCTGCTCGACTCGGCGGCCGGTGTGGATTTGGTAGGGGGCGTGGGCGCGCTCTTTGCCGCAGGTGTAGCCTTCTGGGCGCTGCCCTCATCCTCAGAGTCGGAGCTGTCGCTATCGGAGTCAGAGCTGCTCTCTGCGGCTGCTGGCTGCTTAGCTGCCACTGGCTTGGCTGCCACCTTGGCGGCGGTAGCCACAGGTTTGGCTGGGGCAGGTTTCTTCTGGGGAGGCTCCTCATCATCCTCAGAGGAAGAGTCGGAGCTGCTGCTGGACGCAGCCTTAGCCGGGGGTGGCTTAGAGACGGTGGGTTTGGGGATCCCTGCAGGGACGGACTTGGCTGGGGCCTCATCTTCAGAACTGTCAGAGTCTACGGGGATAAACACAGAAAGAGAATCATCCACACCGTCTACACACCAGCATCCAAAAGGACCAATCACCAGTCATGCTTACAAAGACCAGACAGGCCCAAAAAAAGCAACAATTTTGACCACATACAATAATGCTTTATCCATGCATTCACCCTTTGTGAAACCATAGTGGACAGTGAGGTCCCAATTCAAATGTGACACCAACATTGTATGAAATTTTGGTTATTGCCACATTTCTCTAAGAGAAGCCAAGAAAGCTACTGTAATCAGGTTTTTTAATTTCTCGAGACATTAGCACAATTACTGGCATGGATATGGCAATAGCATTTTTTGAGAACATTATGCAACTGCTCGAAGGAACATAAGTAACTCTGCAACACAATTGAAAACAAGAGTCATCAGAAGATGACATATCCCACCGGTCCCCACATAATTCGTGAGTTACTGATTGCAGGAGAGTTGTATACTTTCTCATCCCTTTAGTAATTTAATACTTATATATACTTGAAGGGGATTTGAGCAATGATGATATTTGATGAAAGCACACCAAACACCAAGTGCAGGGAAGATGACAACATCAATCAGAAGTATAATCACCTTTAGCATCTTGCTGTTCATGTTACCAGCACTCACTGCGAGGAAGTAGACTACCTGGAGTGCCGCTGTTGTATTGTTGTTAAAACATTTGAAAGAAAAATGCAAATTATGGAATTTATAGTCTCAGAGAATGAACAATGCAACCCTGCAATGGTAAGATGCTTGCCAAATATGGAGTTTGTAAGTGGTATAGTATGTAAGTTCTGCTCTGGAAACAAAACAAAAAAGGAAATTTGGGCCGTTTTTGGTGAAAATTTCCAAAATTTTGGGCCCAATGGAATTGAAACCCCGAAAAGGCACAATGGCACCCTAAGGGGAAGTTGCATACCAAATTTGAAGTTTGTAAGTGGTGTGGTATGCAAGTTCTGCTCGAAACAAAAAAAAAAAAGGAAATTTGGGCGTTTTTGGTGAAAATTTCAAAAATTTTGGGCCCAATGGAATTTAAACCCATAAAAGGCACAATGGTACCCTAAGGGAAATTGCATACCACATATGAAGTTTGTAAGTGGTATACTTTTTGAGTTGTGCTCCGGAAACGAAACAAAGTTGGAAATTTGGGCCGTTTTTGGTGAAAATTTCCAAAATTTTGGGCCCAATGGAATTGAAACCTGCAAAAGGCACAATGGTACCCTAAGGGGAAATTGCATACCAAATATGAAGTTTGTAAGTGGTATAGGTTTTGAGTTCTGTCTCGAAACTAAAACAAAAAGGAAATTTGGGCCGCTTTTTGGTGAAAATTTCCAAAATTTTGGGGCCAATGGAATTTAAACCCATAAAAGGCACAATGGCACCCTAAGGGGAAGTTGCATACCAAATATGAAGTTTGTAAGTGGTATAGTTTTTGAGTTCTGCTCCGGAAACGAAAATGATTATGGACGGACGGACAGACGGACGGACGGACGGACGGACAGACGGACCAGGTGATGACTATATCCCACGGTATTCATACCGGTGGGATAAAAAATTAACAAACCAGAACTACTGCCTTGCAGTTTTATGCCTCCACAAATCAGGCAAGTTACAGATCACATCTTTGTCTAATAGGCTCATATAATATGATATAGTAATTTCCATCCATCCATCCTCCATACCACTTCTTCCCTCACGCAGGTCACGGGGGAACTGGAGCCTGTCCCAGCAGACTATGGGCAAAAGGCAGGGACTTGACAGAATTTAATAAAAGGTATTATGTATACTTTTTGGCAAAATGAAAGTTATTACTATATTTACATGTATGATTCCAGAGAGTAATTTCTTTCTAGCGAGAAACATACAATCATCTCTTAGTGACTATTTTCACACAGCATTACAGAGGGCGGATCCATAGCTTTGTCACATGGTGAAATGAAAATCATCCTATTTTAGCTAATTTTAGTAAATTTCAGCAAAACCAACTACAATATCAACTTCGTGAACAAACTAAGTTGGCATCATTACAATGATGCAAACATTTCAAACTATTTAATTCCCAATTTTCTTTGAGAAACGGTTCAATAATTATGAAGGGTATAAGCCAAGCCAATCAACAAAGGGGGCCATGTGAATTAACATGTGACCCTTTCAACCCAACCACTTATTTTTTATGATTCATTAATAATTCAATAGTTATGCATGTAGGAGAAAAGCTAAACCAATCAGAAAAGGGGGTGGGGCCTCCATAGATTAATAAGTGACTGCTTCCTGTGTCCCAAAACCCAACTGAAAACTCCCTGGAACAAATGTTTCAATATTTATGAAGGATAAAGGCTAAACCAACAGGGATGGGGGCAGTGCTTAATTATTTAACATTCAACTATTTCCAGAGTCCAATGACCCAACCCCCAACTCTCTTTGACAAACAATTCAATAGTTGTGAAGAATTAAATGTTGGCCAATCAGGATAGGGGGTGGGGAGTCGACAAATACCATGTGACCCTTCCCTAAGTCCGAAAACCAAATCCTGGACAGGATTTCAACAATTAACATTCGACCCTTTCCAGAATCCAACAAGTTAACCCAGCCCACAATCTCTATATCAAACAGTTTAATAGTCACAAAGGATTAAATACTGCAGAAAAACCAATAGAGGAGGTGGGACTTTTCAAATTCGCATGTGATGCTTGACTGCGTTCAACAACTAAACCCCTGGCAAAGCATCAACAATTAATTTATGATCCTTTCCCAAATCCAAAAACCTGGCCCCCCAACTCTGTGATGGATGATTCACAAGTTACGAAGTATCAAATATCAAACAATCAAGAAAGCGGACGGGGCTTCACCATTTACCACAAGACCCTTTTCTGAGCCAAGAAACCCAATCCCTAACCCTCTTTGACAAACAACTCAAAACATCAAAGATCAACCATTCGGGTAATATGCCATGTGAGTGATGAAAGCAGAAGAATGCTCCGCATGTCTGCACGAGTATGATGAGGGGCAAAGACATCAACATCTGTGCTTTGGGAAAGTCTTTAGTGTGAAGCAAATGTGCAAGCTCTGGCTGAAAAGATGCAAGATTTGGTACACAAATTAAGTTGAAGAGGAAATAGAGCGATAAAAAAAAAGATGACAGGGCTATAGAAACATCAATATCCATCCTTTGGGACAGTCAGAAGGTGTATAGAAAGTTTGGAAGCTCTAGTCATCAAATTACTGGAGTATGGCGGCTAAAAATGAACGAAGTCTATTGAGCTCAAAAAGAAGGGATGAAAAACGAGTGATGGAAGTGTGGGAATCAAAAAAAATTTAAAAAAAAGGACAAATTTGACCAAACACGCAGCAGCCAATTAAATGATGTTTCTAGCAGTGAAAATGGATGAGTATGAGAAGTTTTTAAGTTCATGCGGACCAGGAGGGCTACAGACTTGGTTACCTTGACCTTTGACAACCAAAATTGAACCAGTTCATCCCCAAATTCAAGTGAGCATTTGTGCCATAATTTGGGGGAAAAAAAAAATCCCTCTAGGCGTTTTGGAGGCATCGCGTTCACAAGATTGGGAAGGACGTACCTGAGGACGAATGAACGTACAGCCAGCCGTACCATCCATAAACAGTGTTGCCGGCATAAAGACACAAGCATAGAAACACAGTTCCAGCACATTCTCTCACCTGAGCTAGAGGACGAGTCCTTGGCAGGAGCAGGCTTCACAGGGGGCTTCTTCACGACTGTGGTGGCCTTCGGCGCAGGCTTCTCCTCCTCCTCCGAGCTGGAGTCTATCAGAGAAAGAGCCTCCGTTGCACTAATATTTACATCTTCAAACTAAATCAGACTACATGCAGGCAAAGAGGTCTACAAACACACCTCAAACATCAATGGCTTTTTACGACAGGGGTTTTTACTCTACTAACTAAACTCGATACAGGGATTACATGGCCAGAATTAGAGACTGCATGCGCATTACAAGACATGCAGAAGGCAGAGTTTTAGAATTCATACCAGAGCTGTCAGAGCTAGTTTCAGCCTTTTTGGCCACAGGTTTGGGGGCCGCAGGTTTGGGGGCCGCAGGTTTGACAGCTGTAGTTTTGACTGGAGCTGAAGAGGGACAGCAGTTACCGGTCATAAAAATTCAGACTCATACTATGAAATTATGCCAAAAAAAAAAAAAAAAAAAAAAAAACAAGCCTAAATGGCAGAGACTGACAAGAGCTTTACCTGGCGCTTTCTTTTTCTCCTCCTCCTCCTCATCACTGCTGTCGGAGTCCTCGCTGCTTTCTGACTTGCTGCCACCTGCTGGTGTGGAAGTGGACTGCACTGCAGGTGGTGGGACTGCACTGTAAGGACCTAAAACAAACCCACCAGCCAATCACCATAAACACACACAACCAGGCCTGCTAAAGCAACACCACACAATTGGTCAAGAGCTCCCTCATCTACATGAAGTTTAATTAAAACTTTATCCGAGACTGTATTTCCTGATGAGATGCCCAAAACATTCAGAAAACGTACCACATGACATGCTAAGATAAATAGAGGGTTAATGCAAGATGCACTAAAACGCTCCAGCAGATGGTATTACTTTAGCCCCAATCCAGCACCATCCATAACCACAGCCATGTTTGATAAAATTCCTGTTCAAATTTGCTGCCTCTAAAACTAACTGTAAATCAACTAAATGAGGTGCGTCTTGCAGCACGCCAGGTGGTTACGATTCTGATAATGGGAGCCAGAAAGTATCAACAGCCAGCGTGCATTTCTGCAGGAGCAAAAACTCTTTCACTGAGTGCCGTTCAAAGTAGGGGCTGATGAGGCAATCTAATACGAGGAGCCATCACCAAAACCTGAAGAATGGCTGTTCCAGCCGCCGTTATCACCATGGTAATAACCACTGGTTCCAGTGAGCAGTTTCCCACTTAAATGTTTATCAAGGAAATAACTGGCACAACAAAAGAAACTCAAGACAAAATTCTAAGCAAGTGGGTGAACTGCATGGAAACATAAGAGAAGAATGACCTGGTTTTGGCTTCTTGCTGGGAGGGGCTTCCTCCTCATCCTCAGAGGACGAGTCTTCATCGCTGCTGGATTCTGCTGCTGGTGCTGTTTTGGCGGGGGGAGTCTTGGTCGAAGGGGCAGGAGTCTTTGCTGGGGCAGGAGCTTTAACTGGCTTCTGCAAGGGGAGAGAATGTGTTTGTAACACGTTATCAATGAGGTACCTGTACACTCAAATATCTTACCCAGCTTCCCCATCTGTCAAACGGCCATGACTGCCCCATGAGTGATGGACATGGTTAAAAGTGAGACTGCACCTTGGCTGGCTCCTCGTCCTCAGATTCACTGGAGCTGTCGCTGTCACTGCTGCTCTCCTGCTTTTTCTGGGCTGCGCTGGGCTTCGCTGGGGCTCCTGCGGCAGCCTTCACGCCTGTAAAGTCAGAATGGGAGATCACGCAAACTATAAACCAATGCAGTGTGGTCATAATGTGAGACAATAGCAGACCAAAACAGAACAAATATAGGTTTGTAGGCCTGTTGTGCCGTCTTGACAGGGGAAAAAAATTGGATAAACCTCATTACTTTAATATCAACTTCGTATTTAAGAGCCATTGGAGGGCGAGAGGTGTAGTAAGCAAACCTGCAGCAGGAGCTTTGGCAGGTGCCTCGTCTTCAGAGTCCGAGTCTTCACTACTGGAGCTCTCGTCCTTCTTCCGGGCCATGGCAGGCGGCTTCGCCGGGGGCTGCTGGGAGAATGCAGGATATGTAAAATGTCAGTGACTCACATCAACTTGTTAGGATGTTAAACAATGTTTTTTTACCAACAAGTATAAAGAGAATCTCAAGATAAAAGCTAGTGGTAGCTTGGGCCTTTGGACTACAAGGACTGCAAATATCCATGTAGCTGAACCATTCCTCATACGGAGAGCTATGGCAATTAGCCCACTGGAGTGCCAATCATGGAATGTTAGTCCAATTGAACCACAAATACAGCCTCTATTTAAAGGTAAATGAATGACCAGTTTTCCAGGAGATTAAAAAAAATACTATTACATACACATTATAAGCCAACACACATGTAACTAGAACTCGAATCTCAAAATCTGTTTGGAACATTTCTTAAAGTCACCAAAATTTTAGTTTATGGTGACAAGCGGATAAACAAGAGACTTGAACCCCACCCAGTTCCATTAAGATTCATCAACATACCCCTCTTACCTTCACTGGAGCCTTCATTTCCTCTTCATCAGAATCGCTTGAATCTTCATCGCTACTGGACGATGCTGCCGCTGTGGGAGCAGCTGCCTTTTTGGCCGCAGCAGGAGCTTTGGCCCCTGTAATACAGACAGTTACACAACCATCACAGCAGAGGTTCATCATACGCCAAACCCTGAATGAAAATTTCTCCGTTGAAAAGGGGTAAGGGAAGTGCCATTAGCTGATTAGCAAGACTCTACTGACGCATGCTCATGTTGCCACATTCCTTGAACAACTGGATCAAATCTACCATTAATAACCTCAGCAAAGCATCCACTTGAAATAACCCATGTGTACAACGCTTTGGTACAAAATACTTTTACAATTCAATCTCCGTTATTTTACTCCAGACCATTTTTTTTTCCTCATACAGATGACAGTTGCATACAAAAAGCTGGAAAGACTACAAACTAGTCTTCAAAAGGTTTTTGTTTTTAAGAGACCATTACGAATAAATAAAGAGAACTGAAATATAATGCTTATGAGGAACACTTTACAGTGCATGTAAGGTTATTTTCCCCTTCCCCAACTTGCATATTCCAGCAATAGCCAGCAGATCCCTCCAAGCTCCTGAAAGCATTATGTACAGCAGCCATGGGCAGCACCAGTCCTGGAGGGTCAGCCTGTCGGCAGACTTTTTCCGTCACCAATTACAAAGTCTGAATCAGACAACTGGCAGTACACGCCAAGACTATTTAATGCGTAAATTAGATCATGGTAAAACTTTCACGCGAACTGGGGACACAAGGGAAGTCCTCCGCTGTCATGACCGGCTCATCAACAAAGGTGGCCATGTCAGATGGAATTATTGTTAACGCAAAGTCAGAGATGACTGCCAGAAGTGAGTGTGAAAACTAGACTCGGGTATGCCTACTGCTTTTGTAGCCCCGTGATTGATGCAGTGTATTCCACCTGCTTCTGGCTGCAATGTACCTGCTGCAGCAGTCTTTACAGCGGGAGCACTCTCTTCTTCACTGCTCGAATCCTCACTGCTCGAACTCTCGGCATCCTTCCTTGCTTTCTTAGCGGATGGTCCAGCGACGGAGGTCGCATCACTGCCCTGAGCCTTGCGTTTCTTAGCTTCAGGGGACCTTCAGGAGAATGGGAATTAATGACATGCCAATTTTCAGCCATATTTGAATAATGGAAACTCAACCTGAGCGTAGAGAAGCTTCACTTACTTCACCCAAAAGTTGAAGATTTCAGTAAGACTTTGCTCATTCTGGTCCAGTGGAGTCTGATAGATGAAAATAATGAAGCGAATTTCAACATTATGAAATAAATTCAAATTAAAAAAAAAAAATTTCACAGCAGGAGGAGGGTCCAGAGTTGCACCTCAAACATGTTTATATTTGAGGCACTAAAAATGCAGCACAGACTCAAGTTTTGTGACAGAATCACTGCATCACAAACCATACTGGTAATACAGGAAAAGCGAAGCCCCAATAACGATTGAACAAATTAACATAAAACCGTAACCTGGCAATTAGTGTATAATAAAAAAGTGAATGCCTTCTCGTGCTAACGTATAGGGTCTCATACTGGCCTTAACAGTAAGCAGACATTAAAGTAACACACCGTAGGCTCACTTGCACAATACCTTACTGTCATAGATGGCAAGACACAAAACCACACCTAATCAAGAAGAGTTGAATACATACTTAGGATTTTATTTTCGCTAAGCGCGAGTTTTATTGAAACTGAATGGCTGTTATTTAATTGTGCCCATTGCGGTTTAAGCATTGCACCAAGTTAAGGGTCAAATGCTGCAGAATATAACAACAGCTGGACAATCGATTCCACTTCTTTACCATTTTGTACCGCTTAAATTCGCAGGTTTTGACTGAATTTCCCTCCCATTCCTATATGAAAACATTTTCGCAAAATTGTGCAACAACTGCTGAGTGAGGAAAGTTGTTTCAAATGATGGTAATTACACAGTCTAAAGCCCGATGAAATTCTAATTGCAGACAGATCGCGCACGTGTTCCACACCGTGTACCACACTGTCACGTTCCTCTTAACTTTCTGCGCCGGTATAAGACAACACTTCTTAAATTACTCATTATTCCCCTCAAGACAGTTCCTATCACAACAACATTTGCTTACCACTTTCGCCTTCTTGGAGAATTGCTCCGCGGCCTTTGTAAAATTGTTCTCAAGAAGAAATGAGTACACATGCTTATACAGGTCGCTGGGCACCGTCCCTTCCGCCGCCATCTTCGCTCGCTTCGGTCGTAAGAGGGGGAGCAGCTGAAGAAGCAATCACGTGGCCAGAGGAGCGTCGGCGCGCAATAAATACGTCATTTAGAACGAAAGTTCCTTTCTAAGAGCAAACTGGCAGTACCTGCTAGATTTCTGATTACCAATAAAGTGAAAGAGGTATCTTTTAAACTTATACACCGTTACCCCTCCAGAGTATTTCTACAAAGATTTAATAACGATATTGATGTTTGCTGCTCTTTCTGTGAATTGGACCCTGAGGATATTTTTCATTTATTTTGGAACTGTTCTTATTCCAAAAACTTATGGAAAGACATATGTACCTTTATTTCACAACACATTGACCCCAATTTTTCGCTGTGTTTTGAAAATGTATTGTTTGGTTTCTGTAATTATCCTCCTTCTCATATAAACCGGTATTACATTATCAACCTAATTATACTGCTGGCTAAATGGCATATACATAAGTGTAAATATTCTAATCAAAAACCGTTGTTTATTTTGTTTTATAATGAAGCCAAACAATACATAAAATCTATTCTGTACTCTGAAAATCAAAGCCATTAAAACAGTGCAATTATGTACTTTATTTAACATTTTTATTTGATAACTTTTTTTTATTATTTAAAAGTATTAATCTTTGCTTTCTGCTATTTAATTTCCCCCTGACAAATGTGATTGTTGTTCAAGCATCAATAAAAAATAAATTAATTAATTAAATAAAATAAATTAAAAAAAAGAGCATACTGGCAGACAAAAACAAAGTGAAAGACATTTGCAAAGCTGTTGTTCCAGAGGCGGAGAAAAATGCAGTGGCAGCATCGGTGAACATCGCACATCGTCTGGGTCACGTTCGAAGTGGGGATGACAGAAACGTGAAACCACGTCCGATCATTGTGAGGTTTGTATCGAGGGTTGCAAGGGATCTTACGTGGCAGCATGCAAAGCCAAGTGACTTTCTGAAAAATCAGGAATATCGCTTCAAAGAAGATTTAACCGCCCTTGACAAAGAAGCGAGAAGTCGTTTGTGGCCAATTGTGGAAAGGGCAAGGAAGGAGGGCAAGATTGCCTTCTTCAGGAAATTCAGGGTGTTTATTGATGGGAAAGAAGTGACTCTTCAAGGGAAGTAAAGCTGATTGAACATCAATATGGCATTGTTGACTTTGGAAGTGAATGTGATGGAAACTGTATTATTACAATGATCAGAAGGTTTGATTTTGAAGTTAAGATGTGTTTTTTACTAGAGAAAGGAAAGGGTAAAAAACCATTGAAACTTCAAAACTTTCAACAGTTAATGATCTAAATTTGTACAAGTTATGCTGTGCAGTTGTTTAGAATACTTGTTTAATATGCGATAATCCTATAGCCTTTTGAAAAAGGTTAAGTTTAGTCAATACAAAACATATTTTTCCTATTTTTCTTCTATTATTTGTTCTAATGTCTCTTTCTGTGTTCTCTGTTAATGCCAGGGGTATACGAGACTTACTTAAAAGAAAAGCTCTTTTTTTATATTGTAAAGGAAAAGGTACCGATTTTTATTTTATACAGCAAACTCATGCATGTTCAACTGACGAGTCTTTTTGGAAAAATCAGTGGGGTAGTGAGATGTGGTTTTCTAATGGCAATAATCGATCAGCAGCGGTCGCCATTTTAAAGGATAAATTTAGAGGTCAGATTTTGTACAATGGGAAAGATGATTCTGGAAGATGGGTCATTTTAGTTGTTGATATAAATCATAGTCAATTTATTCTGATTAATATTTATGCCACCAATAATAAGATCATCAATGTAGCACTGTATCAAGAAATTGAGTCAAAAATATGTCATTTGTACTCATTTCACCCATCAGCCAAAGTAATATGGGGTCATTCCATGTCAATTCACACAAATCCCCAAAACCTCCCCAGTGACACCTCTTCAATTTGCCTGATTTTTATTCTATTAGTGCCTTATAATGTCAAATGAAAGAATCCGAAGTTTGAGCTTCCTAGCTCAAACGGTTTTTGAGTTATGGCCCTTCAAAGTTTGGGTGCCACGCCCACTTTTGGAGTCCGGGAATTGCACACTTAATTTGCAAGCATTTTTGGAGACCCATATCTTTTGTTTTAAGCTAGCTACAGGCCTTTAAATTGCTATATATATATATATATATATATATATATATGTATTCTGGCCCTGTCTATCAGAATCTGCACTTAAAACTAGCATAGGTTTACTATTTTTAGAGATATTAACCCTTAAAAGTGGATTTTTTAATGGCCTTAATAAATTTTTGGGGCACTTTGGGGGTCTATATCTTGGAAAGTTTTTGTCCTGATGGGGTTTCAACTAATTTATCATCATATTTGGGAACACTACTGTGTATTTAGAGAATTTCAGGGCACTCAGAGCCTTGATGGGGGTACAGGAGGGTCCCATATATGACCTTGGGACAAAATTACCCTTTGGTACCCCCGACTTCAGGCCCTGAGTTGGCCATGTGGGCACATGATGACTGGAATGAGCTTTTTACCCCATCAACAGTCACTCTTTATCAAAGTTTTGAGCCAATAAAAACTTTGATTATCAAACTCCTTCACTATCAACTAAGCCTTTGCATATGGCACTATTTTTGGATATTTTCAGAAAAATCCTAAGTCCAGAAAGTAGGTCAACTGTTGTTTTAACTGTCTATTCATGTTTAAGGCAGTTAAAACAGACCAACTTTATAAAATATACATTAAATTACAGATTCTAACAATGAACACATATATTTGCATGTATGAATTGAAAAATTACATTTATTAACCCTTCACACACTGGACGCATACATTTAACAGCTATAATGTATTTACATCATCTGATCAGATCCATATCAAGGAGGCAAAATGTCATTCACTACTATTGCAATATAAGCAGATACAATTCTACAATTCAGGTCAATGATACAGGCTTGCTGATTAACAGGCAATGAACTTGGGGAGAAGCCTCTGAATTCTTTCAACATCAACTGCAACAAGTTTATAATGCCGAGCACTACGACCTTGAATCTCTGGAGCGTTTACACGACATATGATATCTTGAAATGGTACCCAGCATGGTGGATTTTAGCGGTTTTCAGCAGGCCAAGACAGAGTCATGTTTGATCGCTTCATGAAATGACAGCCTATACAGAGTAATAACGTCGCGAAAACTTAAACTGGCCCGTCATTCTGCCGAAGTCTTACTTTAGTCTTACTAAACTAGTTAATCATCTAATTGCTAATAAGGCAAAGGGGAGGTTTCTGCCTCACCAAACTAACCTCCACCACACGTCACTGCCTTGTTTTAATCTTTGCCTTTCCTATTTGAAAGATGAATTTATCTCTTAAGCGAAATAATCCAACTCAAGTAGTTGGAGTTGTCAGAGTTTGGTCAGATACAGGGAAAGCCCAAGGAAAGGTGTCAATTATTGTAAAAACGGCATTGTGTTAGCAGCTGGGAAAGGGTTAATCCCTTGTTTTGTCTATATAACTGGGGGATGTTGGCTGCTAATAGCACATTTTAATCTTCCCATAGATCAATTTAATTCATAGGTCTGTTTTTACTACCATAAACATGAATAGGCAGTTAAAAACAACAGTTGACCTACTTTCTGGACTTAGGATTTTTCCTAAAATATCCAAAAATAGTGCCATATGCAAAGGCTTAGTTGATAGTGAAGGAGTTTGATAATCAAAGTTTTCATTGGCTCAAAACTTTGATAAAAGGTGACTGTTGATGGGGTAAAAAGCTCATTCCAGTCATCATGTGCCCACATGGCCAACTCGGGGCCTGAAGTAGGGGGTACCAAAGGGTAATTTTGTCCCGAGGCCTTATTTGGGACCCTCCTGTACCCCCATCAAGGCTCTGAGTGCCCTGAAATTCTCTAAATACACAGTAGTGTGCCCAAATATGATGATAAATTAGTTGAAACCCCATCAGGACAAAAACTTTCCAAGATATAGACCCCCAAAGTGCCCCAAAAATTTATTGCGTCATTAAAAAATCCACTTTTAAGGGGTTAATATCTCTAAAAATAGTAAACCTATGCTAGTTTTAAGTGCAGATTCTGATAGACAGGGCCAGAATACATATATATATACAGCAATTTACAGGCCTGTAGCTAGCTTAAAACAAAAGATATGGGTCTCCAAAAATGCTTGCAAATTAAGTGTGCAATTCCCGGACTCCAAAAGTGGGCGTGGCACCCAAACTTTGAAGGGCCATAACTCAAAAAAAACCGTTTGAGCTAGGAAGCTCAAACTTCGGATTCTTTCATTTGACATCATAAGGCACTAATAGAATAAAAATCAGGCAAATTGAAGAGGTGTCACTGGGGAGGGTGTGTGACTTGACATGGAATGACCCTATGGGGGAGTGATTTTTAATACTGTTTTTGATGAAAATATAGATCGATGGCCTCCAAAGAATTCAACCGATGTCTGTGAACTGAAAAATACATGCTCAAGAATTGACTTAGTAGATTTGGAGGGAGAAAAATCCTCAAAAAAGAAAAAAATGTATACTTGGTATAACAAGAATATCACCTTACAGTCTTGCATTGATCTGCGGCTCATTTCCAGTGATCTTGTTACTATGGTTTTAGATGTCTTGATAGAACCAGCCATATTAACAGATCATAAAGGGATTTTCATTAAACTTGATTTAAAGAATGTTTGTTTGGAGAAATACGATACCGGCTATTGGAAACTTAATAATTCTTTATTAAAAATGCAGACCTCAAATTGGAAATTGACAATTTCATAGATAAACATTGGAAGCAAGCCTGTACTATTGGCAATTATGGATATTATTGGGAATTAATGAAATATGAAATTCGAAAAGTTGCTATTATAAAAGGTAAGCAAATTTAAAAAAAGAAAGAATTTGAGATCATCAAAGTAATTTTAGATTTGCATATGAAAGATGGTGATACTTTGACTGACCAGGATGTCCTAAACATGAATCTGTTGCAAAGTCAATTAGACAGTATTTATGAGGAGAAAACCAGGGGTGCTTATATTAAATCAAGACGTAAATGGCTTGAACAAGGTGAGAAAAATACAAAATACTTTTTTGGGTTCGAAAAAAGAAATGCTGAATTTACAACAATAAATATGTTGATGGTCAATGGCATAGTATCTGAAGATCCTAAAGTAATCTCTCAACATGTAGCTCAATTTTATCAAAATTTATACTCTTCTGTTCTCCCACCATCTTATATTGAGCCTTTTTTAGACAAAATTTCTGCTGACACTAATAAGATAAATGATGAGTTTAGAGACCTTTGTGAACGGGAAATTTCATTATCTGAAAATGTTGAATGTATTAAATGTCTTAAAGATAACAAATCTCCGGGTAATGATGGTCTAACAGGAGAATTTTACAAAATCTTCTCCTCGAAACTTGCGCCCTTTTTATTAGCAATGTTTAAACAATCAATTCAAAAAGGTGAGCTTCCTACTACATTGAAACAAGGGGTAATTACATTAATTCCAAAACCAAACACAGATAGATTACATATAGAAAATTGGAGACCTATCAGTTTACTTAATAATGACAGCAAAGTTTTTGCTTTGATTTTTTGCTAAGAGATTAAAACAAGGGCTAAATCAAATAATTGATGAAGAGCAATCTGATTTTAACAGAAGCCTGCTGCTTATGTGTGTGTGAGCTGCTTATGCATGTGTGAATTGAATTGCTTGTATGTGTGTGTGTGTGTGTGAACTGCTTGTATGTGTGTGTGTCTGTGTGTGTCTCTGCATGTGTACGTGTGCTGCTTGTGCCTGTGCATGTCTGTGTGTGCTGCTCATCCCCTCCCTACGTGTGTGAACTATTTGTATGTGTGTGTGTGTTATGTTATGTTGTGTGTGTGTATGTGTGTGTGTGTGTGTGTTACTGCTGCTTAGATAATAGGGTTATTGACTATGGTTATTCAACATGGCAATTGATCTACTGATGAATATGATCGAATATGATGAGAAATATTGAAATATAATCCTCAACAAGATGTGAACGGAGAAGATATTCAGGGGATACTGGATGAAGGGCTCGGAGGATTATAGGAATTTTTTTTTTCTCTCGGTTTCTTTTTAAGATAATTCGATAATATAGATCCAGTAGGTGGCGGTAATACATCTTGTGGTCTGTCAATTAACAATAAAACCCAAGAAGAAGAAGAAGAAACGATGACGAGAGCCTTCGCTGACGTCACGAAATGGCCGCTTCCTGCAGAGGTCTGTGAAAGCCATCAGTGCTCTGGGAAATAACCCGTAAAGTTTATTTGGAAGTTGTTTTTGGTCAACGGAAAAGCCGTACGCAGTGTTTAGACATGCCGAGATATGAGTTATCTCTGATATTGAAAGCAATGCAGAGACCAGAGACTGTTTCAGCCTTGCGGCGCACAGTTCAGACTTTGATGGACCGGGGTGCCGTGGTGCGCGGCCTGGAGAGCCTGGGCGAAAGATCTCTGCCCTAC
This sequence comes from Gymnothorax javanicus, assembly GCA_029692085.1. Classification (NCBI taxonomy): domain Eukaryota; kingdom Metazoa; phylum Chordata; class Actinopteri; order Anguilliformes; family Muraenidae; genus Gymnothorax; species Gymnothorax javanicus. The sequence goes on along the minus strand of CM056208.1, from coordinate 29,078,413 downwards.
AGGATCGCCAAGCACAATATGCGCCACACGCGTGGGGGATATTTCCTTGTGGATTTCCACGCCGCACCTAAAATCCTTCCTGAATTTTTAGATCACTTGGAACGCGATGTGGATGTGATACGACAGACCGTTTTAAAGAAGGAGATAGAAACAATTCCTAGGAATTGCTGTGGTCCCACTCCTGCACAAACCAAGGGCAACGCAACACGGCTGAAATGAGTGAGTGTCTTAAACAGCTGGCTATTAGTTTCTTCAAAGGAAAGGCAACGTCGTTCTCCTCATGTATACTTTCACTAATCACTTCATTGAGTACTCCTGTTTAATACTGGAAAGGACCGTATTTTGCCTTCGGAACAGAATAAATTTTGGCAGTTGCTGCGGGTACGGCAGTTTTCCAATGCATTTCAATGCAGAGAGGTACGGCAGTCCCAATTGCAAACCCTGCCCTAACCTAAACCTAACCCTAACCATAATCCCTAATCCTCATCCTAATCCCTTCAAATCGACAGCCGTACCCATAAAACTGCCGTATCTCTGGACACTGCGATAAATTTTTTATTGCATGTATTCGGCGAGGTTTCTTCCCTTGGGTATAGTAGTGTGTGCATCTTCAATAGTATAATGGTATCTTAACTCATGTACACCACACATTTTCATCCTGCGAATCTCGCATTCCACCATATTCCCAAGGTGTTATAGTGCGATGGTTCTCAAATTTGGCCCGTAATTTAGTGAATTTGTAATTTTTCTCAATTAAAACTGTTCTCATTGTCTAATTTAGTTCTGTTTTTCATTCTCAGTCACTTGACCAAAAAAGCCAAATTGTCTCCAATTACAAAAGCATTGGTTCATGATTCTGGACCTTGTTTACTACTTATCCAAGATGTTTTTAACATGCCATTCTAAGGTCATGACTGGTAGTGTGACTTCACACGGAAACAGGTTTTTCAAAATTCTCTGTGAGTTGAAAAATCTAGAAGGTTTTTGGGGTCTGGAGATGGAATAAATTTGATACCTTTCACCATGACATTTCATGTGTGGACAGCAATGGCCCTGATGTTTTTAACATGCCATTCTCTCATGACTGTAGTGCATGAAAATTCCTGGAGGACAGGTTTTTCTCAGATGGTGGCACCATCATTTCTGGCACCAATTATGGCCATATTATGTGGTCAAATTAGCATCTGGCCCATTCCAGTGTTTAATTAGAAAAACATTTAAACCTCTTCATGTCCAAATGCTTTATATCTTGAATTGTTCCAAATTCACTGTCAGTTTGAAGGAGCAGGCTATTCATATTAATGGGCTTGTGTACCTAATAAAATAATAAGTATATTTGTGTGTTTTGACTGTATGCTTGCAGTTTGCCCACATGAATTTTTGTCTCCGTTAACATCATCTAGTTATTAGCTAACTGCTCGTACAGCTGGGAGAATAAATTCAGCTGTAACGTTTTCTAACTGTTGACTTGTTTATTAATTTGTGTTCCAGATCCATGGCGGACCGACCAGACAGACTGTCATCTTCGACGACTTCAGATTAATTTTTTATTTTTCCTGTAAATATGCTCTGAAAATAAACCTCTTTCTTGTAAATAAGAGTAGTTGGTGTGCATCAGTAATTTATTTCATCATGCTAACACTAATTTGGAAAGTGTGGGTGTCAAGAAAGTGTTAATGTTGCAGATTGTGAATACATTTAATTTCTCCAATAATGTCTGTTGAATTATCACAGTTTCCTCCTGAGCCCACGCATGGAATGATGCAGCTTAATTGTTGCTCCCGGACAAAGTCGGATGGCTACTATGGATTCATGCTTGTTGTCTCTGCCGCCGCCGCATCCGCTTCCGTAGACACTTCCTTGTCATCCTTGCTGCCGCTGAGTCTGCATCCGTAGACAGTTCCTTGTAGACACTGTGCAGGCTGTAATTTTTGACCAATTACTTTCATATTTGGTATGGATGTGTCATACTTAAGTTATGACACCTATAGATTTTGGTTGCCATGGCGAGTGTTGGCCAAATACTGCGCGAAAAAGGGGAGAAGCAGGCTTTCAGGGGCTATACCCATTCGATCGCGGGCAACCGGACTGTCTAGTTAATAATGAAAAATACACTTAGCTACTTTTCATGTGCTTAGTAAAAAATTTACTTTTTAACGTATTGATATTTTTACTGTAGTATTCAGCAATACTTGATAACTGAAAGAATCAATTGGAAGAATTTCAAGGTGATATTGCTTACATGTCAGGCAATATGGAACTCAAGTGTTCAAGGAAATTAATTAGTTTATTTGTATTTATCAGTAATACGGCGCCCATAATCAATCCAGTTCTGTGTTGATGAGATCTAAAGGCGCTCAAAATTTGAAAAGGATCTATAAAATTATAAATGAATAAAAACTCAAAGTTTCACTTATCAATTGTATAAATTTTTTTAAATATTTGTGAATTCCACATTTGATATGTGCAACACACTCCAATTGGGACATGGGAATGGAAAGGTTGAGAAAGTTGTGGAATCTTTCAGGGAAAAAAATAAAACACAAAAAAAAAGTTTCTAGCATACCTCTGGTAAACCGGTCAATTGGTAACCAGTGATTCAGTTATGGTTGGGTATAGAATGAGGAGTGGTAAAAGGCACAGCGATTTACCAGCGAGATGGTTTGTGGTTTGCCACTTTATGAAAGGCTATGTTGAAAATTATCATTGTGGAATAGCATGAAATTTATTGACCGCCCATAAAGTAAAAAAAATTCAGAGAAACTCGTGCAACCTCTGCCCATGAAAGAAGAGGCCAAACACCTATTTTTGGATGTGTGTGACCCTCGAGCCCTCAGAGGGCACTGCATTGAGAAACAACATGCTTCTTTAATGGACATAGCCACATGGCTTCATACTGTGAATACTTCAGAAGACCTGTGTCCATGAACAAAGTCTTTTGTGAAATTGTCAATTGCAAGTTTATACTCTACGTAGAGGAAGCCGTATATCGGCGCCATCCAGAGGCACCACCATCATTTTTGGGCTTGAGCTCATCTGAAATGGATTTAGGGGAGGTGGAAAGGAGTGCTGTGGTCTGATGAGTCCATGATCTTTGTCATTGTTTCTGGAAATAATGTATGTTGTGTTCTCAGGGTCAAAGAGCAAGAGGACCATTCCGGCTGTTTGTAGTGATATGTTTTGGTGACCTGCAAATTTCAAAAGCAAAATTGACGTTGAAGGGAATGTAAATTTTTTAACGTGTGCTTTCCAGACCCCATCTTTTTCAGGGACGGTTCTGCTTCTTTGAGCGGTATAATGCCAAACCACACACTGCAGGTATCACAATAGTGTGGATTCCTTTTTTAATCACAGAGTGCGGGTACTGTCTGCTTCAGGGGACTGTGGTGAGCATGCACCTTTCTGAACTTCATTGGATTGTTTTTTCAGACTTCACATTTCAAAACTCCTGTGAGCAAAAAAAAAAAATTGTCTTTGTACTTTTTTTCGATTGAATGTAGTTTGAAATTATTTCTTGCTGTTTTATTTACATTTCACACATGTCCCAATTCTTCTGGAAATGAGATATCCAAGAAAATAGGCTCTTAAGATGACCTGCATCAAGAGAGGAATATTGTCATATTTGGTATAATTGTGAAAAATGTGTTCGTGGCACTGTATGGTTACATGCACACTAATTTTCCACTATTATTCAAAATATGACAATATTCTGAATTTCACAGGGGTCATGTAAACAGTATATTCTGCTTGGATGTATGCCTGTATGTATGTATTATTTTCTGATTAAGATGTGGGCTGATGGGTTTTAGGAGCATTTTTTTGTACATATGTATACCGCGCATTCAAAAGAATTTGTCTTTTTTTTTTAAACCACAGTTTGCAACATGCAGCAAATCATTGATAACGTGACCGTGATGATGTAATCAAACGGAGAAGGAAGTTAACTTGAGCTGGTTTGTCATACTATCCGTTTCCTTACTGGGTCATCGTGGTTATCCACTGGGGTGAGAGTGATCACATAAAGTAAGCCCTTCAATGTCTGCGTTATTGCTAAGCTCATGCAATTGATGAAGTGTAATTGAGCTTAAGGTGGTCATTGCATTTGCTGGGCATGAACTAATCTAACTGAAAGAATGTAAATGCCTCAAAGCATGTCAAGAACATTCCTATTTGATAATAACCATTCCCACAAATTGCTGAAATTAGATTTCTGTATATTCCATAAAATAAAATCACTGGCTCAATGTAAGGGTTTTTTTTTAAAATCTGAAAATCTGATTAAAAGGTCACTGCATGCACTATGGCGTTGCATATAATTATTCTTTTACAAGTCTTGAGTTACATAATTTTTTCCCTATGGCGTTGAGGTCAGGGTGCAAGCATACCCTTTTGCTGTCACTAGAGGGAGTTAGTCTGAGGTAGTCGTAAAGGCTGAGGGTGATTTGTTTCTTCACATTTCTATGCTTCTACGATCACCTGACTTGTAGGGCATGATATAAGAGTCAGCTGACTGGTATCTCTGCATTGCAGCAGCAGATCGGAAAGGACGCGTATACGCCGTGACAAAAACAAGGCCGATAGAAGCAACGGAACAATGATCTATCTCACGCTTCTTTTAGTTACCGCAGGTAAATAACCACATTATGCCTATCACGTCATTCGCTATTTCAAATCGCTCTAGCTAATATGTCCCATTGAACCTGAACCTTTTGGATGTGTGTCTATGGCGAGGCGAAAGAAACGTTTCGTAAACAAGTTACTAGCTGCCGTTCTCGGCCAGCCCTCTAGCATTACCGGACACTTCCTGCTTGCCTTTACGGTCATTAAGTTGAATTATCACCGTTGTGATACGCATGGATTGCATATTTGATATCCTCTGGTAGTATTATCAATCCTGTTTCAAGCTGTATAATGTCTCGATTGCATAATAATTATATAATGCTTTGGTCATGCGTCACCGTTGAATGTAGTTGGCCTAATATAACCGTCGTGATTTGAGTTGTTGTACCGAAAATCGACGAGGCAACCATTTTCGGGCGCTGTTTCAGCTGGGCGGCGATCAGGATGTCTGGTCGACTGGGCAATGACGAGCTTCAGGACTACGACTCACTAACTTTTATGTATTAGTCGGGGATCGTGGTCAATTGGTCTTCATTGATGTCTTGTGCTTCACATGACTGCTTCTCAAAATTTAGCTGAGTAATTGTCAGTCCTGAACGAAGGTTGGCTTGTGAAGCTCGTTAGGTTGCTTGATTAGCTGTTTTAACCGGAGTGGAATCTTTGTCATCAGCGCCGCATGATTGACGCGGTCGTTTTTCAAGTTTTTCGCTGCCGGACTGCCTGTATCTGGGGAAATGTTGCTGAAATATGTTTGGAAGCAGTCATTTAAACTCCTTTCTGAACAGTAGCTGCACACACTTGGAAACTCCAATTACGTTCCGTTGCCAAATGTATGAACTAAAATTAAGTCGACCTTCCTATTATGTTCGAGTTAATAAACCATTTTTGGTTTGAGGTCGCTTTGGTCCCCGCAGTGAAAAACTGCTTAAGATGTTTGTAACTGAAAGTGTTACCTAATCTCCTCTCAGTTTATTTATGCTTTTCTACTGACCATTTTAATGGCCAAGTAAATAAAACAAAACGATCCCCCCCATCCGTCAAGCATCGATTTTACATGATTATAGCAGAATGAATGAGAAATAAATTTGAACATGCCCTCAGTCTTCGGCAATACTACAAAAAACCAGATCAACATGATTGTTTTATGTAATAATTGATCCTGGGGTCAAAATGACCCAAACAACACCGATGCACAAAACGTGTTGACAGAACTTTTTTTTTTTTTAAGTTAAATTCATGTTTTACTTGTAAAGTTAGGGGAAAAAATCTGGCTGAAAAAAGGATGTTATCCATGTTTTTGGAGACATTGAGTCGGGTCAAATTGACCCGGAACATAACAGGAAGGTTAACGTACCAGATATTTGCTTGCAGTTGCGCTTGATTTAAGACATTTGTTCCAGTTTGGCTATCGTGAGGAACACAGCCTACGTAATTTGGCCAGCTTACTAAATTGTTTAAATAAATGCGAATTTATGCATTTATCTTGGTTATCCTAATTTTATTTTACATGGAAATGCTATACAATTTTACGAGTGACCTACTCGGCAACTAAATACCAAATGATGGCGATTTCAGTCTTTTCAACCAAACCTGCTTGCTGGTGATGCTACAGATTAACTAGTGACTACCCATGTTGAAGTGTCGTTTCCAGACTTCATATTGCCGACTCGCCGACCTATTAATAGCAGTTTCTTTGAGCTACTACCCTCTCCGTCCGTAATATTTCAGTGCTTTATGATTGAATCATTCTGTAGATGTATCAATCATGAGCTTAATGCTTAGTCTAACTCGGTAAAACTAGTAGAAAAGTGAAAATTGGTGACGTGCTAAGTGTTTATTCACAAGTTCACAGTATCTAGTGATGCCATCTGGCTAAAGGAAATGGGTCATTCGTGGTTATTTGGGTTCTTGGTTGAGCAGTTGTTTGCATGGCTCTGATGACTATAATTGCCCTCGGTTGAACAATAACAGACTCAAATTATGATTCAGAAGTGCACTCAGAATGTGAACCATTCAACTTCAAGTCCTGTTGGATGCTTTTTAAAATTATTTTTATTAAACTGTGTGTTTGGGCCTGGATTCTTGAGTGGTTTTTGTTGTCGGCCATATCGCCCATAATTTAGGCTGTGGCCTAAATTATGACTCAATGACCCATTGATCCACAACTATGTACAGTACTTGCCGTGGATACATTATTTCAGTCAGTCAACTTGCAAGTGTGGTGCATTTGCCTAAATGATGCATTACAGACTGGATTGTCTTGCCTAAAATGTGTAGAGCACTGATTAATCTTCCATGTCATTTCTGTAACAAAATTAACTCAGTTGTCAGGTGATCTAGGAAGTTCACATCTTTCTTTCCACTTCCAGTTTACATTGCTGTGGTTTTCATTTTTATGTATTGACATTTTAACATTGACTCTAAGGTTTTTTTAATTTAATTTTTACCCAGGAAGCAGAGACCATTTCTAATGGTGCAGTTTATGTTAAGGGTGGGGGGGGACTGGGTTAACTGTTCTGTTCAGTTTTAATTACTCAGCAGCCTGCTCTAGTCTGCAGGGTATCGGCTTTTCTTTGGTAAGGGCTTGTAGTCTAATCTGGCCATGGTTCTGCCGGGCTGTTCTATGCCCCAGATTCATTGAATGGTAAACATGGTCTATGAACGGGACTGAGGCCAATAATACTCAAGTTTTGCTTTGTCCTGGATTTGAATGTAGGAATTTAGGTCACAGTAAGTGATGACCTTTGGAACTTTTGAGAGGGAGAACAGGAAGGGAAACTTATGGGATGCCGCATGATCAAGGAAGTGAAATTGGCTGCTGAACACTTGTGCAATAGGGGATGTGAGATGTGGCCTTTCACTTATTCACTTTTAAGGGAAGTAAACTGCCTCTTCCATGAGTCTCCATGTACGCTCACGTTATAGGCCTGATTTTTCTGCATGTTCTAAATTTGACAAAACGCGAACAGACCAGTCACTACATCTAATCATGTTTTTCTCTAGCTGGAAGGACTAATCAGCATTTCTCTGCCACGGCTGCTCACATTTGAGTGGAGAGATAAAGATCGACGATGTTCTATTTCAGGAGACGTTTTTGGTGTAAATTGGATGGAACCAGTGGGTTTTTAATTTAATTACAGTTGCACTTGGCAATTTGGCCAAACAAAAAAAAAAAAAAAAAAATCCTGTGTCCGGTAACAGAGTTGGAAGGGGAGGTGGGTAAGATTGGTTTAAGGCCTGTACTCAATCCTAACCCTTATCCTTTCTAAAATCTGTCCTGGATGTTGAACCACTCTTCCGCAAGGCTGCAAAAATGACAATGGAGATGATGTTACCCAAAACTACTTCATTCCAAATGAACTTGTAGCATTTTAAACCACTGTCCAAAGTTGAGTCTTAAAAGTACAAAATTAAGAATAATTGAGATGCCACCACAGAACTCAAACTAAACAATTTTGGACAACTCGCTAAAAAATATAGCTGACCCTAAATCTATGCGGGGTAAAGAGGGCCATATAACGTGTTTGAGCTGGCCTGGAAGACCAAGACGAGGACTAATGATGTTAGTTCCTGGTCTGCCATTTACCATCTAGGGTTTTACAGTATTCTGTGACTTCTTTTTGGGGTTTTACCAAAGACTGCTGACGATCGGGCTTCTGCCCTTTTGCAAAGCGCTATTTAGAAACTGGTTTTGAACTAGAGAAATCTGTTAATGCGTCGTTCTGAACACGCGTCACTATGTTCCCTGGCTGATCAATCTGAAAAGGAAACGTTGCTGTGAGATGCCCTGAGCTGATTAGACTGTGCAAGTGATGGTGGAATTTGTTCTTGTAGTTTATCACTTTCAGTTTCAACTCGTCTTTCAGCGTTAGAGTTCAAAGTTGCCATGAAATTTCACGCCAAGGGGAAATTGTCATTAGGGCGCGTCATCCTTTTTAATTTGTGCCCCTCTTCATTTGGCAAAGCAACTGGGAGCAACACAGTCTCTGATCAGACTGTAAAGGACTTCGTCTTGCATCTTTATCAGACCAGCATCCAACTGAAGGGGCACTGCAACTTCATGCTGGCAGCTTGTCTGCTTGCTCTCATTTCTGGGCTTTTTTCAGATGTTTTTCAGTGCAACATATGAGATACAGCTCTGTTTTCGCCTTTTCATTTAAGGTACTAGTTCGCTGGAGTAAATGCTTGTCACTTGTATGCACTGGATTATTTTTTTGTGCTAAATGGTTGACCGTGTTGGAGACAAATGGAAATGGATTAATCGCTGGCTATCACTCAAAGCAAGTCGCAATCAAGCTGACACGGAGGCAGTTACCGTTTGGACAGTTGGGTGCATTTTCTGATTCACTTTTTTGGGATAGTCTGTAACTGATTACTGATGCCACCAATTTTTGCGGTCTACATTATACAATCTACTTTCAAGTATAGGAAATGCATTTATCAAATTCAATTTCATCAGAAGCGGGGAGAAAATGTCTCTGATGCTGATTGCTATGACTGCATGTTCAGTTTTATTTCAATTACTTTGTGCATTTGGGGCTGCTAAAATGCAAAGAGGTAAAAATCCAGATGCTGCATAAGGGAAGAATAGTGTTAGATTTGTACCTATTAATTTTATTTTTGAAGATTGGTAAAGGGAAAATGCATTGGGGTTGGCCTTTTGATGGAGGGTTTGTTGGGTCACTGAAGACAGGAATTTTATTTTGAGCCTTTTTGGAATTTTTCTGATGTCATATGCAGGCTAGGCTTGCCAGAACCATGTCTAAACTGAAGTACCACCCATTTCTAATTCCTGAAAATCCTGACAAACTGAATGCCTTCATATTCAATTGGTTTATAAATGATGTATTACAGCTGTATCGTGTTTAGTCTCAGTTTTTACCCCTCAGCCGATGAAAGTCGGTCGAGGGGTACATTGCCGTGGTGCGTGGCGTCCGTCTGTCTGTCAGTCTGTCCGTTAACTTCTCGTTTTCGGACGATAGCTGAAAAACGCCTTGGCCAAATGTTCTCATTTTTTGGTGGTATGTTGGGGGTGGTTGGAGGAAGCTCCCTATCGATTTGTGTCCCGCTCCGATAATCAATATGGCTGCCACGGCGGCCATCTTCATTTTTGTTTCCGGACGATAACTGAAAAACGGCTTGGCCAAATTTTCTCATATTTTGTAGGTATGTTGGCGGTGGTTACAGGAAGCTCTATCGATTTGTATCCTGCTCCGATAATCAATATGGCTGCCAATAAAGCGCAAGGCTGAGGGGTCCTGCTTGCGACAGCGCGCTATTGTTATTGATTCCTAGCATATATTTGGCATAAGAATGTAACATCTGTAGAGCCTGTGTGCCATTTTTGCCTTGCTGGAGGTTTTCTTAAAGGGAATTAAGTACTGAATGTCCTTTTGTGGGAGATTTAATTGTCTACTGGATTTTATTTGATCATACCATCTCTGGAGCAGTAATTGTACCCCTTTCTGATAGCGGGGGGGTATCTTGACCCGCCCGTCCAAATCCGTCCGTCCGTCCGTCCGGGGTCATATCTCAAAAACCGTTGGAAATATTTAGACCAAACTTTGTACAATGAACCATGTCACAAACTCGCATCCAGTCATTTTCAGCTTTCTGGGATGTCAATTTTCTGACGTTTCCATGGAAAGCGTCATTTTGTACTTTTATTCTATAGTGGACAATGGGGACAAGTTTTTCTCGGAAACTACTACACCTAGATGAATGAAATTTTGTTTGTAAGTACTCCTGGCGATACTCTTGAAGCGAGTTAAACCCAGTTCGAAACTATATTTTTATGGAGTTATTGCCCTTGAATCTTTGATTCGACTTAGTGCAAAAATCTGCGGGATGCATCAATGGGGACAAATTTTCTCGGAAACTATTACACCTAGATGAATGAAATTTTGTTTGTAGGTACTCCTGACGATACTCTTGAGCGAGTTGAAACCCAGTTCGAAACTTTATTTTTACGGAGTTATTGCCCTTGAATCTTTGATTCGACTTACTCGAAAATTGGCTGGGACGCGTCAATGGGAACAAGTTTACTCGGAAATTACTACACCTAGATCAATGACATTTTGCTTGTGGGTACTCCTGGCGATACTCTCGAACGAGTTTCAAACCCGAGTTCTGAAACTGTATTTTTTACGGAGTTATTGCCCTTGAATCTTAATTCAACTTAGTACGAAAATCAACAGGGAGGCATCAATGGAGACAAGTTTGTACACTAAATGGACCTTTTTGGTACTTGATTTGAATATGACTGCATATTACATTTCCATAGAAGCGTTATTTGCTATTGACATTCATTGAGCGACAAATGGGGAGCGGGGGTACGTGAGCTTTGCTCACTTTTTTTCTTGTTTTTGGTGTGCAGAAAGTGTTCTGTAGCTCGCATGTCGATTGACAAAATGTAGAATACTTAATTGGCCGAAGGTTGCAACATTTGCGGTCAGCCTTTCTGTCCTGATGGACAAGTGCTGCAGATGTTTTAATGAAGTTTGTAGACATCTGTCAAAGCTATCCGAATGCCCTCTTCATTGGTGTCGAAATGACGATCGCGCTCAGGCCTTATGTCAATTTTTAATTCATCTGATTAGTTTTATTTAACTTCCAGAATTGCATTTGGAGGCAATTTTGCTGTGGATGTACAAGAAGTAATTCACCAGAATGTCAGAATGGCCATTTCACATAGCATGCAGCAGGCTCTTGATGTACTGTATTCCACAGATTAATGCAATCAATGGTAATGTCCCAGGTCCACAGACACCCAGGTGATGGTAGTGACTAGGGCTGCACGATAAACGGAATCGCGGTTATCGCAAACGCAATAAAAGTAACTGCCACTATGAGGCAGACAGACGTGCTTGCTTTTTACCTTTTCTATGACACTTACCTAATGCGGTCATTTGAAATGCTTCCGGGAAGAAAACTGTGATTTGAAGTCCACAAATTACCAGAGAGGTTCGACCGCCTCCTTCACCTTGACATAATTATCTTACCTTAAATCAATTCCCGTGTACTTTGCCTAACTTGCAATTAAGCCATTTATGCAGCCAACTGACTGATCAAAACCAAAATATGGCCAATAATGATTAAGAAGAGATAATGAGAAGCAGACGGACCTAACCAGGCTGCCGTGTTAGATTGAAAGAATGTTAATAATCTGAATAAATAGCAGACCTCTAAATTCCACCTCTCGTAGAATTTTTTACATATTATTAAAAAGATTTCTTAAGAATAAACCATTTCAAGATGGCCTTGGTTTTTAAGCATTTCAAAACATACACAAAGTGGATAACATTTTGTGAAGCATCTTGAGCGTGAAAGAGAGAAATTATTTTCGCATTGCACGCAATAGACAAATACAGCGCAGACTTGGCAAACAAGTTCAGGCGAATCTGTGCCGCAATTTTCTTGCATTTTTTTATATGATAATTGAACAAGATTAATTTAAAATAAAATAATTCACAGCTCTTGATTTTGGTGACTTTTGAGCGTCTAATAGCCAACAGTGAAGGTGGAAAACATTTTGTTAAAGCTTATCGAACATCACATGTAAATTGTTAATGCAGTTGCACGCAGCGCAGTCGAATGTAAAACTAGAAATAATCAAACAAATTCAGGCAAATCTGTCATGTTTCATGGTCATTTAAATTTCAAAATGTAATAAACACAACATATTCAAATAAATCAGACTGTCTACCAATTTAAATCGTTAATTGAGTGAATCGACTGTTTGATTGCAAATTAAACAAAGCTAGTGGGAAGGGGTGAGAGCAATTGTCGGGTAGAGGATGATGATTTTGCAGACCTTAACTTTGCTTGGTTCAGCACGTAATTTACCTGAATGTGTTTGCCAAGTCGCTGCATTTGTCTATTGCGTAAAAATAATCTCTCAAAATAATTTCTCTCACTTTTCACGTTCATATATATTTTGCTTTTAAACCAAAATCTTAAAAATTTTCCACTTCTGTATATATTTTAAAAAATTCTACGAGAGGTGGAATTCAGAGGTCTGCTATTTATTAAAGCCAGCCTGTTAGGTCTGTCTGCTTCTCATTATCTCTTCTTAATTAAAATGGTTTTGATCAGTCAGTTTGAATAAACGGCTTGAAAGTTGTACCTCGCTGGCTTAGCGGACTTCAAATCACAGTTCTCCCTGAAGCATTGTAAAAATAATTCAGACAGCTAAATTCATAGAAACATTAAGGAGCCTGGCTGTAGTGCTTTCATTATCTCTTCTTTAAACCATTTTTGGTTTTGCTGGTCATTCCAGTGCAGCCCTAGTAGTGACTTGGTAGCCATGTGCCGCTAGAGGACATGGTTATTGTTATACTGTACAGCAATAATCAGAGTAGCATGAGGCATCCAGGTGCAGTACTTGGTAAACTAGTGCAATTATGAATATGACCATTGTAGTGATCATGAACACCCTGCATTCATTTGACATTTTTAAAATGGACCAAAGAAGCTTTGATATAATTATTACGATTCATAAAATGCTTTATCAGTGACCACAAAATGAATGCAAGTGCCTTAATGAAAGTATGCAAAGTCTCACTTGTACACACAAGGGAATGGTGCACATCAGAGGTGGCAGTATTGGAATTAAATTAAGCCAGCTTCTTTAGTTTGATCACCGCTCTACCTACGACACCCACTTGCGGCTGTCGCATAATACATACATGTTTAAATGTACTTTTAAGAACTTCTCCCATTGGATGGCCCTTTCGTGCATTGCGCATGACATGGAAAACCTGGCCCTATGTGTAATAAATTTGTGATGAAAACAATGGTGAAATGGAGTAAAATGAACTAGGTCTTTGTACTAAACCCTGGTCTGTTCTCATGAGAACTATGAAGGTGGTCAGCCTGTGCCCAGCACCATGCTGCAGTGTCCTTCTGAATTCCCAATTAAAGGTGTTTGTAAGGTATGTCTGGATAGAGTGGTTGACCTGAATCCTAGTCCTGCCTCTACGCTAATGGTTATCAAGGGCCAGCATACAGGGAAATGGCTACTGGGGATATAATCGACGACCGGCTGATGGGGACACAAATGTGGGTCCTCCATATCAGCAGCTGGCAGCTGGCAGGAGTTAAGCTGCCCTAAGACAGAAGGCAAAAGTGATTATTATATACAGTCATGGGTAGATGGTGTTGCTAACTTTCAAGCAAATAACTTTTAACTGGTTAACATTATACCCTTTGGATAGTCCCTTCATGGCACTGGCTCCAAGGTATTGGAATTTTGTAGCTGGCTACTTCCTTTTTGTGTGTTTGTTTTGAACTTCATTCTAGTTTTGTACTGTACATTCTTCCTGTTCCAGTCCAAGAACACAGATTCAGTCGTTTTTAGAGATGCTTAGCTTTTTCTGCCCATCAGTGGGTCTACTTTAAACTGCTTGAGGCTTCTAAGTGCTCTTCTTGGTTATGCGTCCATTCTTGGTGTGTGTGCTCAAGCGACAGGGGCTTGTCCTGATGAGTCGCTCATGTGACTGTAGCTTCTGACTGGGAGGCTGATGGTGTACCTCTTCAGGATCAATATTTTTGAATAGTGCAGATGTAAAAGAACTGATGGTACTTCAGGCTACAAATGTAGAAATCAGTAGCAGTGTGACATTTCTGCTTTAGACTCAGTTTGGGATGTGGATGGATGCCCCACATTTGCTTTGGTTTCAGCTGCTTGTACTCTGAAGATGTCCCTTCCTGTGTTTCAAAGTGATCAGTTCAGTGAGTATTCACAGGCTTTCCGAAATGGTTCAGGTAACATTAAGCTGGTGCACTCTTCCCAGGTATTTCGGTGTTTTCCAAATGCTGCACCCATTTGGTTATGCCTGCCTGGCATCATTCCAGACGCATAAAGAGAATAATCTTGATCTCTGGACTCCTGGCTTTTTAGGGTTTTTTTGTTTGTGCCGGCGTCCATACAAACCTGTAAAAGTATAAATCGTGCAGAGAATTTGGCTGTAACTGAGCTGTGCTGAAGGAGCCCTGAGTCTGTATTGCGTGTGGTCTGAATTACCTGTTAGCTGGCAGGCCTCATAAGCGGGTCCCTTTTATTGGTTTGTTGCGATGAGCACAAGTCACATGACATTTATGTTCTGTCATCAGCGCCCCCCCCTCCTTTCTGTAGTTTTTAGACTTTTCTGCTGATAAAGTGTGACTCTAGCTCTGATGCACTAGCATGTGATGTTGACTCATCAGGGATTTTGTGTGCCTCCCCCACTTTATCTGGCTCTGTCATTTTCTTGTTTCCCCGTTGCTTCAGTCCTCAAGCATTTGGTGGATGTGATTTCATTTTCTGTTGTCTGGTAAGATGGCTTTTTGCACTTTGTTCTGACTTGTTCTCAAGCAGTTGCCTGAAGTCTTGTGATTGGTCTGCTATCTCATATCTGCTCTGCTTACACTGCACTGTGGACCTCACCCCATAGAGACAGACTGATTCTCAGCAGTGTGGCTCAGGTGAGCAGTAATACTGCTGTGTAAGCCCAATTGCCCAATCAACCCATTTGTTTCTAAGACTTATCACGTGATGAGGGGTATAAAAGCAACTGCATGCTTTAGGAAGGACAAATCATGGCGGTGCGTATGAATGTGTGCTTGTATGTTGTGTGTATGATGTGTGTCTATATATAGATCTACAAAAGTACAGCTTGTCCTTGACACTTAACTGCTCTGGCAATCATGCCATATTCTACTGTAAACTTTATGGAAGGTTGTCACAAGGTAGGTGACAAAACGGCCAAAGATTTGTAGCATGTCAGGTTCTAGTTCCTTACTTGATGGTATCTCTTATCCTTTGTTTACTGCTTATTTTTGCCTGCTCTGAACAGTGACTCTGGCGTATTTCCATTGTAGTAAGACAACCATTCTGGCTTATGGCCTCTGGCTCTGCTTTACGGGTGTCTGCTTGAATGGTATCAGTGTCCGTGACTGTCCATGTACATGCGTCCTGGGTCAGGCCAAGCTCTGAGTTTGCCAAACTGGCTACCAGAAATTCAAATTTAAAGGTTCCCTATAGCCAACTTGTGAATTTTGTGAGAATGCAGATGTCCTTCAAACATTGCAGTTGCATTCAGAATGACATGTAGATATCAATCTGTTAGCAAGAGTCGGTGGGAGTGAGTGACTCATTTGCATCCGAGTCCCCAAATAACTTGTTTTTGCGCTTCGCGTATCTGCAAGTGAAAAAGTTCCAGTGATTTTTGAGATGTACACAGTCCCTTTTGTCTAGACTTCAGAGTTCAGACCTTGAAGTTTGAGAGAGACAGAGTACAGGGAAGTTGTAGTTCCCTACTGGCCCCCACAGACCTTGTTGCTTTGCTGTGTGTTTTTCACTTCCTATCTTCCAAACAGTGCCCTTTGTTTTCACTTTAACTTGGTGTTCTTTACAAGCCTGAGAAGCTTAGCTTGTAGTGCAGTTAAGAATGAGGGGTCGGAAAGGGTTTAAAATGCCCTGTCTATTAAAAGGGGCAGTTAAAATTCAGACTGGTTTTGACAGGTGCTGGGATTAGCTACACATTTCATTTCATTTTTAGCTTTACCTATCTAAACCTGTCCAAAGTTTTAAATGCCCCTTTTGAAGGCCGGTAGACGGGTTCATGGCTAAACCCTTCAGAAATGGAGCAAATGGGATTGATGCAGATTTTGGGTCCCTCCAATACCACTTAGATTCTCCCAGGTCTGGCACTACTCATGCTTAAGCCTGTTGGTGAGATTTATTTGCTAATGAAGCCAGATTAATGTCAATAACCAGAAATTAGTAAAACAGGATTTGCAAATGACTCCCAAAAACAGAAGTGTGTTCTCAGTGGGGGGTGACTGAAACATTATTAGCTGGCTTTGGGAGCTAATCGGCTCGTGTGTGCGTGTGTGCGTCCGTCAACACATTTTGCTTTATCTCATCAACTATTTCAGTTACAGGCTCCTTTTATTAGACATGCATTTCATAAAGTCCTACAAATGACGTGCCTAAAGGTGACCTTGGCCTACAAAACCCAAAACCAGTGAAGTTGGCACTTTGTGTAAATCGTAAATAAAAACAGAATACAATGATTTGCAAATCCTTTTCAACCTATATTCAATTGAATACACTGCAAAGACAAGTTACTTAATGTTCGAACAGGTAAACTTTGTAATTTTTTGCAAATATTAGCTCATTTGGAATTTGATGCCTGCAACATGTTTCAAAAAAACAAAAAAAAAAAAAATGCTCATCAAACACTTATTTGGAACATCCCACAGGTGAACGCGGGCTAATTGGGAACAGGTGGGTGCCATGATTGGGTAAAAGCAGCTTCCTGAAATGCTCAGTCATTCACAAACAAGGATGGGGCGAGGGTCACCACTTAGCGAACAAATCGTGAGCTGATTGTCGAACAGTTTAAAAACAACATTCCTCAACGAGCTATTGCAAGAAATTTAGGGATTTCATCATCTGGGCCATTCTTTGAGAAGTGAACCAAAATGTCACACACATGACCAGATGTCATCAAATAAAAGAAATACTTTGAAAATTAATGAAAGGTATCAAATTTATTCCTTGCTATTCTCCATACCCCAAAACTATGAAAATTCTAGATTTTTCAACTTCACAGAGTTTTTGAAGTCAAATAGAGTTATGAAAAACCTGTTTCCTTTTGAAGTCACACACGTGACATCGCATTTGACCTCTGACCTTAAGTAGTTAAAGTTAATGTAACAAATAACAACTTGATAGACTTGGATAAGTAGTACTCTTATACAAGGTCCACAATCATGAACCTCCAATGCTTTTGTAATTGGATTTTTTCTACTATTTGTTACATTTTTGGTCACACGTGACTGAAAACGGTCCGTATCATCAAAAGGTTCAAAATCTGGAGAAATCACTGACAGGCGACAAGGCGAAAACCAACATTGAATCTCGTGATCAACTGCATCAAAAACCCGACATCAGTGTGTAAAGGACATCACCACATGGGCTTTCAGAAAACCACTGTCAGTAACTACAGCGTTACATCTGCAAGTGCAAGTTAAAACTCTACAATGCAAAGTTAAAAATCAACAGCACCCAGAAACGCCGCTGGCCGCTGGGCCCAAGCTCATCTAAGATGGACTGATGCAAAGTGGAAAAGTGTTCTGTGGTCTGACGAGTCCACATTTCAAATTGTTTTTGGAAACTGTGGACGTGTGTCCTCCGGACCAAAGAGGAAAGAACCATCTGGACTGTTATAGGCGTAAAGTTCAAAAGCCAGCATCTGTGATGGTATGGGGGTGTATTAGTGCCCAAGGCCTGGGCAACTTACACATATGTGAAGGCACCACTAATGCTGAAAACATACAGGTTTTGGAGCAACATATGTTGCCATCCAAGCAACGTCTTTTTCATCTCTTATTTCAAGACAATGCCAAGCCACATTCTGCACGTGTTACAACAGCATACAGTAAAAAGAGTGCGGGTACTAGACTGGCCTGCCTGTAGTCCAGAACTGTCTCCCCATTGAAAATGCATTATCGTAAAATCGACAACGGAGACCCGGACTGTTGAACAAAGCTGTACATCAAGCAAGAATGGGAAAGAGTTCCACCTGAAAAGCTTCAAAAATTGGTCTCCTCAGTTCCCAAGCGTTTACTGAGTGTCGTTAAAAGGAAAGGTGATGTAACACAGTGGTAAAAAAGGCCCTGTGCCAACTTTTTTGCAATGTGTTGCTGCCTTTAAATTCTAAGTTAATGATTATTTGCAAAAAAAAAAAAAAAAAGTTTCTCAGTTTGAACATTAAACATCTTGTCTTTGCAGTGTATTCAATTGAATATAAGTTGAAAAGGATTTGCAAATCATTGTATTCTGTTTTTATCTACGACTTACATAACTTGCCAACTTCACTGGTTTTGGGTTTTGTATTTTTCAAGGTCACTGGCCTAAAAATATCATCAAAAACTTCAACATTTTGCTTTATCTCATCAACTATTTCAGGTACAGGCTCCTAATTCTTACTGGACATGCATCTCAAAGTCCTACAAATGACATGCCTAAAGGTGACCTTGGCCTATTTTTTCCAGGGTCACTGGCCTAAAAATATCACCAAAAATTTCGACATTTTGCTTTATCTCATCAACTATTTCAGTTACAGGCTCCTAATTTTTATTAGACATGCATTTCATAAAGTCCTACAAATGACGTGCCCAAATGTGACCTTGGCCTATTTTTTCAAGGTCACTGGCCTAAAAATATCATCAAACTTCCACAATTTGCTTTATCTTATCAACATTTTCAGTTACAGGCTCCTAATTGGCTCCTGCCGCCCGAGTGGCGCGGGAGCTATGGTATCGGGCTCCATGCGTGCATCCGTCAACAAAAACTTTGACATTTTGTTTATCATAACGGCGGGAGCTTCTGGGGCCGCCAGTGCCCTTGATTTCTCTGAGAGATGCTATAAAGACTATAAAACAATGGTAAATAAAACAAGATTCACATGTCAAATGAAAACTGAACAATGGTATTCATTTTCAGACTGTGCGATTGCCACATTTGTATAGACAGCATTGCATCCACTCGCAGAATTAAGGCTTCCCTGACAGCTAGTGATTCGTGCATGCTTTTTTAAATATTTTAGCCCATCCAAACCATTTTCCTCTTAAAGCAATCCTAATTATTCAGTCCAGTTCAACGCTGGCTCTTTTTGCTCACAACCTGCCCCCAAGTTCCCACCAAAGTCGAACTAAGACCTATTGAATTGGCCTGTCCGGTGTCGGTACTGGATTTGCCAAGATGATATTGCAGAATAACTTTACACCTAGATATCTTCTGCCATTTCTTTTATAAACTGACCAGCATGTACAACAGTATTGTACTGAATGTAGCTTCTTCGTGGATGTTGAAGCATAGTTCATGCATACGTACTCATGGATTTTTAAAAATGGGACTTTTCCTCCATTTTCCAAAAAGCACAATTCAGTTTGTTTTCAAAAGCAATTATAGTGCTGTAAACGACATCCCAAACCAAAAGGCAGCAATGATGTAATTTAACTTATGAACATATAGGCCAATCGCAAGCCTTAGAGTGCGCGCCTTATAGCGAGTTTGTCACAAGTGGAAAAACTCAGTTTTTACTCTTTACCTCTGGACAGGGAAAACAGAGTTTCTAGAAATCTTCACCCTGGAAGGTGTGTTCCAAATGTTCCATTTTCTGTGTGGGGAAAGGCCAAAATGCAGAGAAATGCTGTGTCTTCAAAAACACTTGAACGTGTGGACAAGGCCTTGGTTTCACTTAACAAGCGATTAAGCCTTAACCCTTTTTTTTTTTTTTTTTTTTTTTTTTTTTTTTTTTTTTGGTCCCCTTGATTTTAAAAGTTTTGCAATCAGAGTAATCCATCAGCAGTTAAATACAAGCATTTAAACTGTGATTCAAAATGCAATTTCAAGTCCAGTTTCATCTTTGCTTACATTAATGAGAACTGGCCACACCTGATAGTGAGCATTTTCTGAGTTCTTGTGATATTTAGTAAAAGACTGTAAGCGGGTCACGACTTCGCAATTTCTGCTGAGGTGCTGTCATGGAGTCTCATGGTTCAGCTTCAGTTTCAAACTGCTATTTAGAGATGGTGTCCCTGCAAAGTGTGTTCTTCATTTGTGTACATTTGTCCGCCTTCCCTGGGCTTGAGTCTAAACCTAGTGTTTCCTCTGGCTGGCCTGTGTGGCTCCTCTGACCCTCCTTTTCCAATTTTCTTGTTTTTGGATTTCCTTCTGGGATGCTGCAGGACCTGTGGAACTCCTTAAAATGGGCCCTCTGTCATACTTTGATGGTTATACTTTCATGAGTTTGAGTCTTGGAGTAGATCCTCAATGACGCCTTTTGAGCGATAAATCTCCGCACTTTGATTAAAATTCATAAAAGCATGTTGGCCATATTTTCAACGTTTTGACCACAAATGTGCCGATTTGCTGGTTTTCACCTCACAAAATAAAACCCAACACTTATCTTCTGGATGAAATAAGCCGTAACGGTTTGCTCTGATCATCCAAGCACGTCATTCAGAGTGCAGGATTAGGAAGGGGTGTCGCCCTTCATTTTGCATGTTTATTGAACTAATTGCTGCGGTGAAGGAGTTGGTCCATTGTGCTCAGCAGTACTTCACTTCTGTAAGCCTCAGTGGTTGATGTACCCTGCTCTGTCATTTGGACTCAACTGTGCTGATGCCCAATTTCACCTGGGTGTGTTTTGGTGCAGTAAAAGATGACTAATGCCTGGTTTCTCTCCCCTCTGCAGCTGCGGCGACGCCCCTCTTGGGTAGGGAGCAGTGTGCCCGTGGACCCCCGTACTGGTGCCAAAATCTGAAAACTGCTTCCACATGCGGTGCAGTCTCTCACTGCCTGCAGAATGTGTGGAGCAAACCCCAAGTGGTGAGTAGATCTCTGCCCACTGCTTGCGATGAGCCATGATGTTGGCCAGTAGTAACACACCCTTTACCTGGAGACCCATCATCCTGCTGGTTTTCATTGCCACCCAACATTAACGTACGCGGGATTAATAATCTTAGCAAATCGATATGATCTGTAGCTATTGAAATGTGGCATTTACTTGGTGAACATATGAGATGTAGGTAAATGGATCTCCTGTAACTGTGGCCCTTGGAGGCTCGTGCATTGTTGGAGCATTAGCTGTAGACAAGACTTGACAGCTTCAGAGTTGAGTAATGCATTCAAAATGTAATTCAAATTTAGCACCATTTTATTTCCGGTTTCGGTTCCCTTGAACCATGTTGTAAAGTGCACACTATACATTGCCATCGCCTTTTTTAAAATGTTCACTTCCCTTTCCTGTCTCATGCAGAAATCTGTGCCATGTGACCTGTGCAAGGAGGTGATAACTGTGGTGGACCAGCTGCTGAAGGAGAATGACACTCAGGTGGGAGTTGGAGAGTTGTGTGCAGTGGTGGGCATTTAGTCTAGCAGTAAATGGATCACTGCACACTACCAGATCTTTCTCTGGGGGGAAGCATTTATGACCAGGTTTGGAATTTGTGAGCCCTTAGTTGGCTGCTGGTGTCAGTCCTTTGGTTACTCACCAGACCCTTGTTTCAGTTCCTCTAGATCTGTGGTTTCATCCTTGCAGTGCTTGTAAGCTAGTTTCCCCATTTCAGAATCGCTGGTCAAGTGTGAAATGCACTTAGCATTCAAAGTGGGGGTTGGGGGGGCAGGGGTAGGCTTCTGCTATACTTTGATGTCATGTGTATTTGTCTTTTATCTGATAAATGATTAAAAATCGGTGTGATAGAACTCATGAGACACACGTGATACAGCTTTCTCGCTTCGCGATTGGTCAGATTTCATTCATTCACGAACGTAAACTAATATTCGCAAAGGTTAACTTCACCAATTCTGCTGATAAATGTTCACCATCCCTAGCGTTCGCTTCTAGTTTACAGTTTATTCAAGTCAATGGAATAATTCATTAGCTAGCATGCTAACTCTTTTTGCCAGTAAAATTATAAAGTGCATGCTGTCCTTGATGCTTGAATTTATTAATTTAGTGGCGAAAAGCGATAGCATGCTAGCTAGAAAATTATTCATCCCATTGACTTGAATAGACTGCCAACCAGAAGCTAACGTTAACGCTATCTTTCCATTTTTCAAATAAAACAACTCTGACATTTATGGGATAAATAGGATTTCGAATTTGTGACCCTGAGATATCAAATTTATAATGCTGGAGGAGTAATTTTAATTTACTCTTTGCCGAAGGCTTAGAATAAAGGAAAATTGCTACTCTGGTTGCTTAAATTTGATATCTCTGGCTCACTCATTAGAGATCCTCTATTTCTACTACTTATAAAACATTAAATTGTATTTTGTGAAATATGGCTGTTTTGGTAATTTACATTTTATAAGTTTGCCAACTTATCAAAAGTGGTAAAAACGTAGAATCCAACCAGGTGCTCAGCGGGAGGTAGTCAGGAGTGAAGTTGGCGCTCTTGGATCAAAAGGGAAAAAATTTAAAACGACTAATAACAGGGTAGATCGATGCACTCGAAGGAGGGTATAGATTAAAAAGCCTTTAGTTAGTTAGTACTGGCTAGTAGTGGACATGTCCTGAAGGCTGGAAGGCTGAAACATGTTGACAACTACTATCCAGTACTAAATAAAGGCTTTTTAATTTATACCCTCCTTTGAGTGCCTTGATCTACCCTGTTTTTTATCAAAAGTGGTGCTGGGGCGTGTGTTCCTGCAAATAATGGCCGGATGTCCTTGTCTGTCCAGTCTGAGGTCCTAGGCTATTTGGAGAAGGCTTGTGAGCTGATCCCAGATCAGGGCATCTCCTCGGAGTGCAAAGACATGGTCGACAGCTACTATCCAATCCTGATGGACATTATCACTGGAGAGCTGGTGAGTGGGTGGGGCTTTAGGAGGCTCCCATTAATTTTTAAAATTTAGGTAACCTGCGATTTGTGTGCCAGTTTAAAGGAGCTATGTCACGATTATTGCACCTGCTCAGAACTGCCTGAGTCTGCCTGACTGCAAGTCAGAATCTGATTCCACCCTTGCTAAGTCTGTCTTTGTTTCTATATTGTTTTTACTTTCGTCGGCCGAGGGGTATTGTCGTGGCGCGCGGCGTCCCGTCTGTCCGTTAACTTCTCGTTTCCGGACAATAGCTGAAAAACGCCTTGGCCAAATGTGCTCATTTTTTGGTGGTATGTTGGGGGTGGTTAGAGGAAGCTCCCTTTCGATTTCTGTCCCACTCCGATCATCAATATGGCTGCCACGGCAGCCATCTTCATTTTCGTTTCCAGACGATAACTGAAAAACGCCTTGGCCAAATTTTCTCATTTTTAGGTGGTATGTTTGGGGTGGTTACAGGAAGCTGATCGGGGTCGCTCTGATAATCAATATGGCCGCCAATAAAGCGCAAGGCTGAGGGGTCCCGCTTGCGTCAGCGCGCTAATTTTACATACAGTAGAACTTGCCTAAACCATCCTCGTATAAAACGGAAACTCGCTCATACCGGACAATAGCTCAAGTCCCTATATTTCTGCAATGTTTTTTCCATTAAATAAACATCGAATATACCAGATTTTATATAACGGATTTTCGCTTACATCGGACAAAATGTCCAGTCCCGTCTCAATGCATTTCCATTAAAAAGCACTCGTGTATACCGGACAAGCTGGTTTGGATCATGCGCAATTGCATTTGAAACAAAGCAAGGAAATGAAGTTTGGCTTTCCTATGCTGTTATAAACTGAATTTAACTGTAAAATTAAAGCATTGTCTCCTTGTTTTATCTCCTCGACGACAATAGTCGGGAGATACTATGGTTTAGTTCCTGTGCCACCGCAGAGATTTTCTGTTCCAGGCTCTGGAGGCCTCAAAGTTCATAGGATTTTTCTCTGAATTTGCATAGTCAAAGATGTTTATTTGGCAATGCTCAAGATTAATTCTCGGCAATTTCCAACATCCAATATGGCTGCTGGCAGCCATTTTGTCAAATTTTTTTTGCCGATTTTGTGTTTTCTGCTCCTTTTGAGCCACATTCACATATATACATGTACAGGGATGCATATTAATGTCATAGCGAGAGTAAAAACTAACATTGTGGCTGTAAAAATTTGCAAGTGATCTCTCATGGGGATCGAGGAGATGCACGACTCAATCCCCGTGGCGACAGTTATCTAAACTGAACAAAAATATAAATGCCCCTTGTCAATTTGAGGTTTTTAACAAAAAACTGGAACCGGGGATAAATCTGTGAATAGCACTCTTCTCCAGCGTGCAAGGGCCATCAAACATGTCGCGTTTGCCCATGCGAAGTCGGTTCCGCGCCGGACAGCGGTGAGATCCAGACCACGGTGAGGGCGCAGAGCGTGCAAGTTGGCCAGCGCGAGGCGTTACGGACTGTCTGGTGTGATGCGTCTGTTGTGCAGACCAATGGTCTCATCCGCTGTGCGTGACGCTGATCTGAGCCCGTCCCGCGGGTGGATGAGCCGGATGTAGCGATCTTGTGCAGGTGCGGTCACACATGGCCGACGTGGATGAGGTCGATTTGCATTACTGCCCGTCTGTCGGAAACAAACTCTCAAACGGCCTATCGTCCAATAGTTAACATTCAGCTGCACAGCGACCGCTCTGGTGGACATCCCTGCATCCAGCATGCCAAATGGCACGTTCCCGCATGACCTGAGACATCTGAGGCATGATGACTTTTGACAAAATTTGACATTTTGGGGTGGCCTTTTATTATCCCCAGTATAAGGAGTGTCTGGGTACTGCTCATTCTGTCTGATCACCGTCTGGAAATGCCACACCCATGTACTGAGTGAAATCACTGAGCAAATGCTCACTGACAGAGATGGATTAAAAAATGTTACACAAATCAAGAGAAATATTCCTATTGTACAAGTAAAAGTCAGCATATGCTCACTTAGAGTTGTTAACTCCATGTGGCATCAATATTTGACATGGGGCGTTTTATATTTTTGTTCAGTGTAGTTTTAACTAAGTGGAGTCTTGCGCACAATTAATCATGGTTTACGCTAAACATGCAGGGAACTCTATTGTAAACTTATTGTAAAACTAGAGGCACTCGTAGAGTGCGAACCTCCGCCAAGGCAGCACAATCCAAATCTTGAGTGGGAGCAAAGTTGAGTTATCGCGTGTCATAGGATTTCAAGATGGCTGCCGTGGCGGCCATATTGTTTCACTGATCACGGTGAAAATCAATTGGGTCCATCCTTGATGTAATGGCAATGCATCCTCTAAATTTGAGACAAATCCGTGCATGACTTTGAGTTATGTTGTTCACAAACAGACAAACAAACAAATGGGCGAAAACATAACGTCCGCCCCAGCTTCGTTGGCGGAGATAATAACTGGCAAAAAAGGTGCAAGTCTATAACGGTGTATTCAAGGAAACTGGCACAGTTTCATTAACATACTTTAATTTTTAGTCTTCATTGTTCTCAGTTGGAGCAACTCGCAATATCATCCTGTTATCCATTGTGTCAGGGCAAAGACTGACTAAATGAAGACAAGTAGGTATGTGCACTTCAGAGTGAACTTGTTCCGATCTTAATACACAAAGCATAAATATAAATTCATACATGTAAATAACGGATATAATCTGTTAAATGCATACAGCGGATATGTTTTACGCTTATAATGGATTTTGTCCGTTTTATACATATAGCGGATTTCGCTTATAATGGACAAAATTAGTTGGTCCAATTGAATCAGTTATATGCAAGTTTTACTGTATTAGTCACTCAGGCATTGTACTTTTTATATTGGGAGTTTTCTATGGAAATTCTAGGATTCAAAGTGCTATTTTCACACTTCAGCTGACGGATACAAGGAATGTAAGCTGGTTTGCTGTCACCAATTATCATAGAAAAAAAGAAACTGATTATTGGCGATGACAAACCAGCTTACATTCTTCGTATCCTTCAGCTGAAGTGCAAAAATAGTGCTTTGAATCCTCCCAAGTTCCGTAGAAAACTCCTTAATATGAAAAGCATAATGCCTGAGTTACTAAAATGTATAAATACAATGCAAAACAAAGAAGACAAGGATGGAATCAGATTCTAACTTGTGACGCAGCTCCTTTTTAGGAGTTACATATTAATTTGAGTGCAGTCAATGAGATGAACCAGCGCATGAGTAAAATTTATCCCCCCCCCCCCGTCACTGGTGATGCGACTCCTGTGGTTTTAAATGCACTTGAGGACAGTGTCCTCATTTCAGTGCTGCTTTAATGAGATATTCTTCTCTGTTGTTGGAGGAGGGGCAGTGGCTACACTGTGTGAGTGTCTTGTCAAACCCAAAGCAGTCTCTTATCAGGAGCCAAAGTCGTAGCTGATCTGTTCACTTTGCCGGTTGGAAATGCACAAAGGAGTGACTGTAATGGAGAGCTCTGAATGGAGGCCAGTTGGTTTGTGTGGGGAGGGGGTGGGGTGGGGTTGTTCGGGGAGAAATCCTTCTTTGTGCAGCTCTGTCGGAGTCGACTGTGTCATACAGATGCTGTAAACAAACTCCTGTCTTCAGGATTGAGTCATAAGATGGAGTAAAAAACAGTTTGCAATAGTGATCAACCAGTAAAAGCAAAAACTTAATATTCAGGTTTTATCTTTGTTTTCCAGCGGTGACCAATTGCATATGCTTGTTTCAATCCATTTTTGACCAGTTGCTCAACTCCTAGAAAATTGCGTGGATTTTCATTATCTTGACACTGAAGCACCCTTGAGGCTATCGCCGGTGCACATTGTGCCCGTTGGTTGGACCGAACCCCAGATGTGAATTGGCTGTTGTCGCCAGTATTGATGCAGGTCACTTCAATTACCGCATTCAGCAGCTTCATTTAAAACTGAACAATGATGCCCTTTCCCCCTTCTCTGCAGGATGACCCCGCTGCGGTGTGTGGGGCTTTGGGAGTGTGCCAGTCTCAGCAGAGAGCCTTGGGGTATGCCCAGCTCCTGTCCAATGAGATCCCTCAGGTGGACCTGGCCCAGAGGGCCTCTCCTTTCCTCCTCAATGTTCCTCAGCTGCTGTATCCCCAGGACGCTCCTAAACAGGAGGTCCCGAAACAGGAACCCCCTAAACAAGAAGCCCCCAAAGAGGTGAGCAGGGCTTGACTTTTGAAATCTGATTTATCTCTTTGTCGCTCTGCCGAGTCGAGTGGCCTGGGTGGCTCGGCTCTGTGGCTGGGTTGTGCTCAACTATATCCTGTTGGGAAACTCATTACCATATAGTGGGCTATGCTGTACTACCCTGCTGTATACGTCATGTCTAGTTAATGCTAGCCTTTATGACGGGGTCATCATGTAGGTTCAATGTGTGGTCCACATGAAGTTTTATTCAAGAGTAGGGATGTCACAAGAACCGATACTTGCGATACCATTCGATTCTTAAATGAAAAAACGCCGACGTTGCCTATTATTTTGAGGCACTGTAAGTACCGAGGCACGGTAAGTTTCGGTGCTGTGACTATTCCGGAACTAATGGGGGCAGTATATGCTTCAGAGTGTTCCAATTGATGCTTGCATTCAGAAGGAGGTCACGAAAAAGTAGACCTTTTCTTCGGCGTTCATGTTGGTCACTGCGAACTGTAGCAAGTAGTCACGTGACCATACGTGCTCACAGGCCAGAGCTGCGTCTGTTTTTTTTTGCCAATGAAAGTTCCTAACTCCTAAAAAAAAAAAAAAAAAAAAAAAAAAAAAAAAAGATCCGGAAAATATTACGTGGCAACCATGATAAGTGCCTTTGAATTCTTTAAATGTTCAGGAAAGGAGTCTCAGTGCTTCCTAATTTACGTCCTTTAACATAGGGTACGCGAAGCGTCCTTTTCGAAAAGGAGACCACGCCATTCCACAGTTCAGCGCAGCAGCAGTTTTTAAAGCGTCGACCATTCATCCGTCTAATGCGTAAAGAAACGTATGTGATTGGCAGGGGACTCGATCACGTTGCCTGCTTTTAAGTGCATTCAGATTTTCCAATTTGTCTTCCTTAAGCGGTGGGAATTCCCTTTTACACCTTTCCTTTATCTTCAGACGTTTTCCACATAGGTTAAAGAAAAGTGGTTTGGAATTGGTGTATTGGACGTAATTTTGACAATTCGGACAAAGCCCAGGATAGCTTGTGGGCGTAACGTCAGACTGCATACAATTAAAGGAGAGGTAGTAATGTTCACTGGCACGCACACATTTATTTAGATTAAATCACAAATCGCAGCCTTTTTTGCTGTTATGCAATTTCACAGTTTGAAATTTCGATTGCAATTGCGATTAGATTAATCGTGCTGCACTAGTTCTAAGCCTAAAGAAATGTTAGAAATGAAGATGTTAAAAGCTTAATACTGTCTGAGTTTCCCGAGCTGTGCTCATTCACTGCACAGATAAGTCAGCGTACATGTATGTGATATGGTTGCAATTAGATGCTGTGTATTATCTTCTTGCATATGTACACCAAAATGACACGTTTCTTCAGGAAAAAAAAAAAAAAAAACTTGAACTGGTGAAGACAGGGTTAAAGTAGCCATTACAAATGATACCTCTGGAAGGTATGAATCTTAAGTTCTCTGAAGTGGTTGTACTGTATTCTGTTATGTTCTATATGTCTGTTCATAGAAATTGCATTTTAATATTTCGCAAATTTTCTAATAAAGATGTTCATGTTTAAGTCAGTGGGATCTTTGAAAATCCCTTTTTTTACCGTGGTATCGAATTGGCATCGAGAATCATGTAATTTTACTGGTATTGGCACTGACTACTGAATTTTTGGTATGATGACATCTTTATTCAAGGGTCTGTTCTAACCTTGGTGGGATTGGAATGTGTAGTATTGTTTGATCCAGTTCCCGCAAAGGGTAAAACTATTCTTGTCCATTGCAGATCAACAGCGAGGTGTGCAAGAATTGTTTGCAGTTCGTCAGTTCTGTTCAAGAGGAGGCCAGGACCAACGACACATTCGTCCAAGCTGTGATCACCCAGATCGAGAAGCAGTGTGACCTGCTGGGCCCTGGCTATGCTGACACGGTGAGGACAGGGATATGGGCTTTGGGGCAGCCTGGGTCATCGTCACAAAATTGTTGACATCACCCCCCCCTAACTGTGGCCTCTCCCCTCTTTCAGTGCAAGCAGTACATCTCGATGTACGCCGGTTTGGTCTTCCAGCAGCTCTTGTCCATGGTGAGTGTCGGTGGATGATGGGAAAGTTTGAGGGCTCAGCACTGCTGGGTAGAGCAGCTGAATTATCCATCTGAATTTTCATCCCGTTTGCACTTTCACGTTACTGCTGGCTTGGGTATGATCTTATCGCTAGAGCGGCAGCTTTGTTTGCGAAGCTGGAACCTTTTTTGTTTGTCTGTTTCCTACCTCCCTCACTCCAATGGGTTGTTCAGTGTTTTTATTTTTTTTGTCTCATCCTTCGCCCATCCAGATCTCATTGGCTTCTTTGCTGTCTGCTGTCATCCATTTCTAATTGCTTTTTTTGTTTTGTTTGAATCCTTCTCTCCCCCTCCTGTCCCCTCTCTTTGGGTGGCACTGGTTCTCTTTGGCTCTCAGGATCAGGTAGGCGCTGTGATCTCGGCCTTTTTAGTCTCTCACCCTCCGCTTCTGCTCTCTTGTGCTTAACTGCTCACCCGTGCTGTACCTTCGTTTTTGCTACTCATTTAGGTAGTGTGTTAGCACTCACCTCGTCAGTAGAGACTGGGGAGAGGGGAGCAAATACTATGGAGTGTGTGTTACTTTCAGAAATTATCTGTTTGATATTCATTTAGTAACATGGGTGGTTTTTTTTTTTTTTAAACTCTGCATGGCTTCATTCCTCAGAGTGGGATCTCCTTGGAGTATGTGTGCTTTTGCTTGCATTCAGTATATCCAGTGGCTACTTGTAGAGCATGCTAATGATGTGTGCGAGTGAGCAGTTGGCTTCTGGGAACATTGCCCCCCCCCCTCCAAACTGACTCTCGCTTGTTTGGTTCCCAGCGAGCCCAGGACATCTGCAGCGCTGCTGGTTTCTGCCCTACAGTCCATCACTCTGTCCCCATGGAGACACTGGTGGCAGCCAAGCTCCTCCCAATCGGCAGGCTCCTCCCCTCCAAGCTGGAGCAGCCAGCAGAGGTGAAGGCTGCTGAGTTGACCCCTGCCAAGGTAATCAGAGATTGACGTCTAGAGCTGGTGCACACTCAGCCATCCTGGTGTTCCGTGTTGCATTTTGAGCTAAAATGGACTGCATAGCTTTTGTCAAAAAGGAGCTGGGGGTGCTGATATCTGTAACGGGGACATTTCTCAGTAGATACAATATTACTCTACTGCATATTTTGATTGCTTGATTGGACGTGCTTGTGTTGCATTAACCCTTAGAACGCCAAATACAAACGGTGTCGCTCAATGATGTAAGATGTCAAATTCAAAGCTGTTGAAAACCTATCATGTGGCGACTTGTTTAAAAGGGCTCCCCAATGGGAGCACAAGCAGTTTTAAAAAAAATTTAAATTATTTCAGTGCTCTAAGGGTTAAAGTGCCTGATGGGAATTGTTGATTCTATGTTGGATTTGCTAAGCAAGGCAATATGTCCATCCCAGATCTGACAACCACCCAAATGTCATCAGGAAGGTTAAATCATGACCATAGTGGGATTGATTTGGGAGTGCAGACTGAGATGTTTTGGCAGTTGAACTAAGGCCTAAATTATAGTCGCCCAACTCTGTCAATGCACAGATACGCAGAGCCCCTCTCCGACGTCGCAAACCCTCTCCGACATGCTCTCGGACGCATGACGGACACCTCCCAAATTTTCTAACTATCCGTCAAAACGACGGAGAGCCCACGGATAGCGCAAGCCTGTGATTGGTCAGCTAACTACATCATTCCCGGAATGCCGCTCAGACGTCATGAAATAGTAGGCAGGTCTCCGAAAAAAATGCTACGCCCCCTATTGTCCCAGCGGTGAATTGCTTTGCAACACCCATTAAGCAACGGAGAAGTCTGAAAGGTCCACATCTCCGTCGATACAACTGCGTGTCTGCGCGTTGACGGAGTTGGACGACTATAAATTGGGCTTAATGCAGTGCCATTAAAAGTGCTTGTGTGGCAGTTTATTCAAACCCCTTCCCCCAGATTAATTTGGTTAATATGAACTGTATTGAGTTACAGAAAGCAAGCTGGTCGAACCAAAATTTTCATGACTTTGTCTGTTTTTTCAGCGCAAAATTCTCAGTTTAATTTGACATGATGTAGCTATATAATTGTTTTGGAGTTGGAGGATATTGGTTGACTTGCATTGGTATATCTGTCAGGATACCACTGCTCATAGCCGTATCAGCCAAAAAATTGGCATGGGAACAACACTAGTGCTTGATTCTCTGAACACGCCCTCCTACACAGGAAATGATGGAAGTCAAGGACTCGCCCACCTGCACCATCTGTGAGGCTGTGATGCAGGAGCTGGAGAACATGCTGGAGGATAAGGCTACAGAGGTAGGTTCTGCACTGCATCGAGCCGTACTCTGTGAAAGTCCACTTGTACATTTCAGAGCAGCTGCCATTTTGTGCTTAATGGTTCTTGATCACCACCTAGTACTTCCAAATTTTGGAAGTCTTCAGGTTTTGAATTGAATGGTTCACACATCGCCCTCAGTCGCTTAACTATTCAGTTGAACAGAGAAAAATTTCCACTTTGCCTCACAGATTTGTTGACGTGAAGTTGTCTGTAGCTTAAAATTTTTTTTTTTTTTTTTTTTTTTTTTTTTTGACACTAGTTCAGACACTGGTTCGAGGAGTGACTGTAGCCAGCTTCACAATTTACCTTTCGTCCCTCAGGAGGAAGTGATCCACGCCGTGGAGAAGGTTTGCAAGATTGTGCCCGCCAAATACAGGGCTCAGTGTAATGACCTGGTGGAGACGTACGGCCAGGCCATCATCGACCTGCTGGTGCAGGAGGCAGATCCCAAGACCGTGTGCACCCTCCTGGGTCTGTGCAGCAGCTCCAGGGGCACCTTAATCCGTGAGTCCCCTTTGAGTCTTTAAAAAACCCACCATCTGAGGCCCGGATGATTGACCACGGCTTGCAGTGACGTCCTCGGCTCAGAGGAAGCCACAAGTTCAATACTTGCATCAGTCGCGTTCTTTCTTCGCTCTTTTGCTCCACCTAACTGTATTAGTGAGGGGAGGCAGTAATGTGAGGACTGAGGGATCGACGCGAAACGCATTAAGCAAATGGAACGTCCTTGGTCAGTCGCACATCAGTTTGAAGTGCTGTCAGTTATGGATGCGGCACATGAAGAGAGGTGGATCCTTCATGTAAGGCCCTCTGAAAGAGACTGCATAAGCTGCATTGAGTCTTCCTCAGTCAAAGGGCCATTTTAAAGCCCTTAAAGATGGTGGATCCATTTCTGGGTCATGTATGGACAAAAAAAACTGATTTTCAAATGAATGGCATCTCATCCAGGGTTGTTGTTGTATCTCCCCGAGGACGATAGTCGGGAGATACTATGGTTTAGTTCCAGCGCCGCCGCCGCCGCGCCTGCAGAGCTTTTCTGTTTCGGGCTCTGGAAGTGACAATTATTACAGGAATTTTTTCTAATTTTGCACAGGCGAAGATATTTATTTGACGATGCTCAAGGCAATTTTGGACATCCAATATGGCTGCCGGCCGCCATTTTGCCCGAAATTTGTGGATCGGGGAGATACACGACTCGGTCCCTGTGGCGACCAAGTTATCTAGTTTGTTTATTTATTTATTTATTTAGGTCTGTCCTTACTTGGGCAATGATCTCTGGCTTTTTACTAGACTGTACTGACTGTCTCCTTTTACACCCTCACCCCTCCAGCTGTGCTGAACCAGGCCAAGTTTGAGCAAGGCGGCTTCTGCGAAGTTTGCGAGATGGCGGTACGCTACATTGATGGGATCCTTGAGGACAACGCCACTGAGGCCCAAATTAAAGATGCTGTTGAGAAGGTCTGCAACTTCCTGCCGGACTCCATTCAAACAGAGGTGAGAGCCGCACGCTGATGAATCCTTCTCGTGTGCCGATGTGCAAATCTGAACTCAAACTGGCACCCTCCATGGACCGCATTGCCTCTATCCATGTTCAAGAAAAGTGTTCAGCCCAGCAGCATCTGTATGCGCGCACTAGAAGTCCTCCCTAAGAAATGCAGCGATTTGAAAAGTTAGTTTGCTATATCAAAGTTTTTCTACTATATTGAAAATGCTACAAGAAGTAAGGCCTTAGGTTGTGACTTCAATTGTTACTTGAAAATTACTTGGCTTATTTTAAACCTGACAATGATAGACCCAAAAGAATTTGCTCATGGATAATTTTCCACTTGTGACAAGTTGCAATATGATGTGAAACCGGCGATCTAGACATTACGGTAGCAAAGATGATTCAAAGCGCACCAATTTCCCTTCAGATGTTTAAGCCTTTAATTAATCACTTTGACCGTTACCTAATGACAAATCGGTAAGAGATTGCACCATTCACCCTCCTACAGGGCATCATAATTAAAGAATGGTAGGTATCTGGTAGAATCTCGGTGCGTAAAGGGCAAAACCCAAAATCAATTCTGAATGTGCGTGATCTTCGACTCGCCTGTACATCAGTCTTAAGACCAGTCATGCGACTATGAATTTCACGATTTGGGCTCAAATACTTTGCTAAACCATAGTTGGTCAACACCATTTGCAGCTGTATCCATGGGTGAAAGTTAAAGCTTTACTATGCAAAGCCGATGCAACACTATCCTGGCTCGCTCAGACCCTGTGACGGGCTGGCTGTTTGTTGTGCATGATCTGATTGGCTGACCCATATCTTCCTATGCAGTGTAACCAGCTGATTGATCAGTACGAGCCAGTCTTCGTGGAGCTCCTGATTCAGGCGCTGGACCCAGAGTTTGTCTGCACTGTGAGTATGGTCATCTGGTATACATAAGTGCTGGATATTAAAGCCTTAAGCTGTGCAATGCAAGGATGCGACCAGTATATTTTGGTACCTTCAACTTGAGATGTATCAGTGAATTCCATATTCAGATCTGGGATATCTGGCATTTTGTCTTTAATTATTTCTGTTTCATTGCCCAGTATTTCTGCTGTTTGGACCGTTGTCTCCTCCCAAAAGACGAGGTTAACTTGGCCATTTAAATGCTCCTTGTTCACACTGCAGAAATCCTTATGGCTCTAGCCCTGTGCTGGGAGCTTTCTACTTGGTGTTCACATTAGGGAAGTTTTGCTGTATAAATCATAAGGGAACTGGTCTATTGATCTAAATGTTAAAGGGCTAATTCTCTGGAAGGCCGGCATTGAAGTTGAATTGCATTAGTGTGTGTGTGATGGGGGGAAATACTGCATTATCAGAGCGAGCTGAAAGCATTTTGCTAAACCGTTAAGAATATTTGTTAAATGGCAGTAATGTGATATAAAGCAGTTGGTTTGCGGTTTGGGTTGGAAGTGGGATGTGGTGTGACTGTTTTCCCCCTGCAGAAAATGGGTGCATGTCCTGAGGTCCGAGCTGTGGATAATCACCTGCTGGGCACAGAAAAGTGCAGCTGGGGACCGGCCTTCTGGTGCAAGAGCATGGAGACGGCCTCGCGCTGCAATGTGAGTCCCCACACCGTCCGCTAACGTGCTTTCTAACCGCCTCCAGCCTGAGCTTGTAGACAATCGCCACCTTTGAGCAAGTGGCCAGTGCATGCGCATTTGAAATGTCTTTCTGGTGCTTTCATTTGGCATCGTGTTTGAATGCTGTTGGAACACTACCACTGGGTAATGAGTCCCATTTTGCTTCAGTCACTGCTGGCATCTTTTACAGTTGACCATTAGAAGCTGTTGTCCATTTTATGTTGCATGCCTGAAGAATCCATTCAAATATACTTGTCTGCCTGATACTGCCCTCTTGTGGAGAGGAAGTAAACATAAGTCGTTTCTGTATGTTGTAGGCTGTGGATCACTGCAGACGTCATGTGTGGAACTAGGAGGCAGAGGAACGTCTGACCTGAGGAAATTAGGGAGAACTACTGTAGTGCTGCTTTCTTTCCTGTTTTTAAATTAGTTTCAGGTGTACAAGAACTGCAATTCAACTGTCCATTTAAAAAAACAGGGTCTATTTTGGGGGTTGAAGATGGCGTACAATGAAGTTATTTGTCTTTTGCCAGGGGTGGGTAATGATCGTCTTCCTGAATGTGATGGGGAGCAGTTGTTTTCTGAAACTGGATGTTAATTTGTTTTGTAGATGGTCATTCACTGTTC
Organism: Gymnothorax javanicus; assembly: GCA_029692085.1. Classification (NCBI taxonomy): domain Eukaryota; kingdom Metazoa; phylum Chordata; class Actinopteri; order Anguilliformes; family Muraenidae; genus Gymnothorax; species Gymnothorax javanicus. The sequence goes on along the minus strand of CM056208.1, from coordinate 29,043,078 downwards.
AGTGTTGGTAGATGGCTGATTAAAGTTCTGATGCATTTTAAATGCAACTCAAGACCGCTGTATTCCTTGATGGCCACATTAGTAAAAAGGAAGGTACAATTGGGCAGAATTTACACAGGGGGTATCCGTAGACGCCCAAAATGGCCCTGCCTTCCTCCACCTCCAATGAAGGACCTGTTTGGCCAGCATGTGGGTGGATGCGGGTGTTGTTTTTAGTAACTTGAAGCCTGACCCAAATTTGCATCACTCTGTTTTTGTAATAACACAAAATGATTTGTTGTTCTTGTTTTTAATGAGGTATAAAATGCCAAGCAGAGTGCTTGTCTGCTTTTCACCCAATCCTTGCAAGCCTGTTGTGCTAAACTCTTCACTAGTGATTGATTTTTCTAATTAAACACGTTATTGTGCTGAATCAGCTTTGTCTGTGCTAGCCTGTGAGGTTGTCAGGTGAGTCTTTTTGGGTGGTTTTTGGGGAAGTGGGGTGGGTTTGGGGGAGGGGGGGGATTGGGGGGGATGGATTGTAATTTTTAATGAAATCAAAATAAATAAGTTCTAAAACGAACTTGCCTTCTGTGTGTTACTTGGGAAAGGTCTTTCAGGGCTCTGCGATTCTTTCACAGGGTTCGCACAGTCTTGTAAAGTCGTTGAATTTCATGTGATTCTGGAAAGCTACTTGAATTTGAAAAGGCATCTAGAAGTCCTTGAATAGTGCTGGAAAACGTAGAACATGTACTTTAAATAAGAAAAATATACTTTATTTCAGGCTTAAGTTTCTCAATTGTTTAAGTATTTTAAAATGATATTTCGTCTCAGACCGATCGAAATACAACCCCGGAATGATTGCGTAGCTTTTAACCTCTTAAGACCTGAGCTCGTTTGATCTGCATTTTTGTATTTCACTTTGCTATTTGGGCTTATTGGAACTTGATAAGTATAGACATAACGCGTTGCTGAATACCCCTCGGCCCGGACACGATTTCCTGCCTCAACGTCACAGCGTTAAGGTCAAAGGTCAAATCCAGCAAAAAAGGTGACGTTGCACATCTGTGTCACAGTGAGTTACCATACCAAATTTGAAGCTGTGATCAGTAGTTGCTGAGTACTGACCCATAAGATTTCCTGCCTCAAGGTCACAGCGCAAAGGTCAAAGGTGAAATCCAGCAAAAAGTGGTCTGTGTCTGTGTCTGTGTCTGTGTCTGTGTCTGTGTCTGTCCATACCAAATTTGGTGAAGCTGCGAGAATTAATTGCTGAGTACTGACCCGGACAAGATTTCCAGGGTCAAGGTCACAGAGCTAAGGTCAAATCCAGCAAAAAACCTGACATTGCACATCTATGGGTCATAGTGAGTTACCATACCAAATTTGGTGAAGCTGCGATCATTAGTTGCCAAGTACTGGCCCGGACAAAATCATGGACGGACACGCAGGTGACGACAATACCCCTCCGGGCCGGAGTCGGCCAAGGGGTAAAAACTGGGCGCATTTATGCTAACATTAACATTTTTAACAAAGCTAAGTCCCTCTGTACACATACGTGTACATCGTGTTTAGCAGCATACTAGATCTTTACATTTACCAAGTTTTGTCAAATTTGCATGTCATGGCAAAGTTACAACACTTTTATGCATATCTAAACAAGAATAAGCCATGAAATATGATTGGACTTCTTACCTTGTCAATGTTTGGGTTTGAAGTGGCCACCCGAACTTTCACTTGCGCTCGCCGCCATTTTGAATTTTTTCTGTAGTGTGTTGTACTCTTCTGACACCACTAGATGGTAGTCTAAGTGTCCACATGTGGTCATAAGGCCCCAGTTAAGCAGAATTAACTACTGTGGAAATATAACCCAAAGTGTGATGTCCATGCATGTGGACGCCAGGTCTTGGGAGGTTTTAAGCAAGCACACGGTTCCGAATGCTGATTTGCGAACCCTAAGAAAAGACTGCAAAGGAAGGTCCCACCTTTACCATGCCCGAACGAATTTCATTGGTTTTACGAATGCCTTCTCCTGCTTTGGGGGGTAGGGTCAATGAGTGTCATTGGGTAGGGTTAGACGAGTGTTTCTACATCTGTGTCAGCGGTCAAGGCACATAAACACACACGCTGGTGTACATACCATGGCGGCAAACCAGTGTCTTTTCCAGACGTATAATCGCTGCAAGAAACTGCTGCAATACTTTGGTTACTGGGGCTTGGCTGTTACTGGCAAGGTAAAGGAGCTTCGAGCTCTAGTATATGGGGACAAGTGTTCAATGTGGCACTGAAATCGCGGCAAAACGTGTGAACAGTCATCTACCGCATTGTCATCTAAGCGCGGTCATTTGCAAAAAAAGTAACCTTGTTCATGCAAAGATTTAGGCCTATAACATGGCCAAAACAACAGAACGGAAGGATGACTATCGAGTTTGCGAGATCAACAAAGATGTGAAGAACTGTTTCAAGTGGGCCTGGATGGAACGAGAGGTATGGGCAGAAATATGTGCCACTAGAAATTGAATTTGAATTATTGATATTTGAATTTGAATTGCTCAGTTTGAATTTGAAGTGCACTATTTGAATTTGAATTCAAAACTTGTAATTCAGATTCAAAATTGCACTGCCACACATTCCGGTCCCTGATGACGATTTGTGCCACTCGAAGAGCAATCGATTGCCGATGCCAGATGTGTGGCAGTGCAATTTTGAATCTGAATTACAAGTCTTGAGTTCAAATTCAAATGGTGCACTTCTAAATCAAACTAAGCAATTCAAATTCAACAAGTGGTGCCAGGCACAACAAACCCTGCCCCTCGCACATACCTTGAACTAATTTTCCTAAATTCAATAGGCATCTATTCTGGGTCAGTGGCAATCCCTAAACCCAATTTGGGGTGAATCTGGCCATTAGTTTTGCTGCTAAAGCATTGAGAAACAAACGCACAAACCAAACCAAAAACTATACCCCTTGCCCTTCCTTTTGGGCGGGGTAAATATCAATAATTCAATTTCAGTTCCTTTTTTGGCACATATTTCTGCCCATAGAGAGGTCACAGTGAATGCTACAGTGTCATCATTAGGCGTGTTTTTATAGAAGGTCGGGTGTCAGGGCATATATATGGCAGAAAGTCATATATGCACACGCACACAGAATACTCTACACATGGCCTCTTTCCCTCCTGCAACCCCATAACTAGGTTTGGATTGTAGGTTTGTAAAATGGAAAGTGGTGATTTGTACAGTCTGAGAACTGCATTGCTCTGAAAATAATGCACACATTGCAACACATTGTTTCTGTAACGAAGGGCACTTCGTTACTTATAGCGGATGGCTGTAGCCATTTTTGGATACAGCCAGTTCCACCTCAGTCAATAAAATTCATATCAAAATAGGCGCATTGAAATATGTAGCAAAAATCTACATTTAGAATTTGGGGCAATAAAATGTTTACCACGATGTCATGTTGCCAAGGACAAATGTGCAGGATTCAGTGCCATCTAGCGGTTACATTGCAACCAACTGATGACTGAACCCAACGACGTAGTGGACAGAGACTGCGCGAGCCCCCCTCTCTCGTGGCGTGATGGCTTTAACATGAGGTCATGGCAAAACAAAGCATGAAGAGCTTAAACCAATTTGGATGTGTATGATTGATTTGTGTCAAAATTTGTTAGTTTCCGTCGCGCAGTTGGCTTTGAAAACTGAGCAGAAATGTTTTTTTTTTTTTTTAATTCTCTCTAAAACCTTAGTTCTACTGATATTTATGGATAAATATTTAAGTTTTTAAATGATCAGTTTACCTGATTTTGATCATATTGGTTATATCCTGAAAATTTTCACTTAAGTATGTCCTTATCTGAAAAAAAGTTCCCAATGGCAACCTTTTTTTTTTTTTTTTTAAGATTACTTCTGAACAGGGTGTTTACTATGTTTACTATGCGTTTTGCCATGACCAAAAGCTGGAGGGGTGCTCCAAGAATGGGGTGCGTGCGGTCTAGTTTTTTCTCTACGCCACTGACTGCACCCCTCACCTTCCAAGTGTGTGAGAAAACCAACAGTGGCTGCAAAAAATGCGACCGGCATCATCTAAAGCCTGTATTGGTTTAGTCCGTTTAGGGCTTCTGTGATGGAGGTTTAACATTGTGGGCAACAACAGGACCTGCTCCCTCTGAAGATGTGAAAACCACATTCTAATGTGAAGAAAATGCCACAATTCTTATTCTCAGATGACAATATGCAGATAAAAAACATACTGATGAATAGTATACTCAACTTCTGTCAACAGAGCCCCGTACATTTTATACACTACTGCTTCAATAAACATGTACTGTAGGGACTGATGACACCTAGTGATGAAGGGTTTCCAGAGTAATGTTTGCTTGCTTGGGTGTCCATTTCTTCCAAAAAAAAAAGACCTAAAAATGGAACCATCTGACCGCAGTACACATTTCTATCATGTGAATGTCCATCGCAGATGCCTCCGAGTCAGGAGAAGTCAATGGCACTTCTGAACACTTGAGATCAGGCTTTGTTTTTGCTCAGTAAAGTTTTAACTGGTATTTGTGGATGTAACTACATATATTACTTAACCAAAGCCTGACCCATACCAACAGATCTTTGAAATCTGATTTTCAGATGAGACAGATGCAACATAACATAAAATCACACATTTCATTGTTTTTTGAATGTTATGCATTTCTGACTTTAAATCGGTGGAGTCCTGATGGGCTTCTAAACAAATCTGGTGACATCAAACACTCCTGACACATCTCAGACCGAAAGGGGGGAATTGTGCTCAAATTCTGACTTCTCTTGACGTGGGCCAGGCTTATGGCGATCCTGAGCCTATCAGGTAATATCTCACATAGATGACGGTTGCTGATGCAATAACATGAGTGATCACAGATCAAGGGTATTGCACTCAGCCTGGCGTCCTTGACCTTTATGCACAGAAATTCCTCTTAATCCTTGAGTCTTTTAATAATGTTATGCACTGCGGAGGGTGAAATATCCAGATCCCTTCATATTTTGAGCAACATTATTATAGCCCCTGGACAAAGTCGGGCAGCTACTATGGATGGTTTCATGCTTGTCGTCTCCGCCGCCACGTCCGCGTCCTTGGACACTTCCTTTTGGACGCTCTACGGGCTGTAATTTTTGACCGATTACTTCATATTTGGTATGGACGTGTGTTATACTGAAGTTATGACACCTATCGATTTTGGTTGCCATTGGCCAAATAATTTTCAGCTGAATCACAAAGATTTCCTTGTGAATGCAGTACATGCTGGAGAAGCGGGCTTTCGGGGGCTACACCCATGCGGTCGCGGGCGACTGGACTGTCTACCTTTTATACCTTTCAATGATTTTCCCATGCATTTGTGGACAAAGTGGTGATCCTCGGCCCATTTTTGCTCCTGAAGGACTAGGCCTTCCCTCCATGTTACTGTTGAACTAAATCATGATTACAATCACCTGCTGAAATCAGCGGTTTCAAATCAAATCATTCAAAATTATTGACCCGATTACCAGTCCTAAATTGACCGCTTCCCAACATTTTTTGGAAAGCGTTGCAGGCCTGAGTGGCTGGAATAGATGTACATTACGAATAAAATAAAGCTGACCATACAAAACATTAAATACTGTATCTTACTTTCAAACTGTCTGAAATGAAGTGCAAGTCAAGGTAAATTTAGACATCACTGCTTTCTGTTTCTGTACGCATTTTCCACACCATCCAAACTTTTTCTGAGTTGGGGTTGTACTTTCAGAAAAAAAATAGTATGAAAGTAACTACGTTTTGCATGGGCAGAGTTTTGTGGCCCACAGCCGTCCCCCCCATCCCCCATCGACTCATTCACTACACCCAACACAGCATTTGCTTCACAGGAAGCCCACTTCTAATAGCTCACTGTTCTGCAGCACCCCCTGGGCAGTGTCTTTTGGGGACGGGAACATTAGCTTCACGGGGTAACAAATTGTGTAAATTGTCATTAGCCAGAGCATCTACGGCCATCCAATAGCTGTTATGGTTCTTTACGCATTCAGTTGAGCACTGTTTTCACATTAAAGCATTATTTCGCTGCTTGAACACAGCCCTGCATTATAGGCCCATTACAATAGCAATGCCTTCAGTTAAATGTCTTCATGGATAGTTTGCATGAGAATATTATCTTCACAAGTAGCTCCTTATACATGGTACTTGGGAAATAAACTGTAATAAGGTTTAGCAGCCATCTATAATGATGAACTCATTGCTGCAATATTTTTTTGCAGTTTTCTAACCCACCTGCCAATTTGAGCAATGAGTTCTCGCCCTAGAGTGCTGTATCATCCTGACGGCACTGCAGGCTTGCAAGTAAATTACACCCACTTCACGCATCGGGAAATAAACTGCATACAATACGTACTGTCTAGTACCTCATTTGCGGTGTAAAGATCTCATGAGTTAATTTTAGCGTTGTAACCATACACTCACCTCCATCAGATACAAAGACTGAGAGATCCAGCTCTTCGCAATTTTTCTCTAGAATACTCCAAATTCTCCTTAGTATGTGATTGTAGGTTACTCTCAAACCGCATAAAAATACTCCAAACCATCATTATCAGCTTGTGTATGTTAGTGTCCAGTTGTGTATGTTACGGAGTGTATGTTAGTGTCCAGTCACCACCAGTTAACACAGAGAGTGATGAAGAACCACACGAAAACTCCAGCTAAAGTGCAATTGTATGCACAGGTATACAAAAGCCGAACTTAATATGACTGGCTGTAAGGGCAACAGCTTTCTTTGGGTCTTTCTCCTGCAGTGACTTCAAGGGTCCTGCAGATGGAAACAGACAACACACAAACTGAGTTCAACGGAACAGGAAGCAGGGCTGCGCCTCTGAGGCATCAGGACCAAACCAAACAGATAATCCCAACAGGGAATGCGTGTGCGTACATTTGTGCATTTATCAGTCTGACCCTGAGTGAGGCATGAATGCAAGACGGTATGTATCCAGTAAAATAAAATATATAGCAGACAAACAGCACGGCAGGAAGGATTTATTCACCTCAAAGCTGGGTGGCAACCAAGTCATGAAAGAACAGAGTTTCCGTACCCAAGGTTGAGCCCCAGCTCTTATCTCCGCATGAAAAATATATTATCATGCACACTTCTGTAGAAGTCAGATATACTGTTACATATTTGCCCTTGAGCCAGAATAGCCCCAGTAAAGTGAGTTTACTGTTACAGAAACAATCACAGGCAGAAACATATTTGTACCATGTGTCATTTGTGACATCGCAGTGAAAATTGACAAGTACTTTAAAAGAGAACCATGTTTTTACACAATTATAAAAACCTGTCCACACAAAAAGTGTGAACATTAATAAAATTAATCCAACATTTCTTAATGCAATCAAAATTCAATAATAATAATAAAAAAAATTAAAACATCTTAAAACACATGATCAGTCCTGTAGAAAGGCATGGACAAAAGTCCAGAAAATGAGGCGAAAAGCATGATGGGAGGTCACAAGGCAGCCCTTTGATTGGCTGAGCTGTAAACACTCGGCTGTGCAGGCACGAAGACCCTTACAGGCACCTCCGCTTGTAGAGAAATTAGTGCGGCATCAGGCTGGGGACGAATCGCTTTGGGTTGCAGTTGCAATGCATGATGGGAATTTATAATAATCCACCCAGCCACACAAGCTGACTGCACAGGAGCCCTCTGCACATATGACGGCTCAGATGCAGTGGACGATGAGTACGGAGAAGGCGGACCCCACTGCCAGTCCCAGCATGAGGAAGAAGGACATGATGACCCCGGTGGGCTCGGCCAAATCGCGCGACACCACCTTGGGCCCGTAGATCATGGGCAGCGTGCCCAGGTAGCCGTTACTGAGGCCCAGCAGGGAGACGAAGGCGATAGGGAAGAGGTCGCTGTGGAACAGCACAGTGTGCAGGCGCGTGCGCGGCTGGTAGTTGCAGAACATGAAGAGGGGCACCAGCACGGTTCGGGAGAGAACCAGGGCGGGCAGGGCTCGGCTGGTGGGCCCTGGGATGCGCAGCCAAGCGGTGGCCTGCCGTCCGCAGAAGTCGGCCACATTGTAAAGCAGGAAGCTGGTGAGGGGCACGAAGTAGATGGTGGTCCAGGGGCTGCCGGAGTCGCGGTGCACGGACTGGATGCCCGAGGAGACGGCGGGAAAGACCATGATGGAGATGAAGAAGACGTAGAACACGCACAGGCCCAACAGCCAGGTCTTCCTCAGGATTGGCCGCAGGGGTGGCACAGAGGCGGAGCTCCGGGGCGGAGCCTCAAAGGGAGCCGCGCTACTGCTACCTGCAGCTGCCAGCATGTAGTGTCTGAGGGAGAGGGAGAGGGAGAGATCCTCCTTAGGAGAGAGAGGACTGCTGAATGCTGTAGACTGGCAGCAAAATATGTCGCAGCCTGCCATGAGCTCTGCAGCTCTGTGAGACCCCTGTCCCATACGGCAAATAATTAACCCCTTTGTGCACAAGCAAAATCAAACCCATCCTTGCCAATTATGCATGACTACTGTTTAAGGCTTAATAACTCAGGATTTGAGCATCACAGAGACTGGAAAAATTAATTCATTAAAGCAAGACACTTGCACCATTCGGAAATAAAACTTATTCCCACTTTTTTTTTTTGGGACAAAAAGTGCCACAAACACAAGGAAACTCCATGAAAATTCAACGCTGAAGTTGCTTTGTACTGATTAACTAAAAAGCATGTAAGATGTGCAGAGAGAGACCATTTTTGGACATGGCTTTTTCTCCTAATTCGCAATTTTTTTTCCTGGAGGTTTGTGAACGAAAGATAAAAATCAGGCTGAAATTTTAAAGGGACCTTTCAACATGCTAGCACCTGTAACATTATGTATTTATATTACTATTAAATGGGGGGTTTTGATAGTTAACTGACAACTCTGGAATTTACAGTGTATTTTTTATTCCTCAAGCAGCATTTCACTGCTTTATTAATGTTCATTTGAGTATGTATGGCTTTATGTTGTTGCTCGAAGGTTAGACAAATTTTTCATAATCACTATATATAATGAAATACTATCTGGTAGCTTCTGTGGCCACATGCCAAGCTGGTGGCATATCAGCCTTTATGGAGAGATATGATTAATGCAACATTTATTTCACCATTTTAGACATAAGAACTCCCGTGTTTTGAATAGATCTAGGGCACCATCTCCGCATGAATATTAAATCAACAGTTACGTGCTCCACGTAAGCAGCTGCGTGCTTACAATGACGTCATCGTTGATTAGCCAGTGTCAACAGTTCTGCACAAGGGGGTTAATGTTTATTCATTAATAATCCTATTTGTTGTATGTTTATATCAAATGTTGCTTACCTTCCATAGCCCCTCATGTCTTCCATTCCCTTTTGTATAGTTATTGCGTATAGTTTATTCATGTATATTACTATTGTATAGTTTTTGTGTTAATATGCCTTGGCAAAACTGTACTGCATGCAGTCATGCCAATAAAGCTTCATGAATTGAATTGAATTGAATTGAGAGAGACACACAAAGACAAAAACAAGAATGTGGGCATGATAAAACTAAAGGAGCAAGAGAAACCGAGAGAGAGAGAGAGAGAGAGAGAGAGAGAGAGAGATATCCCTTGTTCTTGCTGCTGTAATTATTTATTTATTATTATGACTTTTTTTTATAAATATTGATATTCTGTTTAACTGAAAACTAATTACAACTGTTAGAAGTATTAATAGTCATTAATATCATACTACGTGTGTTGTAGTTACACTTGTTACATGTTCCATGTTTGCTTTAGCAATATGTACAGTATGTATGTCATGCCAGTAAAGCACAATGAATTGAAAAATTGAATGAGATAACAAGAGAACAGGGGGCAGAGAGAACAGAATTGTTTTTACCGTTATATGGCAGTTTAACCATGTACTTCTTAAAAAGGGGATGCACAAGAAAGATATTGAGTACAAAAAATTTATTTGGAAAGTTAATGCGCCTTCTGGTTGTATCCAGAGACCAGCTCTGTGTCATTCATTTAAGAGCCTCCGAGCCTTACCGGAACATTCTGAAAGCAGAACGTATTCTGATAATTGATGTGCACAGTCGCATTGATCTACCCACCTGTACCCACAACCATCAGCACAAACAGCAGGTATCATTAATGTGTGTCAATATATTTAATTTTAACAACGCATGATTTGTCAATAACTAATCTTTAGCTGCTTATTTACTAAAGAAATTAATTATTGAATCAAAATGTCCAATATCCAGTTCACACAGGAAAATATTACAGCGAATAAACCACCTGTCGGTCTTAATGTTCATCAATATTTGTAATCATACAAGCAGAAGTTCTTTTTTTTTTTTTTTTTTTTTAAAGACTAGGCGTTAGCCATGTATTGAGCAAAGCAGACATGAAGGAGACGGACTGCCTGACACTACAAGCACTCACCTGACGCGCATACAGAGAAACTGCATATATTTCTATTTTCAATAAAAAATGTTGGCACTGGACAACTGAAGATTGAAATGGTACAGGGTGGGTTACTGTTCCTGTACAATGTTGCGGTCTGCATCACTGACCTCATAGCATTTTAGCTCCTTAACTTACAAACTGAATTATGTAGAGTGGACAGTCCTCAAACAGGGCCAAGCAGCTAGCAGAGGGACTAATTGGTGGGAGGGTTGCTATGGATACCCTTTTACCAAGCCCTCCCCTTTCCAGGTGATACCATGGCATTCTGAGAGAATACTGAATGGCTGCTTCTCATTGGCTGCTCACTGTGTCTTACACCACAGAAACCAAATGGTGAGCAGTGATCAAAAGATCTTCAACAAGCTAAAAAAGAAAACAATTGACGGGTCAGACCAGCTCGCTCACACAATGTACAAAACCAGGAGCTAAAATGAGGTGTGATGACAGAATGCAATTCTCCAGGATAGCTAAAATCAGCAAACTGTGAGAGACTGTGTGACATCACAGGTTTTCGATTGGTCACTTGTTTCTTTAAACGGTGGTTTTCCTGTCTGGTCGAAACTCGGCTTGCCTCTCAAACCCCATACTCTCATTTCTCTTTCTCCCTCAGTCAATCTGTACAAGCAAACGCAGCCTTAAGTCAAAGCAATAGAATAACCAGAGTGATAGATGGAGAAACAGAACGAGACAGGAAGATTGACAGCTGTAGCGTGTCTAAGGACAGCATATCTATACCGTGGCTGAGCTAGCTGTTTGGTGCTAACAGGGAACAAATCTTTACTGCCCTCTGGATGTAGGGAGACTGAGTTTGCCAAAAATTCAGTGATGATTCCCAAATATACAGACTGAACGGTTGTATGAGGGGTGGCTGCCAGTGAGGGGTGAGTTGAAGGGGGGGGGGGACTTACTGCGCGTACGCTAATTTGGGCAGCAGCAGGTACACAGCAATGCAGAGCAGGATGAAGATGTCTGCAGTGAGGAAGTACGCCAAAGCGCTGTCCGTGACGTTGCCAGCAGCAGCTATGTCAATCACAGAAGCCACTGCACTGAGCGTGCCTCCCATGGCCTGACCTGGGATGGAGGGAGAGGGAGGAGAGGAGAGGAGAGATGGAGAAATGGGAAGAGGGGAATAGTGCAGAATAGAGGGAGGGGAAAAGAGGCAGGGTGAGAGTCGAGACAGGGACAGGGAGGAAGAGAGAGAAAGTCAGAGATAAGAAAGGGAAGGTTGAAAGAGGCAGAGGGTGGGAGAGAGAAGCAGAGAGAGGGAGAATAGGAGAGACAGGCAGAAGTAGAAGGATGTGTGGGGAGAATTAGAGCACAAATAGATGGTAGAACGGGGCAGATGGGACAGAAGTTGTGTCCAGAGACACACAACGCAGCTGTCCGAGAGCAGAGCAGAGCCCTCAGTGTACCTGATATGAGAGCCTGGGATATCCTCATGGGAAAGTGGCCACTGATCCCGAATACGCTCCCACAGAACAGGTTGGAGGCCCCGCTGACCAGTGCCACGCTCACCAGGGTGCCCGCGAAGAACTCCGTCTGGTGCCGCGACACGTCGACCTTCACCAGCACAGTAGTGACCGCAAACACGGCCAGGATCGCCCAGAGAGAGGCAAGGATACGCACCGAGGAGGAGAGCCTGCCGACAAAAGGCCCATCATTAGGCTGACCCCAGCATGCTTGCCAGAACATGACTCACAACTCAAAGACTACATGACAAACAAAAGTCTAGTTTAATACGATAGACTTAAAATCTTACATTTTCTCTCAAATAGAGTTTTAAATAGTAAAAATTGTTACCATTTGCTTGACAAAACAAATTTTCTGACCTCTCTGTCAAATTTTATAATGAAACAAAACACCTCAACTCATTGGCGATAATTTTGGCTTATTCATCAAAACAGTAAAAGACATAGCATGTTCAGTCAAAATACGATAAAAATGAATGTAAACTAGACAGTTTGGTTGCTGACATCTAATATGTGTAATCTACAGATGCTCGTATTACTTGGTCACCCAAGCAATACTGAAAGATAATCACTTGAAGTCAAAGCTCAAGTTCCAAGTCACAAACTAATTCAAAATACATTCATTCCTACAAGTGACTGATAAAAACCTGAGCTCTAATTGCAGTAATATATCTGGTAATTATATGTACGTCACAAGCTACTGGTTAAGCAATCACTAAGGCTGATAATCAATATGCTTCAATAAACAGGTTAGCTGGTGACTAAATCAGCCTAGGCTTTTGCCAGAATGAGGTAATTTAGGATGATACAGGTCTAACTTGCATGGGTGTGGGTGCATAAGGCAATATTGAATGATTTACACAGTAAGCAAGATGCAGGGCATTTCCTGCTAAACCTAGAACCCAAGGTCACAAACGGATGTACAATACATTGCTCCTACAAGTCCCTAACACCAACATAAACTCTAAATGCAAGAGTAAGCAAGTTAGAGGGCCTGATTGATTACTTGAACCCAAGGTCAAAGGTCAAATCTAAGGTCACAAACTGATGTGCAATAAATGACTTCCTATCAGTACCTAATACAAACCTGAGCCGTAAACGCAACAGTAAGTTGGGCCATTTTGTATGAGTTGATGCCACTCAGACCTTTTTTTTAATTATTCTGTAAATTTTTATCCAACTTCAACCAAAACTGATAGGCATCAAGATCTCACCAGTACTAATCCCGAAACCAAGTATGAAGCTCAGTGCAGATTCTGACAGGCACAACGTCAAGCAATCTGATCAGCTGTCTCAGCTTGTAAGAATCTGATTTCTGAGGAAGGGCTTGCGCTCGAAACGTCAAATGTGGCAATTACCATCATTAAATGTTACTAGGAGCAGCTGCTGTGGGTGGATTCAGTTATCCTCTTCAGCTCATCAGTCACATGAGAACGCTGAACAGTCACCTGACTTTACCCTATCACACAATCGTCTCATTGTCAAAACTGTAGCCTCATTTCAGCTCACCACTGACAAAGCAGCTTTTTGCCATGCTCACTTCACAAACCAACTCACCTGGTCCAAATTTTCAAGTTTTTTTTTTTCCCTCTCTGAAAAACTTACAATGTACCCTTTGGCTACTGCACTTTTGGAAGGGTTGATTTGGCTCATGGCATGTCAATTGATTTTCAGGTTGCATTTTTCAACTGGCTGGGGGACACGTGACCTCTCTAATTTCCTCTGAGAAGATTGGTGTCTCCATGCCCACTATCTGCAGATTATGTCCGGGAATTATTATTTTAACTCTGTTCAGCTGAGCTCAAGTCTAAAAAGTGATTGCTGGCATCTCCTAATTGTGGTCAGTTGACAAATACTTATATAGCCCCAGCGCAGTGAGTTATTCCGCATATAGACCGGTTGCAGGTCCGTCAGTATTCGCAACATGTCCTATTTATGGGCTGTTTCACAATCAGGGACCAAAGTTTGTCTCATGGACCCCCAAAAATCAGATGTGGAATATAGAATCAAATTGACGCCTATTTGTTTGCGCATGTTGTTGAGGACACATGCTGAAAATTTTGGAGCGTTGGGTTCACAGGTTCTCCGAAAAATTCATACAAATGACAATTTGCCCATTTCCACCTTTTTAACCAGTTCCGGAGAAGACATGTTTTTGATGGACAAAGAACATATACTCATAGCATGGTACACAGCATAATGACCAGTGCATATACTGACACACATATTCCTCATATGCAATCATATGAATATGTAGAGTCAAAATCATACAATACATCCAAACTTACCCCCCTTCTCTGTTGAAATATTATTAATGTAAAAAACATTTCCGGAGAAGACATTTTTTGACGGACAGAATGCCTTGGTAGAAAAAGTCAAGTTTTCATGAATCGATGCGTTTCTGACCCCCCAAATATTAATTGTAGCTTAAAAAACCTTCCCATTTTTAAAATAATGATTGCACAAGCTACTGGGTGCAGTGGTATTTTATTGGTGAGGAATACAAATGTATCTCAAAGAAAATGAGACACCAAAATGTCAAAAAAAATAGATATTGCACTGTCAAATTTTCGACATTTGACATTTTTTCATCAAATAAACGGCTTCTGGAGATTAGTCAATGATAGCAGAACTTAAAATTAATGATATATGTCACCTTGCTGCTAATGATTTAAGAAAAAAAGCTAAATTTATTCAATATTTTAGAATTTACCCCTGATTGTGAAACAGCCCTTATTCATTTTGTGGTGCAGTTGGTTTGGATCACGTCAACTGGAAGGCGCACTGCTCGTATACACGGGAAATGTCTATTTCTCGTATACCAGAAAAGCCCAATTCACACCTATGATAAATGTTTCATGTGAACAATTCTTGCATACAAGAAATTCAGTCTTTATACGAGAAATTCCCAGTTCCCACCCACGAGAGACGTTTTGTATAACCCTATCCCAACCCTAACCTCAAGCAAGAATAAGAGGAACTGTTAATTCTATCCCATACCTTCAACGGCTGTAGGAAAAAATAATTAACAGTTTATTCTTCATTAGCATGATTAACTCATGTATACCAGAACTATACTACACGTGTCAGCGATTTAATTAAAATTTAAATGATTTAAATTATAGTTGACTACAGTCTAGAAAAACTGCATTTGCAATTACTCAGAAACATGGCGCAAAAACTCGAACTTGATGGAGTCTTGAAAACAACGACAATTACTTCAAAAGTGAACATTTTAAAAAGTCTGCGGGTAAAATGATGGGAACTTTTACTTCTGAACCGAGAGAAGTGAGGCAGTAAGTTATATCAGCCAAGCAAGTGAGCAAACTAGCGTCATCTACATGATGTTAGCATTAGCCACCAAACCAAGGAAGCGAGGTTGTATATCGGGCAAGAAAGTGAGCGAGCTAACGTTACATACACCAAGTTAGCATTAGCCACCAAATCGAGAGAAGTGAGACTGTATATCAGCCAAGCATGTAAGCGAACTAGCTCACGTTATCTACTCAATGTTAGCATTAGCTACCAAACTGAGAGAAACGGTTCTGTATCAGCCAAGCAAGTGAGCAAACTAACTTTACCCACATGATGTTAGCATTAACTATAGAGCCTAGTAGCTAGCCATAGCTAACTAACCTTTACATATTACACAAGCTACCTGGAAATGAATAAAATGACAGCTTTTTTACATTATTAGACTGTCCTGGATGACTCCCTAAGCTCAGGTAATAACTAATTTAGCTAACAACACTCCAGGTCAAGCTAAAGGATGAGGGAAGTGAAAAGAGTACAAAAAGACAAGCTAGTTGCATCCCTGTACACCTCAGTGAAGTCAGCTTCCCAGCTGATAGCCAGTGATCTGGCTTTATGTCAACTATGTGGGCTTTAAGAAGCAACTATCATTTATCCTCATCAAATTTCATACAAAAATGCTTTCTGGTCAAATTTTATAAAGCTCCCAGCCAGTACATGGAGACAGAGAGAGAGGGAGAGAGAGAGAGAAAGACTTGGTAGGACAGGAGCTTAAATTGACCCTTTCTGTTGACTCTGTTTTGTAACAGATAAGTCAAATTACACCATGATTACTCTGCATTGCATTTGTCAAGCTGACGTTGATCTTATTCAAATAAGTCTTAGATATGGTGTTTGGTGCTGGAGATATAAGAGCTTTTCAAATCATAAGACCCAAGCATCTGCAGCCTTTTTGTACCGTGGATGCCAGCTTAAAACAAACATAGCCCCAAACAACATGGATTAAAAATGCAAAACAAAAAGAATATTTTCTAATTCATATGGTAATCATTTGTATTGTAATAAATCTGCAGGCCTTTCTTGTGAAGTTCATGGAGTTTTCCCACATAACCGGCTAATGGACAAAGGTCGGTCATACATGCCTGCCCATAACATGAATGTGGGTTAAATATGGTTGGCCATAAAATATGCTACAGAACACAAAAATAACCCCTTCCTGGGAAAATATTTCACTGCTGAAATCAAAGAACAAAGATGCACAAGCAACCCAAGTTTTTTTCCTGCCCTCTTTCTCAGAATGATATGATAAACAGGACAGGAATAACTCGTGATTTCATGCTGAATGAAGTATGATGCTGTGAACAGCATGACTTCTCAAAGAACTGAGGGAAAGAAGGGAGGCCATACTCTCTCCTGCTCAGCTGAATATTCCCCTTCAGCAAAGTTTATTTGTAGCCTGTAAACCAGCTCTCAGAATGCAGCCTCTGTATCTGAATAGTGATGCAATTTGTGGCTCTGGGCTCCATTTGAAAACAATGAATATGGGCAAAAGCAGAGACTGAACTTTAATTTGCAGGCATATTTATCCATATGGTGTTAACTAGTGGTCACCAACCCTCTTCCTATGGTCCCGTCGCTCTGCACTCTAACCATAACAAAACACAACTCATTCAACGGCAAGAGATCTCATTAAAATGAAGAGAACTAGGTGCATCAGATTTACGTTTCAATGGAAACCGTCTGGAAGGTCGATCACCTGGAAAGTGGCTGGTCACCACTGATGTAAACTAATGAGGGCACTGCGCCCCTTTAATGAGATTTACAAGCCTGACAGAAAAACTGCATCAAAGACAGAAGGACGTACCTGTTGACCAAGAGGTAGTTGAGTATCAGGCATAATACTGAAGGTATTGTGGAGGCTATGGACAAGTAGCTCTCAAAGTAGTCCTGAAATGGAGGAAAAAATGTCATGAGAAATATTCAGCACCCACAAGTGCTTCTGATAACACATAAATTCATACCCCTCTCAAAAGATTAAGGGGAGAGACATGGCAATGTTTAAAATTAAGAAAGCCAAACTTAAAAAACACCAAAAGCCCTCAGCTAATGCGCTGAATGAGAATTTAATCCTGATAAATGAAAAAAGGCTGCCAGAGCTTTCAGGGTATGGGCCAACAGCCCCATTCACAACTCAGAGGGTTTCAGCCAGTCATAACTGTGGGGATAGCGATCAACAACCATTTACATAACACCTTTAACCATATAACAGTTACTATTATATTAATTTTACTTTCATTCTAGCGGCTATTGCAGTTTATTGTAATTGCAGTCATTCTTTATTTGTATATTTTTCCAATTACTGTGGTTGTTTTTTTTTTATCCACACACCATGGCAATACGCATTTTTCAAATATGAAATACCAATAAAACATTTCAGTTTTTATGTGCGTGCATGTGTGCGCGTATGTGTGTGTGTGTGTGGTGTGTGCGTACGTGTGTATGTGTGGGCTTGAATAGCTGCATTTAGGAGAGCCAACTCATGAGACACCATGGATGTTGAGGACATTTGGGGTTGAGAGGACATTTTGGGCAGTCCTCACAGAAGGTTACGGAGAGAGAAAGAGAGACAGCAACAGATTTAATGTGGAAACAGAATTCTTTGGTCAGGGTGCATGCTTTCCTTAATGAACATACGTTTGATATACTGGGCCTTAACTCTGCACAGTGGTCTGTTTACAGCTGAAGTGAATCACGAACAGTATTCAGGCCACATGTTTCTCTGGGGAAAGGCTCGAGATAACTGAACTAAGAAATGTTCAAATGTCACACCCTATTTTTTCTCTCCCAGTAATCAAGTCTTCCTGAGAAAAAAACCAGAGCCCAAGCAGACATAAAAAGCCTGAACTCTGAAGAAAGACAAATTAAACTGGACGGCAGAGACATTTTCTGGTTCCACTTATGACTCAGAAAAACATAATCACGCAAACCTGTACACAGTCAAATCAGTTAATGTTGGCCTCTCTCAGAAGAACCTATCCCTTGCCCCTTACCCGAACATGCTGAGTCAGCGTGCTGAAGCGATTACTGACTTCTGCAGTTTTTCCTCAATTTCAGCCCATGAGCTTATCACTCAGTGAAGGGTCACCTCTGACCAACGCCCTCCTAGTGGGGTAGCTAGGTTTGGCAAGAGAGCCAAACCATGGTGTTATCTATTGGTTTTCTTAAAGTAGACGTAACAGCACTATTAGGAAGTTTCAAAGCTCAGCCAGTCTTGTCACAATCTTGGAAATCTTGGAATTCTTTCCAGAGGCACTGTATAGACTCCACACAAAGACACACACACACACACACACGCACACACACAGACAAACAATTTTCTTCTGCTTTCTGTCCTATTAAAAGGGAAGGGAAAAAGGGAAGTCTGAGCATAAAGCAAATAGAGTTTGAGGTAAGAAGTACTTTTCTAAAACCAGGGTGAGAGAACTGAGCAGATGTGCAGGGAAAGCACTTTTGTCAGTGCCCTCACATGACGACTGCACAGTCATGGGACCGTCACCTCTAGCCCACTCTATGCCAGGTGACTGTCAGCAAACGCACAACACACAACAGACGCTGGGGCCATCGTCCTTGATCAAGACCACAGAGAAGACCACAGCACTGCTGTAACTCTGAGACACCATACAGGGTGTTTTTAAAAAAAAGTATACCCAACTCTAATCATCGATTATACTGTACAAAAACTACTAAATTTTATTTTAAGTGCAATATGTCATTAGAAATAGTTGGTTTTACTCTTTTAAATGATACCCTACTTACTTACTCTACTTAGGCCCATAACTCCCCATGGAGCATACGTCATCGACAACTCTTCTCCATCCAGCACGGCTTTGGGCTGTCTTCTCCGCCTCTCCCCAGCTGGTGCCATATCTTTTCAGCTCTGCCTCAGTGTCTCGCCTCCAGCTGTTTTTGGGCCTTCCTCTCTTCCGCTTCCCCTGGGGGTTCCAAGTCAGGGCCTGGCGTGTGATTGTGGCTGTTGGTTTACGCAAGGTGTGGCCAATCCATTCCCTCTTCCTTCTCTGAATCTGGCTCTCTACTGGCTCCTGGCTCCCTCTCTGCCACAGCTCCTTATTGCTGATTTTATCTGGCCACCTGATTCTGAAGATGCGCCTCAGACAGCTGTTAATGAATGTCTGGATCTTCTGCATCGTCTTTTTTGTCATTCTCCACGTCTCTGAACCATAGAGAAGGACGCTTTTAACGTTGGAGTTGAAGATGCGCACCTTTGTTGGTGTAGCTATTTCCCTTGAGGCCTAGATGTTCTTCAGGATAATGAAGGCTGTTCTAGCTTTGCCTACCCTGGGAGTGACATCGCTGTCTGTGCCACCCTGTTCATCGATAATGCTGCTAAGGTAGGTGAAGGAGTCGACTTCTTTGATGGATCTGTCATTTATGGTGACAGGGATGGTGGTCGAGGTGTTAATCCTCATCAGTTTTGTCTTCTCCTTGTTTATCCTGAGGCCTGCTCCAAGAGATGTTATTGATAGCTGGGTGGTCTTGTCCTCCATGTGATTGTGGTTGTGTGACAGGAGGGCCAGATCATCAGCAAAATCAAGGTCATCGAGTTGTGACCACAGGGTCCACTGTATGCCGTTCTTCCGTCCTGTTGTGGTGGTCTTCATTATCCAGTCGATAACGAGGAGAAACAGGAAGGGGGACAGTAGACATCCCTGCCGTACTCCAGACTTACCCTCAAAACTGTCAGACATCTGGCCTGCATGTAAGACCCTGCAGGACATTCCCTGGTAGGTGTTCTGGACCAGGGAGATGATTTTCTCCGGGACACCGTAGTGCCTCATTAGCTTCCACAGGGTCTCTCTGTCCACGCTATCAAATGCCTTTTTTTAGTCGATGAAGTTGATGTATAGGGAGGAGTTCCATTCTATTGATTGCTCTACTATGATGCGTAGAGTGGCGATCTGGTCAGCACAGGATCTATTACTCCGGAAGCCTGCCTGCTGGTCTCGTAGCAGGGGATCAACTGCTGTTTTCATTTTCTCCAGTAGAATTCTGTTCAGGACTTTGCCTGGTACAGAGAGGAGCATGATTCCCCTGTAGTTGTTACAGTTGGTGAGGTCTCCTTTTTTTGGTATTTTGAGGATACCTCCCTCCCTCCAGTTCTCCGGTACTTTCTCTTCTTCCCAGACTTTGGTGAAGAGGCACGATAAGGGATGGGCCGTGTGGGGGAAATGATACCCTAACCACATGTTTATTTTCATGGGTTTTTGTGCAGTATAATCAATGATTGAAGTTGGGTATACTTTTTTTATTTTTTTGAAACACCCTGTATTCTGTAGATATGCACTAGATTTGGTTTTTATGCATTACATTATATTCAATTACAGGCATTCAGCTGAAGCTCTAATGCACAGTAATTTAAAGAGACCACGTAAGTGCCAGGATCATGGTATTATCTGAAGGACTCTCTCCCTAGTGAGGGAAAAGTCCAGAGAAGACCTACCTCAGACAGGGAAGCCAAAAGTAGAGACAACAAGATGACTTTTGAGAGTAAAACTAAATTACACATTCAAGGGCAAAACCACTTTGTTAGTGGGTCAATGACAAATAAACCTTTAATAAATTTTTTTTTTTATAAATCTTTAAAAATGTACAGAATACATTAATTTGGAAGAGTGTGTTTAAACAAGTCTTAATTGTTGCACAACATTAACAGGGTTTTAGTACAGTTTTAGACTGTATTTGCAATTTCACCAACCAAAAAATGTCAGGTGGCGCAACCAAAAGTTTCTTGAAAAAAAACACACTTCCCTCTCTTTTTTCTAAGTGATTTTTTTTGTAAGTATACCTGAGAGTGTCTACTCTGCCTAAAACTTTACTATTTTGTAGTTGAGCGGGGTATTAAAAGTAACTTATGGATTCTTTATTGTAGGGGGCGGATATTTTGGTTTTCCAAACTATTTAAGAACAATTAAACTATTAAATTTTGTTTATTTGAAAGGTTTTCAATATAAAATTATGCTCCCACATTAATATTATATTAATTCACATTTTAAATTACATATCTAATATATTTCACAGTGTGAACTTGCTCGGACGGTTGCGCCACCTGACATTTTGAGGGTTTGAAATGGCAAAACATAAAATATATATCATTTTTATGATAAACTGGAAATATGTTCAAATTAAACAGGTTTTATGGAATAAAATGATGCTTATTATGAAGCATTTAAAATTATTTTAAACCAAAGTAGTGCGCTCGGACAATGTCACGTCATTGACCCTAGTATCGAGCAAAAATGTACAAATATGGTCCCACTAACCAGCCAATCACGTAAAATCTTGGGTTATTGGGAAATTTATGACTTTTTTTAGCATTTATGGTATCTAACCCATGTCTGTAGAGTGTAGTATGAACCCATTAATTAGAGCACTGAGGACTGGGGAGTGAAATGGCAGGACTGATGTTACTTCTCCACTCAGTGACATCACAACATCAGCCCAGCGTCCAGAGGACACTGCTGAGAGTAAATTCTGTATTAAATATGCTAGAAATAGCTAGATTGGAGCTACAGGTTGTTTAAAAAAATAACAAGGCAAAAGAACTCTCCTGATATACACTGCCCAACTCTCTCCCTCCCTCTCTCTCTCACTCACTGAGACAGAAATGAAGAGGTTCTCCAGTCTGAGAGCTCTTGTGTGTGACTTTTGAAAGGATCATCAGAGTTGGCTGCCTTCATGAGACAGTACAGCCCAAGGTCTGACCAATGCACACACCCCCCCCTTCCTCCCTCCTCCCTCCTCCCCCCCCGGCAAAATCACCATGGAAAGGCGTCTGCACTGCCACAACCCCAAAGCCTGTCCCCATCAGTGCATCCTTCAGCTCCTGTCCTGAAAATAACAGTCCTCAGCTCTCTCATTAAACTGACACTTTTACACTCTGTCTGGGCCCCTTCAGCACTTGTTTATCACAGAGGAGTAAGTGTGAAGGGTGGCAGACAACAGTTCAGTTGGGGCTCCGAAAGGATCGAGGGAGGGAAGGGCAGAGGGGGAGAGAGTGTGTGAGAGAGAGAAAGAGACAGAGTGAGACAGAGAGAGAGAGAGAGACTGATCTACCCTTTATTTACATCAGGGGAGTATGAATTCAATCCCAGCGTTCAGGCATGAAAATACCTCGTCTCAGAGTTCTAATTAGGCCACTAATTGAAGCGTAACTGCAGACTTCCAGGAGTCGGCAACCCTCCATTAGAGGCCCGAACCAAAGCCCTCCCTGCCCTTTATTCTGATGTTTGTTCAGGCTCATCTCTCGCTCTATTAGTCACAGACAGGCCAGCGTGCAAGAAAAAATTATGTCTCCACAAGCGCTTTTGTCATATAATGAGACTTAAAATATCATGTTTGTCTCTCAAGCTTGTTTTCTGTTACTGCTTGCTTGAGACTGTAAGTTTTCTTAGCCCATACCCAGATTTTTAAATGAGTCCTAATATTGAACCTCACAGGCAATAATTTTGTCTTTGCGAATAGAAGATGAACTAACATTCATAAACTGAGGCCAAAAATTTGTTAAGACATAATTTTTTTGCAGTGTGGTGCCGTTGCCCCCCACCACACTCACATACATCTAATCAAACACAAACAAACTTACATGCAAACACACATACATACACAAAGACACACCAACAGACAGAGACATACACACACACGCAAAATCACAGACATGCGGACAAACATACACACATAAACACATACATACACAAAGACAGACAAACAGACAATTACAAATGGCCAAACATACACACAAGGACGCAGACACGCATACACACATACACACAGACAGACAGCCAAACACACATGCATAAACATATTTATCCTATAAATTATAAAAAAATTGTTGTAATGAAGCCATGTCATACATGTATGATATTACGCATGTGTAATACAGCCTTCTCGCATCGTAATTCGAACAATCGTGAACACAAAAAAAATACCCTGATGTTGCAAACACGCCCCATTTCCAATGCTTTATGGGATAGTTTGTGTCAAGTCGCTTCTGGTCTTGCGCAGTTGCGAGGAAAAGTTGCTTTATCGCGCGTGGCTACGGATACTCGGCCGTACGATACTGAGCGTAGAAGCCGTATTAAGAAGCTTTCAGCTGTGTAACGATCATTTTCTCAAAGTTTCAAGAAGGGCTTTCCAAGGCGATATTCAGGTGATTGATGTAATTTCTAGTATCATTTTTGGCGTTGCTGTTAACAATCACAGATTACGTAGATCAGTGCTTCTCAAACCTCTCCTAGAGCACCACCTCTCCCGCATGTTTTAGATCTCTCCCCGCTAGCACGGATGATTCTAATGATTTGCTCATAATCAAGCATCTTCACAGGTAACGAGCCGATCATTTGACTCACCTGTGCTGGAGCAGACAGAGCACTAAAACATGCAGGAGAAGTGGTACTCCAGGGGAGGTTTGAAAAACGCAGATGTAGATAATGAGATGGCTATTATTCAATGTTATTATGCGCATGCAATAGACCTAAGCACTAGCAAGCTGCGCAACGGAAGTGTAATAGTCTCGGAAGTGTAAGAAATTTCGGAGAAAAATCTACATCCGGCAATTTTTTTTTGTATTGATGATTGCTCAATTTGGTCAGAATTCGTTCATTGGCAACCTTCAACCGATATCTTCTCAACGGTAATATTATCAATCCTGCTGGTTACCATTAACCACCGCTAACATTAGCTTCTAGTCGGCAGTCTATTCAATTCAATGGGATGAATAATTCGCTAGCTAGCAAGCTATTGCTTTTTGCAATTAAAGTAATAAGTTACATGTTAACTAACTGTTATCATATAAACTTGAATTTATGAATTTAATGGAAAAAAGCATTAGCATGCTAGCAAATTTTTCATCCGATTGACTTGAACAGACTGTCAACTAGAAACGCATTTTTTAAAAAAAAATATTTTTCAAATATTACGGCACTTACATTTACAGGAAAAATATGATCTTAAATTCGTGAGCTTGAGATATCATTTATGAAAATCGAGAAGTAAGGTTCATTGATTCCTCACCAAAGGCTTGGAATAAACAAAAATGAGCACTCTCGTTTCATAGCTTTGATATCTCAGACTCACTCATTAGAGATCCTATATCCATACATTACATATGAACAGGCAGACACAAACGCACACACAGACACACACACGCACCCAATCGCTCACACAGATAAGCATATACAGATACGCATACATGCATACACGCAGACAAACAGACACCTAATCACAGACACACAAGCAAACATGCACACATAAACACATACACACACACACACACACACACACACACCAATCACAGACACGCAGACAAATATGTACACATAAACAAATACCTACATACAAACACTCAGGCTCATATACAGACAGAGAGAGACACAAAACACACTCACGCAGAGGTCAGAATGGGTGTCGCTCTGAGGGTCAGTCCTGTTGCTCAGTTTGTACAGCCAGTACTGTTTGGCTGTGATGAAGAAGTTCCAGGGCAGGAGTGAGCCGATGCCCAGCATGAAGAAGATGGCGTACACCATGCAGTACGTGTCCTTCGGGGGCTGCTGGGAAAATGCGCCGTGCTCCGACTGCAGGAGGGGGGTCCCGTCCCCGGCGTCCACCCCATCCCCGCACCCCACGTCCCCATTCTCATACGCGGCCGGCAGAACCGTCGGCACATACGCGGAATTGAGGCTGCCGCGACCGGGGTCCTTGTGTTCCATGCTCCGGGACCAGGGCGGAGTGCGTACGAGAGGAATGGAGAGATGGAAAATGGAGAGGAGTCGGAGAGAGTGGGTGAGAAACTGAAAGAGGAATTGAGAGACACTTGTCAGTGAGGGAAATTCACCCTTTTGGTCACCAGACACATTACCAACAATGGACAGGAGGCAGAGACGCATGAATGCCATGCATAACCCAACTACAGACCACATAAAAGCAGCCATTCTGACCCATATTACTGCTGTTAAACCTGCAGAATATAGAGCAAGTGCAGGAAAATTTATAATCTGTATGTTTATAGTAAATTCTATCAAGGGAATAACCTGCAAAATAACAAGACACAGAGTGGGTAACACTTGCACCAATCCCCCACAACTCCTGGAAACTACATTTACTCAATGATTACTTCATTTTGAGAGAGCAGAGACAGTCTTACAAAGCCTGGGCATTCAACAAATGATCCATTTATAAAACAAACTTGTTTTTGCCAACATGCTCCACCCAAGTCAAACTTACAACACCACATGCAGGATTTGAAACTACAAAGTACCGGTTACAAGTCCAACTCTGGCCACTATGGATGTTTGGCAGTAAGTATAAAGCAAACTTACCTGCAGTTGAACTCCACTCCTCCGGTGGTGCTCAGGGGACCAGTAAAGACCACTTCCCCCAGTCTCAGACACACATTCCCGGGGACAAATTCAGTGGAGCCAGGGGACTATCCGGGTGGTACCAGGCATGCATGAGTGAAGACTCAAAGCCTGAGGGTGAACACATGGATACAGCGATGAGGAGGTCGAGCCTCCTTTTATTCTCTCAGTGCCTCGAGACGCTCGGTGATGGAATGCACAGAAAATCACGTCACACTATTTCCTAGTAAAGACCGGAGATGACTTTGCCACTGGCACGACACATCTAGCGCACCAGTTAGAAAATGTTCATGTGACCAACAGGATAACTTATTGATATAAACTGAACACTGTAACATGAACATTTGTGAGATCTTTGGTGTGGAATGTCATCACTCCCTGTTTGTGTAATTGACGGGCCTGCGTTCATTGTAGAGAGGGGCATCTGAGAACAATAGCACTGAAAAGGAGGGGCGGGGGAACTCAACAAAGGACAAATCCTTACTTCCAGTAGAGTGGGAGAGTGACGAGGGGCAGAGAGATTTGGGGGCATACCAAACAAATGTTAGCACACATATTTTCATGCTGGCCCATAACAAGCATCAAGCCTCTTTCCCTGGGTCATACCATGTCAAATCAACAGGGGTCAGCTGACTGACCACTTTGAATTTGCTTCATACATTATATAAATAATGCCATTTTACTAAATAACTAAAGCACAAAAAATTTTGGCTGGTATATTTTAGGCTTTAAAGAAGGCTTTAAAAAGGGGTTATGGCTCTAAAAAGTGATGCCAAAAAACTGCAAGTCATTACTTTTGAACTATTCGTGCTCCATGTTTAAAATTTTCAGGGATTTTTATACTCTTAGATGACTTTGACTTCATAAACATTTGGTCAACAGCTGCATATGTGCCTAATCATGGCTTTCTAAAAATTGTACAAAAAAATTAATTTGTGCTTTGATGCCCACTGTATCATCACACTACGCAATATGAAATCTTTTATTTTTTATTTTTATATACAATATTCATGAACTTTCTTAGCAACTAGGTACATTTAAGAAATAATAAAAAAATAAATAAGATTTCACTCTGTCTTGTGCATATTGTCCATATATGACAAAGTCTATAAAAAATTTAATAATCATACCATTGGAAAGAGTTTTTTTTTTTTTTTTTTTTTTTAGTATATGCACAAAATATGAAGTTCGTACTTTGAACAAAACTATATTTATTACGGTGTCAAACACGTTTGACAACAAACGGACATTCTGTAAAAATAAGTCTCTGGTTTAATTTGAAGCTTTGAAGACAGTCTACTTTAAAAGTTTGAACGATGCAGATGCCTTTTCGCAAATCTTTTGGAAGTGTACACTGCCTACCAACTGGGGTTAAGTGAGGCATCAATGATCTTCAGGACATATACAAAGGAGACCCAACAAATATCCTCTCTCCTGGGCCAACTGTAAGTCTTTGAACGACCATGAGGATGCACAGATGGACGATTCCGAGGTATTTTAACAAAATGTCCCCACCGTGACGAGACACTAAACCGTCCCCCAAACAAAATTCTGTTGTTGTATTAAAAAGTATTTTTTTCACAATTTATGGGCATAATAGTGCACAATTATATTCAGGTGGAAAAGCTCCATTTTCCCCTCCATTTCCATTTGGGGATCATTTTAGTGTCTGCCACGGAGGGGACATTTGGTTGACAGTACCTCGAAATTGCCCAAATGTTACTTGTACACTACGTTCCTCCACCGATGTTGCACAAATGCTTCCTATCCACCACTTCTGGTCATTCACGCATACTGCCTCGGAAACATGTTGAATGATGTTGACAACAAATGTCTGAAATTCATCCATAAACCCCAGCACCGCTTACAGCGCCGCGATGCGAGGCTTTTAATAATGGAATAGAATGAATGTTCGAGCATTTTACGCATGGAAATAGACATAACGTCTTGACAAACACTATTCCATTGTTCAAGTGTCATCAGTTTATACTGTGGGAAGTTATGCGAGCTATCTACAGCATCTTGGAGCAAACAGACAAGTCACATGAGGGGATTCGTCTAAAAAACTAAGTCAATAATACAGAAGCCAACTATCGTGCTGTAAAGGCTGATCAGAAAAGGAATGCAACGTAGGACATTGGGTTTCCTTATATTCATCGTTGATCACTCACAACCGAATCGAGAACGGCGCTGCTCACGATTAATACAGCGAACAAATCCAGGAGCTATAGCTTACGTATTCATTGCTTTGTGTGTACATTTAGACAACAAGGTAGCAAGCGATACAGCTATCAGTCAATATAACTCCTCAAGAAGCTGAACACTTACCCAGCGACGCTTGTGCGCCTCTTGTACTTTCTTATTACAGTACACTTCATCATGCTTTATATCTGTGAATAGCAGCTACTGCGACAGGCAAAATATTAATACATAACTCTAAAACTTCAGCTTAAAATAGACGCTGACACGAAGATTTCTCATAGCCTTTCTGGCTCGTAACGGTATCGTCAGCATTGTTTTCTAGCGAACACCCATTTCCTGACTACACTGTTAGACCAGAAAAGCCGCTTGCAGATGGCCTGATTGAGCAAGACAATACAAGTCAATTGAGCATTTCAGCCATCCAAATATTCTACTGTCATTCCTGAAGCATTTCAGTATAATGGTTTAATGGTTGCGGGGATCTTCAAATCTGGACCTCGAATCCAAATTTAGCCCAGGTTTTCTGTCATCCCAGCCAAGTAATTGAACACTTTGTGACTCTCAATGGTCAGACTGTCTTCTCACCAGGTAAAGGGAGGGTGGAAAACCAGCTGGTCTCGGACATCGAGGACTGTGATTTGAGGACCAGCTTTAAAGCATGAAAGAGGCTTCATAGCTGATTTAACTTCAATTAAAACTGATCTGTTTCATGACTCGGAGAGAGCCGTATAACAATAATAATGTCCGGGAGTTCTGAGAGGAAAGCGGTGAATGTACATTGAATTCCCTACTGTCAAACTTCATGTTGAATGAATCAATTTAACAATCTGGATATTTAGAAAAGAGCACTGAAAGTTTTAAAAAGAATAACAGTCATCCATTCCACCTCTTTGTGCTCAGTCCACTCAGTGAATAGTGTTCAACTGCAATTGAAGATGGAGACATGAAACTTTTCAGGAGTTGGGTCTCTGACTCCTACGGAGCCCCCCTGGTGTCAGTAGAGACAGAGAAAAAAAAAAAAGCCATGTACTAAACTGAGGGAACCGATTGCTAAACTGTGCGCACAGTTTACTAAACTGCGGGAACAGATTACTGTACAGGGGAAGACTGAGGACTTAAATACAAGAGGAGTAATGAGCTGATGGGGAACAGGTATGACACATTAGGGAGGTAATGAGACGACTCAGGTAACCAGGAGACACACAGAGGAAGTGCAGTAATCTGAAACGACAGGAGAAGTTAGACATCAAAGTAAAACAGGAAATATGGGACAATAAAAGACTATCAAAATAAAACACAGACCGTGACACATGACACCTATTGGAACCTGCAGTATACCAACTTTGCATTCCTGGCTCTAAAATGAGATGGGAGACGGCAGATGGCATTCTCATTGGTTTATCATGTTGTGCCCTAAACACACATATTAATTAGCCTTAAGACCAAGTTAAGCTTTACGTTGGGTGCAAGGGTAGGCATATGCTTAACATGAATGGCCTAACTGTGCCCTCGTATCTACCCAAAGCAACTTGCGCTTCATGTTTAAACTTGTGTTTAAAATCATTTAAATAGAGCCCTTGGACTGATTGAGCATTGAACATTCGGGGACAATTTATCTGACACATCTTCGAGTTCAGGCTAACCTCTGTCTTTACTCCCCTTCTCTTTCTGTTGCCATCAATTAACACTGCATTGTTAAATAACGAGAACAAAATTTTGCCAAATATTTATTTAAGCTGGTGGATCACAATACAGTCTATAGCTATAGACATCCCAGTGACATGAAACATTGCAATCAGAGAAACAATAAAAAACAATAAGACTATTTATTAGCCTATTTCTTTAAACAGAGCAGAACAGTCAACCAAAAAACGTGCACAAATTATGTGTTTGTTAACGAACATCATTATATAGGCTCATTGAATTGGGGAAGAAATATAGCATTAACTGTAAGGCTACTGACGACATATCCATAGGCGTGGATTGCCAAGTTTAGTCATCTGTTCCCTCAGTTTAGTAATCTGTTCCCTCAGTTCAGTAATCTGTTCCCTCAGTTTAGTAAACTGTTCCCTCAGTTCAGAAATCTGTTCCCTCAGTTTAGTAAAGTGCGCGCACAGTTTAGCAATCTGTTCCCTCAGTTCAGTAATCTGTTCCCTCAGTTCAGAGATCTGTTCCCTCAGTTTAGTAAAGTGCGCGCACAGTTTAGCAATCTGTTCCCTCAGTTTAGCAATCTGTTCCCTCAATTTAGTAATCTGTTCCCTCAGTTTAGCAATCTGTTCCCTCAATTTAGTAATCTGTTCCCTCAGTTTAGTAAACTGTTCCCTCAATTCAGAAATCTGTTCCCTCAGTTTAGTAAAGTGCGCGCACAGTTTAGCAATCTGTTCCCTCAGTTCAGTAATCTGTTCCCTCAGTTCAGAAATCTGTTCCCTCAGTTTAGTAAAGTGCACGCACAGTTTAGCAATCTGTTCCCTCAGTTTAGCAATCTGTTCCCCCAATTTAGTAATCTGTTCCCTCAGTTTAGTAAACTGTTCCCTCAGTTCAGAAATCTGTTCCCTCAGTTTAGTAAAGTGCGCGCACAGTTTAGCAATCTGTTCCCTCAGTTCAGTAATCTGTTCCCTCAGTTCAGAAATCTGTTCCCTCAGTTTAGCAATCTGTTCCCTCAGTTTAGTACATGGCTTTTTTTTTTTTTTTGCTTTTTTTTTCTCGACTGACACTGGGGGGCTCCGTAGGCATCATACATTCAAAGACATTTTGTATTACGTTTCTGAAATAAAATTGTATGTATTCTCTTTGAGATACATTTAGAATTGAAGTCCCCATTGCTAAAAGTACAAGTCACAAAATGTCCATTTTGAGAAAATTGACCTGGGTCACTATAAAAGACGTTTTCCAGCATTACCTCACAATGTGTGAAAATGTACTTTTAGCATTGCAGGCTTTTCAATCGTTTTTCCCCGTCCCTCTTCAAACCAGTAGAATGGAGGCCTGGGCATCTAAATGTCCGTGTCAAGCCAGGTAAATCACTCAAATGCTGTTCTCAAATCTTACTTAGTGTGTTTTATCTTACCTTGTCAATTTGCAGTTGTCAATATGAGGCCATAAATAAAAATGGTTTTCCAGCCAGGAAATGATATATTTGCTCACCGTTTATGTTGAACATACAATGTGTTTAAACAGGTGCACAACTGTAGGAGCCGAGAACTCACAGACAGAGGCGGACCAATAAGTAAGTTGTTTGAGGCAGGGCCCCGGGAAAAGAACAAGATAGTTTTTCTTGTTTGTTATGGTTGCCAGCATATAGCGTACAGGACCAGGGTATTTTTGTTTTGCACTGCTGCTGAGTTTATGTCTGGTTTTCTTACATTCTGAAGATACAAAAAACAGCACGCACATCCAAAAACAATGAGTGCTGGGTGCTGGACAAAAACAATACAAAAGTACAAAATATAAAATATAAGTCCGCACACCAGAAAATGCTCCTTAGAAATTTTATTAGTTGGTATCACGCGGTGATACCAACTAATAAAATTTCTAAGGAGCATTTTCTGGTGTGCGGACTTATATTTTATATTTTGTACTTTTGGTTTTCTTACATTGCCCGTATGAAATATTTAATACCCTGGAGTTAGGCATACTCTTGCTATTCTTCTACAAAGATTTATCAGTTGTTTTTTTTTTTTTACCAAAAGGAGGACCACACTCTGAATTTTCATTGTTTTCTTGACTTGTCTTCATGTTGGCACAGTCGCACAGTCATAGGGTGTAAATGAATATTTCAGCACTTACGCCTCAGGAGAATGCTTGACTAAAGAAAAGCCTGTTTTACTGGATTTGTAAACGTAATGTCATTGCAGTTTCACCAAATTATGCCCCTGTATAATATCACACCAACCCTCAAATAAATAAATACATACATACATGTTTAATTGAGTAGAAAATGAAAAGGGAATGCAATTCTCCAAGGGGAAAGTTAATTCATTTATTTAGGCCTCTATATATAGCGCCAAAGGGCAATTACAGCTGGGTGACTCCTAATCTGTGAGAGAGAGAAAAAAAAACAATACTGCAATCTAATGAGGAGTATTGACTTTTAAAAACAAAGGCCCACACAGACTCATGGTCACTGTTCCCTGACCCACAGTAAATCTTTAAATATCATTTTCATGGGTCTGAAACTGCTGCAGTCCAGCTGAAACACAGGATTAATATAGCTTTGCAAGGTTTCAGATATGAAATTGCTATTCGCCATTAGAGCGGACTACGGACAGGAAAATCTCACATGCAGATTCAGACTAGCCTCCACCCCCACTGAGTCTGTAGAGGACAAGAGAAAAAAAAATGCACTTTGTCTCCTGATTTACTATCTCCCCAGTAATAGTGGTCTTTGGATTTTATCCCCATGAATAAATAATAGATTGGGTTTTAAGCATTTTAAGATGGGAAAATTATGGCCCAGATCAGGGTGCATTACTTTCATTCGCTGCTCTTATCCAGAGCGACTCACAGTGCAGGAGAACTGTAAGTGCATTCAGCTGACTAATATTGACTCGGGTAGCTACATTCCCAGACCAGTCAGTATAAATGCCGCATCGTTTAAGCTCAAGTGCAAGTTAATTATGCTGACCAAGAACCAAAATGCAAATTCAGATCACATAAATATTGCATTCATAACCATAAAAATATAATGTAAAGTATTTCATCCTACAATCAGAAGTTGTGCAAGAGGGTGGGATGGGTAAGGAGTTACGACTTTACAGAGGAGCCATTACAAGGCACGTACACTATAGTGTAAAAATGTTCCAAAATTAGGACATTGAATGATAAAACCGAGGTCTTGTCCTCTCCATTTAACAGACTTGTTCATAAATATATCTTATTTCTGTCTGGTGTCTCATCAATCTGCCCACCCCCCACAAAAAATGAAAGCACATGACACACGAGAGGCCCAGAGATCTTGTTAAACTAGGAAATATAATTTATTGCATAAAAATTATTTTAGTTACAAGTAAGAAGGCTAAACATTTATTTACAATTGGTAGTTTACAGAATGTAAGGAATAATTTTCTTTGTGATTTTTTATTATAAAAGGAGGCATTGACTTGTATATCTAAACAAAACCTCTTAGCTCATGGTCCAGAAGCATAATAATTATGTTCATGTTTCAGGAAACTCCAGCAGGGGGAGCTACAAAGCCACCCAGCAGATTCAGACTCCTTGTTTTGCTGTGGATCAACACGAATCTGCCGTGTCGATATCTGCTGCTCGGAAAAATGTGGTAATTAACGCAGTCTCATCTGGGAAAGAAAGTAGACGGTGGGGATCCACAGCCTTTTATGCATCCAGCATGGGGGGAATCTTCTCAGACGGAGGGAGAAAAACTCCATCACTTCCTGGCCTTCGGCATCATCATCGTCCTCCTCATTAACATCATTTCCCTAATATCAAAATGTAAGTCCTCAGTATTTACCATAAAAAGGTATAAGTTTCCACACCTGAAAAAGAGTTATTCCCATAGTGGTTGGCCATCTTTGAACGGCAATCCCAACAAACTGGCGCAGCTCTGACTATCGCCATGAGTTTCAGATCATGTCACTCCTCCATAGTCCTGCATGGCCAGTTGGACGTCCATAAAGCCCAGCTGATTTGCCAGATGAAAGGCAAACAAAATGCCCCTTCTCCTGCTTGATGCCATTAGGCAGGAGCAGTCAAAACCACGCCTTGTAGCTTGTTGCTCTTGGGTTGATAAAACATGCCAGCGAGTAGTGCCAACCCCATAGCAGTGCAACAAAACCCTGTCAGCCTTTTGCCCTCTATTGCAAAAAAAATATACACACTCTCCATTCAGCTCAGGGAACTAAGTAAGTCCTACAATGAGTTTTTCTTGTACTTGCATAGTACGTAAAAATAATGACATAACAAGAACAAAACGAACCAAACACACAGCCAGTCAAACAACCGTGCACGTCCACACTCAAGCTTACTCTCTGAGAAACGGAAGGATACTTCTCGTGATAATAATGTTGTTTTGGTATTTCTGTTCCCAAGGTCTGAACACTATTATGTTTTTAATAATAACAGCAACATCCATGTAAAGACAATAATGATAAACACAATGATAACAGTATGTAATCATGAGAGTAGGAATGATGTTGATAATATCAATAAACTGATCATGATAAAAATATATTATTCTTTTTTTCCATTACAGGCCCTTGAATATAGCAGCTAATTGAGCAAAAATAATCAAAAATCAAGATTTGCAAGGAAAAGGGAGAGTAAAAAAGTGATGGTGCTCATCAATGATCTTAGAAAAGGTTTGGAATGAAAAAAAAAAAAGGCAGCCAGCTGGCAACCAACCAGAATAAAAACCAGATTATGCATGCGTCACTGTACCCAATCACAGGAAGAAAGTAGAATCAATGTGAAATTACAATTAATTCTGCATCTTGATTGATATTTGAAGAAACAGGGACAGCTGATACAGCAGCATTAAACATAATTGAATTCTGAAATGAAAAAAAAAAAACATGTTCACTGCCTTTGCTTACAATTGAAGGATGGACCTGAGTTTGATGTAGTTTCAGTGAGTATGTCTCCATTTTGCAGCCCCTCCATAAACACCACATCTCATCCTCTACCCCAAGACCATTCCCCCTATTTCCCTTCATATTACTCACTCCTTAATGCAGCTTCAGAAATTTCTCCCAGGAGCTCAGCGCTAAACGCAACATGAACCCTGAACTGAGAAGGTATTGTACTCATAATCATAACGGCAACGCAATAACGCAATAACTGTCACTCTGGGGGGGAAGACATACACAGGAAAACAATCCAAAAATATGGATGATAACTTAAACACTGCGTTCCCCACAGGAAACTCATAATGGTTCACCAAAAGCTCTTCTTCAGCTGAGTTTGCGGTCAGAGAGAATATATTTCAGAAAGCAGAGATGTGAGGGGATATTACGAGCTGGAGACTGCCTGTGGTATCTGACTGCGCTGTTAGTTTGAGGTATTTGAAGACACGGCCACCCCAGGACTCCAGTTTCCTGCCTGTAGCTGAAACAGATGTAAACCCTGCACTGGTCATGAGGATGAGGCAGATCACACTCAGTGCACTGTGCAAACCCAGCTGGTCCGTATGCATTAACTGATTGGTTAGTCCATGACGATGACACATAGCTGCATGAGTCACTCCAGGTTATTTGTGTCTGTCCGTGTCAGCACATCATTCGCCTGAGGGGTTTTAAGGTGCTGATGGGGGGTGGGGGGGGGGACTCACTGTTGATTGGTGAAATTGCGGATTTATCACATCAAACTATCCGTCGCTAGGAAACAAAGATCTGCCGTGAAAGAGGGGGAGAGCACAGGAAATGGGAGATTGAGGGAGAACGAAAGACGTGTTCTTGTTTCATTTAATTTGCATGGCTACGTAAATGCCACAAGGCCTATCAGTGTCAACTGGGTTTTTAACGAAATAAAAAATATATCTCTTCACGTCGCATATCGTGCGTTCTCATGCTTCACAGAACTGAATACCTGAATCTCAAAGAGAATTTTTCCCTGTTTCTCAACAGCCTAAGTAATCATGGAGGGAATTTGATAAGAGGCCAAACACAGGCCAAAGGCCCATCCTGAGGAGCGGGTGTCTGTCACTGCCTGAATACAGAGCTTCAGAGTGGGGCAGGGGAGGATGCCCTGGGGCCTGTTTGGAGGATGTGGACTGGGGTAAAAGCATGGGACATGTAGATGTGTGTGGTGTATGTGTGTGTGTGTGTGTGTGTGTGTGTGGATTAGTGTGGCAAAAGTGTTCTTGTCCACAGGTGTGTAACAGGAGGATATTTTTGCAATGTTGGTCATCTCTTTATCCGGACCAATCAGCATTCCCCATCAGTCGTCATGACAACCAGTACTTCGCTCTTTCCCATCTCTTCAAGTGCGGTCGCCAGGGAGACCAGGTCTGCATCACCTTGGTGACAAGCTTCCCAGAGGTCAAGAAGCACACCTGTGGGGCTGGGCTTCGTTGCAAAGTAATTGAGGTACCTGAGAGATGGAGACAGGCGGAGAGCGAATGCAGTCATGATTTTACGCATCCATAACAAATTAACTCTCACAATGTAATGAATGCAATTTGGGGCAAACAGAATTTTAAATTACATGCTCAAGAGGTTTCAGGCACACACACACACACACACACACACACACACACAGAATAAAACTGGCACACTGGCGCTGTGTGAGAGCCCACCTGTCAAAGCCCAGGCTTCGTGCCAGGAGTCTCCAGTCGCATCCCCGGGCGCTGGGGGCGTCCAGACTGGCGCAGATCTTCATGCGGATGGAGCTGGGCAGCCGGAAGGCGTAGGGCCCCACCTGGGAGGAGGGGACGCAGGGGCCCCCGGACGGGGCGGCGAATGTGGGGGCAGAGTCTAAGGGGGCAGGAGAGAAAGGTTAGGTCTTAACACTGAGTCCAGAATCCAGCAGGTCTGTTAAGGGATTACCAGTCAGTTACTGTGTTTACAATGAGTGTTGGTGTGCGGACTAGAGTGTTAACCCTTTGAGCGCCGAATAAATTTTCCAGGAATGAAAAATCTAGTTATCCCGAGCTGTTGAAAATGTATCATGTGGCACTTTGTTTAAAAGAGCTCCTCTGCAGGAGCTCTTTTAAACAAGTTGCCACATGATAGGTTTTCAACAGCATCTGACTTTGATATCTTACATCATTGGGCAACTACATTTGCCCACGGCGCTGAAAGGGTTAATACTGAACCTAGCATCAAGTGGGGCTGTGACATCTACAGTCACCAGCCAGCTACTGCGTTTCCAGTCTCTCTAAGATTTTGGGGGGAGCATTAATACAATCTAATATTCAGCAGGTTTATGGAGTCGACAGTACCAGCAAGCTGCTGTTAAGAGCATTAACTGAATGTTAAGTCTTTTTTTAAAAATTAACCTAATGGTTTTCTCTCCCCAAGCTTTCCCCGCCAGATTTATGATTCTTTTTTCCTGCAGGGATCTTGTATCAGCCCAAAATAATGTCTGTGGTGAACGTAACCTTAAGAAGGTTTCCCATTCTGTAATCTGAGCCAAACTCTTAATCGAATGATACAACTAAGCTCCCGGTAGTAAAACAGCACCTTGTGAGCAGTGGAAACCTTGCGAGAGAAGCCATGGCCATAGCTATAGGACTACAGACAGTAGCTCACTCTAAATAAAGCTGAGTGTGCTGCAGATGTATGCGTGTGCGGTTGGGATGCAGTACCTCCTGTATATCAGTGTGCAGCTGAAATATCTGACCCTCTCCCTCCACCTGGCGCACGCAGATCTTGCAGCTGAGCTGGGACACGGCCATACTGCTGCGCTCAAGGCTGAAGGCGCAGTGCAGGGGCCGCTGGCTGCCGCTCCAGATGTGATAGAACGGGATCTCCTGCAAATCACAGCAATAATTTACAAAGGATTATGGGAATGGTAGTCTGCCAAACCAACAGATATGATTATGAGAATGTTAGTCCTGAACATCAGTAGAAATCCCACAGGTTAAATGGTCGCAAATTGTGTACACTATGGTTCATTCTACGGGCAAGGAAATGTTGGTTAGTTTATTTATTTGGAAAATGGGAAACTAAGTGGGCTTATTCATATTATTGTGTTGCCTCTGACCTGGTACTTGGCGAGAAGTTTGCTCCTCCAATGGGAATGGGGGATGTCGTGGATTGACAGACGCAGGTTGTGGTAACTGTCCTTGAAGAGGAGGAGTTTAGGTTCCTCCAAAAGAACACCTCCGAGGCTGCGCTCCAGCTCCAATACCTCCTGCAGTCAGAACAGAGAGAGAGAGACTGTCAGTCTGCGAAACTACCCTGAAAACTAATATTTATTGATCCAAGTACTAAGCCTGATGACATTACAGAGCAAACACAACTGAGGAACAACATGAACCAGTGCACTGAATTCCACAGGTACTAAAATACACACTGAACTCCAAAAGCACTGAATCCCACAGATGTGCAAATCTAAGCAGCAGAGAACCTTACCCATGTAAACCTGAGCTCTGAAAAATAACTCTAAAAACTCAGCATTATCTAACCTTATAGCATATACACTGTACTTATCTTACACTGTATCCTCAGAGGGTAAAGATTAATTTGGTTTCCATACATGAAGTGGGATAGTAACTTTTTTATCTTAAAGCCCTCTGAGCCAATGCATTGCCTCTAAATTATATTCCCTCCGCTGATCCCTACTCTGACACATTTGATTCAGAAAGTGCTGAGCACACACTGTATAAACAGAGGGGTCAGGGTCTGTGTACAAAGGAGCGTTTGGCGCACCTTGAGGCCGTGCGGCGTGTCCTGGGTGCAGTATATGCGCAGGCTGTAGTCGAGCGACAGGCAGGGGGCTCGCGGGGCGAACAGGGCCAGCCGCAGGCGTTTGCAGGCGGGCTGGGGCAGAGAGGACTGCCCCACCAGACTGTAGGTGCCCAGCTGCTCCATCAGGACGTGGCAGCTGTGCTCTTCCACCTGCAGGAAACAGGGCGACGACAGGCTCTCCTCCCCCACCGTCAGCACCTCCTGCAGTCAGATCACGGTGTAGCACATTTATCACTCGTACAGAGTTTAGTACATTGTAAAGGCTGCATTTTGCTGTACTACGGTACAAGCTTTTCATTATTTTCCACACATGGAGAAGTCATTGTGTGGAACAGGTTGCTAGGACATGTAGTAAAGACAGGCACTCCAGTGGTTTTCAAGACCATGCTACATACTGTCCAGTTTGTAAATAAACTGTGAGTGTTGGCCATCATTTACAAAATAGGAAGCATTTTTGTCAGGTTGGCTAATTTTCATCATTATATTATGGTTTTGTGCTCCATTAAAAACATCCATATAAAGAGTTACGTATAAATGAGGTCATTCCACGTTCTCTGCTTCTTTGCACTGATAAATATAACAGTATCCGTCTGTATTCACTGCCTCTCCGCTCACTGCTGTGCCTCAGGCCCTCACCTCCCAGGCTCCCTGGTGTGTCTGAGTTTTGAGGGTGAGGCTCCAGTCGGGCGTGTCCAGCTGGGCGCAGTGGGGCAGGGTGAGCACCACAGGGCGGCTCAGGGCCATCCCAGAGGGGCCACAGCACACCACCGGACTCAGCACCGTCTGGGCCCCCTCCGACGGCAACCTGAGCACCAACAACCTCAGTCAGGCTGGAATAATCTGAGACAATACTGAGTCCATCACTTTCCCCTGTCAGCCTAAACAGTCATACACTGTGTGGAGTAGGCTATGTGTGACCAACCTGGGTGTACTGCACAAAGCAGGATTTCCAAGTTAGCAGGATAACTGCACTCTAGGTAACAGGATAACTGCACTCGAGTTAACAGGATAACTGCATTCAAGTTAGCTGGATAACCTCACTCAAGTTAGCTGGATAACTATACTCGAGTTAGCAGGATAACTGCACTCAAGTTAGCTGGATAACTGCACTCTAGGTAGCGGGATAACTGCGCTCGAGTTAGCAGGATAACTGCATTCAAGTTAGCTGTATAACCTCACTCGAGTTAGCTGGATAACTATACTCGAGTTAGCAGGATAACTGCACTCAAGTTAGCAGGATAACTATACTCGAGTAGCAGGATAACTGCTCTCTAGGTAGCAGGATAACTGTACTCAAGTTAGCAGGATAACTGCTCATGAGTTTAGCGGTATAACTGCACTAAGTAAAACCAAGATCAGCCCTTTTAGGCTTA
Source organism: Gymnothorax javanicus (assembly GCA_029692085.1). NCBI lineage: Eukaryota > Metazoa > Chordata > Actinopteri > Anguilliformes > Muraenidae > Gymnothorax > Gymnothorax javanicus. The sequence continues at coordinate 29,003,526 of CM056208.1, read as the reverse complement.
ATGTCATGTTCTAGATTTGACAATGTTCTGGGTTCAGCTCTTAACTTGGTGACCACTGCTCCCAGTGTTGATCTGCTGCACCAACGAAGAGGATAGTCAGAAAGAAGGGGTACGTCTGTAACTCACGTGGTTTTCTCCCACTTGTTGATGATGAGGTACATCTCGTAAAACTTCCCCTGTGGAATGGCTCCTGGGGGTACCAGCAAACTGACACCTGAAGGAGGGAAGGAGTCATGGAGTTGGGGCAGTGTTTTTATTAGCATTATTTGGGATGGAATTTGTGCTAGCTGTGTAAGACAGGTAGATGTGTGTGTATAGATGTGTAGATGGTGTTGGTGTTAGCCGTGTTTGGGAGGTAGATGTTACCCGTGTTGGGGATGCTAAGTCTGCCGCCCAGGCAGCCCAGTGTAGCACTAGCGCTGCTCCCTGGCTCTCTGGGCAGGGTGTGGCACTGGGGGTCTCGAGGGCCGGAGCCCACAGTCTTCAGGCTGAGGATCTCCCCATCCACAGAGCTCCCCCCGGTGGGCAGCTCGAGGGATGACAGCGTGGATGCATTGTACACTTTGATCTTCAGGCTGGGCAGCGGGTCCAGGAGTGGCGAGGTGGTCATGGGGATCTTGTGGGCGTCGGCCGCACTCTGCTGCAGGGCGTACAGGGGCCCACGTAGAGAGCCCGCCGTGGCAGTGAGGTCCGGGGGGGCCGATGCGTGGAGCAGGTGGGGGTTATCTGCAAGAGCAGGACAGAGGTGCTAAACCTGATCTGCGTTCATCCTAGCATTAGCTGCAATGGCTACCTAATTCCACCAGTGAGCAGGGAATGGGTGAAAGGGTGAAGGGTGAATTAGGGGCAGGTTGTACCAGTCTTCCTCCGTATTTTGTACTAACCACCAGGATGTGCTAATTAGCATAATTCTTTAGCCAGGAGGTAGAACTAATAGCTGAGTTAATGGGTAGAACAAATTAATGTCAAGACTTTTACTTTCAAAACCCTGGACCTTGCACCTGAGGTTAAGGGGAAGGCATGTAAAGAGAGAGGCATGGGGAGAGTGATGGAGTGGGTGAGAAAGAGAGGGAGAGAGAGATAAATAAGAAGAGAAATAAAATGGCGGTAAAGAGCTTGTGCTCACCCTGCCGAGGCGGCTTGTAGTTTACAGGATGGAAGGCCGCGGTCAGGGCGGAGGAGGAGTCTGTGATGTCGCCGTGGAGATGGCGGCAGCTGCGCCGGTATGCCAGTACCGCCACGCACAGCACCAGCACAACGCACAGCAAGAGCGCCCCCACAAGACCGGCATATACTGCTACACCAGCCCCAGGGTCCAGAGCTGGGGGCACAGAGGAGCTGAGGATTAGAAACTGACTGGATCCAACAACCAAGTGGGGCTGTAAACACATGCTTACACAGGACAGGGACAAAGGTGGGTTAGAACCAACAACGTCATGGATGAGTAGGACACAGGCCAGCACTCCTTCTTTACCATTAATCTTTCTCCAACAGCATGGTCAATATGTTATGAGGAGTCAAATATAATTTTCACTGAAGATGGAACAATGGTTTTACAGTCTGAACCTACAGTGGATTCTGCGAGTATTTGGGCAGTGACAGTATAAATGATGACTGCAATGCCTCCATAGTTCATATTATAGGGATGGAATTATCTGCAAATTAGCCTCATATTCACTGGGCCTCATGCAAGAACCACTGGTGAGAACAGATTTGTTCTTGAACCGTTCATACAAGTGATTTAAATTACTTTCGCCAGTTTAGTTCTAATCAAATGTCTTGCAGAGGAGTAAATTAAATTTACATTTGATCCAGGCCTGTCTTACAAATCATCTTCACTCAGCATCTTGTATTCTAAACCTATGTTTGGGACTAATGGATGGTATTTGTCATAAACCTTTTTTTTAAAACTTGAATCCACAAACACACAGGCTAAATAATACTTCTAAAAAAAAAAAAAAAAAGAATGTTTAATTGTCTAACAATGGTATATTTGCACCATATTCAAATTATAGCCCAATATGTCTCCAAATACAGTGACATAAGGACTGTGTTGCTATGGCGATATATTTTTGGAAGTCATCTTCATATCCAATGATTTCTTCTCGAGTTCAGTGACTCTTCTGGCAGAATAAAGTGCCATGTCATGCCTTATATGGCATTGTTTGTGCGTTACACGTGCTAATTCACATTTCTCATGGATGCACGTGGCTTTAGGAACAGGAATAACTCATTTTGTTTACATGATCATTTAGAACAGTTCTCTGGAGTCACGAGCATTTGTAAAATTGGCACAGTAATAAAAGAACGTAAGATGTAAGATAAGAATAGGAAAATGTTCTTGCATGAGGCATTTTTTTTTTTCAAGCCCAAAGCGCAGAATCAAAACCAAAAATATTGTGCTGCTGTCCAAACACTACATACAGGACTGTGATTTATGATTTTAAGTGGCAACAATACATTTACATTCCTTTAAATCCTTTTATAAAGAAGATGGAAACAAGGCAGACGAATGCTCCCCAATCTTAGCCGTGCTGGTTTAATGTGCTTAGGCAGAATGCACCAACCAGCCACCACAGATGTCACATTGATCTGTGCGTGGCAGCCTACGTCCCCTTCATCTGTGGAGGGCATTACTGACCCTTACATGTCATACGAAAGGCCCATGTACTCGTCATCTTCAGCCAGTAAGAAAACAGCCCACAGTCTGTGGGAATTAGACCCCTAATATTTATCAATATTTATCAATCACTACTCTCAGTACAGCCACCCTGTCTTACACAGTCTTATGATTCATTATCAATGGATGTTCATTCGTTCTGGTGGGCATTTGTTCAGATTTGTGAGTATAGTGTTAAAACCACAGTATTCATTAAAATCCTCATGTTTGTAAATGTTAATTCATGGGAAGGCTCATGCGATTATTAAAAAGCCTGAGGCCAGTGTGAAGGAGAAAAGGAATGAAGGACATTTTATTGTGTGTGACAGGGTCACGGAGTGATCCAATTCTGAGACGTTTTGTATGGTCAGCAATGAATATGAGTGGATTCAACCAGACGCACACGGACACAGACCGACGGAGACGGGCGAATCTCAAAGGAGACTGGACAGGAGGGCACAAAGAATTTTTAAAAATGACAGAGAAATGGGACAATAGCCACATGCGCACACACACACACACACACACACACACACACACACACACAGAATGTAAACATAAAACATAAAGAGAGGCTATGAAACGGTGAACTTACGATGGCTTGCATGTTCAATAGAAACCTTTTTATCTGTTAGAAATGAAAAGCAAAGGAACAGAAAGGAAAATAATGTAAAATGCATGGATCAATCATGCAAAGGGAAATGAAATTATTAAAATGATAATTAATAATTAAAGAAATAATATTAAAAAGTAGCAAAATAACCACTCAATCAAAAACTGCACAACAAATTAAATAAAGAGAAAAGTAAAACACATTTTGTTAGGCAAAGGTTCACTGTTCTTTGTGACTCTTGCCCTTTCTGCAGGAATATTACTGTCTAACAGTATGCAAAGGAACTCTCCAGGTCATCTCTACTATCGGCATGTGATCTGGCCTGGGCATAGCCAGTCGGTGTAGGCGTGTGTATGTGTGTGTGCACCTTGGTTAGGGCATGAGCATGTCTAATTGCAAATCCTTGTATGTACAGATATATGTCTGCAAGTGTGTGTATGTGTTTGAGTGTGAACATGAAAGTGTATGTGTAAATATGTGTGTACATGTGTGTGATTGTACGCGCATGTACGTGTGTTTGTGTTCACGTGTGTTTGTGTGTGTGTGTGTGTGTGTGTGTGTGTGTGTGTGTGTGCGTGTGTGTGCGTGTGTGTACAGAGTGGGGGCTGCTCCACTGAAATAAGAGGAGGCACAAAACATTTCCCTAAGCTAATGATCTATCTTGACCCATTTTCAATCATTTTTCTTGATCAACAGGTTTTCCAATAATCAGAATAATCCATTCGCAGTTAAACACGCAGCGTCCTTATTTGCAGATCTTTACTGCATTTTAATAGTAAATTTAATTCAGGACAATGTTTTATTCAGAAAGTACACTTCACAAAAATATAAAAAGGATGCTGTGAGCCACAACTGCTTGGTATATCACCTAATTCCCAAATCCTCGATGCCCAGTTAAGTGAGACGTGACAATATATTGCGCAATTAATGAGATTTTGGTCAAAAATTTGTTATGGCGTCAATTTGTTATGACGTCACGGACAGCAAGGGGTGACAGACAAAATTCTTAAACTTCAACGGATTTAATTAAACACACACTTTGAGCTAATCTACAATCTACATCTACTGACCAAGATTGAAATAAAAAAAAAATGAGATATTTACAGTCCCTCGGTAATGGAGATGGCACTGCTATGTTGTGATGTCTTGGGACAGGAAAATGCTCCAACACAGGCAAAAATCCACAAAAAGCTTCACAGGTCTTGAAAAGAGTGACAGGTCTGGTCAAATGTATCCTTCCACAATTTCTCCTTGCAATTTCTCCTACTACTACACTCTCTCGATTTTTCTCCTTATATACTCTTTGCCAGCCCCCTCTGAGGCATGCCCGGGACATGCCCCAAACCTAGCTCCAGACTGCTTAACAAAAAAAAGTCAATACTGCCATCTAGTGGCTTTTTTTTTCCACATTACAAATGCATGAACCTGAATTTATTATGTTAATAAACTATTAGTTTTAACAAAACTCTAGCGTCAGATATTTAGTTTGAACAATGAATGTACATAAAATGTAAAAAAAAAAAAAAAAAAAAATTGAGAACGGCTGCTTGCAATCAGATTGTATGGATAAAATGACACATCTTTGGGGTTCCTATAAATGCAGCCTATTTGAGTAAATAGATGATATCAATATTTCCAACCTAAGGGATTGGGTATTCTTCTTCTCAGGCACACCCCTCTTGATTTGGTAACCAGTGTCTTTACAATGAATAGTAATTGTTATTTTGAAAATATGCTTTATCTCTATGCTCTAGTAGTGTGATAGTATGATTGATGATACATTTACAGATGGCTAAATAAACAGATTTGCACCATCTTAAATGTCCTTATAATATCTAGCACAGCACTGTGAATAATTATAACCACAATGCCACTGCGCCGCCCCTGTCAAATAAATAAAAAATTCAAATAATTTCTCGTGAAGGATTATTGAAATGTTTTGATCAGGGTTATAATTTGAAATTTTGACTGGACTAATGACATGGTTATCAAAAACAAATGTCTTGAAAGGATTTTGCATAATGATATTTATGTTCTTTGCTAATTATGTATTAGTAAATTATTAAATTCATTGACTTATGTAAATCCTGCAGCACCAGCGCTACCTCTAGGGGGCAAAGTTACAGTGCTGTGAAAAAGCATTTTCCTCTTTCCAATTTCTTCTATTTTTGCACATTTGTCACACTTGAATGTGTCAGATCATCAAAATAATTTTAACATGAGACAAAGATAACCCAAGCAAACACAAACTGCAGTTCTTCAATGATGATCTCATCCACTGAGGATAAGAGCCATCCAACCCTTCCTAGCCCTATGTGAAAAAGTTATTGCCACCAATTCAACTAATTAAACAGATTTAATTGATAATTGGACTCAATTTCACAGGACACACTCAGGCATAATTACTGCCAGCCCTGTTTAATCTAAACATCACTTCAATAAAACCTGTATGGAAATCTGCAATTGGGCAAAAAGCAGCACATGATGCTGCAATCTAAAGAAATTCAAGAACAGAAGAGAGACAAAGCTGTTGACATCTCTCAGTCTGGAAAGGGATACAAAGCCAGGGACTCCATCGAACTACGGTGAGAGCCATTATGAACAAATAGAGAAAACTGGGAACAGAGGTGAACTTTCCCAAGAGTGGCCGGCCAACCAGAATTCCTCCAAGAGTGCATAGATGACTAATCCAGGAGGTCAAAAAAGAACCCAGACCAACATCTATAGAATTGCAGACCTCATTATCCTCAGTTAAAGTCATTGTTCACAATTCTACAATAAGAAAAAGACTGGGCAAAAACGGCATCCATTGGAGAGCTGTAAGGCGAAAACCATTGCTTCCCAAAATGGAATGCAAAGGCTTGTCGCCCATTCATCACATCTTGATGACCCCCAAGATTACTGAGATAATATTCTGTGGACGAATGAATCAAAAGTGAACTTCTTGGGAGACATTGATCCCGTCGCATCTGATGTCAAGCTAACACAACATTTCACAAAAAGAACATCACCAACAGTCAAAAAAGGTGGTGGTAGTGTGATGGTCTGGGGCTGCTTTGCTGCTTTGGGACATGAGCAACTTTTCACAATTGAAGGAATCATGAATTTGGCTCTCAACCAGAAAATTCTGAAGGAGAATGTCTGACCATCAGTTCATGACTTAGAGCTCAAGGCAAGCTCAGTTTGATGCAGCAGGACAATGATCCAATGCAAATAAGTGAGTACACTTCTGAATGGCTCAATAAGAACAAAGTGGTGGTTTTGAAGTGGCCTAGTCAAAGTCCTGACTTGAACTTGATTGAAATGCTGTGGCATGACCTTAAACAGGAAGTCAATGCTCCAAAGCCCTCCAGCGTGGCTGACCTAAAACCATTCTGCGAAGAAAGGTGGGCCAAATTCCTCTTCAGCAATGTAAAAAACTCATTGCCATCTACTGCAAATGTTTGACTGCAGCTGTTGCCAATAGGGAGGCAGAACCAGTCATTAGGTTCAAGGAGGGAAATAACTTTTCACATGCGTGATACAGTGGGGTGCAAAAATTTGGGCACCCCTGGTTTAAGTGTCTGTTACAATTAATCTCCATGTGATTGAAAGCAAACCTGAACACTAAATGCTACAAAGTTAAACATGACACGTCATCACATTTTAAAGCAAGAATAATTTTTATTTTTAACTTTTTACCGTTTTAAAATAATAAAACAAGGAAAAAGGCCTTGTGCAAAAGGTTGGGAACCCTGTCAGCTAGTACTTTGAAACTCCTCCTCTGGCAGCTATAACAGCTTGCAAACGCTTCCTGTAGCCAGATAAGGGTCCTTCAATTCTTGTCTTTGGAATTTTTCCTCATTCTTCTTGACAGCACACCTTTAGCTCAGAAATATTCTTCAACTTTCTTGCATGCATGACACGTTTGAGGTCTCTCCACAGATTTTCAATAATATTCAAGTCTGGGGACTGTGACGGCCATTCAAAAACCTTCATCCGTCTTTCCTGGAGGTACTTCATGGTGGATTTTGAGGTATGCTTCGGGTCATTGTCTTGCTGGAATACCCAACGTCTCTTCAACTTCAATTTCTGGACTGAGCTTTGAACATTAGCCTCTAGAATGTCTTGATATTTGGTGTAATCCATTCTTCCTTCCGCCCACACAATATTGCCTGTGCCCCCAGCTGCTACACAACCCCAAAGCATAATGGATCCACCTCCATGCTTGACAGTTGGCAACGTGTTCTTCCCTACAAATGCTTCGCCCTTTTTCCTTGAAACATACCTTCTTTGGTTGTAGCCAAAAAGTTCAATTTTGGTTTCGTCAGTCCAAAGCACATTGTTCTAATAGGCTTGAGGTTTCTCAAGGTTTTCTTTTGCATAATTCAGACGCTTAATTTTGTGTTGAGGTCGTAGGAAAGGCTTCCTTCTTGCAACTCTTCCATGTAGGTCTTTGTTGTTTAACGTACGCTGTATTGTTGTCCAGTGAACAACTAGACCTGTGTCTGCTACTCTTTTTTGCAGCTGTTTTACAGTGATGTGTGTGTTTTTCTTTGCATTTCTCACCAGATCTCGGGCCATTCTATCTGAAATTTTTCTCGGTCTTCCAGATCTTACCTTGACTTCAATTGTTCCATTTATTTTCCATTTTCTTACAATGTTTCTGACAGTAGAAATGGGTAGTTTGAAATGTTGCGAGAGTTTTTTGTAGCCCTCTCCAGGAACACATGGTTTTTAACACCAGACACAACAGCCACCACAGTCAGACACTTTAGAAGGCATGGAGTTACTTCAGAATATATAGTTCAACCCAGGAATTATATTCACCTAACTCATTGAAGCCCTAACGAGTAAATCACCTGGGTCTGGGCCTTAGTAATCATCTTCTTAAAAGTTAACAAAGAATAATCCGGGTTCCCAAACTTTCGCACAGGGCCTTTTCCTCTCTTATCATTTAAAAACTCAGAAAAATTGAAATAGAAAGAAACCTTGCTTTTAAATTCGCAGAAAGGTGACATGTTTAACTTTGTAGCATTTAGTGTTCAGGTATATACGTTTTGAATCATGCTTTACTTTCAATCAATGAAGTGATCGTTTCAAAGCAGCATTTTGTGTTACCTCACATTGTCTTTGTGTTATATTAAAACAATTTGGATGATCTATACCATTTAAATATGGTTTATGAGCAAAAATAGAAAAAATTGGGAAGGGGGCAAATACTTCTTCACAGCAGTGTATCGTATTTACATGGAACATCTATGGCCGTGGAAACGGAAAGATATAATAAGATAAATGACTAACTTCCACATTTGCTTATAGCACATTCTAAAATGCAGGCTATCCAACCTGTGCTTCATAATTGTTTAAATTATAATTAAAAAAAAAAAAAAAGATTAGGTACAGGTATCAATGGTAAAAATGCACTTAAAATGCAATTTCGCAATCAAATAAAGTGTTTCATTTCTCGTCTCGCCTTTATGACAACTCGCCGCACTAGATGTTAAGTGTTTTTGGCTTTCACACCGTGCCTATTTAAAAAAAAAAAAATTGATTGAAAAAAGTCACAGCTAATCTATAGTTTAAAGGAAAGTTTTGTGCCTCCTCAATTTTCAGCTCAACAGCTGCCACTTTGGTGAATACGCTGTCAGATAAACTTAGGTCAACTGATGTGTTCTGATGTGTCAGTGTGAGTATGACTCACTCACGTTTTCCTCACCAAAACCACAACCACCCCCACCCCTCCCCCAACCACCTCACCCCCCATCGTCTCCCTCATACTGAGCTCCTCTACCTGCCTAAAAACTCCACCTTCATACCCCGCAGGGAACGACTGCACCTCCATCAGCCAACACCACACCTGTCCTGCTCAGCTAGGCTAATCAACACCCGCTTCCTCAGTAATACCTCCCTGATGTTCTTCCTGTTGGAGCAAAGTGTCTGCCAGCTCATTACTGGCACACTTACCAATCCTATTTAAATCTAGCCAACTAAAGAAAGATTCAATGAGATTTAAAAGTTCTTTGACAAGATCTATCTAGCAAAATTAGGAAGCAGTGCAAATCAATAATTTCCAGAAACACCACATACATAAAAATGCAAGGTACCAAGTAAAATAACAGTCATATCCATAAAATGGGGGAATAGTGCAATATACGCTGCCCAGGGGTGGATCCAAGTTTTGAAGTGAGTAGTTTCCATGAGTAGTTCGCAACATGAATAGCCAATCAGAATGAGGTTTGAGTGAGTTCCAACATAGTGAAAGTGTTTCCAGCCAATCAATGAGGTGTTTGAGTAAGTTCCGGAAAGCTACCCTGGATCCGCCCCTGCTACCCCTAAGTCCTTCATCAGTATTATCAACTGAGACAAGCTCTTCAAATTCCTGATAACTCTGTAGAGAGCAAAATGCCAGAATCTTCCACCTGTTTCAGTAAAGGCAGACAGCAAGATTACAGTTGATAACGAGGGAAATTTCATCTGTTTCTAATTCTGAACAATATACATTTGTAATTCCTGAACGGATAGTTCTAGTCCTGCAGCATGATTGGCTGAGCCACGTTCAAATCTGAGGTAAAATAACTTTAAACCCACACCTGTGATTGCATATTAATTGAATTCTATATTAATGCGCAGAGAACTGATAAGTACATTGCCAATACTTTAAGTCACAGATGGTATTTTCAGTGAGCCTAACATTCTAAAAATAAAAACTTTTGTTGTCAAATGTCAAAACTGTTTTATTAAAGCAATAAAAAAGCCACACAAAGCTATGGGTTACAGTTTATTTATCACGATTACCAGGTTTCAGCACTCCACTTAGCGTCATGCATCGCGACTCCCATTGAAGTAAGACAAAATCACTGTAAAGCACAGCCTCTTCTAAAAAATTTATCAGAAAACTCTCCTTTTAATAACCATATAGTGCACCCCAACCCCACCAGGAAGTCAACTGACTCCCTGCATACTCATGTCGTCATGGTCATATGACTCACAGCAAGGAACCAGAGCCATGCGGTGTTCTAAATACCAAACTGCCTACTACTTTACAACTGGTCACAGCTAAAAGTAGACAGTAGTATACAGTATGAGACCAAGATGAAAGTTACCAGAACATCGAAGATACCCAGATGATATACTGCTCTGGTCAAATTTCGCAGTACGCAGCCAGAAGCACAGTGCGCAACGCGGTCAATGCTAACGTCCATGCAAGACCTAGGTGATCATGATAGCCAGATGGTCATGTGATTATGCAGTGTTATTGTTACCTAGTTACTGTCACATACTGGTTTCTACACTGTATACTTCCATGGAGAGTAGCCTAAAGTTTTCAGTACACGCTGGTGCAGAATGCAGTACGTAACAAACAATTCTGCTATTTTGAACATGTGCTGACAAGACTCATGAGGTCATAAGACTCACTGCGTGTGCCCAGCCCCTGCGTATATGTGGTCATGTGACGCATGGCTCGTGCCCAGCCCCTGTGTCAGTGTGGTCATGTGACTCACAGCTTGTGCGCAGCCCTTGTGTCAGCACGGTCATGTGACTCACTGCGTGTGCACAGTCCCTCCGTGCAGTTCTTGCTCTCCATCATGCTCCCGCTGCAGTGCCGGCCGCCATTCTGGGGCGCAGGTGCCTGGCACTCGCGGCTGCGCCAGTGTGTGCACTCCGTCCCGCAGGCTGACCACTTAGCCCACTCCGTCCAGCCCCCATCCACTGCAAAGGGTCAGAGGTCACGGTCAGAGGGTGGACTGTACAAGTGTGTGAGGGGCTATGTGAAGTGCGAATGTGAGTGAACTATCATGCATGTGCTGTATAAACATACCTGGGCACAGGGTGGTGCAGGTAATCCTCTGAAAAGGCGGGCCATCGCAGAAAGCTCCCCCGTTGAGAGGTGCCGGATTGGTGCAGGTCCGGGTCCGTCGCTGCCAGCCATGCCCACAGCGCACGTTGCACTCGGACCACTCAGTCCAGGATGACCAACCGCCACTCACTGTAGAGGAGAGACAGGCAGAAAAACGCACAGGCCTGGGATTAAACTGGAGCAAAACAGCTGTCTTAAACTCATAACTCTGACATGAGGGAGAAACATGAGTGTGTCCTACATGGAGAAACCGTAACATGATAGTTCTTTCTGGTTCCTACTTCATTTGTCTCTAAAGAAAGAGGTGCTTATATTAAGATATCATCAACCACAGTCTATTATCTCAGCACAACCGGAGGCCGAGCACTTTCACACTGGTCATTACTGGCTTCCCCAAACTGCTCTCTCGAGCACAAGGGTTCAAAATTTGCGGTAGTCTGCCAAGTCCGCACCCTAGCAAAAATTATGGCGGACTGGAAAACTTGTCATCAAATTAGCTTGAGTGTCTAGTAAAATATTTTCCACTCCCACTAAATTGTAAATATGTTTGTGTTCGCATGGTCTGAACTCTTAGGTGGTGTATGGACTTTAACCTGTTCTTACGAAGGGATTTTTGGCACTTCATTGTATTGTTATATCGCTGTAATGTACTGTTTTGCAAATATTTGGCGGTGGTCAAACACAGGAGCACTGACAACATTGATTCAAACCCAACAATTATATGACAACAAACTTATTCAATTTACTTGCATAGAATTTTTGCAGGATTGTGAATTGTTTTCAAAAGAATTTCATTTTTGTTACGTAAAACAAGCAGATACAAGCACTTAATTTTTTGATCATACAGAATTATATTTTATTATTGAAGTTTTACAAAAGATCATAGAAACATGGCTTTGTTATAATGTTCAAGTGTAACTATGATTAAATCAAGGAAATAGCGTTCAAAACCTCATAGATATACATAATTTATTGTCCATTTGTACTGCAAATCAAGAAATGCATTTCCTTGTTTTTCAATTGAAAGAAATCTTGTTTGCAGACATTGCGTCGTGCTATGTCTCAATAACTGAATGTCAATTGACCTTCATTTGCCAGGTTAACAAGTGTTTTATACTGAATATACATTTTCACACATCTTAATAAGTATTTTGAAAATAATTATAAATGGACAAATCAGCATTTTAGATCATGTCAATACTTGGTTAGGGTTTTCTTTTTGTCCGAGGTACTGAAGGGCTTTGAAATTTGAGATAAAATTTCAAATTTTATCGTTTGCTATTAATTATGAAGAAAAATGTACTTTCTGCTTTACTGAAGGGCTTGTGTCATCTGTCTCTCACATTTATTGGCATGACTGATTATCAATTAGTATTAGAACATAATTGGAGTTAAATTAGCATAGGTGTGAGTTTCAGTTGTAAAGAAATCATTAAAAAGATTTGAGATACAGATATCTTATTGGCCCTGTAAATTATGGATAAAAAGACTGTCTAGTAAAAGATGGGGAGGACTAGTAAACCAGGGTGGTTACTACTCTGGATGTCTAGTGGGAAAAAAAAATCTAATGTCTATCCCTGAGTGCTCACCGTAGACGATGAGAGTGGCAGTACTGCTCCGTCTCTTGGCCACCACATTGCGCGCCACACAGGTGTAATTGGCCGTGTCCGACAGACGGGCCTGCTTGATGATGAGGTTGTGGTCAATGGTCACCAGGAAGTTGGAGTCCTGGCCAGAGTCAATGACGTCCTCATTCTTTAACCAGTCCACCTGAGCAGGGAGAGGAAATTAACACAACGGGATTAAAGAATGTGCCTTCCCTCTCTACACTTGTGTCTTCCTCCACACTGCCAGATAGGAGAAGGAGACAAGTGAAGGAAAGGAGGATAACTTTTAAAATTATTTAGACACATCCGGTGTGACGTGCGAGTACAATTGGACTCAGTGCAGAAGGCTCCATGATTTAGCTCTAAAGTGAAACGTCAATTAATTTAACCACCAAAATATTGACTTTTCAATGCCGCGTGCTTGACGAGAGAAATTTTCTCACCTCATTAGCAAATCATCAAATAAGTCAAAACTTTTCTCACCTCACTCACATGTTTGTCACATTTGGTGAAACATTAATCGACACGTGATTGAATCTTATTTTATCTTTAATTTAATTTGGTGAAATGAACGGAGATACTAGACTAAAACACTTGACATCGAGTAATGTTTTGATTTTTGCATTGTTGAGGGAACTTAGCAGTCGCATAGAGATGACAGAGCTACCACACAGATAGAAAACTGAAGGCAGACAGAGAGACAGACAGACAGACATCACATTCTGCCAATGAGTATATTCAACAACTGAGCTTAAACAGAGGGGGCACGAAGCATGCCTTCGCTCTGATATACAGGGAGTACAGAGGACGATGAGGAAGGTACCTCAGCTGGTGGAATGCCCTCTGGTGGCCGACACTGGAACAGCACCTCCTGGTCCAGCTGTACCTCCCTGCCCAGGGGCTCTTGCTCAAAGTTCTTGCGCAGGTCTGTTGGGGGGGGGAGGTTGTGATTTGGCAGCTTTACTCAATATTAGACTGCCACCACAACACACACACTCATCTTCAGTCTAATAAATGTTCTGGACATTTTCTACTAAATATCAGACAGTGTCCGCAACACACAGTCTCATCCTCAGTCAAATTAATGTTCTGTACATTTTGTACTCAATATCAGAAAACCTTCACAACACACATTCTCATGTACATTTTGTACAGTGAAAATGTACAAAACCTCCATTGGTTTATTGTTAATGATCACTAGTATTGCTAGCAACATTTCGGTGAATAATACACATCAATTGATTGTTGATTCATTCATGGTTGCTGCATTATTATGCTCCTGTGTTTCATCTGTATTTATTCCTTGCATTTTTTAACCAGTAATTGACTTGAGCAGAATGTCGCAAAGTTTAGCCCAGCCAATGTTTGTCAGTATAAAACTGGCAGTGAGAGGGGATGAAACATGTACACACACACACACGCACACACACTCACAGGCAATGCGGACATAGGCCCGGCGGCTCTTGGTGGTGCCGGCCGAGCTCCAGGCCACACACTGGCACCAGTAATCCTCCAGTCCGAAGAGCTCCTCCACCTGTGTCCGGGAAACAGAGATATCCACCTCTCGCACCACCAGCCCTGAGGGAGGGAGAGAGAGAGAGAGAGAGAGAGAGAGAAGAAGAGTAACAGGGAAGAAGAGAAAACCTGAGCTGAAACACAGATATGCAGTTATGGGCTTGTTTCACAGACACAGTTTGGTTTGAGTTTTGAGTCGACCAGGCTTAATCTGTGTTTTGACACAAGCTCTTTATTTAAGAGTCATGCTGCGTTTGTGCGTGTGTTTAAGTGTGTGAGTAGGTGAACACATATGAGTGCATGTCTGTGTTATATTCAGTATGCATGTGCACATGTGTGTGAGCATACAATGCCCTTGAAATGGTTTGGGACAAACACAGATTTTATTTCTTAATTTGGCTACGTAGTTATGCCACAATTACAGATTTGCAATCAACTAAATTCACAAGTTGAAAGAGCAGATATCCAACTATTTCTGAGGATTTTTATTCATTTTGGTCTCATGTACCACTGAATATACCAACACCAAGGAAGCAACGCTTCACTCATTAAAAAACCTACTAAAAACTAATTTGTCCCAAACATTTTGGTACTTTGAATAGTGGCAATATATAAAAACGGCTGTAATACCCGTTAATGTATCATGTTTCATTACACATATTTAATTGTGCAGTACAGAGCCAGACCAGGAGAAATATATTTTAATCCCCAATATATTGGAGCTGACAGTACAGTACATGCGGTGTATGAGGAGTGTACCGGTGATCTGGTCCAGACTCTCGCGGGTCACGTGGTCGTTCTGATTGACCCATTCTCCGTTACACTTGAAGTAGATCTGTGTGGCGGGAGCGGCCCGGCAGCGCAGCTGGACCGGCCGGTTCTTCACGATGAAGCCGTCCTCCGGCTCCAGCTGGAACTCCGGGAGAGGCTCCGCCACGGCCGAGGGGAAGGAGTCCGGCAGCACCTCACTGTAATCACTGCCGTCTGCAGAGAGAGAGAGAGAGAGAGAGAGAGAGAGAGAGAGAGAGGGGAAGAGAGAGAAAGAAAGAGGAGTGTGAGAGAGAGAGGGAGTGAGAGAGAGAGAGAGAGAGAGAGAGAGAGAGAGAGAGCAATTTTTAAATTACTGTGGTTGTTGTTTTTGGTATCCACACATTTTGGCAATGTATTTCTATAAATACGTCAAGCCAGTAAATCATTAGATTTTGAAGTTCATAGCAATAGTAGCAGAGACAGGTATTACCTTCCTTTTAAACTGCAATAAACATACCACCATTTGGAAAGGACGTTTTTTTAAAAAAAAACTAAAATAATTCTTCCAAAATTTTGCTATGCTTAGCCATTCTGAGGTAAAGAGCCCCACCCTCCTTCACTAATATATAAGAATCTAACCTTATACGGCTGATCTAAAAGTAAAATAACTTTACAATGACTAATTAAACTGTCCTTATTCTATAATGTATATCATACAACATACATATTATGCGAATGCTGTTGTCTAAGTTGAATGAGGTATGTGAATGAAATTTAAATACGCATGTTGCAGAGTCGGTTTTTTAACCCCTGTTACAGTCCTTTCCTATAGAATATATAAAAGATTGTAGAAACTATGGAAACACTGTGAATTTTATGCTAGCAGAGCGCAATGAAATATACATTGAGAGAGAGGGAGAGGGTCAAGTACTCGCTAAAGCGCCACTCAGGATTCAATTCCATCACCTGCTGCCATTGGCTCACCATATTAACCTCTGAGAAGTGAGCCGTAGAAACAGGAGAGAGGCCTGTGTGCGTGTGTGACCGAGACAGAGAGTGAGAGTCTCATGGAAACAGGAGAGAGGCCTGTGTGAGTGTATGACCGAGACACAGAGAGAGAGTCTCATGGAAACAGGAGAGAGGCCTGTGTGCGTGTATGACCGAGACACAGAGCGAGAGTCTCATGGAAACAGGAGAGAGGCCTGTGTGAGTGTATGACCGAGACACAGAGCGAGAGTCTCATGGAAACAGGAGAGAGGCCTGTGTGCGTGTGTGACCGAGACACAGAGCGAGAGTCTCATGGAAACAGGAGAGAGGCCTGTGTGCGTGTATGACCGAGACACAGAGCGAGAGTCTCATGGAAACAGGAGAGAGGCCTGTGTGCGTGTGTGACCGAGACACAGAGTGAGAGTCTCATGGAAACAGGAGAGAGAGGCCTGCCCTGTGTGAGTGAGTCTCATGGAAACAGGAGAGAGGCCTGTGTGCGTGACAGACACAGAGAGAGAGTCTCATGGAAACAGGAGAGAGGCCTGTGTGCGTGTATGACCAAGACACAGAGCGAGAGTCTCATGGAAACAGGAGAGAGGCCTGTGTGCGTGTAGCCGAGACCGAGACACAGAGCGAGAGTCTCATGGAAACAGGAGAGAGGCCTGAGTGAGTGTGTGACCGAGACACAGAGCGAGAGTCTCATGGAAACAGGAGAGAGGCCTGTGTGCGTGTGTGACCGAGACACAGAGTGAGAGTCTCATGGAAACAGGAGAGAGGCCTGTGTGAGTGTGTGACCGAGACACAGAGTGAGAGTCTCATGGAAACAGGAGAGAGGCCTGTGTGAGTGTGTGACCGAGACACAGAGTGAGAGTCTCATGGAAACAGGAGAGAGGCCTGTGTGAGTGTGTGACCGAGACACAGAGTGAGAGTCTGTATCATGTCAATGAGTAAGAGAGTCTGGGTGTCAGAGTGAGATTGTGTGAAATAGAGAAAGAGGGTACATCTTTATATAGAGTGCACTGTACCAACGCCGATAATACAGTGCTGATTTAAACCAAGGGATGTGCTGTGCATGTGAGATATAACGAGAGGGTGTGGGTGCAAATCTGTCACAGTGGGTCTGTACTTAATGAGGTTTCATTTAAGTGTCAACCAATTTCACTTGTCTCAATGGTGATGATTAGCACACTACAATATCTCTCATTTATTTAGGTGCTTTGAAACTGAATAAAGTCCAATTAAATAGTGCTGATATCTAGTGATTAGCTGAGATACTGTCAGTGTTTTGTAAATTGTTAAGGTGTTTTTTTCAGTTTATTCTCTTTTCATGTGCTTCCTTATGTCTCTGTGCTGCCTCTCTCTCGCCCTTCCACTTTCATTCCCTGATTGGTTCCTGTAACTCTTTTTGTGGCCACACCCCTCGCCCTGCTCCTCTGCCCGCCTGCTCCTCTGCCCCTGGATCCCAGTGAGTAGTTCCCACAGTGTTTAAGCCCTGAGTTTTGTCAGTCACAGTGTGAGTTTGTCTCAGTTCACTGTTACGTGTGAGCCAATATATTCAGAGTCTTAGTTATCGATTTGCTGTCTTTGATTTTCGAGTTCTGGCTGGCCCTTTTGGTCTGATTGGTTTTGGCTGTTGACTATTTGAACTTCTTCTGGTTAATGATCCCGTTGACTCCGCCGTACTGAATTCTGCCCGGCTGGTTTCTGGATCTTCGCCTGAATTACGATTCTAATCCTTTCCCCTGGTACAGCAATCTTCTCATCACCTGTTGCTGAACCGGACTGTCTGACCCTGAGCTGGTCTTCAATACACCGTGTAAAACTGATCTTTGTCTCTTCCTGAGTCCTGAGTCCTGAGCCTGTCAGATACGCTTAAACAGTGTTTCACAACCCTGGTCCTGGAGTACCCCAACCCTGCACATTTTATATCTCTCTGATTTAGCATACCTTCTACAGCTGATCAGCTGATTAGGGGAGTGCTCGAGCTGCTGAACTGGGTGTGCCAGATCAAGGAGACGTATGGGATGTGCAGGGCAGGAGGACCCCAGCAGCACGGTTGGGAAACACTGCTCAATGATAGCTTGTAAAATTCATGCTATTTGGTAGAGATGGCAATTTTGAACCTATGAAACAGTTTTAGAACTTGAAACAACCATTCTTTCAAAACATTTTGAAATGTTTCGAAACAGCGTTTCGATCGATACACACATACGCGCGTGCACGCAGGCACGCACACACACCCACACACAATCTTACCAAATAATACGCAAGGACACACACATGCACAAGTGCATGAGTAATACAAACATTCACATACAGATACTGTGCTTCAATTGATCATATCTCATTCCCCTTCTGTGCCTCATTTGATTATCTCTGAGAGGAACCCAGAGGAAAAGTGCCCAGGGTTTTTTCAGGGTTCTGCTCACGAGGCCAGTACAAGCCTATCATACTGATTTACATCAAACATATTGACAAAAACTATTCATGCTGCTATTATTAAGGTTTTGAAAGGAAAAAGCACAGATGAGCCTCAACAACAGATTACTATGACTGCTTGTTTTTACTACTGATATTTATAATAAAAGCCTTTACAAAGATACACAATATTGATTATTTTGGTTTCAAACCACTTGCCTATCAGGTTAGCAACAAAATTCACTTCTTTACTGAATAACTCATACATGGAAATGATTTAATTTTGTTGTTTTATTGGAAGAATTGGAAAAGAAATCATTTGTTTAAAACCGCTGCTCTGCTCGGAGCGGGGAGATGATGAGGTGAAACTTCCACAAGTTTCGTAAGTCCACTCCGAAAGGAACCGTGGTGAAGTTGTTTTCATAATGCTGGAACTGCAGCTCCAAGAGATGTTCATTTTTCAAATGCCATATTCATTGGAGGAAAGCTTTCGGACCAGGGCAGCAATGGATATAGGCTATTTAATAAAGCCAACATGTATACACATAGCCAATGCTATATAGCCATCTAGCTATATCAACCGGTATATTTTATTCAAAATATCTATTTAAGTAAATTAATGTCTCTCAAATTTAATCACCAATCACAAGCTGTCTCTATCGAGCAATAACACCGTAAATGCTCAACAAAGCATTCAGACCTTCCCGTGGGGGGGGGTAACAACTTTTTATTTCTCGAACAGATGCTACTTGGTCACGTGACTGAAGTTTTGAAATAGCGTTATGTATCTGTTTTGATACCGAACACGTTCCAAACAAATTGAACTTAAGCGTCGAAACTGCCATCGCTACTAAACTGCCAATGACATTGGTTAATACATATTTTAACTGAACTCATTTTGTTTCTTCTAGCCAAAGAAAACTAAGATTCATTCAAGAATCTCAGTCAGGACTAAATGTTTAGAAGCTGAAGAAAACTGACTGTTCAGAATCTCAGTAGGACTAAATGTTCAGAAGCTCAGTTAGACTTAATGTTAGAATCTCACTAAGACTGAATGTTCAGAACTCAGCAAGACTGAATTTTCAGAAGCTCAGTTAGAATGAATGTTCTAACTCTCAGTAAGACTGAATGTTCTGAATCTCAGTAAGAGTAAATGATCATAATCTGAACCAAATGACCAGCATGGAAACACCTCAACAGGCTCGGGTCAGTCCTGTCCTTTCACTTCCACAGCAAGTTAATTCTGTCGATGGCTGAAATGATTTTGACAACTGAATACTTGAAATAAAGGACAAATTGAAAATACTGACACACAAGCTTGCACACACGCAAGTTCACTTTCATACCCAATCAAGCAGGGGGTCAATAGGATCATGTACACCACAGCAAGCAGTAAGGGGTGGGACGGAGTAAACAGTATAGTGCACTTTATAGGATGACTGCAAGCAAAAGCAAATAAACTGACTGTGAGAATATCGTGGCACTACGCAACACTGACTGATGAGTCAAAAGAAAAAAAATGGTATTGATGTAATAATGCTGTATACAATAACAACAATAATAATGTCTAAACCCAGATACTGTTCAACATTATTGCCAAAAATAACATTAATAATGTGCAGAAACATATGCATATGCATATTTTGCATATGCATCGAGGTCTCTCCCTTTCACTGATTAGCTTAGCTAAAACCTGATTGTTGTTTTGATTTTCTTTAAATAAAGTTATTCGTTCCACTTTTTGCAGGGCTGTTTCAAATAGGCGAATGGTGAACATCTGCCCATTACAGTCCCATTTGTGGTGCTCCAGTGGTTTCTTAGACGCTTTCAAAGATGTATTACATACGTGTGGCACATTGCCATGTCACATCATCACAAACTTCCTGCGACTACACTCCAGGGAAAGCGTAGAGGAAGAAAAGACAAATCTCTCACAGCAGGTGCAGCTGAAGAAAGTGGCTGGTGTTGAAAAAGCACATCGATCAAAGACAGTCTAGGACAGGTTAGCCAATCAAGTTCAATTAGAAGAATGGGACCGACTCCTGCTGACTCCTGTGTCCCAATCGCATTGCACCCTGGGTACTCAGGGGCACTTGGAGCAGCAGGGACAGTGGAAACAGACAGACTATGCAGAAGAAGTGGAAGTTTCAGTGTTAAGGAGAGCTGAGTGAACCACCTCCATTAAACCCATCAAATATGTCTACCTCAGCACAGCAGGAGAGCAGCAGTGTATGACCAGACAAGGGCACTACAGCCCCTTCACTGATGGAATGCAGATGCCATTCTCTCTCTCTCTCTCTCTCTCTTTTCTTTCAATTCAGTTCAATTCATTGTGCTTTATTGGCATGCCCTGTATATTGTACATATTGCCAAAGCAAACGCAGAACATGTAACGAGTAAGATTATAACAACATTAGAAGTTTGAAATTAATGATTATTAATACTTCTTACAGTAATAATTACTTTTCAATAAAATTAAATATTAATATTCCCAAAAATGCCCATCAATAATAACAAATCAATAACAAGAGAAAAAGTGAGCACAGCTCACTGATACCGCCGACCCTTGTGCACCGAAAAGATTATGGCATATTTTCATATAATTGGCACTGCACCTCTGCATGAAGTATAGGATGCATGACTGAAATTTGAAAACAATCTGATAAGCAGTTTTCGAGAAATCGGTCAGACATTTGCAGTGGTAAATTTTCTAAGTTCAAAATATGGAAAACAAAAGTAATTTTTGAAAAAAATCATCACATTTTCATGAAACTTGGTACTGCATCTCTCCATGAAGTGTAAAATGCATGACTGCAATTTGAAAACAATCTGATTAAGCAGTTTTTGAGAAATTGGTTGGACAAACTGGTGCGGATGGACAGACGGAGTTCTTTGGTGTATAATAACAGCAACTACAACAAAAATAATTATAAATAGTAATAATACAAACATACTTACATACATACATAAATAAAAGATGGATTAATCACTTCTTTTGCCATCTTTGGTGTCACTCACTGCCTCTCTCGCTCTCTCTCTCTCTCTCTCTTTCTCTCTCTCATACCTGTGGAATGTCACTAGTAATTAACACACAGTCTCACACACAATGACATACAGAATGACCTTAAAAGCTAACCCACACCCGACCTAACGCATACACTAGCACCATCTCTCACACAGACACACACCCTGCCCCACTCGCACTCACATGGTGAGTGTTGCACTAACAGGACGGCTGACGGACGCGCGCGGAGTAAGTGTGCTGAAATGCAGACTGACGGCTCACTCTTTCTCCCTCATCCCCCTGTCTCTTCCACTCAGCCGCCTTCACGTCTCCCTCCGACTCTGTCTCTTCTGTCAATAAGCAATTGTGTTTCTCTTTTCCCCCTCCGAACTCGATCGATGGCTCGCTCTCAGGCCCGGCGCAGACACAAAACAGTCTGTCACTCCGGGAGAGGGGGACGGGAGAGGGTGGGGGGCAGGAAAGTTGGAGAGGAGAAGAACAGAGAGGAAGCGAGAGGGAGCGACGGCGAGATAAACCGAACGACGGCCAGCGCCACTTGCTCGAGGGCTGCGGCAACGTCGATGTGAGGGCCGTGCCGGAATCTCGGCCGAACGAGAGGTCAGACGGCGTTTAATTAAAGAAGGGGAAACGAGAGAAGGAGAAAGAGGAGAGAAGCGCAGGCAGAGACAGAGGAAGCGCTCGGGCCAGCTCCACTGGAACCTGCCTTTTCTGCAGAGACACAAACATCCATCAGAGCTCAACAGCCGGCAATTTGTGAGGAATGCACAGCCCTTAAGAGAAAAGTGCTCTTAAGAGCCCTTTATAGCAACTCTTTTATTACAGTAATGACAGACAGCAGTCCGCCAGGGGAATGCGGCAGCCTCTGTGTACCATCGACACAAACACACACACACACACACACACACAAGCACAAACAAAGGTAAAAACGCAAACCTCCCGCGCAACGAGACAGAAACATACTCACGACACAAAGGAAGTCAGACACTGTCATTTTAATAACGTTATGCTCCCGAAGCAGTCTGGAGCTGAGCAGTGTTGCACTTTGTCATTAACACAATGTCATGTCATTACTGACCCCGTCATCTGTGCAGTACATACCTCACACGCAGACTGACGCACAGACTGACTCCTGTACACAAATGCATACAAAACCAAAAATTATACACAAACTGATAAATGGGTACGTCTGCGCAAAGACAGGGGCACACATATGCTCTGAGGAGGCCAAACACTGCCATTTTATGTCTAGTCTTCTGCCACTGTGAAGCTACTGATCAGTCATGAACGCACAGAGGACGTACCATTACTGTCCCCTTCATTTTTACAAAGCCACATGCACACACACACACACACACACACACATACATTCATACCCCCTAATACATAAGGACACACGCACGCAGACGTACAGGTGAAAACAAACATTCACACGCAGATATTGTGCTTCAATTGATCATATCTCATTCCCCTTCTGTGCCTCATTTGATCATATCTGAGAGGAGCCCAGAGGAAAAGTGCCCAGGGTTTTTTCAGAGGGAAATAGCATGGTTCTGCTCATGAGGCCAGTACAAACCTATCATACTGATTTACATCAAATTACACAGCGCAACATCCCGGGCACGCACAGTCGCTTCTGCAAGGGCACGGTAACAATGATATCAAACAACAAGAAAATATCATCGCCACGGTATTCCTTCCGTTATTATAATAATTATCATCACATTCAGAGCAACCTGGCAATGCACATTTGGAAAAACAGGAGACAGAGGGGGATAGGAAATGACAGGGTGCATGGGGAAATATGTCATGTATCTCCATATCTCTGTGTGCATGCTTCAGTAATATTAACAAATGTACCTCCAGTCGATGAAGCCATTTGAGTTTCAGAGAGACAGAAGACAGCAATGCTTCAGAGAGGATAGTTAGCTGTGAGCTGAGAGAACTAGAAGAGGGGCTCTGGGAGTGGAGAGGGTGGATGGGGAGTAGATAGGGTAGAGGGTGGATGGGGAGAGCAGTAGGTGGATGGGGAGAGTAGAGGGTGGATGGGGAGAGCAAAGGGTGGATGGGGAGAGCGGAGGGTGGATGGGGAGAGTAGAGGGTAGATGTGGAGTGGAGAGGGAGGATGGGGAGTAGATAGGGTAGAGGGTGGATGGGGAGAGCAGTAGGTGGATGGGGAGAGTAGAGGGTGGATGGGGAGAGCAGAGGGTGGATGGGGAGAGCGGAGGGTGGATGGGGAGAGTAGAGGGTGGATGTGGAGTGGAGAGGGAGGATGGGGAGAGCAGTAGATGGATGAGGAGAGCAGAGGGTGGATGGGGAGAGCAGCAGGTGGATGGGGAGAGTAGAGAGTGGATGGGGAGGGTGGAGGGTGGATGGGGAGAGCAGTGGGTGGATAGGTGGATGGGGAGAGTGGAGGGTGGATGGGGAGAGTGGAGGGAGAGGATGGGGATGTGGAGTGGGAGGGTGGATGGGGAGAGCAGAGGGTGGATGAGGAGAGTAGAGGGTGGATGGGAGAGCAGTAGGTGGATGGGGAGGGGAGAGGGTGGATGGGAGAGCAGTAGGTGGATGAGGAGAGTAGAGGGTGGATGGGAGAGCAGAGGGTGGATGGGGAGAGCAGAGGGTGGATGGGAGAGCAGTAGGTGGATGGGGAGAGCAGAGGGTGGATGGGAGAGCAGTAGGTGGATGGGGAGAGCAGAGGGTGGATGGGGGGAGCAGAGGGTGGATGAGGATGGATGGGGAGAGCAGTAGGTGGATTGGGAGAGCAGTAGATGGATGAGGAGAGCAGAGGGTGGATGGGGAGAGCAGAGGGTGGATGAGGAGAGCAGAGGGTGGATGGGAGAGCAGAGGGTGGATGGGGAGAGCAGTGGTGGATGGGGAGAGCAGTTGATGGATGAGGAGAGCAGAGGGTGGATAGGGAGAGCAGTAGGTGGATGGTAAGCAGTGGTAGAGGAGTGCAGGAGGAGCACAGGCAGGTGCAGAGGGTGGATGCTCAGTAGATCCCAGGGTGGATCAGATCAGGGGTGGATGGGAAGCAGTAGGTGGATGAGGAGCAGTTGATGGATGAGGAGAGCAGGGGTGGATGGCAGTAGGTGGATGGTAAGCAGTTCTCAGGAGGAGCACCCAGGTGCTCTTAGTCAGTGAGCACAGGCTGGGGTTGGCTGTGGTTCTCTGAGCCCCTGTTACAGACAGGGCTTCTCACACTCGGCTGTGTACATCCATACAGCACAGACAGACTGCAGCAGCACTACAGCCATCTGCCTGCTCTCACAGAGTCACCTCACCTCAGCTGCACACATACACTCTCTCCCTCTCACACATACACACACACACACAAGGACACTCATACTTATATACCCACACACATACACACACACACACACACACACACACACACAAATGCACAGAAAAACACAGAGCATGCACTGACACCTAGTATCTCCCACACTCAGTATTCAGCATTAAAAAAATGAATCAGACACAGATCATTCCTCATTTTCTAAATCAAAAGTTTTCAAACAAAATCAATTCAGGGTCGACAGACACGGGCGGTGAAGTGTGAAAGCCGTCAGCCAGCCATCACACAGGGATAACACATCCGGGCCGGGAGGAAGAAACGAGAGGGAACCGAAATACTCGGCTCTGACAGATACAGCAGCAGCTCTTCAAAACAAGCAGCTCCCTCCATCATTCTCCCTTCAGAAGAATTAGCATGTCATCAATCAGCACACAGAGCACAAACTATTTTAATACTGGGAATGAGAAGCAGTGTCAGCTTCCTGTCACGTCTGTCAGATCTCAGCCGCTCACTCCGGGCTGTCTGTTAGCCTGCACAGCTAATGTCCCCGCTAACATAGCGCTGCATTCCAGCTCTGTGTGACTCACACAGGCGACAGGAGAGGGGTCCAGAGAGTCGAGAGAACTCACACACCACTTCTCTGGCTGTGCCACAGACACTGGTGCACAATACAGCCACAGCAGCAGGTGAACTCGAATGTGTTTTTACTCGTAAAAACGTACATCTCCCCCCCGGCCCCCTTCCCTGCTTAATAGACGGACAGACAGACAAGCACATACCAAAGGCACCACTTCAGGGCCTGAGTAGCAAGTATGCAAAGTTTTGTTAAGATCATGCAAACGGTTTTGGAGTTACAATCTGGAAACAAAGTGGGAACGCTGACGCGAACAGGAACCGAGCCTAAAACAATATGTCTCCCCTCTCCCTACTGGGAAGGAGACATAATAAGACATGACTCAGCAAATTCAAAACATTCCTGCCATGTTACTAGAATGTAATGCCAGTGTAATAGCACTGTCAGTACATTGTAGCAGCGTTGTGAGAATGTTTTGCTGGGGAACCTGTCAGTTTGCCCACGTACAGGCCTACACGTTATGCGCTTTCTCTGTTCTCATTGGCCGCTCAGTTATACTTCTCTCTGACGGCATTCAGCTGCAATTAATGTCAGACTAAGATGTGAAATAAAATGTGAGAAATGGCCGAATGGGAGAGTTGTGCCCAGTACTGGGTTTAATTAAATGACCCCCCCTGCTGCCCAGGGCCCATGTCCCTCTCTCACTCACATCAGTGCTGCTGTGCTGTGACTAATTCTGAGAGCTGACAGCAAAAACATCCGTAATTAATGCTCTTCTCACTGCCAAACTCCTCTCTCTCTCACACACACACACACACACTAGGGCTGCACTATATATTGAATTTTAATCGATAGAATATCACAATAAGCATACCCCTAGGGTTGCAGTATTAGAATGGTCTGAATTTAAGTTTGAAAGAACGGAGACCAGCAGGAAAATGAGAGCATGAGATTGTCTCTCACTGCAGGTTTGTGCACAGCTGATGTCTAAAGTCCAATTTATGCCTCAATGTACAGCACATTAGTACACCGCATCAATTCATATATCATAATTTTACTCTCCATATTGAGAGGTTGCAGTGATGTTTTTTTTCTTACCCAGCAAGAGCAAGGATCACAGATAACTTATATATGCCCTCACTTTTGATTTTAAACTTAAAAACAGTTGGAATTGACTTCACGCATATTAGAGTGATCGCTCCACATATTGCCACTACATCAGCCAGTTTGTTAAGAGCAAATTGCACTTTCTCTCTATATCCTGCAGCCTTAATGCACACACACATATACATACACGCATACATATAAGTGCACACACACACACACACAAATAAACACGTGCATTGCACGCGCATAACAGGATCTGAGGCAAAGATGACGTGTGAACAGGGTCTGGAGACCTGTCTCTCCAGCAGAAATATCACGCCTCTGATTGGCTGCTGAGTACCAATGAGCATCATTTCTTCAGTGAGTGAGATGCGTTCTCTGACACTCCTTCGGGGGGCACAAGTATACATGCACGAAACTCAAAAGTCGAAATGTAGACACATACATGTATATGGACAAAGAAATCCACACATATACAGACTCACACAAACACACCCATTGAATGGAAGTTCTTCTTAAAATCACTGTTGCTTCCCTGCCTCTTTCCTCTAAAAGTCCCCAGGTTTGCCTGGTAAATTAACCCTTAGAGCGCTCAATAATAAAATACAAATAGTGTTGCTCAATGATGCAAGACGGGGAGCTCTTTTAAACAAGTCGCCACATGATAGGTTTTCAACAGCACAAGATAATTTAATTTAAATATTTTTGAAAATGTATTTCTGCACTCTAAGGTTTAACCCTTATCTCGCCTTTCGTTCCTGGGCACCAAACCCACACTCGTGTGTAATCACCACCCATCTGCTCATGACTGCACTCACCCCTCTGAGGGGCCCCGAGGCCCAGGGCCATCACACCCGCAAACACACAGCCCTGTCATCAGGCCTGACCACTCCTCACAGCCCTCCATTCATTCTGATTAGCATTTATTTCTGTGTGCATGAAGTGTGTGTGCTTATGCGCGTGACCGTGTGTCCCAAGTAGTGCGATGAGTGTGATATACGGTAAGTAAATACGCGTGAGTGGGGCCGTTTACATTTTTTTGGGGGGTTGTGAACACTTGGTTGTGTGATGTGTGTGCGTGGTTGACATACGTGACAGTGTGTAGGTGTGCTGGGCTGTGTTTGTTTGTTGGAATATGTTTGAGTATTGTGCACGCGGTGTGCGTATGTAGGGTATGCATGTGCGTTGTGTGCATGGAGTGTGCATGCAATGTGTTCAAGTATACATGTGTGCTGTGTGCATGGGGCGTTTATTTGTTATGAGTGTTTGTGTGTTTGTATGTGTATCATGCGTGCGGAGTGTGCATGTGATGTGAGGGTGTGTTTGTGCATGTGTGTAGTGCGCGTGGGGTGTGCATGTGTGGTGTGTGTGTGTGTGTGTGTGTGTGTGTGGTGTGCTCTTAGTGTGCTTGTGGTGTATATTTGTATTTTGTATATATTGTGTGTGTGTGTCTGAGTGTTTGTTTTGTACATGGTGGATGTGTGTGCCAGTGGTGTGTGTTTTGTGCGTGGTGTGTGTGTGTGTCCGTGTTGTGTGGTGTGTGTGTGTTTTGTATGCAGGATGCGTGTGCATGTTGTGTGGTATGTGTGTGTGTTTTGTGTGGTGTGTGTTTTGTATGCAGGATGCGTGTGCGTGTTGTGTGGTGTGTATGTGTGTGTGTTTTGTGTGGTGTGTGCGTGTGTGTGTTTTGCATGCAGGATGCGTGCGCATGTTGTATGGTGTGTGTGTGTGTGGTGTGTGTGGAGGGGAGTAGGGGAGTGAGCAGAGATTCCTCTGACAGAGTTCACTGAGACACCGCATGTCAGTGTAAATGTGCTGTGAGCCATCGTGTCACTTCTCATTCTCATCCCTGTTCACCAATCAACACGCTGCCTCAGCCGCCAGTCTCAGCCAGGGGGCGCCACCCCCCACTGGGCCCATGAATCAGACATCATCAATAACTGCCCCATCACCGGTACCAGCTGGAGAGGTGCGAACGCTCCCCTCCTCTGTCCCGTCACCCTCCCCGGCATGGGAGCACAGCTTTTAACCACAGATACCATCCATCACTGGAAGACACTGGATGTCACATGGAGCGTGAGACACAGGCCACCGACTCATAACAGCACATCAATACAACAAACAGAGACATAACCCACCAACACAACACGCAAATGAGCTCATTATTACCATCATTACAGTAAGCTACCTTTCCACGACCTTTTATATTATTACATTCATGTGTCAGATTAAAATGACGATAATAATTTTACGCGAAGCACTTTGGGTTGAAAAGTGCCATATATAATTCGTAATATGTTTATTTGTATGTATTTTTAGATTTTTATGACCATCGCAGTTCATTCATTTTTATTGCGTCATTACTTTTAGGAGTCTTCGAAACACGCTATGATTCATTGGCAATGCATTACATTATGTGCAATGTAAATCCCTACATGAATCTGTGGGGAGAAATACTCTGCTCAAATTCATTTGAATCGGCTTCTGAATTGACTGGACGGCGACAATAAAAAGTTGATAAATGGAGACTCTAATTGAGTTAGCGGCCCAGTACATTTCTGCTCACCATAAACAGAGAAGAATTAATATCGCAGAAATGTAGCATGCGTGCTCGTTATTTCCAGGATTTTAACAAATCCCATTTTGTTTTGTCAACACGCTTTACCTTTCTGTGAATTTCTAACTTGTCTCAGAATTTGAAAGGCCCAACAGTTCTTCCGGGCTTATTTCATCTCTTAAACATCCTCATCTGGGATATCGCGTAATAGGATTTATGTACAACTTAAATGAACAATATTTAAGTGCCAATACGAGGGACAAATTCTACCAACAGCACACAAAGCTCGAGTCAACCCTTAAACGTGGCACATATGCAAACAGTACAGTCTACCATCAACATTCGAAAGCTGCTTTCACACCGGACGCGAAACGAATTTTTCGCATGACAGATTACATTCAAAGTCAATGCAAAGACGCGTGTCTTTGCACTGACTTTGAATGTTCTCTGTCGTGCAAAAAAATTGTTTCGCGTCCAGTGTGAAAGTGGCTTTATAATGCCACAATCATTTCTGGTAAGGGAAAGTAATGGAGCTCTAGAACACTGACTCGGAATGGAGGGAAAAACATTTTAACAGCCAACACTTCAAAGGACGAATGCAGGAGCGGACAGCTGTTCCACCAAACATTGCATGAAAGCAAGAGCCGCAGCCACGGGAGAGCTCAACTCTTGCTGTTTGGGCTGCAGTGTGAGCTGAGGTAAGGGGCAGGATTAGGGCCTGTTCACCTGCAGGTGAGATTCAGCCCGTACATCCCGCCCTGCTCCCCGGCCAGCTTCCTGCTGTGCAGCTCACTCCTGCGCAGTGTCGCCGTTTCCATGGCGCTCAGTCACATGGGCCAGTCCCTGCGGAGTTGCCACTCACACCGAAACATTCCGTGCTCTGCGGCTCCTTGGCATTTCCCCTGGTACTGTCTCTTTCGCTCTCTCTCTCTCTCTGTCTCTCTCTCTCACTATTTCCGTTTCTCGATCTCTCTGCGTCCCTCCCACACCTCTGCCTCCTCTCCTCTCCTCTCCCTCCCTCCCTCCTCCTCCGCTCCCCAGCTCATAATGCAGCGAGTGTTTTGGAGCCGGGGCCTTTTAAACGGCTGTAATTATATCAGGAGATGAGCAGCATTCCTTCCTCAGGCCGCGGTAATTACAGGCTCCTGTCATCCCTCCCTGTAATTACCTGCTTCTGTGTGTCTCCTCCTGCAGCTCGCGGCCCCCACCCAGGGAGCCCGCCCTCCGCCCTCCGCACCCGCCCGCCCCTCCTCCGGCCTCGACACCAGCACCTCACTGCAGGAGGAGTATAGCTGGCAGACTGTGCCGGAGCTCACACACAGTGCTGCCATAGATCCGGGCACCCACACTGTGCCAGACTTCACTGCAAAAACTAGTCAGTCAACAATTTTCATCAAACAATTATACTCGTCAGTACCCGGGGATGCGGGTGCCACAACTGCATGCAGACTTGCCAAAAATGCTCATAAACAGCTTGAATTGGCTTGTAAACAGCTTAAATCTGCTTGTAAACAGCTTAAAATTTGGAAAACAGAAAAATCAGCTTCGTCACTCCCTGCTGATGCCAATGTTTGACAAATATGTGCAGTTTCAGATTGATCGGCCGACCTACCGAGGATGAAAATGGATTCAGACAGAGGGACGGACGGACAGAGTTTTTCTCATCTCAGAGTAGAATAATGTACTTCATTAAACTAAAAAAAATGTCAGTGAGGTGAGACAGTTTGACTCACTTTGCTGAAGTGGTAAAAAAAATCACTTGTTAAGCAGACAGAAGCTTTAAACAAGGTGAGAATTTCTGCTCGAGAGAAAAAAAAATTGAAGTGTCAGTGCTGGAGTCAAAATTCTTGCTAAGACAGACATTTTTGTACTGCAGCTCTCAGTGAACTTTGACCTCCGTCCAGCCGGCGCCTGGACATCCCGCTCAGGGAGGAGCCCTCTCGGCAGATCCTGCCCTCTGGGTGATTTTTCGGAGGTTCTGGTAACGCCCGCCCACCCGATTCACTGAAACCGGTTAGTCCAGCGGCGCGTGAGAGAGAGAGCCTGGGCAAAGAGCTGAGCCGGAGGGAGGGATGTTATTCAGCTTCATTCACCCTTAGCCTTCTGAACATATTCAAAATGGCCGCATCACAGTCAGTGCCAATGGGTGCACATCCATGACCTCATGTGCTATTGGCCAGGGAGGGAGGGATATGGTAGGTTGTCTATCCTCTGCATCATTGCCAAACAGCGGCTGCGTTTGAATAGTAAAAAAAAATTACATCCTAACGCCTAATTCCTAACCACTCCTCTTTAACCTCAGTGGAAAACGTCAAGAGGTAAAGAAAAGGTGTGATGGGGAATTAATAACAGTTTAAGCAGACAACTGCACTAATAAAAGAATCTGAATGCACTTACACTAGGCAACGTGATCATGCATCTCTTGCCCGTCATGTTAATTTGTTTTTGTGATTAGCTAAATGAATGGCCATGGTTTTGAATATTGCTGATGCAGGGAATTGTGGGATGGCGTTATCTCCTTTCTTCTCATGCAGAATGGTTCTGTGTACGCTATGCTAAAAGTGGTCAGTTAGGACAAAATAAAGCACCTTTCCTTAACATATACAGAATTCTATAACATAACACCCTTATCATTGCTGCCATGTAGATACTTCAGGATCATTCTCTGGGAGTCAGTAACTTTCCTAAGCAAAATAGACTATTCGAATGCAGCCAGTGACTTCACCGGTCAGTCAGGTCATTATAATCTGCCTTCCCCAGCAAAGCAGTCCTGTTTATGGAATTCTGGGAGTAACAACAGCGCTAAACTGACTTATGTCTCTGGGTAGCCTGTGCTAATCTGGGTCCTCTATAATGCATAATTGGCACAGGCCCTTATTTTATGCAGTAATGGCATAAGACAAGATTACATTACAACTACTAGATGCTAAAGATAAAATGTATGATATGGTTGCCTATTGACAGAGAGCCTGTCATTCCCAGTTAGCCCTTGACCAGGATGTGTACAGACCCCAGCTAGGAGGAGCCAGCTGAGTTTTTGTTATCCTAGACAGTTTCCGAGACGCGTATCCTGCACACTCCAGAGGTACATTGTTATTGTGCTTGTTGCATGTGAGCAATAATACTACAACTGAAAGAGGATGTATCATTGCATCATTGGGACAGAGACATAGAGAGGGAGAGCGAGACAGAGAAATGCAAAAGTGAAAACAACTCTACCCCCGTGCACGGGCTCAGCAGGAGGCCTGTGTTTCTGACGTGAGGCCGTAAGTATGGTTTTGAGAGAAATGGAAGAACATCTGCTGGAGAGGAGTGTGTGAGTGTGATGCTCAGTGAGTAAGTGTGCCAGCGCCCGCCTGTTTACACTAAACTGTGACTCTTCCCTCCAGAGACAGGGAGAGGTATACAGCGAGGGGGAGGATGAGAGAGAAAGACAGAGAGAGAGAGAGAGGGAGAGAGAGAAGGAGGGAGGGGAGGTTGAGCAGGTCGACTCAAGAGTTCTGTAAAAATTACATCAGAAACCACATCCAGGTGACAGAGAGAGGTGGGGACAGGGTGGTGGTAAAGAGAGAGGGGGGAACAGCGTGGTGGTGAAGAGAGAGGTAAGGAGAGGGTGGTGGTGAAGAAAGAGGTGGGGACAGGGTGGTGGTAAAGAGAGAGGTGGGGACAGGGTGGTGGTGAAGAGAGGTGGGGACAGGGTGGTGGTAAAGGGAGAGGTGGGAACAGGGTGGTGGTAAAGACAGAGAGGTGGGAACAGGGTGGTGGTAAAGAGAGAGGTGGGGACAGGGTGGTGGTAAAAGGAGGGAGGGGGGGAGAGAGGTGGGGAAGGGTGGTAAAAAGAGAGGTGGGGACAGGGTGGTGGTAAAGAGAGGTGGGGACAGGGTGGTGGTAAAGAGAGAGGTGGGGACAGGGTGGTGGTAAAGAGAGGTGGGGACAGGGTGGTGGTAAAGGGAGAGGTGGGGACAGGGTGGTGGTAAAAGAGAGGTGGGGACAGGGTGGTGGTAAAGAGAGAGGTGGGGACAGGGTGGTGGTAAAAGAGAGGGGGAGAGGGTGGTGGTAAAGAGAGAGGTGGGGACAGGGTGGTGGTAAAAGAGAGGTGGGGACAGGGTGGTGGTAAAGAGAGAGGGGGAGAGGGTGGTGGTAAAGAGAGAGGTGGGGACAGGGTGGTGGTAAAGAGAGGTGGGGACAGGGTGGTGGTAAAGGGAGAGGTGGGGACAGGGTGGTGGTAAAGAGAGGTGGGGACAGGGTGGTGGTAAAGGGAGAGGTGGGGACAGGGTGGTGGTAAAGAGAGAGGTAAGAGAAGGGTGGTGGTAAAGAGAGGTGGGGACAGGGTGTTGGTAAAGAGAGGAGGGGACAGGGTGTTGGTAAAGAGAGGTGGGGACAGGGTGGTGGTAAAGAGAGAGGTGGGGACAGGGTGGTGGTAAAGAGAGGCGGGGACAGGGTGGTGGTAAAGAGGGGCGGGACAGGGTGGTGGTAAAGAGAGGCGGGGACAGGGTGGTGGTAAAGAGAGGCAGGAACAGGGTGGTGGTAAAGAGAGAGGTAAGGAAAGGGTGGTGGTAAAGAGAGGTGGGGACAGGGTGGTGGTAAAGAGAGACGTAAGGAGAGGGTGGTGGTAAAGAGAGGTGGGGACAGGGTGTTGGTAAAGAGAAGAGGGGACAGGGTGTTGGTAAAGAGAGAGGTGGGGACAGGGTGGTGGTAAAGAGAGAGGTGGGGACAGGGTGGTGGTAAAGAGAGGCGGGGACAGGGTGGTGGTAAAGAGAGAGCGGGGACAGGGTGGTGGTAAAGAGAGGCGGGGACAGGGTGGTGGTAAAGAGAAGTGGGGACAGAGTGAAGGGTCCAGGTAACTCAGGCAGGCAGATGGGTACAGGTCCCACTCGGTTATTTCTGAGCTCTCAGGCTGAGGCATGCTGTTACTGCCATAAGCATTAGCACCCTTTGTAAAATTTCATTATTGTAATCAGAACTGACAGGCAGTGATTCTTGCGGCTAACGTCTTTGGCAGGAGTGCTCTGCTGTCATGTAAATGAAACAGCTGCGGGGAAATGAATTGACAGATTGAAAAGATGTACACAAGCGCAGGGAGAGAGACACCCACACGCAAGCACACACATATATGCAAACACGCACACTCTCTTACTTCGCACGCCGTCAGCATATGCGTGTGTGTGTGCGCGTGCATGTGTATGTTGTACACACATGTGACTACACACACACACACACACACACAAACGCGCACACACTCTTTTACGTCGCACACGGTCAGCACATTCGTGTGTGTGCGCACATGTACTGTATGTTGTTACACGCATGTGAACGCACACTCACACACATACGCAAACGTGAACACACTCCCTTACGTCACACACAGTCAGCACATGCGTGTGTGTGCGCTCGTGTATGTTGATACACACGTGAACGCACGCACACAAACACACACACACATACACACACACATGCACAGGGACTGTGACACCATGTCGTCCCATTGCATCTCCTTGCATCAGAGGTGCACACAGGGCCAGAGGAATAACAGAGGGCAATTACAGCAATGAGGACGAGTGACGGAGAAACAGGGAGCACAGACTGGAGAGGTAAACGGGGCACAGCGCAGGATACAGGGGCCATGAGAGAGCACAGGAGAGATGGGAAATATACAGAGAGAAAGAGAGAGAGAGAGAGAGAGAGGGATGGGGAGGACGGAGTGAGAAATACAGAGAATGTGAGGGAAGGACACAGATATGAGAGGGAGAGATATAGAGAGACTTCATATATGATTTTTCCTTGTGAAATTACATGGTTTATATTGATTTTAATCAACTTTAAAGGTATAATTACTTAATTATTTTGCGATTTTCATTATTAGTGCTTGAAAACTTGTGCACTATGTTTAAAAGATGCTGACGTGTCATGCCAACAAAGCTCTATTTGAACTGAGGGAGAGAAAGAACACAGATAGACAGAAGGAGAGAGAGACATGAATTGAGGTAGAGAGAATGAGGGATGAATAAAGGGGGAAAGAAAGAGAGGTACTCTGATTCCCAAAGGGCTTTTCATCCGTCGATCTAGTGAGGTGAGGAAATGTGTGCAGTAATTAATTACAGCTAATTGTGTCCTTCTCCACCCTGCCCCATCCTACAATCAGACCTGCTCTGCCCTGGCTATCACCCCAGTGCCCAGCCTCACTGCCCCACACACACACACACATGCACTCACACACACCCACACAAACACAAACAAACACACACGCACATACACACACACACCTGGAGAGAGCACTACACTACTGCTCCCACCACTCTGTCGACCATAAAACACTCACAAGAGAACCATAGTTTCACAAATCTCCAGGGACATTTCTGTCGGGTTCTGACAGTTTTCCCTCCAAAGAATAAAGAATCATTTTATTTTCACTGAAGGAAGGCCAGGTAACACCACAGGCAGCCTGTATAAACGCTTTTAATCTAAGGGATACTGTACCAGGCACCCTATGGCTGAATTACAGCATGCTGGCACAGAAATGCCATTAACTACATATTATCGGTAATGATGTCTTATCACTGCAATTACTACTATTGTTAATGTTACCAGCGCAGTTACAATTAATTTGGAGTCAATATGTTATTGCTCAGGCAATTATTTTTTTGCTTCGGCGATTGATTTTACTTGACCTCATGCTACAATGTATCACCAAGTTATTGAAGCGCAATATTCAATCTGAAAAGGAGTGCAGGGTTTTTTAAAACAATTTTTCCATGACTCTGTGACTTCAGACATCACTGTCTGTGACGAACACCCACCTTCTGAGATTAAGTGAAACATACTTAAAATTCTAAGAAAAAAAACAAGGACATTTTTTGCCCACTGACTTGTGGATTTACCGGCATTTTTGGGAAAACATTATGAGGGCATGTCTACGTCCCTCGTGCTCCTTAAGTTCCTCCACTGTTAGGAGTTTATCAGTCTTAGTAAATGGCGGTTGAGCCGAGCAGGGTGAGACGGACCAGGATTGGCTGGAACAGTGTGGCTGACTGTGCCTGCCTCACCGACGGCCGCGCGCAAGTTCTGCTCTAAACGGGAGCCAAAGGTCAGCTTTCAGCCGCTCGAGGGTAAGCACCGTGGAGACCAGTGACAAAACAGACCAGAACAACGGGACACAAAAACGGGATGACCTCCATCGTTCTCACTGCACTCAACATCACCGGACTCTGCCCTTCCCTTCATCTCTCTCTTCCCCTCTCACACTCAACCACTTAACCTTTCACTTGTCTGTCTACCACTCTCCCATTTATTTTCTCCTTTTTTTCAAAATAAAACATTTGCGCAGGTGTAGAGCCTCAGTGGGCAGTATTTCTTTCGTAAGGACAAATAGTCCCTTCGCAGTAGGACAGAGTCATTATAAACTGTATGTTTTTAACAGTAGAAACGAGTCATTGTTGATGGACAATGCCCCTATACTGGCAGAGCAAAGTCATCATGGACAGTGTCCCTTAGCAGTAGGACAGAGTCATTGCGCGCAGAAGAAGAGAGTCATTGGGAATGGGTAATGTCCTTACAGTGACAGAACAAAGTCATTGTGAGCTGAAGCAAGTCATTGCTGATGGACAATGCCCCTATAGTGGCAGAACAAAGTCATCATGGACAGTATCCCTTATCAGTGGGACAGAATCATTGTACACAGTTTCCTTTTAGCAGTAGAAGAAACACATTGGGAATGGACAACATCCCTATAGTGACAGAACAAAGTCATGAAGGGCTGTGTTCCTTTAACAGTAGAAGCAAGTCATTGCTGAAGGGCAACGTCCCTATAGTGGCAGAACAAAGTCATCATGGACAGTGTCCCTTTAGCAGTAGGACAGAGTCATTATGGACAGTATACGATAGGACTAGAAAAGAGTCCTGTGGATGAACAGAGTCCCTATAGTGGCGGAACAGTCATTGTGGACAGTGTCCCTTTAACAGAAGAAGAAAGTCATTGGGGATAGACGATGTCCCCATGGCTGCAGAACAGAGTCACTGTGGACAGGGCCCCTTTAGCGTCAGCACAGTGAGAGCGGAGCGGTGTCACTTTGTAATGGCAGCGCAGTCAGTGTGCACACCAGCTGTTTAGGGTCGGCGTGGATGATCCCCATCGGGACCCCCTGCGTAGCGGCTGCCGCTGGGCTGCGCTGCGTCCGCTCTCCTTGGTTAAGAGGTCTGCTTTTCCCATTAGGATGATAAAGAGCCTCTTCATCACTCCTCTGCCTCCAGCCAAACACTGACACAAGATTTACTGCGACAGGCGCTTTCCATACACACCCAACGGGGGGCGACAAACAACTCGCCGCGCACTGGGACGGAACGGGTGAGGAAAAAGGTGAAGAGAGTCGGAGAGAAAGATGTGGGACAACCAGAGACAGACGGAAGTCGCCAGAGAAAAAGTTAGAGAGAGAAAAATCAAGAGAGGGAGAGAGAGTGAGGGGGAGAGAAAGATAGAAAGAAAGAGAGAGATAAGAAATTTACAGAGATAAATACATTCCCCTCACTGACCTGGATACAAGGGTATTGATCGTAAAAACAAAGCCTAGCGGCTCCACTCAAATCTAACAATTTCCTTTCTATATAAAGGAAAGAAAAGAAAATCGAGCAAATGGGTCAGACGGCAGGCGAGTCTTCTGTTGGAGGCTCCAGCTCCTCCCAGCAATTTCAGCAGAGCACGTCCAGTCACAAAGGCCGTTCTGACAGACAAAAGTGACTGCGATGAACTGTGCCGTTTGAGGGCTGAACTGCCGAGTCAAGAATAGCCAGGAGGCTGCAGCTCATAACCTCAGAACATAATTAACAGGGGCACACGGAGCTCTGGAAGCACAGCCGAAAAACTGAGTGCAGAGCGTCTGCTTTGGGTTTGAGAGAGGGGCACATCTACATAATGGCTTCCTCTCCAGCAGACCCAGTGAGTTGCACTCTGGATTATACCAGTCAGAGCAGCTTAACCTTGGAAGCTTGGCAGTAATCAGTTTGTGCAATCAGTGTTACAGCATCAGCGTCTGGAAGAGGACGACGAGAGGTGCCCACCACAAGAGCTCATGCACACACACGCGAGCGCGCACACACAACCACACACACAAAAACACACACACACACACACACCCATGCAAACGCCCGCACACACACACACCCACGCAAACGCCCGCACACACACACACACACACACACACACACTTGGATGCATATGCCCACACACACACACACACACACACACACACACTTGGACACATACGCCTGCACACACACACGCACACATACACACACGCACACACAACCACACATGCACAAACACACAAACATACACGCACACACACACATCCCACATTAGCGAGATGTCCATTTTTCTGCCGTGACTCTTTGTTCCATGGCTGCATGCACTGCCTTTGGTAATGATTAGGGAGAGTTATTTCTCACAGAAGCTACACGGACAGTGCGTCTCTGAAGCCCAGTCTGAGCTCAGGTCCCTCTCTGAAGTCCCACTGAGCCGACATATCCCATAATGCCCTGCAACATCCTGCACAAACACACGAGTGGGACCTCATCAGGACCAAGCACAAGGCTTTAAGGACAGCACTGTCAGAATAAAACAAGCAGCAGAGGCTCTTCAAAGTGCGCCAAGAGGCACCAAGTTTACTATCAAGCCCAGATAGAACAAAGACAAGCACTGGACACTTCAGACTATTCAGAAAGTCAGCACTACATACCCAACCTCAGGAAGGAAAATACTCTGATCCCAGGACACAGGACTCGTAATAAGCTAATATTTATAAATTGTGAAGATCTGCCTCGTCTTTACAACTGACTCCATTATTGATTAGCAGTGTTCCGTTAATAACAACTTCCCAATGCTATCCTTATGCAGCGCATAACAGCAACTCAGATCCTTTTAGAAATCCACAGCTGCAGTACTTAGAGTGCGATGCCATTCATTATTAATGAGGTCCTGCCAATACACCCCCCCACCCCACCGCACACAAACACAAAAACACGTGCGAGCAAAATGCATACGCACTCCCATACATACACGCGCACCCACATGCACACACACAGACAAGCAAACACTCATTAAATGATTATCACTAATGATCAACATTAACAAGAGCTGCAATCCTAAATTACTCATCACAGCAAAAGAAAGTGAGGAAGGAAGAATAACTGTCTTATTAAGTCTTATTGTTAACTTTTTTTTCTTGTATAAATACCATATTAGATGGCAAAGCAGCCTTAGTGGCCTATTTTTTTTTTATCATTTTTACTAAAAATTATGTAGGATTGAGATTTGCAGATGAAATATTAGATGAAATTACTTTAGTAAGATGCTCAGTAAAACTCAGGTATTGACTTGCTTTTTGCAGCTAGCATCAAATCTCTGATAACAAGCACATAAACAAGACAGTACGGATATAAAGTGGGGTCTTACACTTAAGAAAGGGTTAAAGCACTGATGTCTTTAATGTGGGGGTTGGGACAGGGTGGGACACACACAAGCTGATTCTGGGCCCGTTCGGCAGCGGGACGTGGGAGAGAGAGAGTGGACAGGAGCTCTGCAGAGAGGACATGAGCGGTCCTGACAGCGTGATACAGCAGTGGAGCCTCGTCTTCAGAAGAGAGCTAATTTATGCAGCTCATAACGCCTCCCTTCTTACAGCCTGACCTGCCCTCCCACTGCACCTCCAACGCTCCCCTTGCCTCCTCACCGCTTCTCCCGTCCATCAGAGCTGTCCCCTACACGGCCACTGTTTTTTAAAATTACTCTAACCCAGCGAATTAAAACTCCATCACTCTCTA
Source organism: Gymnothorax javanicus (assembly GCA_029692085.1). NCBI lineage: Eukaryota > Metazoa > Chordata > Actinopteri > Anguilliformes > Muraenidae > Gymnothorax > Gymnothorax javanicus. The sequence goes on along the minus strand of CM056208.1, from coordinate 28,963,770 downwards.
TTCACTTGAAGTAACTGCTGCATCAGCATGAAGCTGCTTTCACACCGGACGCGGAACGAATTTTTCGCACGACAGATTACATTCAAAGCCGATGCAAAGACGCGAATACACGCGTTTCGCGCGTATTCGCGTCTTTGCATTGGCTTTGAATATAATCTGTTGTGCGAAAAATTCGTCCCGCGTCCGGTGGGAAAGCAGCTTTAGAATGACCGACTAGCATTCTGATCAGACACGGTACTGCGCAAAAGTTTTAGTTACCCCAAAAAAAGCGTATTTAAATCGAAAAATGTATATTTTGTTTTCCACGTTCATTTTGCCGAGGACAAAATGAACATTTGAGATACCAAATGTTAATTTAAAAATAATTTTACTAATAAATGTTAGTATTTTATTAAAAATGGTTGATACAGATAATACAGCTTCACTGAGTCATGATCCCAACATCACCAGACTGCCTGGGATTACCTGCAGTCTGACCAAAGGGAAACTGCACAAGGACTGTGGCAAGCTGTCCTATGTACTAGGAACATGCAGAAAGCCGATCATATTATGAAGCCATAGAACTACAGGACAGTGCACCCAATTTTTATCCAAAGGGTAGTCACACCAAATATGGATTTGATTTAGTTTTTAACAGTTCATGGCTCTTTATGGTACACTTTTCAATATTCAGCAGCCATTTATTTTAGGATTTTTGGAAGCTTCTCTGCCATAGTTCTAAATATACATAAAACTTTTTGCAGTTCTGTATGAGTGATCTTACACCTTAATGGCTATAGACTGCGGTGTGTCAGCTCCAGTCTGTCTGTCACTCATAAGGGGTGGCAGAGTTCCTGAAAACACTCATTTAAAACAACAAGGCAGCTGAGCATTAAGAAATTACATTCGAGTAAAAGTGTCAAATAGAGTGCAACCTCTAATGCAAGGAGGAAAGTCAGGAGACACGAAGGACAGAAAAGGTTTGTGAGTAACTGTAAAGGCCAAAGCCCTTGTGTGGGCTGTGCTGCAGCTGTGCTCTCTGAAGGCTCTGTGTTTTTCTAAATAATAACTTACTGCACATTAACAGAGGAACACACCCTTCTGGCCCCGGGCCCCTTATAATACACACTGGGTCTTGATCTCTCCCTCTATCATTTATCTTAATTGAAGAAGAACAAACAAACAGGAAAAAGAGATAGAAGGAGCCAGATAATGAGAGTGCAGAGCGATCAAAGAGAGAGCAACAACAGGGCCTCTCTCTCTCTCTCTCTCTCCCTCTCTCTCTGTTGCTCCCTCTCATTTTCTCGTTCTGTCTTTTTCGGTCTCTCACTGTTGCATGGTCAGTGTCTTTTCTTTGTCAGTATCTTCTGCCTCAACCCTCTCACCAAGAATGCAAACATAGAAATGTATGCAGGCACACGCTCACACACACACACACATACACACAAGACACCCTGGCACACATGCAAACGCAAACATGCACGCAAACCCTTGTGCACATGCAAACACAAACATCCATGCATACATGCACATACACACAAAAACACACATGCATTAGCACACAAACCCTTCCTCACATGCAAACACAAACATGCACACACACACACACACACACACACACGCACGCACACACACATCAAATATACACACACACAAATGCATATGCAAGCATGCACACACACAGCATGCCTGCTGTTTCCCAAGGCTCAGTTCATGTGCACAAAACACTCTGTGGAACAGCTGGGGAGTCACTGGGAACCCAGATCATATACATGACATCACATGGAATCCACAGCAACGGACAGGGCGGATAATGAGATATGGGACTAAACACATACAAAAGCCCCATTCACCCTCTCTGTGTCTCTCTCCCTGTTTCTCTTTCCGATATTAAAACATGATGTATTTATTGATTTAGCTCCTGCCCCCACCCCTTCAGCGAGAATCTGGGGCAGCAGTTGGGTTTTTAATCAATTTTACAGAAGGTGAAGTCCAGCGGACAGACACTCACTCGGCCACAATAAAAAAACATAATAATCTGAATTATAGTCTAAAGAGATTATGGTGACATAATCCCAAGAGCAAACATCATAAAAAGGAAAATCCTGGCTTTGTCAGGATCGAGGAAGGGCGGCCACGTGTGTGTGTCTGTGTGTGTGTGTGTGTGTGTGTGCTCGCGCATTGTTATGTGTGTTGTAATGTGTGTGTCATGTTTTTCCATGTTTATTTTCTGAGTGTTTCAGGCACATGGATTCCACTGCCTTTACTAATAACACGGGCCCCCAGCTGCTTAAATTTGAATGATTAAAATTAAATCAAATCTCCCAACTACAAAAAAATCTCAAAAAATTTTCTATAACATTGAGTAAAATCAACAATTTACAGTAATAATCAAATGATTTAAAGCTACACTCATACTTTCCTCCACTAAAATCAAACATTCCAAAACTATAATGACAAATTTGAGGACATACATTGCAAAATCCAGGCCAGAACTCAAGAAATCCCAGAATACTGCTGCAAACCCTTCTGCACAGGAAGTGACCAGGATAATGGTACACAGGAGAGAGGAATGAGGGACAAATGAAGAGGAGAGCAGAGACTGCACAGAGACCCAGCACATCAGCACAGAGTGTTCCGGAGCACACACACCTGTGTGTATGAGCGTATGTGCGCATAAGTGGCAGGGGTAGGGATGGATACACAAATGCAAAAGGCTGCAGGCAGGCATTTAAACACACGCTTCCACAGGTCTGGAGAGTTTCCTCTGAGAAATTTCAGTGGTTAAGAGTGAGGGGGGTGAACTTTGACCCCTTTGTGGACTGCTGGTCTTTGTCAGTCCTGCCTTCTCAATTACACATTCATTAAGACAAAAACACGAAGCACACAGACACAGGCACACGCACAAAGACACACAAAAACACACACACATACAGAGACAAACACAGGCACACACACACACGCGCGCACACACAGCGGTCTGGATATAGGCGTAACAGTAGCACTTCCTGGAAGTGATAGGTGCTGTATCCCCACAGCTGAGCAAAAATTGCCACCTCTTAATCCATTAGGTCATTGGATACGTGCTGCTCGCTGTTTTCCACACTGCAACTGCAACTGGGCCTGGATATGCGGTCTGGGGCAGGGGACTTCTCCACCGCTAGAGAGTAAGAGAGGGGGAGGAGAGAGGATGGGGGACCAGCTGGGGGGGGTCACCTCCCAAAATTCCCACCCAGGATGAATGACACGACCCACGCCCTCCCCATCCCCCCACAGGTTATTGACAAGAGGGGTGGAGAGTCAGCCTCACAGCTAACAATACACCAGGAGGTGCTGGGGTGGGGTGAGGAGTGAAGTTCACTGCTGTGTTAACCTCATAAATAGCGCATTTCAGCACATTAACACCTCGAACAGGAACAAAACACCACAAAACACAAAACAAAAAAAGCCCTTCTTAACACATTTTTTTGTCCTGTAATGAGACTTCACTTCATCTGACTGTTTCCTCTCAAGTACAAATATTAGCTGGTTTTAAATTACCGCAAACCTTGAAAAGATTCCAGCTGCTTCATGTTATTGTTAAAATGCATGCCTTATTTAGAAAAAGATAATAGCAGATTGCTTAAGATTTATTTTGGGTTCTTTTATTTTCACAATGAAAGATCCTCCGTGAGCGTATGTGTGTATTCACTGCATTAACCCTACGGGGTAAACAAGCAAACTAAGTTTTCAGCGGCGGTCATAGGATGCGATTTTAAAACTAGCCAGGAACGAGGAACCACTAACGGAACCTGCTGTTCACCATTATTCAGAGGAGGACAAACGAAGAGCTAAGCAGAAAGCCAGCCGACGTCAGTGCGAGTTTACTGCCCTCCAGGGCAGACGCTGCAGCCTTTAAATAGCTTTATCTTGCAACAATTTGGTCTTGTGCAGCTACTGTTAGATCATTAGCACAGGCCTACGTGACGTATTTTACATACGCACCCCGTCTACATTATTCCTACACAGCAAAATGTTCAGAGTTAAATTAAGCTCTTAAAGAGTCTGTTTGGTTCGATTATGGCAAAAGCAGACTCAGATAGACTCCTTAAGAGTAGATTCCACTCAGTAAAGGTCAAATTAACTCTGAACATTTTGCTTTGTGCCATTCTTTCTGGTTCATTTATATTAATATTCATTACATCACTCCTTAATTGTATTTATTTTTGAGTCAGTTTTATTAGTTCCCATTGATTTAATAAACAGTACACGCCCAGGTGTACATATGGAGCGATTAATGCATTTTGTGATGAGCAGTTACGGATCGATTGCATGGATTGACAGTGATGAGGGGAGGGGCCATTTTTTTTACCCTCTTAAGTGGAATGTCTGTTGTCTTTGCACTGTTGAAGAACTAATAAAAGTTCATTGTGCAAAGAAATGAATAAATAAATAAATCATTTATCTCACAGTTGCTGAAGCGCTGCGGTGCTCACGTTTGCAGAGGCCACGACGGAGGACGGCCCGAATAACAGTTATTACAGCAATAATGACAGACGCAGGGGGGATCCGCCTCGTCAAATCAGCCCTTTCATCTGGGCCCATCAGAGGGAGTTAAGCAGATATTTGGCGAGACATGCACCTCTCATCCTGGACAACTGTGTGTAATTATACAGCAGAACACATTCATCTTGAGCGTTCCTCTTAGGATCAGATGAAAGGCAGACAAGACGGGGAGCCTGCAAACACTCCACTCTTTCGGGGGGGGGGAGGGTTAACTGCCATTAAACTTCCTGTATATCCTGTTTACCGAGCCCTTCACCCCCCCCCAACCTCCCACCCCACACCACCCCGTGTGTCTCCAGTCGATTGTCAGTTCATTATTCCTGACTTGCTGCGGCCCTGTGGCTCGGGGACAGATGTGTAAATTGTTGTGCTAATGCAGGGCTGACTGCTGACTCTTTCATTGGGAGATTTACGCACTCCAGCCCACTGTATTACTGTCACTCACAGGACACAAACACACAAACAATCACACACACGCACACACACATCGCACACTTTAAGCCGCTAATGCATGCAAACACAAATAGAGATATACGGACGCACATGCGCGCACACACACTCACACACACGCATTAACGCGAGTAAGCCTAAAAGATGGCTGTAGTGTCCATCAGAGTACCACAGATCAGTGTATCACTGCTCTTACATGTTGGATCCCATTTTGTCTATCTAGGCCGGTTGGTTTAAGCACTGTGCCATTCTGTTCATACATCTACCAGACAATCTCTGACGAAGTCCTGCTCACATATATCAGGACATCTGTCACTGCTAGCATCAGGATGTCCACATTATTCAGCTCGTACACCTCCGTTGTCTCCAGCGTTGAATGTCACATTTCTCTGACATGTAGTTATTCACTCTAACGTATCCACCGACCTTTCCTGTCCCCTGGTGTGTGCACCTGTCAGCTTGCAGTCCAGAATATTACCCAGAATACACTTTGGCAGGCAGCGCGGGTTCAAACAGATGCAGAAGAGACTGGTCCCGGATATTACGTCCGGACCCTGTCTGTGCATCCACCAGTGCCCCTGACCTCTGCGTCTGTCACGATATCAGTCAGAACCAGTCGCGTTACCGTCTCCTCATGCCACAGAGATAGGATAAACCTGGACCTGAGCACAGAAGTTCTCTAAACTACACCTACAAACTCTTATACAACATACTACTGCTCAAATAAATTTACATAGCTGGTGTACACACACGTAAGATGGACAGCTCAGCAATGATAGCTCTGTCAAATCACAAGAATAGCGCCTAAGGTCCACCTCTCGATCAATACAGTCAGGCCTGGATTGAATTAGCATTCGCCCTTAACTGTGACTTTCAAATAAATGCTAGTGAAATGCTTTTTCCTTCCAAAAAAGAATCAGCTCAGAGAGTTCCTTGTAGAAATTGCTGAACTGACCACAATATGTGATTTTAAAGCAAAAAAGAAGCACTCGCTGCACTACCCTGGTCCTCAAAAATAAATTGACCAGCTGATTTCAAAATTCTCAGAACAGTAAGCAAGACTTCTGTGATTTGTTTAAATGTCACACTTTTACCCTATTCAGAAAAGCTACAAAGGAATGATTTTTTTTTTTTAAATCATACAGGCCTAGTAGCTTCGGGAATGAGAAAAAAATCAACAAAACATATTGTCAACACCGCGCACTATGCTCCCGAAAAACATTTATCTCAAAAGCATTGTAGTCAGTTTTTCTTTACTGCCTTTCAGAATGTTTGCTAGTACGTATATCTCAGATTAGCTTTTTAAAGGTTTACTTCTGCTGGATAAATAAGGCGTGGATAATGGGAATAAACACACTTTAAAAGGGCATTTAAGTAAAGGAGAGGCATTGACTGAAATCTTGGCCTTGAATGCTAAATGAACAGGGTTCCTCCATCTGGAGAGGAGCCGCCCCTGCCTCCTGGTCTGTTTGCCGGTTTGGGGGCGCTTCAGTTTGACTGAACACTCTGGGAGTTAATGAAGCACTCAGCAGCCAGCTTGTCCACCCATCTGCTTTGATAATCCAAACTGAGACAGGTCTGTGGTGGCCTTACACTGCCACCGCAGAGCCTCAGCACTGCGCTCATACACCCTAATTGGAGAGGGGGCGGGGCCAGCTAGCTGTTGCCGGGCGCCATGGTGCTGATTGGCATCAGGCCCGGTACCTGCCCCTACCTGCCTGCAGGGTCCTCTGTGCCGCCCAGCACCTGGCTCACCTGCTAATCCCCGCACACCTCCGTCGCACAGGAGAGGCGAGAATGAGGTCGGCCGTGCTGCCCATCTGCCCGTCAGCAGGTGAGAGGCCTGCATGTGCCTGTATACGCAGCATAATACATAAACACACCTACCGTATATATATAGTACATACACAACACACATATACCGTACATACATGCGCAAATATGCACACACAAACTACATATAAATGCACAAGTATGCACCCATACTGTACACACATGCAGAAATATACACACAAACTATGCATACACATGCACAAACATACACACATGCTGAACATACATCCGCAAGCAAACACACAGACTGAACATTAATGGACAAACACACACTAAAATACTATGTATGCATGCACAAACATTGACAGATTTTGCATAAATGTGCAAATATATACACATACATGCAAAATATACATCCAAAATGAACATAAATACCAGCCCTACCTCACACGCAAACACACACACACACACACACACACACACACACACGCACTCACACAAACACACGCACGCACGCACACACACAGTACCTTTAGTCACACATTCACTCATTCAAACATACCGAAATGTACACATGTATGCTAAGGCAATTTTAAATATACAGACCGATGTCTATCTAAAAAATGTGGCTAAACTCGAACAGGAAAAGGGGTATCTTTACCTCTAGCCCTGTCCCTTGCCTGACCTTTAGAGTGCACTCTGTATCTCCCTCAGTTTCTCTTGCTGCCAGCAGCCAGTTCTGATATTTTCGGGATTAGGGATCGGAGCGAGAGAGGAATTTAAACTCTCCTGCCAGGCGGCCGCTGCAACGCCAGAGGAAGGAGAGCAGAAGTGAAATACTTTGGGAGCGGAGGAGACCGCAGGCGACCCGCATTCTTCCAGTGTCGTACATTATTTATCTGCTTAACCCATACGCCCTCATCCACCACCGTACCCCCCATCTGCCAGTCAACACGGCAACATGTGCCCTCATTCACCACTGCATAACCCAACTGCCACTCAACACACCAGCATACACCCCTATCCACCGCTGAACACCCTCTCTACCACTCAACAAGTCTGCCTACACCCATATCCACCGCTGTACACCCTGACTACCACTCAACATGCCAACATATATCCCTGTCCACCAAGGTACACCCCATTTGCCACTAAACATGGCAACATACACCCTCATCTGCCACTGCATAACAGGTCCACCACTTTCACCAACATATACCCTTATCCACCGCTAAACACCCTGACTACCGCTAAAACCCCAGCAAATACCCTTATACACCGCTGCATATCTGCACTACTGCTCAACACGCCAACATATACCCTTATCCACCACCGCACACCCCAACTGCCACTCAACATGGCACCATACACCCTCATCCATCACTGCATAACACGACTACCACTCTTTACGCCAACATACATCCTTATGCACCAATAAACACCCTGACTACCACTCAACATGGTAAAATATGCCCTTATCCATCACTACACACCCTGACTACCACTCAACACACCAGCATACACCCTTATCCACCACTGTACACCCTGACTACCACTCAACACACCAGGATACACCCTTATCCAATACTGCAGACCCTGGCAGCCACTCAATACATACAGGTACCTGCATTCAAGCAGGACCCAGGGCTGGATCCCGCCATGCTCCAGCCTGCCTGCCAGCATGGCATACAGATTAAAGAAGAGAAGCTACTGCTGTTGTAGTTTGTCTAAAATTTGATGAACATCTATGATGAAAAATATGTTGAATATTAACCATCACGATTCTGATAAAATCAACTAAAATCAGTTAATTTTTTTCACCCTTGAATACACCACTGAGACAAAAATCTCCTTTCCATAGAAGACTTGAAGCGAAACACTAACATACCAAACAAAGTCAGTCAACAATTAAGTTAGAGAGAACAAATGGAAAATAAGGCAGCAGGACAACAGTAATTAGATGATTCTAAGCAAGTGAAAAGCTCAAGCAAACAGTCTAAGAGCCCAGTACTTAAACAGTCCCTCCATCAATCTAACACATCCAGGCACTTTCTGTGATAGTGACGTTAATCAGAGGATGCAGATATTCTCCCAGTGTGCTGTCTATCTGAAATATCATAATTGGAGACCGCAGTTTGAAACTACTCTTTTTCTTACAGGCCACCCGCATATACACTGAGCACAGCCCAGCCATGTCCGCGTGCACACACACACACGAACACAAACACACGCACATGCTCGTTTCACTCAGACAGAAGCTTTACTCTGCACATCAAAACATTTATTAGCGCAAACACGAACAAACATGTACACACCCAAACACACACACACACACACACACACACACACACATACACCTAATTACACACAAACACATGCATACTCAGCCAATCACACACAAACACACACACACACACACACACACACACAAGCATGCCCATGCATGAGCACACATGCCTACAAATGCATAAACAAACACACACAAAGTCACATACAAACACAAACATAAATACACAGAAAAACACACACGCACACAGTGAACACTCAGTCACTCCTGGGAGGTCCCACCCATTCCACTGCACAGGCCACAGCCCATGTTAAAAATGCCCTTCTGTGGCACTGATACCCCGGCAGGATGACAATAAAGCAACACCCCCCCACCCCCCAACCCCCGCCCCCCTCCCACTCAAAACATAAAAAGCTGGAGACCCCCGCCCGGGGCAGATGGGATCCTAATAAGCGTTTCACTCGAGAGAAATGTTATTTTCCACGCCGCCGTTTAAAAACCCATTCCCAAACTCCGCTGGAGGGCTGTGCGTGTACACTGAGGAGAGAAGGAGATTCCGAGACAGACGGAGGAGAGAAGAACGAGGGAGGCAAAGACAGATTGAAAATGTGAGGGGAGTCTGAAATAAAGGAGTGTGCTCAGCACCTGAGAGAGGAAAGAATAAAATAGATGGTGACAACTAGCACAGAGCAAGAAACGAACCAGATAAAAACAGAGCTAATTCCAATCATTGAGAAATTTACTTTTTTTGTGTGTGTTATGTAATATTCATATTTTCAAGATGCAAAACACACAAGTGTAGTTTAGATGGGCACTGAGCTGCAGAAAGACATGAACAAACACATAGATAAAACTGGGATGCATCGAGTTTTGAAAGGTAAAAACCCAAGCTGAGCTACTAGTAATGTTCAACACACACACACACACACACACACACACACACAAACAAAAACACAGGAACACACAAATACACACACGTGCACGCATGCACACAGAAAATGCACAAACACTCAAACTTTACTCTGTAGATCACGAATGAATCCACACAGCTTAGCTGTACTCTAAGCTCTCTCCATACACACAGCCAAACTACCTCTTGAAGACAAATATCCCCCAATGAGGGTAAGGAGGAGCTTCCTTCCTTCAAAAGTCCATCTTTCCTTCAAAAGTCTGTCTTTTCAACCAACAAAGAAAAGAGCACCTGATCCCACGTGCAGCCAATCACGTCCTCCTTCAGCCGCTAGCTTTCCGGAGTTGCCATGCTCCAGAACGGACCGGACTGCACAACCCCTTCTAAAGTAACCTGGGCCAGGGCTTCCATAATCCTTCCGACAACTCATTGGAATTCACACTAGAGTTTCTCACAAAAGCTTGTCTCAGGGGCACATCCCAGCAAACAGAAAATGTCTTCACAATGTCACCAAAATGTTTTGTCAATGTCACAACTTTGGCACAGCACTGCAGCAAATTTGTGGGAGTATTCTGTGTTACCTGGGTTAATGACCCCTCATTTTAGGATCTGACCCAAGTGGAACCACAGGTTTGAAACCTGTTCCTGCTCACCTCTTCAGCCTTTCAGTTCCTGTTCCAGGGTTCCTGTGGCTCCTAGATTAAAGGGACAGACTCTCTCTTATCTGGTCTGTAGCTCAGAAGATGGGGCTTGAGGGAATTTGTACAAACAGGTTACGCCGGGGCCCTAATATCTTAAAGGCGTATGGTCACAATAATGCGATTAGAATGTGCTTAACATTCCCGTGGTGATGTAACACTTACTAATTGCTACTGGTAATTGAAATTAATGGAATTCTGGAAAAAGTTGCAAATTCCAAATAGGATAAACCCACTGCCCCCAGGTGAGCACCATTAGCTCACAGTCCTCAGTGCAGTGGGGTTAATGCAATTCTGGAGGCTATAGGTACCTGTGTGGAGGAGCAGTTTGTGTGACCAACAACACATACACACACATACACTCTCGATAAACCACCCTCCAGCACACACAGGCACACAAACACAACCACACACGTATACACTGGCAAACATGGACAAAAGTACAAAACTCCAAAATCTAAACATGCATGAGAAACGCTTGTGTACTAACAGCAGTTTGCCTCATTGTCAGCCCAGACCAGACTAAAACAACCACAGTGCAGATATAAACAAAGCCACAGGAACACACACACACACACACACACACACAAACACACAGCAGCCCACACCCCTACATTCATCAGAGGCACACAACCTCCCCCTGCGCCCTGCGCCCCACACGCCGTCGCCGAAAAACACCCCCTTTCTTAGGCGGCTCTGTCCTCCCTTTCATTTGGGGCACAAAGACGCCCTGCGGAGTCATTCAGCCCCTCTGTGTCCGCCCCACCCCATCTGGCCCCACAGGACGGGATGGGACAGGGCGATGCGCCGCTGCCCGATTTCCATCTGCCAGGGGATGGGGGGATGACGTTAAGGGGACTGTGCGGAAGGTCTCCTCTTCCCTCTCCTCCTCCTCCTCCTTCCTTTCTTCCCTCTCTCTCTCCCCCCCAATGCTCCTGTTCCACTCGCTGCTGATTTACAGGCCCCAGAAACATGCGCAGTATCGGCAAAGCATTAAATACGTCTGCCGTTAATACTCGGAGCTCGCTCCATCGATAGAAACATTAATAAAAACATCTCTTTCTCAATCCCTCTATTCTCCCCCCTCCGCCCTGGGCTCTCTCCCTCTCTTTCTTTCCCTCTCTCACTCTCTCTCAGTGCCAAGGGGCTTAATGGTGCTTGAATGCCACGACTCAAAACTTTTCTTTCCCTTTTTTTTCAATAAAAGATATTTAAAAGTCAATCTCTTTTGACCATCTATCTCAATATGTCATTTATCATGAAACGTATCGATTTCTCCCCTGTCTGTGTCTGTCTCACTCCCTCATTCTCACACTGGGCAGTCGAATTTCTTTTACTTTTCACGGGGCTCTTATGAAAAGTTTACTGCCGTAACTTGTCGATGCTAACCTGCCTGTGGTCTGCCTGCAGATTTACCCACACAGCAGTCGCTCAGCAGAGGGGCAGCAGGGTTCTGCCGTCTGGCACGGCGAGATGGCACTCTGTGTCCCGTCCCTGACCCTGGTGCACCTCTGTGGATGGACAGAGGCACCCAAACCCTTCCTCCCTGGCTTCCCACACCATGTCGAGAGTTCGGGGATCATAAACGCCTCTAAAATATTAACGAGGGCCACTTTCCTGTGATCAATAATACAGTGGCAGCTATCAGCTCCCTGCTGACGCCATTCCCCCTCGCTCATTCGCTCTCTCTCTCCGTCTCCCCTTCCACAGCCATAAAACTAATGCACTTCTGGTCTCTGGCCCGACCACAGAGCTGGGACCCAGCTTTCTCTGCCTGAGCAACTGGATCCCCTCTGTCAGTCTGTACACCATGCAGCCTGTCTGTCTGTCCCACACCAGGTTCCCCATCCATGCAGATTTACTGAAGTTGAAAAATTCTGGGCTGGATGAAGTTAGACAGATGGGAAGATCAGCATAGAAGGATTTTCCAAGCCATTAAATCACCTGTCTCCCTGAACACTGTAGGCCTACAGCCTGTCTGTCAAACCCATAGTAGGAGCTGTCCATTTAAATCTGTTTAACCTGATCCATCTCTCAACTTCAGTAAATCGATCAGAACACCACTGATTGACTGACTCTCAAAACTCTGTTCCATCAGAGACAACCAACCCTGTTTCTGGAGATCTACTGACCTGTAGCTTTTCACTCCAACTCTAATTGAAGCGCCTAGCTGCTAGAAGTAGTTAAGTTGCATTTTCACACACTGTGAAGTAATGATAGAATGAGGACTTTTGCAGTCACCAAAGTTAATTTTCTCAATTTCCTCAAAATGGACATTTTGTGACTTAAGTACTTTTAGCATTGGAGTCATCAATTAGCAGATTTTATGGATCTATAATATATCCAGAACCGTTTTTCTCAAAATAGTCATTTTGTGACTTAAGTACTTTTAGCACAAGGGTCATCAGTTTTCCCCCCTGACTCCATGGATTCACAGCTTGAGATGTGTAACAAACGAATGAGGTCTGTTCTTTAGGACTGGCGTGAAAACCTAAAGGATGGTGCTTGGTCTCCAGGAACAGTATTAGATACCACTGTTCCACATGGTATCTCAAACTGCCAACCTCCTTCCTCAACAATGTTTGTCCATCTGTACATCCAAAAAGCATCCTCTAGCTTTTTTCTCTACTCCATTCCACAACAACCTCTTAATTTTTGCCCTGTCTGATTATCTGGGTCATTCTAAGTAGAAACAAAACTCAGGAATAACTAAGACTGTTCTAGTCCAACAATTGTTTTGGTATTACTCCGGTAACATTCTTTTTCTTATACAGACAGCGACAGAAAACAATCTAGCTAAAATGTAGCAACTGCATTATAACGCATAAGTGTTGTTTTGACTAAATGAAACCATAAACTTCGCTAAGTTTTTTTTTTCTCTGGTGAGAACCATCTGTAATCTCTTTGTGTAGGAAAACATCAGCATCCTTTGGGGACGGTTGAACATTTCCACATATATTTTCAAAATATGCAGCGTAATACGCGAGGGAGAGAGCATTTAAGGCAACGCTCAATAGCGACCCACCAGCTGAAAACAGCAAATAACTTCAGTACAGCGGAGTAGGAGAGGTCAAGAGCACATGAAAGGCAGTAATCCAGGGGGCTCTGTACAGCGGGACCCTCTCGTCATCTCAAACAGCCATTAAAGGGTAAGAGAACAGCCTGGATTCTCTCTCAGTACCTGACGGCCCACAGGACTGTCTCCAGCCCTGTCTTCAAACTCCACAGCAGAAGACTTTACAAGCCATTTTCCCTGTAAGCCACTCTCTGCTCCTTCCTTGTTTTTATTTGCTGTTTATCTTTGAAGTAGAGCTGTGGATTAGGGACAGGGCCTTGTGGGTAATAAAAGTTTATTTGAGATCTCAGCATCGATCCCGTAGGTGCGTCTGAATGCTTGTGTTTAAACTAAAGGGGGAGGGGGGGCTGCTGGGCTTGTTTTTCCATCTAAAGCGGGGGGGGTGGATATTGGGGTGTCCTGTTTGTGCATCCCTGCCCGGGCGGATGATGCAGAATTAGACAGAACGGAAAGAGCCAACAGGGACACCAGTTACAAGGAGCCTTCTTAATGGTCTGGGTAATTAATATGTGTCAACATAGAGCAGAGGTCTACAATACAGGAACCCTTAGCTCAGCGCATCTACAGCGTGGAGAGAGGGGGGCGGATGAAGAAAGACAGAGGAAGGGAGATGGGATGGGTGGGGGAGGTAGATGGATAGAGGGAAAGAAGGACAGAGAGAAGGACTCAATGGTAACCAGTGAGAGGGTTGAGTGTTGTAAGACAGTAGAGAAAGATTGACTGAGTGGAGCTAAGCAAATCTCAGAACTGCATTTTTTTTTTGTAGTATGCCTCTCGTTAAATTCAAACTTTGATCAATCACCCATCAGAATGCCAACTTGGCAACAAAACTTTCGATTGCTCTGGAGTTTGCAGAAAATTTGAGTCAATTATGTGTTCAGTTATTACCTCCACCAAGGAGGTCATGTTTTCCATTTGGTTTGTTTGATAGTCTGTTTGTCAGCAGGATTACAGAAAAATTACTGGCCCACTTTTTATGAAACTAATTGGAAAGGTTTAGCCTGGGCCAAGGATGAGCCCATTACATTTTGAAGTCAATCTATATCATGGGGTGGATGCATAAATTATTTGTAACTTTCATTAACTTTTCGAGATTGTGTATTTGGCCTTGGCAAAGGTCTGCGTTCACCGAGTGCCCTGCGAGTTTATTTATTTTATCTTTCTCAGGTTTTTGAGCATACGCCCTTTTCATAAAAAATCTTTTTTTTTTTTTTTTTGAAGTTTTCAAGGAAGTTTGTGCTGGGACTACATGTAGGGGAGTAAGGACTGTCTATAAATTGTATGAACAATGTAAATGAAATAATCCACTGACCACTGGGACAGGCATGGCCGTCGTGGTGCTCTGGCGTCTGTATTTGCGTTTCTGGTAGTGTTTACGTAGTGTTTCCAGTTGTTGTCGTTAGACGCACTTAAGCTCATTCCATTAAGATCGCAGCATTTTCCATCCCCCCAGCAGGCCCTGCTAGCAAATGCACTGCCGTCTTTGTTCTTTTAAAGCAAAAACATAATCCATTAAAGCTTCAGAATGCTCCCTTCTGCGTCGATCTGATTACTGGGCAGTGAGCGCAGAGCCTCGGGTCAGGGCAGTTGGTACACTGAGGGCCAAATCGCAAAACTCAAGAACAAAAAGTTGCGTCAGAAGTTTTACCTGCTTTTTATCGAAAACATTTCCAAAGCAACTAGGCCTAAATGTAAAGGTACACCCATTGTACCCTCAGAGGTGAGCAAAAAAAAAAAAAAAACTTTGGTAGAGTAGGCCCATATTTCACCCTGACAGAATACTATATATTTCTATCCTCTTAAGATTAACGTAAACTTAAACAGATCATTCTACTTAGCGGAGGACCATAAATCCAGTTGAATGTGGCCAACATGATCTATTTTACCAGCCCAAGGTTTTTCGGATGAATAATTTCAATGGTAGGTCTATATATTTTATTCTGGATCAATGCAAAAAGCTTCGTCTGGAACGTGAGAATTCGAAATCATGCAGGATGAAAAATAATAAGATTCCGTGAGTCGGTGCATTTAGATACCGCCTTTTCAAACACGCAAATAACGATCTCTAACTCAAGGTTGGAAACGCAAAATAAATAAATAAGTAAAAAAATAAATAAAATAATTCCTGCGGTTTTAAGCTAACCTATTAGAAAACCTCACATCGGGATTTAAAACGCAGTAGTTTCCCAAACGCCCCCAACCCCCCCTTTTGCCTTTTTAACAAATACCATACTGACTACCTGCTGGCCACGATCGAAAACATGCTTGAGGATAGAAACTCAAATGAGCAGTCGAGTTTGCTTTCATCGCCGTGTTTCAATGTGACGTCCAAGGCCAACATTTCATAGGAAATCTTGCTCAAGGGAGTAGCCTGAAGATGAGTATTTGACTATGTTTACGAACCTGACAACAGTATTTGAATTTGGGTAAGTTATTACAAAACACGGTTTCTATTTTTGACACGTGTGGACACTGAGACCATGCAACATCTTAGGGTATAAAGTAATACGAAGTACAATAATTCCACAATAAAAAAGGCCAAAACTCGTAAAAAAAAAAAAAAAAAAAAAACGACAAACAATACTAAACATGTAATTATTATTATTATATAATCAGCCAGTGCAATTATTATTGTTACACTTTAATTAGCCAGCGGTCAAAGTTATAATGCATAATTACAGTGAAGAAGCCAAACTACAAAAGTGAGAAATTCAAGGACCTAGATACAACACTAAATTAAATTTCTATTGGGTGCCAATCGGCGTTGCGCACTTGGAAGTTTTAACCCCTCCAACTTTACACCATGAGTTCTTTCTTTCACTCCATCATTATTTTCCCGGAAGAGACCAGACAAAAAAAAAAAAAAAAAACTTAATTACTCTTCGCACACCGGGGGCTCTTTTTACGCCTCTTGTAAGAGATACTCGACAGCTTAGCTCCCGGGTTCTCATCGATAAGTGCGAAGAAGTCCGACTCAAAATCCACCCGTCCGCGGAGACCTACGATCAAAGCAAGGCCCCTACTTGCCTCCGCCTGTCCTGCGCGGCCACTCCGTCTCACTGCGTTTCCCAATCCATTTCCAATGTTTACTCGGGAAACGCAAACTACACTTCACCCATCCACGTTTTTGCTATACCTCTAGGGAATGCTTTGAGGCAGGTTATGGGCCTATCCGGTGTTTTTTTTTTTTTTTTTTTGCATTTTACAATAATGGAATCTGACCCGGTCTCTCATAGCGCTGGCATAGTTGAAACAATAAATCTATCGCCTAGAACGACACCAAGAACAAGAATAAGACCAAGAATAACAACAGGAGCAGCAACAACAGCAAGAACAATAAAAATAATAAATGACAATGAATCATTAATCCTTTGCCTTGTACGTCTGATCAATGCATTTTATGAAACAAAGTGAACACCGGGAAAAGAACATCGAGTAACTTTATAGAACAATTCGGGGTTATAAATCATCAGCATGTCTGCGTCAGTCAAGGTAAAATCAGAATCACAAGCATCATTGAGCCCTCGGTTTCGACACATTAGGGCTGCAGTCGATACGATGCACGTACGCGCACTGAACAAGAAAAAAAGAAGAAGACGAGGAATAAGGTGCAGGAAAATTTGCATAAAGGGCAGCTATCACACGTACTTCTTTAAACCATTTAATCATGAAGTACGATGGTCAGTCCTCATTCGCTGGCTTCATTCGCAGTTCTTGAAACCTCCAAATGTAAAAAAAGTCCTGTGTGTGTGTGTGTGTGTGTGTGTTTATCTAAACCCTTGTGGGTACAAAATGTCCCCATAAGACATGGAATTGCAGATTTCCTTATCCGTATGGCGACATTTTCGGGTCCCCATGAGGAAATTGAGCTATTTTAGGGTTAGGGGTTAAGGTTAGGGTTAGGGATATGCTGTTGAGGGTTAAGGTTAGGGAAAGGAGTAAGGGAATGAATGCAAGTCTATGGAATGTCCCCACAAGACATGAAAACCCAACGTGTGCGCGCGCGCGCGCGCGCGTGTGTTAGAATGTCTCATTCAGAGCATTAGAAACTGCAGGTAATGGCGTGGAAGTGATAAATGTGTGTACGTGCGCAGAGGAGCCCAGCCGTTGTATCCAGCTCATGCACCTTGACATTTCGCAGGGACAGTTAATGAACTGACAGTTGTATAGGACACACTCCATCTCGCCCGCACATATAACACAAATTTACAAGGCACTAGAGAGTTGAATTATAGGGCCATTACACGTTGCCTTATTCGAGTTAATGTTCAAATCACCCATCAGCCACATTTATTAATCTGCTGTTAAACTCCATTTGATTTTCATTCGTGACTTGTCGTCGCAAGCGCAATAATGCTCTTACCAGCCCCGACGACTGAAGACCAGCAGACCTGGATCAGAACCACCAGAAGCCCGACACCCTCTCCACGACGTATCCTCAGAGAGAGCATCTTTTCCCGGTCACGCCAATGCGAAATGACACCAGGGGCTCTCGAAAAAGTCTTTGGTGCCCTTTCACACTTGCGTGCCACTAGCTTTCAGTCTCTTCCTTCTGCAGCAAACGCTCGCTCAACAACACAAAGTTGTCAAAACAACATGTAAGTAAGGCGAGAATAACGCTGATAACCTACTCGCGCCGCGAGCTGAATTTCCTGCAGGACTGAAGCGCACGAAGAAATAAAAAGGAATAATAGAATGCGCTCTTCCGGTTAAATAGACAATTTTACAAGATCCTACGCATGAGGGTAAGTCTATCTAAATGTAAAACAACGCTAAATGTTAACCATGAACAAGAATAACAACTTTCTGGGGGGATCTGCGATGTGATATTCGCTGCCAACTCCACCCGCGTAACAGCAAATCAGGCAAGCGAAGGCGAACGGGAAAACAAAGTTGAGTTTTTCAGAGAGCCATATCCTCGAATTCCTGTTTTCTTGATGAAGAAAACACAGCAAGAAGATAATTCACGAGCAGAGGACAAAAAAACACGAAACAAATTCGACAGGCTTCACAGTCCCCTTCTCTCCAGACGAGAGAAATGGAAGTGCCCACTGCTCTCCAATGTCGCGGCGGTTATCTCTCGGCGCGCGCCAGCTGCTATCTCCGAGCCGTCTTCATCCTCTCGCTCATGCTTCCGCGCGGTAATACTCGAGGTGTAAACGCGGACACGGCGATGCGCACCGCACTGGAACGCCAGCCTCCGGACTCCCATGCCCTGACCAGCCAATCATCAACCATCACCCTCCAAGGAGGATGGATAAAGGACTGTGTGTGTGTGTGTGTGTGTGTGTGAGAGAGAGAGAGAGAGAGAGAGAGAGAGAGAGAGAGAGAGAGAGCTCGGGCATGAGTGTTCAGTGCTGGTAGTTGAGAATGGTAAAGGCAGGATCCAGAGTATTTGGAATAAGGAAGTAGGTTAATTGAAGGAGGAGTTGCCACTCGTTTTTGCCGGTTGTGAAATAAACTGAGTGTAATTAAGAAGCAGTGATCCTGCACACAAGTACTTTTAAATATTCACAGTATTTCAAAAGTGCTCTATTGCTACTTCCCATAATAGAGTGAAGTCAGATAAAGTGGGCCATCAGCTAAAATGGGCCAGATAAGGTCATGTCTCATTGAATTTCAATAGCCAATCACTGTTAATAAAATAAAATTGTTGCTACAATGGAAATGGAGGTATTTTAACTATTTTGATTGGTCTTAAGTTGCTACTATGGGTGGGGCAATTCCTTATATTTTTATGGCTCTTTCAAAATTTTGCCAAAAGTGGTCCAGTTCACCTGACTACACCCTATATGCAAGACCCAAAAAGAGCTTACTGTAGCCAGCAGTGTTAGACCTACAGAGTACAAATAGTAACTCAGTTACAGTGGAAATAACTGTATTGGAGAGCCTTTGTCTACACCTTGTAGCCAAGGTTAGGATTTACCTACTTGCCTACATGCCCTTTCAGTGGAAACTGACATGTGACATTATTTGAATTCTCAGTTCGTGGTCTGCCAATAGTTTACTGCAGGAAGGCCTTTAGCTTTAATTAACCATATAGCTCTGGATCCTTATTTAAAGCCTGTCAGAAGATCCACTTAAGACTGCCACAGACTTTGTGGAGCCTACTGAGACTGCAGGTGAAGGCCATCAAGCTTCTACTTCTTAGGACGTTGTTTATAATAGACATGCATTTTAACTCTTTGGACATTAATCGTTATAGATATGGATATTACTGCCATGTATACGTTTTTCAGGATTATGGGGGTCACTGCCCGTCGGTTTTGTATTAATCATGTCATCGACTATGCAGGCCTATAACCCATACTGGATAATGTGAAAACAGAAATGTTAATCAAATGGGTTCACAAACTTACCGTATTTGCTGTTCATTTATCCTTCACATTTGTTGGGAGGGGATGAACATTTAACTGATAGAATTTTCCGTAATTCTAACCGTTACTGCGGTGTATTATCTCTACTGAGTCCACGGTGAATCGCATATCCACCTCTATGAAAATGCTAACCTTTTTTTACTGCTCTTTTCTACGAATGTTCACGTTCCCCGTCGCTTGTTCGATCATTAGGCACTGCAATGTAGCCTAATCGAACACCTTTTCGTATCTTTTCCACTAGAGGCCGCCATACCATACGATTTACTTGTCAGTGGGAGGTCAGCCGCGATCGAAGTGGCTCTAGCAATTAAATTCTTAAACAAGACAACCAGGCTGCCTCAGAGCGCATATAGAGATATTCTTCTGACAGTCTCCACTTTACCAAATTTATCAACCATATTTGACGTTCAAGCTGTTTTTAAATGAAGAATTAAATGGCCGTTGACTCTGTTATGAATGGACCTCAACGCGCCCATATGAATAAAGGACAGCAAAACTGTATGTCTCCTTACTTGTTGCAGGTCAATCCTGGTATTCTGACCCTTTTGTGCCCTCAGTGCGGAGCATGACTGTGACGTGGTGAACAACACATTTTTCAAGGTTTTGTAGAAACAATTGATACTTTTAATTGTTAAAAATTATGCAGTTCATCTAAAAATGAATTCTTCCCCCTTTTTATTTATCAGACAACAAAGGTTTCCCCTGCCACCCTGGGAAAACAACTGTTGGAAGTTGAGTTGAGTTCATCGCACTAAATGTTTGCAGATCTTAATACCTAATGTGAAGCAAGAGTAGAAGATGCTCAAAATACAGGTCTTAAGTTATCTTTTCATTATTTGAAGGAAAGAGGTTATCCAACATCTGTCACTGATGTAAAAAGAAAATATTTGCCCCCATAAACTTATTAACTGGTTGTGCAACTTTTTGCTGCTACTAGTGCAACCGAGCACTTACAGTAGCTGATGGTCTTTCACATCACTGTGGAGGAATTTCAGACCAGTCTTCTTTGCAGAATTGCTTTAATTCAGCCAACACAGAAGATATTTGAGTGTAAACTGCCAGTGTAAGGTCCTGCCATTGCATCTCAACTGGATTCATGTCAGGACTAGTCCGTCCAAAAACTTAATTTTAAATTTTTTGAGCCATTCAGAGATGGACTTGCTCTTGTGCTTGGGGCTATTGAGATCTTAGACTTATGAGCAGGCATTCTCATTTCAGATGGAATATTATGGAATGCTGTCAGACCTTTATTTGAGATTTAACCGTAACCATGTCTTCCAAAAAGTTAAATTTTTGACTCATCAGCTCACATTTTTTTGGCAAATGAGAGACAAGTTTTATGATCGTATAGGTCGACAGTGGTTTTCGCTATGCTGGTCTCTCTCCCATGGATACTATTTTTGCCCAGTCTCTTTCTAATGGAACAATCATCAATGCTGACCTGATCTGGGGCAAGTGAGGCCTGCATTGTGTTCTCGGAGGAGTTTTTGTGGCCTAGCTGCAGCTGGGAAGATTCCCTACTTTACAAAGTTTGCTCCACTTGGAGATAATTGCTCTCATTGTGGTCGGCTTGAGTTCAAGAGCCTTAAAAATGGCTTTGTAACTCTTTCCAGACTCATGTACAGTGTGCATCACTATTAATTGGATAGTGACAGTTATTTTGGTCATGATAGCTGAGTCTCTTGATCAGAATCCAACTGAACATGCATTTTTACTTGCTAAATGGGAGATTTAGGGTAAAAAGTCCCCAAAACAAGCAAGATCTGAAAATAGCTGCAATACAGGTCTGGCAGAGCATCACTAGGGAAGTTATTTAGCTTCTGGCAAATTCTAAGTGTAAAGACTTCAAGCAGGCATTGCATGCAACTACGCAACCGGCCCTTTCCATCTGAAATTTGAAATTAGGATGCAATATTGCCATCTTCAAGTGGTTCATAAATTTCCCCATTGAATACAATACAAACCATCAATACAAATCAGTGCTGTTAAATCAATCCAACAATAACCATTGTTTTTTATTATTATTTATTTATTTTCATTTTGGCTTCAGCACTAAAATATTTAAATTACTTGTGCACCCTGTTATATGTCTGTTTACCCTGTTTGCATGCGAGATATTTGTCCACAACTTCATGAAGTCATAAAAACTAATTAGTATCGGCAGTATAAATTGATTAAAAATAAAGGGTCACGAGAGGATGTATTAAAAAACACTAATTACTACTAGCATCCACCTTTATCTCCTGAGGCAAAGTGAGAAATTGCAAGCTCTTAAAAAGGACAGAAAATGTTGCACATACTTTATTTAAAAATAGGTATTGTATAGCAAAAAAAAAAAAAAAAAAAAAGTATAGATGGCAAATGGACAAAGTGCCACTAAGATATTGTTTTTATTGCAGATTCAGGATATTTACTGTATAAAGCCACTTTCACACCGGACGCGGAACGAATTTTTCGCACGACAGATTACATTCAAAGTCAATGCAAAGACGCGAATTCGCGTCTTTGCATTGACTTTGAATGTAATCTGTCGTGCGAAAAATTCGTTTCACGTTCTGTGTGAAAGCGGCTTAAGTCTATTGATAAATATCCATAATAAGGTGGATGCATTTGGGTTGGACAATTCAGTAGAATTATGTTGGTAAATGCTTTAATTTACATGCCCAAGCTTGACTGACATGACTTGTGAAATGTTTCATGTTTTCCTTTGATGATACAATTATAAAAGACTTGAAAAACTTTTAATTCTCTCAAAGATCCAAAAGGCAGTGATTCCCAGGAATGGCCCTTGTCATGATTTAATGTCTTTATGATCCACTATGGTGTGCGTGTGGGCCTATCACTCAGGATAATGCATGCCAACATTATTGCCATATTGAGGCTGAAAGCCAGAATTTATTTCAAGCTATTACTGTGTCTGACACAGAGGTCTTAAATCCAGCTTCTAAGACCCTAATCCATTCGGACAAGTGATGGCTTCCACTCAGCTTTCAGTAACATTGACAATTAGCCTGCTTCCTGAAGAACATAAATTGCATTGATTTATAATGTATGTTCATTTTGTATTGTAATTTAGAAAGTCAGATATAGAACTGTTCCACTATCATGCAGCTGCTCACCTGACAAGGATCTTACCCTGGTACCAGACTTAGTTTTCATTAAATTCACAGGGGTAACACTTTACAATAAGGGTACATTAATTAACATTAGCTAGTACAGTAAGAAGCATTAACTATCAGTTAATTAACAGTAAACTAATGGGTCTACTAATCATTTACTAAGGGTGTTCATATTATCTAAGGTATTAATTTATATATTATTGAATAGTTTGATAGTTTGAGGTGTTACTTAAGAGATTCTTAAGGGATGCTTTCAACTACATAATAAGGATGTCAAAGAGCATTAATAAATGGTAAGTTAAGGTTACCTAATGCTTATTTAGCTCTCTGATGCATTACTTTACGGTTAATTAATCAGTAGTTAATGCGTATTACTGCATTAACTAATGTACCCTGATTGTAAAGTGTTACCTTCACAGGGTATCTGGGTCAGTCATACTAGGTGTTTGAATAATGGCTGTGGAGAGATCGACAGAAAAAAAATGAACTAGCTGTATCTGAGAAAACTTATATTGAGCACCAAGCATTCAGAATGCTGTCATCCATTTGTTAAAACAATTTCAGGGACTCTGTCTCCTCTCAGTGCCATCTCAGAGCTTCAAACATAGGGCGATGGCTATAGTTATTGAAATCACATCAGAGAGTTAACGGTTTGAATTCCAGCCCTCTACTAAAGCTTGAGCAAAGCCCTTCTCTCCAGGTTACAAAGGCATTGTAGGAAGTTGTATCACAGCTGTACTGGAAAGAGATAAAATTCTGCATCACAGCGACTTAGAGAGGAGTCTATATATAGGGTTTTTTGCTCTGAAAATTGAAGAGATAATTGAATATTATTTCCGGGAATAATTAAATTGACCCATCCAGCAATCTGATTACGTGTAGCAGAGCAGGAGGAGTGGTGTTTTTAACAGCAGTGAATCGCAAAGATTTGGAAATGACACGCTTGGCCTGGAGCAGACTTAGGAGCAGAGTGACCTCTTCAAAAATCACATAAAAGTTGATTCATCCACAGTAGAATTTTGTCTACTAATTGTCAAGCTCAGTGTATCACGATGCCAGGCATGTGATTTGCTTTAAGTGTGAAATTTTGTGTTCAGGTGTGTGTATCTGTGTGTGTGTGTGTGTGTGTGTG
Organism: Gymnothorax javanicus; assembly: GCA_029692085.1. Classification (NCBI taxonomy): domain Eukaryota; kingdom Metazoa; phylum Chordata; class Actinopteri; order Anguilliformes; family Muraenidae; genus Gymnothorax; species Gymnothorax javanicus. Next base: position 28,939,424 of record CM056208.1, on the reverse strand, counting down.
CGTGTGCACGTGCTTGTGTGTGTTTGTGTTTGTCATGCCTGCAGGGGGTACCGACCTTTCTAGGCTGAAATGTCAAGCAGCCCTGCAGAATGAGCACTGACTGGTCAAGGCTTATTTACATCTCCAGAGGTCCAGTGTGTGCAAGAGTGTGTGCGGCCTTGTGAGTGAGTGTGAGTGTGTGCATGAGTAACTGCACTTTAATGGTGCTTTGCAGCTGTCGACGGCCCAGTATATCACCATCCTCTGTGTTCACCTGTCCTCCATGGCTGTAATCCCCTGGTACCTGGCACAGCGGGCTTTTAGCTGATTGCACTGCCCGACGATTACAACAACTGTTCTTCCACACATACAGATTTCTATGCTTCCAGAAAAGCTTCAAAGAAAATGAGAGGTGAGATAAAATGGTGCAAAGCTATCCAGAGGCCTAAAAATTGGTCATTAGGCTCCCAAAATTTCGGCAGATGTGCTGAAGTGTAGCCACTTGCTAACACAGGGGGGCTCAAACTATTCCTGCGTATGGACTCCCAGGAGCCCAATTTAGGGATTCAGCAGGTGTGAAAGGAAAGAAGAAAAAAAGCAACGCCGGGCTGAAAAGGTAAGAATGCAAGTTGTGTGGACCCCCAAAATATCATTATCTAATACCTTACTAGGAGTGTGAACATGCTCGTACAATGCAGTTCTTAAGTATTTATATTGTGACTTTTAGCGCTGTACTCTAAATAATTGAAATGTACTAGAACTGATAAGGTCATACAGTACAAAGTGTTAGCTGTAATTTGACGTATTTACATTCTCAGAATGTCTGAAATTCATACATACCGCGGCTGTCAAAATGCTACAAGACAGCTCCGTATTGGAGTTAAAATATGCATGTCTCTGTGTATTTGCATCTCACTGAGGAGGTTAAAGGGATATGTGGGTTTAATAGTGTGCGTGGTGCAAGTGAGTGTGTATGGTGTGTGATTGTGTGTAGTTGAAGGCATGTTTTTCCCTGTATCTGAGCATAACATGTTTGAAAGGAAATTGTATAATTGTCTGCGAGCGCATGTAAGTAATTTCATGTCCATTTCTTTTACTCTCTTAAATGGTGGCTGATCAATAACTGTGGTATACGGCCACTCTGTAAGCCAAGGGATAAATGGATCACCTTTAGCTGTAAGACAGATTTTAAGAAGTGATGAACTGCCCGACTGCTGCCCTCCCTTGTCAGTCGGCTCCTTTGCAAGAGGATTCAATCGGACGCCGCCTGCTCTCCAGGACCACCTGAGGTGTGTGGAGAATGAGGGAAGAACCGAGGGAGCCCAGCGAAAGGTCATCCGCACGTTGAGATGAGGAGTCACAAAATGGGCGCCCGCTCTATAAAGCCACTCAGGTTTTGTCTCAGCCATGTTCGCACACAGTGTTAGACATACACACTTAAGCAGTTCAAGCTCGGCGAAGTGTCGCGCTGCCTGATATTGGCTCGGTGCAAAGGGAGCATCGCAGAGCGGAAACCTCCATCTGGCCTGCCCTAGCAGTGATGTTAATCTATTGAATTAATCTATTGAAACAAATGACTGTAAAGCTGAGTCACTTCGGCCTGGTGTCTTAGGGTCTTAATCAGTGGGTACAATAAGTGCAGAGTCACCTCACAGCAAGAAGATCCTGAGTTCTAATCTTGGCCAGAGCCTTTCTGTGCATGTTCTCCCCTTGCTTCAATGGGTTCCCTAGGGGTTCTCTGGTTTTTTCCAGCAATCAATAAACGTGCTCCTTAGGCAACTTGGGGTGGGCAATTGAAAGGGCATTCCAAAAAAAAATTAACAGCAACCTGATTAGTCAACCTATGCCGTATAAATAGATACAGAAGAAGTTATTTCTGGAATTTATTGAGTAAAAAATGGACAAAGAAGATTCTGCAGATCTCCTAGGAGGTGTATCATACAGTTTGTTCTCAGAGTTAGCTGAATAACTTGACGGATTAAAATTTAGAACATTTCCTATTTTTTTTTTCCATCAGCCCATGCTGTGGTTTTGGAGGGCGATGGGTGTCACCAGTGCAGTTATCCCACTAACTCAGCCATCCTGCTTTGAGAAACAGGGCACAGGACTGAAGGTGGACACGTCTGGAGGAGCGTTTGAATGTTTTTGGTCTCCACTGTTGCTTAAGAATGTTTTGGGCCTGAAAAGCACAACAACTGCTAAAAGTATGTACCTGAAAAGAAATTCAGTAGCAAGGCATCCCAGCAGTGAAGACATTAAGGTGGTCATGAGGGGATGGTGATTAAAGGTCACCTGATAGGAGGAGGGGACCCGGTACACGGAGGACTAGCCTCCATCTAGAGCCGCTCCACAGTTTTGAAGTTCTGATGGGACCACTGATCTATACTGGATGGCTGATGACGTCATAATTTTTAAGTAACCGTACCGCCATATTGATGCCGAACTATAATCTCTCAGAACATTACTCACATTGAACACGTTGCAGCCTACGATATAATTAATTGAAAAGATATCTTTTCACAGACACGGAAGAGGCGGTATTTTATGTTTCCCCCTCAGATCGACCTGACTGTACGAAAAATGCCTCAAGGACCGCAGATTTAAATACAGTAGGCAGCAGTTGTACGGGCCTAAGCCTTTAACATTTTCAATGGACAACATCTGCATTTGACAATATAGGAAATCTATACGGATTTTTCTTCATCTTGCCTGAGTGGGGCAGTGGTACAACGAAATTGAAGTCCAAAATCATTGAGACTGAAGAAGACAAGACGTCAATCCTGCACGTATTATTATTATTATTATGTGTGGGGGGATTTAAAAACGTCATGAAAAAAAATAAATTAGCCATAAGCTCGCAACCGTTGTCTTTATTTTAGAAACACTGGGTGTGAGATTCAATCGCGCATAACGCATATGTCCAACGGATGTCTTGTATTGAGTTTTCTCTTGCGATGTCCTCATTCAGTAGCTGCCACGAAGCTAGGCTAATTTTCCTACGACGCGAAAGTGGGTTCGCTGAAGAGAACGCAATGTAAATTTATCAAGGTCGCTAAATCAGCGTTCACATGAGGAGTGAAGTGAGTTATGCGTTATGGAGATGTATGCAAAACTGCCTGCCATTCATTGTCGAGTGTGAATCACATTATCTATTTAAGTAGCTCTAACGTTACATCCTCATTGATAACCTAGCAAAATTAAATTTGTCCATCAGCGGTAATTTAGTGTCAACAAAACCTTAGCCTTTTTTAGTGCTGGCGTAAATTAGCCTTAATGATTTGACCAGTAAACACCTGGTTTTGTTGTCTAGTTAGTCTGGTCTAATATTATAGACAGCGTCACAGCAGTTTTACTGGATTATCTAATTTATGCCGTGTGACATTGATCTGGTTAACTTCTGTAATCTAGGTAGCATTAGGCTAACCTGATGGATCACGTTAGCTAACATTAATTAGAAGTATTCCAATAATAACCGTTACCTGGGCTAACGTTGACACATTATCTGCCATTAATTTATAAATATTTTACAATTTATAGGAAGGATAAAAATATATATTTACTAACATAATTTTGTGTTAATTATATAAAAGGAGAATATGTTGTTTATTTTAATTAAAATATTGAGAGATCGCCAGTGGCTAATAATAAGCAATATATTCATTGAAATTCATTTACGTGTATCTGTCTTTAATTACAGCCAGTGCATTGTCTCGCCACGCCTTCAAAAAATGTCGCTTTCTGCATTGAAAGCTGCACATCATTATTTCTCTGCCATAGAATTCTTGGTTGCTTACTACCGGGCATAGTAAAATGGCCAAAACGACCACTTCCTAATAATAAAAATTATATTCTTCGACCTCCTCCCAACGCAGTTCTCTATCACGTCAGCAATCCAGTTATTCTATATAGATCAGTGGATGGGACCCATTTGTCCAATCGAATATCACATATGCTGAACGGTCAATAGCGTGCATCAGATGTGATCCTTCCAAGAGTCACAGGAATGATGATCATCATTTTCATACTCTTAATCAATGTGCTCCTGAGAGTTCCTCACCAACCTTTTCATTAAGATGGAATTATCCTGCTTTGGTAGAGTAAGATCTATCAATAATGTTATCTCCTTTTGTCTTCCTGGAAAAAGTCACCTGTCTGGGGACACGAAATGATAGGAGTTAAGATATTCTTTAAACAGGAAGTGCTGTGTGTATGCATGTCCGCAACTGTGTGTGTGCATTCCTTTTTGGGGGTTTATATGCATCCGTGAAAGTGTTGTGTGTACTGATTTAAACCACATAATGAAAAGCCACCAGTAGTATTTTCACAAGAATTTCTTTGGCTTTGTGGAACTGAGCTGAACGCCATCCAGAGAAAACTTGTTTTTCACTGCGTTTCTCATGACCTTTAATATTGCTCTTTTCTCCCCTCTCTCCTGCCACCTTCCACGTATGACTCAGCGTGTATGATTCTGCTATGTGTCATTCATTGCCTATGCATATAGAAAGAGAGAGAGGGAGAGAGATATGGGGAAGAAGAAAGTGAAGGAAATAGACAGACAAAAAAGCTTTTGTGAATGACTTGGGAGAAGACTATGCGCCCATTTTAAAAAGAGGGATGAGAAAAGGATATAGGCATAGTGAAACGAAAGAGAAATTCACATTTTGGCAATGACAGAGAGAGAGAGAGTGAGAGAGAGAATAGGTGTACGCAGAGCAGCAATTTTTATGATCGTAACATTTCCTTTCTCTAGCTCTTGCATTGCCGCTTACAATGCAAGTCACACTTTTCTATAGCACTTTGACTAAAAGCATCTGCGATATGACAAACAGTGGAACAAAATGTAAAAACAGGCTCTTAGGTGGAGACCACCAAACACATTCTGTTCTGCATATAATCTGTCGATAGGAGAGTCTTGTTAGTCATGACATAATGACAATGCTGTACCAATGTTAGGCCCCAGACAGATTAATCACCTCAGCATTTCAACAATGTAAGGTCCCAGACAGACTGTGTGTCAAGGCATGATAATAGGTAGCGAGCCGTGATAAACGAGACTGTAGCTCCATATCTTGAGCGAGGAGAGCAAAGCAGAACATACAGTTTTTGAACAAAACATACAATGTATATGAGCAAAATCACTGGTGAAAATCATAAGCTTACAGGCGCTTAAAATAGTTGGGTCGTCACTGTCGCTAAAGTTCTGTGCTCAGCTGGTGCAATCATATTTTCGAGACATAAAATGGACAGATATGCTTTTCCGCGCTGTCCAATATCAGTCACATTAAAAAAAGGTCCTGACATGGTCACGCACGATTTGTCTGGGCACGCTCAAACATCACACCAATTTTCTCTCTTCCTTGGTGGTGGGAGGAAGAATCTCCTGGAAAGGGGGGGTGGAACCTGAGGAGCAAGGGAGGGAGTGATGCTTGTAGAAAAAGAGGGAGGAAGAGGGAGGAAGATAGGAATTGTGTAACCAGTGAGACAGTAAGTTTCTCTTATCCGAACAGTGAAATCTGCCTCTTTCCGAAAAGATCAGCCTCTAAAGAACTATTAATTACGGTTTAATTTTAATTTACAGGCTGTTTGCTCTCTCAAAATGACCGTGGCACTTGAGAGGCTTTTTGCTAAATGAATCGTGTTGATTGATTGAGCTGCACGTTGTTAGATTGAACAAAGAATAAAATACGACATCTCTTTTATTAAAAGCTAATTACGTTTTATGACACTTTTTTCACACCTTCGTGTCACGGATGGGAGGCTGGAGTGGGTACTGGAGCAGCATATAAAGTGTGTTGTTCAGTACGAGAACAATTCACCTCAGGTCACAGTTAGTCTCACATGTAAAGTCAAGGACAATATCATGTGCACCCATATTGAACATGCCATTTACCATATATTTCAACTAGTATTATATTTACATGGCATTAACATCAAAGGAATATTTTCTTGAATTGAAATATATGGCTTTATACGCTGTTACCAGTGCAAAAAATATCTTTTGCCATTGATTCACCAGGATTCCAAGCCACTGTGATGAAAAGGAGGTTTTTGAAATTTACCTCCCCATTCACTTGCATTGCGCATATGAATATCGCAGAATATATGATTTATATTCGATAAACCTATCCAATTCCAGGCAACCAAAGTCTGAAGATCATTTACAAGATTAGCTATACTCAGTGTGTCATCATGAAATATTTAAAGTCGCAGTGTAATGACATTAAAAGATATCAGTGTACTGCAATTTAAAATCCACAAACCTTTCTTTCAAAGATCCCTTTTTTCTACTTTTGATTTATATGTTTGGAAATTTCAAAGTAGCTTCAGTAGTGTTAATCCAAATTAGAACACTGGTATACGACTCAGTAAATTAGCTGTGGAGAATGAAAGATTGATGGACATTGGAGAGGAGAAGGGGTTTGAGAGATTGAGATGAAGTGAGGCATGCATTCTCTTCCCAGTGTACAGGGAGCAGTAAACACAATGTACATCACTGCACCACGGTAAAAGCAAGGGGTCATCTAAAGATACAGCTGCAACTGCTTATATTTTGCTTCTGTGTCTGTACCACAGTGTCGCCACTGACACGCACATTCACAGACACACAAGTTGACACAACCAAACACACAAAAAAAAAAAACACGTAAGCATGCATTCACACACAAACAAAAGACTGGGTTCAGGCAGGCATGCACAGTTGCGCATATATGCACATACCCAGACAGCCATAGACACACAAAAATGTAGCTACATGGAGGCTACATGCATTTGTGAAAAAATACTCAAAGTAACTAGTATTTATTTTTGAAACTGACGTTCAAATACGTTTTTGCACAGGTTACCTTGTCTATGTTTTTGTATTGTATACTCGGTACATTTTTTTCCCATCAAAAAAAAAAAACCTGCTGGTTTATTTCTGCAAGACGCGTCCACTCCAAGCTCTTGAAAGAGTGAAAATTAAATTTGGAATCGGTGTGAAGTTATGCATCAGAGACCAGACACACTAGTGAGATCTGAACTCTGTGTGTCCGTTTGATTCCTGTAAAGTTCCTGTGCTCTCAGCTTTAAAAGACGACCCGGGCAGTGGGAATTCAAGAACCAAAGGAATACTTCCAAAGACAGCACTGTGGCTTACAACACCAGCTTTCCCAGAGGAAAACAAAAAAAGAGACTTTTTCCTATCTGCAGTGCATTATACATTTTTTGTTTCATGTCTCTGTCTTTTCCAGATCATGGCTCATTGCGGGGGAACCCAATAGCCTTTGGCTGCTGTCTGCTTGATATCAGCCAAAAAATCATTAATCTACTCCTTTATTTCCCTCCATCTTCTTTTGCTGTGATTTCTCTTCAAAGGAAGCATAGGCTTACACTCACACGTTTGTCATCTTACAACGCAATATGTCATCTCATAAATAGCACTTTGAGTGATATATTTTCTACATATGACATTTTACTGCATTTTTTTAAAAATCCATCAAAGGGATTTTATTTAGCTTTCTGTGTCTTATATACATTGTAATCTAGGTAATTTTACTAAGTGAACACATGGCTGTGTTTAAGGGAGTCGTTTGCAAGTTATCAGTTAAAGGCACAGGCAGTGCAATTAGAGCCTGCATTAGATGAACAAGACTAGGTCAAAACATAGTATACGACTGGACCTGGTTCATGGCCATTCATTTTAAGGGGCAACAGCAAATAGGGAAGCCTCAACAGGCAATGGCTTCACTTAGTCACAGACTAGGCAATTGCTTCACTTAGTCACAGACTTTCATGTTTATTTGGCTGGCCCCCACTTAGTGGCCTTTCAGTCAAAAACATGAACGCCCCACCAATTACTTATTTAACAAATGCTGACTGCAATCTTTGTATTATAAAGTCAATATAGGTTTAGGATCAAATTTATTGTTAATGCACATAGCTAGCCTTCAAGATTACAGCAACAATTAACATGCTTTTTTTTTCTTTTCCAATTTAGATATACACATCGCTCCAAACCAGCTGTTATTGATTTTCTAACATAGACAGCTCATATTAAGTTACCTGATGAGCAAAAATTAACATAATCCCACCAATTTAGTCAGCCAGACAGAATGGCTGTTAGCAAAGCAGTTGTGAATGCGATCACCAGTAAAAATTCACTAGTTAATGCAAACCATCTTTTATGAATGAATAGTACAAGCGGCTTGCCAAAACAACTAATAATTCGTTAACGGCGTAGCTGAAAGTGGGCTAGCTGAGTGATAAAATAATACAGTGGCAAAACATTATTGAATTAAAAGTCCTATCTGCAACTTTTCTCTTTGTACTAATTGTTTTCTATTGCTGATATGTGAACAGACTAAAGCTGAACTTAAAATATGTGACCTTTCCCAACTTACTTGGTTGCCTATAATAGCCTGTGGACTGATTAATATATGGTGGTATCGTGTCCAATTTTCCACGAAAATCAAAAGGAAATGACATTTATGCATGCTCCCAAGCGCTTAGCCTGCCTTTCTTCACTTAACAATACCAACTCAACAATACCAACATGAACAAATGACCCGTGACAATAAACAATGTGAGACCTTAGAATTACAGGGTTCTAACTAACATTCAAAAGTTTTGAGGAATTTGCTTGCAAAGTTTGGCTGCTCAGTGTACACTTAGGGAACTGGAACTTTGTAATTCTGATCTGAACCCAATTTGACAAATGAAGACCACAATGGAAAAATGATCAGAGTCACATTTTCTTGTTTTGGAGAAATGATGAATGAAAAATTCAAAACGATCTTACAAACAAAGCACTGAAAAAATATGCAAAAAAAAAAATATAATAATATAGTATATTATTATATCATTATAAATATTATAATAATATATAATATATAAAATATACAAAAATGCTAAATTTGGACTCTGATCATTTTTCCTTTGTGGTCTTCAAATGAATTGATTACCCATACTTAATCAGTAGATAGAACTACTTATTACCAATTATGTGCAATAGTTAACTCAATTTTGACCAAAATGTCAGAACCCTGTAATTCTAAGGTCACGAATGGTAAGTTGTAATAATACAGCAAGCTAAACTACTATGCTACATGAAATGATGAATGCATAGACTATGTTCCAGGGTAATGCCAAAAACGTTGGTTCCTTAGGACCTCTTACGCGACTTTGTAGCTGAAAGTTACTCTTCCCACTCCGACCATCTGTTTATAACTGGATTGAAGGGGCACTGTCATAACATGCGCATGCGTGACCTTTAGGAACATGCCAAGATTTGCAAAGGTAAATTTACCAGGAAAATCTCATGGATAATTTTTACTTTGAAAGGATTTTGAAAGTTCTGCAGTCTAGCTTTTGTTAACTATAACAATAAGACAACCATATAGATTTACTTTGAACAAATGGCAACAAATGTGGCGACCAGTCCAGAGGAGACAACTCAGGTAAAGTTCTTGTCATTGCTGAACAATTTGCTGTTTTAGCTTATGTCCTTGCAAAACTAAAATCAACAAAGACCTTGTTGCCTTAGGGCACACTAATCTCTACCAAGTGTAAGAGCTCTGGCCCTACAAACAGAACAGGACAAATCAATCCAGGATTCCCACTTAAACGAAAGGAGAGCGTTGCTCTCTCTGCCAATATGGTACCACATCAAAACCGTGCAAAAATAAAAACTCAAACCAATTGAAAATAGCTTGAAATAGCTCTCAATTGAACATTTGGAGGTAAAAGAATGCTAAATTATAAACAAACAATTGCGAGTTCACAAACACATTAGGACTCAGACAAAAAAACAACAGCTCAAAAATACACTACATTAATCAATCTTAACGACAAAACAGCTGAAAGATTGCAACAATAACTCTTGATACTCAAAGATCCTTAAAATTCTTTGCCTCTCTTGAAAACGTAAGGGTAACGATTTCAAGATTGGAGCGAAGATTTACGCATTTTGCAATAGTACTCCCCAAGGTTATTGTTGTCTCAGCCCAGAACCAGATGCATTCAGTACATTAACATTAAATAACAATAAAAAAAGCCTATTTAATTACACTGACACATTAGCGTATGGATTCAATTAAATGAGAGTTATGATGGAAACTATCATGTTAATAATGAAGTGTGGTGACACATTGATAATATACCCTCTGGTTAACTAACAGTAAGCGTTACCACCCGGAAAATGTAGCAATGCTAACAATGTTGAGCCTATGGGTGATAGCTTGACTAACTGTGATTGATAAAGCTGGCTAGTTAGCTAACGCTGTCCCATACAAATGCAGCCCGTGTATCATGCTACAGTAATGACTCCTGAGAATGGATTACTTCAATGTCACTAAGCTAGCATGCAAATCTATGCATACAGCCAATGTATGCACTCTGTAACAAGACGACGAAGTTAACCGAAATAGATTCCATATTTAATGTGTCTAAGAATTGGGACAACCTTAGTCTTCGAAATGTGTATTTTATTACACAAAATGTGGTCTATATATGCAGCTGACTAGGTTCTGAGGCTCTGTCATGCCTTAAAAGCCTCCTAGTGAAGTAATTAATGACTGTTTGCAGCTATTCATTATAAAAGGGCAAACGCTGATGGGAGAACTCCAACACTCGACCAGCTATTAGCGTAAGTTCATCACTCACTCAGTCACTCATTCACACACAGGCCTCTGTGTATATTGAGCTAGCCCCTGTTTTTCTGCGTTCTAGGCAAAAATCATCATGGTTATGTCAAATACTGTAGGCTATATGAACAAGTGCTCTCCATAAGTACAGAAAAGTTTGCTGTACACACAAGACATTCAGGATTTGAGACACAAAGATGAGTGTGAGACAGGTTTTATTTCATGGTCCCGACATGTTTTACAACTTCATTTGTGTTCAGCTTTGGTAAAGTAAGATAATGGGTAACTGACAGGTGTATACTACTGCTTAGGTGCTCCACGTCTGCCTGGAATGTTATCACATCGGTGGAATGCATAGCATCGCTGCCGCGTGGCAAATGTCCTGAGTTTGAGTCTGGCCTGGGCTATTCTGCATGGAGTTTGCATATTCTACCCATTTGCATGGGTTTCCTCCAGGCATTCCAGTTTTCCTCCCACAGTCCGAACATGTGCGTTTATGAGGCTACTTAGAGAATAGCCTATAGCTGTGTAATGTGAGTGCGTGGTATATGTGCATTCTGTGATCATTTGGCAAACTGTCCAGGGTAAATTCATGCCTCCTGCCTTTTAGATGCTGGGAAAGACTCAGCAATACTGGCGAGGAATAAGTGGGATAGATAATGGCTGGTGGGTCTAAACTCTAAACATGGGTCAGATCTTGGATTTTTGCCTCTGCTTTTCACCTATGCAACTGGAGGCAGTGCATTTGGATATGTTTGTGCATGTTCAATTGTCATCGAATGCAAAGGATTTATACTGAAGTACTAAATACATACATTACCTTACTCATTATCTTTGCCATGAGGTATAGTGATCAGTTGTGTGTACGTGTGTGTGTGTGCGCGCGTGCATGTGTGTGTGTTTGTCAGCAGGATTATTCAAAAACTATTCAAAAGATTACCATGAAATTTCATGTTGTACTATTTTAATGAGAACAGGTGATTAAATTTCCTGGCCAATCCGGACACAGATCTAGATTCTACAGCTGATTATATATGTGTACTGGATCAAAACTTGCTTGTGGAGGTATACACGCTCTGAGTGCCCTCTCGTTATTATTGCTTAAATTTGTCTAGTTACTTTTGGCCATGCCAAAAGGGGATGATTCAATTTGGCTATTCTTACATGGTTCGTGGAAGTAAATTCCCAGAAATTGAAGCTCAGACGACTCTGTAAGATCACATTTACTCTGTCAAGTCCAATGCACTGTGCAAGAGAGCAGAGCCAAAGTAACAAAAATTGCTTTGCTGTCCACATCAAAATATATATATAGATTTATTAAAAAAGCCCAAGCAAAATGTAAAATGGAGAAATCAATAAGAGAAAAAAGGTAACTAAATACATAAAGGGATGAAAACCACACCAGGATCAATAGGCTCCCAAGAGGAGGAAAGATGTTTGTGTGTGTGTGTGCGTGTGTGTGTGTGAGTGCATGCCATACCAGCGCACGTGTTTGCCTATACAAGTGCCCTGTGTGAGAGTGGCAAGTAGAAGCTTTGCAAAGCTCTTTCTTGTGTTTTGTGGGCTTTGTGCAGTATTGACTCGCTGTGTGTATTACAGGAAATCCCAGCAGCGACCACTGCCCCTACGACACGCAGCCTTGTCTCCTGAGCGCCACGCATCTGGTATCCCACAACAGGAGACAGACTGGGAGAGTTTGATCTGTTTCTGCTATAATACATCAACAGAGCACACCGCAGAGGGACAGAATGAGAGAGGGGGAAAAACATGATAATGGACAGCAAAAAATGAGACCAAGTAACCCTTGCAGACAGAGATAGAGAGACAACCAAGGACAGTGAGAGACTGTGGGAGGCTAAACAAGCATCACATATTTCTATTACTTGGCTAAAATCGACACTATATTATTTTGTGTATTACTTTTGTAATATGTCATTGTATAATGGAGTCAGTGGTATGTTACGATTCTACACCCGCGAATGCGCACGTCAAAATAACATGCTGACTTCTGGGGATGCGCGTACCAAAACTCCATACAGACATGGCAAAAAAGAAAAAAAGCTTGTGAACACCTTTAATTTGGTTGTAAACAGCCTAAATTTGAGAATATGGAAAAATCAGTTCATCAGTTCCCACCTGTGTCAATTCTCAATGCCCTTGTGGCTTTTGGATTGATTGACCAATTGAGGTGAAAGATGCATTCAGACAGACAGCTGGACAGTTTTCCTCATTTTATCGTAGATTTAGTGTCAGTACTGTTTCAGTGTATGTTTATTTCATGCACACAAGCATATTGTTCTGTTGTTAGCTGTAGTCATTACTGCAAGGTCTCATATTCCTTTCATTTCTTAGGTTATACTAATGCGAACTTTGTCCTACCGATAAAGCACTTTGAATCTGAACTTGAGAGATGGAGGGAGAGAGAGTTTCACAGAAAGGGAGAGAGAGGCTGTGGAAGTGTGAGAGAGACACTTCTCCAAAATAAACTGCTTTGAACTTTCATGTTTATGTAAAGCAATGGCAATACATTTAATACGTCATGACAATAATTAAATTGATTCATGAATTCCTAAATTGAATTGAACATAGGCAGCTGATGTGAAATAGAGGGAGAGACAGATACTACTTCAGAGTAAAATGTTTTGTAGTTTGATATTTATGTAAAATGCAAGCAATAAATTTAATATGTAATACCAATAATTAAATTGATTCACACATCAAGGAATTGAATTGAACTGAGAGAGAGAGACAAATGATAGCATCACTTCTTCAGTGCTCACAATGTTATATCAGAAACCACCCCATAGCTCCCAATATTTCAACTGCAGATTAGTAACAAAGTGAAAAACTCATTGCCTAATTAAAGACTAGTATATTAGAGTCCTGAAAAAAAGTTGGTCAAAATTGAAGTTTATTGCAAAACTAGGGAAGCACAGAAAAGGACAATAACAGCAGGGTTTTCAAAAAACAAAAATCTGAGTGAGAAAACTCAAAAATAAGCTGATAAAAAAACAGTAATATCTCAACTGAAATAACCTGCTGATTCATTTTTTTTAAATCCCGACAATATCTTCATAAGCAGCGTCCAGGTCCCACACATAAATAATATCTCGACAAACCTAATCAATAGTTCATTAATTTTCTCTTTCTGCCTCAATTGCATGCTTATCCAAATACAATTATATGGATCGGGTAAGGAAGCGTAATCTGACCCCCGGTTTTCCTCATCGCTATGGCAATTAATCCTATCTGATTGGCTGGATTTTTAATTAACGGGATGAGAAATTAATACAATCAGAGATGTTTGTCTTGCTGTAAGTGCACCACATCCTCTCCCTCGAGGTGTTGCAGGAGGCTTCGGGGAATGGAAGTACAATGAACTACATATGACGGGGGCTTTGGAATTAGGGGAGGGGTTCACTAAGGTCCTCGACAGCTGGTGCAGTAAGAAAGGCGGAAAAAAATGTGAATTCATATCAACGCTAACCGTCCAATCGTAGCTAATGCACATTTAACGCCACAGATTCGCACCCTTCTTTCCCCCGCTTCAGCCGCGAGCTGAGATAATTGCTTAATTAATGTCCCGCCAACTCCCCGCTCTTTTGGGAAACTGGGGTCCTCTTTAATCCTCTGGAGCCCCCTCTGGCTAGCAAATACAAGCAAAGCGCCATGGGAATCCCATCACCGTGATCGACGGTGGACAAAATAAAAGGCTCTTGAATAATCAGGTGATGGCGGTTCCCATTGTTAAGATTTCTGCGACCGAGGGTTTAATCCTTTCTGTGTTTGGTGTTTTTTTTGTTGCTTTTGCAGGTAATCTGCTGCCATCAAACAAATTTCTTAGTACGGGCTTTCAGACAAAAATGCTTCAATCCCAATATGATTTTATCGATATTTATAGGAGAATTTTTTTCGATGGGTTGGGGGGGCGGTGGGTGGTGGACTGTTTTATATCAAAAAATGAAACAAAGGTTGAAATACAATTTTTGTTGAAAAATACATTTTTGTGATATTGCACGGTTATGTAATACGAATTAATGTGGAAATCGCAATGAGATCAGTGCTGAACTACTCCAAGCAATCGGGAGGAAATGGGATGCAGGGTATGGTAAGAGTGGCTACTTAGTCCCTGATTAACGAGTATGAACAAACCTCGTCAAGCTCGGGCCCCGACCTCACCACCGCTGCGCCCTTATGTTAATGTCAAGTCGCGAATTTATAATAAATGGGGACTCGTCCAATTGAGAATTTTTTTTCCTCAATATAAAATACACTACTGGAGCTTTGGATGGTGATTAACAATTAGCTGTTGGGTGAAAGCATTTCATATCAGTGCCCGAGCATCAATTATGCATCCGCTGAGTATTAAATGTGCAGAAAAAAATGGCACGAAGTATCATAACATTTAATTGCAGCCCCCCCCACCAGTGATGTGTGCTGTGTGGCAAACGTTCACTTTCCATTGCCTCTAGTGACGGAAAACCGCGAGTAAAGGACAGACGAATTTTTTGCGCAGTCAAATCAATCAATTAACTTGCTTTAGGCGGAATCTGTGTTACTAATTACCCAATCAGAAGCGAGTGGCCCCCTGAGCTGGCCACGTGGGGGCCCTCGGCAGCCTCTGGGGCCTCCTGGCCTGTCTCTTCCCCTCATTAACTCCTGTCCTCATCTCTCCTTGTCCGAGCACTCCCGGGAGGGGCAGGGCTTTCTGGGTAATTCAGTTCCTCGTCTCCTAGGTGACCCCCAGCCTCAGGGCTGACGAAGCAAACGGACGACTCTTTAACCACCTCTGGCTCGTCAAACTTCCACCTCCAAATGAAAATGGAATGAAGGCAAGGCCAGGACATTGGCACCTCTCTCTCTCTCTCTCTCTCTCTCACACACACACACACACACACACCCTGTCTCTCTCTCACCCACTCTGTCTTTCGCCCTCTTTCTCTTTCTGTCTCATTCTCTCTCACCCGTTCTCTTTCACCCTCTCTCTCACTTTGCACCACTCTCACCCTCTCTCTCTCTCTCTCTCTCTCTCTCTGGTGAGCACTGCCTCTGTGTATGTGTCTGAAGGCAATGGGATGGACTACCTTCACCAGTCAACAGTGCCAGTCAGACCACAGTGAACTTCATTGGCACAGTGGCCTGATTGTGTAGATAATGACTGACCATGGTCTCCATAATCACAGCTATAAGTGTTGCAAATCAAGTTATCAAAATGTACTCCCTTGCTTGTGTGGCGAAGCAAGATTTGTTTAAACAGTAATATTTTTTTTTGGGGGGGTAATTTGACCACTCACATGCATCACTTTGTTCTCACCTCAATAAAAGTGAAAGTAACATCATCCTAAACAAGTTTAGTTGGTGCCCTTAATTCTTTTAAAAGCTGCGTAGATACTGACATACCCCTGGTGATGCATTGTGGGAAATGTTAGTGCTTGATCATATCTGGATAACTACAAGTACATACCAAACCACATCTCAGAACCAAAGGTGCCTTCACAGTTTTTATGTGTTAAATTGATTAATGGTGTTTTTATCCAGAGAAAGAAATGTATGTACATGTGGAGGCTATTTCTGTTGGCAAACCGCAGCTGGCCCTCTGATCACTGTGAGCACTTGAAGAATAAGCAGCTTTCGCTCTCTCTCTCTCTCTCTCTCTCTCTCTCTCTCTGCCTCACTGCCCTCTTTCCCTGTTCTGTTGTTTATAATACAAGCACATTAATAGGAGTGAGATAATCTGTTTTCCGCCTGGAGTTTACGGCACAGTTAGATAGCTGGACGGCTGCTCACTACAAACAGCAGGACAGCAGCAGGCCGGCCGCATCCTTCTCTGCGCTGATAACAGATTATAGGACAATGGCTTTTAAGCAGTTGCTTTGAAAGATTTGCCACAGAACTGGCAATTCAGCCTCATCAAAGAAAATATCTGAATCAGTACTGTCCCTTAAACACATTTTAAGATGATTGCAACAATCCAAATGAGCATGAATTTCTAATTTCTTCATACTCACGTGCATTTTTTTTTTTTTCGCAGTGCAAACGTTTATGAAGAGACACACTCGTATGCAAGCACATACACAGATGAGCCAAAACATTATGATTACACTGTTAACCCTGGTAAGTGTAGTGAACTCAAATGTTTTGTGGAAACCGATTACTTCAAAAAAAAATTGTGTATGCCAACTTAATGATCTTGTGTTTACAGCACTTAAAAACGTAAAAAAAAATAACTTTACCTTATTTTCTATGAGTTCCTTCCACAAAATGCAACTAAGTTGGCCCACACAATTTTTTTGAGGTAATCAGTTTCCACAAAACATTTGAGTTCTCCACACTATCAGGGTTTACAGTGCAAGTCACAGAAAATCTTTAATGGCGGTCACGGAAGGAATGACTCACAGCACGCAGTGCATCACACCTTGTGGCAAATGTGGCTAAATTTGTAGCTGCGGACAGGTCAGAGTGCCAAAAATAACCCCTGTCAACTGTCAACAGTGCCTAGCATGGACACACAAGCATTGGAACTGGACTTTGAAGCAATGGAGGAAAGTCCCACTATCCAGTGAGTCCTGTTTTCTTTCACATCATGCACATCAGCTGTGAGTGTGTGTGCACCGCTTACCCGGAGAAAAGATGACACCAGAATGCACTGAGGGAAGAAGACAGGCTGGTGGAGGGAGCATGATGCTCTCGGAAATATTCTGCTGAGAAACTCTGGGTCTGTCAATTAGATGGAGCGGTTTTTGTGGCACTCAGAGGACCAACTGCATATTTGGATCGTGCTCATAATGCTTCAGCTCATCAGTGTATACAAAACACACACACACACACGCACACATCACGTGCACACACACACACACACACACACATGCACACACACACATATCCTTTTCTCTTTCCTTCTCTGACATACACAACAGCATAAACAGACTGTTAGGCACACTCACACATTATTGACGGATGGAGTGTGCATCACTGGGCTGCTTAAGCGACTAACATGTTGTGGCAGGTGAATCAGTCTAAGATGGCTGCCATCCCTTCCTCATCAGCAGCTCTTCTCCTCCTGAGCTGATCATTATCCGGCGCTTTGAGGAAACGGTCCAGCAGCGTCCCCAAGGAGGGATGAGAGACACGGCGGGCTCTCCCTATGATACGAGGCGTGAGGGGAGGGTGGGGGGCGGCAAGATTCCTCAAAGAGGTGCTCCCTGGACCGGCCTGAACCCCCTCAGGGTGTGGTTAATGACTTCCCTCTCACTTCTGGGTTTATTTTTTGGTTGGGCTTCAGAGCTGAAAAGAAAAACGGAGCTGAAAAGAAAAACGACAGGAAGAATTAGCATCTCTGAACCCGACATTAGCTCTGAGGCTAATTGTGGGTGTATGTGTGCACCAGTGTTCATGTGTGCGTGGTTACATGCGTGTGTGTTTATGCGTTGGTGTAGGCAGTATACATTGTGCGTGTGCTTGTGTGGTTTGGGGGCAAAATCTCTCAACCGTGGACGTGATAAATATTCCTCCCTAAGAATCCTCATCTTTTACAAAAACTATTTACAGCAGCAAAGAACTGTGAGTCAGGATTCCAGAATTAGATTTTGGGATTGGGTCAGATTGATAAATTGTGTGTGCTGTTATAGAATGCCGTATGTTATTTTAGAGAGCGTTATGTTTAGCACTCTCTGTTACATATTCCACCATTCATCATCAGCATCTGCAGGGCTCTGAAAATAACTTATTTCTCCACCAGCCACAGCGGATGTAGATGCTAATTTCAAAATCAGAATTTTCCCATCCACATTTTAGCACCTGAAAACTTTGCACTTTTAGAATTCAACTTGAAAGTTACAACCTAGAATGCACTGCTTGGCCACAAAGTTGTGCGCTGCATTTTTTCTTTCCAGTCTAGAAGTCTAAGCTATCTTGTTTCTTCTCACTTTTCCGTTGCATAGGACGAGCTAACTCATTACACCAGCTCCCTGTTCCTCTCTTTGACGTTTAAAAAAGGTCTTGGATTAAACTTGCTGTTCATATTTCAGAATGAGCCTACTTGATTATAGGCAAACCAGGTGAAACTCAACTCCTTTATATTTTATCTGGCTGTTTGGGTGCACATTACAACTGTTACACTGAGTGCAGAAATACTGCATTGTTAAATGCATGTTGCATAGTGTGTTATAATGGCATGCTTAATCACACTGTAGTAGATTGTGTGCAGTAAATAGACTAATTTAAAAAGTAGGCTGTAACTTTACTTTGTTCCATTGAAGTGTCACCAATAAAACACACAGTGTATAACTTTCCTTGCCCCAGTTCCTTGCTAAAATACATGTACGAAGCAAAGCTTGCGCAAGAGATAAAGTTGTGCACTTTTTGGACAAACGAGAGAGTATCTGAACATAGATGCCATCTCCTAACAATAAGGTTGGTTAATCTGAAGTTATTGTTAAGATTTGAATTTTTGATGGCTGCTGTGGCCTCCTGACGTTGTGACATCATTTACAGGGCTGAACGTTCGACTGCAGTCGCAGCGGTTTTCATTGTACCCTCCGGGGACCATAAAGGCCGGTCAGATCCATTCATTCATTGATCAAAGCGTAAGGAAAAATGAAATAACTGCTAGTATGGCAGGTGACGAGGGCAATTTTACACACCACTTTCAACAAATTGAAACTGACGGGCATCAAATTTCAGACCCTTGATTTGGAATTTGTTGTGACGCTGAAGGACAATATATTCAGTGCATACAAACTCCCACCAGCTGTTATGCAACTGTAATCTTGCCAAGTAAGACACTTTGACCCCTGGCCCCATTTTCCAGTAGCCACAGCTGCTCAGACCCGGGCGATGCCCTTATCCCTCTGCCAGTGAAAGGCCATCGCAGGATTCCACAGCCCCTCTCCTCCAGAGGACCAGAGAGTGCCTCACCCCAATAGATTTTTAATTTGTGACTCTCTCCAAATCAATGTGCCGTTTTTCCTCCTCGGACAGGAAGACGTATCAGCAGTTTTTCTGTCTCCTTCCATTGCTTTTTTCCCCCTCATCCTTGTTTCCACTAACCTTTACTCGACTGTCTGGCTTGAAAAAACCACATGCTCTCATATATTTCCCACAAACTCACACACGCACGCGCACACACACACAGAAACACTCATGCACATGCACCACATACGCGCGCACACACTCACGCACACACTTGGACATGCACACACAAATACACATGCACACAAACGCACACACACACACACACAGGCATGCACATGCACTACATACACACACACACACACGCACACTCATAGAAATACGCATGCACATGCACCACATACGCACACACACACACACACACACACACACACTGACACACACACTTGGGTGTAAACACACAAGCACACACACGCAGGCATGCACATGCACCACATACACACAAACACAAACGATAATTGTTTTCCAATCACTTCAAAACCAATCTCCAAAAGTACTAATTCTAACCATGAATAGAATAAAAACAATTTCCATTCCCCATAAACCAACACCCCACCCCATCTCATGACATTTCTAATACCTAGGATAGTGTGCACCTTTTGAATTGCAGTTTGAAACACCTACACATTATGTCCAACTCCATCCATGCCAACTGATCCCAGCTGCAGCAGCGTTGACCTTCTCTCAGGGCTCTTATTTGCGTATACAGCATATATAAAGGTGCTCATGTCCGTGGGGTGAGGTGCTGCACCTGCTCTCCCTGACTCCTGGCCCATTTTACAAGTGCGATGGTCCGAAACAGAGTTAGGGGAATAGCAGGGAATTTAAAGAGACCGGCAGATACCGGCCACAGGAAAGGGCAGAGAAAGTGGGGCGGGGAGCCAGGTCCGTCGCTGAGTGTCCTGCTCTACTACCCCAGCCAGAGTGGAGATGAATGCGCTTATTCTCCCCTGTCCTGTCCAGCATGGGGCCTGTGGTCTGGTCCTGGTCCTCCGTTCTTATGGCAATATAAGCCTTTTTCCCGCTTTATGGACAGAGTGTGGGAATCTAAAGCCAACCTTTTGCTGTTTAAAACAAACAAAATTAAGGATCAGGAATACATTGGAAATCAATTTTAAATTAACTAAGCGGCAAATGTACAAGGCTTCCCCCAGACATGTGGACACATCGGTGAATCGTATAAGGATCTATGACCGCTGAACAACCATGCAGGCAATTAACGAGAATTGACCAATGCAACCAGGGTATGTTTTACACTTCCTCAGCCCCCAAATTAGACCCCCCTCCCTGGAAGCCAGCAGAGGGGGGCTCTTGCAGAGATGACAATACAAAAGCCAAAATCACATCAATTAGCAGAACACCAAAAGCAAGGGGGAGTTTACACACATCTGTGTGTGGCGCTTTGCGTTAGGAGGGTGATGACCAGATCCTGTGCTACCAAGGGACTCGCAGGGCTTCCACTGAGAGTATCTATTGTGCTCTATCTACATTCTGCGCGAATACCATGGAGATTTATGTCCAATTCTCACAGTAATTACAGGCCCATTGCAGGGGTAGTAAGAAGACAAGAGTAAGAGAGAGAGAGAGAAAGAGAGGGAGAGAGAGCAGAAAATGAGAAATACAATGTTTAATGATGTTGTAACATCACCTGGCAAATGTATGGTTTTTGTATACGCTGTGAGTACACTATGATGAGCCTATAGAAACTAACCGCGAAACAGAGCTTTTTCTTTATAAGGTTATTGCTCTCTGAAGCATTTACTTTGCAACACAGTGTATTTCACACCAGTAAAACACTCTGAAACTGAGTGTTGAAAAAATTGATACCGGCAGGACGAAAGATGCTAAAATAAAAACTTACCTGTAGCAGCTTGTCATGTCTACTTCAGAGCATTTGAGTTAGTGGTGCAAATGTGTTTAATGTTTATGCACAGCTTTAGTTATGAATTGCGATATGTCCCACAAGTAAGACTGAAATTTGACTGACTGTTTAACTGAAATTGAAAATTGAACTGAAGTGGTGCAGAGGGGGAGACTGCGTATGTGTGTGTGTGTGTGTGAGAGAGAGAGAGAGAGAGAGAGAGACTATAGTTTTTTCATGTCAAAAGAGCACCTTCAAATTGAAACAGAATGGATTATAAACACCCCCTCCACTCACCTGGTAGATATGAGAGGAAAAATTGGCCTTGCCATTCATGTTCATAGCCTATAAAAGTGCAATGCTAAAAAACAGTTCATGTCATAATGACAAAGTAAAGAGAGAGAGAGAGAGAGAGAGAGAGAGAGAGAGAGATGAGGATAAATCTAAAACGAAAAACAGACAACTCAGTGGGATGTCCATTTCATTAAGTGTCTTATCCTGCAAGTCTGTCAGGATGTCCAGGGTCAGCACATTCCCTCCTTCAGTCAGTCTGGTGGTTGCGAGGTTGAGAGATTGACGATTTTGTGAAATATCTGCGGATGGCTCTTTACATTAACAGTACAGTGGGCGGAGCTTCTGGCCTCTTGTCTCTTCAAAGAACATCTTTCTTCATTCGATTGGGCCCTCGGGCCCATTAATCTCACGGATGTTCCTTAGCGCCAGCAAAGAGAAAAACCTCTCTGTTAGCTATTTTAAGTGAATTTCTTTTTGTGAACTCAATACAACATTACTCTGCCGCTACAGAAAAATCTGAAGAGAAAAGTATTTGATGTATTCATCATTGAACAATGACCTTGCAAGAACAATGGCTGCGGAGGCTTGCGTATTAAACTGAAATAAACAGGAAAAAAAAAAACCTGTTCTACTTTCTTCTGCCCTGTAAACATATACTTTGATTTTTTTTTAAAAATAGCAGTTGCTGCAAAACCACTTTTGTTTTTTCCCCCATGGATAATAGAATGTTGTGTAAGAAACAATATGCTTTAATATTGATTCAAGTCAATACTTCCCATCAACTCTAATTTACATTGAGTTGAAATGTTTGCTTCACCTGACAGAAAGAGCCATACCTTTTCTTTCTTTGACTAAAATTCAGACAAAGAGGCAGGGAAGGGTTGAAATTGGGCGAGGTGGTAGTATCCAAACAGAAAAAAAGTTGTGTGCCAAGGCACACTATATCACTGCTGCCCCCATAAGACAGTAAAGGGGAACTGCATTATTTAGCTCTGGTGATTTGGCTAAGATCCGAAAATTGAACCTGGCAGCACACATCACAGGCATACAATATTCTCATTTATGACAGTGAAATCTCTATGAGCTCTGCTTTCGTTTATTGGCACTTTTCCCTTTTTATATCACCAAAGTCGTTGGTGGAACATGATTGTTTTGCTATTTTATCCAGATGGAAGATGCTATGTACAAAGTAGTTCAGGGTATATGCGGCTCTGTCGAGCCCATCCCAATATAGCGGGGTAATAGCTTCGTAGAGAGACATCGTTCATTACATTTAAATCATTGCAAATGCCAAACGCTAACCTTTTTTTTTCCACCCAGAGCAATGTGAGAACATAATTTTAATTGATGGTGACAGTGCATGAATAAAAATAGATGATCACTCACTGAAGGACTATTAAATCCAGGTTGGGAATTTATCCAGTATCCATGCATTAACCTGCTTCTTTTCAGCAGTTTAGCCAAGTACATGCTTTCTCCCATGAATCAACTTCTGCAATGGCACCTGCCTGGAATCATATTATTCAACTCGCTATGAATTAATTACTAAAATGAAAACCAACAAAGCAGGAAAAAATAAACAGTTGAATCACTTCCATTGCTGAATCACTTTCCATATTTACGAACGGCCATTTTCCACGACACTTTTTACTTTTGAAGTACCAAATTACTCATAACTAATTTACCCCCGACTAAAAATGTAATTGATAAAATTACAACAATGGAAAAGAGGCTAGCATTATGTAATCAACATAGTCTTAAAGCTACCCAGGTGTCAGTGAGCCATTTTTTGTGGGAAACGATTCTACTGACTAGTGCTCTGGAGAGCAAGAAATAGGCGGAGGATAATTACAGAAAACGGAGAGAACCTCAGAGCGAGTGAAAGACAAAGGACCGTGAGCCTGCAGTGCTGAGGGAGGGGTAAGAGCTGGCAGAGCTTCCACGGGCCCGGGTTCGACCTGCAGCCGCCATAACCCCGGCCATTAATAAAGCTCTCCCTCGCAAAACCAGGAAGCCATAAAAACCGTGGCCCACGAGAGCAGAGAGGGAGAGAGGGAGGAATCATTACCCGCAATTTATAAACCATTAAGCACCATAAACCCACAATCTAATTCACAGAGGGGGCCCCAATTGGCAATGAAGTTGAGGGGGAGAGCGAGTTAATTTGGGGAATAAGTCTGGCTCGCGACTGTAGGTGCAGTTAGCGGGGGTGAGGGTCACCTTTATGCTGCGGTTGGTACATGGTGCCCCAGCTCTGCAGTGCGGGGGAGGGGAGTCCGGTGGCAGGTTGAGATAGAGGACTAGCGGGACTCTGTTCGGGAAGGGACAGGACAAGCCCAGGGGTTGGGACGGCATTTGACTTTGTTACCTTCGTCCCCTACCCCCCCCACCCCACCCACCAACGCAGCACCAGGGGCCAAAGCTGGAAAGAGCCCCTCCCTTCAGACCGGGCTGTTGAACGCTAGCAAGCCTCACTTCGTCGGCGGCCATGATAAAAACCCAGCAGAGGGTCCTTAGGGAGCCCAGCGCAAACTGTAGCAATCAAGGAGCGAGCCGTGCAAACTTCAGCCATCAATATGTAGACACCAGGAAACAAAGCCGTAACTTCAGCGTTTTATAGCCGAGCGTTTTGGAGGCACAGTCACAGACACATAAAACCAATAGCTTGTGGTTGATGAGGTACCCAGGGTGAACTTCCAAGCGGCTTGCTTTCATGCACGGCGAGGTCTTGATGAAGTAATGAGAGGCGTGTCTCTTCCATCACAAGCTAATATCATCCCACAGTCAGGTGGTAATTAAGTGAGGAGCAATTTTTTTCTGATCGTCACATCAGATGGAAATTTAATTAAGTAGTATTCTAGAAAAATGAATAAAAAAAAAACAACCATTAAAAATAACTAATTTTGTAATGTGTTATACTTGTATATGCATACCATTATTATTTCAGTCGTG
Source organism: Gymnothorax javanicus (assembly GCA_029692085.1). Lineage (NCBI taxonomy): Eukaryota > Metazoa > Chordata > Actinopteri > Anguilliformes > Muraenidae > Gymnothorax > Gymnothorax javanicus. The sequence goes on along the minus strand of CM056208.1, from coordinate 28,914,749 downwards.
CATAATTTGCTCCATTTATGATTAATTTGTATGTATACTCCGACTGTTTAAATGTACTTTAGTGAGTAAGTGATTCATTATTTCTCTTTGACTCATTTCTTTAAGATGTTATCTTTTGAAGGGAAAGTGCTAAACTTAAATGTGTTCTGAGGCTGCAGAATAAGTAATCTATTTCAATGCACGGTCATTTAAGTGGGAGTACTCACTGCCAAAAATTCCTCGGGAAGCATCACACGATATCATTAACTGACACTAAACAGACATTGATAAACTACACTAAATGTTGAGATGAGATTACATTTTAATCAATACCCAATAGTTTTTAACCTTGGCATTTCTCTATCCCAGGATAGGGTCAACATGTCTCCCAGGACAGACGGAAAAAATTACAGAGAGACAGACGGACAGCTATTGAGAGCAGGCAGATAAGTAATTGATAATTATACCAGGAGTTATTTGGAAGTCCATAATAGGTGACGAGGGACTCCGGGGATCGAGTTCTCTGGCCGGACCACACCGGAACTGCATGGACTGATGCATAGATCTGTGGATCCAGTTCTAGCCCTCCCAGACAGAAGGTCACCAGGGTCAAAGACTGCGGTCAGCAGGCCGTCAGATTGGAGCCTAGGGCAGGACCCAGCAATATCACAACAACACCACAGTCAATGCACTCAAAACTGAACCCTGCCTGCACAGGCTGCCACAGCAACAGAAATCAATAATCTTAAAAAGGTTACATGCCAAACTACTAAACACAGTATTGATCCTCCATAGAGATATTCACTGATGAATTTCCAAACTCGAACCTGGGGTGGAGGTAGGGGACGGGGTTGAGATCACATTAAGCGAAAAAAAAAAAAAAAAAAAATTAAGGGCGTGCAAAATAGTGCTGGATATTTCATTCTGTCAAAGCATCAGATGTTTTCAGAAGGAGCTCTTTAAACATTTTGATCGATGATGTCAGAATACCGCAATATTTACAAAGTGCATTTTTACGCCTGGCAGCTGGGAGTGTTTTTTTTTTTTTTGAGCTGAACGCTTTCCATTTACTCCATTCATCTTATTCTGCATTGCTGTTATTGCTGAAAGCAAAATGACCCCTTTACTCAGACCCTGGAGTTTATAAAACAGTGTCAGAAACCACAGAGATACTTACAACAATCCCACAACATTAGTCACAGTTTTTGCTCATTAAACAATCATGTAACTATCACCCTGAATACTGCAATGCCCCAAGGACACTCCATTTTGATGAAAACACAGTTCTCGACTGTTCCAATACTCGCTCAAATTCTTTATAAAGTACAACAAATTGGTGGCTGAAAGAATGGATTTAAGGCACAAACAATGGCTAAAAGAAATACATTTGTAGACTTAACCCACAAATGGCACATAGAACTATAGTTTGAAGACAGAAATAGAATTTCACAGAACAACAGACTTGTTGCTGGTGCAGTTTGCTGTGACTTCATGCCCCCAAGACAGATCCAGCCCACAGATCCTAAACCCAGTTTGGAAAAGGAGGAGTGAGAGAGATTTAAAAAAATGAGTGAGAGGATTCTGAACATAGGTTTGAGAGGAATGGGATTTAAATAGAGAGTGCAAGAGACTGTGAGGGTGAGAGAGAGTAAACACTGGAAACAGGTAGGAGAGAAAGAGGGATGGAGAATTAAAAAGTTTCTGTATGAAAAAAGATTAAGAGAAAAACCAAAATAGAGCAAATAGTGGATGTCATACGTTTACGTTTTTACTATGGAGCAAAGCAAAGCTCAGAAAGAAAAGGAGAGCTGTTGAATGCAGCGGGAGCACATAGCAACTAAGAACGGAGTGAACGAGGAAATGAAAGGAGATATACAGGTGGGAATTGTGGCAGTTATGGATGGACAAATAACAAGTTATTATTACCGAGGAAGAGAGGACAGGCAGCGGGCGAGGGAGAGAGAAAGAGGCGGGGGATAGAGAAGACAAAACAGAAAAATTGATAAAATTGACAGAGAGAGAAGAAGAAAGCCATTGGCAGTTATGGATGTACCATCAATAAACGACTATTACAGAGAGCAGGAGGAAGACAGGAAGAGTGAAATGAAAAAGAGAGGGAAGAGGACACGGAAAGAGCGATAGCACCAACTGGGAAAAGAGAAAGATGAAGCAAGAGTGAGAGAGAGAGAGTGGGAGAGAGAGAGAGAATGAGCGATGATGGCGGTTATAGATGTCTGGCGTGTGAGCTGTTATTGCAGAGACCAGGAGACAAACAGCTCCTTTTACAGTGGAATAAAGATGCCCATCAATTTAAATCTGCAAGGGTGCAGACCTCACCTTCCCCAGCGGAGTGCGGGGACAGGGCGGGGTTGGGGAGCGAGGAGCTGTACCTCTTCTCTATGAGCCAGCCATTCATCACTAGGGAAGCAGCTCTCCCCCATTCGTACCCTTCCTGGGGCACCATGGGTAATCTTGCGTGGACGGAAATGCAGAGGCAGGGACCGGATGGCTGCGCACCCCTTTGTTATTTACTGCTCACTTAGCCCCTCCACTCCGACACACACACACAGACACACACGCTCACACACGCACGCACACACACACACACACACACACACAAAATTTATGAGGACAATCCCTAAACCTGCCGTGCTCCAGTGGACCGCCACGCTGATGGATTGAGCAGAGGAAACGGAGACAGAAAATATATGTGTGTGTGTGTGTGTGTGTGTGTGTCCATAATTGTCAATTACAAATTACAAATTTGTGTGTGTGTGTGTGTGTGTGTGTGAGTACGTGTGCACGGGAGTGTGTGTTTATGCGTATGTGTGTGTGTATGCGTGTTTGTGTGTGTGAGTGTGTGAACCTGTGTGTGCACGGGAGTGTGTGTTTGTGCATGTACATGAGCATATGTGTGTTTGTGTATGTGTGTGTGTATGTGTGTGTGCGTGCGTGCGTGTGTATGTGTGTTTGTGTGTGTGACTGTGTGAACCTGTGTTTGTGTGCACGGGAGTGTGTGTTTGTGCATGTACATGAGCATATGTGTGCTTGTGTATGCGTGTGCGAGTGTGAGCAGGTGTATGTGTTTGCCTGTGAATGTGTGTGAGAGATTGTTTGGGATGAGCGGATTTCCCTGCTCATAAATTTTCTCAGCTGTAACATTTTATTGAGAGGAGAGAGTTCAAACACCTCTGATTTTGGAAGGCTGAGACTGAGGTGTGACAAAACAGTTTCAGGAGTTCTTCAAGGGGCTCTGGCATAGTAGTGCATATGTGTGTATGTGTGTGTGTATGTGTGAAAGTGTATATGTCTACATGTGTACGTATCTCATGCATGTCAGAGGTGTTGGTGTGACACACTGAAAATCTTGCAAACTGTAGCCCCCCCATGTCTTACAAAATGCCAACTTTGCTGTAAATGTCACTGGAATGTCACTTGCCCAAGTGTTATTATTTTTGTTTTTCATTCTGAATTGAAGAAACCCCCCCCTTTGTCCCCAGCCTCTCACCTCTCCTGGGTCCCTCAACCCTCCTCGTTCTGGACAACAGCGACAGCAACAACAGCCACATCCGTCATCTGGTCATGACAATCAATTACAGTAATCACCGCTAATGCCAGCAGCCATAATGACAGGGAAACAGTGAGAGCGAGGGCTTACATTGATAAGCTTTTCCCCCATTCACATTCTCCTAATTCCACTCAGCAAAAGTGCTCTTCAGCAATAATGTATCCACATTCAGGAGAAAGAACTGCGGATACGTATTCCTTTTTTTTTAATAAGGTTACAGGATTTAGGAGTGACTCTACCGCGCTCAATGTTCTTGCAAGATTCTCACAATGTTGCCACGACATTATAACCGGTATGATGACAGTGTAATGGTTTCAGTTGGGAGTTTCAGTTAACTCCCACTGGCAGACAGAAATGCACTGAAGCCTCACAGTGCTGCTCACAGGGGGACTCAAGTAGGGAGGAAAAAGAAATGGAGAGGGGGGAAAAGAGTGGGATGGAAGCAGGAAAACTAAGATAATAAACAAAAAATAGAATATACAAAATTTTGGATGGAATGAAACTACTACCACACTACTACTGCGAAAAATAATAATAATAATAATAATAATAATATTCCACTTTCCATGATTCTTTTGACTGCATATTAAACGGTTCTAAATATGAAAGAAAATGTCAACAGTATCTGCTTTATATTTATATCCAAGGATTTGAATTTAGTGTTCTGGCGGTATTTAGACGAAAAGAATGGCCCAGTCCAAATACTAATGTCGCTGAAAATAATACTGCAGCGCTTGCGCATGGAATGAAATATTATTCTGAGAAGATGAATCCATTTCCTTCCCAATGATTTTCAGCAGAATATGAACAGTGTTTCAGAGCACCTTCTTGTTAAGCAGAAAGTTCAAAGTGATGATGGATGTACACTCCGCTAATGTGACCAAACAGATCTTCCGGAAAGGTCACGTCCCTCTACTTTTTAGTGCTCAGTTTAAGACTTACTGGCTTTACGATCTTGAGACAATCTAGCTTGTGCTGAGAGAAAACACAAATGAATGCATGCGCACGCACGAACACACACACACACACACACACACGCACACACACAACACAAAATATATTTCAAAGTCAATTGTCAAGCAAATGTTCATAATAAAAATGATATGAATGATATAACAAATATGAAAATGTCAATCTTGATTAACTGATAATTAATTCATATTGATTTTAAAATCTTCGCTGCACTGTGGTTCTTTATTATTAATTAAAGCTCTCTCTTTCTCACTGACTGAAACATTTTGACTGGCTGTGCCACTGAAATTATTTCAGATTCATTCTGACTGTCCAAGCCCCTCTGCCCACTCTTAACTGCATCAAGGGGCTGGACCGACGAATCAGCACTCACAGGGGTGTGGCTCCAGGCAGTGGGCCAATAGACATGCCCAATTTCACCCGCCACTCATTCAACTGGTCATTACATCATTAATCTAAAAATGTAAAGAATAAATAGAAGTGACAATTGGATCGAATCAACTGGCAGCCTCTTCATCTGCACCCTAGACAACACTCAAAACAACGCCATTTCCTATTTATATCTGACATGGCATCCTGCCCACTCCGCTCCATCTGTCAGTTGTCTCGATATTTGGGTAGGTGTGCTAACAGGCACAGCGACAGTGTACCGCAGGTCCCCCATGAAGTCTACGGCTAACACTAAATGTACATACCATACACCTTCTCCTGAGTAGATTGAAGTGTTTCTAGCTCAGACTCATCCTGCTTTGACATATTGTGACGCTACCTGACTAAACGTCGATATACAACAAAAAAGAAGGCTTTTGGCATCCTTATTTGACGCCAGTTTAAAATTAACCCTACCCCGTAAGCCCTAACCCTTAACTCGAAACCTAGCCCTAAATGTCACATAAGGATGCCAAAAGCTTCCTTTTTTTGTCGTACATCGACGATTGGTCGGGTCGCACCACTATATGATGGGTCAGGATGAGAATGTATTGAAATTTCACATCATTCCATATTTACCAGTCAGATGCAAGTTAATTGTTTTTTTTCCTAACCAAAAGTCCCTTTTAATGCTGATAACCCCTTATCTCCTCAAAGCATGTTTTACTGTGGGACGTGTACAGTGGGTTTGCATGCTCACATCAGCATGATTTTTAACACGTGTGTGAACATACATCTGTTGGTAAATTCTATAAAACCGTTCACTTCTGGGCAAAAAGAATGAGCCAATCCCAAAATGGCAAAATACTCCGATCAGCCACAAGATTAAAACCACCTGACTAACATATTGAAGTTCCCCCATGTGCTGTCAAAACAGGTCCATCAAACTGATGCAACTTGAATTCCCAAATTCAGGATTTCCCAGTGGAACGTCTCCCAGAGTATCACACTTCCTCCACCAGCTTGTCTTCTTCCTACACTGCATCTTGACGCCACCGCTTCCCAGGTAAATGGTGCACACCTACCCATAAGAGGCACATGACATAAAAGAAAATGGGACTCACTGGATCAGGTGATCTTCTTCTACTCCTCTGAGGTCCAGTTCTAAGCTCAGGTGCCCATTGGGGGTGCTTTAAAAGGTGGACTGGGGTTAGAGAGGGCACTTTGACTAGTCAGCAAGCTATAAAATGCAACACAAAACAGGGTATGATGCATTGTGCATTGTGAAACATTTCTAATGCAAATATAATTGAAATTCTCAGCGACTTGTGCCCCAGGCGCCCTTCTGTCGGGTTTCAGTAGACAGTATAGCCTTTATAGTCCTCATGCATCAATGAACCTTGGGCGCCCAAAATCCAGTCACCGGTTCATGGTTTGTCCTTCCTTGGACCACTGTGAGTAGGTACTCACCTCTGCTTACAGGGAGCACCCCAGAAGTCCTGCCACTTCAGAGATTTTCTAACCTATTCATCAGGGCATAACAATTTGGCCCTTGTCAGAGTCTTTCAGTTCCCATTTTGTCCACATCCAACATATTGAATACAAGAACCAACTGTTCGCTTACAGCCTGAGATCTGTCTGCAGACCTGGACATGTGCTGTTGTTATGAGATAATGAACATTACTCGCTGCATGTGTGAGTGGTTTTCATGTTTTCGCCTATCCGTGTATGATTTTTATTGTCTTAACAATAAATTGTTGTTCAGGAAATTAGCCAAATTTGGTTTAAAAATAACACCTGATTGTTAAACTTCAGAGAGCAATTTCTCATTTGTTGGAAGCAAGACTGTCTGCAACATACTCTTCTGCTTCACAGCATTGATTGACTTTTCACAATGAAGCAGCTCAGCTCTACAGTGAAACAGTTTCCAGAATTTTCCCAAACAGTTATGCACAGAAGATCTTAGGTTTACATTTGTTTGATCCTTGCTAATTTTCAGACCAAACCTTTGTTGTTCAATACAAGATGCAATCAAATCATAACTTTTTCTATTTTTAGTGGGTGCGCACCAACACATCTGGTGTGTTTCAAACAAGGATATTGTTGCATTGCAAAAATTCTGCTCTGTTCTCAATGTCTCATCAGAGTGGGCTGCCATTTTCCCACTGGGATAAAAATTCTACCCACAAAATGCGATGAGGGACCAAACTCTTCTCTGGCTCTGGCATCATTGGACGGGAACTTTTTGAGATTCCCCACTCTCCTGACGCCTCCACTCCACCACACCCCACCCTTCTCCGACAGGTGGAAGATGGTTAACCATTGCCAAACACCAAGCTGGGAAAGAGGTGCATTCTCCACTTCTCAGACAAACATAAAGCAAACATGAAGTTTGTTTTTCAAAAAGTTCATTCAGAGCAAAGTGGATGAAAGTAGACACAACCCTCAACTTTATGTATCCCCGCCCCATAATTTTTCATTTGGAAGTACGTCAAATACAAGAAATAAAATGCTCTACCAACCTCTGTTGCAAAATGTTATAAGGACCATTAAATGCTTAATACTTTGCAATTTTGCGCTTGGCCCATTTTTTTCCCTGGAGTGTACTTGTTTTGTTTTTGCTACAAAAAATTTTTAAAGTTTTTTTTTTTTTTTTCAGTTTTGACATTGCACCATGTATACATGTAGTATTTTACTGCTACAGCATTAGATAGAATTAGATGTCCTGCATGACATTTGAACCAACTGCCTTATGGTTACCAGCTCATATCTTCCCTCTGTATTTGAAAAGGAGGCAAGTTGCTGACATTTCATCATAAATACACAAACACACACGCACACATACACATGCCCATATATATGGGCAGGCACACATACACACACACACACACACACACACACACACACATATGTGCGCACATACACACGCACACACAGACATACGCACAGACACATGCACGAGCATACAAGCACACACACACATACAAACATGCACACACACACACACACACACACATGCATATGTGCACATGCACATACAGATGTGCACACACACTCACACACATACACACACCCACTTTTATGCACACACACACACACGCATGCACACACAAACACACACACACACACAAACACATGCATGTGCACACATGCACACACATGTGCAAGCACATACACACATGCACACACGCACACACATCAAACTGCACAAAACAAACACACACACACACACACACACACACACATTGATTCTGATATTCATATGTAATGGATTGATCAATTATTTCCCTCTATGGGCTGATGAATTAATGATGATATAATTAGCACTCACCACTGATGATCATCGCATCTTTAACACATGGCCAGATGCACCTGCCATCGATGACACTGCAGGGCCTGAGGCAGGCAGTAGATCGATCCCAGCAAAGGACAGGGTACCCGGGTGTTTGAATCATGCTGGCAAAAGCCGCAGCCAAAGCTCCTTACCCCTTTGTCGTGATTGGTACATCAGCATTAAAATATTCGATAAAGACGAGTCTAGTTACACTTATAATCTCACACCTTGAAAGGGTGGACATATGAGCGGCAGCATCATTTTACCTTCATTCATTAAATGGCATGAGGAGGCGGAGAAAGAGAAAGGAAGTATTTGATCAAAAGCTTGCACAAATCCTGCCATCGAAAAGGAGCATATGGTGTTTACTGTCTTAATTACTGCAGTCCGTGTGTCTGTGGAGGGGCTGAGAGAATGACCATCTACCCTGTTTATCAAAGCATTAATCTGGGCTGTAATTACTGGTCACTGTGGTCAGGCAGTCAGAGGCCTGGGCGGGTCATTTAATGAGGGAAGGTTTGGCACCTGAATACGATGGATCAGTGCTGAGGCATCGGACTGCAGCAAAGGAGAGATGCAGAGTCTGTTGGTCATTTGTGCGTCCCAGCGTCAAAATTTCATTGGCTGGAAACTTGACGCACTGTATTTCTGAGGGGTAATCTGGCAGTGGCATGGAGGAAAATCAGAGGAACTGTACAGGCTGATAGACTGAGCGGCCCTTGAAGATATGAGCTCAGAAATATTCTATTAATGACTCAAGTAGGTGCACAGTCTGGAGTTGGTCATTAATGCTGAAGGTATTCAACTGCACCAGACACAAAGCACAAGTTGAAAGCAAATGATTAATATCATGCACCAAGGACCTTCAATGCATATTTCAGTGTTAGCCACCTGCCGATTATCAACAGTTTGTGCATGTCCTTCAGACTCTTCAATCAACACGGATTTCAATATAAAGATGTTTACCATGTTCACTTTTACCTAGGGCACACTTAAGTGCTTAAAGGAGTGCAGGACAAGAAGGCTTAAGTGATCAGGCTTATGTTTATGACTGAACTCAGGGTTTTTATGGCAGGGTTTATTGATTTACAAATGAACAGACGCAGATCATTTACATCTGCCAATAGAGCCAATTTATTACGGAGGGTTTCCTTCCTGTTAATTTCATCAAGGTGGTACAACGAGAGGTGAATTTCCTCTCACTTTTCAGCTCATAATTTGTTTTATGTGTTTGTACCAGTGTGGGTGCGGGTATGCGTATTTGTACTATCTTTGTACTGTGTTTGTGTCTATGTGTAGAATATTACACTTCGAATCTGAAATAAAAACAAATATGCTTGGGGAAAAAATAGCAGTTTTGGAAATAGATCATGAGGTAAGCTGCCTAGATACAGGGTGGAGTATCCCCAGAAATGCACAGCAGAGCACAAAATGGGACGTTTCCCCCCATCATCCACAAAGCCGCAATGAATTATATTTTCTGGCCTCGTCCTGAGCAGAATTCCAATGCAGGACATGTTTACATCCAGTGGTGAGCAAAGTCCTAATGGAGGACATTTTTTAACCCCCCGCTGCACTGATCTCATAATGCTGATGTGCAGCCCATTCTCTCGCTTTCACTTTCAAATTTAAATTCAAATTCAAAATGCTTTATTGGCATGACATTTCAATATGTGTTGCCTACGTGTCACAAGAACATTACATTGCAAGTAAAATACCATACAATTTAAACTGTCAACAGTCACACTTAAATAATATATACGTGGGTAAATTAAAATATATTTGATCACAAAAGATCTTTTTAAGGGGAGAAAGAAATATATAAAGAAATTAAAAAAATACGGTCACACTTTAAATTAAGTGTTGCTCATAAAGGCTTTATACAGCATGTATAATGCCTTCAAGCAATTCTTACCTTTCTGGCATTTTTACACTTTTCTTTTGTAATCTTAAAATGCTCCTAATAAGCGTATGGCACACTAAAATGTAAAAGAAATCCACCAGGTGTTGAAACTCTTCAATATTCAATTCTCATGTATTTTTGATAAAAGTCTGACCAATCATTTTCTTTGGTCCGACTAAAATGATTTACCGAGCTTCCTGTCTGTCATCCGTCGCCGCGCCCCTTCCAGTTGCCCACCGCTGTCACCGCTTGAGTCAAGAGCCTCTCTGGCAGAAAAAAAAATGACGCATTTGACTGTAAACAAATGGGCGCTGAAATGCTATAATTATGATAGTTCGTCCAGACTACAAATAACGTTAATTTGGTAGTTGAATATTATGACTACAAATCTGACTATTGACCTGTTTCACTCTCCTATGAAAAAATAGCATTTTATACCGAGGAATTGAATTGAGTGAAACGGGTCAATGGAGTCAGATTCAGTTTTCACTTAAGTGAAAACTAACCAACAGTAATTACATAATATTCAGTTCTATATGTGAAAAAAAATAAAATGCCCTCGTATCGTTTAGTTACCTTTGTAGTCTGATGAACTACCATACATTAGCTATATTTTTTTTCGTAGGAGAAGTCGGGGAATCGGGGGGAAGAGGTGGGACTTTGGAGAGAGGCGGAGTTGTTCATGTTCAAATTTTTACGAAGTGCTGTGCAACATGCCAGAAAGGTAAGAATTGCTTTCATAAATGAGACATAATGTCTTCATAAATCATACATAAGAAAATGTCATGCTTTGCAAAGGGTGAAATAACACATCCTTATTGAGCATGTCATGCCAGATGTGACAATGACAATGTCACTTAGCTGACAATGTCACCCTTTATAGCATTTAGCCACTATCTAAGTGGCATTGTCAGTTATATGACATCTGGCATCACATGCTGAATAAGGATGTGTTATTTCACCCTTTACAAAGCATGACATTTGCTTATGTATGATTAATAAAGACATTATGTCTCATTTTTGAAGGCATTATACATGCTGTATAAAGCCTTTGTGAGCAACGCTTCATCTAAAGTGTGACCAAAAATACAATCTTTCAGAAATTATTGGTCATGACTGGGCATGAAGGTCCCTTAAGACATGGCAGGTGGCAACACATAGTGCAGCCAAGTTCTGGCAGCGCCCTTCTTCTTCCAGGAAAAAGTTGAATTTTCTGAGAATTGGGTAGATTTGGAAAAAATTGGTAATTAAGTTGCAAATTTTGGGGGGGAAAAATCGAATTTGGGGGTATTTATCACATTTGAGGAGGAGTGCAGCTCTGCGTCCTCTTGGCCCTCGTCACAGTGAGAGCATAGCCTTTCCACCCTGGACAGCCAGGTCTGCTTGCATCCTCTCTCTCTCTCTCTCTCTCTCTCTCTCTCTCTCTCTCCTTGGGTCCCCTCTCCTTCTTGCCTGACTGCAAATGGGACAGCGACTGAGGGGTCTGAATTTCACCCTGCAGATTAAAGGATTACCATTAATTAGATGTCAGAGACAGAAAGGGCTTTGCCTGTCTTGGCTATGATACAATATCTTTTAATCTGCTGCACTCCTGGATAAAAGAAAATCAGTTAATTGACAGAAAAAAGCGAATGAATAAGAATGAGCAAAGGGAGGGAGGGAGGAGGTATGCAGGAAGAGTGGGATGGAGAGAAAGAGTAAGAGGTGACTTAAAAGGGAATAAATGCGAGTGAAAACAACAGAGAACATGAGGTATAGTAAAGATTTTTCACTTAATCTTAAATGCGACTTGTTATTCAGAGTACTGGGGAAAGGGCAATGAACAAAACAGAGAGCGAGAGAGAAAGAGAGAGCGTGAGAGAGAGAGAGAGGAAGAGGAAGAGATGGGGGCAGAGAGACAAAAAGGGGTGAAGCACCAGGGTGTGGCAGGAAACAATAGGCACCAATAGCAGCTTGAAGTGGAGCCCAATATTCTCCGTTATCTGCAGAGCAGGGTATTAGGCTTATACAGGAGCTACATTGCTATGCAACTGCATTGAAAAATGTCCAGTGTTGATTCACCTCTAACATACGGGCCCATAATTTACTGTGAGGGCAAAATTCCCTCTATAGATCTAATGACCACTGACTTTGTAAACGACTTGAATTCTTTATTAAATTACTGCTCTACTCAAAATGTGACCAATCAAGCTGGCAGCAGCAGTCATCATGAAACCATTTTAAAGCCATATCAAGTTCATGCATTGTGTCTATATTTGGAGCAATCAAAACTACTCTTCATCTTCAGACTTCCTGGAATTTTAAAACCAATGAGATTTAGACACACCAGAGCCTGATGTACACACACTTTTTTGTTTGTTTGTTTGTTTTGTTTTTTCAAGTGAGATTACTCTCAAAAAGTGAATGCAAAGGAATTGCCTTCGCTATGGGAAGGTGCAGTTCTTTTTATGAGACTAAACGTGTGTATGGGGGGTGTGCCTTGTATGTCCACTATATATATTTTAGTGTCACTAACATATTTACAAAATCAGCTTTAGTCGCCATTTTCATGAGAGGATTATTAGATTTGTGTGAATGCTGGGTCTAGCAGACAGCTAATCTATTGATCAGAATTTGGACTTCTCCCAGGTGTGGATAATTGAGAGCAAAGATATAATCAACTATGCTGACTAAGTGTGCCTCATACTGTATATTGCAGCGATTATAATAGTGTACAAAAAATTCACGCTTTTAAAAAATATCAGGTATCAGCATCAAGATATTGAAACTTATATTGTGTGTGTTTTGGAATTTTACCAAAGATTTGCCCTCAGTGCCCTCCAGCACAAGATCTCCACTTTTAGGTTAGCAAATCTCATCTGAGTGTCATACTCTACACACCTGTGTACAAATTAACAAGGCTTACATATTGTGATTGACAGGTGCAGCATGAGATTGGGACACGTGATTGACTGGTAGCTGGTCAGACATTGATAAGATGTGGCTTTGTGGGCTAATAGGTTGTCTGACCCTGCCTCCGGGAACATGACAGAATTTAGATTGAATTGGGAGATGAAAACGTTTGTGCAGTGCAGCATGAGGGAGGTGTGGGGGTGGAGTTTTTTGTTAGTGGAGAGGGGGGGTACTGGACAACACAACTAATCCCACGGTGACATCATCCTTCGATTCTCTGGCAAATGAGCCTTTGTTTCACAGACACCAGTGAATTGTTCAAGGATGACTATTAACCCAGTCTGGGAAATATTCTTCGGATCAATTTTAGCATTTATCCTGGATAGCATCCTTTTTGAACCTGTAAAAGTAGCACAGAATGAGACATCCAACCAGCACAGACAGATTCATGCAGAGACAAATCTTACTGCCGCTGAGAGTTGGAAACGACAGAGATTCTGCCTTCAGATAAAGCAGCAGAGGGTGATCTGTTGCTGACAGTTTTATATCTGTAAAATCCAGCATTCAAGCCTCCACCAGAAAGCAATATTGAAAGAGGTTTAAAAGTGCAACTTATAAAAATCATTAAGAGTAAAAAAGAATGTTTGCTTTTACCATAAAAATGTCAAAACAAAAACTCATAAAGGTATCAATAAATGTATTGGCAAAATGCACAAAGAATTAGTTTTAATAAAGTAACTCTGATTGGAGCCAACCGTAGCCACATTTCATATAAGATGGCCAAATTTCTGAAATGAAAACTGGGGACTTTTAGTTCAGTGGTCCATATGACATTGATATTCCAAATATTATTCACCATGATTAAAAAAATGGGGGCAATTCCTTTTTCTGTATTTTGACTATGGACGATGTAGTGCTATGACAAGCTATAGTGTGACATATTGATAATGTTGGGCACATATAATACCACAAAGGAAAAATGATCAGACCCCAAATTTTGCATTTTTGTATATTTCATATATTTATATTTTTTGCATATTTTTTCAGTGCTTTGTTTCTAAGATCGTTTTGAATTTTTAATTCATCATTTCTCCACAACATGAAAATGTGACTCTGATCATTTTTCCATTGTGGTCTTCATATTAAACAGAGCAAGAGAATCATTGTTTACATTACTGCAGTGAGGGAAGATGTGGTATGTACATCTATGAATGGGAAACACTGCATTGCTAAAATATCTCAGTAGCAAACCAAGCCTTTCCTTCCCAGCTACTGGCTTACTTTCACAGGTTAGCAATTTCGTTTGCTAGATACACTGAGCAAATGCGCAAGGGCAATGGCAGCTAATCAAGGATGAAGAGGACTTCGTATACAGTGGAGTTAAACCATGGGTTGTCTTCACAGACATCACAAATGTTTGTATACTTCCCCACAATGCACAGCAAGCCATTTTGTTTCCCTATGCCCCCCCTCCCCCCGCCCCCCATACCGCTACAACACCAAACAACGTATTAGAACTGCAACAAGAAATGTGCATAAATAATTATTTGCTAGCGATTGTGCTTCAGCTGTTGACTGCATTTTAGCACTGAGCAGTTTTGAATATGGACCAGCCTATGTTGATTGTTCCGACACACAAAATTTTAGTCCAGCAGTATGCTACAGATAGGCTATAGTTCTTTCATGGAGCAAGCCCATACTCACATACATTTCTGGCTCCATCTCTCCCTGGAACCAGGGTCACAAGCCCTGGCAGTAGAAAGCAGGCTATTGTCGCAACCAAGTCGATGTCTGGTTTTGGCGTGCACAATTTTCAAAATATATTTTAAAAAAAATGGTGGCGCTTTGCGTGCTTGCCATGGATCGTCATATGTCATAGTGATGTCGTAGTGGTGTCATGTAGCCTACGTGTTGTAATGGCTTTAGAACATTCCAATGCAATTGTATTGCGGAAAATGGCCACAGTCGTGGAAAACGTTGTGACGAGGCGCCACGAATGCCTGCAACATAAAACGATGTGAACACAAACTAAGACAGGTTTATGATGAACAGAGATAAAGTGATGTCAGACAGCGGTTCTTCAACATTCCTATGTCATGGCCATGATAGAATTTTGAGCTCGACAGGCAGACAGCCCTCAACTCATTAAGATTTATCGGTCTTGGTGCATCGGCACGAATTGGCAGAAAAATTGTGAAAATGGGAACTGGACTGTTGTCAATAAAGTTTAAAACATGACAGGGGATTTCCTTTTCCTACTTCCTCAAACCAGAAAAAGTGATTTTTCTTAAAACAATGAAAATGCATTTATCGCTTTTTGGAACCAAACTGCTCATGTTAAACATGGATCATGAAACGATGATAAAGGGCTGGGCCTTGATGCTGAGTATTGAACAATTCAAGAAGAAAAAAGATTCAACCTCGTCATTTTGTCTGCAGTAGTTTTGTTAGAATGATAGAAGATAAAGTATTGGCTGGCAGTAGGGCAGCAAGCAATATATTGTTTGGAAGGAGAGTTTGCTTGCATGTAGCTGTGTGTCAGCACCTGCATGTGTGTGTTTGGGAGTAATTTGCAAAGAGTGGTCGGGACGTGCTTTTGACATGACCAGGTGGTGGGCACTCTATTTCAGTGCGTTGGGACAGGGGTGTGGGTGTACCCTGATCGCCCAAGACTCTAATTACTTCAGGGACTTGGAGAATTCCAGGGATTCAAAAAAAAAAAATGTGTCCAATTTACTGCCTTTTGATGTTTGTCTCAGTCTGCGAACCCCGATGCTCAAGCAGGTATTTACACGGCAAACACGTACAAACTGTGTGCATTTGCACTTTCTTGATAAAAGTGAAATGTCATTAGAGCGCTGTCTGCTTTTGACTTGTCCTTGGAGATTTTTTTGCACATTTAATAATCTTTTTGACAAACAAACTATTCTCTCCCTCCTCTCTCAGTGTCTAGCTCGACCTGCAATTGTGCCAGAAAAAGTCTGTCATTGATGGAAATTCAAGAACTCAAGTTTTGTTTTTTTTTGTTTTTTTTTTTTTTTTTTTTTCCAAAGGCGACAAACTACTTGCGAAAGTTTATAGATGATGGAGGTCATTGTCTAATGTGGATTTATTAGATGATAAAGCCATTTTCTAGTGATTTTATCACTGCTAACCAGACTTATTCGCAGCACATGAAAAAAAAAAAAAAAAAGTCTGAACTTAATCAGGCATAGATCTGATTCCTTTCACAGTATCTCAGTCTTCAGGGTGTTCCAAAGATTTATGCCTGAGGGTTAGAATGCTTCAGCCAAAGAAACTTCTAGTTAAAATGATGATTTGCTGCTTATAAATGCAGCCAAGTGCAAAATCATTGATACCCTTCATAAAAATCAAGAAAAAAGCCTGCAAGTAATAAACAGCACAGCTAATAACCCATGTAAATATGGGAAATGTTAAATGCAAACTTACGGGAATGCAATATTCTGTCATGGTTTTGGAGGCTGGCGGTGGCTTTGGGAGCTTTCTTTGTTGCTCTCAACTGGGACGATATCGTTTTGCCCACAATCGGATTCTTGGGCCAGCTGGCATTAATTGGGGGCGGCGCCTGGACTCTATTTAAGCCCAAGTTCCGCCTCGCTGCCCTTGCTAGAGTGTCAGTATTTTGTTTGCACTTTAGCCGGTAAGGTCTCTAGTTAGAGAGTTGTTGAGGAATTAGCTGCAAAAGAGGAGAGTGCTAGTTAGCAAGGGAATCTTTCTCTCTGTTTTTCCTCTTTTTGGGCACAGTCTGGTGCTAATTCTTTTTATCTTGGTTTCCGAGAATTTTCCCTTTCATTTCGTTCTGTCGAGCTCTCGTTGCTTCCTTATTGTTACACGGACTGGATCTAGGTCCTTTGGAAGCGCGAGTCTCCCTCTCTGATTTCCGTCTGTGTTTGTCTCTTATTTTGCTATTCTTCCTTTCGTTCCGGCCACAGCATTTGGCATCTCAAAAAACCAACCATCACATATTCCATTATTCCAAAATGTTTATTCTCAAGTTTCAATCTTTTTATATTTCAAGTGAACCATTTTTTCTAAAAACCAGAGATGCAGAAATTTTTGTCTCCCCTAAACATTGTAAATAAAACAAAACAAGATTAAATTGCTAGTATTTTATGCTTGTGGTCTTTTAAAGAATCTGAAGGAAGCATGATGATTAATTGGGGAAGGACACTTTTAAAAAAAGATTAATTCTGGAGCAGTTGTCTGAGTTACTCGCCAGAATTGAGTCCAGTTGAATGTTCATTTTACTTACTGCAGGCAAGACTGAAGGTAAAATGTTCTTAAACCAACAAAAACTTAAAAAAGGTTGCTGCACAGGCCAGGCAGAGCATTACCAGGCAGGATACCCAGTATCTAGTGATGACTGTGTCACAGACTTCAAGCAGTCATTGCATGCAAAGGATTGATCTCCTCTCTGGCTGAGATGAGGATTTCTGGGACTGACCTCTCTTGGTTTGTTTCCTATCTAGCTGATAACACATACCAGGTGCCCTGGATAGGATCTGTCTCTTCTTCCCAGTCTCTTGCTACAGGTGTCCCTGAGGGATCTGTTCTAGGGCCCCTGCTGTTTTCTATTTACATTTAGTTTCTTGACGGTTATCTCATCCCATAGTTTCTCCTACCATGTTATGCTGATGTCAGCCAATTTTTCCTCTTTTTCCTCCTTTTTACTCACAGGTCAAAGACAGAATATCCGTGTGCCAATGTGGACGGCCAGGGATCATCTAAAGTTCATTCCGGAGAAGACCGAGCTTCTCTTTATCCCACACCAAACCTCCCCTCCACAAAAGCTTGCCATCATTGTTGACGGCTGTGCAGTAGCTGCTACCTTGGGGTGGTCTCGGAGAACCAACTAGACTTCATAAAGCACATCGCCGCATCAACATGGTTTGCCAAATTTATCCCGTACAACATCAGAAGAATGCAGCCATACATGATCACCTACTCAGCACAGCTCCTGATCCAAGCCACAGCAATCTCCCACATAAACTACCACAACACCTCGCTTGCTGATCTACCATTTTGTGCCCTTCAGCCCCTGCAACTCATCCAGAATGCTATTGCTCATCTCATCTTCAACCTTCCCATGTTCTCTCATGTGACTTCCTCGCTGAAATCCCTTTACTGGTTGCCAGTGAGCCAGAGTGAGATTCAAAGTCCTGACTCTGCCTTATGCTGCAGCAAACAAGACAGCCCATTCCTACCTGCAAGAGGTAAACACTTCCTACACACCAGCTTGGCCACTCTATTCTGCAGCAACAGGACGACCTCTTCCCTCTGCCCTCTGTCTGAATAGCAGTTGCTCATTGCTTTTCCTACTTTGCTCCACAGTGATAGAATGACCTGCCCACCTCCCTACAAACTGCTCAGTCTCTGCATATCCTCTCTTGTGACCTTAAGACTCATCTGACCTCGTGCCAACCCTGCACAATTCTTAGGAAAAAAAAAAACTGCCCTGTAGTGTTTTGTCCCATTTGCTCTTTTTCTGCTTGCTAATTGTCTACATTCTAGTCTACATGCTGCTTGTTCATGACTTAAGGCGACCAATGCTCTATATGGATTGTCCCTGGTCTGATCGGTTGTTTTACTGTTCCAATGACCTAATTCTATGCACTTGCTGTGCTCCGCTCTGGATAAATGTGTCTTTCAAATAAATGTGATGTAAATGTGATGATTGCATTCAAATATTAAACATGATAAATTTTTTCCACATTATGTTAAAATGTCAAATAGTTTTCCTTGCGCTTGAAAAGAGGACTAGTGCTGCCATTTTGGAAAGATTGCATGAGCGCAGGTACTCATGAGTGCAAAAAAAAAAAAAAAGAAACCAAGTATATGGACTTTGCTGGACATCAGATGAACTATGACTGCTTGCTATGCTGAGATGAAACTAAGTTTTTACACAGCATTGGTACATTTGGTGGCAAAGAGGAATTCAACCAAGGAGAAGAACCACAGGTGGGCCATCCATGCTTTCGGTATGTTTTATTTCCAGCGGCTCAGGTTCACTACTTAAGATCAATGGCATTATGACTTTCATCAAACACTAGTACATTATTGTAAAAAGTCTGATTGCCTCTGATAGGTGGCTGAACAATGACCACAGTGACCACATTTGAACTCTGGACTGCCCTAACCCTGCCTGACTTGACTGTCTGCCACAGTTAGTCACATCTGAACTTGGACTCATCCTTGAATATTAATGAACTGAGACTCATTTGACCGTGGATTCTGTCCCAACCACTGTTGCCCTCAGCCCCTTTTGTCCCAGCCAATCCCAAAACCTTTGCCCCCGCCTGCATCGTTCTTCATTTCGTATTTTAAGCTGTCTAAATGTTGTTAAGCTTGCAGACATTCAGGCCATCTAATGCAGTTGATAGTTCTTATAGATTTGCGTTCTCCCTTTCCCTCTAAAATGCCCCTGTTTCCTGTCTCCCTGTCCCCATGTGTCCTCTCCATTCTCCAGTCTTCTTCTTCCCTTCTCTCCTCGTTTCTCAGGGCTGACCTCAGGCAGGTAGGTTCCCCCTTTTTTTGGAACCAGTTTCTGCCCAAAGTTTATTTCTGCTTTAGAGTTTTTCCACTGCCATTGTCACCTTTTCGCTTGCTCCTTGGAGGTTTTGGGGGTTCTGTTCTGTGTAAAGCGCTTTGGGTCAATTTCAATTGTGAAAATCACTAAACAAATACAATTAAATTGAATTAAACATACATCAAAATCCACAGAAAAAGTTAAGTGACAAGAAACTGTGCAAACCCAAAGAAAAATAATGATCTTGAAAATCTCTGCATGGAAGAATGGTCAAAAATCCATCCAAAAGTGTTCACTAAAGGCTCTATTGATATTTTTGCAAGGGGTGTTTGCACAGAGGTCTTAACCAAGGATGTCAATAATTTACACCCCAAAAACTGACATTATACAATGAAAAACACTGAGATATTGGAATAAATGTTTTGAATTAAAAGTTGCACATACTGTTTCATTCATTACGTGCAGGCTTCTTTTTTCAAGGGAATCTATGCTGTAACTCAAAATGCAAAACAGATCTGAGCATTTCCTACAAGTTTTTCCTTCATAGTTTGCACTGGCATTATAAAATTTATAACATCACATAATTAGGTTTTTGAATACACTGTACTGCATGTCAGCCAGGCTGTGTTGAAATCATTGCAAATTAAATAAAATATTACTATGAAAAGGTTCTGCACCACTCACCGTCTCTCAATTTGAATGAAAAGTGCTTGTTTGTAATTTTTTATAGCAGCACAAACACAAGTGAATAATGATAATAATGGTGATTAATATTCTTTACAATTCAGTTTTGAATAAGAGCGTGTCCCAGTGTATTAAAACACAAGATGACATTCTCCTTATTCACAATTAGAGAACAGAAACAAAAATATGAAAACACTGCTGATTAATTAAAAAAATCTCTCTATGCAAGAGGTCATACTGGACTCATCCACAGAGTCCTCAGTCAACTTTCTGTTGCCACTGGCATTAATTTATTAATGTATCTTGAGATAATTGTTCCTTACCTCAGAACCAGTTTCACCCGTTTCTGTCTCTTTCAATGTTTATCCATCTCTCTATTTATCAATGTGTGTATGTGTGTGTGTGTGTGTGTGTGTGTGTGTGTGTGTGAGAGAGAGAGAAAGAAAGGGAGAGAGAGAGAGACAGAGAGTATGAGAGAGAGTATGTTGTTTGTTTAATTAGCCATCTGGTAGTCAACATGACAAAATGTGTAGAATGGGCACTGATTAGGCTGGGGTGTGAGTGTGCATGTGTGAGTGTGCATATGCAGTTTCTGAGTTACAACTGAAACTACAGGTTGTAAATTGGGAGAGGGAGAAGGCCGATATCTTTCAATTAGTATGCAAAGGTAGCGCAATGAGTTAGAAGGAAGCTGAGCCATGTTCAAGTGTATATATCTGCCTGTGTGTGTGTGTGTGTGCGTGTGCTGGTATATGTGTGTTTGTGTGTGTAAACATGTATCATGGGCATGTATTGGTATATGAAACATATTTTTTCCAGCAACTGAGAGATGTTCTCGTGGTCTCTTTTTGATGGGCAGTTTATTTTCTATTTTTGGTAGTTTTAAAATTGAACAATGATTTATGGATTTATAACAGTTTCACAGTAAAAACCGTAGAATACGCTTTGGATCACTGTTCTTCTTTGTACTATTTCTTGCTTTAGTTCAGCCTCCGATAATTTAAATTATCTTGGCTCCTTGATTGGCTCTCGTGTGCTTCGTTACCATGTAATGTGCATTATACTGTTTGACAAGAACAAGCCAGGGAGCTTGACCTGGAATAGAACACTGCTTTTCAACCAGCCGCAACCGTGTAATCAAAAACTTATGGGATTAGACACAGGCTGCAATAATACCGCTAATAAAACCATCAGTCTTCTGTTCCATTATTTCCAGTACAGGCAGCTGTAGCTAGCCCCAGTGCTTCAGATTAAATACAGCAATAAGAACTTGTGCATTTATAATTTACTAATACATTCTCATCTTTACAGCCATCTTGGCCTCCTGGCTGTAGATCTGTCTGGATCCTCCGATGTCCGGAATGCTGATCGGGGACGCCGCAGCTTTAAATTCAGGCGAGGCGCGGACATCGCTCACTTCTGAGGCCCTGAAATGGGAAGAGCCTGCAGCCATCTCCGGCTGGTCTCGGAGACGAAGATAGAGGAGGACATAATTATGGACAGCTCCAGTGTCGTGAGCGGGGAACAAAAACAAGCCAGCCCTCAGTTCAGATGGGGAGAGGCGGTGAGAGGATGTGGACAATGGTGAGAATGAGTTAGACACTGTTGGTGTAAGTCTAGGTCACGGGGAGAGGTAGGTGCTGTGTGGGGGAGGGGCTATTAGTCATAGCAATATGTCCATCAGTGTTTTTTTTTGTGTCTGAGTGTATGTGTGTGTGTGTGTGTGTGTGCATGTGTGTGTATACGCACGTGTCAGTGTGTTTGAGTGTGTGTACGTGTGTGGGTGTGTGTAAAAGTGTGTGTGCATGTGTGTGTGTGTGTGTGTGTGTATCTATACACTGGTTTTCCTGTATTATGATACCCATTTCCCTAAACACACACCAACATTATGAGGACCTTTCAGAGGCCCTGTCCTCGTAACTCTGACGGCATAGGATCACTCTAATGACCCTTACAAATTCCCACCTGATATTTCTGCCATATAATATTACCATGCTCAATACCATTAAAACCGATTTTTCAGTAAATGCGTGTGTAATTAACAGAAGGAAAAATATCAAAATATATGGCACTGTATAAAGGCCAAAAAGAGAAATCACACGCAAGATGGAAGATGGCTTGTTATTTCCTCGGGAAATGTTGATAAATACTAATTTACAGATGCCCTGTCCATATTCCGTGTGTGAGAGATACATCCTGTGACACAAAACAAACAGAACAGATAAACAGGGAATGGAGCCACAATCAGAATAGAACAGATGACCACAATCTGTAATAGAGTCCACAGAGTAACCTTAACATTGCCTGGAGCACACAGCATGTGGAGTAAACAGCAGTAACCCCAACAGAGAGATGGAGTCAGAGAGGTTCATATCCCATTACCTATATCCTGAGGCTAATTTCAATATCTATCTGTCTCTCTGCCCATCTCGCTGCCTTGCACACAGATACACGCAAGAACACACACGCGCAGGCACACACGTACGCACTCGCACAAAAACCGACTCGGAAAGGGATAAAAATGCGCGTGCATGCTTGCACGGATATGTGACGAATTCACACTTACTCATCTTAAAGGCACACTTTTCCCCCCGAAACACCCGCCCTTTTCTGTGCGGTCTTCAGAGACCTGCTTGAGTGGCCGCAGACCCATCAGTGCCAGACAGGGTGTTAGGATTACAAACACAATAGTTTAAACTGGTGTCGTCACCTGCTGGGATCTCAGGCAATTATCACTTCCTCTATCCTGCAGGCACAGCAGGGGGTGGGGGTGGGGGGATGGTCTGGGGTGAGTACAGGTGACTGTGCAGCGTCCACCATTGTAGCCAGAAGCATATGAACGTGGCGTGACGAGAAAAGGGCATTGCAGGAAGTCGCCATTAGCATTTGGAGTGGCGGCGACTCGATTGCGCTTCGCGTTTTGTCGAGGGCTTTGACGCTTATCTCTCCTAATCTCCCCATTGTTTTCCTCCCTGGCGCTCTGTGCGGTGTGAGCGTTCGAATGGCCCGAGCCCCTCTCTGGCACAAAAGGGAGACGGTATGTTACTGTGAGTGGGCTGTTGTAATTGAGGGTGAGGGACAGAGGAAAACCCAGTAATGAGAGCACTCAAACACCATATGCTTCTGCGAGCCGCGCTCCCACCGGCTCAAGGTTGTGTTTTATTTCTTCCTATCTCTCGCTCCCTTTTTCCTCCCGCCTGTTTTTTTTTTTTTTTTTGTACGTTATTCAAAGTCTTTGACAAAGACGAGGCAAAGTGACCCAAAAGTGTGGCGTCCTGTGACTGTGTAGCAGAGTGCTGTTAGCCCGCTGACCACTGGCGAGCGGTGGGCTTACGCCTTGCCCCGGGGGCTGTACTGTGATGGGCCGAGCCCCGGAGACCAGCCCAGGGTCTCTGCTCCCTCCGCCTCCCTAATGTCTCCGTTATGTTCCTCACTCTGTTCGTAACCCCACCCAACCCCCACCATCTCAGTGACTGAGTTAGCATTGAGAGAACCGCAGCACCGACATTGAGATTTGGGCTTAGTCGTGTAGGACACGGCTATGTTGATGGACTTGTGCCCAAGAAAGATCAAATAGGTTCAGGTCCCAGGTGGCGGCATCGCTTTAGTGGCCTTGTGCTACCTTTCCTTGTACCTGAATTAGAATTTTGCTTCTAACTGATAACCATTGTTGAGAGGGAGTGCGCGCGTAAAGCGCGGAATGATTGGGCGTCGCGTGAGATTGTCAGCTCAGCAGATGAATAGTCACACGTGAACAGTCGCAAGGGAAATAAGCTGATAATGTTGGTGTGTCGGGGAACAGCAGCAGGAGGAAGCGATTTTTAGTGGCTCGTCCCTTCTCTCTCGCTTTTCGCACAATGTGACTGCTCAGGAGAGATAGCTGTGCCCCAAAGCTATTGATAGCTGCCAAATCAATACAGCTCATCCAGTGAGCTACGTACAGAGTGCTGAGGTAGAGAGACTGGAGGTTAGGAGAAAAGAAGACAAGAGCGTGGGAGGGAGAAAGAGAGAGAGGTTTGACTTTGAACTTCAATAAAAATTAACAATATTAAGCGAGATACCCACCAAAACCAAAGACAACTAGAAGACATTGTCATCAATTTCCTCTGCCACCGTAGAATTCCATTTTCAAACCCAATCAATGTCATGACAAGTAACACACATACACACACATAATTGCATTCACCTAGGTAAACTAGTACCTGAAAAAAATGTATCACTACTTTTCTGCACACTGTAAACCCTGGTGAGTGTGGTGAACTCAAATGTTTTGTGGAAACTGATTACCTCAAAAAAATTGTGCATGCCGACTTAATGACCTTTTGTTCACAGCACTTAAAACATGTAAAAAAAAAAAAGTTACCTTATTTTTTTTAAGTTCCTTTCACAAAATGCACTTAAGTCGGCCTGCACAATTTTTTTGAGGTTCATAATCAGTTCCCACAAAACATTTGAGTTCGCCAGACTATCAAGATTTACAGTGCACGAACGGACAGACAGACGGATTAGCTCTGTTATGATATTACCCACTTCAAGGTGAGGGATTAATACAGAGAAAGTGATTAACATCTCTGGTTTAAACTATGAAAACCGGGCATACTGTACAACCCTATATGGCAGGGCTGCAGACACACCTCTATATGATACTGAGCCAGGGGTTCACATCACAGCATGTGCCAAAAAGAAACACTTCCTCAAAATAACACAGATCTATCCACAATTCCCTGTTCGACAGTGCAGACGAATTACCCATCATTCACAAAGAGAAGCTAGGCTGTGTGCCACAAGCCACGACAGCCAGCAGGATAGTGAGACAAACGCACGCACACACATTCACACATGGGCGCACATGCTCATCACACCTGCCCGTTTACACTTTGAACACTAGCTCTCAAGTACAGACTTGTCTTTCTTAAGTACAACCCAATTACGAAATAGTTGGGACGAAGTGTAAATTGTGAATAAAATCAAAATGCAATGACTTTCAGATCACATGAGCCAATATGTTATTTACAATACAACATAGATAACATTTCAAATGTTGGAAGTGAGACATTTTACATTTCTATCCATAAAATGAGCTTATTTCAAATGTTCTGGCTGCAAAAGGTCTCAAAAAAGTTGGGACACAGGCAAAACAGGGCTGAAAAAGCAATTAATATATAAGAGAATCAGCTGAAAGAACATTTAGCAAGTAATTAAGTTAACTGGCATCAGGTGTGTAACATGATTGGCTATAAAAGGGATGTCTTAGAGAGGCTGAGTCTCTCAGAAGTAAAGATGGCCAGAGGCTCTCCAACCTGTGAAGGCTTGCGTAAAAAAATTGTGGAATACTTTAAAAACAATGTTCCTGAACGTCAAATTGCAAAGGCTTTGAAGGTCTCATCATCGACAGTGCATAACATCATCAAAAGATTCAGGGAAACTGGAAAAACCTCTGTGCGTATGGGACAAGGCCGAAGACCTTTACTGGATGCCCGTGATCTTCGGGCCCTCAGACGCCACAGCATCACTCACCTGCATGATTCTGTCATTGACATTACTAAATGGGCCCAGGAATACTTCAAAAAAACCACTGTCTGTAAACATAGTCCGCCGTGCCATCTACAGATGCCACCTAAAACTCTATCATGCAAAAAGGAAGCCATCGTCAAGCATGATCCAGAAGTGCCGCCGTGTTTTTTGGGCCAAGGCTCATTTAAAATGGACTGCAGCAAAGTGGCAAAGTGTCCTGTGGTCAGACGAGTCCAAATTTGACATTCTTGTTGGAAATCATGGGCGTTGTGTCCTCCGGGCTAAAGGGGAGAAAGACCACTCCTCCTGTTATCAGCGTTCAGTTCAAAAGTCAGCATCTCTGATGGTATGGGGATGCATTAGTGCATATGGTGTGGGACACTTGCATGTTTTAAAAAGCACCATGAATGCTGAAAGGTATATAAAGGTTTTAGAGCAACATATGCTCCCCTCCAGATGACATCTATTCCAGGGAAGGCCTTGTGTATTTCAGCAGGACAATGCAAAACCACATATATGCAGCTATTAAAACAGCATGGCTTCGTAGTAGAAGAGTCCATGTACTGAACTGGCCCACTTGCAGTCCTGATCTTTCACCGATTGAGAACATTTGGCGCATAATTAAAGGAAAAGTCCGTCAAAGGAGACCCAAAACTCTCCAGCAGCTGGACGCCTGTATTATACAAGAGAAGGATCAAATTCCATCGGCTAAACTCAAGAAACTTGTCTCCTCAATGCCCAGACGCCACCACTCTGTGTCAGAAAGAAGAGGGGATGCTACACCATGGTAAACAGGCCCCTGTCCCAATTTTTTGAGACCTGTAGCAGCCATCAAATTTGAAATGAGCTCATTTTGTGGATGAAATTGTACAATTTCTCAGTTTCAACATTTGCTATGTTATCTCTGTTCTATTGTGAATAAAATACTGGCTGGTGTGATTTGAAAGTCATTGCATTTTGATTTTATTCACGATTTACACTTTGTCCCAACTATTTCGGAATTGGGGTTGTAATTGCTTTATTTATTTATATATATTTTTAAGCCGATACTGTTTAATCCCAAAATTCCTGTACGCTATAAGAATTTCACCTGTGATATACAAACTGTAATACACACAGGCTATCAGAAATTGTTTAAATTAAAACCAAAAGTCTGAAATCTAAACTCATATTTACCCTACCCTACATCTAAACCACCTTGCATATTTTGATATACGCTCTTTTTTTTCTGCTTGTCACTCCTCTAACTGTTCTTATTCAGCTCCGTGTTCATCTCTTAATAAAATTATTGTTTTCATTAATCTGTCTCCCCTTTGAAACTAATGAATATCACAGAAATAGGCGTGGCCTGCATGTGCGATTCTATTAATCGTTTCTGTCTGTCGTTTACTGATGGCTGCTCTGACTGAGAGGCGTTTTTTAGGAAATGTCTCTTTGAAATATCAGTTAATATTCTCTGCCTCCATTTCCGCACTCTGTCTTCAGCCATTATTATTTAAGCTGTCATCAAACTAATTAAATACAATCCCACTGACAACAAATTCCATATGCCTGGCACCAGCCGCTGCACCCCCCCCCCCGGTCCCCACAAACGCCTTCCCTCCGCACCTCTATCTAAGCTTGCAGGCTCGCTCTCAACCCCTCATCAGCCAATCAGACGGCAGGGAAAATGTTATCATTAGAGGCTATAATGAATCCGGCCGATGAGGGAGTCATTATGGAATCAGAGAGATGGATTCCCTGGTGGGCTTGGCGTTGCCAGGTGCTTTTTAACCCTGAGCAGGCTGTCAGAAGCAGTTTGCATGAACAAGACATCCCCCCCACCCCACACCCCAGCCCTCACCACATATCCCTTCTCCCTTCTCCCACCCCAGTCTTCCTTCCCCATCCCTGCCCCTGCATCTACAGTCAGTCACTGAGGTGACTCCCCAATAGCAGAGAGAGGTGAGGAGGGCCTCCAGGTATATATGATACATTTGCATTATCCCATGAACTATATCCTACTGTTCTCATATAGCAATTATAATTCATTACCTGTATGGTATAATTATAGTTTATCTCTAGTTTAATTGAATTTGATGTATTAGTATGTGCTTGTTTTAAGGCTTTTAAAAATTCCTCATATACGACATGACAACGGTATATTATAAAGAGAAGTGGCTCCAAAAAAATAAATTCTTTGCTGTGAGGAAATTGAAACCAATGTACTGAAACAATGAAGTTAAAAAATGCAAGATTTCAGGAAATTGCTGAACATGAAAAACTTGCTGTATCATTTTTAAACAAAAAATATAGCATTACAGCCCATATTAGATTCCTCGTCAAGTAAGAAGAGTAGAAAAAAAATCTAAATTCAGTATATCTACTTCATTTCTACTTTGTGTGACCAGGAGAACATGTCTGCTATTACTGCATCAAAGGCAGTGGTGCAATACAGCAGTGATCTGTTTAATGCAACTTAAAATGAAATGGTATAATCCTCAGGAACTGGCATTAAATAGACGCCCTTTATCATTTTAGCCGTTGACACATTGCAAAGAGCAAGGGGACTCCCCCTTGTCCAGGCTACACCCCCAACCTGATTCATTCCTGCCCACATAAACCATCTCTTGGTTAATACCCTCATTAGACCTTATTCACTGCAGAATCAGCTGGGACGTCAGGCGGATGGCTATATTGTAAACGCATTTCTGTGTTGGCATGCGACTCAATTCAGAGCGGCCCAGGGGCAGCAAAGGGAACTGGTTTAGTCGTCTATTTTTCTCTGCTAGCTGGATAGGTGTAACGCAGATTCTTAAAAACAAAACATCATGAAGAGCATAACGTGTGGCGGTAGAGGTTGTCTTGACAATTTGCTTTCAGTTAATTTTCCAGAGCAAGCTAGCCACTGACAACAATGTATTTGCCGTCACACAAACTAGCTTTTAGTCAAAACGGAAATTAGTTACGAAAAAATAAGATATAGAAGTGTGTACATTAAGTGGGCGGGGCTGCATAAGGTGCATAATCACAACCTACAGCAGTGCAGAGCAGTTATGGGGGAAAAAAAAGGCTGCTATGCATCAACAATGCTAGTCTTACATATTAAAGGTGACTGGAATAAACTGAAAGGATCACTGGAAACAGACTTTGTATGATAATAATCGCTGTTTGCTGGGGTTTGTTATTTTTGGAGCGTGTGTTCAGTGCACACAAAGTATTCAGATAGTGTAAGATATTAGGTTTGAGCTCCAAATGTAATGCTTTCAGACCTGAGGGAAGCTTTGGCTGACCTTTAAAGATAGGAAAAGATTTTTCGCACCCCTGCGATGGCCTTTTTCCTTGTTATCAGAGCACTCAGCTTCTTGATTTCCGATGGGGCACAAATATCTTTAGCTCTAATGTAAACCGATACATTGTTTCCCCGGCTACATAGTTTTGGTATTGGAGCACTCCATCGTCCCAGTCCTCATACAGTGTGTAATGATGCTATGGGAGAGGCATTAGTGGGGACTGTAGGTGTTATGCTGTGTGTCCAAATAAAAATCATCTCAGAAAGAGATGTTTGAAAACAGACAGCACACAAGTACAGTCCTGTGCTCTTTGCCCTGCTGTACATACACAAATATAGTACACAAACCCTTGCATGTGCATTCGTAGACCCATACACAGACATTCGTGCATACATACACGCAGACAAGCACACATGCATGCATTCTAGCTTGCACTTACAGACACACATACACATACACACACGCACTTGCACATGTCCATTTAAAAACACGCTCACAGACAAAATCATTTGTGCACACGCATGCGTATACACACTCGCGCACGCACTGATAGACACATGGACACTGCACCGTCATTCATAATATCGCAAGAAATGTTATTCCACAATTCAGCGAAAGTCAGATTTTATCCTTTCTTTTTGAGTAACGGTTAAATCAGGCGTGGTGTGAGGTTCTCAATCAGGCATGATGGTGGCCTGGATGGCTCATTTTTCTCCATGTGGGAGAGATGACAGCAGAATCTTCATAGAAGGAGGGGGCACGAGAAGGGACAAAAGGCATAATTAAAACACAATCCGGCTGACAGAATGATCTTTACTGCAGCCCCCCTGGGGACGTCAGCGAATCGGAGCAGACAGAGAGTGAGAGAGAGAGAGAAAGAGAGAGATAGAGAGATGTTGTACAGCCCTGCTACACTGCCCTGCGCAGATTACAAAAGAACTCTCTCAGAAGGAGCATCGTTGCACACAAAAGGCATGATTGTGCCACTTAATCAAGCATCATTCTCATCCTTTCTTTGCTAAGGGCCTTGTCATGAGTGCTGCGTTGTAGAACAAGAGATATAGTCTTGTTTGCTAATTGAAAATAGCATGTTTCATAATTAACACCAATCAACTGATATCTGTTAATGAGGGAGAGAAACACCGAGAGAGAGAATGAGAGAAAGAAATTATGAAATAAAAGTCCATACTTGTTAAAATGGCATCTCTGAAGAATGCATATTTTTTAGAAATTAACACAATGCCTTCAATTCTCTGGTTACAAGAGCAGGTCAGTATCCTCACCATCAGTTTGAAATTCCCTGTGGAAACCGCTTATAAATATCCATTTGCTTTGCTCAATTTTTCAGGGTTTTTTATGTAAAACAAATGGAAGATAGGTAAACACATGCTCCTCTGAAAATGAAAAGGGCTGTGCAGCTATACGATAAGAGTAATGGGGAAGATAAAAGTCTATAATTAACAGTCGCTCCTCCATTTTTTTTTTTTTGCATTTGTGGCGAGGTGAAAGAGAATATTTAAGTCAAAGGGGCAAGGCTGTTCGAGAAGGAAAGGAGCCGTCTGCCTTTCTCAGAACCCTGAATAAATGAGATTGGGTTTTGTCACCCTTTAAATGATACAGTTCTCCACTTGCCGCCATGCCTTTTGTCTGTGACTCTTTCTCTCCCTCCCTCCACTGCAATATTCATCAGCCCTCACTTCTTTCATGTTTTCATGATCTGGGCCCAGTGGGTTGATAGGGAAGATAGCTCCATATAAACTGTTTTTCATCAGTATTTTTAATATATGAATTGCTCCGGAGGTGTTCACTCTAAACCCGCCCTCCGCCCCACCCCGCTCTCTGACAGGAGTCTTGAATGGCCCGCAGCCATAGCTATGGTGGGAAGAGATTACTGGTTGGCTGTCATTTACTCATCGCCGGCTCTTTGGGCAACGCTCGTCGGCCCGTTGCGTTATCAAATCTGGTGCATTCCCTCCTCTGCACATCAAACGGCCTTCATTTTTTTCCCCATGTCATATTTTGGGTCTTGTTTAACCCTTTGAAAAATTAGTTTTCCGGAACACTTATTTCTGCCAGAATTCTGAGTTGGTATTCCGTAACTCCATCGCTTTAAATTTGCAGTAAGTGATAGCTTAGTCTAGTTTAGATGAAAGATTTGTGAAGAGAAATGTGCAATTAGCAGCAAAAGAAATTCAATGCACGTGGTCGTCAACCTTCTGAAAGCCTGCTGGTTTACACGAATGTGACGAGACGATACTGTGTATTGATTCCACAGCAACGACTCTCTCCACTTCAGTGCCTTTAACCTTTCAGGTCGTTGGTCGCTGGTTACTTTGTAGTATCTAAAGTATAAATAAGGATAGTGGCAGTGATTAGAGGCTTGTCATACAGACGCGGCTGTACCTCAAACTAAGGTGATCCTTTCGTTCCTTGGAGCTGACTGGCCGCTGAAACAAGTGACGTATCTTACATTCTGACATCAGCCACTGGTGACTTGATAAGCTAAGTTGGGGTTGTTTTCATTGCTGCGACTTTACTCTGCAACACTCTATGACCTGAACACAGATAAAGTTGGGACAGTACGGAAAATACGCATAAAAACAGAGAGCGGTGATTTCTGAATTTACTGTACTTATACTTGTATTTTACTGCACAATATACAAAGACAAGATATTTAATGTTTTGTCAGGTCAATTTTTTTTTTAAATCTTCCTTTTTTTATATATGCATCCACTCCTGTCATTCAGGCCTGCAGCACATTCCAAAAAAAAGTTTGGGCAGTGCAGTCTATGACTAGTAACTAGTAATCAGGTAAAAGAACTGAATGAGGATGTGATTTGAGACAGCTGATGTCGGCTGGTGATTGTAATCACAGTTTGTTCCAGAAGCAGCATCCAGGAAAGGCCTAGTCCTTCAGAAGGACAGATGGCCGAGGATCACCACTTTGCCCACATCTGCAAAAGGAAATCTGTGACAGGTTTAAATATTAAATGTTCCTCAAATAAAGATTTGAGTGGATTTGCATATTTCCTAATCTATGTAGCATAACACTGCTGAAAGATTTCAAGGAATCTGGATGAATTTCTGAGCGCAAAGGGCAAGATTGAAATCCTGAGCGGAAAGGCCATGATTTCAGATCTCTCAGAGGCCGCATCAAGAATCATCCCATATCTATGAATGATCCAACCACATGGGTTCAGGTGTCACAACCTATGTGAGACTCCCTATCCAGCAACCTGTGTGTCATTCATATGTTTTGTCTCCTTTAATTGGTTTAGTGTCTTGTGTACCTCCCACCTTTTGGTAATTTGCATTTTGCGAAGGCACTACTAATGCTGAAGAAAACTCTGAGATTTTGGGGCAAGACACAGTATGCTGCTTTCAAGACAGCGTCTTTTCAGCGGACATCCATGCATGTTTCAACAAGACAATGCAAAACTGCATTTTGCATGCATTACGAAGACAGGCTGCAGAAAAAGAGGGTTTGGATGCCAGCAGTCCTGACTTGTCCCCAATAGGGAGAGTGTTGTGTATTTTGAAAAGAAAAATGCAACAAGGAAGATCCCAGACTGGTGAACACCTTAAGACGTATACAGAAAGAATGAGACAAAATTACACCTCAAACACTAGAGCACTTGGTGTCTTCAATTCTTAAACTTACAAAGTTTTGTGAAAAAGAATAACCACTTCGCTGTCCCAACATCTTTGAATTTTTGCAAGAACCAAAATGATAAAAATTCATTTTGAAAAATCAATAAAATTCAACAGGTGAAACATCAAATAATTTGCTGTTGTATTGTCTTCAACGTAATACAGGTGAAAGATAATTTACAAATCACAGTTATCACTTTTAATTTTAATTTAACTTACCGTCCCAACCTTTTCTGATTTGGCGTTGTAACATGGCTTTGTCTTTTCGCAAATTTTGGTCTAAATTGGCCTTTACTAAACAATATGTGCAGTTAAGAACATTCTGATAATGTCTTTGTGATGTCTCACATTACGGTTTTTTTCAATTGCTTAAGCACAATTTTGAAAACAGGGCCCGGTTTTTCAAAACACTTCACACAATTAGCACAACCACGCACCCAATAAGCAGAACACCTCAGATCCTTTGCAAAATGAAGCACTCTTGTAAAAACTATACACTAATTTATAAAAACCAGATTTTGTTTCCATACAAAACACACACATATCACATAACTTAATTCTGTTTGAACCAGTTCCACACTGCTGTGCTTAACCTAAAACACTTTTAGCAATTCTACTTCCCAGTGATTAGTGTACTGTAAGTGAAGTACACAGAGAATGTACAAATATACGGTAACTACACCAAACACTATACAAGAACAATGCAGCAGACTGATGAAAATATCATTTATTTCTCTCCATATACCCAAATCAGTCAACATCATGGAGAATCACAACAAATCATGTCCCAGTTTTCATGCTGCTACAGTAGTGTGCACAACACTGTTAGCTCAGCAAATATCAGACAAACATACAATACTGTAATACTGTATCCAGAACAGGTTACAATTACTGTAAAAAAAAAAAAAAAAAAAAACATGATGTATGTAGTACAGGAAATGTTAGACACTATGCATCTCTTCGCCTAGTTGGATCTGGCCAGAGAATTTCATCAACATCACAGGCGATGTCCTCTTTGGCAAGACAACGTGGGAAGAACCGTCTTGAATGTCGAATCCATCCTTGCACAGCTGCAGCGTTGATTTGGTCACAGGCCTCCTCCATGGCCTGAATGAGGGGTACCTGAGCCTGGGGCCGCAGATCGTAAACTTTCCACTGTCATGCTGAGAAAAACTCTTCGATTGGGTTTAGAAAAGGAGAGTATGGCGGAAGGAATAGTACTGCAAACTGTGGATGGTGCTGAAACCAGTTCTAGACCAGAGCAGAGTGGTGGAAAGACACATTGTCCCAGATGGCAATGTATTGCATCTGGTGGATTTGTTTTACTGCTGTGACGATGTTGTGCAATTGGTCCAAAAATGTGAGAATGTGAGGTGTGTTGTAAGGCCCCATGTTGGCATGATGGTGGAGGACCCCATTCTGTGTAATGGCAATGCAAACTGTGATGTTACCCCTACGTTGCCCTGGGACATTGATTATAGCCCTGTGGCTGATTTCTGCCCCTAAATCTTGCTTTTGTGAGGTTAAACCCTGCCTCATCAATGTAAATGAATTCATGCAGGATTTCCTCAGCATCAATTTGTAAAACTCTCTGAAATACAAAGAAAGACAAGATTGTGTAGTTCAGCATTGGTCAAGTATACACTAGTCAATTTACATGTATATCTGCTAAGATTTGGCTGAACTCTTAGTCCAGCCTCCCTTAGCGTCAATCTGTGGTTCACGACATGATCAACTAGTGTGTCGCGAATTTCATTTGATAAATTTAGTCCTCTTCTTCTTTGAGCACGTTCTCCTCCTGCTTCAGGTCTTCCTCTTCCTCTACCTACCTCCCTCCTCCTCCTCCTCCTCCTCCTCCTCCTCCTCCTCCTGCTGGAGTCCCCCTCACACCATCACTCCTCTTCTTCTGATTCCTTCCATTTTGGCTGAAAACAGGTGAACTCACCTGCTGCATTTTTATAGTGCTTAAACCTGATTGGTGTGTCTACAATTAAGAAATCATGTGTTTCTGCACCTGATGGCTGTGTTTAACCAATTGGCTCATAGGTGTGGTTATTTGATAGTCAGTGCTTTGGAATTGCAAGGAAGTGGCATCATGATATACTTCTGTGTCTAATGTATGCAAGTGTGTTTAGTGTTTTGCAAATCACTGTGTGTATTGTTTTGCAAAAAGTGTGAGGCTGACATTGTGCTTATAGTTGCGCAAATCTGGTTTGCTCCTTGTGTGTAAGGTTTTGATAATTGTGTAATACTTTTGATTTTAGTGTTTATGCAATCGGAAAAAAACTGTAAAGGGTTCTGGCACTGATGCTGCAGGAGGCCTGTAGACATGTTAACCAGCAGGGAAACCTGCATGAACAGGTAGATTACAGGGAGTATAGGCTAAAGAATCAAGACTACAAGTTCTAGGGAATATTTCGAGAAATGCTGTTCTTTGAACTCTAACTTTGGAAAATCCAGCACTGTGGGAAGTTGGCAATGTGTTATGCCCTGTTGGAATGCAGCCACCGTGCGCTACAGCAAAAATAACTGCCACTTTGACGAAAAGGTAGAGAACTTTGAGACCTCGAAAGAATTTTTGACAAGCTGTTTATTTGCAAAGGCATGTGCTTCTCAGTGGTTTAATTTGCCCTCCATTCATTTCCACCCTTCTTTCTATACCTCCCCTTGTCTGTTTGTGACAGCAGCTTCATAGTGAGTTACGTGCAGTACCTCTCAGAATTGTGTGCTAGGGTGGAGTGGTGGGGGTGTAGTGTGGGTGCAAAATGATCATTAGCTAAGGCCATGCTGATACTGAAAACCTCGTCCAGAGGCCGATCAATAGAGCAGGGTAATTAAAGAGAGGTGTGTGTGTGTGTGTGTGTGCGTGTGTGTGTGTGTGTGTGAATGGCGCCGTTGGTAAACAGTCTGGAGTCAGGCAAACTGCTGCCTTGGGAGACGGCAAAAATATTAAGAGCATGACCACAGACAATGAACTCCCTGAACACATTGACTGGTCAGGCTAGCTAAAAAGCAAAGGCGCTCACACATCGTAATACGAACTCTGTGAGTTTATAAAGGTCTGGCCACCTTCACAATTTCTTCTCCCGCTGCAATACACTGGCTATGCAGTAGCGAGGTATCTGACTATATCTTCCTTCTGCTTCAGCGTGTTCCACAGTTTAATTTGCTGCGTCTCTGACCCCTTGCTAAACATAACATTATTATCTGGGATGTCTCTTATCACTAGCATCAACTGCACCTACAGAGTCCCATTGATCGCTACGGGGAATGCCTTTAAGATGAACTGTGAATCATCCGTCAGAGCAATAACTACAAACGACTCCCTCTCTACTCTATCCCTCTCGCTGATAGCGAGGTCAGCACCCCTGTGTGAGATGGTATCGGGCTAGGTTAGACTATTTCCCTGTGTGTCCCCTCGACTGTGCTGGCAGATATAGAGTGGACAGCATGCTTACATTACTATTATGGTTGAAGAGCGTAATTGATCCAAGGTTGGCTCACACAACTAAATGGACGTGGATAGCATTAGCTATTCAAAACCCAGGTTTTGCTTTAACATGCTTGAGTCAGCAGAATTTACAACTGCACTGACAGTTACATACTGTTATTTTTTTTTTGAGGGCGACTTCAACGTGAATGCAACTGCAGATACATGGCAGCATGCTGTCAGTGAAGAAGACTCAATCCAGGCTTGGGCATACAAGAAGACTCGAGAAACAAGGCATCCACAAACTGCTTCTGTGAGTACAAACATTATTTAAGGCCTCTGTTCTGTGTGCTTTTTTAACTGCTAGAAACCTCTTTATAACTGGTACCAATAAGCACAGAATGGGACTTACTGCCAAATCATTGGTACTAAAGTTGAAATAACTGTCTTAAAATTAATGTCCGGTTTGAAACATGACCCCCTTCAGTCTTTTGATGTCGGGTCATTAATTTCGATGACATTTCTGCTTCCAAAGCTTCCTGCTGGATAACTTTCCTAACGTGCTCCCAGTCGTCTCCCTGTCAACTGCAGCCATCACTTCATTATCACCAAGATAAACGCCTCAGTCTAATTGCCCGAATTTAGTCAGGAGACAGAAGAAGAATACTGAGGTGCAAGTCCGTATGGAGTGGGGGTGCAAGGGAATTGCTGTTGTTCACGTTTTGTCACCTCCCGCTTTCCTGTCATCACACACCTTCCATTTTTATGAATGCACAGAAGAGATATTTCCTGAGCGAGACTCGGCTCTTTCTTGGGAACTGATAATTTGAACGCGTGTCTGTCTTCCAAGGGTTATACACTATCAGCCAAAAGTTTTTGTACACCCTAAGATCTTGTCAAGTCTTTATCTTGGAATTTATATTTTCAACAAAGAAATCACTGGAACCCAATACAAATAATACATTTACAAGAAAAATCTACAAGGAATCCAGCACAGGTGATTGAAAAGATCAGCTTGCTATCAACCCCCAGAAGCTGCTTGATATTGAGTTGATCATTTGAATCACTTGCGCTGGAGCAGGGAGAGATCTAAAACATGCAGGACAGGTGGTACTCCAGGAGATGTTTGAGAAGCACTGGATTAGACCATCGTTACTGATCTGCTTAAATATTGACAAAATGACTGATCCAGGTTTTTCTTAATTTGTTTTATTATATACATGCTTTATACATTGGGCTTCAGTTTTCCTATGTTTCTGTTATACAACCAATATGAGACTATTACACAAGAACAAAATATAAAAAAATGTAACAATTACAGAAAATACTGCGGTGTGCAAAAACTTTTGACTGGTAGTGTATGTTCCCAAGGCCCCATAAAGTTCAATTATTTTGAGCTTTATTTTTTTATCTATACCAATTGCATGCCACATTTGACTGTACAGCTAATGTTATTATAAAAAGTCAAACCTGCCCATTGATGTACTATACATTATCATTCTTGCCCTTTGAAATGTTACCAAGGACTCAAACATTTTATTTAAATAAGGGAATCTATGGCACCTACTCAATGTTTTGCAACATGGAACTTGGAGCATAAGGACCTTTGAACTAGATACTAGGAATACATTGATGATCCCGATAAGCTATTGCCAACAATGGTCTTGGTGAATCTCTGACTAATAATTGCCACCATTGTGTTGTTGTTTTAAAATCAATGCAAATGAAACATTAATGGGTGAACCTTTCTACATATGTAAATATACGGAATTAGTAAATACGTTGTACAAATTTTAGTAGTACAGGACCTGAGATACAGGAAATGATACTTTTACAATGCAATGTGGAAAAAAATAATTGCGTAAATTGTAAATAATTAATGTGAACCAAGCACTGCGACACCAACTCTTTATTCAAGTGACTTTTAAGGGGGTTAAGGGCGCAATCTGAGAGAAGAAAGGAAGGAAACTAATGAAAATAGTCATGAGATAAAGTGAGAAACTCGTGCTCACAGATAATGACCACCATCATCTCTGCTTTAACTGACGTCAAGTTAAAGCATTTTTTTTCCAGATAAATTCTTAAAAGTCAAGGTCCGTGCAGGTGTTCCTCATGGTGGATACCTATTTTTGATAGCTTATTTCTAGAGGTTTTGATGGTTCATGGCAATGCTGAGCCTGTCCAGAGGCTCTTCCTCTCTGTATGTCTTCTACAGAATGCCTCTCCTGAGTCCCTGATGCAGAGCTCACATCTATGTTGTAGAACAGAAATGAGCCACAGAGCCAGCAGTTAGCTGGAAGTCCCACAGTGCTGCAAGGGGACCAACGACTTGCTGTAGTGTGGAGGCAGGCACTGTTCTCGTTCACTTTGCATCATTGGCAATCAAACAATTGATTCCCTGAATAACCAGGTTAGGTTGTTAGAATGATTGAGTGCTGCATTACCAAGTTGCTATGCGATTTAAAATAAACTGCAAATGTCTTTCGACTGAGATTTACTATAGAAGTTTGTTGGCTTACTTACGTAGCGCTGTTTCAAAGTAAAGAGCCATCTTAAAAAAATTCCATAATTTCTAATTAATCTTTCACAGTCTCTGATGATTTAAAAAAAAAAAAAACATATAATTGGGAGATAGAATTCAGGGAAAGCACTAAAACTTTTCCTAATTTTTCCTTTTTCATCTTATTGTCATCTTTATGGTCTCATATTTTCGCCCTGTCGTCTGTTAGTTATTATCATTTCTTTTGCATCATATCGGTCTTGATCATTTGGTCAATAAGTTGTTTGATAATTAGGCAAAGTAAGTAGGAACAGGGCATGAATAATCCTGCGCTAAAAGGTAAAGTTACTATGTACCCCACTGATACGTCAATGAAGGAGACTAACACTGAAGAGAAGGCTTAACTCTCATTTACAACAACTGGTCATCCTTGGGCGCTTGGAATGAAACCTATATTATTTCATGGCTTAAACCTGACAAATCATTTGTGAACAAAAGGTTTGTTCTTTCATTTTATTGTGTCAGTTCAGGACACAATGCAACTAGAATCCAGGCCAAGATGTCAAAAGAAAATACTTTTGGAGAAAGAAACCCATCTAGTTGAGAGAAGTTGAGGGATGCAATTCATAATTCTTGTTTGATTTAATATTTGTTGCAACCCATGACACAGCCCTGTGAGGCAAAAAAATGACTGAATGTGGGGAGATACAATAAATCAGGATTCCAGCCGTGGAGTTAATGATATTTTGAGCACGAGGGCAGCAGGTGAGAGCTCGAAACAATAAAAAACAAAGCTGCAGCGTTCACCTTTGCCGGATTCTAGGTAAAAATTACAAAGTAACCCCTAGAAAGTACTTCAAAATATTGTGTATGACATTTTTTGGCACCATCGTTCTCAGTTGTCATCTTGGTAGTTCCTGCTATTTTATTAAATACACTGTAAGTGTTTGTGTAATTGTAGCTTAAACACCAAATGTAGAACAGTTATAAATTTTACTGATCTCTCCTAAAATTATCCACTGTGCAATTAACTGCTTTTGCAAATTTTACGCAATTGTGATTTTAATTTTACTGAGATATCATTCTCGGTGGATAACGACGTGGACTGAAATATTGATATTTTTAGATTGCACCTTGTGTTGCTTCCTTTCCAAAAAAGTTCCAGCTGAAATTGGTTTTATGTTTTTGGTCATTCGTTTTTAACGAAAAGTTTCTTCCATTTAAAGGTATAATTAGTGATCATATTCCACGCACTTATTGTCAAAATCACCATATTTCTCCTCACTATCTGCAAGCTGTCACTTCTGAGAGCATGCTGGAAAAAAAATCCGGTTTCAATACACAGCCTGGACTCTGAATTTAAGCAGGTAAATCTGTGGCTCGGACCGAGCCACCAGAGCATGGGTCCACCCCTCCACGCCCAGGGGCAGGTTCATACCCAATGGTTCATACTCGTGCACAGGTCATACACGGGGGGGAGTAGCAGGTCGCGTAGCGTGCGCAGTTAGAGTAGAGAGAGACACGGCATTGCAGCATTTGCGATGGCTGAAAAACAGCCCAAGAGAAAACGGTCGGAGGAACATAAATTAAAAAAGAAGGGCTACGACCATGAAAGGGCGAATACCCTTGTCAACATTGGTGTGGCTTTCCGCCGGTGGAGGGAACTCCGCGAATTGAAGGGTTTGAAAACGGACGCGGAGGTTGCCGTCTTTCTGCTGGACAGGTGAACAACATTAGCTTTGCGGTGCTTCACACAACAGTAACAGCCGTCAGGTATTCATCATATTGTCTAATCTGCCAAAATGTACCGTTGTTGTGATGTTATCTATTTATAATAGCAGTCGAGTTGTGGTACAGTTGTCTGATGGGTCAGCTAACCTTAGCTTCGCAAATTGAACTTGTGGCTACGAGTTCTTGTGAATGTCTGACATCTTATATAAAGAATCGACGGGGAATTGCGCAATCAAATGCTGTACATATGCGTGACTAGATAGAATGAAATGAACTGCCTTCGTCTCAGCATATTGTTTTGCTTGTACCGTCTCGCTTTGCATGCATGCGGTTGTAGCTGCACTGTTTTATACCCACTGTTCAGGAAGAAATTTTGCTATAAGCTCCTGATAACCATTTCTTCCAAAACGAAACAATTCCGACAGCAAGCTACTAAATGAGCTCATAGTAGAAACATAAGAACGGTCTAAGCGTTGCTTGTGTGGAGCTTCATGAATCGATAACTTGTACCGAAAAATTCGAATCCATTTTCCACTTTTTCAGCTTGTAATTAGCCAGAACGATTTTTAAATGCATTCCTGACCGTAGTCTGTTTGTGGACACAGACTCCTATTTGAGGCATTGCGCTGGCAAGCATGCTTTAGCAGTTCTTTATATGACAGGCTTATCACCTTTGCTACAATTCTACTAGAACTCGTCACATGTACTTTCAAAGCAATAAATACGGCTTCTCCTCGCCAACTTACCTTCGAGCATTGGAGGGTCCGGCCTCCGCCATATTGGTCAGCTACGCAGTTTCTACTGCCGTTTACATGACAGTGTGCGTCCATGAACTTCGGGGGTGGACCCCGGGGCGGAGTATGAAGGGAGGGGTGGGTCTGTATTCGTTTACACTTCAAATATCAACAACCTCTCTACTCATTTTCTCCCACATCGCTGACTGCACCTTTAATCGATGTGAACATCACTGTTTGTTGCAAGCTTTTTGTGCGATAGTTAATTCAGGGACAGGGATGTCTTAATTCAAATAAAATATGCATATTAAACTAAGAGTCATGTTTCCACCACAGGAGATTCAAAAAAACAAAAAACAAAACAAAGGGAATAAATTGAGTTACGTCTTCCTGGTGGAGGATATTTAATTGTTTCAGCTAGTTTCCAGTTGACTAAGGGTTAAGGTCTGACACTTGGTCGGTAATTAACCAGCACATCTTTGGACAATACATTTTCCATTTAAGATAGTAGCTCATGGAAACAAGCTGTCATCGGCCAGAATCATACTTTCCATCATTGCAGGATGTCAGCTGTTTTTTTGTGTGGCTAACAAACTGCAAAACTAGGAGTAGTAGTCTCATCCTGTAATAAAATGTGATGAGACATCTATGATGCTGTACGCAGAAAAACGTGAGAACTGAAAATAAATCATCTAGTTAATTAAAAGAAAGGCTTCTCCCCACTATCCACAAGAGTGTTTGGTCTAGAAAGGATTTAATTGCCGAATTGCTGTACATATTTGTGATAAAAAGCACACTGTTGACTTCGAGTCAGGCAATTTTGAAAATGATTGAATCAAGAGCCCCCATGAACGTGTGAAGTAAATTGACCCTTGGACTTCGTGAAAAAATGCTTTTATCGGGATGAATGAGATTTGCGGTTTATTATGGATGCTGTTCAGTCATTGGGAAATCCTGTATGTATTGGATATTCTGTATTGCCATGGCGTCTCCAAGGGGCCGCTGGAGGGCTGCTGGGACATGGAGTCTTATTCCATGGCGCCGCAGTAATCCTCTTCTCCCCCGATGGCTGTGTTTTCTTCGATTGCTGGAGATCGATTGACTGATTGGTTAACTGATCCACAGGAAAGTTGGTGCTGTTGCCTGATGAAGTTGGGGCAATGTGTAGAGGTGGGAGAGGGATGAGGTGTTGGGTGGGGTGTGGTGTAGATGGAGGACACAAATTATAGTTCAGTCAGGTAAACTCATGCATTAGGATTGAACAAGTTTATTGTCATGTAGATGTAATGACATTTTACTTTGGCGGAAGGTTCTGCTCTGGAGGAGCTCCCTACCATGGCATAGCAAGAACTTACTAAACAACAACATAAATGAAAGGTCATTCATAGAATGACAACTTGCTGAAATTGTGCACAGATCTCTGAAACAGAATGAACAGAATGGAGTTGGTTTCAAGTCTCTAACTGTAATAGTAGCAAAGTTATGAACCAAAATGTGGTTTTACTGTTTTTGGTGACCTTGACCTTTGACCTAGGGACTAAAAAAAGTATAGGCTTCTGACGACGAACCTCCTCTATC
Source organism: Gymnothorax javanicus (assembly GCA_029692085.1). Taxonomy (NCBI): domain Eukaryota; kingdom Metazoa; phylum Chordata; class Actinopteri; order Anguilliformes; family Muraenidae; genus Gymnothorax; species Gymnothorax javanicus. The sequence goes on along the minus strand of CM056208.1, from coordinate 28,872,091 downwards.
ATATGGAGACGTTTCACGAACATTAATGACATGCAAAGGGTGAAAAGCGTGTTACTGACAAACAGACAAACAAACAAACAAACAAACAGACAACTAATGCAACCGACTAACATACTTGCCAAAACTGAAGATTTCAGCAAGTAATACTAATGAAGGGAACAAAACTAATGAATCCCCCCCCCACTTTCAGACAGAGCAGAACCAAGCAGGTGGAGGCTGGGGTGGAGATGGCAAACAATAACATTTCTCACCCTGCACAGGAAAAAGGCAGGAAATCGAGCAGCAAAGGTGAGTGAGCTTGATTGCGCTCAAATAGACCTACATATTAAATTCTGTGTTGCTGCTGCTCTTCGATTGGTGGACTCTCACTGATGTGGACTCAGCTGCATCAACTGATGTCGAATGACTTGAGTGTCCCTGCCTGAACTAGTTCCACTTATTAACACAGTACATTTTCCAAATTCAAAATTTTGGTGAGACTGCGTTTTTGTGGTAGCATAGAATGAATGGGGAAGCCTTCAAGAGTTGATCTGTCACTGAGAGCAGCAGGGAACAGGCATTTTCTTTGATTTCTGATTAAGGAAACTGAGCTTTCTCTGACTGAAGAGCAGTACAGTACATGTAGATTTTGGAGTTGTGACAAAAGGGTGAAAATGAACGGGGAAATATTTAACAATGGCGTAATATATATGAGATATGAGTGCATCACATCTAGAAGATGGAAGAAACAGCAGAGCAAGAATGGGCAGGCTTTTCTCTCACCAATACAGCAAGACCAGAAGAGGTCAAATTGGGAGAACTAAATCAGAACTGGGTGTCACCGCACACTGAGAATTCAGATTTATCTGTCCCTCTTCAAAAAAGCAAGCCAGCGACAAGCTCCGGGCTTTGATTCTGAGAGCAAATCATTATGGGCTGATCCTGCAACAGAGGGTAGGTATTACAGGACCAAGGGGATCGTTATTTGGTCGTGTCAGATTTAATACAGCGTACAGGGTCGACATAAAGACTGAACCAGTACGGTCTTAACATAAAACCTTTTCATTTCAATCGCATTTTTCTCTGCTTTGTTTTATTTTATGACTGATACTAAAAAAAACTTTAGAGAACAGACACGTACACAAGCATAAACAAATGGGTGTGCTTGTGCATCTTCTTCTCCTGACAGAAAACTGATGTGTGCTGGGGTTAGGATTTATCACCTCAATCAGTACAAACCTTCATCACTGACTGTCCTGCTCCCTGACTCACCAGAGAGTGCAGCACACTGTCATTTATCATCCAGCACACACTCACATGCAAGTGCTCACTCATGCACGCACACACACACGCACACACACACACACACGCAAGTGCTCACGCATACACACACACACACACACACACACACACACACACACACACAAGTGCTCACTCATGCACACACACACACACACACACACACACACAACACACACACACACACACGCAAGAGCTCACTCACGCACACACACACACACACACACACACACACACATACACACACAAACGCAAGTGCTCACTCATGCACACACACACGCACACAAATATACACACACACACATGGAAGTGCCCATGCATGCACACACACACACACACACACACACAAATATACACACACATGCAAGTACACTCTCATGCACACACAAGCACACACACACACAGACTTACACACACACGCACACACACACACGCAAACACACATGCTCCCATACACAAATGCACAGGAACACTTATGCAAGCATACACATCCTCAAGTATCGGAACACAAACACACAAACACACACACACACACACACACGCATTAACATAAACAGAGGCACACACACATATACAAAAACGCACACATACATACAAAGTCACACACACACACACAGGACCACACACATAAACACACACACCGACACTAACAGGAGTACACACACACACACACACACACACACACACACACAGGTCCGCACACAAAAGTAAATGTCCACCCGCATAAGCACACACACCGACGCAAACAGGAGTGCTCACACACACACACGCACACACACACCCATACACTCTTTCTACAAATTTTAGGACACATTTTTCCCTTGTTTCCATATTTCAGGTCACAGCCCCATCACGACAGGCCCCTCCCCCACAGTCTGCCACCTGTCCTGTGCAGTGCTGCTGTAGCACCTCCGCTGTCAGGGGGCACTGAGAGGAACAGCTCCTGACAGAGCCGCCCTGCGTCCCCAGCCTCTCGCCTGCTCTTATCCTGTACAGCGGAGTGACACTGAGCTCTGCTCCAAACACAGCGCTCACAGCACAGGAGCTGAGAGAAGGCGCGAGAAACAAGGGACACGGGAGGAGAAATGAGCGGTGGAGAAAGGTGAGGGAGAGAGAGAGAGAGGAGAGAGATACTGGGAGAGAGAGAGAAACGGTAGAGGAAGGGAGAGGGGGGGAAAAGAGTGTCAGAAATGCATACTGTTGATTGAGTACAGCCCGGAGCTAGCTCTTTAATATAGTTCACATTAGTGTTGTGACCTCTCCATATCTCATCCTTCTGTCCTGCAGTCATTGCAGCTAATCAAAGCTAATAAGACTCACAGGACAGGTGTCTCGACAAAGTGTGTGTGTGTGTGTGTGTGTGCGCGCGCTTGTGTGTGAGTGTGTATATTTGAGAGTGTGTCTGAGTGTGTGGGTGCACAAGTGTGTGTGAGTGCATGTGTGCATGACGAAGTGTTTAATTTCGTCTTGTGGTGTGTGTGAGTGCGCGTTGGCGCATTGTCGATAATTTTTGTTAAAGTGTCGGTACGAGAGTGTCCAAGAGTGTGTGCGTGTATGTGCTCTCCGATGGGTCTAATTTGTCATTCCAATAATTTCAAAAACTGCGTGACCCCTTCTGACAGGAGAGACAGTGGGGTGATGATAATTGTTGTCTTTGCTGCTCCCAGCCAGACTAGCCTGACAAAACTGTTAAAAAATCACCTAACAACGCACACTTACATAACTACACACTCACATGCACTCACAAACACTTACATAAACACACAGGCATACACCCAAACACAAAAACACACACACACACAAACTCACACATTCACATACACACTCACACACACACACTCACATAGTGGCACACGTACACATACTCGCCTTGCTAACACACACCTCTAGTGTACCGCATACCCGCATACACTCATTTGCATAGACACAGACATAATCTCATCATTACATGCATGACTGAACTCATTTATTCTTTTGCATATGTAATGCTAACATAGACCTATACACATCCGCAGGCAGACATGTAAACATGAACGCTAACACACACGTACGCAGACACACACTGTTAGCTGTAGGACTGTATAAAACCCCACTGCCGTTGGCACCTCACGGAATGTAGTACGGGCATATTTGTCCCTCTTATATATAAATTAGATGATTGATTAATGAGGGCTGTATGAATGATGTCCCTGCAGCGGAGAGATCACATCTGGTGAGGTGTCTGGTCACCCCCAGCGGCAGGTTGACACACGTCCAATCCCGCGAAAGGACAGGAAAGGTGATTGAAATTCATTGCCTTTATATGTGTGCAATTTGGCACCAAATCACATTCTACACGATGACTCTAAAGAGGGTGGCATGAAGGCTGTCCTAATCTAATGAGAAGAAAGGACTCTCTTAACTCTGTGGACATGTTCTGTGCAAAAGTCTTAGGCACATTTACAGCAATTTTAAAGGACAAATAAGCTTACAACAATTATGAAATTAAAAGATTCTAATAACTGAAAAGTATGCTTTACTGAGCCATTAACTGTTAAAGCTGAATCAAACCAATATCTGGTGTGACTACACTTTGACTAAAAATTAGGGACACTGTCCTGTTGTGCTACAGTCTTATAAGATGATTGGTTTTGCTTGCCCCAAGCAGAGTTTCCACTCTAAACGGACAATTTTTACAGTGAATATTTTCACTCTTTCACTTTCTAGAGTGCTTCAGCCATATGGTGTAAGCATGACCCATCACCCTCAGATAAAAGTGTACAAATAATTAAGACAGGAACAATTAAACTGCATTTTTGAAATGATTAAAACAGCTATTTTTTCCCTCTGCCTCTTATTTCACTTTTAAAAGCTCTTTAAATTCCCACAAAAATGCATTTTTCCACCACAGTCGACAGTGTTGGAAACAATAACCACCAACACGTGCTTCTCCTTTAAGTTTTTGCCACCGTTCTGCAGACTGTCACACTTGCGTCTTTCCCTCCAAGTAACTGCCGAGAGCTTTGATGATGTTAACATAAGGGCGCTGTCAAAGTCTATATTGCCTGTGTCGACTGATTTGATTTAATACAAACATTTATTTATTAAACTATTTTTGTAAATTAGCATTTGGGATTTCAAATATACTTTTTATCTTCAGCAACACCAGCGTGGAAAAAAAGTCTACATCTAAATTTAAACAAATAAAACAAAATAGGGTACCTAAGACTTTTGCATAGTACTGTATGTGCGGGGTTTTGAGTGCAAAAACACACATACTATGTGATGTGCACGCAGACATAAACATAAGCGAACAGCCATGCTAGTTCTGCCCCTTAGGCCTGTCGCTCCACCCAGGTGGGCAAAGAATGCGTGGCGTCTGTTGGACGTCGATCGTCGCGGCTCGAATTCAAGACGTCCCAACGGTGTAACTCCATAATGAAGGTGGCCAGCAGGGAGATTTGCACATTAAGATTGAGGTAATCCGAAATTGCTGACGGGTCGCTGAATTTGAACAGGGGCGGGGGCACAAAGGGGGAAGGGGGTTAGTTGTAAAAAGATTAAATGACACAATCCTTTATCCTTTATCTCAGAAGCACACACACAATAGTAAAGGCAGGGGGGTTGCGTTCATATCTACAAGTCAATTACTGCTTCCATCTGGGGGGTGCGATTGGGATATTAAAGGTAGAGATGTAATGTACGCATGAGTGGAGTGGAGGGGGGGGTGTATTAATCAAAGGAAAAGACCCCATCCATCTGTGCACAGTTAGGTACATTTCTGGGCTCCAGTTTTAGGGGGACTTTGCACACCTGACTGAGTCTAATGCTGATTAGTGCCCATCCCCTCGAGGGACCGAGTCCCGCATCACACCTGCTCATTCTGCACCCCTCTGGGAATCCCTGGATTTCAGTGGCTGTTAGAGCTCAGCTTTAGGTAGAGTATGGTGATCAGTGGGGTTTCCCTCTATCTCAAACACGCCAGTTCCTCGATGTTGATTGGTTGGTTCCTCCTCCTGTAATCCAACAGAGGTCCAATGCTTCAACACCAGGGTTCATTGTTGCACTGAAACAGAATATTTCTCACCTTCACCTCTGCTGGTAGTTTTTTGGTCTCCATTAAAACCTATTTGCATTTTTGCTGGAGCCGCACTCTAAGGGTTGTGTGAATCGTGGCATTCAGAGAGGCGCTAGATTGGTGTTGACGAAAAATTTTATAAAAAAAAGTAAAAACTTGGACAATTCAGTTTCACTTCAGACGGTGGTTGTGCAGTATGGTGCCATTCTGGCAGTGCTATAACCACACCACACATATAAATGAAAGAATGTACAATATAACACAGATTCAAGACATATTTTTGTTCATTTCAATTTGATGATGTGATATGCAGAATGTGCATTGTTATGAAGTCTAAAACTAACTATTGGTCAACGCATCCATGTCGACTTAAAGCCTGCACCACATGAATGATAGACATGAGGAAGGAAGGAGATTGACTCTCCACCCATCAAATCACCCTTATGAAAACTTACTATAGCTCCAAGCTTTAGCCATCCTGTAGTAAATGGATTGTATTTTCGCCACCAGAGTGTAGTATTACTATAGTGATACTGTTATTCAAACTACAGTAGTATAATTGTGTAGACTATAGTAATATCATGGTACTGTTGACTGTGGTAAAACTATAGTTATAATGTGATGGCTGTAGTACTACTCTAGTTATACTATGCAAACTATAGTAATAGTATAGTTATGTCATTAATATTATTGCACTACTCTATAGTAAAAAAAAAAAAAAAGAAAACCTCCCAAGATATGATCAAGTAGTACGTTTAGAAAATTTACAGGAAAATTCATTAGGCCAAAAAAAAAAAAAAAAAAAGATTTAATAAATGTTCCGGACGACGGATGAAAAACTACGGCAACAGCCAGGGGCGCAGCTACCCATTTTTGGGGGGTATGCAACGACAACCACAGCGCCCCCCCAACACCTACACCCAGTGTTCTCCACTTAATTTTTCAATGACCGGGCGGTAGGTGGCGTTTTTTTGCGAACGGGTGCTGCACGTTTCATTTAGTTGAGCGGGGAGTCGCGGTTTATTTTGTTGACCGGGGAGCGGGGAGGACGCGGTTTATTTTTTTGAGCGGGGGGGTGAGAGATGCGTTTTATTTTGTTGATATTACGCACTCAATCGCGCGTCATCCAGTACTCTTTAAATTCTATGATCTTGTAAATATCATAATCTTGTGTCTTCATTTGCTTGCGGCCAATTGTTTTGGCGCCCCCCTTCGCTTAGCGCCCCTACGCACTGCATAGATTGCATACCCACTTTTTGGACTTGAAGAGGTTCTTTCACTGAAATAATCTGCCCAAGTACTTGATTGAAACAAAAATAAACTTACATTGCATAAGATTTGGATTAAAAATTGCAAAAAAAAAAAAAAAAATTTTGTCCAAAATGGATATCTTTTTTATAAATTTGTTGCTCTCTGTCAGTGCTTTAAGAAAATAATGGCAGTATTCACATAAAAGTGAGTTGATAGGATGCATGTACCAATTTTTGCAATATTACAAGCTTTAATGTTGACAGTTTGCTACTCCATAAAATACTGTCGGACCATGCTTTAAGATGTGCATTTTTGCCTATTCACAACAAGATGAAATAAGTTTTGGTAATTGATTATACAGTCAAAACCAATCAATCATATAGCAATCAATAACTTCAAGTGTGCTTTTTAGCATGAAAAGAATAATGGGTGTGTTACACTCCTTACAAACGGATGGATCAGTCCTAACTCACCAGTTTACAAAAATAAACTGAAATACAGATCCTTAACTAATGCCTCTGTCATTGAACAGAATAGTCATGCATTTCAAAACCACAGAAAGATAAAATCTAAGACCAAAAACAACTTGATATTCGGCAGTTAAGTACAAATATGAGCAAATAATTATTTTTAGGCAAAGTTCAAGTAGCCTTGATATAATTGCACAGGATTGTACAAGTTTTTAACATACTGTATGGTTATAGGTATTACAGTTAAATGATGCCAACATGATGTCCTTCAAATCAGTATCACCTGAAATTACAAAATTTTTTTTTTTTTTTTTACTCAGGCCAGAGACAAAATTCTTTTTTGTTAGATTCTGTTGGTCAAGACCAATCAATCCATGTAAGCCACAACCATTTTTGTATTTGCAAACCATTTTGAATTGTTTGTGAACCCTTTAATTTTTATCTCCTCCTAAGCAGTGAGATCAATTCACACAAAATATAACGGCGTGGCCTATATTGATGTAAAGAGCTGTAGCTCCATAATGCAATGTCCAATCATCACCAAACTTGACATCACACATCTACAAGTCATGCAACTTCTTTGTACTGGATGTGGTTTAAATCAATTTGTAGGTGGCGCTATAGCAAACAAGTGGTCCTCACTCTGAAACAACTGTGTGAGCCAGGGGCTGCGTCCGAATAGTCTTTTTTGCTTAGGGAAGTTCCTAACTCCTAAAAAATGATCCGGAAATAATTACGTGGCAGCCATAATAAGTGGATTCGAATTCTTCAAATGTTAAGGAAAGGTGTCTCAGTGCTTCCGAATTTACCACCTTTAGCATAGGGTACACAGAACCATCCTTTTTGTAAAGAAAGGAGATACAGCTATCCCACAATTCTGCGCAGCAGCAATATTTAAAGCGGTGACCACTCATCCGGCCAATCGCATGAAGAAACGTATATAATGGGCAGGGGACTCATGATCACGTTGCCTTGTGTAAGTGCATTCGGATTCTCTAATTAGCGCGGTTGTCTTCCTAAGTCGTAAGGAATTCCCTTAAACACCTTATCTTTCCCTTATGACATTTTCCACAAAGGTTAAAGAAAAGTGGTTAGGGATTAGTGGATAGGCCATAATTTTTTGACTATTCGGACGCTTATTGGCGCATAGGGCATAGCGCATAGGGCTTATTGGCGCATTTATCTTCTCCTGAAGATAAATGAAACGTGGAATTTCAGGTTTGAAAATGAATGATATTTTTGGCATAATATTTTGAAACCTATCGCTAGCAGGTATATAACATGACTCCTGAAATACGTAAAAGGGCGAAAATTATATAAAATATTGCAGTGTGAATCCAACACGCATAACAAAATGGCAAATAAAACCAAAATGGAACAAAAAAGAATATTATAGTATTACGAGGAAATAACTATAGGATATTTTCATAAAGGCATGTACAATATGCAGTTATTAAATTCAAGACTATTAGCCTTTTTTTAGTTGAGGTCAGAACATAACTAGCTTTCGAGGAGCAAACTTTTGGAGTTTGGGCCATGAAAATTATGATTCGGATATCCGTTCACTCTTTGTGGTGCGCTGTGTTCTGCACTGTGTTCCATGCTCTTATTTTACATAAACCTCAGGGAGAATGCAACCCAGAACTTTCATGAGGCGAGAGGGTGAGTCACATATGATTATTATGATTTAAACTTTACAGCAGATTCACGTAAGATAGATGAGCTAATTCTATAGTTAGTATGCAGTCGTCTTATCAGACGCCTCTCTGAAATGAGTTAAATTTAGTTGAAGAGGAGGATTTTTTTTTTCAGTTTATCGAAAATAACTGTTTAAAAAACTGCAACAAAGTAGCAGAAAGTGCCAGTGAATTAGAGTAAACTTGCTGTTTCCTTCCCCATCCTCTGCTTTGCCCTTGAAAGAATACAGCAGCACAATGAGAGGCTGAATGAAGGGAATAACTGCCAACTCCCCCCTGCTCCTGGCCTGAGTGGGAATACTCACTCACTCTGTGGAATTGTTCATGGGCACTATTTATCATAGTTTTTACTGCTGACATATAAATGGAAAGTATATGTTTACTTGAGGGAGAAAAGAAATATTAAAATTGAAGTTGTTCAGTCTGATCGTCCTTTCAGCATGACAAGTAAGGGTCAGTCGAAATGCTTGCGACTTAGCACCTCACAGCAAGCTTTGTCTTTTTATTTGATTGTATTTCTAGTTGACTGTTGTCCCGACTCATAGCTTCTAAAAGAGGAAAAAAAACTGGATTATTTGAATGCCATTAATGAAACCGAACCCCAAGTCACACCTACTATTAATTTATTCTAATTGAACCAGCGTCTTTTTTCAACTGTTCCGCACAACTGCTAATGTCTGGAGACATGAAATGATTGAAACTGAGTTGGACACGCTTGGTCTAATTTGGTACCATCTTCAGTTACCCCCAGCGTTTGACGACTGTGATACCAAAAAAGCTGACAAATAGACACAGACTGACAGACAGATGCACAAAGAAACAGATGGACAGGGTGACAGACAGACACATTCAATCAGGCTCACTTATTAACTGTGACCATGAGTTTGTTTTGTTTTGTGGGTCCGCTTTGTTCCCTGAGTCTTCGGGTAACAGGAATTTTTGCATGAATGCTTAGCAGACACACAAACTTTATGCATTAACTTCATTCATTGAATTTATTATTTTCAGTTGAATGCCTAAATGCTTCAAATAGACCCCTATATTTGCCTGGGATGGAAATCCACATGAATTTATTGAGCGAAAATATATCTCCAGAAATAAAGCTCAGGTGTTCACAGTTATATTTGCACAGAGGGTGTGTTTAACTTTTTTTTGTCAACTTATATCATAAACCTTGTGGTTACTGCTCTCCGGTTAATTGTGTGTGGTTTAACTCAAACACTCTGGGCTGCATTATATGGATGACACCCAAATGAAATTACATTTGCACACAATACGTCTTCCATTGGCAGACTTGACTTTGTAATTCATTAAGCCACTTTTAGTTTTGGAAAGGCATAGAGCAAAGTTGCACAAAGGCATTTGTGTAATATAATGATAAATAACAGGCACACAGTGAGTACTGGCTATTCATCTTGACATTGTGTATACTACTGTACAACTTGCCCTACCTCTGCCTTTTCCACCCAGAAACGGTTTGTCAATTTTGAGTCAGTGGTGTCGAGCACCTCCAACAAGCTCCTGCAGAGCCAAGTGTGCCATCTCACATAATTGGTTAAGCACTTTACATGTACTCATTGAATTTATTTGTGAAGTGCACTTCATCCTTTTTCTCTATTATATGTCCTTTTGAGAACTGGATTAATCCTCATGCACTGAACAATCTCAATCGGTGTTCTTTTGGCAAACATATACAGTATAAGTTTACTTAAAAAAGCTTGTACTTCATCTGAACTGTGAATAAATCGTTAAATGCCAAGGAACAGTCTAATTAACAGCCCTGAAAGGTTAAAAAAAGCAGTCTCCGCAGAGATGGAGGATGTAGTCACGCGTTGTGATCCCAGATGAAATGTGTAAGGGAGAGCATATTGACAGCATCTAATGAACTCTACAAAATAAGAGTGACATCATAATATTTAATAAAGAAATAAAACCTTCTGCTCATCTGAACATTGCCGCAAAAAAAAAAAAAATTAAAGGCGTAAATTAGAACAAGCACGCATACACATGATAATTTTCTGCACGATGTGCCTTCTCCCAAATATTTACTGCTGTAGCTCCCAGCTTACTCATATCTGCTCATTATTCATTACCCTCATTCACGACCAGGTGACACACAGCACTCTCGTCTTAACCCCTATCGTAAATCAGCATGCCAAACATATTCCTCACTTTTTTATTGCACGTAAAAAATTAAACATTATTTTAAAAAGCTGAAAGGAAAGTTTGCACAATTTGTGATGGGAAGCATAGCTGTTATGGTTTTTCTCCCGCTGGATGCAAACGGCAATCCGGCGGGCACTAGGACCATGGGCCTAGACAAAAGAAAGGCTCAAGTGCCAAGGCTGGTACAAAAACTGGAGTTTTAATTATAAAATAATTAAAAAAAAAAAAAAAAACAGAACAGAGCTAAAAACCAAAAAAAACCAGGGAGCAGCACAGATCATCACACAAGGTAAAAGCTAAATGCAGAGGAACTAGGGACTGGCAACTGCTAGCCCTATATACTCTGCAATCACCTCCACCTTAACGGGCTGCACCTGTTGCCCGTCAAGGTGGAGGTGAAAGAATGAAACAGGGGAGGGGCTGTAAGGCCCAAACCCTTACAGTAGCACCCGTTTCCCAAAACACTTTCCTGGAGGGTTGAGAACTGCTGGCATTACCTGGGAGTCAGATGTGGAGATGGTACAGCCAATCAGTGGCCATAATTGTTTGCTTAATAATCTGGACGGAAGAAAAACCAGGGTTGCGTTAGGATGTGAGGGCCAGATTTGGGGATCCCTGGTGTAACATAATTTATGAACAATTACCGGAGAAGAATCCAAAAAGCCTCTTTGCCTTCTTTGACTCTCACCAAATACTTAACAAATGGCCCCGTTAGCTCTTGGCCCTCAACATAAAAAAAAATGGATTACAAAATGTTGCCCTGAACTGACACCCCATCTAGGGCCTACTGCACCTTGGAATCTACCTAAGAAGACACAGTATACGCTGATTAAAAAATACGCTGTTCATCTTTATGCAATTTATAGTTATTACAACAATTTAAACCCAGGTATTGAGGCAAACACAAATGTGTTTTGGAATCTGATTCCCTCAAAACATTATGCGAGCCAACTTTATTACCTTGCATGGACTGCACTTAAAGAAACATGGTATGTATTTTGAAAAGTTAGTTCGCCATGTTTTTAAAGGGCTGAGAACACAAGATTATCACATTGGCTAACACAATGTTTTGGGATTATCGGTTTCCACATAACACTTGAGTGCACCGCAGTATAAAGGTTTGCAATGAGTGTTTACATTTGTTAAATCAATGTGGTTAATAAGCCAAAAATCAAGACTGTTTAACACAGAGCCATTGCAAAAACAAAAAATTTTATACATTAAAGAAACAATTCACTGTCATTTTCATAGCTATTAAGCATCCCCCAACCTATTACTTTTGACTGTAACCATACTGACGCATTACACTCCATAAACCTTACACTTCAAAAAAAAAAAAAAAAAAAATCCATCTTTCTATGCATTTTAATCTTGTATTTAGACTTTAAAACACTTATTCCTATTACCTTTTTTCTCAGTATGACAAATATTCTGCCAATGAGGTGAGATAATTTTGACTCACTAGATTTGTCAATGGGATGAGAGAATATCACTTGTCAAGCTCATGGTAACTTAAAAAAAGGTAATGTTTCCCACTTGAGAGGGAAAAAATAGGAAGTTAAGGCTCATAATAAAATTAAAAGACTTGCTAAGACTGACACTTTTTGCAGTGCAGAACAAGACAAAGCACATGCCACAAAGACACACAAGAAAAGGGACTCCGGGCAGGGGAGCTCTTTGCACAAGATGATTAAATTTATATATTTTTTTTACATTTATTTCAGCGCTCTTAGGGTTAACAATTCTAACTCAATATTTGGATCTAAACGATGCCAAACACAACAAACCCTGCCCCTCACACATATCTTTGCTGTTCCGTGACCTTTACCTTGACCCGATTCATGCCAACATTCAACGGGATCTACTCGGGGTTTTTGCCCAATGTTTGGCTAAATTTGGTACAAATTGAGCCAGTTGTTTTCTCATAATTTTGCTAACAAACAAACAAATAAGTAAACAATGCACAGACCAAGTGGATTACAATACCCTTGCCCTACCCCTTGGGGATACAATTCCTTTGGGGGGGGGAAGGTAAAAAGAATAATTATCGGGAGGGGCCACCAGTATACTTTGCTACAAATAGAAAATATTCCCACTTCACACCCCTTACCCCAAGCTCTTTTCGCACATGGGGTCAGAACAAAGGTTTCCAGTTGTATCCTCCTTTCGATGGGCCCGGTCGCCATTTCAGCGGTCCTTAAATAAAAGGGAATTGGCGAACTCATTCTGTGCATCTCTCGTCCCATTTTTTCTCCCTCTGTGTTCCTGGCTGACCTCTCTCTGCTGGTCTCATTGTGATGAATAGGCCCTTAAGCCCAGCACAGGCACACAGTCAGATAGCCGTGTACAGTTATTTCTAGATCTTTGTTTCTGTTCTTTTCTGGACATTAGTTTGTGACTCTGCTGATTTAGGGCACCAATGCCAAGACTTCTTTTTTAAATGCTTCATTTTGCATTTAAAAAATATATATATATATATATATATATATATATATATATATATATAACTGCATAATTTGAATTTTGATAAACCCCAGCCACTAGTGTTCTGCTTTCATGTCAGGAATGATTTGCATGCAAGAATTGCTTTGTAACAGCACCTTTACGAGGAAAGCTCATTCTAAAAATGGTAGATTTCACAACTGTTGGCAACAGACTCTTCCCATTTTTGTCCTTGGGACAGGGGACCAAAAACTCACTCCATTTCTTCTTCTTCTTCTTCTTCTTGCTTTTCTCGGTGTGGACACTAACTTTGAAGCGCTTTCATTATCACTTAACATGTTGTCATGAAACTTGACAAGCGTACTATACATGTCGATGCGAAGGCATTAACTGAGCCCAATTTTGCAAAAAGGGCAGAGGAGTCCTGTACTTTCACCCAGCACAAGCACTCACTAATTACTTGCCATCGTCCCAAGGACATAGTTCATTTAAACTTGTTGCTATTATGAGCTCTTACTTTCGAAGTAAGGACTTTGCTCTGCTCTCAGTGAAGCTAATCGCATATTTGCAATGAGGGTGGCAGAATATGACTGGTGAACATACCAAACTTAGCTTCCCTTACAAGCGTATGGCCACAAATGTTGGAAAAAGCTTTCAGGATGATGAATGAACCCAGGCACAGACAATGGTAGAAAAAGCACAAATGGTTTATTTGGCTGATATCAGGGTCAACAGTCCACTGTGAAAACCGAAGGAGGAAAAGTAATAAAAAATCACAAGGCAGAAGCAAAGCCAAAAAACAGGCAAAGATCCAGGAACCAGAATGCAACATGGAACCCAGGGCAAAACAAAGCTCCTAAACCATAAGACAAAGAAAATCAGAACACAGGAAGTCAACTCCAATGAAAAAGTCCAGAATGAAACAGAACAAAGAGGCTGAGATGCACTTGAAGCAAAGAAAGGGAAACAAGGGATCATACAGAGGCAGAGGTGATCAGGAAAACTGAGGACAGGTGGAGTGGAGGGCAGGAGAGAGCAGAGAGGAGAGTGGCAACAAACAAGGCAATGAAACGATTAGGACCACAGAATGGGAAGAGCAAAACTCTCGGAAGAGGGAAGGTAAACACAGACAGGAGAGAAGAGGAGCAGAGGGACAATAACTACAATCCCAGTTCCGAAATAGTTGGGACAAAGTGTAAATTGTAAATAAAATCAAAATGCAATGACTTTCAAACCACACCAGCCAGTATTTTATTCACAATAGAACAAAGATCACATAGCAAATGTTGAAACTGAGAAATTTCTCAATTTCACCCACAAAATGAGCTCATTTCAAATTTGATGGCTGCTACAGGTCTCAAAAAAGTTGGGACAGGGGCCTGTTTACCATGGTGTAGCGTCCCCTCTTCTTTTTAACACAGAGTGGAGGCGTCTGGGCATTGAGGAGACAAGTTTCTTGAGTTTAGCCATTGGAATTTGATCCCACTCTTGTTTAATTCAGGCTTCCAGCTGCCGGAGAATTTTGGGTCTCCTTTGGCGGACTTTTCGTTTTATTATGCGCCAAATGTTCTCAATCGGTGAAAAATCAGGACTGCAGCCTGGCCAGTTCAGCACACGGACTCTTCTACTACGAAGCCATGCTGTTGTAATAGCTGCAGTATGTGGTTTTGCATTGTCCTGCTGAAATACACAAGGCCTTCCCTGGAATAGATGTCGTCTGGAGGGGAGCATATATTGCTCAAAAAACCTTTATATACCTTTCAGCATTCATGGTGCTTTTTAAAACATGCAAGTGTCCCACACCATATGCACTAATGCATCCCCATACCATCACAGATGCTGGCTTTTGAACTGAACGCTGATAACAGGAGGGGTGGTCTTTCTCCTCTTCAGCCCGGAGGACACAACGCCCATGATGTCCAACAAGAATGTCAAATTTGGATTCGTCTGACCACAGGACACTTTGCCACTTTGCTACAGTCCATTTTAAATGAGCCTTGGCCCCCAGAACACAGCGGCGCTTCTGGATCCTGCTCAACAATGGCTTCCTTTTTGCATGATAGAGTTTTAGGTGGCATCTGTGGATTGCACGGTGGACTGTGTTCAAAGACAATGGTTCCTTGAAGTATTCTTGGGCCCATTTAATAATGTCAATGACAGAATCATGCCGGTGAGTGAAACAGTGGCATCTGAGGGCCCGAAGATCACGGGCATCCAGTAGAGGTCTTCGGCCTACGCACAGAGATTTTTCCAGTTTCTCTGAAATTTTTGATGATGTTATGCACTGTCGATGATGAGACCTTCAAAGCCTTTGCAATTTGACGTTGAGGAACATTGTTTTTAAAGTATTCCACAATTTTTTTACACAAGCCTTCACAGGTTGGAGAGCCTCTGGCCATCTTTACTTCTGAGAGACTCAGCCTCTCTAAGACATCCCTTTTATAGCCAATCATGTTACACACCTGATGCCAGTTAACTTAATTACTTGCTAAATGCTTTCAGCTGATTCTTTTATATATTAATTGCTTTTTCAGCCCTTTATTGCCTGTATCCCAACTTTTTTGAGACCTGTTGCAGCCAGAAAATTTGTAATAAGCTCATTTTATGAATAAAAATGTAAAATGTCTCAGTTTCAACATTTGAAATGTTATCTATGTTCTATTGTAAATTACATATTGGCGCATGTGATCTGAAAGTCATTGCATTTTGATTTTATTCACAATTTACACTTCGTCCCAACTATTTCGGAATTGGGGTTGCAATTAACTGAAAGAGACAGGGACCAATAACAGAAAATAACACTAAAACAAATGAAAAAGTTAAAAAAAATGGCAGAGCAAGGAATAGCCGACTGACAAAAATGTTTTTTTTTCTTTTCAAAAGGAAATAATTGTAATGTGCAAAGGTGAAAGAAATGCATGTGATGATGATCGTTCCCGCAACAGTTAATGTAATGAGCTCATACTTTCTTAACACCAGGCTGAAGATGATGTCATGCAATTCATTCAGTTGTAAATAACAGAATTCAATTCAAGGACAAGGAATTAAACGGTTTTCTACATCTGCTTGTCTTTTCACGTGATTTTTCCTATGAATTAATCACTAAAACATTTAATTTGAATTCTCTGTTTTCTACACTAGGCATCAGATCAAAATTATGAAGTGGATTCACTGGCAGCTAAAATTTTTAGAGACAAGGAGCCTATTTCAGGTAGGCTTGCATCGAGGGTGTGTCATCATTTGGTGACTTTTGGTATTTTGAACCATTAGTCTATATAAAGTTGATGTTCTAGACTACTCTTGCTCACTGGTAACAATTGTGTTCTTTCTCTCCCTCTCTGTATCTGCTTGTGCCTGTGAGAATACATGAACAAGGTTATATGTTTTAGCGAAGCCCTTTTGTAAGCTTCGGATGTATTGTTTACTACCCCGAAGTAACAAAAGAAATTATCGAATGCATTTGCTGATATGAGCCAGTGAGATCGGTCAAGGTTAACTGTTAACGTCAAGGGTTAAAATAACCTGCATAATAAATAAGTCGCAGAAGATATTTAGCCATCAGATGGTTCATAATATAAGCGCAATTTGACCGGCACTTCAATTTTGACACGCCCAGTTGTAGCTTCAGATGGTTCGACATTTTTGCAAAGGAATGAAGTTTGAGCAGTTGACAAAAAAAAAAACCTTTATTAATAATTTAGTTACCGGTGCGTTTAATTGGAAAAGCATTAGCATACCAGGATAGGCTATAAAGCAGGGGCTTATTGAAAGTTTCTCAAAGTATTTGTCTTGCCAACAATTTTAGTCACTTTTCTGATAAGGGGGGGTGGGGGCTGACATACCCATCTGTGCCCCGCCTTTGATCCGCGCCTGGAAAGAGGGCGAAAGGAGTAGCAGGAACATCCTAGAAAATGTTTAGTTTAATCTTACTCTCACTGCAAGTTGGAATTCAGGTGGCAAGAAATGGGCTTTTTAAATTATCAGCACCTTGATTGACTTAACTGAATCTGTCTTGAACTGTAATCAAATCAAAGGCCTGGAACTAGCCACGTTGCCTTCTCAATAGATTTAACAACAAACCAATCACTGTTGTAAATTACGTGCAGTGATGCTGTTGATTGAAACCTTCCTCCACTTGAAATCATTGATGGTGGACGTCAATATCATTGATTTCAGTTGTTGGATATGCTTGATGTCCAATAGAAAAATGTGGGGTCGCTGGCAGTTACGTTCATTTATCACTCCCTATGTTTTAGACAAACTTGAAGACTGCTCATAATCCGACGGAAAGTTGCAACTCTCTCCCTCTCTGTCTGTTGGTATCTCTCTCTCTCTCTCTCTCTCTCTCTCACACACACACACACATGCACGCATGCACACACACACACACACACACACACGCACACATATACTGTATGCAAAAACACGCAATATATTCATGATAACACGCAATATATTCATGATAACCCAAGTTTGTTGAAATTTGTTTTAAAGCAAAATAATATATAGACTTGTTCTTAACTATTTGGACAATGACAATGTTATTGTTATTTTAGCCATCAACCATCAACCATAAAATATGAGATTTGAAATTAAACCACAACATGAAAACTACCTGCCTAATATTAGGTCGGTCCCCCTTGTGCAGCCTAAATAGCCTTGTCAAACTGAGGTCCCCTTAACTTACCAGCTCAAGTTTCTCAGCGGATCATTTCCCAGAGTATCATACTCCCTCCACCAGCTTGTCTTCTTCCCACAGTGCATCCTAGTTCTGTCTCTTCCACAGGTAAAGGATGCTCACATACCCAGCTGATGCACATGATGTGATGGATGGAAGATGGGACTTCTCTGGACCAGATGACCCTCTTCAGTTGTTCCAAGGTCCAGCACCACTGCTCACATGCTTATTTGTAAGCGCTTTCGGCTGTGGACTGGGGTTAGAATGAGCACTCCGACTTTTCTGCAGGTACAGTGTGCTACTATACACTGCAGGATAGGGCTTTGTTCTGTGACAAATTCCTCATTAAAATATTCAAATTCTCTGTGACTTGTAATAATCCATTATAAAATGTAAAAACACTTCTAAAGTAAATATGTTTGGAAATACAAATAGGAGAAAAATTAAATGGCAAAATAATGCATTATAATTACAAAATGTGAAAAGACAACGCTGAAATAAATACGTTTCAATATGGGGGAAAACTCAACAGCAAAATAATGCATTACGAATGTATTAAGACTACACTGAAAAGATACGTTTGCAAATATAAGTAAGAGGAAAAATGAAATGGCAAAATAAATGCATTATAAAATGCAAAAAGAAAATGCTGAAACAATTACACGTTAGTATCAGAGCTTGGAAGCTAGCTTGCTAAAATTACATTCAAACTATCTAGCTAATGGAAAAGGATTAGGCAATGTTTTGGTTAGGGGATCATGAAGTGAGTGAATGAGGTCATTTAGGTCTGAAAATAATTTTTCTACATATTGTTGTTGTCGGTGAATTTATTTGCCTATTACGAGGATGGCAGATGAGTTATCTTGAATGACTATTCCGTTTTAAGAATAAATATATTTTTTGCGTCATGTGTTTCCAGTCTTTTGTTGCCCCCAACCCAACTTCTTTGAAACGTGTAGCTTGTAGCAAATTCAAAATGAGTAAATATTTTTTCAAAAACAGGAAAATTTCTGTGTCTACTTCTGACATTGTCTTTTTTCTATTTTCAATTAAATATAGAGTTTAAATGATTTGCAAATAATTGGATTCTGTTTTCATATTTTACACTGTGTCCCAACTTTTTTGGAAATGGGATTGTAACTTAGGTGTAGCAAAGCACCTGATTCATGCTGGTAAGGTTCAATGATTTTACATTATCAAAGCATATGTATCTGTCACACGCTCAAGATGAAAAATATAAATACTGTAAAATACAACACAGATTCCTTGTGCCACAACATATTTTTATCGTGCCACTTAGTATTTTAGTAACAGAGCAGTTTCCATTAGTTTTGGTAGCACAAGAGCTACCGCTTGAAAAGGTCTACAGTCCTGCAAGATGGATAGCCAAATTTGTCAACATGATTGATGAATGCAGGATTTACAGTTTGTGTTTATGCCATGCATTAGTAGGGATTTTTGCTTGCTCATACATGAACATGCGGTCATAGCAAGCTGACACATGGCACAACCTTGACCAAAAAATTCTGATGCTGTCAATCATCTATCACGGACCTCAAATGATGAAATCAGCATTGTAAGAATACACCTTTGTCCTAATAGAGACAAAAAATTTTCTTATATGGAAAATAATTAAGTCTATGATTATCACTTTTTCCCTGACTTAGCTGACCCACAGGTGTCACATATTTCTTCTTCTTCTTCATATTATAAGCCCAATGGGGTTGTTTTTATTATTATTATTATTATTATTATTATTATTTAATTTTGTACATGAGACAAATTGATTGTATACAAATTTTTCCCTGCCAGTAATAGATTTTTTTGAGTCACAGAAATTGCACTGCAGGAACGATCATTTAATCTCTGATATGTAATCATACTGTACATTAACTAGTGGATTCCCTGTCTTGTGTATTAAACCATTTGTGATTGCTGGGATCAATACATCCTCCTCTATTTAATGGGCATTGTTTTTTTCAAAGCCCACATGAATCAATGACTTTGTGATACATGCGCTTGTTTTGATCAAGGCCAACTGGTTTGCTTACCTTATCTAATGTGTTGTTGAAGCGTAATTCTTGACTAAATGAATCAGAATAAATCAAATTAAATGTGATGACAAAATAGAGGTGATTCATTTATTGTGGAGCAAGTGCTGCTGGACCAGACTGCAATGGATTAGCGGTCTAATAAAGTGGCATTAACTGAGAATATTAAAATCAACCTCAAGGAGGAAGATGGGTCTTTAGGACAACCTGCTGTGACTCACTTTCTGTTTTAATGATATTGTGAAACCATGGCAACTGTTCAGTGGTTATATTAAGTTTTACAGGAAATCACCATGAAAATTATTCAGTTTGACTTGCTGAAGCCATGGGTATTTTGTCATGGTTCTGAAAAAGATATTGACTTGAAAATGTTATTTTTACTTGAATAGTCTAAATGATGTTTAATTATGAAATGAATCCCACATTTGCGCTACGCACATATCAATAAATTGTTTGATTCATTGTCTTTGCAGCTATGTTTATCTTATTTACCACGTGACTTCAGTAAGTTTAATTACTTTCAGTAGTTCGTGATTAATTATAGGGCTCCATTCATTGCAGGAAGGCAAGGAATGATCTGGATGAGTACTAATTCGGTAAATGAGATGAGCACATAAATTAGCCTGCACTGCTGACGACAGTGCTCTCCAACACTGAACTTTCTATTTCAAAAGAAAAATCAATTAGCCTTGAGAAATGGTAACTCATGGTTAAGGATGAGCAGGTTGCAAAGAGAGATATCACAATCCTCACACCCTAAATTTGCTTCAATTTATAGCAATACAGCATTCAATCTTCATTGAGTTTGCTGTCAGACTGAGCTGCCACGTTTTTCTATCGATAAACATTTGGAAAATGTTACTGAATGGCATATGGCTTAGTAATTTGGGACAGATGTTCATTTTATACCCAGTGGGCCTATATGAGTTTGCCTTACGGTCAAAAGTAATGATACTGTGATACTGTGACATTTTAGCAAGCCATGATGTAAAATCGGTCACTGAATTAATTCGGGATAACTTAAGGTAGTTGCTTTCATATCGCTCATATTACTGCACTGAGGCTCAACGGACAATTGCATTAACATTGCTCTGAGATTAGAGGCTTTGTAAAGTAATGCCAACCCGGATGATGGTTAGAAGAGCAAGGCAGATAAATAAGAGAAATGGGAAAAGAAGACAGTGAAGGTGTTTGAGGTCATCGGGACACAGTAAGCACAGTAAGATTAATATGAGGTAGTAATATAGCTATGGCTTATAACCACTGGAAAAAAGAATATCTGAAATGAAGGAATAACTGAGGGAGTAAAAAAAATATGGCTGCATGTAATCTATAATATCGCCCAACTCCTCTCTCGCGGAGCTTAATTCTGTCATTCATCATGTTGAATGGGGAGTTTTCTCTGTGCATTCTCCCTCTCACATTCATTCTCTCGCATTATAAGAGCACATTTCTAAGTCGTAAAAACAAAAATCATAAAAAGATTGAGTCAAAACCGTCAAACCATCTGAAAGGGAAGTGGCACATCCTTACAATACTACAATAGAATGCTCTCTTTCAAGTTTTTAAGATTGAATTGGGCTTTCTTTTTTTATTGACTTGAAATGGTTAATCTCAACATACGGTGTGTGTAAATAAGTAAACACTGACATTTTGGTTATTGATCCGTCAAATAGTTTAGCTTTCAGAGTGAATCCCAAATGACCACTTCAACATCTCACTGTCTAATTTTCAAAAAGAACTAATGGCCCCAAGACTGTACATCTGCAGCATGAGGCAATTAAGATGTTTGGAACTGTGCCTCTGGCCTTTTGACTTCTCTGTAATTTGTGGCACCTTGTCCTGAAATCAAATTATCTTAAAATGACTATTAGGTAGAAATATTGTGTTGTAAGAAGTCAAGATGTTGTATCTCATCACAAATGCACATGCAAAGATACAAATGAACATAACGGTTTCAAAATGGCTGTGTAGTTTTAAAATACCATAATACACCATTGTGAAATACATCATATTTTTGTCCGCAGTAATTAAATTTTTTTCCAAAAAAAAAAGGTTGGGAAATAATATATCTCTATTGCATGTTTTAAAAACTCAGTACTGGCGTACTGGTGGAGCCGTGGAGAGTGGAGACAGTGGAGCAGGATATGAGGTAATGGAAGATGGGCATCTCGCAGTGGTTTGAGTGGGGTTCAGGGGGAAGGGCAGGGTGGACAAGTGGCAGGGGCGGACAGCGAGTCGTTCGAAACCGGAGGGACTTTAAACTTTCCCTCCCAGCTCACGATTTAAATAGCGCTCAATTAGTAAACTTCTGACAGGCAGAACAGGCACCATTTGTCAAACTCAAAGAAAAAAAAAAGAGAAAGAGATCAGAAAGAGGTCCTAAAAATAGGCAGAATCATGGACACAATGGGCAGAACAGTGAGATCTTTTATTGAGAATGATCTAATTTTATGACCCAGTCTGTAACAGGATGAAAGCAGGAGGAAGATGGAAGGCATCGAGTGTGCAGGGACATGTAGCTGATTTATCTGCGGGCTGAGAAATATAAGCTAATAAGCGATTCCTGGAGATTCTCCCTATTTTTTCCAGCCTATATGCATATTTCATGTCAAAACATCGCTGTAATAAATTTAATAGGTAATTGGATAATATTTTGTGGTTTTTCTCATCCTAACCAATGAATCAGAAAACTTTATTTTACAGTAAAGAAAAGAACGTTTATCCCAACATAGATGAAAAAAAGAACTTAGTAAGAAATGAATCGAGAGTGACGTTAGCGTGTGGTTTGCAATAGCTTGTTTTGAGGCTAAGCATAGAGAGCTGTATTGGTACTGGAATGATTGGGTATAAGGTGATTGTGATAAAAAAAAAAATAATTTTAATCAGGATGCTGCATAGTAAGTGAAACAAATCAAAAATCTTGATCAATTGCACAATTTCAGCCACAAAGGTTGGCAACACTTCTGAGGTCTTATTAGAAATCAGCTCTGTCTGGAAAGGAACAAACGCTGTTCCAAGTACGTCCTGTTTCAAAGCGCTGTGCTTTATTACTTCTTAGACATCAAGCATTTCTCGGGGGTCCTTTTTCAAGCCCACACTTAAATGACATATTTAATGAGCTCCTCTATGAGAACTGGCCTACTTCCATGTCACAGATTGTATCCCAAAAGAGGCCCGACAGTTCATATAACACTCTCCTTTATTTCTTTTAGTTGGCAGCCTGGTTTGTTGTAGCATTTGTACACAGTGCTTTTAAGCCTTTTTTTTTCAGTAATCGTACTAATGGTGTTGTTTTAATAATTGTACTCCTCAGCCTTTGTAGGACGTACTTTGAGCTTGATCAATGTCTGCGCCAGGGTCAGATGGTCTGCTGGTGATTGCAGAAACACCTTTTCCAGGAAGGACTCGTCTGTTTTGGCGACCTT
This sequence comes from Gymnothorax javanicus, assembly GCA_029692085.1. NCBI lineage: Eukaryota > Metazoa > Chordata > Actinopteri > Anguilliformes > Muraenidae > Gymnothorax > Gymnothorax javanicus. Next base: position 28,848,573 of record CM056208.1, on the reverse strand, counting down.
AGCTTCCCAGCACCCCCCGTCACACCAGAGAGATACGCTTTACACATTTCCTGCTGAAACGTGATGTGGCCTCTACAGTTTCTGGGGTGCATTTCGTCACCTTTCTGTGAAAAGGGCTACCACGGGAGTCCTTAACCATATGGAAGCTGCATAAAACTCAAACGTGTGTTCACTTGCGCACACAAGCACATACGCACACATTCACACATGCACACAAATGCAGAACGCACGGACACGCACACATACACCGCACATATTCAGGTACACGCACAAAAACAGGCACATGGTAAGCATTTAAACACTGGCACATTCACATTCACTCACACACTTAAGAACATGGTACGTGCACGCCATGCACACGGTTCTTAATGTGCGATCATCGCCGCTCACCACATTCATTATTTATACAGGGAGTCACAGGAATAGGATGTTTTAATAGCATGCACGCTAATCTTGTCTCGTGGCAGGAGGGCTGTCACAGTCAATATCCCACTTTGACAAAACTGTGGGACGCTGCTCTTTCATGAGCTCCTCTTATTGACTATCAAATGTGTCATTTTACTGCCTGGCTATGATTAGCACATCTCCAGTAGCCCAGACTGGCAGACCGCTAATCTGGGAATCGCCACCTTTTGCTCTGGATATGCTAATGAGGCAGGGTCCTCTCCAGCTGTCAATCACTGGGCTGAAGTCAGTGGTTAGGCATGGCTAATGGTGCCCCACCCGAGAGAGTCGAGCGACGGAGAGAGAGGTGGAGAGGAACTGAGGAAAGGGGGATGAAGGCAGTCAGACAGTCTGACTGAAGGATCTGCCACACGCTCTCTGGCACTCTTCTGAGATATGTGTAAGCTGTGATTCGAGGTAATGAAAGGACCGCTTATCACTACAGTCTTCACCACCGTCATCCTCCACATCTTCGTCTTAACTGCGTCCACATACCATCATCACTATCCTCATCATCATCCTTGTCATCATCGTTATCGTCATCATCGCCCTCATTAGTGTTTGATTCTTATCATTGCCATTTTCACCCCATTATGGCTGTTTTCATTATAGTCATTGTGGTCATCTTTGCCATGATTTTATCATTATTATATTTCATACGTGTGATGATCGTCGTCGGAGGAGGAGTGAGGGTTGTGTTTCTCTGTGGTATTTCAGTGCTCCATGGAGACGCCTCTTTGTAACCCTCACCCGCAGTGAGCATATGGGGATCCCTGCAGTGAAATGGACAGAACACAGCAGAGGAGGGAACAGCAGTATATCAATGAGAGGGAGAGAGAGACCAGCCTGGGCATTAGCTGATGCAAATGCCTGTGTATGTGTCTGCAAGACACTGCATGTACTGTAGTGTACAAGGCATTCTCATCTCGATGGGTCATGTGGTGACATTTTTTGCACAAGCGTCGCTATACGACAAAATTAGAGCCTTTTGGCATCCTTACTTGATGCTATTGTTAAGCGCTAACCCTAACCTCTAACTCTAACCCTAAACGTCAAATAACGACGACAAAAGGCTCCATTTTTGTTGAATATCCACGCTTGGGCAAAAAAGCATCACTGTATGACGCGTCTGAATGAGAACATGTTGTGCTGTATATGTGCATCTAGGTATGCGTGTCTGACTGAATGTAGAAAGGCACATATGTGTGTGTGTGTATGTGTGTGTGTGTGTGTGTATGAGTGTGCGTGTTGTGTCCTGAACCTGGGTAGTAACACTCATCAACGTTTGAGGCCTCTGGGACCGGGACAGGGCCCCTCCCTCATTTACACCTGTCATGTCAGCCGGGGACCCGGGGACGACAGATTCATCGTAGATTGGAAGCCGGGGCACGGTTCAAAAAGCCAAATTGCCTGTGCGTGGGTTTATAATTAGCCTGGTTCTGTCGGCAGCGCGGAGAGGGACGGGAGGCCAGCTGCATGCCAGTGCGAGGTGCGAGGGGGGGCGCGCTCTCCATCATCGCCCTGCCGTCTCGCGGCTCTCGGGGTGAGAATTGCGCCCGGGGCAGGGGCTGTGATTGGTGCCACGCGACTACGGCGCTGCTGTTGTAGTGGACGCATCGCGGCCAGGGGGGAGCCTCCACAATCCCACTGGTGTGTGAGTGTGGCTCACTTTCGCTCTATCTCCGTCTCTCTCTGTGCGACGATGCCCCACACCAGCCTGTGTGCGCACTGTCGTACAGTATGAGTCTGTGTGTGTGTGTGTGTGTGTGTGTGTGTGTGTGTGTGGAGGAGGGAATACACGAGGGGGGATGCAGGCCAGCTGTCTCAGTTGTCGTGTAAGCACCCCTTTATACGCCCCTTCTGGATGGAAAACATTGCCTTGTCCGGAGGTGAAAATGGAAGAAGGTGAGAAAGGTCACTGCAGGAGGGCTGAGCTTTGTGGAAAAAACAAGAGCGACAGAGGAGAAAAAGGCAGAAACAAAGGGTGTGAGCTGGACTTAGAGAGAATCCATGTACAGTATGTGGGAAATATAACTATAAATGTAGCTACATTTCAAAAGTTAGTAGAATGTATATACTGATTTGTTTGTGCTGTATGCAGCAGTATTAGTGATTACTCGCCAAAATTCTCAAAAACGCTATAATTCAATTTAATAATCTGCCTCTGAGTTTTTAATTTATTCAATTTTACAACATTTTTAAAACATTAGTTTTGCTATTTATGAACGAAACTGTGAAATTTATTTTGATTTGGTGTGCAAATACATCTTTATATACAGTCTCCATATAGTACGCTATATATGCACTCAGCACTAATGTAAATGTGAATAACTTAAGCTGCCCTTACACCGAACAATTTTTTTAGCAATTTCACTGTCGCAGACACAACATCAGAATAAAATCGTGAGAGTTTTGTTTGAGGTGGGGTGGTCCCATCCTCTTGATCATTTGGTTTAAGGTGGTCTTAAAACTCTGTCTGACTCCGTAATTTGTCTCATCTTATTGTTCCGATAAAATAGAACTAGTTTAATTGAAAGTCTTTAGTCTTGGCTCTTGCAAACAATGAAGTTTAATGACGTGAACATCGTCAACAACCAATAGGTGCACTTTACAAGATCCCCAGTATTTGCAGATTCTTATCGTCTGTGTGTGAAAACTCTGTGAGTTTATGACGCATTTGTCTTTAGAAAGTCTTTTCAAAGTCCTCTAGTGTATGGTGGGCATTAGATAAATATGAGCAAAAAAAAACATACATAATCTAATATTTCTGAATAAAAAATTAAATGCCCGATACAGTATGTCAAAATTAATCCCTGATTTCAGCTCTGTGTGTACCTTTCCTTTGCAAAAATAACATGATTGAGCCGTATTCTACACTGTTATAAGTGACTAATGACCGATTCTTTTTGTTTTCTTGGTGCAAATTGTAAAGTAAATGCCAAATTTTACCAAATACCTATTCCGTCGCACTCTCAGACTTACAAAGGTCAAGATGAATATCATCTGAGAGAACAACCTGTCTTGATTGTGTTATATAAACTACCATTTAAAACAAATAACTCAAAAGTGGTCTTAAATGCAGTAATTTAGCTGTGAATTTCTCTCTCAATTCAGTTCAAATTAATTAAATTCTATTCAGTTCAATTTAATTCAATTCAGTTGCATGCATGAAAACCACTTTTCTCTCCCATGTAAGAACAAGATACAACAATGGAGTTGAATAAACTACATTTAATACTTTGATGTTTAAAAAAAACTGAAGTCATTTTTATTTGATTTTAAACTTGTTTCAGATTTTACCTCTAGGTCAGTTCTCAATATTGCATCTCTCTTTCTCAATCGTCCCGCCATTTCTTTGTCTTTCTTTCACCCTTATCAGCCTCTTTTTCTCCCTCCTAAGAGAAGGGGGACAAGGATATTTCGCCACGTGTCTCCCATCATGGCTAGCTGCCTGTAAAGTCAGCGTTAGCCTGGAGCTGTGGAGAGAAACGGGGACCTGCCCTCCATGTTCTGCCCCTGTTACCTCCCCTCGAGCTCCACGTCTCCCGAGCACAGAGAGACAGAGACATACTCGCTACGCTTGGCAGCTCACTGCTGGCAAAGGCCATCTTTACTTCTTCATGGACTGTGCCCTCCTTCTCTCTGTCCCAAGCAGAAAAGTACACATGCATATCTGCACATATGCAGCGACAGACACAGGCACTTTTAGTCATGTACACGCATGCATGGACACACTGACAAACAGGAGCATGCAAAGAAGCAGACCTGCACGCGCATGCACACACACACACACACACACACGCACACACACACACACACACACATGGCCATGAGCATACACACAGGGCCATGCACACACATACACACCCACACACACGCTCAGGTGCACACATAATCACAAACACAGGGTTACTGTAAGTAGCCGCAGTCATACATACCTACGCACACACACACACACACACACACACACGCATTCACTTACTCACTGTCTATTGAGAGGTCAGTCTTTAATATATGAATGTCAGACACTGTGTATTTCTCCTGTTCCTTGGAGGGTCCAATAGCCCATTAGTGGCTCTAAATGGTTTCAGCAGCCGTTTAAATGTGCTTCAGAGTACTCCGTTTAAAAACAGCAGCTGTGCTCGCAGCATAGGTATGAGCAGAGGAGCATGAAGCAGCGATCAGAAAGAGAGACGAGGGAAAGAGAGAGGGAGGCCAGGGGTCCATGAGTCAGGGGTTAGATGGTGAGAGGCAGGAGGACTGAGGAGAAGACATACAGCAAAGAATATAAAATCTGTGTGTGTGTGTGTGTGTGTGTGTGTGTGTGCGCGCGCATGCGTGTCTGTGCGTGCGTGTGTGTGTGCGTGTGTGAGTGTGTGTGTGTGTGTGTGGTTGTGTGTGTTCTTGTACCTGCTACACAATGAGGACTAGAAAATGTTTTCCTAAAGAGTGGGGACATCATTCAGAAGTGAGGATGTTTCCGCATGTCCTCACAACTACCAAGGAAAACTGTGATTTATTCGTGAAGGTTAGGGGTAAGATTAGAATTAGGGATTGGTTAAAGTCAGGGTAAGGGTTTGGGTTAAGCATGCGCTGCTTATTGTTACGATTAAGAAAAGGTTATAGAGACACATAAACAATGAATGGAAGTCAATTTAATGTCCGCACAAGGATAGAAGTACAAGGATGTGTGTGTGTCTGAGTGAGTGAGTGTGTGCGTGTGCATGTGTGTGTGTTAGAATGTGTATGTGAGTAACTCAAGTTATTTTGATCAACCCAGTGTAGCTTAAGAGTTAATTAAGCTCTTAGATAGGAGTGCTAAACTGGCAACACGTGATTACACTTGTGTTAGTTGGTACACAATTGAAAACACCTCTATACCAACAAATATGAATGCCAGGTTGGCATTGCTTAATTAAACTAGTTTCCACATGTGAAGTTTTGATCACAGATCAGAGATTTAAGAGTCAATTTTCCAACGGAAAAAAAACCCCCTGAAAACTGGAAGAAACTTTCCCTTTAACCTGGGGGGATGTGGATAGTGTGGGTTGTGTTGAAAGATCCATTTAAACTGATGAATAGTTCAAATCCCTTTCCAATAATTTTCCTTGATTAATGAAACGTAAACTCTGAGGACATTCAACACTCTCGGTTGTTGACAATTTTTCTCGTTAAGGTAAGACAAGTATTAAAATAATTCATTTTGACTTGAAATTGTGCACATTTATTTGATTTCTTTGTTTTCATTTAAGCAGTCATGAAGTGCAAGTTTTCTAGTCTGCATTGTAGGAAGAGCCAAAAGTTAATACAGAAATTCAATTAGTTTATCTTTTTTCCTGAAACATTGCTTACTTAGGCCGGTGAAATAAAGCATTTTTACTTTAATTATTTTTCAAATTGCCCAACATCACATTAAAAAGCCAACTGAGTGTTTAAACACCATTGTTTTATTCATATCATCAGAAAACTTGTCAATCAAGGAAAAGTACTACTAAAAATAGGCGAAGAATAACATCAGTTTTACCGACACCCCCGCAGCCTTCGCCCAACCCCCACCCCCCACCCCCCTTCAGCAACTGCCACAGCTAGGAAGCACTGGAGGTTTACGCGTCCCAGTTAAATATTTACTATTTACCTTTTCTACAAAACCGTTTTTTCTACTCAAGGAGTATGAAACAAAGCAATAAAACAATGTCCCTATGGTACACCTTTTCATAAACTGAATTTTTAGTCACTCTCTATGATACCTGAAGTGAAAAAAAAACTTAAGTAGTGACAGTATCTTTAGAACGACTCCCTGGTTGGTCTCCACCATAAAGGAATCCCATTGTTTCCTGTGATGCAAAGGAAGAAAAAAAAACCCAAAACAAAACTGCCAACCAGGAAACAAGGACATGCACAGTCACTACATGAGGTCAGTTTGCACCGAGGTGTCATACTTCAGTCTGTTTTGACGTATTGCTTTTCATTCTTCAAGTGCATCTCAAGTAGTCGCCGTGTTTTCAGCCAGCCGCATCTCAAACGCTCTTCAGCTCCTTATAACAGTGTGTCATTAAATGGTGAAATAGGCATGTTAATAGAACGGCTATGGGTGACTGCTTTAAAGAGTCAGCATTGGCAGAAAACTCTTACGGCCCGGGGAGGGAAAAAAAAATGAAACAAAACAAAAGTCAGCCATCCTGAAAGTGTCCACAAAAACTGCAAGCGCCTCACTGTAACCACAAAGGTCACCCTGAATAATCGCACATGCATTGTTACCTAATGATGCAGAAACACAAGGATTAATGCTGAACTGATTATAACATTTTTTTTGTGATGGAATGACCCTAATGAAAAGCATTACAAATTAGAGGTTAACAAACTGCTCAAAATTTACTAGTTTTTTAAATTATGATTATTATTATTATTTTTTTTTTATAATGTCTGAAGGTATTAATAGGTACGAGAGTATACTTAAAAAAAATACTTTTAACGTCAAAGATATTTTGAGAAATATTTTTGAATGCATCTCTGTCATTTTTTCTTTCAGTGTTTGGTGTTGTCTAAGTGATATTCAATATAAAATGAAATTAAACATCTGTTTTTAATGGAATTACAACCAGAGAAAACTTGAATTTAACTCTTATATTGGTATGATGAAATGATAATCATGCTTGTAGAATTTTGTAGCTGAAAAGTAATTTTTGCATTCACTAAGATGGCTTAAAACTTCGAAATGCATAAATAAAAAAAGCCATAAGAGGCAAAAAATGTAAAGGTTATAAGGACTCAGGCAGACAAACCAACAGAAGTTTGACCTTGGCCAGTTCTGCCTCGACTCTGACCATTATGACTGTACTGTAATGTTCAGATTACTGAACATGATGTGTAGAGCTGCACTGCCTCTGGTGGTCATCACGTAGAACTACAAAATATCTGAGCCCAGATCTTCGAGACAGAGCGCAAGGCAGTCCACACACGTCCTCAGTCCTGCGAGCTAAGAGGAGGCACCTCCCTAACAACCCCACTCCCTCCTCCTTCCCCTGCACCCCACTGTGAGCAGTTAGGTCATTACAGTGTGCTGTCAAAACCAGTGACCACTTGGCGTCGGGCGCACCAGAATTAAGGGCAAACGGAAGAGGGGGAGAAGGAGAAAGCTGACAGAAAGGAGTCAGGGCCAAAATATTTCTGCTTTGGTCCCCACACAGTTCACCGCTCACTGCTAATTCACTCTGCTACTGCTGCAGAAAAATGCACAAGTGCAGCGTGATAAAAGTCACATCCTAAGCCTGGAGCAGGAGGCTGTTATTGAGGCCAGGACTCCATTCTGTTTCTTTCAAAGGATGTTTTCTTCAGGCTGAAATATGTGATGGACGCATATTTCGAAATCCGACAAAGAGCATTAAAATTTTGAATGCTAGAAAATTGTCAAATATTTCAGACACACACATTGGCAGCTAGTGAATGATAAGTGAAAAGACAGGTGTGTTAGTATGCCGTTATGCATTAAAGATCAAAAAAACATACAGATTGTGTGTACAAAATGGATAAGTACTAACCAAGTCTAATAACCCTGCTGTATGAGAGCACCCTACGGCCTCTGCTGTCAGGAACCACGGATGTGAATCATATGAGTCAGTCTGAGCGTGTGTTAGCACAGCATCAACGCAAGCAAAAAGATTGGCTTCTTTATATCAGCATTCTCTCTCTCTCTCTCTCTCTCTCTTTTGCTTTTTGCTCACGGGAACATGGCCAGGCAATTCCCATTTTGTCTCATCTGAGATCATCATCTTTTCTGAGAATCTGCTCTTCCATTCCCCACGTCAGTGACCAAACAGTCATTCCCTGAAAAGGAGTGGGATAAGGCGGTAAGATCAGATAACATTTCAGATGCTTATTATTTTCCCTGGATTAGGCCAGCTCATAACTTCCATTATGACTGACTACTCATTACAAATTCCTTTGAAATGTCTCAAAAATCAACATCATGGCAATCTGCATTGGAAATAGTTATCTACAGGGAATGAGCTGCATGAGCTGGCTCAGTGAGCCCTAAACTCGCCATCAGGGATGCAATAAGTCACCATGGCAGGTTAAGAGAGAAACACCTTTGTAACATTAAAAACCCTGGCTTTAGGTGGAACATACTTTGCTAGCCCACTAATCTTGCCTCAAAGTTCACCCCTCTGGGATCTGCACAATAGATAAAGCTTATGAATTCCTGGATGCATTCAGGTAAGATAACTACCCTTGGTTGAATTTGATGGAATTAAGGTTGCCAAACATCCCATACTGAATTTATAAGAAACTCTTAATTTTCTGTATTTTTCAGAATCCTGCTCATCAGTTACAGACTGAGGAATGGACCCATGCACAAACTGGAGAGAAGTGGCAAAAACAGATTTATTGAAGGCAAAATCAGGATCAGACTGTCAATAATGAGCTGTAACAAAACAGAAGACAGAACTGTATTTGTAGAACTGGCAAATTTCCAGTAACCAGGCTGTCAGAATGAAGTATCAGGGAATTGGCAATGTCATAAGTCGAAATACCAGGCCGTAACCAAAACCAAACAGACACAAAGGGCAATCCAGAAATTGTAAACTGGGGTTGAAAGAAAATCAAACGTGGGAAGATAAAACAGGAAAAACACTTGCAAGTAACTTAGAAAGACAGAGAGATAAACTCAAAAAAGTGAAGGAGAAAACTGGGAATTCATGAAGCAAACAAATAACAAAGGGTAAACTCAAATCAGATGCGTGAAGAACTAGGAGGTGAGACAGGGGCCGTGGTAACAAATAAGACAATGAACACACCAAGTAACGAACAGCGTGGGGAGAGCTTGCGGGGAGAGAAAGAAAATAAAGACACGTGGAAATCCAACACAGAACTGAAATGATAACAAAGGTAATGGATACCAAAAACTCAAAACACGGGTACTGCCTGTGTTTTGCCCACCAGCAACAATGCGTTGCCATTCTGTAGCATCAGCTTGATTATGCCAATACCGTATCGTAAACTGTAAAAATCACTAGCATGTGGCCCAGATCGTCTCCTCTGTGGAGCTGAAACCATCCATAACAGTTACATATTTATAGGGGATTCAAATAGAAAAGTTTCTGGTCAATTAATTTTAATAATATTCAAGATCAAGACATTATATTATCACAATAAGGTTTGTACCTGTTGTATTGTAGTACAGCTCATCCGCTCTAGATGTGTACCAGCTTGCTACTGCACAAATTAAGTATTCCGCAGGGGTTAAAATCACCTCAATGGAAAAAAATGCTTAAATTTCTATTGTAATCTACTTTATACAAAATCATAACTTGGGTAAAATGTTTACTAGCAAGCTGAAGTTAGTGGATAATTGAGGATAAATAACTAGCTAGCTAGTTGCAGTGTATGTTAATAGAATTAATGACTGTTATGTGTCGAGTCATTGTGCAACCAAATGACAGCTAGCTAACACAAACTCAACATAGCAATTTACCCTACCCACCTTCACAGCTAGAGGTGGACAATGAGAAAATAACGTCACATTCGATGGGAGTCGAATCCCAAGGAGCCACAAGCATTATTAGCTACTTCTATCAGCAGCTACCAAAAAAACAATGTCTGATCATGCAAGTGAGTTGCTTAATTTACTGGCCTGATGTGGCAGTTTTCTTGCCCCGGGTAATCAGGCAATTCATATTGCTGTCCCTTTATTTATGTCAGATGGCGTGATAAGCTTTTTATCCTGAGCAACGGAAAGCTTGAAACTAATCTCATCGGCTAAGGAGGTTAACTATTAACAGCTTAATCTATGCTATTCTGCCAGTTGCATGACACTGAACATATTTTCAGGCGGGTTATTTTACACAGTGTTTCAGCAATTGACTTAATTTGGATAAGACAAGAACAGCTGTTGTTGGATAGAGAATCCATCGTACCACCTCACAGTAGTATGTCAGGCTAGAGATATATGCAGGGAAGCCTCATAAAATCTGATGTTAGCCTAGATGCAATCTGGGGAACCCTCATACAAGCAATAATAAATCACTTCCTGAGTAGAATTTCCTTTGAAAAATTATCGTCAGTAATATTTCGAGAAAGGATGATTAGATAAATAATGTTACTAACCAATTATCTAATATTGAGAATGGCATTCAACTGAAATTGCTTTTGTTCCTGTTTTTGACTATGTTCATCCCAAAATTTTGTTCGTTTTCATCTTCTGTTTTTGTTCTTTGAGCCATTTCTTATCCCTGGGCATAGCATTTGTTTTTTGTTTTTTTATTATTATTATTATTCTATTGAGCCAAACTGGCTGTCACACTCCAATCATCTAAGTTGAAGTAGTTTTCAAAGTCAGGAAACAGGCCATCCTTGTTTTCAATAGACTTACCGTCAACTCAGGAGATCACACCTTTGGGTTGCCAGGTGGACACCTGAAGGATCTTGACCATGGACTCTTTACATGAAGGTGTATGGTGCCTACATCATCTTCCTATTTACAGACAGAGCATCAGTCAGCCCTAAGGCACCGTGCACTAAAAGCTGGCATAAATCCACCCCAGTGCTTTGGCTTGGACTGCCAGAATTAAAGCTTAAGAGCCAAAACAATGCTTCACCAAGCAATCCTCTGCCGTATTGTGGTCTCAAAAAGGGCGCCCAGAGGAAGGATTATGCCATATGTAGAAAATGGCCTTGGACAAGTTCCACATTTATTTTGTGAGGAAAACAACCCACTAAAAGCCATAAAATTTTTGTGTAAATGCGCCATAAAGGGTCAAAAAGGACACAGATGTAATTTTTATTGAAGTTTCCAAAACTGATCTATTTTTCATTATTATCATTTGTTATCATCGCAGTACACTACATAGTGACCCATGTAGCTCATATCATTGATAATTTCATTGTTTATAATACTTTATTTTGTTAATGTTTTTATGATGATGTAATTATGTTTGTTATCAGGGCGACATCACAAATGAGATCTAGGTCTCAATGGGTTTCTCTGTTTAAATAAAGGTAAAATGAATAAATTGCTGGAATTCATATAAATGGATAGGATCTGGAATTGAATAATTTGGCTGAAAGATTGATAAATTGAAAGGGGTCAGATAGTTTCAGTGATTTACAGGATATGTTGGGTCTAAGCCAGAGGTGGGCAGCGAGGGCCGTATCTGTCCCTGGTTTTCACACCAACTTCTGGCCCTCAATTAGTCGATTATCTAAATTAACTAAACCATTTATGAAATCTGACGTTTCAGGCGCATTTCTTTAAATTATCATGAATGACCACCAAAGACTGTTCTTGTCTTCCTTCATAAAACATTTTTCTTTGATCGAATCATTGCGAAAATCTATATTTGTGCATGCAATCAATTAACTCAATTAGTCAGGGTAATTGATAGAAATAAAAACCTGCATACACACCGGCCCTCCAGGACCAGGATTGCACACCCCTGGTCTAAACTGTCAATTTCTAAGGAAGCCTTTTACATGGACTTGGCTGTGACTGGGCACCTCACCTGAAGCTTGCAGTAATAACAGTGGTGTGAGTTCAATAGTCTGTTCCTGTTATTCATTACTTAGCTGTATATTTCATTTTAGCTGCCTCTATTTAATTACAACTGAGCAGATGTGTTATGTAATTGACCTAATATCATTTACTCATGTAGGAGTCAGACCATCTTTGTTGCCGTTCAGATGGTTGTAGTTACCATAGCAATGCGCATTATTGACTCCTCATAATTGCCTCTCTGGTTGTTCTGGACAAAGTTGTCTGGCAAATGAACAAAGTAGATGTAGGTGTATTTAAACCTTTTAAAGGTGTAAATTAAGCCTTCTGATTCTGCTTTGTCACTAAATCTTGAGGGTGCTGGATTGCGTGTCTATGGGCCCTATCCCTGGAGCCAATTCGACACATTCAGCACACCCCTTTCCTAATGCCGCCTCCTGGAATGGTTTCCTATTTTAACTCTTGGTATTCCTGTATTTGGCCTCCCCTTCTCCTTTAAAAGGAGTGAATTACTTCCACTTCTCCTCCCTTGTCAAAACCAATTTGCTTTCCTATTATTCCCCGACTGCTTTCACTCTCCCCCACCTCGGAGTCCCCTTATCCTCAACCCTCCGCGTCCTTCAATTGAAAACCCCAACACGACCTGTGCTCCCCCTCAAATCCTACACCCCCCCCTCCACCCCACACCCCACGAGGCCCCGACCCCGAAGTGTACTCCCTCTGTGTCTCTCTCACTCCGTCCGTACCCCCTTCATGCCCTCACATCTTCTCGCTTTCATATTTTGACCCACTTAATATCAAGTCCTCAGGTCAAAGATGATCAAACAGCTTTATACAGGATACAGCCGTAACTTCCCTTCAGCTTCCATGACAGAAATGGAGAGGTTCTCTGAAAATTTTCGCAGACAAAAAAGAGAAACAAGAGAAGGAAAACAGAACGACCGAAAAAGGCCAGTGAACTTCATCTGCTCTTGAACAAACCCCCATGCCCCCCTCCCCCAGTCCCCCGCAGCCTCTGACTCGCACCCCTAACCCCCCTTCAACTCTCTTCAATTACCGCCTCACCAGTGACAACAGTGCAGATCTTCATTAGGGGAGAATGCTCAATTATATCAGTGGATATTTGCTTCCAAAACTAATTATCCCAGTTGCAGAGCTCGGTTGGGTAGGTCTGCCCCACTCTAAGGGTACACGGGTTACTCATTTGCTTTTGGCTCCACGCTCTCGATACCCCCCCCCCCTCCCACCCCCTCCTCACCTCCTCCACCATCTTTCTATTGCCGCCGCGAGACTGCTCTGCGAGTCTAATTCCCTCTCATTTGCAATATCATACATTTATGAATATACACGCATGAGGCACATGCTTGGGCAACAAACAGTCTTACACACTCATGTACAACGTGCACAAATACACAGATGCACAAAAAGGAAGAGTGGATAAGATTTCTTTTTTACTATTTTAATATTACTGTGAGCTTATTTTTTTGCTTCTCCTGCCAGCATTCGAGGCTGTGGCTCCACTGAGCCTTCAGCAGGAGGTCCTTCATTTGGCCCAAACCCATGACAGCTAAATCCATACTCATGCCTGCCAGACACCGAGTTAAAGGTTGAATTATAAGGCTGAGTTTGCTCAATTATTTTATCTTATTCCTCTGCTGGGTAGGTGGGAGTTTTTGTGAGATAGTCACAGAATTATGGAATGAGTGCTAACAGTGAGAAAGTACCACGGAGTACATTATTTCACACAGCCTTTGCATATTATCCGTGACTTTTATAAATTCTCTGAATAGTTACTGTTCCTTTTCTATGAATAAACTGCACGCACAAATTGATTCTGTAATGTGCAAATTCAAAATTATTCTCCAGTAATAGTCATTTTTGAGTGTAAAAAGTGAAGTATGCACCATGATGTCCCATGCATGAGGCGACTCATGTTACCATGATGGAATGCGAATGCTTATACATCGCTATCTCCCCCATATTTGATGATTGTATCATTATTCTTTTAAAGATGAGATGACCACAGTCAATTCCTCTAAAAACTCCCCACGATTCTCTGCTCATATTTCCTTTTTTTTTTGCAAATGATCTGATCACTAAAAAAAACTGTCCCGGTTTAAGATGGTTTCTGGCACCTAGACGTCTCCTCCGCGTCCCTCCCTCTGTCTCTGCTTCCGCGAGACTCTTGTTTTTCTCTGTCGCATCTGTCTGTAGCTCTTTTCGTCTGGATGCTCACTGTAATTCCAGTCAATTAATTAAAAAAAAAAAAAAAAGTTTTATTTCTCTGATGTTTCTGGTCTTTAATAAATTTAGTTCAAATAATTTTTATTATGATAGCGAGTCGGTTGTTGAAAAAGCAGAAGCACATTTCAAACTAAAGTAAATTGGTAGTAGTAAAATAAGACACATTATCTGATTAGGCATTGAATAATGAATGAAGTAATGTGATTAATTTTTGCAGAACTCAAACTGTGAATTCTGTTTATATTTAGTATGCTGTTCATTGCTCTGATGAGTTCTTTCCTGCACGTACAAGTTTGACATGTAGCTGAGTTCATTTGTTTTAATAGGCAATTTGAAAGTATTCTACCGAACAAGCAATTTTACATAAATTAATTAACTTTATTCCGATAATGTGTTTATCTTTGTGCATTTTACATTTTCTGATGAATTGAAACAATGTCTAAATGCCTTTTGTCAGTTATTTTCTTGTTCAAATTAAGTACCTTCAATTTAGGGACAGTCATTATGCATGGGCTCCTTAATTGCTTATGTAAAAAGGCGATACGAGGTTGTTTAATTGGACTGATACCTAGACTCAACCCAATTATTTCATTTAGCTTCTGAAAATTGTCAAGAGCTGTCTCGAAAATTGAGTTAGAGTGTGTTGCTGGTCTTTGAATTAATCTCACTCTCTTTCTAAGTGTTTACATGCTGTTTCAGCCTCTCTCCCAAACAAAAAGAGCAAATAAATTCTACTTCTTGTCAAATAAAATGCATATATTATGCAGGCGTACAACATCCACAAACAAAGAAGGTAGGCGGACCAGCATATAGTATGTGTGCCATATGAAGCAACTGGTGAATTTCTCTGACTCAGATTGAGTGTGATCTTGGACTAAATTGGATGTTTTATGGAGAATATTCTTTTAAAATTGAATTAATTCTATAACAGGTCTTAATATGATTTTGTGAATCTGGGCTGATATAAAATAGTCATTAACAATTGGCAGGCATCGTACTTCTGTGTCAATGACAGGCTGCCTCTTATAAGTCAACTAGGATGCGTGTCCTTCACCTTATAGAATTAAGAACTTTTTACAATGTTTTATTCCTTTCTTCAAAATAAGTCCCCTCAAATTTCAGAATGTGTATTGCTGCAGGTTTCTTTAATGTGCTTCATCTTTCAATCCTTGTTCCAGCTCTGAGAGCTCCTGTCCCCTGAATGTACCCCTCACAGTTCAGACCACTTAGTTACATTTCAAAGTGGCTGGAGCTTGACAGTGTGCTGATTATACACAATTCTCCCTCCCCCCCCCCCCCCTTTCTCTACCCCCATTTCCCCCCTGCCCTGTTTTCCAGGCCCGGAGAGCGAGGTCCAGAGGTGGATCACTTTAATTCTGCTTCACAGATCTTTTCAAAAAGAGTTGAGACCCAGAGACCTCGGAACTGGTGACCGAGAGGTGAACCCGACTGCCAGCCAGACCCTGTGTGCCCGTGCACTGCGCCCGGATCGCCTCACATGCTGATATGCCCACGACCTGCTTCCCATCTCGGGGATTAGAGAGCGTATGGTGGCCATACATGGAGGGGGTTTGTTTCTCGTTTTGCCTGTTTTCATACGCTTGTTTGACTTGTTGTCGCAGTAACCTAAAAATCATCATACAAAGCCTACAGACAACTTCCTATTTACTGTAGGCCTACTCATTGTTATGGATCGATATTAAAACACTTTGAAAATAATTAATCTTGTGGAAAAAATCAGAAGAAATTTCTGGACTCTACTGTCCCCATTAAGATTATGCTGCGTTCGCTTTGATGTCAGTGGCTCTCCTCATAGTGGTGATGGAGGCTCTGCTTTTTGAGAATTATTAGCCCTTTTCATTAAGATGCCAGTGGTTCTGCTCAGTGTAGTATTAGTGGCTCTGCTGTGTGTGATGTCAGTGGTTCTGCTCAGTGTAGTATTAGTGGCTCTGCTGTGTGTGATGTCAGTGGTTCCGCTCAGTGTAGTATTAGTAGCTCTGCTCTGTTTGATGTCAGTGGTTCTGTTCAGTGTAGTATTAGTGGTTCTGCTCTCTGTAATGCCAGTGGTTCTGCTCAGTGTAGTATTAGTGGCTCTGCTGTGTGTGATGTCAGTGGTTCTGCTCAGTGTAGTATTAGTGGCTCTGCTCTGTGTGATGTCAGTGGTTCTGCTTAGTGTAGTATTAGTGGCTCTGCTCTGTGTGACAGTGGTTCTGCTCAGTGTAGTATTAGTGGTTCTGCTCTGTGTGATGTCAGTAGCTTCGTTCCTTAAGAGATTACCTCTCCATTTCAAGACCTACCAACATATGAGTTTCTTTCTAAATGGTTTTTAAAACTGCTATTTCTTTTCAGGCTGTAGGTTGTAATCTAGCAGGTGCAAACACTGTCATTATCTCGACTCCACCAATTGGGGTACAGGTTCAAACTCAAGGTTGGAGGAAAACATTGTTCTCCGCTGAATCTTGTTTGCAGGATGATTATCTGAAGCTTAAAGGCTAAATTTATTAACACATTCATCCACTTGGTCCTCTACTTACAAGTACTCACTGTCACCGGCTCTCACTATTCACTACTTTGGTGATCGGGACGTTGAACTCATACCTTTTGGTTTGGGAAAAGCAATGTTTCTGCATAAAGTCCTTGAGGCCTTCTGAGGAGACACTTCACCATCATCTGTTAATACACCATTATTCCAGAATGACACCTTTTCTTTCTAACCTGTCCAATGTCATCTCCTGTTTCAGGTGCAAATGACAGTTTAAATTGTCAAGTACCTTCTTTCCGCGATGCAAATAAATAAGGTATAAACTCTCTTCTCACCAAAAGTTTTTGTCTTTTCCTTGAGGATACAAGTTGCATGTACGATGGTGTCTCAGCACACCTTTTGTTTTAATGTCGTCACATCTGTTCCAAGCCAGTGATCCAACCTCCTATCCTTAGAGCGCTGAAATACATTAAAAAATATATAAATGCAATTATTTTGTGCTGTTGAAAACCTATCATGTGGCCACTTGTTTAAAAGAGCTCCCCTGCGGGAGCTTTTAAACTACTCACCGCATGATAGGTTTTCAACAGCTTTGATTTTGATATCTTACATCGTTGAGTAAGACTACTTGCATTGAGTGCTCTAAGGTTAAAAGCAAAGACAAACCAAATAATGCTGATGAAGAGTGGCAGGCTCACTCTGGGGGTAATGGTGCACCCTTCCATGCAGCCCTGGCCCCATGGAACAGCCCCTGTGCTTCACAGTTTGGGGTCAAACTTTATCCTTCGCTGGGGCATCGTGTTCACAGTATCACACTCCTGTGGCGGAAGAGTGGAGGGAGAGAGAGATGGACCGATTAACAATTAGAAAAAAAGAATAACAGACACAGTGGAGAAAAAGAAGGTGAGAGAGGAGATGAAAAGGAAGATTTAATGGTTTAGTTGAGGCCAAATGAAAGTAATTACTGGAAGCATAAACTGAGCTGTGCCACTGTGCAAGTTCCTGGCAGAGCTGGAATAACTCTCAGTGGATTGCACTTTTTCCATTTTGCTCACTTCCACTCTCTGACAGGTCACGATTGTAGACTTCACTTTAAAACACGAAAATATAGAGGACGAATACAATCCCAGCTCAGCTATCCCAAAAACACAGGGATCCAATCCTGCCAGTGAATGAATCTGTTGAACAAGTGTTTGTTTGGCCAGTGGCAACTCGGTAAAAGAATAAATACTATGCTAAGCAATGTTAAAGCCACCCCAATGGGCTGTGAAGGTTCAGCCCTGTGAATTACTATTGTCCTGTGAATTATTACTTTAATTTCAAATTTAAGCACAAATTCCTCTGGTATAATTTGAGTAATGCAGCCAATAAGACTTGCCTTCGCATATAGGTAACTGATATCCTGACAAAAAGGGTACATGTGTTTGCAGTTCATAAAAAATTATTAACACACATCATCGCCACAGTCTCGCAACCAATCAATGTCATTTCAATATACTGCTTTTGTGTATCTCTTCTCATGCTCTGGGTGTATAGTGCGTGGTGAAAGTATCTTGCAGGCTGAGGTAACAGCTTTATTTACTCTCATTATCTGAGTGAAAAGACGTTGTGTAGATTTCTTTTAGACGGAAACAATGTTTTGTTAAATATTGGATCATACTGTCACTAAGTGGCAATGTGTTGAATTGCAGTAAACAGAGGCTCTAATTATTAGTAGTCACTTTTACACTGAGTGTAGTTGGTGAAAATACATTCATTGATAAATGTTCTTTTTTCATTAAAAGCCTAGTTAGATGAAGCTGCAAGCAAAAGGTATGAATAAATAAGCTGCCGTTGAAGTTGTGGAAATTTGAATTGAATACTGAATTGTACCACAGCAAAAAAATAGAACCTTTCACTTATCAGGCAATGCGGTTATGCTTAGGAAAGTGCAATTTAGAAAATGTAATTAAAATAGATTACGCTGGGGTGGATTAATCTACCTCCACCATTTCAATCCTCCCTGACCATTCCTAAGGAAAATCCTATATCTATTACTATGCTTCCCTCTAGTGGTCAGATATTGTTACTATATTGGTGAGTTTCGATAGTGGGAGCTGGTTTGACGTGAGTCTCGACTTCCATAAACCCAAAATGGGCGCCGCAATCATATCCTCACTAGTCTGATCCAACCATTTCATTTTATTGTGGACAACAATGGTTTTGGTTGGTTCCCACAAATTATTGATTGGCCGCTCGTTGTTGTTCCAACATCACTGTATGACAAAAACCCTGAATGGGAGCTTGGGCATTTTTACTATAAATAAAGATCACAAAATAAAAAAAAAAAAAAAAAGTGTGATATTTCAGCAAAGCTGATTATATCATGGTGTAGTAAAGAAGTGGGATAGAACTGAATTTGTATTGAATTTGATTGGCTTTGAAACTGTATTACAGATATTAAAAAATTGGCTTGGACTAGACCTTTCATTGGATATTTTTGAATTTGATTATGCCTCATTTTGGGTTAGATACAATATTTAGGGGGCATAGCACCTTTAATTAAATTGTTTTCTCACTTCTGTGCTCATAGCTTGTTTCTTTGAGCGTGTCAAAATTTTTAGGGTTCAACTTCAAGCTATTACTCAATGCTTTACTGGAATTCCACTGAAATAGAGCAGCCCCTCCAGGTATCTCGACTATTTTGAGTATGCAGTGAGGATCATGTTTAAAAAATTTAGTACTTAAAAGATAGAAAATGCTTTTTAACCATATCAGAGTTGCCGTCTGCACAAGGCATCTCAGAATGGAAGCACATCTGAACTCCTCTAAATGCTCATTCTGGTCTTGAAGTGACAGGCGTGTGGATGGAACAGCCTCCTAACAACTGTGTCCTGTAGACGTGCACTGTCCACTAAACATAGTATTGACTACCTACTGCTGAAGCATAAATACAGACCATTTTCCATGACGAGTTGAGTTGACTGGAAGACAAGTTTGAATATGTGAGATTTTCTTGTACATGTAGTTCAGAATATCTGGATTGTTTATATATTCTGTGCTTTTATGTAATCCCATATTGTGAGGTCCAAACACAACTTGATAGGTCAAATAAAAGGCAGGTACTTTTTATTTCAAGGGTGGACACCGTACAATACACCTGTTATAGAGCTGGAAAATGGTGTAGGAGAAATAATGAGACCATCTGCACAATATGTTTGATGGATAGTGCATAACAATGCTTTGAGTATGGAAGAGAAACAAGGAAATGAGTGTATGTATCGGTGGAGTATTTTAAGTTTCCGGTCTGCACTCAATTTACGTAAGCAATTGTAAACAATTTAGCTGCTTCATACTTTGTGCATGGCCACGGTAATTCCTGATTCCACTGTTTTAAATTTAGTCATGGCTTTCATTAATTATGTATGGTGTTCATGCAAAACTAAATTGATATCATTACACTATAAACTCTCTATTAAATTGCAGAAAATTGTGAATTTACAGTGAATGCAGCTGTGACACAAATGAATGAACATGGTTTATATAGCTGGCTTGATCTGACTAAAAACCTACATTGTATTGGCAAAACTATGATTCAGTGATGTTCAGCTTGCTGATATATTCATGGTGCCTTTCTGACTCTACAAGTGATTTTTGCTTTCATGGTAGAACATTCAGAGGCATTCAGAACCATTGAACAACATGGTGACAACATTATCGCATGGCAGTGTTGGTATTAAATTTCAATATATTGCTGATGCTTTGAAAGTGGGGAATTTCTGCGTATAATATTTATACAGCACATCAGTTTTCTCTCTTTTGTAGTGAAACATATGAACGACACACGGAATATGACACACGGAATACAGAAAAAAACTGCTACTTTTTTTATTGGTTATATTTACATTGGACAAGAAGAAAACAGTGAGAATCCAAATGGGGTTTTTTAAATATTGATACATCTCTGGTTAATTACTAGGTAATCAATTTCTCATCAATTTCTAATGTTTTCCCTGAGGGGTCTGGGAAAAGCAAGGGGATTTGTGAAAGAAAATAGACAGTTTTTTGCATTCTGCTCGTGAAGTGTTTTACAAAAATTCCTGTATCCCCAGACTTCGGTGAACTTTTTGCCACTTTAGATCAAGTTTCTTTTCCCTAGTTCTTATTCTTTCTTCTTCTTCTTCTCTTTTATTTGGCAGGAAGTCTCATTTGTGTTTGAAAATGTTGACTCCTGGGGTATAACAGGACCCTGTGAGAACTGTACATGTGCACCACATTGCGATTTGTGTGAATACTCCACTCTCTCACACTCTCTCACTCTCTCTCTCTCTCTCACACACACACTCTCTCACACTCTCACTCTCTCTCACACACTCTCTCACACTCTCTCTCGCTCACTCTCTCCCTCACTCTCTCTCGCTCACTCTCTCTCACACACACTCTCTCACACTCTCACTCTCTCTCACACACTCTCACACTCTCTCTCGCTCACTCTCTCCCTCACTCTCTCTCTCTCACTCTCTCTCACACTCTCTCACTCTCTCACACTCTTTCTCACACTCTGTCTCTCACACTCTGTCTCTCTCTCTCTCTCTTTCCTGAGCATATTTGGCATGCAGTGCAACTCAGAGCCTACAGCTGTGGGTTGAGATCCAATAAAAATTTCATAAGTCTTCCAGAAGCTTCTAGAAGAGCTGGATTACCATGGCCCCAAGTGCCTGACCAGAGAGGCTAAGAGGCTTGTGACTTTACAAAAAAGTGTACTGCGAGTTTGTAGCCTGTTAAGTCAGCTGAAGATTAAAAAAACATAGATATATATACAGAACAGGGAAAGACACCGTAGATAACAGAAGTAATTAACAGATGGGGAAGTGCTCACAGGTTTACCTTTCTCGCAGAAGGGATCTATACACAAATCTCATCTGTTCCCCCCGCGTTCAGCTAGCTTTTTCTCAAGTTAAATCATATATCCATGACCACTCCGTATAGTCACCTTTTGGTTGCAAAGAGCTCCAGGAACCCAATGTACCCTTCATATTCAGCGTAGTTCTGCACACCATTAAGCATCTGACTGGTATCACAGGGCTGACATCATCACAGCTGTCGTAATGCCAGTAATGGGCTTACAGGCTGTGATTGGGGGATTTGAGTGACTTGGATGGGATGGGGTGGAACTTGTGGGTGGGTGGGGCAATGGAGCTGGGTATAGGGGGGGGGGGGGGGGGTGGAGCTTCAGTTGAGGTCAGTCTTTCATTGGCCGGTCACTGACTCGCCCCGCTAAGCCAGTGTAGCTCGCTTGAGAGATCAGATATGTTTTACAATGTCACCTGTGTCCAGGCTGGCTGTGGAGGACATGCATTGGACAGGTATGTGAGATGAAGGTGGGGTCTGATGGAGGTAATCCATGGCAGTAAGGTGATTTGATATTATTGTGAGAGGCCGGAGGGCTGGTTAAATAAAGAGCAGCAGTGAGATGGGGAGCAGGACCAGCAGAGTACTGAGTCCGCTGGTGAGCCCCGGAGCACCACCTGATGCGTTGCAGTTATCGCTGAAACAGCAGTGAACTCTGACACCTGGGGATCGAGGCTGGCTGCAGAAGGATCGGTAGGAACATGACTTCATGACGCCACCTGAAATAGAGGGCAAGGTCACATCCTCATGTTTTTCTCTATTATCCAGTACATTACAAGCAAAATATCCCCAATTCTCAACCCTGGATCAAAGATTATTGCAGATCTAAACCAATCATTGAGCATCAACACAACCCGCAGGTGTCAGACAACAGTTTTTCAGATCTCACAGAAGCTCTGCTGGTTCTCATTGCTTACCTCTAATCAGGTATTCGATTTAACTTGATGCACCAGATATGTTTAATCTCTGGCCAATCAGTGACATTAGTGGACTATTGACAATCGTGGAAAAGAGAGGACCTGCTGTAATTCTGATCTTGAGGGCCAGATTTGAGTCTGACAGTTTTAGAGTATGAAATAGGGATGGATGGATAATAGATTTTGGCGAGTGGGTGGTGAGAGGATCTGCTCCTCCTGGTTCACTTACTTCCTTGTCCACGGACAATAGCACAGGCGTCAGAGTGGCTGGGACATGTTTTGTAGCCCTGCCGGTTACACTCTCCATCACTCGAGCCCATGCAGGTGTAGCATTGCAGTGCCTCGCCTGGGAAAAAAAAAATTTAGAGAATCACCTGATGAGGGCCGACCAGTGAAATTCACAGACACAATAGGTGCCCAACACTGAATAATTAAGAGCTGGAAGCATCAGGTGACCAGCTCAATACTTGGACAACAGAGGTTACAAACAAAGGTAAATCATAAAGGTATGAAAGACAACTGACCAGCAGAAAGACAATATAAACGAAAAGCACAGTGACCAATGTAAATTCAGAAATAAGTAATCGTCTTGGATTAGATGTTAGGCAAAGCCACTTCAACACAACACTTTAGCACAATGTAGTAGAGCACAGGGAGATGCCATGTTTCAGACGTCAATTCAGTGCATCACCGTCACCGTGTCTGAGACAGCTTCATAGCTGCTGTGCCCAAGAAATATATGATACAGTCAGATTTTGAAACCAGTCATTTCGTAAAATGACTGAAATTTCAGTCATTTTATGAAATGATTGGTTTCACAATCTGAATGTAACATACTGTAGCGAGTGCAGTATATGTATTAGAGTACTGCAACACTTGGGGAAACCACACTGTAAACCCTGACAAGTGTGGTGAACTCAAATGTTTTGTAGAAAGTGATTACCTCAAAGAATTGAGTATTCTAACTTAATGATCTTGTGTTCACTGCACTTAAAAACATGTAAAAAAAAAAAAATAATAATAACTTTATAATATTTTCTTTAAGTTCCTTCAACACAATGTAATTAAGTTGGCCTACACAATTTTTTCTGAGGTAATCGCTTTCCTCAAAACATCTGAGTTCACCACACTATCAGGGTTTACAGAGCATACTTACTCACTCGTGGAAATTTAGTCTACTGGATAAAAATTTGTGTACCACATGCACACTTAAATACATGAATCATATACGTACTTTCATGTTGTTTCTGACACAACCACAATATAATGCCAACACTTGCATACACCCAAACATGGTGGAAAATGTGATGAATACCATATTTTTACTCATTCAGTCTGTCAATGTGTAGATATTCATTTTCATTCTATTGCATGTCTTATGATAAAATAGTCAGAGAGCACCTTTAAGGGCATGAAGAATCAACAGAGATATTTTATAAATAGAAAACATTATTTAATGTGCCGTTGATTTAGTCAGTACAATAATTATTTACCTCCCTGCATTTAGCAGATGAAACACGCTAATGAGGTGAATTGAATCAGATTTTCATCGGACCACATCGTAATTCTTTTAATTTATGCTTTTTCCCTATGAATTTATCATTTTTAAAACAAAGCTGTGCATAAAAATTCAAATCCATTAGTGATGTCACTGAAGTACAGCACATAATGGGTGTCACTCTTGCCAAACCTTGGAATGTCCTTCAGAGAACAGTCTACAATAGTGCGTAACTTGGCTCCACCTGATCCTTGACAGTACTGTTTGATTTTCACCATGAAAACTTTAAGGAAATTTAAAAGATAATGAACCAAATATAAAGCTCCATCAAGACAGCACAACCCAGGTAACTCTCCTGAAAGTACAATCTGATATCTCTGTGTTAAGTGTTGTTCCGGGATCAACAAAATGATGCCCATCCAGGAGTAACACTATAGTCCACCAATGAAAAGCAGCTCTGCCATGATGATGTCATGAAACCACAAAGGCTTTACAAGCCTGTATCACACACAGCTAGCAAGCATATTTAGCTACCAGTTCAAACCAGCGAAATTCCCCAAAGGTGAGCAATTTACAAGTGATAGTGATGTGAAAATTACATACAATTTACAAGTTGGAAACTATTTTGGGTTTTCTGATTACATGCATATCTGCAAGTCTCTGGTCATTTGCATGAAAAGCTTATTAGCATTTTCTGGCTAACTCTAGACTTCTACACAAACAAGATTTGTAAGCACAGAGATATGAGAGCTGCTATTTATTGAAGGACTATAATGTTACTCCTGGATAAGCACTGCATTGTTGATTCTAGAACAATGAATAACAGCGATATCAGATTGTGCCTTCTGCACTAAAAAGCCTTCTCTCTTGGGTTATCCCCTTAGCATTCCATAAAAGATCACAGAAAAGAACCACGCAACAAGCTCCACAGAGGAATGTCCAAAATGTATTTATTTAACCAGGGAAGTCCTGTTGAGATCAAAATCTCTTTTTTCAAGGGAGCCCTGGGGGTTGAGGTGGAGAGGGAGAGGGAGAGGACAAATTGCATAGCCAATTAGGTCAGGGGATGATCAGGTGACAGGTTGAAAGAGCCAGGTTGGGAATTTAACCATGACATCGGGGAAATCCTTACTCTTTTCAAACAGTGTCATGGGATCTTTAATTACCTCAGTGAGTCAGGACCTCGGTTTAAGAAATACAGCATCTCCTTCAGTACAGTGTCCCCATCACAGCAGTAGGGCATTGGGGATTATCCCACCAGAGGGGAGATCACAACCTACTGGCCCACCAACACCTCTTCCAGCAGCAACTTTTGGTTTTCCCAGGTGGTCTCCCGTTAAAGTACTGACCAAGCCCACATCTGCTTAGCTTCAGCCACACGGCTAGAGCAAATTAAGTAGTAGTGTGGGTGCTGGCTGTATGGGATATTCAACAGTAGGATATACCAAACATATTTCCCCCGGTCTTGAAAGGAACATATGGCTGAGTATATTCAAGACAAGAAAAAGACATGAGGAGGATACCAGTAATAACATATTCTATGGTCAAGTAGTTTTAGGGCAGTGCCGGGTAAATATATGAAAAGTGACTCCCTTTTCATCGGTTCATGACCTCAATAAGAAGCGCTCAAGCAGATATTCACAGACTGCTTCTGTCCTGTAACCATTGTTCAAAAAGACATTTGAAATGCTTCTGGGAAATCAGGATTTGTTTTCAAACTTTTTCCCAAAAGCTGTCTCTACGCATTCCTTTTAAGTATCAAATGCCTTCACTCAAAGGCCTGTCTGACTGGTATCATTGCTGGAGAGGCCCATCGGTCTGACTCTGGGGTGATGTTTTTCGCTGATTCCTGTCTCTTTCAAATACATTTTCAGACCCAAAGGGGTCATTTACTCCTATCACATAAACAAAAATAACTTTGAAGTGGTTAAGTGTACTGAATCAAGATATCTGGGATAAATCTTGCCTTCGGAGAAGACATTGCACAATGTATCCACATAGAGCATTAATCAGATATTTTTGATGCTCTCATTGGAAAAGCTCTATCTCCAATGGCCCCTTGTTTCAGTGTAAATGGCACTAACTCTAATTTTTAGCACTGAGCTGACCTCAATCCCTCAGTTAACCCCGCCTTCCCTTCTCTTCTCTTAACATCATTATCTTATTATGAGATTAGCAAACCAAGATTACCCCTCAGATGAGGTATTGATAATGCATGGTGGTAAAGAGCAATGCTACATGATGTGTAATCATTTCCTGCGGCTTGAGTCATCCATAAGTACGTGCATTGAATTTATATTTTAAATTAGTTTAGGCGATCAATTTCTTCCTGAAGTTGGATAACCCAGGGATGGGTTGACTTTATAAACAGGTTTTGGCTTTGTGTAATAGAACACTGAACACTCAGATTTTCCTGCCCTGATCTGTGACTGTGGTGTGAGGTATTTTAAAAAGTCCGAGGCTAAGCAGTGGCAAAGCTAGAACTGAAAATTGGGTGGGCGGGGGGTTATCCCTTTAAAACAATTATTAGTCCTGGCTTGTTTGTTTTCTTAATTAATGACACATTCACTCTGAAAACACTTCACTCTATCAGGTGTTGCTCATTCTCCTCGTTCAGGTAAGATGACAATTATGCATTTGGACGTGCAGTTTTGTCTATTTAAATCAGCCTTATTCAAAATTGCATTAACACGTTTCTAATCTTTGTCTTTGATTTAATTTCAACAATTTAAACGATTGTGAAGGGCAGGTTAGCTCCCCCTGATGTTCCTAAAAGGTAGCACCTAAGTTCCAGAGGAGTTTAACTGTTCGTAAAGCATAGGCCTACTTCTGAGTAAATTATTTCCAAACAGAACTTAACCTATTATTTAGTCACCCTTAGGTTGCAAAAAGAAAGAAGTTTTGTTTGTAATAGTCAACTGATTATTCTTATGATTGGAAAAGTGTTAATGAAGGAAAATGATTGACAACAAGTCAGGACTAATAATTTTTTTGTTAAAGGGATGGTCTCCGCCCACCCAGTATTTAAGTTCTGTTTACGCCATTGAGCCTAAGGTACTGGAAACAATCCATAGCGATTGAATTTGAATAAACAAATTCGAATGACAGTTGGATCGATGGCAAACAAAAACACTAGCGGCAGAGCATTCAGTAATGAAATATAGAGGAATGATGGGAAACCTAGAGAAGAAATTGGGTGACAGGAGAGAAAAAAGGATAGAAAGAAAGGGATTAGAGGGGGTGAGAAAAGAGCAAGAGGAAAGGTGGAGATAAATCGCACTCTGAGAAGCCAGTTTTGAGAAAAGAAGCATCAGTGAAGAAATAAAGGATTCAAAAGAGATGAGTCAGAAGACATGGAATGGGAGAAAACTCCAGGAATTAAAGGAATACGAGTCAGAGAGAGGAGACAGAAGATAAAACAAGACCCCCTTTAATTTCTCTAGCAAGATTGAAATGGTTGGATGAAAAATGCCAGAAAAAGAAAGATAAGAAATGACCCAGCAAACCAGAGCTGGTCGCGGAAATGACCACAAAGGCATGTATGGCAGAGAAAAGACTCACTGTGGGCAGCGAAGAGGATGCACAGAATCAGACAGCAGTAGACAGCTTGCATGGTGCTGGCGGTCATCATCCGTTTGGTCACGCACTGAGGTGCAGGCTGCTCTCCGAAGAAACTCCTAATCTTAATCCACAGAACCACAGGGCTAATGCTGCGGCTTGGATGGACAAGGAGATTACAGGACGACCAGTGGCCCCAGTGACTTCGGCCTTACCTTGATAGTTATCACCAGCAATGCGAGTCAAACGAAGAACCATACAGAACAGAATTACATGGCCCCGCCCATGCCCCGCCCTTCCACCTCTCCCCATTTGCCCTTATTCTCTTTTGCACCGCCCACCCTCTCCCTCAAGGCCCCGCCCCACCACTCCCCCTCCACACGTCCCCTCCATCACCTCAGGTCCTTATTCGCATACTCTGGCCGTATAAACATTACATTATCATTGCCTTGATGTGATACAGAGTACTTCATTTGGATTTTCAGGTGATGTTAGGGTAATGTGCAGTATCCAAAGGATATTTTCCCTATACCACCATGCTCCGTATCCAAGGTCTGGCTTTAAAGCCTAGATATTCCTGTTAGGAGAAGAGGGGTGTAAATGGAAAAGTAGGGCATTCTCACCACTTTTCTGAAGTGCTTCAGGGTTTGCATTCACTGTTTTCTGCAAAGGATATTGCCAGTGGTTGAAGTTATTAGCAATTGACCGGAAACAGAAAAAAACTCTAGTATCTGCTGTCAAACAGACTGGTCTTTCATGAGATCATGTCAGACAGAATCATGCTTTTGACTGAAATTTCACTGAATAATCATCAGTGTAATAAACAGAGCTGTGTATTATACCCTGACGTTTTGATCCAAGGCTCTTGCTGTACAAAAAAAATGACTCACACAAGTCATAGAGGAAATCTTTGATTGTAAGCCACAATGAAGGACTATTATCTACACAATAGTTCATATAATAATCACATGAAAGACTAGAACTTTTTCAGAAGTAAGGCAGGCAGATACAGAGATATTTAGTTGGTGCGGTAATCCTTTGATAGCAGGACTGGCAAATCAATAAGGCACCATGGCTGTCTTTTTCCACAGGAAAACAGCTAATTCAAAGCTTAAATTGTTCCTGTCTGCTTCCTGTGTATGAATGATGAGGCTTACAATAGTAAATATATAATCCACAGAATAACTAACTTCTGTAGCAGAGAGAGAAGGAGAGAGAGAGATAGTAAGTTTGTGTCCCTGCTGCATGTGTGTGTGTGTGTGTGTGTGTGTGTGTGTGTGTGTTCATATGAGTGTTTGTGCAAGAACAGAAGTGTCCATGATTTTTATTGCCATCTTTTATTGCACTTTTAAAGCCTGTTTTTTACCCAGGGTAAAATTCCACCCTGACCCCATCCATATTAAATTAATCAAATCAGAATGCAAAAATCAGAACATTAATTAGAAGATGAATTATTATCAATATTAAAATAATAATAAAATAAATTTCCCAGTTTTTCGTTCTTTATGGAAGCAAAGAAACAAACACACAAAAAATATCTACAAAATGACACCAAGGTTGTGGGCTAAACTAACAGAATACCATATCAAAAAACTCCACTGTCTTCCTGTCCAAACATCTGTCTACATTTTTATGTACAAAAACATGGAAACCTCTCATCTACTACATGCATTTTTATAATTAATACTTAGATTTTTACCCTAATAATTTATAGCAATTTTTATCATGACTGTGTGAATGATTGAATTAATGGATGAGTTGATTAGTCTACAACTTTTTGTAACTTTTTTTTTTGATGGAACCTGTTGCTTTTCCTCTCTGGCCGAGAAAATGTTGCAGGAGTTTGTAGTCTCTCCTGCCCCTGGTTGCCACGACAACGCTAGTTATGAAGACCTCATCCTTAATCTTACACAAGACCCCTGATGCAGGAAACTTGATGCGTGTAGAACACAATGACGGAAAAAACAAACGGAACAGAAAAGGGTGGATTCACTGTCCAGTGGCCTTTGACTCATCCTGTAGGAGGCACTGCCGCTCAAATAGTCAAGTCTCCCAGGAAAGTTCAGTGACAGACCGAGTCAGACTCTGTCAGGCAGACTGTCCATCTGTCCAGGAGGTATTCAGACATATAAAAAGGGAGGACATTTTCCTCCATTCCCCCTCTCTTCTGCCCTTTGCTCCTGGGAAAATGGGCAGCTTGTACCATAGAGTGTCTGAGCAGCAGAGCGACAGCAGGTTAGCTCTTCCCCATCTTAGAAATGAGTTCATCGCAGATCTTGGTCAGTTCCTCAATCTCTTTGTTCTGCGGGAGGAACAGACAAACAGCAAAAATCATACAGATGGAAAAATTAAATGTCATCTTTACTGTTATTTGTGAGCGTGTGCACTTGTATGCACAGGAACACACACACATACACACGCACGCACACACGCACGCACGCACGCACACACACTAACCTTCTGCTCCAATGTACGCTCCAGAGACTCCACCTTCATCTGCTCCTTGCGAAGGCTGGCCTGGTACGCTGCCTGCTCCTGTTTGGCTTTGGCTCGGACCTGCGCAATGTCCGCATTCGCCCTGCAGGATAGTACAAGTGCATATGCGTGGATGGGGGCTGGAGACTCGACACAATACACTTGACACATAGACACCTCAACATGCCTCTGACTAAGTCAAACCTATCACTTGTGGTTTAGTCATTAGTGGGAGAGTTTTCTGGCACAGTGAAGATGCACTTTTTGTTGATTTGAATAATACTTTTGGTTTGAATTATTTTTTAAATGGGTCTCCTCTTTACTTGCTGATCTGGCATATGCTAATCTGTTTACTTGAAACCCTGGAAGATCTGATCTTGGCAATATACTGTGGAACGAGAGTGTGACGCTGTGAATTTGAGCACAATGAGTGCGTGAGCGTGTGGTTTTGAGTGCAGAGAGTGTGTGAGGTTCTGGTTTTGAGTGAAGTCAGTATGCTTTTTTCAGGTGAGCCCTTTATGGCGTGGTTTCCACAGTGCCTTTACAATGAATGAAAAATGTTATTTTGAAAACAGGCTTTATCTCTGTCCTCCAGAGGAGCGATAAAATGGCAGATGATACATTTACAGATGGCTAAATCAACAGACAATAAGTATATTATGAGCCTCACAATTTTTAAATGTCCTAGTTATTTTTAGCACTGCACTGGATTCCAAATGACCTTCAAGCTCATGCATAATCACCTTATCATAAATAAAGCATATTATAATCGTAAAACATGTAGTAACGTAATTTACTTTTCAAAAGGGAAATTGATCACCTATTTTAGCATCAGCCAAGCAAATACATTGTATTCCCAAACGCAACCAACAAATAAAGCAAAGAAAACAACAAAACTTAGTTCGTAAAAAAGTAAAGGCAAATATAGCACAAAAAAAAGGAAATATAGCAGGCTAAAAACTGGATTTGCCTTGATTACCATGTGAAAATCACAAAAAATTTAATTGTGAATAGATTAAAAAATTCAAATGATTTTTTTGAAACCAAGTTTTGTGGATTATCATGATCTTGGAACACTAATCAGAGCATGTATTAGGGAGAGGCAGCTCCCTGCAATAAATATGAGCAAGTGAACACTGCGGTTGAAGTGTTTTGATAAAGGCTATAACTTGATATTTTTACCAAAACAATAGCTTGGTTATCAAGAATGGATGCCTCGAAAGGATTCTATGGGATAATAAATTATTAAATTTATTGACTTGCAGAGTGGACGTTACTGCTTGGGGGCCTTGGGCATGAACAGGTTAAGTGCAGTGAGTGAGACTGTGGTTTTGACTACAGTGAGTGTGTGAGGCTGTGGTTTTAAGTATACTGAGTGTGTAAGGCTGTGGTTTTGAGTACAGTGAGTGTGTGAGGGTGTGGTTTTAAATACAGTGAGTGTGTGAGGCTATGGTTTTAACTACAGTTAGCACGTGAGGCTAAGAACAGAGGGCGTGTGAGGGTGTGGTTTTAAGTACAGTGAGTGTGTGAGGCTGTGGTTTTAAGTGCAGTGGGCGTGTGAGGCTGTGGTTTTAAGTACAGTGAGTGTGTGAGGCTGTGGTTTTAACTACAGTGAACACGTGAGGCTGTGGTTTTAAGTGCAGTGAGCATGTGAGGCTGTGGTTTTAAGTGCAGTGGGCGTGTGAGGCTGTGGTTTTAACTACAGTGAGCATGTGAGGCTGTGGTTTTAAGTGCAGTGGGCGTGTGAGGCTGTGGTTTTAAGTGCAGTGGGCGTGTGAGGCTGTGGTTTTAAGTGCAGTGGGCGTGTGAGGCTGTGGTTTTAAGTGCAGTGGGCGTGTGAGGGTGTGGTTTTAACTACAGTGAGCACGTGAGGCTATGGTTTTAACTACAGTGAGCACGTGAGGCTATGGTTTTAAGTACAGTGAGTGTGTGAGGCTCTGGTTTTAACTACAGTGAGCACGTGAGGCTATGGTTTTAAGTGCAGTGGGCGTGTGAGGCTCTGGTTTTAACTACAGTGAGCAAGTGAGGCTGTGGTTTTAAGTGCAGTGGGCGTATGAGGGTGTGGATTTAAGTGCAGTGGGCGTGTGAGGGTGTGGTTTTAAGTACAGTGAGTGTGTGAGGCTGTGGTTTTAAGTACAGTGAGTGTGTGAGGCTGTGGTTTAACTACAGTGAGTGTGTGAGGCTGTGGTTTTAAGTACAGTGGGCGTATTAGGGCGTGGTTTTAAGTACAGTGGGCGTATTAGGGCGTGGTTTTAAGTGCAGTGGATGTATGAGGGCGTGGTTTTAAGTACAGTGAGTGTGTGAGGCTGTGGTTTTGGGTAGATCTGGGGTTCATACTTGTCAAGTTTCTCCTCAGCGTGGATCTTCAGGGCCTGGTATCGCTGCTCTTCCTTACGCACACGGGACAGGTACTCCTGAGCACACTTCTTCAGAACCTCCTCATTCTGGGGGTCAGGGGGTGGGGGTGGGTTAAATAGAAAAGGCAGTTCAGAATAGGTACCGGTGTATAGGACAGAGAATTATACAGGTCAATCTACAAGTGCGGGTCTACACACTATAAATGGTTTGCTACAGGTAAATGCACATAAACAGTAGTTTGAATCAGTTCCATGAATCAGTTCCATGCAGCTGTTTGACGTAAGTTCAAAATAAATTCTTGGATTTTTGACCAATTTAATTCATCAAATTAATGAGAAGTTGTTTGACTCAGTTTTGTGGAACCATTTCACAGGTGTAGGTACATACTGTATAGACAGCTTGGAGCAGTGTATAGTACAGATATATGCTGATACACGTATAGGAAACTCACCTTACGGAAGCCCTCCAGGACATCCTTCATCTTCTCATATCTGCGGAAAAGGTCTGCTAGGGACTTCTCCACTGAGTTGAGGTCAGCCAGAGCCTGGTCTTTCTCCAGGATCAGCTGCTGAATGGTATGATGGGACAGAGACTTCTCCCGCTGTTCATCCTCTGATATACATGCACACACACACACAAAACCAGGGACATTAGGCTGCAATACAGGACCCTGCTGTCTCTCTACCAGGCTAACGTACACGCGCACACTCCCACACTCATACATGAGATATAAGACAGGAACACAGACCCACCCCCTTAATTACTTACACTGTAAAGAATGATATGTTTTCTCAAATTAATGAAATCAAGTCTTCTCTTTGTTTTGACTGTACTGTGTTGCATTCTATGAATGTAAGGACTCAAGTTTATCATTACTTTTTACATTCACAGAACTTATCTTAATCAAAGCAATAAAATGACTTCACCTAATCAAGATGAGTGAGCAAATGCAGGCGTACAAAGAACCAGAGCTATGAGTGTGGAATATGGAACCCCATTCTCTAATTCTCACATAAATACACAAACACTGGAGTACATATTTACAGCAGTTTTCTTGATAAATAAAAGTAAAGTATACATTCAATTTTATTTAAGGCATTTTTAATCAATAATGTAATTTGTCAAGTTCTCCTCATACAAATTATGTAGACAACAAATTTCAAACATCGTGAAATGGAAAAAATAACTATTAATATATACACATGAATGTAAGACTACAACTAAGACAAAGGCTACATGAATTTTATGATAAAATGTTCTGAAGAGTACGGTGGTTAGGCTGCAGTGATGCTGGTCACAAAGCCCTAAAATAATGTAATGCACGCAGATGACACACACAGGGTGATGGTTGAATTAAACTAACTGTAACGTTAGTTTATGCCACCCTGACAGGCCAGGTGGGGCTGTGTTTGAATTACCTCCCAGTACAGGAGGACAGTGCTGCTCAAGACATCCCCGCCCCCAGCAACTTTCTCTCTCTCAGCGAAAGACTTAATATAAGTCCCACCTATTGACACGTACTAATTCCTCTAATTGTTTAAGAAACTGATGCTTTTGTTTGGACTGGGACTGCCAAGGTTTTATATGTAGCAACATGCTATGGATGCTGTGCACTTTGAAGACTAGCTCTTTTCTGTGACAATGCTAACCGCTAGTGCAAGAAGGAAGATGACTTAAATAAACTTTAGTCATAAAAGCTGATGCAGAGATAGAAATAGGAAGCACCGTTGGAAGACGATGCTCAAGAGTTAAAAGTTGGCTCCACGCGCTAGCAGAAAAGGGTAAAACCAGGGGATTCTCCCAACTGCTAATTAAGTATAGAGGTAATATATTCAATTTAATAGCAAGATTTGTAGTCATGTAACTTGCTAAAAAAAGTAATTCAGTAGATTTTTAAATCGAAGCCATCTTGACTACGCAATACATATGAGCTGCATAGCTAATTACAGCTGCCATTGTAACATGAAAACAGGCGAAGTCCAAAGGAAACACAAATCAGCCAGAATGATAATATTTAAGTTGAGACCCGCCAACACAAAACTTAGCACAACATAATGAAACAAGGTAATAAAAACAATAAAAATGCAGTTGAACAAAAGAAAGCACAGACACACAGTAGAGAGATTCAAAGTGTGAGAATTAAACACAAATGAATAAGGGGCTTTGTGTACTTACCGGGCATGCCTGATTGGTTTATCAAAGAGTAAGGAGCAAAAATGGGAACAGAAAAGAAGGGACTGCATTAAGTAAAGCCAGCGTGCTGGGATGGAGAGATGGAGGGGTGGCAAAGTAAAGGAGGGGAGGGCAGAAGGGCAGGGGGGCAGGATGTGGGGAAAGTGTGGGCAAGTTTAAAAAAACAAAAGAAATCAAGCTTGTGCAATGAAGGTGTGAACCAGAGATTTGAAAGAAAAAAGATACAATATATCTTTTCATGGTAGAGCAATATATTTCGGAGAAAGGTACGCAGAAAGGGAGATGAGCGAGGGATGTAAAAATTGATGGTGTGAAGGTGTTTTGAGAAATTGAAAGTGGAGGAAAGTTTGATGGTGACTGTGATGGCAAAAGGCATGATGAGCGAGCATAGAAAATTTTCAAGAAAATATACTCTCACATTGTGGGAGGTGCTTTACAGTGAAAATCAAACAAAGTTGTCCTATGTCTGTTCCCAGTTAAAATTTTAGTCAAGCGCTCTCATCAACACTAGTCTCACCTATTTAAGTGCTAATGAAGTGCCCGGGCTTATGGGATATGAAATACATTTTATATCAGTATGGGCGAAGCAAGACAGAAATACAGGCAAAGAAAATTTTGGCTTCGCGCTGCACTACATTATGACTATGGCAAATCTGAGTATGCGAGCCTTCTGTTTTAAAACGACACGACTGAATTACAAAGGCAACATTTTTGAGACAGAGAGAGAGAGTGAGAGAGAGATAGGGAGGGGAAGATATAATGATAACACTCACCTATCATCTGAGCGATGGTCTTCTCATATTCTGCTACTATCCTCCTGCAGAACAGTGAAACCACACATGCAATCAGTGGGGCTGTTAATGTAAAACTTTTCTCGTTTTACAACACATTACATTAAATTAATGGCATTCGGCATGTGACGCATGAAAATACGAAGCTAAAATTATAAGTAACAGGTTGCAAACAATGGCATATTTTTAGGTGGAATGCAAATTTCTGCAAAAAGAAGGTGTAATAGAAAAGTGATTTTATCCTCCATTTTTAACCCCCAATTTTGCCTGATACAATTATTTTTTTGCTCACATTAGACATCTCTGGTCCCTGAACTGTAAAAAAAAAAAAATTTTTAAAGTTGACAAAGCTTAAAAAAAAAATAAAGGCACCAGCTGCAAAGCACTTTTGAGTTGGCGTAACTTCAAGTTCTGAGTTCTTTCAAAAATTAGTTTGTGCAAACTCAAAAAAAAAAAAAAAGTTCAGTAAACTCAAAATGTCCTTACTTTATCCCTATTTTTTAAAGTTTTGTTTTTCATAGCTTAATTTTTTTGCCACGAGTGCTCATTTTTAAAGAAGCCCAGCTTTCTGTTGCAGACGTAGGCCAGATCTGGCTGTTAATCCAAGACTAACTTGGATAAGACACTACACCATACATTTGTGATGGGTCTTTTTGTCATAAATATGAATTCCTGCTGTGACAGAAGAAAAAAATATTTATGGTGTTACATTGGACTTTGGCCTTAAACAAGTAACAGAACTGATAATTGGCCATAAGCAGGATTTTATTTTGCAAACATAACTTGGCTGGAACTTCCTGAAAATAGTCAAAACAGAGAACTATAAGCAATAATTACAATTTAACTAAAATGATTCTCAGACTTAACATACAGACATAACTGCTTATTCATTCATGAATTCAGGAAATTAAACAAATATATAAAATAACTTAATACGGAATAGCACTTTCCTTTGATTAGTTACATTTTAAGGTAAACTTGAGGGCAGCTTTTTGCAGAAAGAAGAATCAATGTTGTTCCCCTAAATGTTGCAGACTTCAAACGGTTGATGAGTCATTGAAATAATTTTCCCAGTTAGTTTTTGCTTAATGTGGGACCAAATACTCTCTGCAGGGTTCAAATCTGAACTGTTGCTGATAAGATGAATGTATTATAATGACCAGGCCAAAGCACTAGCATGATGGACTTGCTCTCAGAGCAAATACTGGCACAGAAGGTCTCAGGAGAGCATTTGTTTAATTCTTGCTAATTTTCTCACAAATGATCTGTTGTTAAGACCATTAAAAGCTTAATTTTTTTTTTTATTTTTGGCTATTTTGGGATTGGCCAGTTTTCCAGTAGTGTGTAAGGTTTTGCACACAGTATGGCTGCTCCTACAGTCTTCATGCCCCAATGCTGACCCCTGTGGTTTGGGCTCAGGGAAACTGTGAGTTCTCCTACATGAAAAGGAGGTTGGCAGAATGATAATTGGATGGATTCATATTGTTTTAGGAGCCTCTTAGTCTGTACAGATCGCCGGGCTAATGCGCCTAACACGCTAAGTAATCCACATTGACAGAGGCTGGCCAGCTGGCGTGTGCACAATTGCCCACCAGTCATGTTTTTTCTAAAGATGGGGAATGGGGCCAAAAAGAGTCAAAACAATTTTTTATTATTATTATTATTTTTTTGCTGTTACTTTTTCATACACAAAGCCACAGCAAGAGATCTAGACTATGAATTGAATCTTTGAGTTTCCAAAGGGCCCAACTCCAAGGAACACTGTTTTCCAGCAAAGGGAAAAAATTTTTTTTTTTTTTTTTTTTTTACCCATATATTATAACCCTTATATTTCTATTTTCTTTCATTTCAAGAGGGTGTCACTGAGATATTTTCAGCTGAAACTGCAAGACAGTTGCCTTCTTTGTAATAAAAGACGTGCAGACCTCTCAGTTGTTGGAGTTGGACCCTTTGGAAACTCAATGATTCAATTGCACATCATCCCTGCATGGAGCAGAAGACGATGGCCTGTTGAGAGGAGACCTCATGTTGGGTTTTACACACTGCAGTCCTCCTGAACCACAGCACTTTGGCAGACATCCAAATGAGGTTTTCACGGCACCCCTGAAATATGCCGCAGTATATGAAAAGAACATTCTGGAAGGTGCTGATGCTGGCGCTGGAATAACAATTACTTCATTTTTCCTATATGCCCAGAGAGGGCAATTCAGTGTGTAGGAGAAACGGTCAAACTACCCTGTCGCTCGATCACACTCATTGACTATGTAAAATGCTTCAGCTACCGCGGAAGAAAGCTGCAGTTGCACAACTGAAGCTGGGACAGGATGAATCATCCTCGCTAAAGTGCCAAATCCCTTCCCGTATCCCATAATCCCATCCTCCTTATCCCTTCCCCAGTGCCCTGCCCCCCACCACTGGAAAGTCTAGTGCAGAAGAGCAATATTTAATAAGCTTGGTATAAAGATGGCAGCTTGTAAATAAGGGATTAATGAACAGACAGAAGTTAATGGACAATTTTTTTAAAAATTACATAAGATATACATAAACATAGAAAATGTTTTTGATAAATAAAAGAAAAACATGTTCACGTGAAATGCAGTAATAGTAGGTTTACTTTGTGGTATTGAAAGTTCCGGCATTGAATTGCCCTAATCGATCCTTAGCAGCACTTTTGCACCTGTTTGCTAGCTCTATTGAGGGAAGGATGGTTAGGCTGAGACCAAATAAGTTAGATCTGGCACAGCAGGAAACACCATTGCTCATTGCAATAAGTCCTCAGCAGATTTTGAATCATAGTGAGTCAGGTTCTTAATTTAACATCTTATGATGGACTCTTCATGAGGAAGGACTCTTCAGCCACAGTATGTCCACCACTCCATTGGAGATACAAGGATCCCAGGCGCGCACTCACCTCATTTCCACAACTTCCTGCCGGCTCTCCTCATACTTCCTCTGCCACTCTACCACTTCCTGTTCCTTGGCCACAATCTGAGGCAGGAGAGATTACATTATTACTGCATATCCATGGCAGAATTCTCAAATGGACGACCTCCTGAGATTCACCAGATCCATTATACTGTATATGTCATATTACTGTAACGCACTTTGAGTATCTATGAGAAGAACTACATAAATTCAATGTTTATTCATTCATTCATAATAAAAAATTATTTTCAGGCAAAATATTTCAAAAAACATTATTAAATTCTTACTGAATGTCCCTTATAATATAGGGTTCAGCATCGAGGACAACATGGTTACTGAGATTGAAGTTCTCCAATTTAAGTATCATATATGCACATTATACATGCACTCAGTCAGTCTGAGTTCAAGCATAGAACATAATGGAAAATATTCACTATGGATTGTGAATGGGTGAATGGGGTACTGCATTGATCTGCTAATATTAGTTTATCTTTATAAATTCTCATCATTTGCTCATATTATTTCATTGGAATTACATTTGGAGTAAGGTCTAGCTGTTGGAATGAATAGTTAGCAAGAATTTGAGTGGGGACTTTGTCTCACTGTACTGACAGGTGTGATGATTGACAGGTATGATACCTCCTCACGAGCGATCCCCAGGGAGTGGTCCAGATCAGGGGGCAGGTAGGAGCTGCTCACTCCCTCGCTGTACCCCGGTCTGGAGTACAGGGGGCCCTTGGACACAGAGTCTGCAGTGGATGTCACCTCTCTCTGCAGGGGAAGGTACAGGAAGCAGAGCATATCAGTAATATGACAACACAGCACATATACCTGTGAGACACATGCCCACTAAGTGCAATAGAAGACACTGGTCAGAAGGGAAAGCCAAACCAAACAGCAAATCAGCACTGTGAGCCAACAAACAGCAATCCCAAAATGCATCAGGCTTTAAGTGTTTCAGTGAACCAAACTCCTCCCATCTTCGCCATGGAAACTGGAGGTACTTAGTAGCTTGGCATGGTACACCTGTTGGGCACACCTGCACTCTTGGGATTGGCTGCTCAGTACGATGGGTTTTCGCGGTTGGGTCCAAGCAAGAGGGAGAGGGAGGGGGAGGTGGTGGGTGTGATATTTGTCCTGTGTTAGTATCATATCCTGGGCTGCATCGCAGATGAAGGTCAAAGGTCAAAGTTTAGCCTGTCACAGTTTATGGCCAAGAGATTCCAACAGCTGTTCATCTCGTAGTTTCCTCTGTCCCAACACCAGTATTTACTTAAATAACTGTTAAAAATGGCGACCGCAAATCTTTTCAGGACCCATGTTTCTGGGAAAACAATCATGCAGGCCTTCATTGTAATGGTCTCGAATACATTGCGCTCAAATGTAACGCACTTATCCACTTCCACAGTTTGTGAACACTCTCAGAGTTCTGGAAAAAATGAATTCTGCAATAAGCTGGCAACCCGGCAAGATATGTGCACATGCTGATAGGATGAATAGATTCTAATGAAATTATGCAATTACATTCAGGGAGCCAATCACCTTATGCAACCCCAATTCCCCAAAAAACTTGGGCGAAGCTTGGACAAAGTGTTAATTCACAAAAGAAATACAAAAGACAAGAATACTTCATGCCACCCCCTTAGTGCACACTGACTAAAACATAAAAGGCACAAAACCATAGGCCCAGTGCCTTTGCCTGTGAAAAGATTCAATTTAACCATTTGACGATGCCAGTGCTTTGGCATGTAGTGACAGGTTGGGGAGAGATCAAGGAGAGATTTTTTGTGGAAAATAGCAGGTGAAAACAAAGAGAAGATGAAAAGAGCATGAAAGTAGGAAAATGACAAAACTTGAAAAAATCAGAAAATACAATGTAAGATCCCAGACAAGGGAGAAAGAGAATACATAGAAATGATCTTATTTTGCAAAAAGCATGGGATCTTTAGACCTTTTTGCATTGAGAAAGCAAAAGTCAGAGTTACAGAGAAGGATTAAGAGGGGATGTTTGTGGGTGCTTCAATGTCCAACGTTTTTGTTTTCATGGAGTTTTCCACAGAAGATGCATCGTCAGAGGTTTATGTCACACACTGTATATCTCCAGTTGTGCGTATGGAAGTTAAAACGTTAAATAAAAGGTTACAGGTAACAGCACTGTAGAAGGAATATTCCAGGTAGTCAATACTACGGTGCTGCAGAAGAGTAGTTTGTGATGTTGCCGCACATATTAACACCATATTAACACATTTATGTCAAGCTGTCCAATGGGACAATGCTGCAATCAGATATTCAATTTTTCATACAACAAAGCTTTCATTTCTGTCTCTGTTTTAAGCTCAGTGTAATTAGCTTAACACCTCTAGCATGTGAGGTCAAAGCTATCGCCCGAGTTCCATTTTTGAAGCTGTTGCTGTGGCAACATGCGTACTTTAATCTTGGGATTATGTGAGGGTCAGGGTGCAGTCCCTGCCCTGACACCCCTGCAGTGACAGAGCGAGTCACAGATTGTACATGTAGGGGGGGCAGGGGCGTGGTCGAGATCAAGGGGTTAAGCTCATGCAGATGAGTCACATGACGTTTCTGAACCTTACCATCTCTGTCGGGGTCTCCTATGGGGAGGGGGCACACGTGCATGTGTGTACACTGGTTATTTTGTATTTATCAATGTGCCATACCACTCAAGAGATTCTTCTAATGCCTTATTATGAAGTATCAAGTTAAGCTAAAATGACATAGCCAAAAAAAAAAACAGAACAGGTCTATATTCATGTTATATGTATATGTATGCTAGCACAAATATGTGAGTGTGTGTGTGTGTGTATGTACAGTATGTGTTTGAGTGTGTTATATGTACATGCTCTCCGCGCACTGCGCTATTTATAGCACAGGTTGATAGTTGCACTTGGACAGACAGTTGGCTACCTCCACTCCATGTTGTGCCCGTGGGGTGCGAACAGAACGTGCCAACCCTTCTCCAAACACAGGGCTAAGATTAGCGCTAATAGGACTATGTTAAGTAATGGATATGATTACCAACACTGCACAGTGTGACTGCGGACAGGTCAGCTCAGAGTTAATACTGCAGATCAGGCCTTTGCTCTTAGCACCCAGAACATGCTGTGTGTTTGTGTGCCATAACACGTGACTCACCAGGGCCGCGAGGCTAAATTAGTATGCATGCAAATTTACGCTGCTTTCATACTTAGTATTCTCCTTCATCTGCACAGCCTGCTTTCAGGGAGGTAGTTCAGGTGCTGTCCACCAGGCGGCAGCACTGGCCCTACTTGCATGTATGACAGCAGCTGTAATTAACGGTAGTCAATGCAGCTACATGCCACTAATTACTGCATCCCTGCGCTTTGATAGAAGCCCTGGTTGTCAGGCGTGAGAGGTCAGTTTTTCATAACTAAGATGGAGACCATGGTGGTTTTTGTGTAGGCAGGTTTTTCTATACCTCGGTGGACCAAAAGTAAAGACTGAAAAAACTGGTCCCCATGAGGAAAAAGCTTAATTCTGGGTTGGATTTAGGTCTAGGGTTACGACTGGGCTTATGGTTGGGTGTAGGTTTAGTTTTAAGGTAAGCTATTACAATTGGGTTCGAGGTTAAGGTTAGGCTTTAAATTGATTTAATAGTCATTAAGTTAAAGGTTAGCTTTTTTTTTTTTTTTTTTTTCAGAGGGTTTGTAGGTTGGGGTAATGATTAGGGTCAGGGTTAGGGCTAGGGGTATGGAAATAGGAATTTGGAGCTAAAATAATTTTTTAGTCCCCACGAATATAGAAAAACAAATGTGTGTGTGTGTGTGTGTGTGTGTTTGTGTGTGTGCGCGCGCATGCGTGTGTGTGGCCTTTTTCCTTAAAGTATAATTTGGTGCATTACTGGTTTGTTTCATGGTTATTGTTTTTTCTTGGTCTATAATTTTCTGTCATAAATTGCATTTAGTTAGCAATTCTTTTGAGTTTAATTGCATCTTTGCCACATAATACCAATACCCTCTCCGGCCCTGCAATAGAACAGGCATCACTGAGAAAGCGATGCTCTGAAACAACAGTATTCAGCTGAGGCAGTGCAGCAAGGACACAAGTATTCCAGTAAAAGAACCTCTAACTGAGACAAACAATGGAAATTATAATGCCGTTTATAATAACTGTGAATACCCCACGGTGGCTGTGATTTCAAGGTGTAATTCCTTTTAAAATGGCTCAATTTTTACACTACAAATACCTGTTTATTGCAGCAATGCTTTATTCTACCAGAATGATTGAAAGATGATTGACACTTATTCATGAAGAGACAACCGGTTTACACCTCAGGTGGTAACAAAAATAAGGCAAATTTGTGTTTTTTTTTTCTTACAGGCTTAATGCTTTCCCCGTTTGAGAATTTTTTCAAGTTGCCAGCCTCTGCCAGCATTTTTGATAATATTCATTGATGTTTCAATACCTATTTTTGTCAAAAGAACATCGTATGACAGTGAAAACGTTGATTGCCGGAATATCTTGTCAATGGCGGGGGAAGCATTCTGTCATAATTGACAGAAAATCTCGTCAATGGCAGG
The DNA here is from genome assembly GCA_029692085.1 of Gymnothorax javanicus. Classification (NCBI taxonomy): domain Eukaryota; kingdom Metazoa; phylum Chordata; class Actinopteri; order Anguilliformes; family Muraenidae; genus Gymnothorax; species Gymnothorax javanicus. Next base: position 28,805,754 of record CM056208.1, on the reverse strand, counting down.
GAATGGATGTAAGTGGGCAGATCAATCAGAATTGCAGTGAAATCTAACCTGAATGATGGCAAGTTATAACTCGCGCCAAAATGAAAGGCTACTACGCATGTTTCAACAGTCTTCCTAAAGTAAGAGACCTTTCAAAGAAGAAGGAGTGGAATCGGGAAGGGTGAGGATGGGAACAGGGTGGAATTTCAGATGGGATGGATTGGGATAGTGCTGGATTTTGAGGTCAGCCTGGTTCAGAACGGGACGGGATTTTTCCGTCAGGAGAATTGGAAGAGGTCAGGACTTTAGGGTGGGGGTTAGTATGGTACAGGGCTGGATTTAAGACAGCGTTCATCAGAATGGGGCAGGATTTTTTGTGGGGGTGCAGACAATGGGGTTAATTAGGAAATCTGTATGTAAAAAGTTTCACTGAAGCATGGTTATGGAGTGTGAGGAGGCAGATGAGATGAATAAGTGAGGTAGAAGTTACAGAGGGAGACGTATCTCTTTAAAATGGCTACTAATACTGAAACCATGGCTACTACTATCACCATTGCTATTGCTACTACCAGGAGAGATGCAACTACAACTGAATGAGATCCATTGATGCCGTTACTGGTATTGTCATACGACTCTCCAGAAGATTTGATTTCCATAATCATCTGCGAACTGAGCAGATTGGGAGAGAGGATGAGAAATAAAGGTTGGCCGAAAGATTAGGGCGGAACTTTGAGAACGATGGAGGTACATCATGGGTCAAAATAGAGGAGGAAGGGAAAGATGTAAGCAAAAGGACTGCCTTACTTCAAAGCAGTCACTATCTTTCAACTCTCTCTCTCTCTCTCTCTCTCTCTCTCTCTCACTCACTCACACCCAAAAAGTCATTGCCAACCAATTGCCATGGAAACCACTGCAGCAGCCCATAGCATCATGCAGTACAAGTGACAGTCTGCTTGCCATGAATGCAAATGAACAAATGAAGTCATCACATCTCCTAAGACTCAGAATCTTTCACACCCTGAGAAAAATAATTTAGTCTTACTATGAGGAAAATACACATTTTAAATATTCAAAACATATGGGAACCATGTCAGGGTGTCATGAAACCAAACCATACTGAGCAGTGGCCAGTTTAGTTGGAATGGTTAAGCCAAATATTTCTGTAGTGGGCAAAATAACCCAGATTGCGGCAAGTTAGGTCCACACAAACCACAGCACCATCAAAGACCAGAGTGAACAAAACTCCTGTTGCTGTTAACAATGTTTGTACTGCGTAATGATGTGACTGGGTATATAATTTCAGGTTTGTCAGTGTCTAACATTTTCAGTTTAGACACAACAGACAATAGGTGTACTGCATAATTATAGACAGGCATACATCTTTGGCCGGTAGGGTTAGTTCAGGGAGTCATGATCAAGTCAAAAAACAAAAACGTGACAAGGGACAGGGCAATACAAAAAGATTCTCACTGCAATCCACGCGTTTCGCACCTGTGGCCTCCTTTAATCAAGCAATAAAGAGACAATTCACAGTCTCACATCCTTCATGGTAAATTAGTTACGAGGTTAATACAACCAGGCTGTGACAAGAACACCCCAAGTCAGCTTCGTGTTTACAAACGTTTACCTCATCAAGGCAACATGCAAGGATCTAACAAAGGCCTGAGCTGGGATACACTTCATCCACCAATCAGGAGTGAGCGTCAAACACAGGAAAGCCAATGGCCAACCGAGGGGGAGGGGAGCCAGGTTAGAAATGTAACATGGAGGAAATGTATAAGTGATGTCGAGAGCTGCCATGTCGGGTAAAGGCCACAGGGCATGTGCTGACACCCGTGCTGAGGGGCTGGGGGTTTAGTAGAAGGGGGAGATGGGCAGCCAAGGTCACACGAATACACACGCACGCGTGCAGGGGCGCCGCCGGACGCTAGCTGGCTGGACTCGGTACCTCAGGGATTACACGGGACAGAGAGGGACTCTGGGAGATTTTTTGGGCTACTTGTAGAGCCTCTATCCGCAGGGTTGCGAGCATCAGCTCTTCCTAGGGCACGAGGAGGGGTGGGGGGGAGAGGGGGGATGGGGCACGGCCCGAGGGGGGGGGGGTAAGGGGAGGAGAGAGGGGTTAGAGAGGGGACACACACTCTATCCACTCTGCTCATTTCTTTGTGGTGAACACTGCCCCCTACAGGATCTGGAGAACTTTCTCCGCAAACACACTCAGCAAACATCTAGCTACTGAACAGCCAACCACAGACAGAAACCAGCAGAGCCCTCTGTACAGATTCTTCCTTTCATTTGTTGTCTCTCCATTGATCTCTCTCTCTCTCTCTCTCACACACACACACACACCAACACACGCATACACACAATCAGTAGAACACTAGAAGTGGGAAAATTAGAGGACAAAGTGGATCAGGCCTGCAAATTATGACAAGGAATAACAATAGATCACTGAGCACCAGATCTCTGCAACAACAGCTTAAAAGGTCAAAGGTCAAAGGCCAGGGGGTCACTGGGGAGTCGGGACTGGGCCCTCTACACACCTGCAGCTTCTGAGCGAACGCAGTGGGGTTGGTTTCTGCCAGGTCGGGCTCCAGGTACTCCAGCGGACCCCCTGACTCAGTCAGTCGGTCTAATAGCGGGAGGTCAGCAGGGTCCACTGGGTCTTGGGGAGGGGTCTATGGGTAGGTAGGTGGGTGGGTGGGTGGAGCAGGTGGGCACGGTCAGCAAAGCAAAACTAACTACGGTACAATATAGCAGTTGACTCACATGAGGGTAGGACTGTATGAAGTCGGTTGGTATTGAGTATGTACGTACAAGTCATCCATCTAGTGAACAATATTCACTATACAAAGGAATGCTGGTATACAATGCGCAAGTCAAGAATGAGGATCGACAAACCCAAGTCAAGACACCTAAGTTCTCTCTCTGATAAATATGACTGACTGCCTCCCTCTAGTGGCTGTGATGAGATAACAAGCTGGGGAAGTCGCTCTTACCACAGACTTCTATGCCTTCTCATCTTTACATACCCAAAGCATTCATAACCAGCCAACAAGCCAAATTGTGAGTGAGTGTGTGTGTGTGTGTGTGTGTGTCAGTACGCTGAAAGGGTGGGGGGCTGGGAATTGGGTTGGGGGGTGATGGGTCTACTGTGTACTTACCACTCCATCCCGCTCTGAGCTCGACACGCAATTCAGCGACTCGCTCTCCCTCTTCCGACTCTTCTCTGCCCCCACAGGGTCCTGACGCCCCCTGGAGGACAACACTGGGGATTTACCTCCTGCAGAGATCTGAGCCTCCATCTCCTCAAAACTCCTGCAGAGAGAGGGAGAGAGAGGGGAGTGTAAAAAGTGTGGCATTTCTATGGTATTACTTTGTATTAATTGACATAACTCAGTACTATATTTTGGACTATGTAGTAATTCTGAAGAAGGCTGTGTTATGTCCCTACCTGAATCAGAATTAGACCCAAAATGGCTGTCTGAATCCAACTTGTGCATGGGTATACAGTATATGTGTTTGTCTGCGCATGAGCACAGATGTATCCAAGGGTGGAGCCGGCATCTTTGTGCTTTAACTCTCCACCGACATGGTGAAGGTCTGAGTAAAATGTAAATGTAGACCGTGAAGATCTGAAACAGCAACTCTCCTTGTCAGTTGACAGTTTTATCAGGTCTCAAGTTTGGCAGCTCACTGTGGAATTTCGAACACCTCCTCCATGACCCCGAAGTGAGTTCTGAGCCATAACATCATGCTCAGACATCTTTGAGTATGTGTTTTCATCCATTGCAGGAGAAATGGGTTCTGTGAGTGAGCGTGTGCGTGTGTGTATTAGAAATGCACTCATACCCTGTGCAGGGGGAGTTGGGTTCAGATCCCTGCACACAGGGGCTCTTGCTGGGACTGTCAGCCACTGAGTCCAGCTTCAGGTACAGAGACGGCTTCTTCACTGAGAGAGGCTGCAACACACACAGGCTCATTCACTGAGCTGTGCCAATCATCTCTGCATGACAATACATATTGTGGACACCAGGTGGCAGCATGCTTCTTGCAGACATTAACTTCGGTAAGGTGAAATAAACTAATTGACGTGATTGCAAAGAAAACGGACAAATGCTTTGCCGAAGTTCTTTGCTGCACGTCTTGCACATCCAAGGAAACCAGCCGAAATCAGAGAAGAGGACACTAACGCAAACAACGCGTGTGATTGGTCAGAGATTCAAGGCGATTGTGATGTTTTATTGCGCAGTGAGTAGTTATAATAGTATTGTTGCAACGCGCGGTGGCTACAGATACAGTGAATCCAGTGTACGAAGTGGAACCAAATCCGGTGAACAATTTTGTCTGCAAATAACTTCTTCGGTTTCAGAAAGCAGAAAAAAAATTGACTCGGTGTGAAGTATGCCGCCATCATTAGCCATTAATTATTCACACATCAGAGACAGTAATGAGGGGAAAGACAAAGAAAAACCATCATGTCTCAGTTATCCCTGTCCTACTATCACAAATTCAAAAATTCCTGCTAATTTTTTCATGCAGCTTCATAATCGGCAGATAATTAGACTGCATCACACTCTTCATAATTAGACGATATCAGACCCTTTCTCAGTTTGTCTTTTTCACTGTGCAGCATGTGGAAACACGTCTGTCTGCGTCTCACTTTTCCAATTCGTCTATTTCTGCAACATGTGTCAACAGGCATGTCTGTTTGTCTGCCAGACCGTCTGTCTGCCAGTTAGCGAATACTCACAGGGGTAGAGGAGCCAATTTTCTCCATATATTCAATCTCATAGTCTGTCGCTGCAAATTAACAAGAAAGAGAGAGAGAATTAGAAGATGGAGGGATGGAGAGGGACAAAAAGTATGAGTGAAAACCCAGCCAGGCTAAAAAGCTTCAAATCCAGATAATATACAATACTGCAAACAAAGCGCAGTCACTGCTGTATGTTAGACCGAAGGCTACAGCGGCTAGGGCTGTTGTGCTGCCATCAGCCTTCATTACCCAAGTCAGCTATTAATACAGGGTCAGGGGTCAGAGACGACAAGCCAATCAGCAAGGACCAGGAACAATTGCACTGGGAGCATCCAAATACCCATACATGTTCACTATACAGTAGGCAAAAAACTGTAAGGGAAATTTCAAGCCAGTCCAAATAATCGGTGTAGCTCACACTATATGCCAATGATGCCTCGCTGGCCAACCGGATTCAGCAGAATTCTGCTGAATGCAACCAATTGACATTATGCTATCCCATAAGGCTACTGACGGTGAGATTACTAGCCGCTTCCATGCACGCCTGTAAATTCCTCCTATGCTGAGGTAATGCTGTGTCTTAAAATCTTCAGGAGGGGAAGGTTGTGTTATGTCATGGGTAAACCGGTTCAGAGATTAGTGGGTTGACGGCTGTATAGGTTGTTTGATATTTTCCATACATTGCTGACTTATACGGTATACATACTCCCCGCTGCATTGATGATTGAGTGGTAAGTATCGCACCAAATTCTGTTCGTAAGGTATAGTGTGGGTATTCAGTCCCGCCCACTGATTGTGACATCATCATCCCACTGTATCTCCTAATCAGAGCACAAGAACAAAAGCGTGTGGCTTGTTACAGATATACTTCAGCACACTTTTGCTTGATTGCCCTCTCTCCTCCTAACACACACAGGTAAACTCATACATGTATGCACGCACACACATACAGACACACGTTATAAATGTGTGACTATATGTTTTTATAAATTGGTTTTGTGTTTCAATTCCGAATGGCAGTATGATTCACTGGCAGATAACTGTATGATTTGAACTAAAATCACATGATATATGACGGAACAGACATGATAGAGTAAGGAAACATTTCATAGTTCTGACTGAATAATATCTGAGACCGGCAGATCCAAACCCACACTATGCTTTAAGTACACTCCACCTCCAACCTCCTCCTTCCTCAGAAATGGTAACAGAATTCAGGCCCATCCTCTGCTGTCCAAGACATTTCTGTCTATTAGCAGTAACTTTTCAGTAGACTTGATTTTTCCAGTAATTTTACAGTAGTAATCTGTATCACTCAATCTGGTTGCTAGTACTGTAATTATATAGCACAAACATAAACACAAACACACACAGACAAACGCGCACACACACACACAACGTCACCAAACACTTCCACCACCTTTCATAAACACACTCACAGAGTAGGTTTTCACTGTTTTCTGTTCATTTCTTGATTTTATGAAGTACCAATTAATTTACATGTATATTAATACTTCATGCTTTGGCAATATTGTGTTTGCTACATTCATGCCAATAAAGCATACTGAATTGAATTAATGATAACAATAATGTTCTGTGCTGCACAGACAAAAACTGAAAAAACACACATTTTATTAATTTTACAAAACATTCGTGAGAGTGATTCAGAAAATCAGACATTAGATTGATCCAAATGATCTGCAAATGCCAGGGCTCTTATATGCAATACAGCTACTAAGCAACAAAAACAAAACTAAAAAATGTTCAGCTATTTGGAAATACATAAAGTTAAGATGGAGACTCACTCAGAGTAGCTGGATTCAGTTTGAACACTGCTGAGTTTCATTATTAAACACAAGAAAGCAGTCTCTATAAAGCCTAGCTGTGAGGGTTGGGAACAAGTGAATGCAACATTGAAACAATACTGCCTTGAATATGAGAGTGAGTGGGCTTCTCTGACATTACAACTGCCCTCTTTCATCAATTCCAATTCCACTTTCATATTTATACGATACTGGGTGTAGAGGATGATGTCACAATAAAGCCACTAGGCTGAAAACAGTCCAGCATGGGTGCTTTGACCTTATTCTGGCACGCCTTCTTTACCTACTTTCATTTATATTTTTTTGTAGCTACATTTCCCGTTGGCAAAAAGCTGGTTCATACGAAGGCAAAGATATTGTTGTTACCGGCTAGCTTGCTAAGGAATATTAACTGAGAGCAAAATGTTAAGACAGCCTCTTTCACTACACGCTATACTCCTCATGAGGTTTTCTTTTTTAAGAATCTGCATTAAATCCACCGAGCTAGCAGTAAAAAACGGATGACTCAGCTTGTTCGCGCTAATAGACTGCTCTGAACTGAGTCGCAGTTCGTTCACAAAATAGCTAGCTGCTTGACTTCCCTGATCCTGCTGTGAATAAGGTCAATACATTCTTGGATGGATGAAAAAAAACAGTCACATCTAGTTATTAATAGATGGCTGCCCTGTGTTAGACAGATGTCTGGCCATTATTAAGATATACAAAAAATTAATTTCTTTATTTTTCCTTCAATTATTTTTATTTAGATATTTCAAAGCAATACTTCCTGTGTGTATTTTATGCCAGTAAAGCATACTGAATTGAACTGAATTAATAGACTGATACTTGGGGTTGGGGAGAAAAGACAATTGAGCCTCTGAGAACAAGAGCAGTCCAACTCCATATTTGCCTTTAAGTTCTTAAAATTATTGAAATCTTAAAATTATTCACAAATGGTCAGTCTGTTTAGGGCAATAATGGATCAAGTCAGTGTAGTTCTAGTAATATACAATAGGTCGATCATATATTCCACACTTCAAGAATGCATGAAGTGCTCAGTGCAATTGTGGTCCAAAATAAAAAATAGATAAAAAAAAAGAGACGGACAACTCTTGCTCCAAGGGGCTCTATTGTAATTCCGCTTTCTCCAAATTGTTGTCCATAAACCATATTTTCAGAGATTAATATACAGAACCAGTAGAATATCCCATTAAAATGGAACCAAAAACTGGTTTTGTTGCAGAATTTCACCAGTCGAACTTGGGCAAGAACTTTTGTCCTTTCTAATGACGATGGCCACACCCTCACCATGTTTTTGTGGAGGCAAGCTGTTCTCGTTGACAAAGGCAGTGAGATCAGAGGGCTGAGGGTAGTCCTGGGGGTCAGAGGTCAGCTCCGCCTCCACGCCATGGCGAGTCGCCCACTTCTGACTGGTGGAGGAGGCGAGCTTCTCCTCATCGGTGGCGTGTTCGTCCTGCGAGATGTCCTGCGAATGGTCATGAGGAGTCATGGCGAGTGAGAAACACACAGGACACAACTGTAGTGGTATGGGGTGAAGATACGAGACGATTTACCGTGTTAGAGCTCACCATCAGCGCTCAACAGTCCACACAATTTATTCAGTTCACTAACAATACATCAATATGGACATGAAAAAAGTACAAGAGCAACATAAGTGAAAATATGTTCAGATACAGAGATGTACAGTTTGAGCAATTATTTAACCCTTCCAGTGCTAAATGCAGCTACTGTTGCTCAATGATACATGAAAATCAAAGCTGATGAAAACCTATCATGTGGCGACTTGTTTAAAAGTTGATAGGTTTTCAACAGCACAAGCTAATTAAATTTATATTTAAAAAAAAAAAAATTATTTCAGCGCTCTAAGGGTTAAACAGGCGACTGTAATGACAATTTGATGAAACAGAGAGGTCTGTGAGCCTTTTAACAGTGACACTAGCGAAAGAGCTGCAATTCCTACATGATCAACAGAACTGGGAGAGAATCAGGTGAACAGGGGACAGGAGACTGAAGTAGAGGTATGCAGGAGATGCAGAGATACGTGAGTGAAAGGTAGGGTATATGTGTGTTTAAGGTAAGCCCTACCTGCGACGCTGTCTCGGACATTGGAGACCTCTTCGGGGATTTCTTCACCCTGAATGTGTTACTGCAAATGAGCGTGAGAGACAGTATTGAGAACAAGAGAACCGCCAATAAGCTGGGCTAAGTCTACATCTCTGCACAGAGAAGTGGCTACATGCGGACCACCATTACAGTCTGAACTGTGACAAGCTACACTCTAAAGTCACTGCTATACTTTAATCTTGCTGCTTATTTCCTCTTCAGAACTGTCTATGAAGGTACACAGAGTAAACCTACAGATACTGTGGTAGGGTCTGCTCACCTCTGCAAGCAACTGACACTGATAGAGACCTAAGTATGGAAGTGTGCAGTCTGTCTTCCTTCTATCTAAATGCCCTTCAGGAAAACTAGAGGTTAGCAACCATTGTCGTACAAACAGTACAATTCTGACCCCCCTGCAGCATTCAAAACAATGATTCCAAACCTGTCGTGGGCCCAATTCACTTGGTAACCATGGTTACACCCTTCCCCCAGCCAAGACATATCCTTCACTCCAAATCCCAAGGACACAGAGTTCCCTTGCATGGATACCCTAACATAACCCTCACAGTGTGACATAGATACGTACCTGGGGAATTACAGGGGTGAGACATTTGAAAGAGGAAAGGAGTCAAGCGGACTGAATGTGAAGTAAAAGGAAGGAGGAGTCAGTGGTTGAGTGTGAGGCGTGATGTCATGTCACAAAGTCTTAGTAAGACGGTGGAATCTGTAGCATAATTACCGCTTGTTAATACATTGCAAGCCCAGTATACTTCATTCTGAAGCTGGCGAGTGGTTATTTGAAAGAATTATTCTCGACAAAATATGGCCCTGACACCCATGACCTTGCTTCTGTGTTCGAATACGGCTTTTGTGCTAATTTGTGCTAGTTTAGTCCCATAATTTGTGAGGCAAGGATTATGTAATACAGACCTGGTTTGTAGATTTGGAGCACATGGCATCCTTTAGCTTTTAGTGTAATGTATTAAGTGGGCGTAGATGTCATAACAGAACTTTGAACATTTCAAAACCTAGCAAACCGTTGTACAATGTTTATGTCACAGGTCTTGATCCAGAGAAAGTATTGTACTCTGACTATACAGATTGTACAATCCATTTTAAACAAAAAATTACACTATTCAGAGGACATTGGAGCCATTTCCTAACCGTAAGGCATTAACCAAAAAATATCCTTATGGGATTTCCTTAGAAGAGGGATCCAAGAGAATTGATGAATGACGTCATTATGCTCTCATAACTCCTTGGATTTAAAAGCCTTGACAGCACAAACGGATGTGGGCTTGGCTGCAGGGCATTTTGGCTGCAGGGAATCCATATTTGCTAAGCAGCAGCTAGAAACATTTGGTGCCAAAGATAAGGAGGTTTTTTTGATTGGTTGTTTGGTTAGTGGTGTCATTTGAGGGGAGGAGCCAGCCAAACAGGACATTTGATGTGTGATGAACAGAATAAATAAAGGCATGACTAGAAAGTAAAGATGAACAATAAAATGTATTTTTTTTCATGTAGTACTAATGAGTCTTTGCTGAAACTTTACTTACAACAGACAACACAGAGAGGAGCCATCGCTGAACTTCCTGTGTGAACAGGAGAGCACATGGACAGGGCGGTGACAGACAGACAGACAGACCAACAGACCGAAGATCTCACTCACACAAGCATACATACACACACACACACACACAAATCACATCAATATAATCACAGAGACTTACAAACGCACACTCGGGCGCATCCAAATGAAACTGCACTCACTGACACACACACACACACACACACACAACTATGCTTGAAAACACAAGCGCAGTACACACAAAATCCTGTCATCATGAAATCACATGGAAATTCAATATTTCTTAAAGTTTCATTGCCTTGGAATAGCTGAAAGCTCAGAACTGATGCTTTTAAAGCGGGAGAGAGAAGAAGAGCGAGAGATGAGAAATGGAGAGAGGAAAGTAAAAGGAAGTATATGAGTGGGACTCTTCCCGCCATTTTTGACATTGAGAAGCTCTGTGTGCACACATGAAAACACCCCAAACTTACGACTTAATGGGCGTCTTCTTCTTTTTGGCAGGTTTATTCTGATTTTGGTCCTCCAGCTCACTCAGGCTGTCGTTGTCATTGGAGGGAACCTCAAAAGAGGCAGCGGAGGACTTTGGCGGCGAGTTCCCCACCCTATTGGTCGATTTGAAAGGGTCAATGGAGTCGTCGAAATTGTCCGGGTCAAAGCCATAAGAGGCCCGAGCCAAGCGGGGGGAATTAGGGATGCCTGCAGAGGAGCCGAAGGGGTTGAAGTTCGGGTCATCCCACTTGCTGGGGTCAAAGTTGTATGAGGCTGTGGGGATGGGGATGTCATCGTCAGTTTGGGTCGGGCCGTTGTCCAGATGCTCCGTAGGAGGTGGCGCGGCCTTCTTCGCCCCCGTCTTTGGCTTGCGGAGGGGCATCTTGGCCCCCGGTTTCTTTCCCAGCTTTTTGGGCGGGGGGGTGTTTTCCTGGGGTGCCGATTCGCTCTCCTCGGAGTAGTCGAACTCCAGCCTGACGGACTGTCTCCTGTTCAGGGGCTGCTCCTCGGCCCCCGCCGCAGAGTCTGGGACAGGGGCTGGGACGGGGGGCTCGTCCGGGGGAATCGAGGAGTCCGCTACAGGATCGGCAGCAGGGGTGAACGACACCCCCTTTCTCCCAAGCACGGGGGAGTTGGCAACTTTGCTCCCTCCAGTACGGAAGGGGTCGATCCCTTCAAAGTTATCCGGGTCCCACTTGTAGGTGCCCTTGGGGGGTGAGGGGGACTCTTCGTCTGGGACGGGGGACAGGTGGGTGGTGGGGGCCGGAGGAGAAGATGGCCTCCTGAGAGGAGGTGATGTCGGCGGTACGTGTTCCGCCTCCGACCTGGAGCCCAGGCTCTCCTGTGGGGCAGGTTTAGGAGAGGCCTTGGATCTCTTTAGAGTTCCTTTAGGGCTGGGCCCAGTGGATCTTCCCTCCTCTACCTCACTCTCTTTCCTCCTCAGCTCAGGTGTGGATCCCTCGCACCCTCCAGAGGATCCCGGAGGGGTGGAGTTCTGTCGAGAGAGGGGCTTCTTCTTCAGGGAACCGGGACGGCTCTTCTTGGGCTTCCTCAGAGTTCCTGGAGCGCTCTCTGTCCCCACACTAAAGGCTTCAGGCCTTGGCCGATCCGCTCCCCCTCCCGCTAACCCTCCCTCCTGGGGGCTGCTCTCTAAATCTCCCGCCTGCAGGCTGAGGGAGCGGGTCAGGGGGGACCTGCAGCGCCCTGCGGACGACTCTGCGCTCTGGGCCTGGCCTGGCTGCCCTGCTGCAAATGGGTCCTTCTCAGCGGCCCCTAAGGCGGCGATTAGGTCAAGGTTGTAGGTCCCGCTGCTGGCGATGGGCTTGTCCTCGTCAAAGACGGTGGAGAAGGAGCGGCACGGCCGCCGGAGGGCTGGGGACTCAGAGACGGGCTCGCTGAGAGAAACTTCCGGAACCGAGGTGGTGTCTGAACAGAAACCTGTAGACAAAAATTTATGAGTGAAATAAAGACCATACAAGACGGCCACATGAATTTCCTGGGGTGTAAATGCAGTAATCGGCATACTGAAATTAAGCATGAAAATAACATTAATAGTTAATGTATTATCAGGTTTTTGCTCATGAATGAATTGTCATTATACCATGGTCCGAGTGAATAGTCATTTCTGATTGGCTGGCAGGTATTGATTAAAATCGTGGAACCGCACAGGTAGTTCGGCCTACGGTAGTTTCACCGTTCGAAATTCATCCGCTAGCAAACCTGTAAGCATAGCAACGTTAGAGCACTGGCATTTGGCTGGGTACAACAGAAACCTAGCCACTCATTTATCTCCAGTAAATTTGGCGGCGTCAGATAAGTTACGTCCTGCAGGGCGGTTAACAATAGGTGCTCCAGAGATAACGACCGTAAATATTAAAGCAGCGAAGTAATCGCGCTTTTTTCATTAAACGATAGTAATTGTGTACGGTTACAAAGGAAGCTAACGTGTCCACTTCATGTATAAGCAACTGCTGACAGTTCGCTAGCTACGTGCTATGCCAGCAGACTGATTTCAGCTCGCTGGCTATACGGAAACCGTCTTAAGTTCATTGTAATTGCGGGTAGCAAGTTAGCTACAGTCTGCATAATCGCGCATAATGTTGTGTCATGCATAATCGCCGTTTCAGCTGGAATCTGTTACCAAATTTGGTTTGATATTGCTGGCAAATGACCATGCTATAAGCGGGATAATCAACTCGTAGGTGTGCATTACACGTTTTTAAGGCACTTCGCGGAGGTCATTCGCCTCCGCATCGTGCCTTAAAACCGTGTAATGCACACCTACGAGTTGATTATCCCTTACTTAATTACACGCAGAACATGAAATAATGATGTTCAATGTAGACCTCCAGTGATGAACTAGATAAGTTAATATTGATTCATGTGGGCCTTGTTGTGAAGTGTTACCAAATTAATAATTGATTAAGAATAATACCTTCTCCAAATGGAACTGTGCCCAAAATACACAGTGTGCACTTGGGCTTCACAACACCTGATACAGCCGTGCAAATAAAGCGCATGAGAACTGAAAATAAAGTCGGGGAAAGGATGTATGCTGCAACAAAGCAAAGGAGGGAACCAGAAACTGAGAAGATGAGACAGAATTATTTCTAATCCTCAACAACTACTGAACCTGAATATTTTAAATGGGTAAAAAAGAAAAGAGAACGCACATCCACTCAAGTACAAGGCAGGATTACCTGAAGATTCGCATCAAATAAAACAATATAACAAAGTCCTAACACAACATTTCCACGTTGATGTCTTGGCATAAACTTCTGGAGAGCCAGTCTTACAGTCAACAGACTTTATTATATCATTTTCTTTGTTGTAAATTATTGAACTTCCCTTCGCAATATTCAGACATGCAAAAGCTAAGCATCTGAACGGTCTACAGGCAAGAATACCAAATAACAAATCTTAAGGTTAGAGTTTAAAAACACAATCTGCATTATTTCAGTTTGCATAAATGCGGATCAAAAAGCACATATAAATGTGTGGTCCTCAATAAGACCGCCACTGAGTGCATATTTGCGTATGTGTAAGTGTGTACGTGTGCACATGCATGATAAAAGACCACGTACTTGGTTATAATAAAACTCAATTCATGATAATCAATGAGAGCTGGAGTATTTGATGCCAGACTGCCGGACCAAAACGCAATGAGAAAATTATCTTACCAGTGAGAGTAAAGCAAGAACAAACAAGATGACATCGTCATCAAAATTCCTAGTCACCATGAAATGCCATTTTAGAACCCAATAAAGGTCATGACTAGTAGCACATATGCACAGTATTTCGTTCATTAACTCTGTAAACTCTCTAGTGTGGTGCACTCAATTATTTTGCGACAACTGATAACCTCAAAAAAACTGTGAGAGCCAACTTAATGAGCTTGCGTTCACAGCTCTTAAAAACATTGTAAAATTAAATTTTTGAAATTTTACCTTATTTTTACCGTGCACACAATACGATTAAATTGGCTCACACACAGTTTTTTTTTTTTTTTTTTTTTTTTGAGGTAATAGGCTTCCGCAAAACATTTCAGTTCACCACTCTGAGAAAACTTGTCCCCACTTATGTGGACGGATAGAAGGATGGACTTTTGGATCAGTGCCATTAAATTAACCCTTGCTTCACTTGTGTTGTGGCAGGGGATAAAAAAAGGGAAGTTGCTTGGCTGCAGTACCATTTCTCTCCTGTAGGTGCCACCCTGAACTCAATACTTCACCTCCCATCAGCCTCCTAAAGTACCAGACATGTCTGGATGGCTCAATCCATCATAGTGCAACTCATTGATAGGATAAATCCTGAGGTTTCTCACCGTAGACGTGCACAGATAGACTCTAGGTGTTGCTATAGCACATGCTCATTGTCCTCTGGACCAAGCAAGTGCCCTTTTGAAAGTTTGGGTTTTTTTTTGCAGTGTACTGTATGTGGACCCATGTTGACGCGATTAAAAGCGTAAAAGAATAAGCAGCAACTCCCCCCGTGCTGAGCAACCTCCCACATTGCTTAATCGTCTGTGGGAAACACTGAAGTGCCCTTATTTTTCACTGAGCACCTGCCCCCCAAAATGTCTGTGCCCGCCACTGTTTCTCACTGACAGGATGACAAAGATGGCCAACGGTCCTGTGAAATTAAGCGGGTGCATTTCACAGGAACAGTAAGCCAGCCACACTCATCCAGGGGGCTCAGGATTTGAATATGAGGGTGCTTTTTGAGAATCCTTTTTTCGCAATAAATTTAGTCTTGGATTTGTGATGTCTGTGCAACATAATTATGGGAGGTACAAAAATGCATGCCTAAAATAAGAATATACCAAATAAGAAAAAAGAAATTACAAATTTTCCACATTACTATAGAGTGGATGAAAGTCTTTTAGTTCAAGGTATGGCAGGGCCCTATCACAGCCAGTAGAATTAGTGCTTATTTAGTCATAAGAAATGCAACAACTTGTAAACAGTGTTCTTTCCTGATAATAGATACACTCCAGCATCAAGCTGTTTTTTTACTTCACTGTGTACCCCTGTAGGGGGAGCTGCCCAGGAGCACATGAGTTGGGGAAATACCTCAGGGAAAAGCCTTCAATATAATGACATTTCTTACAGGAAATGATGGCAATAGGGGAATTTTAGTATTTAGAGAATGAAGTGAGTGAAAGCCTTCAGATGTTAGGTGCTTTCATGGCGATGGGTGGATGTCAGGTGACTGCCCAATCACGTGCCATGTGACTGACCTGTGTCCTCGGAGGGGGGCGGCTGAGTGTCTGTGTCCGGCTCTGCGGGGGGCAGCGGGGGGGCCGCAGCCTTCACGGGGGTGGTGGACTCAGGGGTCTCAAACGCTCCGTCAGAGTCTGAGCTCCTGGGACAGACAGACAGACAGTCAGACATGGGAATCTCAATGGTGACTCAGCTTTTCTTCCAGGGGGCAAAGAACAATTATGAGGCAAAATTTCCTCTGATTCAAACCAGTGGTGTATGATTAACTGGACATGAAAATCTCAGGGCATGGTTTCTTACCGACAGACTGACTAATGCACAGACAGAGCAACGGACAGACAGAAAGAGAGACACACATGGCAATCTCACAGCTGATGCCACTTGTCATGTAGGAATCAAACCAGTATGAGACCATTTATCTGTAATTCAAACTAGAAATACAAAATGAACCTGACACTAACTGTCTGGGTATGACATAGGGATGGACCAACAGTGTAATTCATAGTTGAGTTCCACAACGTTCCTCTGTACATAGTGAGGTGCAAACCTTCCACGGACAAATGTACAGACAGAATTGTTTCTTCATATCCAAGCTTTTCATAATGTCGGGCAAATACACAGGACTGGTAAACAAGGGCTTTGTCTTCTCTGCAAGTGGAGCAAACAATACGATACCGTAATCTCAACTTGATCTCAATAGACTGTGAACCTATTGGATGAATTAAATCACTGGTCACAACTCACTGCAGAGTAAATTTGTCAGATACAGTCACACACGCACCATTTCCCGATAAATAAATGCACCGGTCAGCAGGTGTTTGAGTCTCTGGGGGAATCTTACAGGCTGAAACAGGAATGCTGATCCCACAGTACAGGAGGGGTGTTTTACTGTGGCACGCAGAGAGAACAAAACCTGAGCACAATTCTGCTGCCATTTATTTTGGCTATTATACTGGGCAGGCAAACAGAGAGTGGAGTTTTTCCGGAGAATTCATCTCTCTGTCAGGTTTTTTTTTTTCCAACAACGTTTGATCATTGTTCTTCCCAATGAGAAGCTGACGGTGTTTAGGCCTGTTCTTCCCACTAAATTTTCTTTTGCATTTCCAAAAAGTACCTCAATGACACTGGCTCTGTAAATAATGTCATACAAATTAAGCTGAATCAGATAGAGAACCAGAGAGATTATGTCAGGAAAATACAAAAATTAACAACAGAAACTTAAGTCTCCTTGGCTTCACACAAAAATCTTACACATATAATAGAAACAGGTGCCGCACACACAGTTGTTTCCTCGACAGGCAGTCATTGGTTGGGAACAGAAATGAAAGCTAGCATCTCAGCTGAGGTGGATACAGGCTTTACTCCTGGATGACGGAAGCAGATGCCTCCCCTGAGCATCAGTCACTCCAGTATGATCTCACATTCAGCTCAACAAAAGGTCCATGCAGCCCCCATACCCTCCGACAACATTATTAGAGCCCATCCATCATGCGGTAAGCACACCCCGGTGGTCAGTGTCCAACATAATCAGGACTAAGAGCACAATGCAGCGTCGTATGTCTCTACGCATGGCCACACAGATGCACACACACACACGCACGCACACACACACACACACAGTAACACATGCGTACACCCACACAAAGGCACAAATTCACATACAGGCACTCTCACATAGAGACACATACACACATGACAGACGCACACACACACACACACACACACATACTCTTGCATGCACCCACACGCACACATTCACATACAGGCACTCCCATACAGAGACACATACATACACGACATACATACACAAACTCACTCTTGCCTACACCCTCACACACACATTCATATACAGACACTTGCACATAAAGACACACACACGCACACACACACTCTATACCACATTAATAAGGTACTGCAAAAAAAGAACACACAAGCACAATTCCTATACTCTTAAAAATGCATGACACCAGACTAATGAGGTGTTGCATGCACATAGCACATGATCCCTCAGTCTCCAGCTCACCTGTGCGAGCCGGACCCCCTCCCGGCCTGCAGCATGTTGTGCTGCTGAGCCCCCCAGCTGAGGCGATGGAGGAGCCCCAGCGCCGGGTCGCCCCCGGCCCCTCCGAGCAGCGTGTCCCAGCCCCAGCGTGCCCATTGCAGGGGCGAGAGAGCCTGCCATGCACTCACTGCCATGCTCCCCACACTCCGAACACTCCCCGACTGATTCCGCTCCGCTCCCACACCCTCCGAACGCAGCCCGACACCAGCGAACACTGCCGAGCTGATCCTGTCTCCCTCTGTCGCTCACTCCCCTCCTCCCACCCTCCTTCTCTCTCTCCCTCCCTCCCTCCCTCTTTTTCGGAAAAGAAAGAAAGGGAGGATGCTGCCTGTCTGCTGCTGTGTGAGAGAGGAACCTGCACAGACGAGATGCCACAGGCCAGTGTGGAAGAAGAAGACTCACTCTGTCTCTCTCTCTCTCTCTCTCTCTCTATCCTTCTCTTTCTCAGTCCCTCCTTCTCTCTGCGCCGAATTCTAATGAGCGAATCGGAAGGCAGCACAGAGCACACTCTTCTGTCTCTGCTCCGCAAACACACTTCACCTCACACCCTCTCACACAGAGCAATGCCCGCACAGCTCATCACACTGACGGGCAACTACTGTGTATATGGACTGCACATACCCACCAACGTACACATACAAGCTCACATGCTGTATATCCATGGTATATGAATGGACAGAAGCTCTGTGCATATTCTACATGCATGTATCTGATACTGGCAAATATATGTCATCATCTATGTATGCATTTATAAGTCGCGTAGCCCAATATGTGGGTACATATATGCGTGCATGTGTATAACGCACAAATACTTGGATTCATTGGAACCATCACTCGTTAGTACACTGGGGTCTGCATGTAGTGCAGTGATGCATTAAAGCATGTCAACAGGAGTCACAAATTGTAGTTGTTGTACATTCAAATGAATATATGTGGCGACATTCATTTGATTTTACATACTTTGACTGTACACGTTAATCATGATTCCTGACATGTTGCATGGCACATCGGAATGAATATGGCAGTACTGGGTTTCTAATGTACAATATAAGGAAAAGGGACAGGGTTTTGAGCAGAATGAGTCTGCCACATCAAAAGATAAGCATAGAGGGTATTATCATTTCACTACAATTCAAGGAGATAAATCAGCATATGTACTGTTAGTAACCTCTTTATACGTTTGTATAAAGACACTTTTTACTGTATAGTAACAGATGCCTCGATCCTCTGCCCACCCACGAACTCTAACCCTGCTGAGAGGAGAAACACAGCATGCGCGATTACAGGAACATCCGATCCCACTGGAAGCTTGTGCTGAACCAGTCGACTGCGTTGCATGTGCGTGCGGCATTGATGTTAGCTTTGTGCAGTATTGGGAAAAACCCCCAGGGGTCTAACTGCAGATCATTATCACCATCAATAAAGAGCAGTGGAAAGGGTTTCCAAGCCGAGGGGTGAAGTGATGAGAATGAGACAAAGAAACGTAAAAGAATAAAACTGTTCTGGCTGACGATAAACTCCCTTTATGACCTCAATACCCTGGGGCTATGAGGATGAGGGGGGAGAGAGACAGCAGAAGGGCATTTGTGGGGGAGTGAACTGAGACTGATCCCTGTGTCAGAGGGCTCACTGCAAAAACAAATCAATCATGTCAAGTATTCACTTCCAGTGTATCTGATTAAAAAAAAAAAAAAAAATCATACTTCTGCCTCTACAACTTTTATGTTCCCTCAGATAAAATTTTAAAAAATCATCTCAAACTGAAAAAAAATAATGGGTCAAATTAAAAAAATGAAGTGATTGGTCACACAAAATAATTGACGTTAACTCAACGTAAATAATTTATTCAGGTAAACCTGAATTTTTTAGGCTCAACCACAAACATGGAGTAGAAAAAAAAACATTAAAAAAAAACAGCTTTGTTTTACTTTTTCTGTGAAAGACTGGAGAAATTTTGACTCATTTATACTCAAGATTTGTCAGTAAGGTAGGCTAGCCAATGGCACAAAGCAGACAAAATACAAAATTTTAAATGTCATGAAAAAATGCTTGAAACCATTGTTAAGGCATATTTATCTGTGGTACATGAGTGTTAGAAAGGGGCTTTTTCACCACAGAGGAAGAGCAGAAGTGACACTGCTTTAATTCAGCGTGATTATGGTGATTATGCACTACATGCTCACTCAAAACTACCTCTGATTCATCTTTTCCTGGGGGATGCCATGGCAACATGTTGCTTATTGACATCTCCACTAACTGAGTGGTCAATTTAGGGAGAGGTAGAAAAGGGAAATGAGAAGGTGCACAGATGAAGGGATGAAGGAAAAAGGTGGAGGAGAGGGTGAAGAGCAATCAGTAGAAGATATAAATAAGCAGAGTTGGAGATGTGGAGATCTTACACAATTAATGTGAGTCTGAGATGGGAGGAAATTTCAAGTTAAATTAGTTAAAAAATACATTATTGAACAGCTCACCAAAAGAATATGGGAGGTGAGTAGTATTGTGTAGGTAAGGATAAAATACAAAATTTGATACCAGAGTGTCATTGGGCTGGCCTATGAGATACAGTATATAGCACACAACAGCACTAAAAGATGCGCCTGCATATAAAATGAAAAATGAGTCATTTACTGTCTATATTTAGAACAGAACAACTGTCAAATACATTTTTGTATAGAGGTGACACAGGAAATGATTAATTAGTCTTGTGCAAACATCTCATTATACCTTCCCTCTCTTTCAAAACCCACACAACCAGAGCTGGAAAGCATCACAGAATAGCAGGAACCCAGTGTGGAAAACAAGTCTGGCACTTAATCTTCTCTCCTATAATTGAGAGACAGAATCTGATGGACTGGGGTCAAGCAGCGTAAACTGTGTGTGTGTATTTTTAAATGCACCTTTGAAATACAGGTCTGCACAGTGAGCCTAACTCACATACAGTAGTACTTACAGCTCTCCTGAGACTGTGCCTAATTGCCACAGTTGTCTTGACATTACAACCACTGTAAATCAGAGGAGTCAGTTTTAAAGGGAAACGCGCCTGATAATGACAATGGGAGATTTGTGTGCGAAATATCACGGCACAAATAAAAGCCATGAAATCGAATCCCTGTGGATGAAAATGCTGCAGGTATGTCCTCAAGGCAAACCAGCAAACACACACCTACACACATATGCCAATACACAATTGTACACATTCCTGCAAACACACGCAATTAAACACACACACACACACACACACACACACACGTGCCTGCACGACTGCAACAGCAGTTTGGATTAAAAAGAAACAGCTATTGTTGAACGCAGCCACACAAAGACTTTTATAGAGCAAAATGAAGGCATAGATAGGGTTCCTCATAGCTGTGAGCGTAGAGAGACACGATTGTCACTGAAGAGGTACATTAACCATGAAGTCATTTAAGACCTAATTGAAAGATGGAGAAGAATAATATGACTGCTCAGATTTAATCTGATAACAGCACATGATAAGGAAATTCTTTGCCCTCATCAAGAATATTTTACCAACCACTTCAAAAACATTCTGCTGTGGAGACTTAAGAAGCTCCCACCATATATTTGGTTGGGTTCCAACTGATCACCTGGGCATAGTTTGTCACCATCTAGTCGAGCACAAACAAACACACACACACACACGCACGCACGCACATGCACACGCGCACACACACACACACACACACACACACAAAACACATACACAGGTATATATACATAAAACACACACACACACACACACACACACACATATACACATATATACACATATACTGTATATACTATACATACTGTATGTATATATGTGTGTGTGTGTGTGTGTGTTTGTTTATGTATATGCATGAACCCAAACATTAGTGGGCTGTAACCCAAAGCAAATTGTCCCCAAGCATTTCATGAAAATATAAAAGAAGAAAACTATTTCAAGTCTGAAATCCATTGCTTGCACGGCATAATAAGAAAGAACAATAGCACAGGAAGAGAGATCTAGACAAAGACAGAGGGTGAGAGATTAATCATGAGTGCTGTGCAGTCCACAATCCTCATTAACATTCATGTTTTTATAAATGAGCACCCTGTTAATCACAGATAATCGTTAGTGTCCCATACAACCACCTTTGTGATGCTTCATAACATTAGACCGTGTGAATGCACTAAATTATAAAGGCATGCAGTGGCAGCCTTGGAAGGGAGAGTTAGGTAGCAACAGAAAATAAACAAAATCATTGGAAGAGGGGATTAAAGATGAAGACGGTAAGTATTGCAATCACATATTCCTCACATGTGCTTATGGTGTAAAGCATCACTAAAATAAAGCACTACAGAAGTTAACCTTTTGTTGCACAGTGGTTACTATAGTAACCAAATCCACCCACCACCCTTAATATGCGAAGAGAAAAAGAGTCATGCAACAAAGGGTTAAACTGAGAGACAGCAAAGTCGGACAAAGAAGCACATCAATAAGATTAGAAGTCATGTTCTCCTGAATGTGCGCCTCTTAACGACTTTAAATGTATGTATTTATTATTTCTGCTTTGGAGGCAGGATACAATCCACTGACATGCCGATAAACCAATGCAGAATCAGAGAGTGTAGGACAAAGAGAGGGAAATGGAGTAGAGGGGAGGGGGCGGTAACAGCTGTGTAATTAGTGGGGGTCTGTGGATTAACAGCATCCCAGGGCCCAGACGATCAGAGCGTTTACGTGTCATTTTTTCCCCCATCTGATTGGACACCAAAACTGCTACTTCTGCATATGAAATTATTACTGGCAGTTTGTAATTGTGATATGTCCTCAGTTCAGTTTCACACACTAAGACTGAGCTTAGCGCTGGACTATGCTGTGTTTTGTATGGAGAGACTCCATTAAAAATAGAATTTTGTCAAGTAGTAGCCTTAATCCATGTCTCTGAAACTGGCTCCATGTATTTTCACCCATCTAATTATACACGGCAGTGATGTGCCCCTTTTCCTGTGGTTTTTCAACCCATCTACCCAACCCGTTCTTTTCCTAAGACTCTCTGCCCATCCTTTTCTCCCATCGTTCCTCCTTCCCTCTCCCTCTGAATCCTCATCTCCCTGACAGGCGGGGGGATTTCTGTCTGCAAAGCCACCATGAAAGCCTTTAATTCCCCAGTCTAACACCACGCCAGCAGGCTGTACTGCTGTATGCTGTTGGCATTATAAAAATCATACAGCCTATCGGGTTTTAACCAGGCACTGGCCTACTGTCTATTTTGAAGGGCATTTTCAAATTTAGATGGGTTTAGACGGGTCAAAATCAAATTAGATGCGTAACTTAGAAACACGCACCCATCTAAACCCATCTAAATTCTAAAATGCCCCACAGCAATATGGGTAAACCGATGCCTGGTTAAACCTGTGCAAATCAATCAAGCCCCGCTGATTTACACAAGCATACAGCCATACATTTTTGAGAAGTGTCACTATGAATTTTCTTGCCCATATTATTCATTTATCTTCTTCTCCTTTCCTGGGGTGTGAGTGCGTGGCATCTCTTCCCTTCTCCTGCCCTAAATTATGAACCACTCACAGCTGTGCTAATTCGGAAAATGTCCGCTCCTTTGTGGATTGCAAACGACGTCTTCGAAAGCCTATAAATATTTGTTCCTTCCCTTCACAGGAAATCAGGACTTTATCTTTTTCTGGTTTTATTTTAGAGGTTCGTGAACAATTTGGGAGTATCACAGGCCTGAAATGTCCCTTTCTTCCTTGCAAAGGAATGTTCATTTTTAGCGACTGAAGTTTCAGTTTAGACTCATTTATTTATTTTTTTACATTTTCCAGGAATTAATTATTAGTTGTCTTTGTGACAGTCACCATGCTGCAGCTAAAGCTAACAGCCACACTGTGGTCTTCAGTGTGTGTGCGTGTGTGTGTGTGTGTGTGTGTGTGTGTGTGTGTGTGTGTGACCTGCCTATTTTTATGGGAGGATATGGGTATTGAGCTGCCTGCTACATTGCTCTGGCTCCTGATCCCCCTTATTCAGCAGCTCAAGAGCTCAAACCCTCCGAAGACAGATTAAAGATGGCCTGATGGACACAGAGAAAATTACCTCTAATTTCATGGGAAATGTCCAATGGCAACTATCTCTCAAAATAACGGTCCCTTTTATCAATAGGTCAAGACATAAGGGACTAGATGACTGAAGTAGCCTCATTTGTAGTAACATGGGCGCCCTGAGAGTTTAAATGGGATATTACCTGGTGAATTTTTTTTTCATTCTGTAGCTCAGTAGTTTAGCGCCTGACTGTACACGCTGGAAAAGTGGTGACGTAATTTTGAGGTCAACTTGCCGTAGCCATGGAAACTGGTTCACGCCGAACGGACCAAACCATAAGCAAAGAACTAGAACAGTGTTTATCGCCATGGTCCTCGTGTCTATTTATGGAATTAAGCCTTATTTTCAGCGATATTAAACCCAAAACATGCTCATTACAAAAGAACAGGAAGCATTTCTCACTATATTTTTGATCGTCAAAATTTAGGTATTTCGTGCCGTGTGTCAGTGTGCGAGTGAATGTGTTGCCATGCTGTGAGTGTGAACCATTGTCAAGAAAGTGAGTGTTGACTCCAGCGAAAGAGACGTCACACTTTTTTTCAGCGCATTGAGAACTCTGATGCTATGCTAAAGGGGACAGAGAAGGGTGGTGGTGATGGCAGAGGGCTAATTAAGCCTTTACAGCAAAGCCTCAGAATGTGATTAAGCTGGAAATATATTCAGTTTGCATATCAAGGGGCATAATGCACAGCAGCGTTCTGGAGGGAGTTAATTAGATGGCAAACCAGAGCTAACATTACAGCCACATCAGAGGGCAGCCCAGCTCAGCAAAATCAAATTGCTCAGTCAGTGGGCTAACCTCTGTGTCAAACACACGTCGCTCATCTGTCTGAGAGCTGACACTGCACCCCAATCTATAATTGCAGAGGTGTTCAAACAGCATTTACATACAGGATATGCAGTAGATTAAAAAAATGGAGGATTCCAGGGAAATACAAGACATATCCCAAAAGTTTCATTTCTAATCTTCCTCGATTACATGTTGTCTTACTATGTTAATCTTACAGTTCATTTAAATTTTTAATTTTAATTTCACTGTGGGAAATGATCACAGTCAGACAACACGCGATTGTCGAGGATAAAAATGACAATTTTCTCAAAAGTTGTTTTTGGGATATGTCTCATTTTAAATGAAGAACCGGAAACCATTCCAAAAAAGTGTGTTTGTATTTGTGCGTGTGTTGCCAATTTGCATACACCGCCTTCACATGACTTATACCAAGAGGTTTAAAGCTGAGATACACCTGATAAGAAGAGTATGTGAGGACAGAGTAGGAGAGAGCATGCTGGAGGACACGACACAGTCAGCTGTTCTCTCTGAGGTATCGGCGAGTCACACCCACACAGACACAAACCCCAGGGAAAGGAGAGGGCTGAGTGAACTGGTTTGACATGACAGACTGAGGCTCTGAAATCCATAGATTTCACACTGTGGTAAGTGCACAGCACTGTGATGTAATAGGACTATTACCATGGTTACCACTTCCTAAGGGTAGAATGTTGAAGACAGCAGAATTCTAAAGGACTGTAATTGATGAGAAATGAATGCGGCATTGTGTAGTGCACATGTAAATACACTCACACATCCACAGCTGGTTGATGTCACCGCAGAGAACACCAGCGTCTCTCAGCAACCACTCAAATCCCCAATCAGACCGTAGAGAGCAGGAATGAAAGCCTCGCTTCAGGAAACACCATCCTCCCTCTATCCCCCCTTCCCTCTTTCTTCCTCTCGCAAACACAAAGAGCGAAACAGATAAACCATCTACTCTGTTTTTTCCTTTTTTGTTTTCTTCAGTAGACTTCTCAGCACATTGTCACATTGAGGCACTCGATTTCCACGATTCGATCGGCACAATCCAATCCCTGCCGCTCAGAATTGTTACATAGATTGCTTAAAATCGCACGATTAAAGGCAGGCGCCATATGCTATTATTTGGAACAACTGACAGCACTCTTCTAACCCACAGTCAATGTTTGTCGTTCAATTAAACTTGCATTCAAAATCCATTTTAGGTACAATACAATTTTACCAACCAAAACTGATACACATACTGAGTGGTGCCAGGAACATATTTATACACGAAACATGTAAAGAAGCAGTTATGATGGCCTGTTTCTAACAGCCAGCAGCATCTGCCAATAGTAATGCATTTCAATGTATTAATATTTTCCCCAGGCTTTAATATTGTCCTGCAATCTTTCCAGAATCAATTAGCATGCAACTCTGATTCGTATTCATACAGTTGATCTGCGCAACAAAGCTTTTTAAGTGCTGGGCGGGAATTTTACTGGGTCCAGTGGCACTAATTCCCTTTGTGCAGTCTTGACCCTACTTTGTGTTAAATTATAAGAGAGGGACTTACTGACAAGCTATTTCAGGTCCTCTAATGGCAATAAATAAGATAATTACCTGCCTTGTATATTTTCACTGAATTTAAAGGCAGTACTATTCTTCAAACTTGAGTGCTGCACTTCCGTATTTATATGTGTGGGCATTTGTGTATATGCTTGCCTACATACGCATGAATGTTTGTTGCACGTGACAAAAATGTATGTATGTATATGTGTATATATGTGTTTATACATGCATTTGAATGTGTAAACTGCCTCCACACAACTTACATTGGTTACTGTAGATTCACCTGATCATTGTTGCAAACAGATGTTTCCGCCTTCCTCTTCACTATGGTCACACCGCATTCCATGCATCGAATTACAGGATAATTGTTATTGGGCATGAATCCTTTGAAGAGCTCTCTGATTGGCTTTTGCCACTTCTCAGAAGCCAACCATGAAAGGCAATGAACATGAAGATAAACTGTCAATGGTACTCCAACACAGAACAAAGATACAATGCAACCATCCTTACTGTAACACAGCAGCCGTCAATCCCACTTGCAACAACAGGGACTCCACTGATCACATACAGTACAGTCCACCGTGAGAGAAACTGCCTCACATGCTGAAGGGTATTTCCCCAAATTCCATTTTTACAGGAAACGGGATCGATTTGCACCATGAATTGACCCCCTTGGCTCTCCAGTACACAGATATAAATAGGGAATGACATCATCAGTTGTGGCTCACAAAGCCTCTTTCCAGTAAAGCAATTCTACAGTCAAAAGATCCAAAAATACTAAACCAATCAGAATATAACATGAATACACAAAAGTTACGTAGAGACATCATAATCCTAGAGTCCACGATAAAAAGATTGGCTAAAAGCCGATTTCTGAATTATACCTTTGAAAACTGCGTACATATAATCCTTAGAACTTTACCACATATAAGCGTGCTGTTCCAAACATTACCACTGAATTACTATCCTTTAGTATTATGAGTCTATACTATCCTGACTCTGATGTACAGGAAATACAATTATTTCAAATCATATTTTAATAAATAATAAATTCAGGGGGTGTAATTTCAGCTTCTCATGGAAAATTAGTCTATAAAATTTTATGAATACAGATCATAAGGATATTGAGGCTAGCTGAAATGTAAGAGGATAGAATTTGACGCAACTAGCACCAATATCTATCAACAAAATGATGGCTCCACACAAATCTTCCAGCCAGTGCTCAAATAGGTGCATGAGCAAGCACACACATACACACACACACACACAAACACAGTTTTTAAAGCACTGATGCCATAAATACTGTACAAGATGGTGCTGCCCAGGGTCCTGTCCATAAAGCTGGATTAACATACCCGGGGTTTCCCTTAGTTATCTGGCTGCACTTAACCAGACTTCCGCATTTCTGATAAGCGGTACCACGAAGCCAGTTATCAGCTCGGTAACTGAACCCAGGGTTTTCCAATCTAGATATGTGCGCGTTCACATAAAACGGGCGGTGTTTAAAGTAAATGACCAATTGCAAACATGGACAAACCGACTGGACGCAAAGCTGCGTACTTTTCAAATGCGGAGCAAGAGCTCTTAATAAAAATATGAAGAGAATAAACATATCATCCTGGCAAAAATTAACACCGTTGCAGCTGCCAAATACAGAAAGGACAAGTCGGAAAAAAATCACCGACCGTGTAAATGTGTTAGTCAATTATAATGATAATATCACTGCAAATAACTCCTGTATTCATGATTGTATGTGGGCTATTGCTGCAAAAGTGATGATTTAATTTTACTTCTGCTGCAGTAAATCATGACAAAAGGTGCTATGTAGGCTAGTGAGCGCATCTCTCTCCTTTTCTGCTTTACAGGAATTGTTTAATCCAGCACGAAGCCTATTGGGTATAGGGATGTGCGTGTCTTATCGTTTATAATGTCACTGCCCCATCAGTAAAATTACAGTTGCGTATTTAATTAAATTGACATGATGCGAGGATGCATTCTTATGGCGTGTACGGATTTTTTTTCCAGCTGCAACCCCGGCGGTGTCAAAAGAGCCGGAGAACAAATAATGAATTACTACAAAAACATAATTTTAAAGCGGTCAGTAGGCTTACTTTCATAAGTGCAACAAGTACAAGGCTTTAGTGCTTTTGCCCGTGGAAAAATACAGCATTGTGATACACTCAAGATGTGAAACTATATGTACACGACTCCGCTGCGTTCGCCACATGTCAAACCCTCAGATGAGAGCCTGTACCGTACATATTGGTATTCATCCACGCACCAAACTCCGCTGAAACCTCTACGGACGGTGATGCCATTTTCTCAGAGAACTGATTGGTCAGTAGACGGTGCTTTTGCACGCTGTGATCTGAATCTAGAACTAAAGCTGGATTTACGGATCTGCGTCAACTCCACACAAAGGGCACACCGTCGCCTTGATGCCGTCATGGACCTTTTGAAGTTCTGCGCTGAGGTCGTTTGCGTCGTGCTGTGCCATGAAGCAATTCACCGCCAAACCGCTAGGTGGCGTCAGGTTTCCGAAGGACCTGTTGTGGAATCACGTGAGACTCGTTGGTAGAGTGTTTACGTTACGTTATGGGCTATATTTCATTCCGTAGGGTAATAATCCCTACATCCAACACCCTGCGAAATCACTTCCCTTCGTAGTGAAAACTTTGAAGGGCAGCAGGGAGTAGGGTTTTCAAATAATGGTCGTTTGGAATGTCCTTCAACATATTTCGCGGCTGCTGCTTTCTGCTTAAGCAAGTGTAAATAAACACAGCCAGTTCACGGGAGAACTGTTTTCACTGGCCATTTATCGGTTTCGCGGTAGCTTTATAAGCAACCGCGCCGGCTTCCATAAAGGCGACAAATAGCCCACGGATAAAAATAAAAAAAGCGACATAACTAGCGATTGATCGACTGTAGTAAACCATCAAGCTAGGTTCATCAGCTTTCTGTGCGCAAGGTAGCCACTAGCCACCATAGTCATTTTCTTGAATGACGTTGAATCACACACGTCACTAGGCTTGGGTCGGACCAATTAGTGCCCTTACAGTCTGCATCGCTTTAGCTGGATTTATGCTTCTGCGTCGAACCGACGCCGTCGCTACGCAGAGCCTCTGCGGCGATGTGAACCCCCTACGAAGAGCCTCTGCGTCGCCTGCCGTGCACCTCGAAAATTTTCTAACTGCACGTCAAAGCAACGCAGACTGTAAGGGCACTGATTGGTCCGACCCGAGCCTAGTGACGTGTGTGATTCAACGTTATTCAAGAAAACGACGCCGGTGGCTGGTAGCAACCTAGCGCACAGAAAGCTGATGAACCTAGCTTGATGGTTTTACTACATCGACTGGCTATCGCTAGTTATGTCGCTTTTTTATTTTTATCATGACTATTTTGTCGCCTAATGAAAACTATGCGCGTTGCTTATAAAGCTACTGCGAAACCGATAAATGGCCAATGAAAACAGTTCTTTTGTGAACTGCTGCGTTTGTTTACAGGCTACTTGCTTAAGCAGAAAGCAGCAGCCGCGAAATATGACGAAGGACATTCCAAACGACCGTTAATTGAAAACCCAACTCCCTGATGCCCATCAGAGTTTTTCACTCTGAAGGGAAGTGATTTCAAGAGGGTGTAGGATGTAGGGATTATTGTTATTACCCTACGGAATGAAATACAGCCCATAACGTAACGTAAACACTCTACCAATGAGTCTAACGTGATTCCACCACAGGTCCTTCGGAAACCTGAAGCCACCGAGCGGTTTGACGGTGGATTGCTTTGCAGCACAGCACGACGCAAACAATCTCAACGCAGAACTTCGAAAGGTCCTCGACGGCATCGAGGCGACGGCGTACCCTTTGCGTGGAGTCGACGCAGAAGCATAAATCCAGCTTTTGACGTGCAGTTAGAAAATTTCCGATGTGCACGGCAGGCGACGCAGAGGCTTTGCGGTGGGGGTTCACGTTGCCGCAGAGGCTCTGCGTAGCGACGGCGTTGGTTCAACGCAGAACCATAAATTCAGCTTAAACCTGCTCCGGAGCAGGTTAGCCATTCAGCTTATGTTGCCACGGTGATATACCTTGGTAAGAAGTGAGCCGCCTTCGTGGTACAGAAAATCCAGGGTTAAACCTGAAGTTACCGCGATAAGCCCAAATCCTCCTTTATGATACAGGCCCTAGGTCTTATTTCTAGAAGTCAAAGACAACTTATGCACAAACCCAATGTTAAATAAAACAATTACCCATATAGAGTCCAGATACTATAACTTCAACTTTTGCGATTTATTTGTAAATTTGTACAACACTTAAAACGATAAAAAAAGAAGGTCACCATCTTTCCATCCCTCGCAAAGAACGCAAATATCCTTTCTCATTTCTCCCCTCAGGAAAACCATACAGTACATATTTGCATATTTACCTCGCTATCTACATCCATTCATACATATGACTATGAACCCTCACTGAAGCACTATATACAAACCCTGTGCGGCTCATAGCTAGCCCCTAAACTGTAAACTTCATTATGTACACATTTCACTCAGCTGTTTATACGTGCCACGTTCACTTTCCCCGCAGTATCAACAAGGAGTTGTTTTAGAAGTATTTCAAAAACACTACGATTGTGTTTGTTTGGTTATACAGCAGAGCATTTGTTATGTTGGTGGATATAATCCTTAACAGATGATTAAATACGAATGTTTCCAGCAGTTGAGTGTCAGAACACCTCTGGGTCTCCAGCGGAAGCTTTTTAACCTCCTGAGGTTGAAGAGCTGTTGGGCATTTGACGCCACTAAAGCTTGCTGTTCACGCAAAAATGGTTGATTTTGTGAGTGTTTTGATCTAAATGTTTAAGTATTCATCTTAAAATGACCAAAAAAAAATTGTTACATGTAAAGGGCAGTTCTTTGATCGGCAGTTTGCTTCAGAAAAAAGTTTTCTAACGCTTTAAAACCAGACTATTTGTTTCCAGCCTCTGAGTCAGTCACTGGGCATTAACTGAAGACTTATGTAAATATATATCCTACCATGCTGAAACCTTCACTACAAGGGCAATCAAAAAATACAAAATAAATCATATTTTTATAGTAGGATGTTGTATTACATAAAAAAAATGAAAATACTTGACTCAGTCCTCTTTTGAGTTTCAGTCTTAGGGGGATACGAAGGGAACATTAATTAAAGACAACACTTCTGTGCCTTCACCGCGAATAGAAGAGGTATATACAGTGTGTAAGAAGAGAGGAAGTGAAGTACCACTGATACAACAGTCTGTGAAGTGTAGGATTCTCTCATGTAAAAATTTGTATATTCATTTTTTTGTTTGCAGTTTGCTTGATAATGGGATTTTGTGTGGAATCATTACTGTGACTGGAGCTAAAGGCTATTACGCCTAATTCACAGTCTTGAAGATGAGTATGAAAGGGCCAGAACTTTAATCCCAGTTTGCGCCCAGCAGACTAATGGGTCTTAATACAGCCCTGTTTATGTGTTTACATAAAACAACTACATTTCAGGCCTAAATCCAGCCTTAATTAACACAGAAAATACTAACGACCCAGTTAGACAGAAACAACGAAGACAGATGGATACGGGCATGCAGTGTATCACCCTCTCCTGATCCCTCCCTCTTTCACACACACACACACACACACACAATCTGTTCATGTCGACAGCGATGTAGACCTAGCGATGATGTCACAGTGATTCCACACAAGCGCCGCCCCTTCCCCTGTCTCGTCACTCCCCCGCCGTCTGAGATCAAAATAAAAACAGTGAAACAGACACGCCACCCCCCTTCCTTAGCACCCGCACCTCATACTAATCTCCCGCTATGCGACCACCATTACAGTACCATTTCTCTGAAAACACTCATAAAAACCAACAAAAACTACAAAATTCATACCTTCCACACAAAAGCACTGTACCCAGAAGAATGAACATGTGCGGACATATAAATGCTAACATGCACAACCACGTACACTTCATGTATATTAATGGAACACATTTATTGTGAATACACACGTATGTTAGCAGAGCCAAGTATGCATATTCAATCAAATACCCTGGAAACTGTGAGCCAATCTCCATTCTGACCACCATTACAAAACAACAACAACAACAATACCAAACCCTGCATTTCCCTTATTTTAAGTATAGACTTCTCACAAGCACATAGATACATAAACACAAATACAGACTCACATAGACACACGTACACACACGATAAAGAGAAATTATACCCGTCATTAGCCGTGCAGAAACACCAATGAAAAACGATAACAGCAGCATCTGCGCAGTGCTCCTCCGCCCCTAACACACACTCACATGGTCTCCGTGTGCTCCTGGGGTGGACAGGGGGCCTGTCCTTGGTCCAGAGACTCCGTGGCTCCCATCTTCAGTTAAATCCGCCCCCCCGCCCCCAGCCCCCAGCCCCCAGCGCGTCCCGATCGCCTGCTCCCCCTCCCCCTCCTCCTCCTGGCGGCAGGACGGGGGCTCGTCCGTGCCCCGGTGGGCGGTGGGAGGGCAGGTGTGTGTTTGGTACTGCTGCAGTGCAGTGGAGCTGCGCGCATCAGGAGCTAACGCATCTTCTGCTCCAGAAACATCTTCCTTTCCCCCCTCCTCCTGCCCTGATGTACCTTCTCTCCCTCCCTCTCTCTCTCTCCCTCTCTCTCTCCCTGCCCTCCCTCTCTCCTCTCCGATTCTTGCTCTCTCAATCGTTTCCTCAGTCTCTCTGTCCCTCTACCTCTCCCTCTGCTTCTCACCACTACATCATACAACGTACAACTGAAGCTCTGTCTCCGTGACAACAGGCGCTAAGGTGGCGTCATGGTCCCAGCAGAGGAGCACAGACGGGTGAAAAGGCGGACAGAGGTACAGACAGGCGGAAACCGTGTGGCGGGGCTCGAGGATAGATGCAGAATGAAGCGTCGGAGACAGGAGAAAGCAGGACAGGCAGGAGAGGAGAGAGCGGAGCTGATGATGCACTCATTTTTAGCCCCTCCCTACTCTCCGCTGCTCAGAGCTTATGCTCTGTGCCTACCCCCCCCTTCACACACACACACACACACACACACCTCCCCTGGGATCAGGCATAGTTACAAAGACAAGCTGTTTTTTTTACAACTGAAACCAAGCTGTAAATAGAAACAATAGCAGATGCCATATAAGGTTGATTCTGTTAAAAAAAAAAAATTGAGAGCCTCTCTTTTGTGAGTGTGTGTGTGTGTGTGTGTGCGTGCGCGCATGTATTTGTGTGTGTTACCATGTTGAAGTGTCTGATAGGAACCCCCTTCATTCCAATACACCATTAGGCCGTGGTAAAGTCTGTGACAGATGTATGGTTGCCGTGTCATTGGCTTGTCGTTAACGCGCTGACGTCTCATTGTCCTGCGCAGAGCGAGCTGCCAACATGGAGCGGGTGGCGTGGAAGAGTGAGGTAAAGAGGAAGTAAACAATGAGCTCACGGTAACGGAGATCTCCCATCCACCCCCTCTCTCTCCCTCTCTCTCCATCTCTCATTTATCACACTCTTACACACCCGAAAACACGGGTCTCATAATTCACAAGCTTAATTATCCAAGACAAAACAGAAAAAATTACATGAAAGAAGAAAAACAGACAAAGAAAAAAATCACTGAGCAAGAGAGAAGACTGTATCTCTGATGAGGTTCAAACCCTTTTTTAAGACTAGATACACAGTTTAATGCCACCCCTGTCACAGTCATAATGAATTCTGTCATATGTCTGTTTCCCAAAGGAGCGTGTCTGCTAGACGCTCTAATGATCTAATTTAGCGGCGCTCAAATCAGACCTCTCAATATTCTACCGCTGAACTGTTTCCCTCATTGCATGTGTGTTTATGATTTTGTTCTTTTCAGAAGAATGCAGTTTAAACACCGTATCCGTGTGTGTGTGTGTGTGTGTGTGAATGTAGAAGAGAGTGAGAGAGACAGCACAAAGAATAAGTGTCAAATGTCCAGGGAAACGCCAACGCCAACAGGTTTAGCCAGTATCCATGGATTTTAAATGCATTAGAACTCAGAGCCGGGGGGCTGAGGCAGGCAGCATTGGGGATATTGGGTGGGGTGGGGGTGGGGGTGGGGAGGGTGTCAGTAACCAATGGTTGCAGAGGACACACTGTAATATGAGGATTACATATCTATTGTTCATTCCTGAGAAAACCATGCAAAGATCTTCCCTCCATCTCTAGCCTCCTGATCTATACACTCTCTCAGGAGTGTGAAATGAAGCCTCTATAATATGTGCTAGGCTAGGTAGGGCAACTTAGCGCCTCCAGATAGACTAGAGGAAGGGAGAGGGGTGTTGGTGCACAATGAGCGAAGTGAACATAGCAAAGGACCTGGATAAAATGTCAGTAAGCAGAACTCGCTTCATTGTCTCTCTTATTGTACTTGTGCTTGAATCTGTACAGCCAGATAGACAGACTGAAAGATATACAGCATCAGATAAGCCAAGATAACCTATTTTTATTGTCTCATACGTGAAAACTAACAGAATTGCATCTAAGCGTTCGCAACAAAGCGTACACACACACACACACACGTACACACACACACACAAACACACATACACACACTCATTCTTGTACTTATATCTTTATGAGAACATTACCTTGACTTCCATTCATTCTTTCTGCGTATCTACAGCCTTTTTTAACAATAAGCAATGTATGTCGAACCCAAACCTTTCCCCTAACCTAAACCGATCCCTAATTCTAACCTTACTCTTAACCTTAACTAATAAGTCACAATTTGATTTGTAGTTGTGAGGACATTTGGAATTGACCTCACTTCCCAACAATATAGAAAAAAAACATTTTTGGTTCTCACTTTGTAGCAAGTACAAGAACGGACACACACACACACACACACAGAGGATAATGAAGCCCCTACTGTGTCTATAGCTCCAGGACACTCGCTCAGATGCAGAACCCCACCCCCATATGCCCAACAGCCCACAGATAGACCCCGTCAATAAGCCTACTATGGCCATCGATCCAACTAGGGCACCGAGAGGAGTGAGAGTGAGAGAACTGTTCAAAGATGGATGAGTACAGAGTAAAGCACAAAAAAGAGCACGAGGCAATTTTATACAGCGCCTGCATCAGCATTTTCGCATCACATTGCAAGTAAATGAAGATTTTTCATGGCCCTCGACTTTTATTTTTTGACTGCCGTTCTTAACATGATGACCATTATCGTGTTTTTCGTCTAAGTCGTTCAAATTCCTGATATTAACTGTCATTATTTAGATAGCTTTTGGTTTGAAAGTTGAATTGGAGGTACGGCACCAATGGAGAAAGAGAGATGACAGGAAGTGAAAGGGGCGGTAGAAAAAGATGAGCCCCCCTCTTTATGCTCCCCTCTCCCCGACGGTGGGGCAGCTGCTCATTCAGCAGGCCGGATGCTCATCTCCCGCGCATTCAGAGCCCCCAGCACCCCCAATCTACCCGTCCACTCACAGACAACAGCCTTGGAGAGAGGCTGGCAGACCAGCTGCCACAGCCAAACAGAGCATTAACATGGCTATAGATGGGAGACAAATCATCACAACCATGGGGAAAATCTGAAAAATTGCCATAGTGAGAAATAAGTAATAGAGACAACATTAGACAGAAGTCAGGTCACCAACTGTGATGAGGCAATATGCCAACAGCGATGGAGAACGGAGTGGTGAACATGACAACAGAGAGACATGAGCACTGACTGGAATGCTACTGATGAATCTGAAGTAATATTGATGCTACTTCTGTCCACCTGAACATTTAATGTCTCCAGGTTATTGGCAACATGAGTTCATAGTGTCCCCAGCCCAGACTTTTTGTAGCTATTTAAGGTACATGATCACAAAGTAAGGCAACCTGAGCAAACTGTTACATTCGTCAAAATTTTAGACAGTATACTGTAAATACTGTTGACTGTAAATGCAGCCGCAAATATTAAACATCTGTTCACTACTGCTTTGTTCCTCTCTAGATTGAGGTATATACCTGTACCAGAAATAAAATCCCTGCCTGCTGCTCTGCAGCACAGAATAACAAATGACGGAATGACAGGCCTACATAACAATTTCAGAAAGGGTTAAGACTCGAGACCAAATTACATTGTTAAAAAATTCATGCTGTGGAAGATGTTAGGAAAGCAGAAATGAGTTTTTTAAAAATTGATAAACCTTGTGGTGAAGAATCTAGGTCACCTTAACCAACTGAACATGGTAACGGGGAGGAAATAAGCTACAGATAGGTACAGGCAGAGAGGCGATCCTAAAAAAAGACAGACAAGAGCCAATCAGTGTGAACCAGACCATTAGGATCTGCCAATGAAGAGGGTCTCCATGAGTAGAAAAGAAATGGATAAGAGCTGTACCAGAGGTTGGTTGGGTCAGAACACATAGAGAATCCTCCACGGTTTCTGGTGCGTATCTCAGGGAGGATACTCTGAGATCAGTATATATTTAAATGGGACCTATGCACCAGTTAAAGATCGGCTGTCCATGACAAAGGCAAGAAGAACATGAATTGTTACCTCCGCCAAGGAGGTTGTGTTTTTGCCGGCGTTGGTTTGTCTGCCTGTCGGTTTGCGTAAAAGATAACTCAAAAAGTAATGAATGGATATCCCTGAAATTTTGTGGGTGGGTTGCAATTACATCAGGGATGGACCCTATTGATTTTGACCGCGATCGGTCATCCTATGACACAAGATAACCAAACTTTGCTCCCAGTGATAACACTCAAATTTTGTGGGTTGATTGGTCTCGCATCATGGACAGATCCTATCCCTAAATTTCTTATGAGCCATGTTACCTCAGCGAGATTTTGTCTGTGCTGCCTTGGCAGAGGTTTGCACTCTTGGATTGTCTCTAGTTAAAACCGGTGTCTCGTGAATAGCTCCACCCAATTTAAAATCCATGAAGCCTCAGGCTTTTTTAAATATTTAATTTTATATGAACTTAATGGCTGTTTTTGAAGGCACCTACCATTGGGTCCAGGGGCACAGGAGGTATGGGGGACACAGGGGACATACCCTACTCATTTTTGAGGAGACAGCGATCCATTCCTCACTTTTTATTAGGAAAAAATAAATACTTAAGACTACCCTAAATAAACCTTCAGAGGAACAGTATCACATCCCTTCTAACCAGAACCATATAAAGGGATGACACAATCTCGTATTCGTTCACTTGTCACAGTTGCATATCTAAAATGTTGAAACAGACTACTCGCTTCTGTAGACCGTCTCCCGTTCACCCTCTTTGCAAAGTTAAACATAATTTGTACGCTATCAATCAACTCAGCCGGTTACTGCTGATTCTAAACTCCTTTTCACAAACTACATTGTTATGAATAAATAAAAGGTAAATAATTCTGATGCCAATTTTAGTTTCTAGAACATTTATTTAAGACTTCTTTTGGTGACAACATGCAGATCAATCTTAGGCATGTTCCCCTTCTATCACCCCGAAGTGTCTAGTTTTTGGTGTTAGCCTCCTGTTTCTTAAAAAAATATCTAAAAGGGAAAATGTATGGGCTTTTGCAAAAATCTGCCAAAATAAGGAATGCGTGAAACAAATACAGTAGAAAACGCTGGCAAACAGCTGGATGAGTGAAGTATAGTTATCTGATATTCTAGGCTAGAAATTAGAAGGTCTACATCGCGTTGCTTGCCTCAAGCAGCATGCCGGACTCTGAAATGGTATTCATAGTTACATGCAACTCTTTTCTCACACCATGTGGTGTCTTATGAAATGTAATATAACATCTCAAGTGTCTACATATCTGATTCATTCGAAGTAACAGGTTGTGGTTATGAAATTCTCAGGTAATTAATGTATATATTTAAGTTAACTGCCTGGTTGTGCTGAGAACACTTGTGATTTCCAATCGATAAAGCTTACTATGATTAGGTTCTGCCTGCCTGGTGAAGTTGGTGATGCATAAGGTAAGTGACTTTGCTGTTAGCAAGGGGATACCAACCGACATATTATACCAATATAATGGGTCTTAAGACTACACAGAGACAACATACACATGCATTTTATTGAACATAATCAAATCTGGGGTCTCTCAAGTAGTTATTTTACTACCGCGCGAGTGTTTTTATTTTTCCCGAAATTCCCCAAACTCCATTCATTCTCATTCATGCTTTATTAAAATAAATGACTGGGAGGGCAAACTAAGCTGCAGATCTTTGTAATGTTATTTTTTTATTTTTTATTTTTTGGTTCTTTGCTCTTTACTGGTTACAGTTAGTATAAAGCAATAACAAATGTCTCCTCAAATAATTTGCAACATTACAACATAATCAATAACTGTTAACTTCCAACAAATTGTGGATAATACACGTTGTTTTGGTGGTATGTTTGGTAACTTCATACCAGACAATGAAAAAGACCTAACCGTTTGATCATGTATATTAACAAGTGCATATGTTGATCAGTGTTAACTCTTGTTCATCCATGGCTTCATAAACTGTCAGCACCCCACATTGTTTTTGAGAGTGTTGATCCATTAGCCCAAACAATGTGAAGTAACTCAATCAAAATAGTAAAAAGATAATATTTATAAGCTTAAATGTTCAGACCTCCCACATAGAAAAAGGCCAGTGGACCAGGCACCTTTTAAATAATTCATTTGTAATTCTTAATTCATTTATTAATATTAATATTAATATTTAATAACAACGAGACAGTCTGGTGGCCCACGACTGCATGGGTGTAGCACATTATTCGGCTAATACTGTCACGATGGCAACCAAAATCGATAGGTGTCATAAGTGAAGTATAACACATGTCCATACCAAATATGAAAGTAATCAGTAAAAAATAGCAGGCTGTACAGCATCCACAAGGAAGTGTGTATGTTTCAGCACAATTTTGTGCAATATTCGGCTAATACAGTTGCCACAGCAGCCAAAATTGATAGCTGTCATAAATGAAGTGTAACACATGTCCACACCAAATATGAAAGTAATCGGTCAAAAATTGCAGCCTGTACTGCGTCCACAAGGAAATCTCTATGTTTTGCCACTAATTTGCATATTATTCAGCCAATACTGGCGGCATGACAACCAAAATCAATAGGTGTCATAAGTGAAGTGTAACAGATGTCCATACCAAATATGAAAGTAATCCGTCAAAAATTACAGCCTGTAGAGCATCCGCAAGAAGTGTCTATGGATGCGGACGAGGCAGCGGAGACGACACATGAATCGTCTGGGGGCTACAATTAACATTATTCTCTTAATATTCAGGCTAGATTAAAGTATGATGGTATATGGTGGTCCGACAGTAGGCCAGAAGTGGTGGTCCAATATTTAGAGATCTGATTTTGCTATTTGGGCTTTTGCTTGCAATTTAGCCCCCCCCAATTCAAAAATATCTACTGTGCCCCGATTGGTTCTGTCAGTAGCTAGACCCCTATAACAATAAATAGCTGTTTATTATACAGAACATGATTGATCAAGTGTGGCCACATAAAAACACTTTGACGAAGTGCTGTCACTCTGGACCCCCAGGTCAGGTGGTAGGAGTGGAAACCATCTTTTTGAACTGTCTTTCATTTAAATGCAGGATAACTTAAAATGTTCTAGGAAATTTACATTCTTGAAAAAGTGTCGAAAAATAACTTGAAAATGTAAAAAAAAAAAAAAAAAAAGTAGTCGATAGTAGATCTGGTGCTTTGTGACTTTCCAGGAAACTATAAGACTTGAAATAAAGAGTTTTCCTGCCTACAGGGTTTTGGTGCTCTCGCCATCTTTCCCTGACTACTGTCTCCAGCTGGATTGTAAAAGCGCACATGGAATACTGCGGCGGAAGCCAGATTCAAAACATGCTGCTATAAATAGGGTCAGTGAAGCTCTGTGAGTTTGTACGAGGTAGAGACAGTCTGCTTGGTTCTCACCCAAATCCTAACCCCCTTCCAACATGCGCTGTGCTGGCTGCACTGAATTGATAGTCAGTACTGGCCAGATGTGCAAACAGTTACACGCAGTCAGTGTTCTTGTGCCTCATGGATGAAGCAACTCTGAATCCCTCGCCCCACATACACATTTCTTCTCGAGTTTTCCCAGCAATTCATTCTTAGAAACTTTCACATTAAGCCTACAGAGCTGAATTGTAACACTATATATAAGTAAATAAGGGGAGGTCTGTGGATCTTAATGGAAGCCTCGTTCTACCCCGGTAACTCTGCTGCTTTCAGTTTCCAATTCTCAGAAATACTTTATTGGCACTGCATTATACAGGGTACCAAGCTAGAAAAAGCCAAAGAGAACAGGCAGTTACATAACTACTCTCTCTTAAACTATACACGAATAATCTATAAATATAAACATCAGTGTAAACTTGATTTGCATCATTTTAATAATTCAGGAAAATCAATTTAATCACTATTCCTTCCTCTTGGGAGTTTAACCCTCCCTTGCGCTCTCTCCTCTGTTATTCTTCACACTTTTACATTATGGTCATTCAGCATGCTCTTTTGTTTTAACTCAGCATAGAACTGATTTAAACAGTAAGATGTTTTGCCAGAGAAATTCTGGTTGGTCACCTTGTTCTGGAAAAGAATGCACTTAAGAGTGTTCAACTTGGATACTGAACAAGCTACCATAAATGTACAAGCCCGGTTCCCAAACAGTTACACCACTCTTTTTTTCATTCTTTTCTTCTTAGTGTTGCATTTACTTCCATTTTGTGGTGCAACAGTGATCTGGGGTGTGTCAGGGGGCAATAGAAGCATAAAAATTTTGATTAGCTGATTCATGGAGATGTGAGGAACAAATTTTTACTGAGGGTCACGGGTTGTGACAGGCGAGAGGCACAGATACAAACCCCATCCTGATTGTTTCATGTCCAACCCGTCAAGTACAGTGAAGTGCTCCCTCCCCAAAGCTAGCCAGCAGAACTGACAACAACCACTAATTATTTCCATGACTTTTAACTTTGTGCACTTAAACCTGCTGCTGGTCTGAGAGACAGTGTTGCTTCACCCACAGGAGTTATGCTGCTTTCACGTGCTATTGGGAAGATGATACTTTCCATTTGTGAATTAGAAATTACGAGTACATTGTGTTCTAGTGCATTTGTTGTTGGAGCGAAATTAAAAATGGCGGACACATTATTTACCATTGGCGATGAATCCTTGCTCGCTCTCCGCCATGTTGAAAAGGTGAAAGGTTATTTCATCTCGTCAACTCGATTATCAAAATTATCTCCCAGTTCTCCAGTGGAAATTACGATGTGAGAGGGGTTCATGAGCAATTTTCATGTCAGTCGCTCGTATTTACCATAATTCCTATAGAACGTGAAGGCAGCATTAGTCACAGTGAGGGCAATCTACCAGCAGCCTGCTGGCTGTCATCCAGTGTGAAATCTCTGTCCTCCAGCATAGCCTTCAAACACAGGCTGCCTTTAGTCACTCAGAAACACTCCATATTGCTGGCTGTCTGTGTACTTATAGAGCTACCCTCACAAGAAAGCGTGCAGCAGTGCAGTGAGTTAGTGAGAGAATTGCAGTGATGTCATGAGGACATGCGCCCCCTGCTGGTGGCTTCAGGAACTACTTAAAAAAGGACAAAATGGAGCATTCAGACGTTGATTCAACCTCTCTGAAACAGCGTTTGCAAAACTAATGTGCTCATTAAAACGTTTCGTCGAGACAGAAGTAATATCACCTCGGTGATTTTCATTGTGGTGTAATCACATTAAAAATATTGATTTACATGCTGTGTTTTGGAATGAAAGCTGAGGAAATAATCCTGAAGGGCCATCAGGATTGTCGATCCAAAAAAGACTTGTAAAAATTCAGTGCCGGGTAAAGCATTAATATTATGAATATGTTTAAAAAGATATTTCCTCTCTGCCTTGAACATAAGCGAAATTGCGCTTGGAAGTTTTCTTTTCACGTGATTTAATGAACCTGTCTTCTTGTGTTTATAGTTCAATAAAGACTACACTCCTATTGTATGAGTTATAAGCATTTCTGTCAGCCAAAGTCAAAACTTGTCTCCAGATTTGGAAGGGAAAATCAGTGGGTGCAATCCAAGAAGATACACCACCGACCACGACATTAATCTGAGTCCCTGAGCTACGATTCTAACACTGGCAGTGGTAACCGCCTCAGCAGGAACCGATTATGGAGAATTATGCACTGTGACCTCAGAATCACAGTTACAACTGCCATTTGCTCCATTTGCATGAAAGAGATAGGTACTTCACTGCACTTATATTCATTAGTGAACACAGGGATAAGCTTGAGTATTTAAGTGCTGGGGAGAATAAAGTGGGTAATCACATCTCCTGAGATAGCATCGGGCCATCATGAGGTGACTCACTAACTCACCAACTCAGTAAATGAACAACAACCGAGTGCAAAGGCTTCCTGTGTGCATGTTTATCCACCACCATAAATCAAAATAATCATTTTATGAAATACGTTGTTTATGCATGGGAAGATTCTAAGTGGTATATCGAGTTTTTGTCCTCAAAAATGTGCACTTAGGGGTTTTATATTTCATTCCTTGACAATAATTCATTAAAAAATGAACAATTATGCATCCAGATGTGTAGTAGATATAAAGACCTACTCGGGTTAGATACATAAGTTTGTGACTGAAATGCATTTTGGCCGAGAGAATTACAGTTGTATAATTACAGTTTTTGCAGCTGATGACGCAAATAATAATATTGCCACTTTCAAATTAAAAGTTCAGAATTATTACAAAAAACATGATAAATGTACCTCAGTGAAGCACATCACATGGATGGATCCCATCGTTACTTACTTTAGTAACTTCACTGATAAGTTCACATACAAAGTGTAGAGGGGAAGAGAGGACAGAGGATTGAAAGGAGAACCGGATTTTGGAACAGGAGCAATGGGAGAGATGACAATACCTGTGCGGGACGTCCTGAGCGGGAGCTGTGAGGGTATCAGCTGAACCCTTGGCCTGGAGTGTGGGGGAATCGGGGGGCAGGTCAGGGATGGGGGGTGCTGGGGTGGGGGTCTGTGGTTCCGGAGAGTCGCTCGAAGGTGGGGTGGGCAGATACCGCTCCGGAGGGGTGGGGGGTGGGGTAGGGAAATGGGCACTGTCCCGAGAGAGCTGGGCAGGCGGGGGGACTGAGTGGTGAGGTCCTCGGGTGGAGGTGGGGTAACAGGAGGTGGGGTAACTCTCTCTTCTGCCTCAGTCGGGGAAGACCTGTATGGGACGATGAAGAAAATGACCACCAAGGTGACACAGAGCATTTCCCATCATGCTATGCAGGATGATTGCTTGTTTTTAACTATATCTACAACCAGCCTTGTCATTCTTACTATTTTAACAATTTTATTGCATTGTGCTCTATATTAATTTGCTTGTCAGATTTTCAGAATACATTACTTCTCCGGAATCTTTTTTTTTTTTTTTTTTTTTTTGCCTTGACAGTTGGGAAACATAGTGGCTTATTTCAATCACTCTTTTGCTGAATATGACAAATATTGCCAATGACAAGTGACAGTTGAATTCATCGTGATATTTTCTAATCATGTCAAAGATTTTCATTTATAAAAAGTAAATAGAAATAGACTGATATTTTCTACTCAAGAGAAAAAAAAGCCATTAGAGTCTCATAAGATAAAAACACTGGTCAGGACAGACTTCAGTTTCACGATAATACTGCATGTCTACGCTGCAGCTGGTGCATGTATCATTCCACAGGAGGTGCAAATATACGCTGAGTTTGGGGGGAAAACCTTGAACCATTTTCACTGCTCTCCTAGGGGAGCACTATTGAAAATTTAACCCCAGAGCACAGGACTACTGTTCACAGTGGGTGACTCCTATAGTGAGAAGTCAGAACACATAGTTCGAGACTGAATTTTCCCTTTTTATTTTTCCTTACGTCTTTTCTATGATAATTCCATCATAGTCCTAGCGTTTAAGTAAAAGTCTTGTTGAATAGACATTCTTTGCTGTAAATGCCTAATGCAGACCCATGTGACCGCAGATGGGAAAGAGATAAATCGAATCGTCCTATTAGGGTAATGCTTAAATATACACAGCTGGACTTATTCGACAGATCCAACCAAAGCTTCACTTACAAAGACGTACTGTAAAAGCAATGATCCGCCTATAACCACAATACATCATCCTCTTTGGCAGCAATATGTTCCATACATGCATCGAGGGAAAAATATAGTCGTCCAAAACTAAGCAAACTAAGCATTAGCCTCACTCTGAACTCAGGGTCCGGGGCTTTAACACTCCAATTTAGTCTTTAAGTAGTGCAGCAGAACTGAGACATGCCTTTGTAATCAAATCACCATGTAGTTCTTTCAGTCCCAAACACAGCTCCTAATCCCCAGGTCTAATCAGCCATTAGGGTATTGTAGCCCAAAAGTCCCACTTTATAGTGAAAAAAGAGGAATTCAAACACAGAGTACTTACTTATGCTGGGAATATATGCCCAAAGACCACATACTAAGACATAAACTTGCGCGCTCACACGCGCGTGCGTGTGTGGGTTTGTGTGAGTGTTAGTGTACTTGCTACAAAGTGAGAACCAAAAAGTGGTTCACAATAGTGCGGACATTATTAAGAAGTGAGGACATTTTTGTGTGTCCTCACAACTACAAAGGCCAATTGTGACTTATTAGTTGGTAAGGGGTGAGGTTAGAATTAGAGATAGGTTAAGGTTAGGGGAAGGGTTTGGGTTAGGCATACATTGCTTATTGTTAAGATTAGGGAAAGGCTGTAGAAAGACACAAAGACTGAATGGAAGTATATGTA
Source organism: Gymnothorax javanicus (assembly GCA_029692085.1). Lineage (NCBI taxonomy): Eukaryota > Metazoa > Chordata > Actinopteri > Anguilliformes > Muraenidae > Gymnothorax > Gymnothorax javanicus. The sequence goes on along the minus strand of CM056208.1, from coordinate 28,760,981 downwards.
ATGTCCTCATACACAGATAGAAGTACAAGGGTGGTTGCGTGCGTGCACGCGTGTGTGCGTGCGTGTGTGTGCGTGCGTGATAATTTGCTGTTGTGCCTACATGTTATCCATACTGTGCCTACTAAGTCTACATACTCGTTATGTACACTTAATCAACCAAAACAAAGTACACAAAATACTATTGTCCATTATATACTGTCAGGCTGACAGCACTGTACCAGCGCATGCCTCAGAAGCACACACACACACACACACACACACAAACACGCGCGCACACACATACACACACACAGCCATACACACATGCACTGGCAGATTACACAGCTAACTTAATTTCATACTTGTTATGCTGGATGTTAGTTGCACCCTCTGTGTCTTAACTCCCTTCCATTGCTGAATGGAGCACGTGTGCCAGTTGTCTCCACAGATCCCTCACATGACCATGATTCAAGCAAACTTCCCACATGAAAACCACTGCATGTCCCACGAGAGCCCTTCCCCCACTTGCATTTGGGAGTTAGCGGTAGCAGCCAGACTGCTGTATACACAGAAGGTGTTCAGGGAGGGGAAGCGCACATCTCAGATACAACTGAACATAAGCACTGCAGCAGCCATTTATAACCTGCCAGAGAGAACCAGGAGAGAGCAGAGAGGCTGGCCGAGCAGAGAGCTGTACCCAGGCAGGGCTGGCCTAATGTCCGTCTCTAAAAATACACTCGCTCTTCACCGCAACGCCGCTAACATCGTCAAACATAACAGTCGCCTACGCAGATAACTGCTCTCCTCTCTGCTCTCTCTCTCTCTCTCTCTCTCTCTCTCTCTCTCTCGACAAAGGCAGCACAGCCAAGTGACTTATTTTTAAGACAAGTTGAGGGTAATTTTATTTGTGTGCAACCCCAATTTTGAAATAGTTGGGACAAAGTGTAAATTGTGAATAAAATCAAAATGCAATGACTTACAAATCACACCAGCCAGTATTTTATTCACAATAGAACAGAGATAACATAGCAAATGTTGAAACTGAGAAATTTTACAATTTTATCTACAAAATGAGCTCATTTCAAATTTGATGGCTGCTACAGGTCTCAAAAAAGTTGGGACAGGGGCCTGCTTACCATGGTGTAGCATCCCCTCTTCTTTTTAACATCGAGTGGAGGCGTCTGGGCATTGAGGAGACAAGTTTCTTGAGTTTAGCCAATGGAATTTGATCCCACTCTTGTTTAATACAGGCTTCCAGCTGCTGGAGAGTTTTGGGTCTCCTCTGACAGACTTTTCGTTTAATTATGCGCCAAATGTTTTCAATCGGTGAAAGATCAGGACTGCAGGCAGGCCAGTTCAGCACACGGACTCTTCTACTACAAAGCTATGCTGTTGTAATAGCTGCAGTATGTGGTTTTGCATTGTCCTGCTGAAATACTAAAAGGCCTGCCCTGGAATAGATGTCATCTGGAGGGGAGCATATGTTGCTCTAAAACCTTTATATACCTTTCAGTATTCATGCTGCTTTTTAAAACATGCAAGTGTCCCACACCATATGCACTAATGCATCCCCATACCATCAGAGATGCTGGCTTTTGAACTGAACGCTGATAACAGGAGGGGTGGTCTTTCTCCTCTTTAGCTCGGAGGACACGATGCCCATGATTTCCAGCAAGAATCTCAAATTTGGATCCGTCTGACCACAGGACACTTTGCCACTTTGCTACAGTCAATTTTAAATGAGCCTTGACCCACAGAACATGGCAGCGCTTCTGGATCGTGCTCAACGATGGCTTCCTTTTTGCATGATAGAGTTTTAGGTGGCATCTGTGGATGGCACAGCATACTGTGTTTACAGACAGTGGTTTCTTGAAGTATTCCCAGGCCCATTTAGTAATGTCAATGACAGAATCATGCCGGTGAGTGATGCAGTGGCGTCTGAGGGCCCGAAGATCACGGGCATCCTGTAAAGGTCTCACGGCCTTGTCCCTTACAGACAGAGATTTTTCCAGTTTCTCTGAATCTTTTGATGATGTTATACACTGTCGATGATGAGACCTTCAAAGGCTTTGCAATTGTATGTTGAGGAACATTGTTTTTAAAGTATTCCACAATTTTTTTACGCAAGCCTTCACAGGTTGGAGAACCTCTGACCATCTTTACTTCTGAGAGACTCAGCCTCTCTAAGACATCCCTTTTATAGCCAATCATGTTACACACCTGATGCCAGTTAACTTAATTACTGGCTAAATGTTCTTTCAGCTGATTCTCTATATATTAATTGCTTTTTCAGCCCTTTTTTGCCTGTGTTCCAACTTTTTTGAGACCTGTTGCAGCCAGAAAATTTGAAATAAGCTCATTTTGCGGATAAAAATGTAAGATGTCTCAGTTTCAACATTTGAAATGTTATCTATGTTCTATTGTAAATAACATTTTGGCTCGTGATCTGAAAGTCATTGCATTTTGATTTTATTCATAATTTACACTTTGTCCCAACTATTTCGGAATTGGGGTTGTAATTACATGGTGGAAATATAAGGGAAAGGCATTTAATTATCCAAAGATGGTCTTTTCTTGGGTCCCAGTACTTTTTAATATGATAGGATGGTGCATTTGCATTTTCATCTTGTGGCTTCCAGTTAAGCTTTGGTGTTGTAAGTCCTGGCATGATGGAAGTACAGTGTTAGGGACACATGTAAGCTCTTGTGCCGTATCGCATGCCAACCTGCATTGTACTCAAATGTGAATGTAATTCATTACTTTCATAGAAAGTTTCAGCATAGCTGCAAAAGCAGCAATAATTGTTATAATATTCAAGGGAAATAAACTGTTATTGACACACACACACACACACACACACACACACCACACACAAATACACACACACACGCGCACTCACAGCTACGCACTCACCCACCGACACACCGACACACACACACACCCACACATTCATACACCCACACACACAAATACACACACACACACACACACACACACACACAGACCTGCACATTTACACACAGACGCACACGCGCGCTCAGTCTCTCACTAATCTCTCAGTAACAGCTGAACCTGAGTCCAGACAGAGTTTTTAAAAAGCAAACAGGTGGTAATAAGTAAACCCAGATGACAGAACAGAGAAAATAGCATTTCAGCAAACATTAAAAAAAATCTTCGGCATGGCCCCGTCTGACAGGATCCAGAGTCACTGTAGAACCTCGACCCCCCCCTCTTTAACCACAACAAAAACTGTCTTCATCACATGTTCTACCCTGTTCTACCCATTTACTGAGGGCTAAAAGGCTAATTCGGGATGCATTCCAACATGTTTGCATGTACACGTGTCTGTGATGTTAGGACACGAACGCACAAATCCACCCTCAAGCACACATGCACACATGTGAGTGCTGACATGGCAAGCACTGCTTTCAACATAACTGCAATTCTTTGTCTTCATGGATTTAATAACTACCACCTTAGACAGGAGAAAGCCCAAAAATGCTGTTTCTAAGTCACTGTTATTCATAAGATGCTTTGAATGTGGCATGTGCCTGAATTACATCTCTGTTTATAGATGCGTGTCAGTGTGATCTGGCTTGATGCATTGTAAATGATACATTGAATGAAAGCAGTCAACTCATATTCTCATTCTCATTCTTCAAGAGAGCGAGAGAGCCTGTGTTTACTACTTTAATTCCCATGGCAACCACTGAACAGTCCCTAGGTCCTTCAGTGAGCTGATTAAACCGCCACATACTACTCCAGTGAAGGGGTGACGGGACTGCTGAGTCATAGCTTCAAGTAGCACACCAATCAATTAAAGCACCCTCTGAAGCGACCAGCACAGGCCTACTTTGATAGATAACCAAGGATGAGGGTTTGATGTTTCAGCTATGTAAAACCTTGCATGGAATTTCTTTTTGTGGCTTTGTGTTCACCTTTTTTTAAATTTTATTAGAAACAATTTGTATACACAACACTACGGCTAACTTTGGGTGATATGAACTCCTCAACTTCTCAGTTAAAAAGAGTGTCTCTATTGAGACGGTCATCAACATTTTCCTAACAGTACTCTATTTAGGAGAGGTAGCTAGCATTAATGTCAGCGATAGCTGGCAAACAATCATAAAAACTCAAATAGAAATGTTTTTGAACATATATTAACTGATCAACACATTTAAAATGGCACAGACACCCCACATATTGACATAGCACAACCTGGATGCACAAGTACCCATCCATCCCCACACACATCACAAACACAGTGCTCACGGTTACCGAATTCATATACTGGCTAATACAACATCAGATATCCCACACGTATCACAAATAAAAGTGTGCGAGCGAAAACGACTGATGTATGAAAATGTCCAAAACACTTTCCTCCTTGACAAATGGCATCATGTTCCCACTCTGTCTCCTTCTCTCCAGCTGGTGAAGTCAGCCAGGAGGCAGTTAACACGAGGTGCCCGCGATGACATCACACCACCATCCGCCACACATTCTTCAGCGTTCGCTACCTCCAGTCGCAGCAGCGGCCATTAGAACAACAAAAACTCACCCAGCGCCTCTAACCCCACAGACGCCGCGGCGGTATCCAGCCCCCCGGTCACTGCCCCCACCCCCTGAAGGGAGAGCTCTTTAAGTCGCCCAGAGAGGGCTTTCAGAGCTGAAGTCGGTGTGCACTCTGTTTAGATGGTATTCCGAGCTTCCCTCCCGCTGTGTCGCGAGTTAGCACACACACTCACGCACTCCACAACATGTGACGCGTGTCTGTGATCCCTGCGTGTTGTTCCAGCCTGACAGGCCTCCCAGAATGATTTCATGCAGGCGTCCCCGTGGAAACGCCCGCCCCTTGCCCGAACCCCACCCACGTTCCCGAGCGTAGCTGAATTCCTCCAGCTATGGACTGTGGCAGGCTGGCAGGGCTAGAGTCAGCCTCCCAGACTAGATGGCCTCAAGGGGCAACCAAAGAGCTCTCAAATGCATGCACACTCTCTCATGTGCACTCACATACACACACACACACACACACTTACACAACACATGCCAAACACTAGTGGCTGCTGTATTTGGCCTCTCTTCTCCTCTGTCCCTCCCTCTCTTTTTTCCTTTCCCTGCTTTCTGTCCTCTCTTTCTCTCGGCCCTTCCCTGTTGCTTGTGGCGCAGTGATAGGAGCAGCAGTCTGACTGACAGGTAGCAAGTGCCCTAAAGACATGTATTCTCTGTCTCTCTCAGGGGGTTGCACTTGAGAAAGAGAGCCAGAGCGAGAGAATGGAAAATGACGCAGAAACAGATGAACACCGAAGGAAAGCCGAATAAACGGTTTGTAATAATAAATAAACTGTTCACAATAATTCAAAAATGAAAGAGATTAAAGATGCGGTGAATGCGAAAAAGTACCAAAAGAAATGTAATAAATTTTTTAGATGGAACAGCGGCACAAATAACACCCAAGCAATGACATTTTTGCTACGGCAATCTACAAAAACGGGTACATTCAAACACTCAGATCACTAACACACACACATGCGCGCACACCCACACACACAAACACGTACACACATGCACGCACACACACACACACACGCGCACGCACGTGCATGCGCATGCACACACAGACATAATCATATGCACTCACACACAGACACATGCATGCCCACACACGCAGGTACACACACCGACACTGCAGTTCTGGTTGTGTTTATTCATTCTCTTCCACAACCCTAAAGAGCAGATAGAGAACACTGTGGTGACATCAACTGATGAAAATCTAGCCTGTGTGCCTTAACGCTAAGCTCTCAAATCCAACACACTGTCCTCCAACACATTGAAAAGCCCTGCAAAGTGAACAAGACATAGCTACTATTAGCTCAAAAGAGTACGCAGTCCTTCAGTAAAGAGGAAGACCACTACAGAAAAAGTCTTTTTTGAATTGCATCGCACACTCCAGTGTCTGGAGTGCAAATGGCCCAGTCTGTATGCTATCCTCAAGAATCAAAATTCAGAAGCAATCTGTCACACTATTTCACATTATCCTTATAATGTTATAACACATATTCAATACATATTCATATCTGCAACTGGTACTCTGAGCATTTTATTGTAACACAGAGCACACTGTCAAAACTGTCTAATTTGCAAGGCAAATAAGGCATTTCTGTTTTGAGTTTCAGATATTGCAATCAAAAATGACATTAAAATAATAATAATAACAGAAAGAAAAATAAAGAAAAAATAGTGAAGAGTGTTGCTCTCATAAGATATGATACCTGCTCTCAAACTGGTTATTTCTCTCGCTCGGCTCTACCAGAGGGGGCGCTGTCTCCTCAGTTGGTGTGCGGAACTCAGGATCTGCTTGAGGGGAAGGAAGTGGCTGGACAGGCCCGCTGGGTAAGATTAGGGAGGGAAGGAGATGAAAAGAAACGGGGTAGCATTAATCTCACAAACAAACTGGAACACAAAGGGCCAGTCAAAACAGTGAAAGAAGTCTTTGTGTACGTGTTGTGAATTTGAACCTGTGTTTGAGTGCGCAATACTATACTTGCGCGAAGATGCAGGGGTGCGTATGTGTGTGTTAGTACGTGTGTGAAGATGAAAATGAGTGACATTTGAGCCTATTGTTCTCTTGGTTGTCGCAGTGTAAATAGGCCTATTCAAGTGCTGGAGCGCTGCTTGATGTCATAGTTGATGTCATCTCTTTGGAGAAAATGGGCTGCAGTTCTTACACTGCCTCTCTTCTGAAGCACACAATCATCAGATCCCTCTGTCAACAGTCACAAAGCTCCCTCTGTCATCCCTTATACATATTTATCAATCGGGCATTATTTAACATATCAGCACAATTAACCATCACAGTACTATAATACAATAAATAAAACTTACCTGCGCCACGGCAGGAACAAAAAGTGAATTCACTTTGTTACCTTTTACCTTAGATTGTGAAAGCCATTCCTCTATACTGTGCAGTTGTCTTCACAGATTTAAAATTAGACTCTTATTCACTCAAGTAACAGGATGATATTGGCCAGAACAAGAACAATCGAAGTACTGTGACTAACACTGTGTTCTGCCAAGTCTTTTTTTCCCCTACAGAAATGACGGAAATAAACAAAACAACTGCCTGATAATAATACATTTGGTTATCTGCCAATTTGCCCTGAAACTGCATGTTTCTCTCAGTCTTTTTTCTACAAGCTGGGCTTTTTGAAGACTGTAATAAGACTCCTTTCAAAGAATACTATACCTGTCACGACTGGTATGTCACCACTTAAAAACCATCCACTTTAGAGTGCCAAAATATTTTCCACCAAACACATGCCTTCACCTTTTTTTTATACACACACACACACACCTGTACCTGAAGTCAGAAATATCCTTTGAGTCGCACACTCTGTCCTGCTGTTCTGGTTGGGACTGGGCAGCTGCATCTCTCAGGGCTTGTATGAGCCAGTTTGTGTCCTCAGAGCCAGGCTGCGTGTCTAAGCCTCCATCTGGAGGTGTGCTCCCAAACGCTGGTTGTGACCTCACAGATGTTGGCTGTGTCTGTGAGCTGCTCTCAGTGGCTGCGCTTACAGATTCAGGCTGTGTCGGTAAGCTGTTTCCAGATGTTACGCTCACAGATGTTAGCTGTGTCTTTAAAATATTCTCAGACGGAATTCTCTCAGATGTTAGCGGTGTCTGTGAGTTATTCTCAGACACTGCGCTCACTGATATTGTCTGTGTCTGTAAAATATTCTCAGATGCTAGGCTCACGGATGTTGTCCGTGAATGTCTTTCAGATGCTGTGCACACTGTTGTTAGCCGTTTCTGGAAGCTATTCTCTGATGCCGTACTCACAGATGCTGTTTGGACCTGAGTTTCAGCCCCCCCTGCAACTGGCTCATTATCAGCAAGGTCATGCAGCTCTCTGAATAATGTCACCACAACATTTGAAGATGTGACTCCATGCGACCCTCCAGCTAGAGATTTGCAGGATTCCAATTCAATTCCGGTCGGCATCCCTCCAGCCTCCTTAGTGTCTGATGCTCCTCTATCCTCTAATAACTGCTGAGGATCAGGGGGAAATGTACAGTGTTCAGGCCTTCCTGTGAGGAGGGTGCCACTGCCAGACTTTAGGGATTCTGTGTTGACTACAGCGACCAAAGCAATTGGGGTTTCATCTCCTGCCAGCTTATTTGCCTCCTCTTTTTCCAAGTTTTTATCCCTTTTTTCCTCTTCCCTCTCCATAGTCATGTTTTCAGCGAAACCACAGATTCCTGGCTCCTCTCCTTGATTCTCTGCGACAGCATTGAGTGCTAGTGTGTTTTGAATGGAACTGCAAGCACTACTCTTAAGCTCCCCAGAGATGGAAGGAGAAGAAATATTTGGGTGACTCCCAGCAGGCACCTCAGGGGTCAAAGTGAGGACTGGAGCTCCTCCTCCTTCCTTCAAAGACTCCTTCAATGTTTTGTCAGCTCGGGGAGTGCGGTCAGCGAGCTCCTCTGGAGGTGCTCGGCCAGGATCGCCCTCACATTCTCCACCAGTCACATCTGTTTGAAGGGTCTGCTTCTCAGCTTCAGCCTGAGTCATACCACACAGGGGGAGGCTATTCTTACTCATTGTGGGATGCCCCATGCCTAGCAGCAGGGGAGAAGGCCCGTCGACTGCTGAGTCCAGTTTAAAGGCAGGGTCCTGGGAGGCAGACTGCTCCGGCATTTGGATAAAGGGAGTAGAAGGGGTTAATGTCTCCTGCTCCACACCTGTCTGTTCAGGACATTCCACACGTCCATGTTGGGGTACAAGGTCTGGGGCACTGCCCTTCTCTGGCGCTGTCTGATCTGAGACAGACACAGAGACTGAATTTACCACGGCATCAGCAGGACTTTGAGGGGCCTTGTTGAGATTGCTGGAGGCTGTTTCGGGGAGACATAGGTCGACCTGAGGCATGCCCTCACTCATCTGTGAAGTAACATCACATTTCACAAGTTTGGTGTCACTTTCTGTCTGTTTCCCACTGATGTTGTTGTCCTCTGTAACCTCAGGCATAGCCTGTTCGTTCTCACCAGCAAGTGTTAAGATTTTTGTTCCATTAATCTTCCTGTCATCCTCCACTGCTGTGATCCCCAATGTCTCACTGGAATCTCTTGACCCCTGGACTGGACTGAGTGACTCAGATCTGGGGTCCTGCTTTTCTCCTACCTTCACCTGCACGCCTTCAGCAGATGAGTGAATTTTGAGCTGGTTTGGGCTGATTGTATTATGTTCCTGCCCATAAGGTTCTGGGCTGAGGTCAATCTCAGGAAGGAGGGGGTGCATGCTGGTTCCCTGCTGATCAGTGATACCCTCTGTCAGTGCCCCTCTAATCTGCTCTTGCCCATCTGTGAAGCCAGCATTTCCTGTCTGATCTGAGAAATTTCCTGGCTGCTTCTCAGATTTCTGTGAACTCAGAGGACCCTGAATGTCTGTTGAGTTCTGTGTGGCTGAGCTGACCCTTCCTTCCACATTGGCTCCCACTCTTGGATCTGACCCTTCACCTTCATACTGGCCATGGCACACTCCCTCTGGGCTGGGACCCGATCCCAGTCTCTGTTGCCCAGCTTTTGACGGAAGCGGCAGTTCTGATTGGCACACTGCGGGACCAGCCAGTGTGGATGTGCTCTGATCCAGGGACGGGTGTTCACTGCTGCTTTGACCCCTACTCTGATTCGCTGCCGTGTTGGATGATTTTGGATCAGCAAAGACTGGTCTGGGATCAGGCATGCACTTTTCCACATCATTCAGTTCCAATTCTTCTTGTCTCTGTGCCTTTTCATCTATTTCTTCTGGCATTTCTCTTTGTTTCTCTCTAATTTCTCCCTGATTATTGTCGAATTCTCCCTCTTTGTCTCCCATTTCCCCCGGTTTGTCACCAAATTCTCCCTGTTTATCTCCAATCTCTGTCCATTTGTCTCCAGTTTCTTTTTTACTCTCTTTCACTTTTTCAAAAATGTCACCCTTTTCTTTAGGCTTCTCTCCGACATCATCCAGTTTTTGCTCAGCTTTTCCTCTTTTTTCTCCAGTGTTTGCATCTTGCTCTCTAGTTTCTTCCTTTTTCTCAGCCTCTGTTCCTTGTTTTTCTTCAATAGCTGAATCAGGGGACTGACCAGTATGGATTTCAGTGCTAAGCTCATGCTCAGCTGTGATGGACTTCAGTGCAGAGTGTATGCCATCCTGTAGTGTTGCCTTGATGGGTTCCATCATCACATCTGGTTGAAAACAATGAGGTACATTATCACAGGTCTGAGTGATGAGGGGTTCAACTGCACCGGGTGCAGATTTTAGGGAGTTTTGAGTTTCAATGGGGGGCACATCAGTTTTAGGCTCTAGGTCCAGACTGATTTGGAATCCCTCCTCAGATTCTGCTTGAATATTTTTTTCTATGTTGACTTCCTGTCCTGGACTTCCTGTATCATTGCCAGGTTTTTGAGGAGTTACTTTTGTGAGACTGCCACACAGGGCAGGTTTCTCCTCCTGCTGAATTTCTCCTCTGGCGGCGCATAAGACTCCCAAAGGAGGGGGGGAGGAGGAGGAGCCCATCAGATATACTTTGACCTCAGCCTGACCTTTCTGGTCACGCTCTCTGACAGCCTGTCCTTTCTTAATGTCAAGGGAGAGAGCTGATTTGACAGCTTCCTCTTGCTCTGGTACCTTCTCTGCAATCCCCTCAGTTGCTGAGTCAAGGCTACGCACTGGTGGCTGTGAGAGAATAGTTGGAGTGACATTTTGAGCAGTCTCAAAATCTAAAGTCTGTTTTTGAATTGAAGCCATGGACTCCAGTGTTGGTCTGCCATTACTGAATAAGTCACCATTCAGGGGTGTGGCATTGGTGAAGATATCCTCCGCATGGAGGGCTGAGGCATCCTGTGAAGTAATAGAATTATTTTTTTCTGCCTCAACATAGAGTTTGCAAGTCATTTCCTGTTTTGCCAGCCTCTGATGCACGCTGACCTCATTCAGTGGCCACTCCTCTCTCTTTGCAGGACCCGGAGGCTCTATTTTATCGACTGATGTGACATCACTGTCCACAATGAGCTCCAAGTGGCTGAGCAGTGGCATAGGCGGTCTAATCACTGGCACAGGTTCAGTTACACCATCAGCGTTCCGGAGGGTGGGGCTTAACACCCCCAGCCCAGGGGCAGGAGTCTCAGGTTTAGCTGCTGTGGTCTTCTCAGGAACCTCTGAAGATCTTTCCAGACATTCAAGCTCGGTGGGTGGAGACTTTTGTGGAGAGGCAGTTGCGGCATCAATGAGGACCTTATTATCCACATTTAGGCAGCGATCAGGGGATGCAAAGGATGCTTCATGAACAGGTTTCTCTTTAGCTCCATCAGAGTCTGACTTCTGTTTGATTTCTGCCAAATCATTGGTTGCCCGTAATGCTTGGGGGCACGTCCCCTGCAGGCTAATATCACTGCCTGATCTGCCAGCATCCCCAGCGGCCATTTTAGGCTCTTGTTCTGAGAGAACTGATGATGCACTGCCGCTCAAATCTCCGTCCTTAACTATAGCTGCCGCTGGAACCTTTACCCTCTGGTCGGTTTCCACTGGTTTTGCAATCTGACACTCAGCAGTTGAAAGAGGATAGAAGCCGTCTCCTCTGCCCCCCTCTGGTTTAGCCTTCAGACTCTCTGTTGCCTTTGCTATCTCCATGATGACAGAGCTCAGCGGACCAAACTGATCCTTAGCACCAATGGATTCATTCCCTAGGCTAAAGACTTTCTGCCTCTCACCTTCAGCCTTCTTCTCACCTTCCTTCTCCTCACAGTTCTCCTTGATGGATTGCAGGGACCCCAAATTTGAGCCCTTCAGTGCTACAGCTGGATAGATTGCAGGCTCCTGCTTTTGGTGGATGGAGAACTCCTGAAGTTTGGAGCTGCACTCAGTCACTGGATGGTGCAGACTCTCATGAACTGTCAGGGGTGGAAGGGATGAGCAACAACTCGGGGTGGCAGAAGAGGCATTGCCCGTGTTCCTCAGTGGGATATCCTTCCCCTCCTCCATCACTTCAGTTTTTTTCTCCACCTCAGCCCTCACTGTGACTCTGTCTCTCATGGCAGCTGGAATATTTCTTTTCTCTGCCTCCTCTTGCTCTCCTGGAACAGCACTCAACTTTGACTTTTCCAAGCTCTGTGGCTCCCTCTGGATCTCCAGGCAATGGGAAGGCTGAACCTGTTGATCGGCGTCTTCAGTCGGGGGGTTTTGCAGGCCTATCAGTGGAGTTAAGGTAGAAAGTACAGATGCTTTTTCAAAATGTCCACAGTCCCTGGAGAGCACCACACCCGTAGGCACAGCCTGGGGCCCAGCTGTATCTTGAGTCTGGTCAGTTTTAATTAAGGCATCCAGGACATTACTGATAAGCACAGATTTATCATTATGCACTGTTGCCTCCGTGTGGGTGGCGTAATGTTCAGGCTCCTTGTAGACAAGAGAAGCTTGAGATGGAAGAGGATAAGATTTGCTTGTGCTGGTCTCCCTTAAAGGTTGAAGGTGTGAGTCTGTTTCGGCGGAAATGTCCACGGCCGAAAAAATGATCTCATCCCCAGGCTGCTGTTTCACCAGTGGCTGGTCAACGTCGAGGGGCGGTCTGTTTTGGCAGTTGTCCTCGATGAGGCTGTCCGGAAAACGTGCTGCCGTCGTTGCTGTGTCAGTCACCGCCCCCCCGGCAACAAGCCCCGTTTTCTGTCTGGATGAAAATTGTTCCTCTTTTCCCTCTCCTCTGTCTCTGTCTCCTTCTCCTATCACTCTCTCTCCCTCTCCCTTCTTCCTCACCTCTCTTTTTTCCTGGCAGATGTGTCCCAGGAGTCCTGGTGTAGGGGAGATGTCGTCGTGGTCATCTGTGCGTGCGCATACCCGCTCTCTCTCCCCCTCTCCCTCTGTCCCTCGAGAGTGACTCTGCAACCCTCCCCCTCTCATTCCCTCTTTCTCCTCCTCCTCTTCTGAGTTGTGTGGCATTCTGATGCAGCAGCCAGCTGGCATTTCGCTCCAGGAAGCGGCGATTTTCCACACAGGTGAGTTGACCGTCTCCGTGGCGATAAACGACGTGTCCCGAAGTCCGGTGGTGGTGGCAACAGTGATTTCTGGCTCCCGTAGTTTGGCGGTCGCTGGGCTCTGAGGCTCGGAGCTTTCCGCCGGTCTTCCTTTCGTCGTTGCCTGTGCTGTTCTCAGCTCCTCTCCCTCGCATTCTATCAATTCTGGCATCGTGGGTGTTGTCAGTGGCAACGCGGAACCGGCCGCCGTTGAAGCCTTTTCAAGGGCACCCTCCTCTCTTACACGGCAGCCGCTCTCCAGGTCCGCGTGTACGGCCACCCCCTCTCCCACACTCCCACCCCCACCACCCTCCTCCAACTGCGCATCGATCTTCCCAGTCATGACAGATGTGACTAGGGCATTTTTGTCATTATTACTCCCCTCTGTTGCTGTTCGGCTCCAGTGTGGGGTTTCGGGTCCTGTTACCGGGTGGTGGGGGACACCTGTCCCGCGGTCAGCCGGCGGCGGTGGCTGGGCACCCGGAGGGAGGGGCGGAGTCGGGGCATGAGGACTCCCTGGAGAGGTAACACGATCCTGCCCAGACATGGGGTCTGGAATTAGGGGACAGATGTGTGGCTCTTCCTGCTGCCTCAGCTGTTTATGGAAACCAGAGCACCCAGTGTGTGATTCTTCCTTTATCTGCCGTTGCATCCCAGTGTTTGTGTTTGCTAGCGTCTGTAACACCATATTTGCCTGTTCCTTTAAATCTTGCATGTGTGCGTTGTTTTGTGTACTCCTCTCCATCTCTGACTCAGCCTCTCTCTCTGTGTCTGTATGCATTTGCAACTGTGTCAATATTTTAAGATCTTGTGCTTTTGCTTCTGTGAGTGTGCTTTGATGTCTAGGTGTGTCTGCCGGTGTCTGTAGCTCAGTCTGTTTGTTTAAATTAGCTGATGTGTCTGGATATGTGCTTGCTCCCATTAGCCTTTCTGTCCTTATTTTTAAATTTTCAGCTTCCGTGTTTATGAGTTCACATTTCCCTGTTTGTGTCATTATTGTGTTTGTGTTTACATCACATCCTATCTGCATATTGAGCCATGGCTGTATTTCTGTCTGAGATTTTGTCTCTGTTGTTAGATGTGTCTGTGTGTCTTCACATGCATCTTGCCCTTTCTGTGTGTCCATCTGCATCCATAAACCGGTCTCTGACTCACTGCATGTGACTGTCATGATCCTTGTCTCCGGAAGCGAGGCTACCGCTGCCTCAGACTGTATCCCTCTGATCGAATCTCTCTCTGCTTCCATTTTTATGGCCCTGCAGAGCTGCGTGCTACTCAGAAAAGGCGTGCTTTCGCCGTTGCGGCATTCTGTCAGTGCCTCGGGCACGGTTTCCGTATCAGAGTTTGTATATCTGTGTGTTTCTTCTGTTGTACCCATGGATGGTTTTGAAACAGCCTCGGTGCAAATCTGGCTAAGCGCCTCATTTTGTGCTTTTCTTGGGGGCATTGTGCTAGTCAGTTGATCTGTCTTTGTCAGATCGTCTGTCTGATTAGAGATGCCTGACTCTTCCTGAGATCCCTCGAGTGCATTTGTGCTCCTCTCCCTATTTTCTGTCTTATCCGTGCTCTGCTCCTCTGTTAGTTCAGCACCATTTGTACCTTTACTACTCTCCTTCATTAACTCTATCGTCCCTACAGTGTTTGTCAGATGCATTTTTGATTGTAATCTCTCTGCTTGTGTTTGAGATCCAGTCTTAGTCTCTTTCTCAGTTTCTTCCTGTTTATTGTGCACATCATCTGTACCATTTCCCAATAAATCTACAGTAACACCTCGCTCGGGCTCTTGTGTTAATTGAGTTTCGACTGCGTCAGTTCTGAAGTGCATCTGCGAGTCATTGAGAAGTGTGTCCGTCTGTCTGTCCCCTGGGTCACTACACCCCTTTTTCTCCACAGTTGTGTCCTGAACATGTTCATCATTGATTCCTAAAATGTATTCTCTGAAGTTGAAAGCCTCCACTTCCTGAATCCTGGGCTGAGCCTCACCATCGCCATGTTTCTCCTGGTTCTGAATGGGCGGAGCTTCAGGTTGAGAAGCCAGTAATTCAGGGTTTCTCTCAGCTCTCTTATTCTTCAGAGTATCGTCCCCTTCATTACCAGAGTTGGGCAACGGAACACGCTGAAGCTCATCAATCCCACAGGTGGGCGAGGCCTCTGTTGTTGGACAGGGCTTGAGGAGAGAGGCCATGTGCTGCTCGCATTCCTGGAAGGCGTCCTGAAGCTCCTGGTCCATAAGCACCAGAGGGCTGTGCAGTTCAGGCTGGGGCTGGGTTTGGGGGATGACGGCAGGGCTGTCTGAGTGGAGGTGGGGTTGGGGCTGTAGAGGAGGTGGGGTTCCCCTCAGATGTGGGTCAGTGGGGCAGCTGCTGGTGTCTGGGGCAGGGCTGCCAGTCAGGGGTGTGGAGGACAGAGTTAGGATCAGTGCTCACCCGTGGACAGGTGCAGTTAATAATGCAGGCAGCCCACGTCGCACAAAATTCCAGAAATTTCCACACTTCACTGCAGTTTTTCTTTGAAAGACAATCCACTGCCGTACCCAAAATGCACTGCAATTCCACTTCAAACTTCAATCCACACAATGCACTGAAATTTCACTTCACACTGCAATCCGCACAATGCATTACAGATCGCGCCACACAGTAATCTCCAAAATGCACAGCAAATTCACTCCACACTTAAATCCCCACAACACACTGCAGTTTACCTCACACTTTTACGCCCTCAATAAACAGGAGTTTCAGTTCACACTGCAATCCACCCAATCTCAACACTGCACTGCAGACACTGCATTGCACCCTCCTGGTAGCACTGCCTAGTACGGCTCTTTTCACACCATGCTTCCCGTTAATGAGAGTTTATACTATGGCACCCGCGGGGGGTGCCATGAACAGGGATACACACTCACACACAGGCAAAATACAAATGCATTCACTCAAATAAATGCATCATCTTTGCAAAAAGGAAAATCCACACACAGCCCAAGCTCAGGGCAAGCAGCTTTTAGACTGAGAGGTAAGGAGAGGAACCTCGACTGAGTAACACTGTGTTTATATCTCAGGAACCCAAAGCACCTCATTAATCACATAAGCTGGGCCAGTTAAGGGGAGAGGGTGGGGTCGGCCGGCTGCAGCTGCTCATATACCAGCACAGTGGCTGCGCATCGGGCGTAAAGTCATACGCCATTTGCTCCCATACCCGTCAATTCAAACGTGCCTGTCCCCTTTAAACATTTTTTCCTATTTCCAATGCTTTTCTGAACGTCAGATTGTGTTGCTCACACAACCCGCTCAGTGCTTAAAGAAAGGCAAGCTTTTTTGTAACACATACGTGCCCGTCCTCTCCATTTCCCAGCAATCATTCATTTTCGACATAAGATGGCGGAGGGAAAAAAAAAAACAATATAGCGGGAGCCTCCCTGTGATTGGCCAATGGCTGGGTCATGTGATCATTTTGGGTCCTGAGTTTTATTTCCCTGACAACAACCAACTCTGCCCTAACAACAAAACTCCGCCTCTGTCCAGTGGTGCACCCTACTAAGCTCTTTTGTTGGAAAAAAAAGAAAATTAGAAAAGAGGCAAGGCAGAAAGAGAGGGGAGGCGGGGATATCGTGAGATCTGTTGCGTGCCAGCCTGCCCTGTTGCCGCGGCGACTCAAGGTAGAGAATGAATCAGTAGGGAGAATGACACGCCCCACCCTCCCTGTACGGACGGCTCTCAGTAATCTCTGCAGGTCCTCACATGCAAGCAATGCAAAGCCATCCTACATGTCTGCTCGCTGAGAAACCGCATCAACTAAGCCAGAGGGGCGGCGCTACAGAGTGCACACTGCACCTAGAGTTCGGCTGATTGGCATTCATTTATGGGGAAAGAAAACTATAATGCATGCAGCAAAGAGTGCTTAGAGATTTCCCCCCACAATTTGAGCAGGCTACACACCTAGTGAGCACACACCTGCAATAAAAGGTCCCAAAACCTTGTTCAATATAACATCTTCATTCCAAGAGCTGACACCCTCAATAAAATGGCCCCCTACTGACTGCAGTGTTCAGCTTTAATTATGGCTCAAGCGTAAAGACTACTAACTGCACTAATGTTTAGAAATCTAAATAAGCCGCAAACTTGTTTTTTTCGAAAATATATAAAAAATTTCTGTATACCACCTGGGATTCCTCTGTAAACTCTCTTGGTTTTAGGACCAACGTTTTAGAAAATCTGCCTTAAATAATGGAAATTATTGATAACAGAAGCGCTCCCCCAGAGTTCAAAACAATTTAATCCGGACATTGTGATTAGATTAGAGTCAGGATCTTACTATGTGCCTGATATCATCTAGACTCTTGCTCTGAGTTCAATTTTTCTGTTTCCCTGAAGGCAATATTCTTTGCCACCAAGAATTCATACCTTAGGAAAAATCCCAGTTGCTTACCAACCTTTTGACTTTGCCAAAAGACAACTGTGTAATAGAAATTCACTGCACGGTCTGCAAACCATTTAGCTGCACCAAAAGCCAAATGTTTTCTTGATACCGTTAAAACGTTAGTCTGAAACTTCAAAGCTGTAGATTACAAATCTTAAATTCACTGCAAGTACATGAGACACTTGCCATTATTTCTGTATGCCTTTCTCATTTGCATGGACAAAAAGTTTGGTTGAGTTTGTTTTGTCAGTACTTCATATTGATCGAATAAGTTACTGAAATGCATTTTTACTTTTCATGGCCCAGTTACTCCCTGAAAACACTTCTGTAACACAAATGTGGAATGTAGACACAGCGTGAAGAATCGAGGCTATCAGAAGAAAGTTTTGTGTGAATTTTGGGTGTTTTTTTTTTCCCCACACAGGAGCCTCTCTGTTTAAGACCTGCCATAAATCACAAAATGGTAGCTCTCTGAAGATTCAGCACAGAGGAGGACCTGAAGCAGTGCAAATATTTACCAGCAATGTGGTCTATGACTGTAGAAGTGCCCTCACTCTCCCTCTCTCTCTCTTTCTCAGGTTCCAGCTGTGCTACAATACGGCAGCCTCTTGAATATTTCAGTCTATGGCAAAGGCCCAGTAGGGCATTTCAAAGACTTCAATCGCCAAAGCAACAAACAAGCACAAAAGACACCCACAGCACATGCATAAACCACATGTGAAGCCACTCCTAAGTCATAAAATCTTTAAAAGTACATCACAGCAGTACAAACCAAACCAGGCTTTACTTCATTTAATTTTGTCACCTGAGCAAAAGTAGGCATAAACAGTAAACAGCATGCCAACTGAGGAGAGGAGGGCCTACCCTCTCTCACTGTCAAAGGCACTTAAGCCAAGATGAGATTCTTCGCCATTCAAATATCATTATTTCAATATACGCTCACTGGTACAACACGTTCTTGACCCGACTCGTCATATAGTGACACTACCTGACCAAGCGTTGATATAAGATGAAAAATGAAACTTTTGGCATCCTTATTTGACGCTTAGGGTTAGGGTTTGGATTAGGGGGTAGGGTTCATTTCAAACTGGCATCAAATAATGATGCCAAAAGCTTCCTTTTGCGTCGTATATCGACGTTGGGTCAGATGGTGTCACTATATGACACGTCAACATGAGACTGGGCTCATAGTGAAAGTGCAAGCTTACATGAATAAACACAAATACTGCTTTTAGCGTATCATTCAAGGTCTTTGAGTCAATATGTACGATACCTCTTGATTTCACAGGTAATCAGAGTATGTTTCTAGTGGATAAAAGGGTTGTTAGTTAGACTTCAATATCTCATATTGGCATAAGTATCTTTGGTTCTTGAAGACCTCTGAAAGTCTATGGTACCTCTTCACAATGACCACAGCTGGAGGGCTTGCTTCAGTGTAGTGATGCAGCCCTGCCAGTAGGGGGTTTGGTGAGCTGCTGAGAGTCACTTGCTCACTCTTCATCTCACCTTTACTGTGACCCACAGACAAACACGGGCACACAGGAACAGGAAAACAATTGCAGGTTTGTGCTTGTTCTCAATAAATTTACTCTAAAATGGTTTAATTACTGTGCTACAATACTCTCTATGCTGCTCAAGGAATTTGTAATTGCTTGCGTCATTGATTATATTCAACCTTCAATGATATTAAACTTTTTTTCGAGGTTCAGACGATCACTTTCTTTGGAAAGTTCACCTTGAATAATTCAGCCAGTAACAAAAGCAACTTACCTCTGCATGTTTGACATGGGTCATATGAATGATTTATCATTTAGAAAGCTGTATAATTTTCAGGAACTTCCTTAAGGTGCCATTTTACCGAATGACTGTCTTACATGCATGCAGGTGTTTTAATAGTCATCCGTATAGATCATGTAGCCGTTTATCAATCTGTTTCCTCATTTCCAGCACAATGAATCACCATGCTGTGGTTTAGCACAGGTAAGGGTGGAGTCTGACTGCTCGGTTGAGTCACCCACGTGAAATTATTCTTCACCCGAGAATTAACCCCGCTTTGAAGTGGTATCAGGTTTATGAAATAGGTGAGTTTCCCACTAGAAAAGTCCACCTCAACACCACATTATGTTGAATGATCAAACATTGGGAATTCAGGATCCTTGATGCAACATAATACCAAAGTTGTGATGTAGGCTACTTCCTCTTACCAGCAGAAAAACAGTCCTGTCAGTGAACCTTTAGATGTTCTGTTCAATTAAGCCATCAGAGAACCACAGCCACTAATTTATGACACAAACATTTGTTGATATCTGCAGTACTGCAGCAGTCAATTCTCTGTGGTTAGTGGTTACCAAACATTTAAGTAGATTGTGAGCCTAGAATGCAAACAGTAAATCTCCATTTCAACTGTCCGAACATAAGGTAAGTGAATCCAAAAACACCAGATAGCAAAACAGTGATGTTTTCCCTACGCAGAGAAATCAAACCACCCGATAAAGCAGGGGAAACTTCCCTTTCTTTGCCCATTTTGTTCAATGGACAACAGGCGATTGACCATTTTTTGCAGAATTGGGGTTTTTTTTTTTTTTGGTCCTTTTTACCCACTCTGTTCCAGTCTCTTGTCTCTGTGGAGGTCATATCAAATTTTGACTCCTTAACTGTGTGCTACAGATGGTATAATAATACCAGGTACAGTACTTTACTTAGCAACCAATTTTCATGACTATGCTATAATTTCGTAAACAAATCTGCAATGCTGCTCCCAGTCCTCATTAGAGGAATTCATTTTCTTGTACCGTGTGTGTGTGTGTGTGTGTGTGTGTATAGGTGTGTATTTGTCTGCATGCATGCGTGTGTGTGTATAATAATTGGGCCTACCTGATAGACGATCCCCAGAAGTTCAGCTCAGTGCTCAGGTCTATACTTGGGAGGAGGTCATCAGTGAAGAATAGTTCCTCTGTCTCTTCCTCCTTACTGCCCTCCTCTTCCTCGCCGACTCTCGGGACGCCCTGCTCGGGCTGAGCAGTCAGGGGCTCAGTCAGCACTGATCCATTTTCGGTTTTGCTGTCCCTGCTGTCTTCTGTTTGAATCTCAGTGTAGGCTGAGGCCTGGGAATCCTGAAAACACAATACATTCACCAATGACAAACTACTAAAAAACTCACCTACTGAACTGACTCAAAAGCAAACCAAATGGCCAAAGAAACCCCATTACGGATCACTCAGTGACATAGCTGAAAAAATTTTTACCAGCTCGCATGAACGTTAATCTCACATTACACTGGTTACCTCGTCCGCATTAGAGTCGGTGGGGCAAGTTATTGAAATCGGTGCGGTTTGTTTGTTTGTTTGCGTGTCTGTGTGTTAACAATCTAGCATCTATACGGTCGCACTAATTGACTTCAAACTTTGACAGTAGGTGGGCAATAGCCTGTAGATTTCCTGATGACATTCTGGGGTGATTGGGCTAAGGTCAAGGTCTAGGTCCAGGTCAAGGTCATCCGAAATGTAAAATGTTTTTTTTTGCGATAACTTCCTTCGAATTCATCACATTGACTTCAAACCAAAACGAAAATGGGCATCTTTCAATTCTGCTTCCACCCATATGCTGCATGATGGGGTAGCTTTGATAGTCTCCATAGTGGTTGGGGGTTAGATGTCTGGGGGGTCAAGGTCATTGGTGAAAATAATATATTTTCCATTATATCTCAGAATCAGTTGCAGATAGACGTTTACCATTATGAGCATGGGAAGTCCTATATGGGCTTTTATTTGACATCATGACCTCTGGCCTTGAGTGAATTTGAAAGGTCAAACTGAAGGTCACGGATTTTCAAAGGACTGTAAGTTTAAAACGTTTGTTTGTTGGACCCCCTTGAAAACGAGATGGTTCATCTCAAGGGGCTATCCATTAATAAATTTCAAATAAACGTTTGAGGTCACACTTGTAAAACTGAGTCAATATCAAAAGCACTAAAATAAGTGCTGGCAGGCGAGGTTTGTTTTGCCTGGCAACACTTGTATTTGACATTGCGCCTGGTGTGCAAGTTTACTAACTGAAGAGTAACTGACATTTAATTGTGCCTATTGAGAGACAATAACAAATACCTTTGGCAACAGACTCCAAAATATAGTCACGCACACAATTTTCGCATTATCCAATTACCAATCGTCTTGTATTAGCGACTCAAATCTGTCATTAATTATCTTCAGCTACCAGTAAACGGGGATTTATGTGACGTCTGTGGAGAATCACTGATAATTTGTGAAATCAGATTCATGTCTCAGGCATAAGCAAACAAAGCTTGGGGCCAGAAAGACAAAGCAAGCAATTCCTGAGCCAGAATAGAAAACTATAATGAATTTGTTGAAGAAATTAAATAACCCACAATGTTCAACAGGCACTCTTAAAGGGCAGAGTCTGTAATGAGAGTCACTCCTGCGAAGCTGAAATAAAGTCTCCTGAGCGGCCTCCTCTTCTGTGGTGTGTATAAGAGTGGGTATCAGAAAGGAGTATGGGGGGTTGTGGGCATTATTCAATAGATCATCATTGAGAACGGTTGCTCTCCGTTTTTCTCCAGTTTGAGCGTCTGAGCCCAAAACGCAGGTAATCTCTTACACCAGGTGACCTGGCTCAACCACAACGAGACCTGCATTATGGCAACAACATACACACACCAAGTCTGCTTGTAACAATGGCTCTGTGGAGAAAACGGTTTAATGAAATGGTGTTTTGAGATGTTATGACAGGCTCATGACAAGGGAGTGCCAGGGGTTATTGTGCAAAATTTGAGCTTGTCTTTTAATACACCACAAATTCTAAGTCAACTAAATACTTATTTGACTTATGTACACATCCAGAGTGATAGCGAGTGTTGAGTTTGCTTTAATTATTTACATAGGAAAATTTCTGTGTCTTCATATTGATCCATAATATAAAAGCCGTTGCACAAGCTGCTGGGCCCTGGTGTGTTAAATAATCACTGGATTACAGAATACAGGAGTCAACACTTAGCCACTTAGACCGGGTTTCCAACCATTGGATATTCATATTTGGGGACTATGAAATTAAATTTGAGACAAATGACAAAATAAACTACACAAAATGAAGGAAAACAGACTACTACCCCCTGTAGATGGAGAATGCCATGATTTCTCATTAATGGATTGACTTCACAATGAGCACATTTTACCACCACAGAGGTTACTACTGGAGCCAGTAATTCAATTTTGTGGGTTCTTTCGCTGAGCACTAAAATCTACATCTATCGGTTTTGTCACATATCAGTATTCATTTGAGAGGATGGGGGCTCCAAACTGTTGTGCAAGTGTGCAAGAGATGATGTTCAGAGAGATTGATACAGCAAATCACCGTAAGTTCATTTTTGGGCTGGGCCGCGAATAGCGGCCAGGCCCCTATAAACGTGAATGTCACTGAGTATCTGAGTGACTGACTGACTGACTGACTGCCTGAGTGATCAAGTTCAACGATTGGCTGGCCGGCGGGGAAGAAGTTCAGCAATTGGTCGGCCGGCAGGGAAGAACTTCAACGATTGGTTGGCCGACGATTACCTGGCTGGCTGGCCGGGCGTTTGTCGCTCGTATCTCCTGGGGGGTATTCTACGAAGCAAGTTCAACATAGACAGGCTATATTTGAGTGATCCGGCTCAACAAACCCTGAACTTGCAATCAGAGATAATTGGTGCCACAACGGCGGTTGTAATCTTTCTTCGTTAATCTCCTTTTCGGGCTTTCAACACTGTACGCGCTCTCAAAATGACCAATCGCACGCTGAACGTTCCCTGAGGACATTCTTCCTGATCCAGAATCAGTAACACTGCGGGTTATTTCCCCCCGCGGCCCTCAAGGGCGCCGCCAGTTATTTCCCCCCGCGGCACCAATTTCCACTATTCTGTAGGGCCAGTGTGCACGCATGCGTTGCTCACATAGACAGCATCAAACGGTACTTGCGCTCACCCTCAATCGTCTCAGACCCCTCATCTCATGATCAGTTTTAGTTGCTGTCCGGAATCTGTCACGTACAGGCTGTAACCAGATGTGGCACTCTTGAGCTGCCATCGTCACTCGTGGCTGCCCTAAGCGGGGTCGGTCAGTGACAGTGCCTGTGTTCCATTCTCGGATAGACAGCCGACTGATTGTTGAATGGTGACAGTGCAAATGACGCACCACCTCCCGGTGGCTGAGATCTGCCCGTAACATGCCAAAGGCTCTTTTTCTCTCTCCTGTGTCACAAGCCATTCCATTTTCTTGATGCAGTAGCATTTTTCATTTTTTTTGTTGGCTTGATGTAGGCTATTGACCACACCAAAAAGAACAAGTCAAGTGTCACTGTACACATCACGAACAGCTCATTGTTTATTATTACTGAAGTGCTAGGCGCGTGCACGTGGTGCTCGTCAGGATTACAATACTATGCGCATTTCTTTATTTCCTCTCGTGCCTCACTGGAAAAGCAATAAAAATCAATCGATTCTTCAATTTGCCGCAAATACAGCATATACCACACCTGTGCGTTTTTAATGGCGCTGAGTACACATACATACTTTACCTGCTATCTACATCTGTTGCTGCTGTCTCTCTCAAATTCACATTCACAAAATCAATAACTGCTACCCTTACTCTAGCTCTTTGTCTATTCAAATGTATAACTTGCTTTTGATATGTTTTCCTTACTCAAGACCCCCCACCTCCTACTCCCTCACACCCTCTCACTCACTCCCACTCCCTCACTCACACTCCCACTCTCACACTCACTCACACCCTCACTTTTTCACACTCTCACTCTCACACTCTCCCCACCCACTTTGTAAATAATTTATCAACTCCAGCTCATTACTAAACTTGCACTTCATTTTTGCCCCATTTAGCACCATTTTCTTGGGCCCACATTCTCATACAGCACTTGGCGGCCCAGCCATATACTAGGTTGCACCTAGTCTTGTTGTTTCAATACATACCTCTCATCTCATGTTCGATTAAACTCATTAGCTGAATAGTTCATCAGCGCACTTTGAAAAGGAAATACCTTGTAAATAGATGACAATTTAGCCAAACGTTGAGGACTACATATGTCCACATTGTGGTAAAACTTCAGTGTTCCTTTAATGGTAGCATAGTCTAAGAGGCACTAAATGTTACCCATCCCGGGTGTATTTAATACAGACCATTTAACTGTGTAGCAGAACATATACTGGATCATCCACTGCAAATATTGACCCTTAGCTTCCTATGTCATTAATCAACGGACAACCAACTGCACCATAAACCCTCGCTCTAACCATGCTTATGTAACTAAGTGAAAATAAATAAATAAATACATAAATAATGGCACCTAGTGTCCATGCAAATTAAGGCATTTACATCACCAATGACACCTTGCCTGCTTGCTACTGGCAATGACACATTCAACTCACAAAAACATGAGACCAGTGGAAATGCCACTCAACAAAGGCTATTTGGTGAAAAGACACAACCTTTGGCTTAATTCAAATATGGCACACATCAGACTATTCTGTTTCAAGAATACTGAAAGGTTTCCAAAAAGATCAAATGCATCAAAATGAACAATTTTTAAGACAAAACAATTCTTCAAATAATTATAAGCAGTGCTTAAAGAACAAATTCATCAAATCGTCTCAAATAAAAACTAATCTGGTATACGTTCGACCAAACAGTTCATGAACAGTATCCTGCTGATTAAATGGCTCAAATTTGCCAATTATCAGATGTAACGTATCAGATGTGACGTAACGGGAGGTGTTCCTAATGTGGAGGTCCAGCCAAAAACAATAGGACAACAAGATGTTGTCAAAGAATATTATTTCCATATGTAAATTGATGAAAACAAATATTTTTCACATCAGAGGCATTAAAGGAATACCGTGACAATCAGCCCGTAGGCATGGTGCACCAGAACTACTTACTGAGAGTTTTAGTGGGCCATGATGAGGAAAGGCCTCCGAAAATAGGTAGTCTACGTACATCATGACAAAATGAGACCTTTAGAGCCTATTAATTCTGATTCCATAGTGCATACTCGACAAATAACACGGCCCATGCAAGTCAAATGAGGCCCCGTTTGAACAGCTGGGACGCTATTCCCAAAATCACACATGCTAACTTACATAGTTGGAACCATTGACTGTGAATGGACGAACTAAGTAAGTTGCTAACATATTTAGGAACTATGCTTTTGGGAAATGTGCCCCTGGCTGACTAGCATGCTTAAGCTATTAATGTAAGTTACTCGTGTAACAGTTGTCATGCAAACCTGAATTAATTGATTTAACGGCAAAAAGCGTTAGCATGCTAGCAAGCAAAATTTTCATCCCATTGACTTGAACAGACTAGAAGCTTATGCTTTTTTCATTCTCCAATTGCAGCTCTCGGTCTCATTCTGGCTTTGCTATCATGGCCGAAGTTTCCATTTTATTAAAAGGTCTCGTGGTGAAAGATGGATCTAGTTTCATTTAGAGTCATTTTTTGAATAAAATAGTTTCCGCAATTATTTTAGGATGGGCTTATTAAGCAGCTCCCTGGGCTTATTAACTGGCTTTTCTGAGTACAAAATAGATGGGGAAATTTTTGGACTGGAGCAGTTTGGGCTTGGCTTATCAACCAATGGCTTATTTAGTGGCGATTTCAATAATTACTAACCAACAGTGATATCCAGACTACTCCCTGAGACCCGGAATCTGGCTGATAAAAGCAGTCATCAGTGAAGTGTTTAGAGCAGATCCCCAATCCTGATCCGGGCTCCATGAAATCCACTTGTTTCCTCCTAACAAAATCCACCTATGCCTTATAAAATTTTGTGGGGTCTCTTTGGAAATTTATGGACCATGATGCCTCTGCTTACATTGACCTTATTGTTGCAGCTGTAAACAAGGCAGATATTTGGCATTGTCCCTAGGTAATAATACACAATAATGAATCACGGAGTCCAATGACATTGACTATTGTTCTCTGCCATTGGCTAGATACCTCCTGTGACTTAATTGCCGAAGATAGCAGAGCGAGGTCTTTGACACGAACATTGCGCGGCACCAGCTTTATTCAACAAAACACACCCTAATGCACAGTTCAACCCTCTGTGTTGCAAATGGATTTATGGCAAAGCACAAAAATACCAAACTGGGTTACAGTGATAAATATCCCGTTTACAACAGATGAAATTGGAAATAATGTTACCACAACTTACATTTCTGTTTGCAGAGGCACAAAAATAGAGCCATAAGTCTTAAAAATCTTCATCTATTTTTTTTGCTCTCAAGTAGGAAATATGGTTTCGGCTATTTTACAAATATTAGATGTTTTATGGATGCTCAATTTTATTGCCCCATACACAAATTCTTGTAATGAATTAAAAATTCTCAGCTCAATGGATATTTATGTCTAAAAAGTTAGCAATAAAATGTGAAGTATAAAGATAAGGCAGAACATCTTGTCCAGATTTTGACCTTTTTATTTTTTATTTATTCCTTTATTTTTGCTATCTGTCACAGACCACAGCAGCTCATATTGAACAGTGTAGTTCAATGTCCTGATACGGGGGAAAACCTCACACCTCTGTCGCCAGCTCATCGATTGGCAGATGGGGCGACTGATCTGCAAGACCTTCAGACCTACACATCATGGCATCACAGGGGATCAGGTTCCGCACACACTGCTGCAGCCACCATGCTCCAACATTACAACTAACATTATAGCACGCCAGCCCTCCACCCAGATTGTATCCCTGTTACACCCAAACTGTGCACATATTATATATTATAATCAGGATTTCCATCTAGTATCAATTAGTCCTGGTCAATTTTCTCTCTCTCTCTCTCTCTCTCACACACACACACACACACACAAAAAAAAAAAAAACATACGCGAGTGCACGTGCCCAAGCCGCATACATTCTCTTTCACACACACACACACACACACACAAACAGTGTACAACTTTGACCCTGAAATGATTGAACTGATTAATTTGTATGACATGAATCGGTACAATAAAAATTTAAGTGTTGACCACTGGATTTTCTTCATGAGATTTAAACAGTGGTTGATATTCACATAGAGATTAAAAAATGCATAAATTCTTTATGCGCCCACTGTAAAACTTTCAGTGCTGATGTCACACCTGGTCTCAAACACACTTCTACTGTTGTCCGACGAACATGTCAGCACAAAGGAAATCACTACATGGCAGCAAAACAGTAGCACAACAGAGAGTTAAACAATGAATGCAGCTGACACATCATTTTCTCTGTTGTGGTTCAGTTCTTTATGTAACATAAAGAACCTGTCTTTGTGAATTTAACTTACGCTTTGAGAGATTAAGTTGGGTGGGGACCATTAAATAATAATAGGGTCGTACTGTCCTTATCAGCCTCTCACTCACCCGCCTGGATTCTTCCACATGACATCACACTAACTCACTCAACAACGAACTGTCCACACTTCAGCAAGTAAAGAGTGAACCAACAAAACACTTACTCAAAATATTTAGTAATTCCACTGTACAACAGCACTCAACTGTAAATTGGACAAAAGCATGCAACCTTACAAAGCCATTAAAATTCAGCCTCTGGCACAAAGTCCCATACGATGAAAACTAACACCCATAACAGTGTGTAACCTTACAGTACAATCCCAACATGGAAAAAGTTATGACTGTATGGAAAATGAACATATTAGCACAGAAAGCAGTGATTTCTAAATTTACTTAGTCTAACATTTGATTCCAAATGGTGTGAAATAAAGATATTTGCGCATACACATTCCTTCTTGCTGTTTAGGCCTGCAAAGCATTTCAAAAAGAGTTGGATCGGGGGAAATTTTGGAAGAGTAATAAAGTGAAGAAAACAATAACAAATTGATTTGAAACAGCTGATTTCAGCAGGCGATTGCAATAATGATTTGGGGCGAAAACAGCATTCAGGAATGGCCAAGACCTTCAGGAGCAAAGAACGGCTCAGGATTTCTATTTAGCCCGCAAATGCACAAGAAAATTATTGAAAGTCTTAAGAGCAATGCTCCTCAAAGAGAGATAGAAGGAGATTTGAATATTTCATCCTACATGGTGCATAATATAATTAAAAGATAATTGGAATCTGGAGGGATTTCTTTGTGTAAAACACTTAGGGCGCAAGCCTAAGATGAATACCCATGATTTCCATTCACTTAGTCGACTCTGCTTCAATAACTGTTATTTATGTATGAGTGATATGAGCACATGGGTTTAGGATTACATCGGCAAACCTTTTTTTAAGTACTACAATACATAGTTACATTCACAAATGCTAGTTAAAACTTCACCAAGCAAAAAGCAAGCCTTATATTCATAGTGTCCAGTAATGCTTTCGACTACTCTGGACTCAGAGGCTTCTGCAGTGGGCCCTAGCACACTAGAGACTGTGTGTAGTGGTCAGACGAATCAATATATCAGTTTTTTTTTCTGATTAAACAGACGCTACATGTGCACTAGACCAAGGAAGGAAAGGACCATCCAGATTGTCGCTAGCAGCATGTCTAAAAAGGTTTACTCTTTCACAGGGCTGTACAGTGCGACATGAAAATTGGTCCGTGCGATGAATGAATGAACTGTTGTAGCACCGGTGCGATGAGAGACAGCGGTGTTGTGTGTGTGCAAGAGAGCGAGACGTGAAACAATGACACCTCGCTAATGTATTTGGTAGTTGTAGTCTGTCATATGATTAAGAGACACGATCCCACCTGCCTATCCAACACCCTTTCCCACAATTCCTCCACTGAACACAGTCGTATGAATACACCAGTGACGTGCAGTCGGAGGTTAGCTAGGTGAGGCAGAATCCTCACCGTAAAGCGAACGATTACTCCCCTTTGCTTGATTAGCAATCAGACGATTTACTAATTTAGTAAGACTAAGACTATTCGACAGAATGACGGGCCAGTTCAAGTTTCCGCGGCGTTACTGCTCAGTACATCGAACCTGAAATGCTCACGAAACTGCAGATTAGAGCGTACTTGCTTACAGGAAGCCGAAGTAAGCAATTCCATTCAGTTCTTATGCTGGATCAATATGCAATATATTCCCATTAAAATACAAATTTTTTAAAGCCCAATCAAAAAAATGGGGCGTTTATTTTCAGTCTTCTTTCATAATCCGATGAACAAAAGTTTAAAATAATACACGAAATTATCGAGAGAGCTGAGATTTTTTCTGTTGATTAAACATTTCCACCCTTGCTGTCTTGAATTGAAGTGTATACGTCAATGAATCTTTTTGTCGTCATCACCTATCAGTTTACAGGCTTCCTATAGGCTTGGATTTAATGGTTTTGATCGTCAATCAGGTATAGTACGTGGGAACAGGCTGACAAAATCCAGCGATAAAAGGTTAGGCCACTGCCTCACATCACTGCACGTCTCAGGAATACACTAATAAATAACAGCATGTATAAACAGTAATACAGTATGTATATATAAACGGTGTGCACCGAATGCATAAATACTTAAATAAGTAGTATAAATATCAAATAATGGGGACTGGGGAGGTCCGTTTAATGTTAATGCAAATTACTTAAAATTGTATGAATTTAAAGAATTCCAAGACCTTGAAAGTACTTCAATTTACAAAAAGATTATTAATATTTTATATGTCTTTAAATGATAGACTGCACTATTTATGGTTGGATTTAGAGATGTAACAGATGCTTTTATTGTGCTACAAGTTTTTGTCTTGTGCTACAAGACTATGAACCTCTGGAGCACCAGTGCGATGAGCAGAAAAAGTAAATGTACAGCCCTGTTTCATGGTATAGTTTCTGTCAGTGCGCTTGGCAATTTGGTAACTTGCACTCCTGTGAAAGCAACATAAATGCTGAAAAGGGAACCGAAAATTTGGAGCAAAATATTCTGCCTTTAGGACAACATCTTAGCTAGCGATGTCTATGCACATTTCAACACGATAACACAAAACTACATTCTGAATGCATAAAAAGGCATAGCTAAGTAAAAAGAGGATGTGAGCACTGGACTGGCCTGCCTGCAGTCCTGCCTTGTCCCCAATAGAGATCAGGTGGCACACTTTGGAATGCAAATGCAACAAAAAAGACCTTGTACTGTTACTCACATTAGTCACTCACATGTTACTCACACATGTTTGCAGGAGGAAGGAGACAACATTACTCCTGAAACACCTAATCACTTGGTTTCTTCAGTCCCTAAAGGATTTTAAGTGTTGTGAAAAATACTGTAATGTTCTGACTTTTTTTGTAATATGTCTCAAGAATCAAAACTGATATGCATCTACCTTTCAAAAACTCAATAAAATTAATGCGGTGAAACATTAAATAATGTGCTGTTGTGTTATTTTCAGCATTAATACAGGTCAAAGGTAATTTATAAATCACTGCTTTTACAATCAATTGGAAGATACCATCCCAACTTTTTCCGATGTGGGGTTGTAAAAAAAAGCCCTAAACAACTTTGTGCAAGTATGCTAATTGGTTTAACACACACAAAGCAATGCTTTCCAACAGACTGTCATCCAACTGAATAGTCAGTTAGGGAGTTGGGGTTGTTGGAGCAATTTTCTGGGCCCTTGCCTTTGTTGGTTGTCTTTCTTAGGGTCACCCCTGTGAGGACGGAGCAGAAGACCCCCCAGGCCATTAAGACCGGATGGGGTCCCCACCCCCCTTTTCAGTTTTGGGGAACCACAAAATTCTCCATGTGGTCATCTACTGACAACAATTAATTGATGTAAGAAGTGCAGCTGTCCACAGAAATCATTGGCTCTCAGTTATCACAAAAAATGACAGGCAGGTTGTCTAGTAACATCCTGACAACCCATTCCTTTTACTCTAGACTTGTATAAGCAGAGACTGCAAAAAAAAAAAAAAAAAAAAAACGATCCTGACAGGTATCTTTGTTTTACAGTTACACAACAAATCTTTTCTGAATTAACTTTTTGCAAAATACGACCAAAATGGTCGCCAATGAGATGAGACCGTCTGATTCACCCAAAATGTAATTTCTTTCAAGTAAGCAAGCAAGACTAGAGCATTTAAGACAAACTTTCATTAGAGTCTGTCAACAACAGCAAGAACAAAAGCAGCGAAAAGCACAAACTCGACAGCATACAGCCATGTGTGGACGGAGCTGATCTCTAGCAGTAAAAGGCCATGAGCGGACCATGCTTATGTTTTCAAGAGGATCTACAGTGGGCTGGACTCCTGACCTGGGGCCTCCATTAAGCTGCTTTCACACCGGATGCGAAACAAATTGTTTCGCACGACAGATTACATTCAAAGTCAATGCACAGACGCCAATACACGCGTTTCGGGTGTATTCGCGTCTTTGCATTGACAGATTTAGGCAGAGAGGCAGACTCCCCGACCCCCCCCCACTCCCCTCTTCACCCCAGTCCGAAAAGCATATTATAAAATCCCACTCCAGCAACAGGGCACCTCTCCCCGGCAGGGTAAAGTTACTGTGGGAGTGGCAGTTACCCCACTCCCATGCTCACAGAGAGAATTCACAGACAGCTGTGAACTGTTATACCCTCACAAGACATGCACATGTAATACTTACATGCATTTGCACACACACACATGCACGCGCACACACACACACACACACACACACACACACACACACTCATGCAAATACACAAAGCTCGAGACAAATTCCCTCCCTGCACTCACATAAATTCACATTACTTCAATCACTATCTCAACATGCACATTATAGCATGTATATTAACCCAACGTTTACGAAAAGAGACTAACTGGACATGTGCGCAAACACAGAACACGCATATTGTTATTGAACACTCACACCCAAATATACACTGCTTTTCCATCACGCACAAAGTCCTGGATGAAATCCCTTCCTATCCACACGTACTGTCCACCCTTAGTGATTACAATATCATGAGCTTACTATCTTACTATGCACACCGTAACACTCGCTGACATTGACCATATGCTCACACAAAGCATGCTTACATTCCTTGGTGCAAATATATACTTATGCACATTCATATGACAAACACAGTCATGCAAAGTGACTCACTGAAAAAGTAAACACACACACATACACATACAGAAAGCATTCAAATTAAATGCACTCTCACCGACAAACTAAGTAGCTAGACATAGACATACACACTGACATACAGACAGATACAGAACACGCTGAATAAACTTGGAAACTTAGAGTTAACAGGCACACATGGTAGTAGGAATACACACTTAAATTCTGTCCTTCACCCCGAATGTCCTCTCTGTATAAAAGTCTGAGATTTCCACACTCACCCCGGCTGATATAAACAGTCTGTGCCGGAGGGATGGACAGACGTGTTCACTGCTGCTTGTCTGAGCTTAGCAATTGTAGCTCACAAATCACAATCCCTCTTGGCAGTATGTGTTTGGCAGGAGCAGAGATCACAAGCGCACTGCAACACGCGCGACCGCTGTCCGTGCACTCCTGAGTCAGCGCCCTCGTCCTGCTGCTGTTAAATTTCCATTACCCTGCCGACCTGTGACGCGCTGGCGAGCGTAATCGGCTGTAAGAGAGCGCAGGTGGGGCTCCCCTCTCTCCTGGGACAGCGACTGAGAAACAGCCTGGCGACTGAGTGTCCGGTGACGACGGTTTGCCTCTGAACTGCAGCTCACACGGGGCATGTGTGAACTTCCCTCCCCTGCTCTCAAGACTTCCCACACAACAGCCTGACCCCTCCCCCTGCCTCTCCCTCTGTCTCTTCCTCTCTGTCTCCCTCCCTCCCTCTCGCAGTCACTTCCTGGTCTCAGACTGAAGGCTCTCTCTCTCTCTCTCTCTCTCTCTCACTCACTCACTCCACTCTCTCTCCACTCCACTGCAGGTGAATGCTGGGAAATAGGCCAAAGGTCAACCTAACAGCCTCCCTCCACAGGGTTTGGGTTTCAAACAAGAGGATTTAGCCACTGCTCTGACCAAGAAATTACACACAAGTTCATGAGAGCGTATGTGCATGCACAAACACATGGATATTGCGCATATATACGTAGGCTGCACAGACAGAGTCACACCCAGGCTGCATGCGCAAGCAAACACACACAGACACACATACACCTTGCTTCAGCTTCAGGAATGTATGCTCAGAGTCCAAATCAGTCTAACCTGTGATTACTTCTGAGCACACACTTCATACTTCTGTGCAGCATGTGCATGCAATTATAGATGAGTGTATGCGCACGTGTGTGTGTATGTGTGAGTGAGTATCTGCGCACACAGCGTGCACAAGTACTAAATGTATTTTGCCAGGGAAAAATTTTTGTTCACCCACAATTTTTATCTAGGTAAAGATGGAAAAAAGAAATACAAAAACCTTTTTGTTTTACATTATATAAGCCTCAGATTGATCATAAGTTCCACCTTTTGCCATAATAATTGCTGATCATATTTGAGGAATCCTTGAGCAGAAGCAGTCTAGTGGCTCACAGCCAAAACCTCTGGGGAAATTCCCACAGATGAGCTGCACTTGGGGGCTGTTTCCTCTGAGCTGTTCCATCCAGTGTGTCCCAGTGTCGCTTTATTTCTCTCTCCTCATTGGAAAGTAGTAATCAGAGGTTTTCCTGTTTATTTGACCGATTAACACCGAAATGTATACTCTAAAAAATAAGGATTCATTGGGGTTCTATATGAAACCCCATGGTTCCATGACTCTTAGCAGAGAATCCCTCTCCAAAAATAAATAAATAAATAAATGTTTAAAAAAGTTTGGTTTAGAACCCTGCAATAACAAAGAAACATTTTTGTTGAAATGGTTAATTTACCATGAACAAGGCGTAAAATGACTGGAATACCAACAATCAAAACCAGATTAATATTGAATCTACCCAATGAACCAGAAAATGTATTTCGTGTTATAAGCCTATAATTCAGAGAGATTTATTCAGGTCTAATTCACATCATTATAACATAACATGACCCGTCATTTCTTTTGTATGAACCAATAGGCTACATTATCGCTAAAATGAATTTGCGTTTAATTTCACCAAAATGTGCTGTGTTCCGCCCTTCACAATCATGAAATATTGCTGGATGTTATCGGCTCTCGATAGATACAGCCGGCAACAACGGGATCGCCCACAAAAGTCACATCCGGTAGAGCCGAGGGGGAAAACAAACCGGTCTCCGCCATTAGCCATAATGCCGGAGAGTTGCTGTGTGCCCTTTTGCACCGCAAATAAACAAAACAATCACCAATTAAAGTTTTACATTTTACCAAATAATAAAATGGAACCACAAAGGAGGACAAAACGGCTTCAAGCTATCAGAAGAGAGGACGAGTTTGGCAGATTATGGGGGGACCCAACAACAGAACGTGTATGTCTGCAGGCCACTGAGTCGGATCATTCGCCCAGTCTTTTAAAACGTGTGGACAACAATCCAACCCCAGTATATTTAATTTTTTAATATATCAATCCTTTACAGCAGGCAATAGCGACTCAAAGTACGTCATGACAACTTCTTAGCGTTAGCAAGACAAGTTTAAATTCCGCGTTTTTACAGTATAGCGGACGGGGGGTTGTTTTCCCCCTCGGCTCTAACCGGATGTGACGTTTGTGGGCGTTCCCATTGTTGCCGACTGTATCTATTCAGAGCGCTGCAACACTGCAGCGGGAACCGGGTACTTCTGCCCTAGCAGAGGACAAGCTTATCGAGGCAACTGTCGCAGATAACAAACAACCTCCAGGAAAGTTCAGGTAAATATAGTATATTTATGACCAGCATTTACGGTGAACTAGCCATTTAGTTGTAAGTATGTTAAGTTAGCTGTGTATAGATTTTATGGTAGATAGGCAGATTTCTAAGTCCGGGCACTTACTCAACTTCTGGCGGTCATCGTCGTTTTATTTCCAACAGTCATGTTCACAAGGCAAGTACTGTTAAATTACACTTATTTGAGAAGTCAAATACAATGTTTCAATGAGATGTGTTGATAATTTTGGAAATATATCGATAATTTATATGCTCAGGAACGAAAAGGCAACCAAACTCCAAAGAGTCCACTAAGGGAGACAGCTGTTTAAAATTGAAAGGTTGTTGCGTAACCCGTCGTCTGACATCTAATCAATTGATAATGTTGCTAGCTAGCTGGCTAACAAAGCTAAAACCACCCAGTGAAAATAGAGCTTTTTTATGTCAAAGTTATATGGCCTATTGTAAGTTTGAGGGGGCGCTGGGAAAAAAAAAAAAAAAAAAAAACAGCTGCAAGCTGAGGTGAAAGCTTGGTCACAGTTAAAAACACGCAGATTCAGCATGGCAAAAACAGGACAGCTTTAAATGAAAAGTGCAATTAATTATGAGTAGAGCAAGACAAATTATGACAGATTTGAGTGTTATTTCTGAGAACCCCTTAATGGTTCAATATAAAAATCATTTGGTTTGGCTTCAAAGAAGATGAACTCTTTCAAATGGTTCTCAATAGATCCTTTTAGGGGTGCCATATATGAAGCAAGTGGTAGAACCATATTTGGTTCTATATGGAACCAAACCAGCGTGGGACATTATTGTGTGAAATAATATATTCTTTTTGACTTGCCACTGCTCAAGTCTTACCTTGTGTCATTTTAGGTCATTTATGTGAGGTAAAACTACTTACATATCACTAAATATGAATAAAAGCATGACTAAAGTGGACAAATCTTTTGACCAGTAGCATATATGCATTTCAGTCCCTAACTGATGAATGTTGCTCCATCTCCTAGAAAACATGCAAATGCTTGTACAGCCAAAAGTGACATCGACTAAGTGCCAAAAAAAAAAAAAAACTTAATGACACACAGAGTAGGGTGTTGGCACATGGCTCATTACTCAAGTCATTACTCAGGTGTCCTGTCATTGGTTCTTTCTGCACCACACCCCGCATGCTCTGAATTACAGTACTTATGGCTGGTACACTGTGAGCTCCAGTGCTGCCAAACTTCTGCCCACAACATTCAGGCCATGGTTCGCCTTCAGAATGTAACCGCACCAACGTCTGTAGAATAGCAAACAAACCGGCAGTCAGAGCAGTACCTCAGGTTTCACGTCTTGCTCAGCGGGAAGTAGCACAACATTGTCTGAGGCGCCCTCTTGTGGCTGAAACACAGAGCGGCCATACATCATTTATTGCTGTAGAATGTTAATAAAAACAAGAAAGACTCCGGAAAGAGGCAGGACTGAAAGGCATCATTGATTCATTCCATATCCTTTCATCAAACAACAGGGCTGTTTATGGAGTTACGTCGAAAGCACAGAAAATCACTTCATTGAAACTGTCCATGGCTTGTATCATCCGAGAACTGGCTCACGCATAAACACATAACAGCAAAAGCTGTTCACACAGCACTGGAATGCTAGCTATTCTGAGCATTATGGAAAAGCTTATATAGCAGTTTTGTATTCTCACAACACTGGTGCTCAAGTGCTGTTGCGCGGCCAAAGAATATTGTTCAAAAACCAAATACAATTATTTGGAAGAGGTGACAAGGCAACAATTTGTCAAACCGTACAAAGCTTCCACTTCATTAAAATGCCACAGAGTTCTCATTCTCAGAGGATTAATATGAAATAGAAAAATACAAAGCCCATTAGAGAACATGAGCCTGGCTCTGATCACTGCAAACAGACATGCTGGAGTTGACGTGTTAGTGTCCGTGCAACAAAGCGTTAGTTCGAGTCAGGACGAGGCTTTTCACTTCTGTCATCTTACCGGACCCTCTGCTGTGCTGTTCTCATTTCCCATCCCTTCCCGAGGTCGCGGGAGAAACCCGACTCACAGCGGTTCCTGACTTAGGTCAAAATGCTGCAAGAAACCAATGCAGTACTACCATTACTGCAGAACACAGACAGCCAAAACAATCTGGAAACTTCCATGTGCCGAATTCCCACACCAACGTTATGTGAGGGAGGGAGAGTGTGAGCGTGTGCTCGTGTTTTGTCATGTGGTGAGATTAGGGGCCTGTGATGTAAGAGGTCTCTTATGGGGCAAAGGTTAGAGCTCACCCTATCG
This sequence comes from Gymnothorax javanicus, assembly GCA_029692085.1. Classification (NCBI taxonomy): domain Eukaryota; kingdom Metazoa; phylum Chordata; class Actinopteri; order Anguilliformes; family Muraenidae; genus Gymnothorax; species Gymnothorax javanicus. Next base: position 28,723,510 of record CM056208.1, on the reverse strand, counting down.
CAGGCCCCAGCTCAATAAAGCGTCCCCCTATGAGGAATTCAGACACCCCCAACTGGTACAAGGGTTTAGGAGATGCACAGGAATGTCATTGTCAATGTACCATATAGGATTGGGGAAAGTTTCAGTCTGTTGGGGATGGGCTCCCAGAATTCTATGAGATGGACTACAATTCACTGTGGACTGCTCTATTGCAACTCCTGATTTGGTTTGTACGGGAGCTAAACCTGAATGTTTGCATGTATGTACATAAGTATTCATGTACACAGTATTGTCCACAATTATTCACTCTGCCAATATGCATAGGAATGTAATCCCTTTATATTACTCTATCTATGTAAGTGTCCCCATATTTCAGCTTATAGTATTCCCCACAACCTCATATTATGCTCCGTGCAAACATTGGACATTCTCAAGTCATATTTGATACCCCCATTGCTCCAAAAACAGAGAGAGAGGTGTGTGAGTGTATCTCACATTGCAAAACAGAGTGGCCACAAATGACCGGGAAACCACCCAGGAGGTTTTGCTTTCCCAAACAAAGAAGTAGGGATTGCTTAGAGTTCATTTCTTGGGTCTAACTCTAACACAGGCCACTCCCCCTTTCCAACACTTCTACCCAATCACACGCAAACAAACCAGCAGGGGAGGAGACTAACGGCATCTCTGAAGCAGTTGTCACGTAACAAGACCTTTAAATTGAACCGAGCCGGAAAGGCGCAGCTCCGCAGCATTTTGAAGCAGCTCTTAATGAAGGCCATATGAGCTGAGGGTAAACAGACCATCTCCAGTGGCAAGTCAAGCAGTCATGTGCAGTCATGTCTTTTGACTCCCGTTCTCCCTCTGGAGAGAACTGTTCAGTCCAAGGGCAGCCAAACTGAATATCTCAACTGCCTGTTCGGCTAAATTAATTGTTTATCAATACACAGCACGGCCTGCACACTAGTTGCTCAAATTTTGCCTCTTACCTACTGACTTCTTGCCAGAGACTGCAGGTAGTTGCCAGATTTGTTGCACAGGGTATAAAATGCGGCAGTGTATCTACAGTAAATCTGAGTTTACCGTACAGCTGCTGTATCTCAGGTCAAGAGTCCTCTCCTCATTTCCCAGCTCAAGTCCGTATTGAACCAACTTTTAAGACGGAAAAAAAAAAATGGGATGAACTTGGTATTCATCTCAAATACTGAGCGTATGCACATCAAAAATAAGTGGTTAGAGCACTTAAAGCACACACACACACACACACACTCACACACACGCACACAAATGCACGCACGCATGCACAAATGTTTGTATTGTGAGGACATTGTATTAACTGACATGCATTCGCATAGCCTGTCTTGAACCATAACCATAACCAAATTAGGCCTTACTCAAACCTTAACCTAGCCCCATCAGCCAAAATTGTCCATAATCCTCTGCAAGGGTCACCCAAAATGTCCTTACAACCCCAAATGTCATCAGAATGGTTTGTAAAGAGTTGGTTCTCACAAGTATATACAGGGTCGAAGAGTTAGGCTTTCCAGGACTGCTGGGCAGTGCACGCACGCACACACACACACACACACACATGTTCTCTGCAGGCCACACACACACACACACACACACACACACATCTGCAGCCTTACAGATTAGGCCTCACTGTTAGCAGCAGTGTAGAAGTTTCTATTGGCTAATGAGGAAAAACCACACCCTCAATGTTCATAACAATCAGATAACAGACCATAGCACAGTAATGTATGTCCTACTGTACTATACTCAGTAATATTTTTCAGGAGGGCCAGAATTTCCCCATGCCTTTTGATGACATAATCAGTTTGCTGCATCCTCACCTATTCTGCATGGTTGTCCTCTCCCTTTGCAAGCTGGACAACTGGAAATGTACATCATGACATTCTTGCACAGCTTCAAATGTGTCAGAATCAGATATGAGTGCGGAGTTGTTTCACGTGGAAACTAAGCTCTCTTAACTTGCTTTTTTCTCCCATGATTGGCATAAAGCCAATGCCCTCCTGCTTCCTTTCACTTTTATGTTGCATGTTTCCAGACTTGTCTGATAACCAGTGGCCAAATGGACTTGCCTGGAAATTGACTTTTTGATATTAATCTAATGCTACCACTTGAAAGCAGGTTTTTAAAGACTGTAGGCGACACTAAAGAGCAGATAAATAGTCCCTCTGCCAGTACCACAGTCCACAGAGAACGTGTTTTTGTGTATTGTTTAAAACTCTCTTCCTTAATGTTTTTGTACTTCATACCATCTTATTAAGTTATCTCCTGCACGTGTACAGTGGTTTCTTGGGTGGGGTTTGCTTCCACATTATCAGCCCAGCACTGGGCGTCCTTACATCACCCAGTAGGTACTCTACAGTGATCTCTCCGCAGCAATGCTAACTGTGCCTACAGCTTGGCTTTCCTATATGACCCCCTAGCAAATTATTCCAATGCGTTCAAAGCTCAAAAAATGTTTCTGAAGTAATCTCCAAATAAATTGGACAGCTAAGTTATAGACACTGTACTGCAGTGACTGCTCCTCCCAGACTTTTCCCTAACTACACACTGTAAACCCAGATAATGTGGTGCTCTCAATTGTTACGTGGAAAGGAATTACCTCAAAAAAATAGTGAATGCCAGATTTTCAAGGGGCCTCTGGGTGGCTCACAGCGAAGATGTTCGTCTGAGAGCCCTGTGGTCATGTGTTCATATCCCAGCCATGCTATTACCAGCTATGGTTGGAGGTCTGCATGGGCGAGGCAACAATTGACATGCCTTTCTGGGGATAATAGAGGTTAACCTGTTAGGAACTCTGTTGCCCGTCCATGGGCAATTCCCCTTTAAAAAACCAGTAATAAGTATTGTATTGGTTGTTTTAAACATTTCAAGGGGTTATCTGTTACCATAAGTCCCTAATCTGCATAATTTCATGGTAATATAGAGGTCTTGGCCTTGTAATTTGGGCATGCAATTCTAGGCGGAATTGTCAAAAAAAGCCCAAGATGTTAAGCTGGTTAAATTTGGTTAGTTTGTCACTCTGTAGCGACCACCTCTGTTCGACCAGGTTCGTGTAGCTGTACAAACTAAATTGTACATTGAATACGTGATCCTCGGACTGCATAGGCAGCGTGTAATTGGTGGTGCGACACCATAGTCTTTAGAAGCCAGGGGTAGTCGCACGTGAGTCAGAGAAACTACGTGCCACGGCAACTTCCTCCTGAGTTAATGAGAGCTGGTCACTTTGCAGTGGGCTAAACAGTTCGGCTGTGTTCAGGGTGGGGAAAAAAGGGGAAAAATAAAAAGAAATTAATAAAGAAAAATAACATATCAAAGTTTTTACCTTATTTTATTTAAGTACCATCCATATGATGCAATTACGTTGGCTTACACAATTATTTTGAGGTAATAAGTTTCCTCAAAGCATTTAAGTTTACCACATTATCTGGGTTTACAGTGCTGTAGTGATGATTCGGTTTCCCCTGAGACATGACTGTTCTGACTCAGGAGGGTACTGATGGTAATATGAGCACAACTTTTGCTTAAATAATTCCACTATTGACAAAATATCCTAGCTCTGACTGTGAAATTAATTGTGTAATATTTGACTTTAATGAAATTGTGTTTGAAAGATGCTTGATAAAAAGAATATTTAAAATATTGGTTCACAAATGGGCTCTATTAAAAACCCACATTGGTTCATATTCCTGTATACATGATACATTTGCAGCGCACTCAAGGCAGAAGAAGTACGCACGCACTTATCCAAAACACCTGGCTACTGCTGAAGATGCAGCTCATTTGATACCCTTTGCATAAATTTATTTTTGCAGTAGCAATTGTACTATACTAAATGCTATTGCAATTTTGCTACTTCATTTCTCACAACATGGAAGACATGAGAGAAAGACAATGCTACACATCCCTAGCTTATAGTTTAATGCTCCATGAGAACACCTGCAAACTGTGGATGAAAGTTTTGCTTTAATTCTGGCAGCTCTGAGAGTTTTCCAGCCCTGCCTGACCCGTTCAATGGTCCTGACAGAGCCAGTGTCCCTCAACTTATCAGCAACCAATTTAAATAAATCACTGTTACGAAGTTTCCACTGTTTTTTTAAGTTAATCTCTCACAAGAAACAGGAAAAGAAATGGGTGACCTCATCTTCCCAAAAATGTAAACTTTTCCCGTTCTGCGCCAAGGTCTTTAAGGAATGACTTATAACCTTTCCCATGATACCTTTAGAATTGCACAAGCTCAGACTGTGTAACCAGAGTAAGGTGCATATATGTCCAAATATTGTGGATATTTTAGGCTTAAGCCAGCTATCTTATTCGGGTTTCTCATAACCGGAATAAGGGCTTAATCGGGTAATGCTTGCAGTAGTAGGATGTTTACATGGGTCTCTGCATTACCGGAATACTTCAGTTCCTCGGTGAGTAACTGGAATATTGCGCGCATGTAAACATAGTAAGTGTTTCTATTTTCTCACCAAAGACGGTGTGAGCGAGTGGTCCCCAATCATGTGGTATGGAGGGCAAAGAATATGCAAGTTTTCATTCCAACCAATCATTTTACCTGCTAATTTCTCTGATTAGCACATTTTCGAGCTGAGTGGGGAGAATTAAGCAGTGAAATCTGCTGGAGTAGAGACTGGCTGGAATGAAAACCGTCATACTCTTGGTCCTCCAAAGTTCACGATTAGGGACCATAGGTATAAGCTCGGAACCTTTGTGAAAATCAAGGAGGTTAAATTGATGATGAGGAGCACAGTGTCCCTTTTAAATTAACAAAGTGGCTATTCCCCCAACCGTTGGTGGAACAGGGGTGAAGGTTGCTCTCATTCTCCCAACCATCTTTATGAGGTGCCAAAAAGCTTCACCAAAAGATGTCGCTCGCGAAATATTCCTCGCATTTCATTGGCTGAGAATGGTTGGATGAATAACAAAACTGACTCTTAGAATTTACCCAATGGTTGGAGGAATAGCCTTTGCCTTAAATTAATAGGAGAAACACAAGAGACAAGTATCCACTCCAGTGTGCGGGAGGCAGTGCATGGCCATGGGATACGTTTGCACATGTGCTTGCGATAAGTGAATGTTTGTGTGTGATTGAAGCTGTGCGTGTACACGTGTGTGCATGTGAGTGTGTTAGTGTGCACCTGCCACTCATTGCTTGCAGTGCAGCCTTCACATTAATCCTCTTAACATTGCCTACGGGTCTCTCACTCTCTTTGAGGTGGGCGAGTCTGTGTCTGGATGCAGAGCTGCCAAGATTTTAGAGGCAGTCAATAAGTAAGGGCTGTTTGGTCTTGCCTCCTGATATAATCCTCACAAACTCAAACAGCGCACGCCGACATTCTCACACAATCACGCGCACCAACACCCATGCGCGCTCTCACACCATCTACATGTAAAGACATAAAACTCAAACTACTTTCCCACGAAAATTACACAGCCAGAATAACAACAATGGATCAAAATAATTTTGTCATGCTTCATTATTTTAACTATCAGTTTAAAACACTGGGAAATCAGGTATCATTACTAAGCTCCATTACGACTGGAATCATATCAAAGGTCATATCCGAACACTCGATCCTGTTGACGGACCGACTCCTGGCTATTAAAATCTCTCTGGGTGAGATACAAGGCCATTGCCTGTCCAGTGAAGTCCAGCTCACAGGCGCTGGAGTGCGAGTCTGTGTTCTCGTGTGACGCTCTGCATGGAAGCCCGTGGGTGTTAGGTTTACAGAAAGCACTGACCTGAATACAAATACTCTTTATAAATAGACCCTCCCGCTGTCATTTCAGCATGGTTAACACACTCTAAGTCATGCACTTACACTTTATTTCAGAATGAACCATCCCGTGATAATTATAGTGTTATGACAAGGCCAGATGTTCATCCTTGACAGTGCAATGTAATTGGTTTCAATCTGTCACAATACATTTTAAAATAGATTTGTAATTAGTGCCAGCCCCCCCAAGATCAAGATTACTGACTTAAATACTTCAATCCATAGATAATAAATCCATTACTGCTCAAACATTTCCAATATTTCTCTAGGACTTTTTTTAAAATACAAACCTCTACTAGTCGTCTTTGAATTGCAAATTCAAATACCCCAATATAATAACTGAATTTTAAAGGTAAATCCACAGAAGTGTTACTCTAAAACTGCCATACTGTATGGACTCAGTGTATTTTCAGTGGCCTCTACGCAAGTAGCTTTACAATAATAGGCATTGTAAGTATAGCACTGACACTGTTTTTGATGCAGAGGTGCTTTTTGAACAATACGTGCGCGCATATGTGTGTATGTTTACATTTTGTATAGCAACTGCTTGAAAGACAGAAAAATGATGGGACAATCAGACCCCCAATTCATCCACACTTGATAAAATTGCTCCATGAGTAAGCTGCTGCTGCTGCTGCAGTGGATGATGATGGTGGTGATGATGGTCACAATCATGATCATCATGATGAATTTGCTGATCACTGTACGTTGGGGATATGCTGTATTCCCATTGGCTGACTCTGAGTAACCTCCTGCCCGGGGGAAGACCCCTCTTCCCCAGTCCTGTTTTGACTCAAGATAGCAGTTCTGAGAAAGTGACTGATGCATGATCCTCTTTCTGTTGTCACCTCCGCTTGTAAGGAGACCTTATGTTGCCATTAATAGCACTTGAGCGCAGACATAAGAACAAATACCCATGTACTTTCAAAAGAAGTCAACAACATCTCCCTCACTGTTCCAAAAACCCCGTGCAATTATTTGAATCACTGCTCGAAGGACCAGCACTCCAACCAGAACCAAGATTAACCGCTATTTTACTCAGAGAGAACGGCTCCTGTATCAGCCGACCACAGATGTTATGCAGAGGAACAGATTGGAGGACCCATCAACGAAAACACTAATCATTCAAATGACGAGAGTAAACACAAGTGCCCGCACTCACCACACACTGAAGCTCAAAAACAGCTCCAAAAAGCTCAAGTTCCAGAAAGTTCCTTCATGTGAAAGTCCTCTCACCTCCAGTGCCTTCTCCACACTAACACCTCACTCCCTGCGGCTGGAATGCCTTCTATGGTTACCATTAAAAACTAGCTACTATTACTTGCATTATTATGGAGGGGTACACTTCTCTCCTCAGGGGGGTCGATATGGGAACTGAGCTCAAAGCGAGGAAGGGGGCTGAGAGGGTGGGGGCAGGACAGAATTTGAGTCGGGGAGGGCCGAGTTTGATGGCGTCAGAACGGACGGGACGGGAATGCTGGATCTGACAGCCTGACTGGCTAAAAGTCAGCTGGGAGGGACAGGGCCCTAAGTAACCCAGTAAACAAACGCCCAGAAAGGCCTGGCTCTCCACACCGGCCTCTTAACTGTCCCAACGCGGTGACACAGCATTTGGCACCTTCTCTTGCATACCGTCCCTGTCTCACTTGATCTCTTCCACACTCCTTCCTTCCTGTTGACTCAGTTTCTCCCCACGACTTTCATCCAACCCTCAATCTCTCTCGCTCTCTTTGATGTTTCAAAGGAAGCTGTTCTCTTCCTTCAAATCAACGTACAGTACACAAGTGAGGCAAGGCAAGACACCTGTATTCTAGATCAAAGGAAGGAACTGTACTTCAAAAAAAAAAAAAAGAATAAAAATATTCTCAAGAGATCTGCAAAAATAGCACAGGCTTGCCGGAAACATACACTTCTTCTCAGACATAAAAGAGCTACCAACAGAGTTAGAATGTGATAACATTTACAATTCTGAGTAAGGAGCCAAGCCTACCTGGGCCACATTACCTCAGAGACAGAAGGTAATCGAGGGCTGAACTCTACCTGTGAAATATGTACATTGTGATGTCATATTGCTTAAATAACAGTATTTTTTGGTCTTCCTACACAATCTTAACATATTTATGACAATATTTCAGGGTGACATTGAGCCCACACAATAATATGCAAGATTACAGACACATTTTCACCATCTAAGTGCAAAAATGCATATTTGGCTCTCCATATTACAGAGTAGCACTGCATAGTCATGTCAAAGCACAGCTCAAGAAAAAAAAGTGGAACAGTTTCACTCTGCAGGGTGCACTGCCTGAGTCAACAGAAGCAACTTCAGACAGTGTATATAGTGTGGCAAAGGCACAGAGCCAACATACTGTCGAGGCAATGTGCCACATTACAACATTGAGCAAATGCTGTGACACGGTTTAGCAACCTACAAAAACGTTGCCAGAACACAGTGAGGCTGCACTAGCAGGCCATGGCAGATCAGGCAAAATCCAAAAACCTGTATAAACACACCTGACCTTTTCTGCTCTTTTTACACACTCTGGGATAATCACAGCAATCAGGCCCTCACAAGGCTGACTGATCACTGACCATGCAATGAGAACACTGTAAAAAAAAAAATAAAATCAGCACCTCTCAATTTTTTAATGGCACAGTATAGCATCAAAGTCCCTGAAAGGTCAAAATAATCATAAAACTCTAATCTCAGATTATTTATTTTTGAAGTCCTTTCTGTTACAATTGTCCAAAATGCATAATGATGAAGCTTTTATCCAAAAAATAAGTCGTTGTGTGCAGGAGAAGGAACAGACAGCCCGTAAAATTTTTTCTAGCTTGATGACGAGTTTCGATTTTTCTCGCCTTAACGGAGAGCACCTTCTGCTTGCTGTTTCCTGCATGTTCTCTCCACCTCTTCTTCATAGAACAGCTTTCTTTCATTCCTTCGCGCTTTACTCTCGATTTTTCTGTTTTCTCCATCCTTGTCTTACTCTCGCCCCCCTTGTTTATTTATCTGGGCTTACTCCCCTCATTCTACCACCTTCACTCTTCTCTGCTTCCTCCTCCCATCCCCCTCTCCCTCCTCCACCCCCTTCTTACGCCGACTGTGGCAGCACAAGTGCTCATTTCTACCACCGACGTCACTATCCTTCCACACACACACACACACACACACACACCTTCACCTCTTCAGTCCACCCGGCACCGGCATCAAAATAACCAAGGCAACTGCAGCCCGGCAACCGCTTGCCACATCTCCCCCATTTCACGCTCCCTCTCATCCCTGCATACATGTCCCTCCCCCCTCCTGTTAGCGAGGGGACGTGTGCGGTGCTGCGCGTCCTTCACTGCATGCTGCATTACCTGGCTGCGATGTACTCCGATGCAGTTCCCCATGCCTGTGTCCATATCTTCCTCAGGACTGGTGACGGCGCCGCTACAGGTCTGGCAGAAATACTCCCTGCAGAACTGCATCGCTACACTGCCATGCCATCAGAGTCAGCCAGCGCGCCTGTCCGTGTGCGTGTGTGTGTGTGTGTGTGTGAGCGCGCGCGTCCGTGGTTCCGACCAACGAACACTCGCTACAGTGCCCACAGAGCGCACGTGCCTCTGTGACATATATGTTCTCACTCTGATTATGTAAGCGCTGAATTACATAAATGATAAAATGTTAAAAATTAAATGCGAATGGAAAGGTCGCTCTCCCTGCTTGACTGCTCCATTATTACTGAGAGAGGTCTGTCATCTCAGAGATACAGCCTCGAAAGAAACAGTTATCAAACACTCACATACACGAAACGGGAGAGATAGAGGATGTTTGTGTGTATATGTGCGCGAGAGAGGGGGAGAGGGAGGGAGAGAGAGAGAGAGAGAGAGAGGGAGGGAGAGAGAAAGAGAATGTAACGGTCTTACTGAACGGCTCTGACAGGCTAAGGAAGCCAGCATCTCTGACTGCACCTCTACAATTAAACAGATGAGAAGACCAGTGAGTCATAAGCCAAAAATAGGGCTGTAAAAAATAAAAAGCCGAAGCAAGCTTCATTGGGGGCATGAAATCAGATGCATTTCAGTCCTCATAGCATCTCAAGGAAAAATTCAAGAACTGTAGGTTAAGGGGGTCCAAATAAAACCTTTTTTTTTTTTTTTTTTTTTTTCCAGGGGGAGGTTGGGTGTAATTCCCCATCTTAATCCAGGCCTTCTTTCCCCCCTGCCAAAATCTCCATTATGTGCCACCATCACTCAGTACAAGTGCACTAAACACAGACTTCCCAGGGCTTGATTTCTGGAAACACAATGAGGTGTTGAGGTCTCCTTCGTAACTGTGACAGGATGAAGTTATTTTCATTATTTTCACCGCCAATTTGCACTCAGACCTTCAGAGCAGTTACTGTATTCCCATTACCCAAAGTGCCCACACTACAGTCCAGTTTGGCACCACTATGCTGTTGAACTGAAATGCCCCCTTCATGAGGCATTGTTTAAATAAAGAGACGTGTGCATTTTCTCAAGTGTCTATGATTTGAATTCAGATGGCATACCTTGGATTATTCAAAAATGAAATTAAATGTGGCAGGCATTTGCAAGCATTTTACTGAGTGGGGAGTGGGCTAACCTGCACAAATTAAGTTCCTATGGAACACCATTTCCAGGATATACATGTTCACACGCCATTTGTTTGCTGCATGCCCGCATATTGTCTATCAAAAAGAGGGTAACCAATCACTTTAGACAGGACACTTAGCTATTAATTTGTAGTACTTCCATCAGCATCATGAGAAACACATCAAAATTGAGGCCTTTTTTGATCTAGTGTCACTGTGCAAATACTAACTGACTGAAATGTACAGGTTAGGGGCATTTGTAGGAGGGTTTCGATTATTCCTGCCCACTGTTGCCGGTAGCTCGATTTATGAATGCACAGGCATATGAAAAAAACATGCATTGCAAAAAAATTCTAAAATGCAATGTGGTGTACATTTGGCTCAGTCATGAAAGGCATGAACAACAGTGTGTGCAGAAATGAAATTATACAAAAACACTTATTTTATTATTTTATTAAACATATATCAAAAACGTAAAAAAAATTACGATTTATAAAAATGTTATATAAAATATATAGCTATATCACTAGAGCAGTATGAGAGTAGAAATATAAAAACAGTAGTGGTGTTTCAGCTCCAGGTAAGTGAGAGAGTACAAGAAAAGAGACCACCTGCAAAGCTTTCAGTCTGTTGATAAAATGTATACTTAGCACCATTGAAAACGTATGTGTGAGGCACGTACTGTATTTGTTGCAAACTGAAGATAAAAAATCAGTTTTCATTGTTTTTCACCACATGGACGCCCAGAGCACTTCTGGAACAATGAACACTGAATGTGTACAGTGACGCTTGATTTGTTCTTTGGGGTGTGGTCAATAGCCTATATAAAGCCAACAAAAAAGAGGAAAAGTGCTATGGCTTCGAGAAAATTTTACAGCTTACAACACTGTCGCCTGTCAACAATCATTCGGCTGTGTGTCCATTCTTGCAGCCACGAGTAAGATGCCTCACATGCGCGTTTTTAACCCTTTGAACACTGAATACATTTTCAAGGAATTAAAAATGTACAACCCCAATTCCAAAATAGTTGGGACGAAGTGTAAATTGTGAATAAAATCAAAATGCAATGTCTTTCAGATCACGAGTCAATATGTTATTTACAATAGAACAATGATAACATTTCAAATGTTGAAACTCAGACATTTTACATTTTTATCCACAAAATGAGCTTATTTCAAATTTTCCGGCTGCAACACGTCTCAAAAAAGTTGGGACACAGGCAAAAAAGGGCTGAAAAAGCAATTTATAAGAGAATCAGCTGAAAGAACATTTAGTAAGTAATTAAGTTAACTGGCATCAGGTGTGTAACGTGATTGGCTATAAAAGGGATGTCTCAGAGAGGCTGAGTCTCTCAGAAGTAAAGATGGCCAGAAGCTCTCCAACCTGTGAAGGCTTGCGTAAAAAAATAGTGGAATACTTTAAAAACAATGTTCCTCAACGTCAAATTGCAAAGGCTTTGAAGGTCTCATCATCGACAGTGCATAACATCATCAAAATATTCACAGAAACTGGAAAAATCTCTGTGCGTAAGGGACAAGGCCAAAGACCTTTACTGGATGCCTGTGATCTTCGGGCCCTCAGACGCCACTGCATCACTCACTGGCCTGATTCTGTCATTGACATTACTAAATGGGCCCAGGAATACTTCAAGAAACCACTGTCTGTAAACACAGTCCGCCGTGCCATCCACAGATGCCACCTAAAACTCTATCATGCAAAAAGGAAGCCACTGTTGAGCATGATCCAGAAGCACCGCCGTGTTCTGTGGGCCAAGGCTCATTTAAAATGGGCTGTAGCAAAGTGGCAAAGTGTCCAGAGGTCAGACGAGTCCAAATTTGACATTCTTGTTGGATATCATGGGCGTTGTGTCCTCCGGGCAAAAGAGGAGAAAGACCACCCCTCCTGTTATCAGCGTTCAGTTCAAAAGCCAGCATCTCTGATGATATGGGGATGCATTAGTGCATATGGTGTGGGACACTTGCTTGTTTTAAAAAGCACCATGAATGCTGAAAGGTATATAAAGGTTTTAGAGCAACATATGCTCCCCTCCAGACGACATCCATTCCAAGGAAGGCATTGTGTATTTCAGCAGGACAATGCAAAACCACATACTGCAGCTATTACAACAGCATGGCTTCGTAGTAGAAGTGTCCGTGTGCTGAACTGGTCTGCCTGCAGTCCTGATCTTTCACTGATTGAGAACATTTGGCGCATAATTCAACGAAAAGTCCGTCAAAGGAGACCTAAAACTCTCCGGCAGCTGGAAGCCAGTATTAAACAAGAGTGGGATCAAATTCCAATGGCTAAACTCAAGAAACCTGTCTCCTCAATGCCCAGAAACCTCCACTCTGTGTTAAAAAGAAGAGAGGGTGCTACACCATGGTAAACAGGCCCCTGTCCCAACTTTTTTCAGACCTGTAGCAGCCATCAAATTTGAAATGAGCTCATTTTGTGGATAAAATTGAAAAATTTCTCAGTTTCAACATTTGCTATGTTATCTCTGTTCTACTGTGAATAAAATACTGGCTGGTGTGATTTGAAAGTCATTGCGTTTTGATTTTATTCACAATTTACACTTTGTCCCAACTATTTCGGAATGGGGGTTGTAGTTATCCTGAGCTGTTGAAAACCTATCATGTGGCAACTTGTTTAAAAGAGCTCCCAACAGCATCTGATTTTGATATCTTATATCATTGATATCTTATATCCTCGGCGCTGAAAGGGTTAACGGCGCCAAGAATATTAAGCGTTCCGAGACCAGTTTCACCAGCGTTCGAGTACAGTGTTCCTGGTCACACCCCCAGGGCAGGCACTTAAAATGGTGATAAAAATTTTATGTTTATATAAATAAAATGTAAAAAGTCAGGTCTCTGACTCCTCAGCAGTCATTGGTGTGCACGAGATGGGGGCGCTGATCATGGCCTCCTTGATATTGAAGGCCTGGATGATCTCCTGTGGATGAAGAGTCATGCTGTTGTTATGAATGCAGAACTATACTCAGAACAAATGAGAACTAAATGTGGATCTAAGATGCAGAGGTGCACTGGTGACTGGTGACTGAATCAGAGAGTGGGGGTAAGAGTACAGCTGAATTAATGATGAATGCAATCACTCAAAAGTTTGGAATCACTTGTCATTGAACTAGTTCCTGCCAATTTATTCCATAGAAGTGTTTGTAAAATGGTAATTTGTGCAATATAAACACCAAAATTAACTTAAAAGTTTTTAATTTAACATTTAGAGTATTTTGGGACAAAAAAGTTCTCAAATGATAACACAGTTATGCATTTTCGCTGTTTAAAGCATTCACTGCAAGATTTAAATTTTTAAAAATTGGGATATTAATTTTACAAAGACATCATTCTCCATGGATTTCCACATGACTGAAGTATTTCCCATAAGGAATGTCTTTGAAGATGGGCACATTTTACAAACACCTATGATCCAGGTGAACCCACAACTATTGTATGAAGTTTAAAATGGGTGATTGACAATATGCCTCCTTACCTGTCAATCGTGAAGGCAGGTATTATTGCTGAACCCATTACACATATTTTTATTTGGAGTCTTTAGTCCTATTCAACTCCTAAAATTTGGAGAGTTTGCCAAGTGCAAAAACTTAAAGGAGACCGCTCAGAGTTGAACCACTGATTTACAAACTCTCAGTCATGGCAAATATCCTTAAATCCCAAGTAGATCTGCGGTTAAAACAGTTTTTACTAGACAGCATTTTAAACTATTTTCATTTGGTTCAAGAAGTGGCCACATTCCTATTACTGCTGCCATATTTGTGACCAATTATGTCATTGGTGTCTAGGTCAGAAAACAACGTTGAACTGCCTTTTTTGTAGATTTAAGGCATTTGATGCAGTGTGCCATGAATTGCTGCTGAACATACTTCTGAATGCTGGTTTCAGTCCGAAGGCTGTTAAATGTTTCAAAAATTAATTTTGGCGTGTACTTGCAGAGGTCCACAACTCTGATTTCCTTGAGATCGCTAAAGGTGTTCCCCTAGGTTCCATTTTGTTTCACCATTTTTATAAATGACTTGGGTTAGGACAACCAAACAAAAACACAAAGGTTGTCCCAAACTAAAACAAATCTTTGTCGAGCGACACTGGCTGCTTTTTTGATTGTTCAAAATTTTTTATGTCAGTTCAGAGCTGCATGCTGCCCCATGACATTCTGCCTTTGCCCTTGTGAATTTGAAATGCTTTCATTTGACTAAACCATAACACATTCTAATGCTTAGGCTATGTGTTATTCAATAAATGTTTTGGGTCCCTGCCTGGCTTCATCGCGAAGTTTCGGGTATTTCATCTATGAGAAATACACCAGTGATTCACCAGCTGGAGTGGTACTGTTTACTGGATCAGGTATTACCTTCCAAATGGACTGGGTGAGTGATATTACACACTGCTGGTGAGTGGAGCCTCCTCCATCTGCTTCTCCTTCCTCCACCAGTGCTATAACACACACAAAACACACACACACACACACACTGTTCAACTGAATGTCAAATTCAATAACAAATGTAAACTGAATACCAATTATAAAATGCATTACAAGTGTAGACAAAAGTGCTCTCTTCTGTAGCAACTTTGATGTGTTAGATGTACGAATTCTGCCAACAAATATTTTTAGGAAGACGGATTGTTTCATATCCATTTCGCAAAAAAATTATTGGTTATCACTTATCCCGATTTATCTTGGAATGGTATCCATACTGAGGTACCGAAAGTGGTACTAGAATTGAAGTCAGACAAAATATTGTTCCTAAAACACAACACAAATAGCAGAAACACAACAGCTACGTCCTAGCACCACACTGCAGAGCACAAAACCCAAATTTTAAACCCTATACCATCAACCTGAGCCATACTAAGACAACCCATACATACCGATGTAGGGAAGCTTATCCGTGTCCAGGTAAATCCGTGCCACACCGTCCTGACAAAGAGAAGATAGGGGATTAAAAACAGCTCACCTTATCCACCAAATCTAAAGCATCTTTTCATTGGAAAGCATGCTTCCACCAGGCAGTACTTACTCTGATCAGGAATGACACATGGAAGATGTTCTCTATCGTCCTCGAGAAGGACTTGGGGTCAATGACAAATTCGAAATATGATATTGGTGTATCAGCTGTTGAGTGTAGAAAGAAAACAGAAGATAAAATTGAGAGTTTACACTGGAGGAAAATGCACCATGGGGGCTTGACGTCTATGTTTGAAATGTTTGAACATTTTTTTGAGTTCATTTTCTTGACTCTATTTGAAATATTTGTACTAACGGTCTTCTTCATGGTACTGCTGCAGATATCCCAGAATCCTTTCCACCTCTTTTTCTGTTGCTTCCTGCTGTGATTCTTCCATTTTCTTGACCTGGGATTGACATCAGAATTCCAAACCAGTGAATATAAACCCAGGTAAACACAGGAGACCGGTGCTTATTCTACACAAGCGGCCTGTCGGCCTAGAGAGCTCCGCCGAGGATGAGTGAAATGTCCATGTCATAACTTAATTTCAGAGATTCTTGAAAAATATTGCATAAGACGCATTTGGTAACCAGAACATGCTGTGAACCAGTTTTGTGTCTCAATTTATGTAGTATAACAATAGAACCACACTGCAAATTGCAATCAATGAAGATAAGTGACAATGAAAAGATCCTAGATTGCAAGCAGTTGGTCCAAGAAAATACCACAGCGTACAACACAACCATTGACCTTGTATTTTCCATTATTCCCCACTTTAATGTTGGAGTTGTTGTGTCCATTAATTCAGATCATACAATAGTTACATTATCCTAATATAAAAGTACTGAGGTCATGCATTGGTATCCCATAGGGATGTCACCTTGCAGCTGTGTTCAGTGTGATATTCACAGACACCAAGGACCCAGCCTTTGCATGCCCCTGGATCTGTCAATCCATCACTGTGACAATGTTATTCACAAGCTCTGACCTAACCTGGGGCGTGTTTCCCAAAAGCATAGCTGCTAACTAAGTTAGCAACTTACATAGTTCCTCCATTCACACTCAATGGGTCCAACTATGTAAGTTAGCATCTGTGATTTCGGGAAACGCACCCCTGTACAAGGGGGGGTGGGGGGTATTCATTGGTTGTTAGTATTGCTTGCTGGTAAGATGATTGAAATAAATAATTGTAATTTGAAGTGTGGTTCTATTGTTATACTACATAAATTGAGACACCAAACTGGTTCACAGCATATTCTGGTTACCAAATGTGTCATATGTGTTCATACTGCAATAGTTTCAAAGGATTTCTGAAAGGAAGTTATGACATAGACATTTCAGTCATCCTCACCAGAGCTCTGTAGGCCGACAGGCCTCTTGTTGAGAGATTAATGAAAGACTGAAAAAAATGAGCACAAACACAGATTTTCTAAGTCCAAAATGCAGAATTTCTCAAAAACCGGGATGCAGAATGTTCTAATTTTCGCAGGGGATATTCAGAACATCATAAGGAAGGCTCACAACAAATGAGACAAAAAGTTATCAGTGTTTGAGCTATTAATGAAAGACTGAAAAAAATGAGCACAAACACTGATTTTCTAAGTCCAAAATGCTGAATTTCTCAAAAACTGGGACACAGAATTTTCTCATTTTCGCAGGGGATCATCAGAACATTATAAGGAAGGCTCACAACAAATTAGACAAAAATTTATCAGACAATTTTTGAGATATTAAAGAAAGACTAAAAAAATGAGCACAGACACTGATTTTCTAAGTCCAAAAGGCTGAATCTCTCAAAAAACCGGGAGGGAGAATTTTCTAATTTTCACAGTGAACATTCAAAATATCATAAGGAAGGCTCACACCAAATTAGAAAAAAAGTTATAAGACAGTTTTTGAGATATTCAAATTTGAAGTGAAAAGTTGATGCCAGACGGACGGACAGACGGACGCCGGACAACTCGGCATTAGAAAAGCTCCGCTTACTGCTGACTATCGTCACAGCGGAGCTAAAAACAGGATTACTCAGTTGAATAACTGCATCGAGAAACCTGTCAGCAGTGGAACATGGATTAAAGTAAAAAGAGCTGTTCAGAGTTTTACTTCGAGCAGTTATCTGACTTACTTAGCAATCCTGCTTTGTGGAACAGGCTCCAGGTGCAGAGTTAATAACTAACTAGACAGTTGGTTGCCTGAAGGTCAACGTGTATCCCCGCACGCCCTAAAGCAATCACTACCAGAATCGATAGGCTTTGTGACCTCACTATAGACAAAGTCCATGCCAAATATGAAAAGAATCCATAAAGAACTGTGACCTGTAGAGCGCTCACAAGAAATCTCTACAGATGCAGTGGCAGACGTGGCGTGACGATAGCTGATCCATTGTATCCCCGACTCATCGTCAAAAGATGCAATAATTGTGGCAAAAATAAAATAAATGTCCAGGTCCAAGGAGCTTTGGGTGATCAGAGTTGGTTTTATTCAGCTGAAGAGAGTACCCTGAAGTGACATTCCAATAATGCTATAGGATTCCTCGACCTGAGTCAGGTGGTACACTTCATTTGCATTTCTGGCTCAACTATCTTACCATCATGCCTAGTACTTGAACTCACTTTCATAACGTTGCAATTTTCTGAGTCATCTTTAAAAAGACGTGTTCCCGTTGTAAATTTTTGCTGCGGTAAGAACGCAAGCACAGTACACCTGAAGAAAGTGAAATTTACCAAGCCTCCAACTATAGAGATGTACTAAGTAAGAATGAATTTTTTTTTCTCGCATGATGATCTGTTCACAGGCATGTAGCTGAGGCTAACATATTGTGGACACAGACGGACTCGTGCGTGGATACACCGTTTCAGGATATAGGCACGCAGAGAAAAGAACACACCTGAGTAGGCATTATTCTCTTGACGTCCTTACTAGGAGCTTTCCTCTGTCTCTCCACACGTTGCCGTGGCGGCGGGGGTTCTGCCATAAAGGAGCCCAGCCTGCAGCAAAAAAAACTTGGCTTAAATAAACCGGGCTCACCTTAGCTTAAACAAGCATCTATACCCTGAACAGGAAGTGGAGGGTGTGTGGGACAGCAGGAAACTCACATGAAGTGGAAAGACGGTGCAGTCCTGAAGCAGTGCTGCACCTCTGAGCCCAGTTTCTGCCAGGCGTCTTGGGGTAGATACCCCCCGGGGGTAGATGTGCCCTCTTCATCACTGTCCTCCTCCTCCAGCCGGTTCAGCCCCATGAACGTGAGCTGGGGAGGTGGGGTTACAGCGAGCACAGAGAGGATGTCTGCATGGACCCTTCACAGACAAATCCTCTGTCCAACAAATCCAACCTTCATTTCCCAACAAAGCCTTCATTTTCAGAAAAAGAGGCTTCAACCGTTTCAAGAGTACATTTCTTGTAAAGCTTTTCCAAATTCTACATCACTGTTCAAAAACTCAAATTGCTTTCAGTTACCAGTAGTGACTGTGACAGCATTAAACTAATTTGATATATTACATGTCATTTAATTGCTAATTTGTGATGTCATCTCTGAAAAGCATATGGGTTGAATTATACAGTCTCACCAGGTGCTCTGCATAGGTAGGGAGGTCAAAGTTCGAGCCATCAGCCCGCAATCGGACAGACTTCTCCTTCCCCAAGTCAGTGGCCAGCACCAGGACCTGGGCGTCCAGGGCAGCCTCCGGGCCCCCCCAGGCTCCGAGAGATTGGGCTTGGAGTCAATAAGCAGCGGAGGTGGACAGGGGACAGAAAATTACCTGTCAATTGTTGTTCAAAGCATAAAGTCAATCAAGGTGATTTCACCTTGTGATTCTTTCTGCTGACTGTAGACTTGTAGCAATTAATAAATTCTGGAAGTTGGAACGAAGTACTAAGAAGGATATTCACTTAGTGATTCTCGACTTCATGCCTACACAGAACCATAAGCCAGACACACCACAGAATGAGACTATAAATTATTTTTTTTAAATCACGTATTTTCCTACTGTCAATGCAGTGTATTCATAAAATACCAATAATAGGCATGTCGAAGGTTGTTACATTCATTGTGACAGCATTGCCCATGGATATCACTCTTCCTGAATCCCCATTGGTTGCAAATATTGCAAATGGTCCAAAGCCAGTGCAAACATAGAGGTGGGTGTGGTTTGTCACTGTTACGACCCCCTGCGCCCCTGCAGTCTTGCTCGTGGCCATGTCTAGGCTGTAGGTAGCAGCAGGATTGCTGATTGCTGATTATCCACGCCTGGCGCCGGTGTGGGTAAAAAGGAACGGCCAGATCAGTCTGGCAGCTAGCTTGCTTGCAGCTTGAATGCTGCTCAGCCTGCTTGTCTCTCATTTTTATACTCACACATTTAGTTTCTGCTATTCATTCATTACCGGCATGCATTCATTCATTCCCCTTGATACAGTCTACTTTTTGTCTTGAATTATCCTCAATAAATATTTCGTTATTTGAACGGTTATTTTGTTGTCAGTGGTCCTTTTTTTATGTTGCGGTGACGAGCCAGCCGTAACAGCCAAACTGTGATGATTTGTCAAAAAGCAGCAAGAATTTTTACAAAATCTGAATGCCCAGATCACAGACAGTCCTAAGGTACACGGTGCACTGACTGAACTAAATGAGAGAAGCCAAAAGGACAGTAAAACACAGAAAACAGTGAAAAACATAAAAAAAAAACTCAGCAGAACATTGCAGAATCTGGAAACGTAAGTGACGAACGGCTGATAAGCTCGGTCCAGAGCCATGCCAGATAGCAATAAACTTTTGCAAACTTCCCCCATTATAAGTGAACCCAGGATGCTCGCTCAGCCTGCATGTGGAAGGTGTCAATGGTCTTTCTGTTACTCTGTACGGGGGGGTAGTTGCAAAGCCCTGGCTGACACAATGCCCCTGTGGGAGTCATATTACTGCCCTCAGTCTTTTAATCTAACTGGACCTTATCTGTTTAAAATAATCTAAACCTCTGAGAACTTCACAATATTCTTATATGTTCAATATCCTGCTAAGAAATCACTTATATACTTAGAACCCTAGGCAAGGGATTGGGCTCCCCGAACCTAGGGTTCAACAGGCGGCGGCGGGATTGCAAAGTTCCGAGGGCACGTTAAAGATGAGTTATAGTGCTGGGGAGTAAACTGAAGGCCTCCGTGTCCAGTGAAGTATGAATTGACATACTGCCGTGGTACCGTCTAGTCGGCGTGTTGTCGCATGTAAGTGTGTGGGCATCATGTGGTACGTGGGTGATAGCCCACACCTAAGCAGAGGGACGCGTAGTACGACCTCTGTGAACAGGCAAGGCTGGTGAAAATGGTCAAAGTTTCTATACCCATAGCTAAGTGGGGTAGGGATCAGACCGTCGGCTCCCACCTGGGTGGCTGGTAACCACTACGGGATTCGGGGATCGCTATCGACAGGGTCACCGGCCGGTCGGGTCGCGTGATGGCAGTAAGACCCTTTGTTGGCCACAAGGCTCGCTCAATGTACAGTCAGGCCACCACAACCCAAAAAGCGAATGCGTCAGTAGGCGAGTGGTGCTTCTGTGATCGGTGAGCTTTGAAAAGAAGACACAGGGAAGCAGAAGGCAGATTTCTGAACCTGGGAGAGGCTGGGCGAAGATCTCTGTGGAAAGGGATCTAGCCTGGAACTGCGCCCTGAGAGGGGAGGTTCGAAGGATCAAAGTGAATTTACCTATATAATAATTCATCTTAAGACTTTTTCATGACAACTACATCATATTAGTACATATTCATATCATGTTTGGTCTTGTTATTCTCAGGGGAATCCAAGGAGATGAATGGAGTATGTTTCATTCCCATTGAAATTATGGTTCATTCCCTTTTGGAAACTCCTGAAAATTGGTCAGAATCCTCTCGGGTAAATCATCCTATTCTTCTCTCTGCTAAATTGCTTTATTACATCCTCCAAATGGTGGAAACCAAAAAACCAGATTCGACCCCACCTCCAGGTCGTTTATGGCCAGGCCGCCTGGATCAAAGACGTGATTTGGCTTAAAGCAAGGACAGACAATCGATTCGGGGAAGATCGTATCCGATCTCTCCCCGCGCACATTAGTGTGTGTGTAGCCTTTTTCGCCAGGTATGACTTCACCCTCATTTTCTAAATTGTGTGTAACTTGTAATTGTTTTAACGTTGATTTGTTTGATTTAAGCTTTTGCCTACCTGGTGAATAAATTATTGTTATTCCCTTTAAGCTTGCGTGGTCTCTGTGACTCCTAATCCTTTTATTCTTTCTTGCTGCGTTACAACCGGTACTTAGGGGGCGATTCCTTACCATTCCACACTAGCTAGCTGATGTTCATTGGTAGTGATGGGTTTTAAGTTGGATTGCAAATTACGGTCTGCTTATATAAAGGGTTTATGTAGTACCGGTCCTGGGGATTTGGCCCTAAAGGGCACCCTTGGGCTTATAAGCTGGTGCCTGGCCGATCCCCTTAAGGGGCCCTGGGGTGTACATAAATCTGGGTTCATGATATGTTTATGCCAAGGTGCTACTATCATGGTGATTTCTTCCATCCTCTAGAACTATCACCGAACTAAGATCCGGCAATTGCGCTATGACCCGGGGGCGTAAATTGAGTAACGGTGGTTTTCACGGAAGAGTCTGGTGGCGTAGCTGCCCCGAGATTCATGCATGTTTCAGTCCTTTATCTATTTTAAATTGGAATCAGATTTTAAACGAGAGTAACCCTGTAATCGTTATGCTTAGTTTGCCCTAATCACTGATATGTCTGATGTTTTGTTCAGTTTCTGTGAGTGTTCCAACGTGCACCTTGGATTATTCACAGCGCGGCATTAGGTTAGATGGTTCCGTGATTTCGGCATAGCCCCGTTTTCGAACGGAGAATTACTGAGAATACTTCAGGTAAGTCTCAGGTCCGGTCCAAGGCGGGACGCAGGCATGAAAGATTTAATTGACATGTTCCATTGCCTCATAACAGCTGGAATCCACACGCATAAGCCTTCACCCCCGGCTCCTCCGTCGTTGGTCGAGCTGCGTGAGTTTTACAACATTAAATAACAAGAGGCTCCTCAGAGCCTGTACTCGGGCCGGGTGTAGGCCTGGGCCAATCCATAGATATATATATTTAGAACAGTAGATTGCTGATGATTTCATATTTACATTATCCAAAGTGAAGCACCCGGCCGCCATATTGATACACCCAACTTCTTCATAAAAATGAATGGTTTCTAATGAGGCCAATTTCAAATAAGTCAATATGAGCATTAAAATGGCGAGATGTGTGGCTGCCTTTTGCAGCAATAGTCATTTGAAGGGCTGTAATAAAACGTGTCACGCGTAAGTTAACGTAGAAACGCAAAATTGACTGAAATAGACTGCTGACTAAAGCAAACGCTAGCGATCGATAATGGTCTCCAGCGAGCTACCTTGGTACCCTTACCGTCGCGGCGACTGCATTGACTAAGCAGTCAATAAAATGAACAAGGTGGCTAACAAGCTAGCTACTTGTAATTGACATTCAAGGACAATATTTCTTACCTGCATAATATTTAAAACAATGGACAAGTCGCTTTGTCTGTTTATACAGTTCCAAAAGACAAGGAGGGGAGAAAGGCTTGGCTGTTAGAAATCAGGAGAAAAAACCTTTCTCTATCCCCTCGATCCGTGCTGTGCAGTGATTATTTTTTGAGAGCAGTGTTATAATGGGACAGGGGCAAAAATGACGCTTAGTAAAGGAGTAGCCAGAGTTAACTAGCGCTTCCTTTTAACAACGTTGGCATTAGCCATATGATTCAGTATGAACAATTCAGTCAACAGCAAATATGCTCAATCAGGGTACAATGAAGTGAGGAATCCAGAGAGTAATTCGATAACGTATACGGACATTCACCTACGTTGCTTATAACGGCGAAAAGTTCGAAGCAATTATCTTATCAGAGGGTCATTAAAAGCCTCGGTCACCTTAACTGAACTTTTCTGCTCGCACTTGAACGTTGACACCGTGTAACATTTCGATCTTCCCTTTAGTAAGTGTGCCGCTTTCCATCCTCCAAAAAAGCACATATTTAGGGAGAGAAAATGTTGCTCTGCACAGCGATACCAAAAATCCCCGACTTCGACGCAAGTGTTTTTGAAAATATAATTTTACAGTAGGCGAAAATGAATGGGAGTGTACGTGCGAATTGAACTTCCCGGTGTGTATACTCCTGGAACAGATGCTTCACTTGAGCGTAGTCGTCAGCAATGTAGTGTTATATATATATATATATATATATGTATGGGCCAATCGCGAAACCGCGCGCACGCATGAGCAGGACAATCGCGAAACCGAAAAAAAAAAAAAAAAAAAGAAGATCCGGAGCCGAAACTTAGACTCGTGGCCTACCGGCCCGAGCAATGACCGATAGGGCTGAGACAAGGTGACAGACTCTAAAGCCGGCAGTAACATGACTGTTAATAGTTTGCCTGATAAGACATCTTACCTTCAACAAACACTCGGTCAGTCTGTCTCAAAACACCAGTCAGGTTGTCATTAGTAGGACTTAGCAAGTCCTCCCTATTTTCTGCAAACAAAACAGGAAACAGAAGGCATGTATTTTAAAGTACTGTTGCAGTCTGACAACTCCAACTACGGTTTAGTGTTCAACCATAAATTCTGTAACAGAGGAATTTCAAAATCCGTGAACACTTTAGGTCAGGCCCCACCAAATCCCCACTATGCCGGTTCAAATGAGACATTGATCAATAGTTCGAATGCTGAATATAGAGCATTTTACAGAGGTTGAAGGCTGTCCCACTCACCACGTACAGAGTTAATGAGCTCCCGGTACCTATGTCGAACGAGCCTTCTCTGAAACAGTGTATCATCATCCTCCAGGATTCCCGATGACCCTTCTTCAAGTGATTCCATCTCTTCTTCGTCACCTGTGTCCTCCTCTCTGTCCGAATCGCTAAGCTGCCCAGTTCTGTTCTGCAGAATGGCAGGAGTCCCCCGACCTCCACGGCAAGCTCCCCGGTTAGCCTCCGCCATGTCAAAACCTTGCTTGGTCTGGTCTATCACTCAATCCTTTGGCTTGCTGGCTGAGAGACTGAATGTACAGTAGTGTGCAGTAATGATTATACACCACCACTGTCATCTAAAAGGGGCCCTAATATATTACTTCTCTATGTTTTGGTGAAAATATATTGAAAAATACTATTGTAGGCAAGGAGAACAAAATAAAATCATTCCAACAAGTATCCTGAGATAAAAATATGAGTAATTAACAAAAACACTACATCATTTTTTTATAACACTTGAAAGCTGTCACAAATTTTATTCCTTTGACTCTTGCATAGCATGAATGCATGTTTGAAGGCTCATTCCATGATTATTGATGCTAAAAAATTTGTTTACACTGGTTTGAGGCAACATTATTCAGCAAAATTACCTCTTATGGTCAGTTGTCCCAGTATAAGAAGTGACATGAACTTTGAGCAGTGTCAGTGTTAAACACGATGGCGTGACAGAGGGAGCTCTCTGAGATTGTTTGTAGCCACACTGTGGCCTCACATGATGCAGTTGGTCACTTAGAAAACTTTCAGAAAACATTGCATGCTGCCATGGCACTGTAAGAAACACCATCAAGTGTTTCAAAGAGACTGGTTAGCTGAAAACTAGTGGCAGTAGAGGTGCAAAACGGCAGTTAAGTGCCGCTGATTTTCGTTATCTGCTTATGACAAGTAAAAAAAAAAAAAATTAAGGTTGACAGCACGACAACTGCGTGATGATATTAATAGCCCCAGAAGTGAAGAGATGAAAGTATTAAGATGTTGTCACCAAGCAACATCAAAAAAAAGACCTGAGTTTGCTTAGAAATTCATTGATTCCAATGGGGAGAAGTGAACGTGAGCACAGATTATCACCGATTATTTTGCCCCATTGTCACAGAATTAAATATTGGACTTATTTTTGACAGGCCACATATTTTCCAAACATTCTGGTGCTGCAATGGCATTTTTTAGACCAACAGATCAGGAGAAAATGAACTTTGTTCGAGACCCGTGTCTCTCTCAGCAGCGGTCACGTAACATCTGGCAATACAGAAATACAGTGTGGACTGCGAGAAACTACGAATTAAACTTTCAAACTGAAATAATGCTTGTGTTTATATATTCAGTGATACCGTTATTGGCATCGATGTTTAATTGTTCTTAAAGGGAAAAGGAATATATTTGATCGCTATGATCTTGTACTGGATTGATATCAGATATTAAACAAGCGGGGAAAAGCGGCAAAATAAGGCGCAAAAATTAAATGTGAAGCGTATCTTAGTTTGGCCATCCACGTTAAAAATGCCGAAACATTGAGCAGCAATAGGTTGCAATAATAGGAACAAGCTATCCATCTTCTCTTTTCCGAAGAAAGTAGACAGGCAAGAAATAAATGAGCAACTGTCATATTACATGCCAGCTTCATAGGCTTAACCTAGCTGATGCAATGCCCTTCAAGATATAGCAAAGTAAAAGGAACACGCAACATGCAGGTATAAGGTAGATACTTGTATATCCCAATGTTTAATGGCTCGCCTACTCAGCTACCTGCCATTTCATTTTGGGCCTTCTGACAGCAAGATGCGCAACATGGTTCTTGTATATCCCGGTCAGCATTCATTCTGACAGCAAACTACCGGTCAGCATTCATTCTGCAACTAGCGCTGCGCGATTGGTGGCTCTTGCCAAAAGGTCACCCAATCAGCCAAGAGCAGAAAATATGAATATTTATATATCCAGTTTATTAGTGACGTAAGGCTAAATGCTGGCCTACCCATATATCTCTGTGGGTCTACCAACTAAGGCCAGACTGTATCGGCAAGTGACCGTTGGGAGCGACCATAGCTGGATACGGATGGATTTCAGGCTAAGAAATTCAAGGATTGGACACCAATGGACTGAGAACAAGTCCTTTGGACCGATGAATCAAAATTCGAAATTTTGTCATCCAAACGCAGAACTTATGTGTGCCGTAGAGTTGGAAAATGATTCAAAAATTACTGTTTAACCCCTTAAGTAAAACATGGAGGTGGTAATATTATGGTTTAGGGTTTGGTCTGCTCGAAAAGAGCCTGTAATCTCATAAAAATCGAAAGAATCATGGATCAAAACAAGTATCACTGCATCCTTATGAGGCACACATTGCCATCTGGAAAGAGACTGATTGGTCGGGGAACAAGATAATGACCAAAAACACACTTCTAAGTTGTGCAAGAATTATCCCAGAGAGAATCCACTGGTGACATAAAAGTTAAGACATGGCCGACTCAGAGTCCACACCTTATCTGATCGAGCAAATATGGGATTTGCTTGATACCAAGTTAAGAAAATCTGTTGTAATATTGAAAGAATCTCTTTGGAATTAACTTCAAACCAAATGGAATGGTTTAGCAAGTAAGGAAAAAACAGTTTTGTCTTTTTGCAATGGAATTTGCAGTCAATTTATGTTATTTAAATGCATGTACATACAGCATTGAATGATCTGCTAACAAAGCTTTCAACTCATTTAGCCTTCATGATCCAAAGCCTTAGAATTTCGCTGAACAGATTACTTTTTCCCGCAGCTGGTTCGATTCGTGTGGATTTCCAGTGCCGATAAAACAAGCCAACAAATTAAGTAAAGACTTCTGCCCCCAGGATCAAGTGATTTAATTTTTCTCAGATTGTCCTTGCAGAATCTTACCGTGAATCTTTATTTTTCAGCAGAATGCATGGAAACCGTGTTTCCTTTAATTTTTTCGCTCATCCTTGGAGTGAAAAAGCCTTATTGTGACCTTGAGTTGAGGTATTTTCTGGTTTTCAAACTTTTTGAGCCCTCGGCAAACCAAAGGGCAAGCCAAAATCTCAATGCACACATGTATTCATAATTTGCGCAAAATAGCCTCTGTAACACGTGTTTTCACTCATATCATTTTATAATAGTTTACTTTTATTTAATGATGCCAAATAAAATGTGCAAACAACTAAATTATCCACAAAATATTAACAATAAAATGATTCAAGTATTCACATCTAATTACATCAAAGTAGCAATACACCCATTCAAAGCAAAATTTAATCCCAAAATTGCGTCGGTTGGAGTGTTGGATGCTCAATTTATCTCAGCAAAGCCACTATCACACATATTTTCTAAATAAAAATCCATAAAAAAAAAAAAAAAAAAACTTCTCGTCTTCTTTCTTCCCACAGATGCAGAAGCACCCAGTCCCTTTTTGCATACGCATGTTCAATCGTTACGTAATATTCTTGTATTAGACACAGCTCCACCGTACACCTAGACTGGTCTCAAGGCATTACACCTTATGGGAACCTCTGTCCTGGGGAGATGGACAGCTCTCCTACAAGCATATTACCTTGTCCAAATGAGCTGGCTGCTCTGCGACCTCTGGCTCAAAGCCAGAATATTCCAATAGGCAACTAATGTAGCTGAAGAGCCATTCCATGAGAGATTGACAGTCGGTGCACAGTTGACCCCCCTGGAATTGAATGAAATTTGGCACATGGGTAAGGTCATGGTATTTGTTTTCTTGTAGATGGGACAAAAACAAAACTCATAGTCTTCTGCACACGTCCCTACTATAGTTCTGTGAAATGTTTTGCATTTATTTGGAAGACATTACCATGAACTACAATTGTACTGAAGCAAAATGATATCACTTTTGTGTAAATGACTTTTTTGTCTTAAGGAAGCTCTATTGTAGATGGGACAGCTTGTGACATTGTTTTAAGACCCTTCGTGGAAAATCAAAATCCCTGATCTGTTAAAATATTTTCAAGGAACTAGTTCAATTGATCTATGAATTAAAGTAACTGCCCTACAACATGGAGAAAAAAATTTGTTAAATCATCAATATTAATATAATGAGACCAAATAGTGAGATTTGTAGATGGGCCACCGCAAAAGTTTGTAGATGGGACAGATATGGGACACAGGCAATTCTACGAGTTAATGGGAGTTGATAGGAGTATAAAGCACTCAGGCTAGTGCAAACAAGATGATAACAGGAACAACATCAACTTAAGAGTCCAAAAAGGAATTTATTGTAGAACAATCAACTAATTACAACAACTAATTAGGCTCAATTAGAAAACAAAAAATAAATGTCATTTTCTTCTTGATGACACATAACTTGCTCACAATACAATACAAACTAATATGTACATATATACCATGATTCTGTATGTCATATTTTGCAAGTTACTAAACTCTGTGGCACTAATTACTTGTTTGCACCTTATAAGTATGTTTGCCACATCTCCATTCATAAGATATGGTCTGATCCAGTGCACATACTTTCCTGTTCAGTGAGTTACTTTTATATCAAGGTGAAAGTTGATGAAAATGACCTTTTGATCTGATCTTGAGTTAGCATCAATAGTACACAAATCAATCAGTGGTCAACATTTCATCTGATAATCTACTCAAAGTCACATCAAAGCATATTAAAAAACTGACTACGTAGATGAAAAAAAGGAATATTGGTGAAAAAATTATTAGTGATTGTATTCCGCCTAATTAGTATTTGCTAATTAAACTAATTACCAGTGTTCTAGTAGTATTGCATGTGATCAGGTCAACCATAAGCTGAAAGAAGAAAAAAAATTGAAAATTGAGGAAAAACTAATTAGTGATTACTAATTAGTCTAATTAGCATTTACTAATTAGACTAATTAACATTGTTTTAGTAGCACATCAGATCAACTAAAAGCTGAAATATAAAGATATGAATATCTTAACACTCCTAGAAACTAGCATTTTAAAATTGTCCCATCTACAGAGATGTCCCATCTACAAGCTTGAACCATCTACGATATGTAGATGGGACACATTTTCTCTATTGTTTTACTGAAACACAATTATTTTCTGAAAATGTCAACTATGCCAATTCCATCCATAATATACTCAAGAGGAAAAAAAAAATGATTTGATTCAAAACCGAATTGTGGCTCTGAGAGAAACTTTTCTATCTCAAAATCTGAATTAGCATTAATTAACCGCTTAAGTCTTTTGTTTAAGCACCTTCCAGTGAATTGTAAACATCAATTTTTGTATAGAGAATGTCTCATGTGATGCCCAATCAATATGCAACATTTGAAAGCCATAGCTGTGCCTTGGCTATAAAACAATAAAATCATATGTCCCATCTACATATCTCATTAACCAATATTTCTCAATTAATGCTCTTATATCTTGAGAATGAAACAAGATATGAACAAACAGTTTTCAGATTCAAGAGGTTCAACCATTTTACGTCCCATCTACATTAAAAAATGAATACTATCTGACAAAAAAAATTTTTGACATTCATGTCGCAAATACCGTGACTGCACCCACATATGGGTGTCTCACGGAAAAAGCTGAATTTTTAGGTCCGTATCTCACTTTGCCTGTTGGTGCCGCCACCTCAAAGCCACTCAAGTGGCTCAGTTTTGTCGTCCAAAATCGTTGACACCACATTTTACATCAACTATAATGACTTAAGGGTGCACAGTACCAAATATGTTATACTTATGACCTGCGACAATTCAAATCCGGTTACACAACAGCACCGCTTAGTGGCCAAGCTGGGTAACTACGTTATCGAGCAGGAATTATTTGAGAAATAACAATAAAAATTGAAAATGGGAATAAAATAATATCCCAGACATATACCAATCTAGAATGCTTTATTATTTGTTAACTCATAACAAAACTATCATTTTCAATGAATAGTATCTTGATATCTTGCTGGGTTAGTGCAATAGACGGCCGGAAAGATGAAAGAAAAATCAAGAAATAGAATTTTGGTGCATGTTTGCGGTATATTTTTTTCAGCACATACGAACAAGAGCCATCAGGAGATGGCATATTCCACCGGTCCCACGTCGTCAACTTCGGATTAGCAAAAGGCACCGTGTCAGGTCATGATTAATGCGCACGCCAAGTTTTGTGGAAAAACATTGAACGGTTTTCAAGTTATGCTCCGGAAACTAAATGTTCACAGACAGACGGAAGGACGGACAGACAATCACACTCATAACTATATCACCCCTCATTATAAGCCGGGGGGATAAAAAGTTCTCTGCAACCGTGGACAGAAGAAGTGAACACACTTAAGAGCAACTACTGCGCGTCTTGAATAGAAGTACGTAAAGACAATAAATGACCATCACTACCTTCCAACTTCGCATTGAAAACATCCACAGCTAATGAAGTCAGGCATGCCATTCAGTCAAAAGACGAGGAATTCACATCAGAACTTTGCTTGCTCAAGTTAGCCAGATAGTGCCCGCAGTTAGTTCAGTGGCAGCGACGTTTTTTGTTTTTTTTTTTTTACCTCGGTTATGGCACTACGACACACTTTCAGACATAACACTACCCACTCGAAAACTGATTTGGTGCGCTGAAGATAGCAAAGTCCATAGGATAGATACACAACCAAATAACTAATTAACTCACACATCAACCACCTTGACTCTGAACTGCAAATCCATACGATTGACGCGAAGGCGTGAATATTTTCGAGCCATCGAGAAAGACGTAAATAAGGAAGATCTTTGGTGGGGCTCAGGACTCGACTGCTTCCGCATAGTGGTTCGAGTGGGGTTGAAATTGGTATCTTTCTCCCATTCTTCTAAAAAAAATCGATCTCTGACGAGCGCAGTACAAGTGATTTTGACGATTTTAATCACTGTTCTTAACCAAATAATTTTGCCACGGCAAAGCTTCTTTTCAAGGGAGTTCCGATGGAAAATGCAAACTTACAGCAGGGTTTATAAACTGCAATACCTTGCGTAACCACTGGCTGGAGCTTCCAAGCTAGTTTCCAACGTTTGATATCATTTGGGGTGCCATAATCAGTGTGCTGAAAGATTTTTCGAGGCGGATTGTGTTTGTTGGGCAAAGTAGCTTAAAAGCCACAGATCTGGGGAAGAACATGAGAGTACTTCAACTTTGTCAGAATTTCACGGAGAGATAACACATAGGGTGTTTTTGAATTATGTCAGCTACAGGGTTAACCCTTTGAGCGCTGAAAAAATTTTCAAGGAATTAAAAATGCAGTTATCCTGAGCTGATGAAAACCTATCATGTGGCAACTTGTTTAAAAGAGCTCCCACAGGGGATATGTTTTCAACAGCATCTAATTTTGATATCGTACATCATTGGGCAACTATAGTTGCCTATGGCCCTCAGGCTTAAGGCGTATGAAAGGGTTCCACTGTGGTGTTTCTGGTGTCAGGATTATGGGCTAGTGGCGGCAGTACATCAGAAAAAAGTGCACAGGTGTAGAAGGTGTGGGCCAAATGGATGCAATGCACATGAATGCAAACTCTTCAGAAAATGAGCTTGAGCAGGGGTCACCAACCCTGTTCTTGGAGGGCTACCATCCTGTGGGTTTCTGCTCCAACCCTAATTCAACACACCTGAATCAACTAATTAGCTACTTAATTGCCCAGCTCATGATCTTGTTAAGTAGTTAATGAGCTGAATTAGGTGTGTAGAATAGGAGATAGAGCAGAAACCAACAGGATGGTAGCCCTCCAGGAACAGGGTTGGTGACCCCTGAGCTAGAGTATGTTTTCATAGTCAAATCATGAACTGGGGGCAGTTCACAGTGAGAGAGGGAAAATGTAGAACAAACACAGGCACAGGGAAAAATATCATATGCAGAAGCAACTAAAAGACTGAGAGCGGAAACTGGAATGGCAAAATCAAGACTTGATAGAGCAGAAGGAGTAGAAAAGGAACAAGAGAAATATGATATAGAGGTACTAAATTTGGGCAGAAGGAGATTTTTTTTTTTAGCATTTATTGCAATGGTCATTAACTGAGCAAGTGATATCGAGACAAAGTCAGAACGGATTAGGATCGTGGTGGATGCGGCAAGAAATATTAGGTACTTCAGATGTGAAGGGAGATGAGATCCAGGGAATTTTGGCAAGAGGGTTTCAAGGGAGTGAGACGTTAGGGAAATAGGAGAGAGTGTATTTGAAAAATAGAATAGTGGATTAAGCATTAGCTTTTTTTATTAGCTTTTAATTTGCAGCATTTCCATCTGCATCATCCATCCATCCATCCATCCATTATCTTCCTTACTAGGGTCGCGGGGAAGCTGGAGCCTATCTCAGCTGAATATGGGCGAAAGGCATGGACACATCCAGGACAGGTCATCAATCCATCGCAGGGCGCACACACCATTCACACACCCCCTCATGCCTATGGGCAAGTCTCAAATTAGCCTGATATGCATGTCTTTGGACTGTGGGAGGAAACCCAAATGATGACGGGCAGAAAATACAGACTCCACACAGAAAGTTGGCAGAATTTGAACCCACAACTTTCTTGCTGTGAGGCACCAACGCTACTAACTGCGCCACCGTGACGCTATCGGCATCATAAGAAACGCACAAAAATGTAAGATTTTTGATCCAGTGTCACTGTGCACAAACTAACAGACTGAAATATACAGGTTATGGCTATTTATAGGAGGTTTCAGATTATTCTTGTCCATTTTGGCCAGTGGCTTGATTTATGAATGTACAGGCATATGGATTAAACAAGTATTGCAAAAACAATCCTAAAAAAATGTGATGTACGTTTGGCTTAGTTATAAAATGTATGAAAAACATTAAGTGCCAGAATGAAATCATACAAAAACACTATTTTATTATTTCATTAAACATCCAACATCATCAAGATGTCAAAAAAGACAATTTATAAAAATGAGATATAAAACCTACAGCTATACCAATAGAACAGTAAGAGAGCAGAAATATAAAAACAGTAGTGGTGTTTTAGCTCCAGGTAAGAATGAAATTAAAAAAAGAGGCCATCAACAAAGCTAGCAGCTTGTTGATAAAATGTATACTTAGCACCTTCGAAAATGCACCCGTCAGGTATGTACTGTACATTTGTTGAAACTTGAAAAATCAAATCAGTTTTTACTCTTCTTCTACTGAGATAAGAATGAAATAAAGAAAAGTGCGTGGTACCGTAATCCCGACGTGCGCCACGTAGACGCACCGAACACTTCTATAATAATGAACATTGAGTTGTGTGCTCAGTGATGCTTGACTAGTTCTTTTCGGTGTGATCAATACCCAATATACAGCCAACAAAAATGCAACAACATTCACAAAATTTCACAGCTTACGACGCTGTTGTCAGTCAACAATCTGTGCCCGAGAATGGGAAACAGGCACTGTCGCTGACCGACCCTGCCAACAGCAGCCGTGAGTAAGATACCTTTATGCATACGTTTTTAATGGCACCAAGATACCTCACGTGTACGTTTTTAATGGCACCAAGTGTGCATTTTTAATGGCGCCAAGAATATTAAGCATTCTGAGACGTCCGGAGTTTCTGGTCACCAGTTTCACCAGCCTTCCAGTACACAGCATTCCTGGTCACATCCCCTGAGCAGGCACTTAAAATGCTAAACGTTTTGAGTTTAAATAAATAAAACATAAAAAGTCAGTTCTTCTCTCAATCCTCAGCAGCATCAGTCCATTGGTACACATGAGATGGGGGTGCTGATCATGGCGTCCTTGATATCGAAGGCCTGGATGATTTCCTGGGGATGAAGATTCATGCTTCTGTCATGAATACAGAACTATACTCAGAATAACTGAGAACTGAATGTGGATTTAGGATGCGGAGGAGTACTGCTGACTGCTTAATGAAACCGAGTTTGAGGGTATAAATACATTTGAATTAATGAGGTAGATCACCACTCAAAAGTCGGGACTTACTAGCCATTTTACTTGTTTCAGCCATTTTATTCCATCACGGGGTTAGAATGATACTGTGAGCACGGTTTGGGGTGGAAGAAAGAGGAAAATATACTTGCAGCACAAGGTGCTACAATGCAAACCCTCAAGGGTCTGTTTTGAGAACAGGCCACAGCACCATTCCTGCTGCTATGGCCGTGAAAAATTATCTCACTGCTGTCTAGGACAGAAAACAGCATTGTGTTACCTTATTTGTGGATCTAAGGCATTTAAGGCATACAGTGTGCCACAAATTTCTGCAGAACAAACTTCAGCATACTGGATTCAGTCCAAAGGCTGTTAAAATTTTTCAAAAATTATTTTATAGATCAAACTCAATGTGAATATGCAAAGCCCCACTAATCTGGTTTCCTTGAGATAACTACAGGTGTTCCCCAAGGTTCAATTTTGGAATCCATTTTGTTCTCCATTTTTATAAATGACTTGGGTAAGGACATTCAAGCAAAAATACACTTCTGTGCTGATGACAAAGTCATTTATATGCATGCTCCCATGGTAAAACAACTGCAAAACAACAACATGGTAAAACAACAGATAAAACAAATAAATAAACTGAGCTGGCATTCCCTGTGTTGTAAATTCCTCTATAGGAAGTCCTAGCAGGTTTTGGTTCCGTGTTTTGGGACCGTGCCTGGCTTCAGGACAAAGTATCTGACATTTAATCGATGAGAAATACACTAGTTATTCCAAGCTGGAGTGGTGCTGTATACTAGATCAGGTGTTACCTTCCAAATGGACTGGCTGAGTGATATTACACACTGCTGGCGACAAGAACCCTCTCCCCCTCTGCTTCTCCTTGCTCCATGGGCGCTATAACACAAAAACAAACAAACACACAAACACACGCACGTACGCACACACACAGTGCACAATTGAATGTCAAATTCAACAGCAAATGTAAACTGAATGCTGTGTGAACTGTAAAATGCATGACAAGTCTAGACAAAAGCGCTCTCTTCTTTAGCAACTTCAATTGTGATGTTAGAGCGAAACTCTGCCAACAAATATTTTTGGGAAGACAGATTGTTTCATTTCCATTCAACAAAATATTATTGCTTATCACTTAACAATTTATTATGGAATGCTCTTCATACTGAGGTGCCAAAAACAGTATTAAAATTGAAGTCAGTGAAAACATTGTTCCAAGAACACTACAACACGAATAGCTGAAACACAACAAGTACGTACAGGCACCACACCGCAAAATACAGAACCCAAACTTAAAACCCTATGCCATGGGCCTGAGCCAAGTTGGGACAATCCATACATACCGATGTAGGGAAGCTTATCAGTGTCCAGGTAAATCCGTGCCAGACCATCCTGACAGATAGGGGAGAGGCATTGAAAACAGCTCACCTTATCTACAAATCCAAAGCATCCTTTCATAGGCAAACGTGCTTCCACCAGGCACTACTTACTCTGATCAGAAATGACACATGGAAAATGTTCTCTATTGTCCTCGAGAAGGACTTGGGATCAATGACAAACTCGAAATATGATATCGGTGTATCAGCTGTTGAGTGAAGAAAGACAACAGAAGACACCATTGAGAATTTACATATAAGGCACTGTCAGGGCTTTGATGACAGGCAGTCTGTTTGAAGTATTTGTACTAACGGTCTTCTTGATGGTACTGCTGCAGATATCCCAGAATCCTTTCCACCTCTTTTTCTGTCACTTCCTGGTGTTCTTCCATTTTCTTGACCTGGGATTGACATCAGAATCAAACTCAACCAGTGAATATAAACCTGGTAAATGGAGGAGACCTGGGGCCTATTCCACAAAGCAGGATTAATCAGCTGAATAACTGAACCGAGTATAACTGAGAAAGAGCTGTTTTCGGTTTTACTTTGAGCAGTTACCTGGATAACTTAACAATCCTGCTTTATAGATCAGGCTCCAGGTACAGAGTTAATGAATACAGTGGGCTCCAAAATTACTGGCACCCCTGACTGGCAATGCACAACCAATGCTGAAAAAAATTCTAAAAAATATCATTATAGAGAAGCTCTAAATAACAACAAGTGAGAAGTACTGGATAATATTAATGTTCCAATGGAACCAACCAAAATCATTTCCTGATTTCATTCAAAATCAATATCCTCCAAATCAAGGTTTCACAATTTATTGCACCCTTAAAGATCATTGTACATAACATTGATCAATATAAAACCAGGCATTAAATTCCACCTATTTAAGTTTTATCCAAGCGTTAAGGAACTATATTGAGCCATTTCATCACTTCCTGTTTCCATAGGGCATAAAAATGAGGTAAAAAACACGCAATATCACCTTTGTCATCAAACTCCATGAAGAAAAGAAAACAACGGTCAGTTGAAAAGAGGCAGATGGTCACAGACCTTCATAAATTTGGTGATGGCTACAAGAAGATTCGTAAGTGATTGAATATGCCACTGAGCACTGTCAGGACAATTATTAAAAAACTTCAAAGATATGCAACTGCTGAAAAACTCAAAGGTAAAGGATGCAACTTTTGCCCCCCAGGATACTGAGGAGGATGGTGAGAGAAGAAAAAAAATCCACAAGAATCACCGTGAGGCAAGCACTTGGAGTTTGTCAAACGTCATTTAAATTATGACTGGAGCAAGGCGCTTTGGTCAGATGAGACCAATATTGCATGTTTCAGTCAGATACAGCATCGGCATGTTTGCCGTCCAAACAGAGATGCATACAAGGAGAAGCACCTCATACCCACGGCGAAATATGATGGTGGGTCAGTCGTGTAAAGGGACGTTTTAATTCAAGAGGTCCAGGGGCACTGGTTAAGATTAATGGCATAATGAATTCCACCGAGTATCAGGATATTTTGGCTGACAATTGGGTTGCCTCCGCCAGAAGGCTGGGACTTGGCCATCGGTGGAATTTCCAACAAGACAATGGCCCAAAGCGTACCTCAAGATCCACAGAGCAATGGTTCTGTGACAACAAAATCAAAGTTCAGCAATGGCCATCTCAGTCGCCAGACCTCAATCAATTGAAAACCTGTGGGCTGAGTTGAAGAGGGCAGTTGATAAATGCAAACCCAAGAATAAGAAGGATCTTGAAAGGATCTGCTTAGATGAATGGTCCAAAATCCCTCCAAATGTGCACCTTAACCTTTCCAAACATTAAAGGAAAAAAACTCCATACTGTTATACTTCCCACGGGGGGGTGCACTAGGTACTAAATGAAGGGTGCCAATAATTATGAAACCTTGATTTTGTTGAAATTTGTTTTGTATAAAATTATGGTCATGATTTTGGTTGTTTCCATTGAAACATTAAAAATGTACTTCACACATGTTGCTATATTTCATTTCTCCATTATTATATTGTTTAAATATTTTTTCTTGTATTGTTTGTGCATTGCCAGTCAGGGATGCCAGTAATTTTTGAGCCCACTAGAACTGACAGCTGGTTGCCAGTAGGTCTAAACGTATCCCTGGACACCCTAAAGCAATCACTCTCAACATCAATACGCTCCATAACCTTTCCACACACAAGGTCCATGCCAAATATGAAATGAATCCATGAAGAACAGTGACCTGTAGAGCACTTACAAGAAATCTCAACACATGCGGAGGTGGACATGGGGTAATGATCGCTGATCCATAGTACCCCAAATTGTCATCCAGGGATACAATTGTGGTGAGAATATGATAAATTCCCAGGTCCACCAAGGAACTTTGGGTGATCAGAGTTAGTTTTATTCAGCCGAAGAGAGTACACCAAAGTGACATTCCAATAATGCTATAGGATTCCTCGACCTGAGTCAGGTGGTACACTTCTTATGCATTTCTAGCTCAACTGTCTTACCATCATGCCCAGTAGATGTACTGAGAAAGAATTAATTTTTTTTTCTCGCATAATGATCTGTTCACAGGCATGTAGCTGAGGCTAACAAAATGTGGACACAGACGGACTCGCACGTGGATACACTGTTTCAGGATATAGGCAAGCAGAGAAAAGAACACACCTGAGTAGGCATTATTCTCTTGACGTCCTTACTAGGAGCTTTCCTCTGTCTCTCCACACGTTGCCGTGGCGGCGGGGGTTCTGCCATAAAGGAGCCCAGCCTGCAGCAAAAAAAACTTGGCTTAAATAAACCGGGCTCACCTTAGCTTAAACAAGCATCTATACCCTGAACAGGAAGTGGAGGGTGAGTGGGACAGCAGGAAACTCACATGAAGTGGAATGACGGTGCAGTCCTGAAGCAGTGCTGCACCTCTGAGCCCAGTTTCTGCCAGGCGTCTCGGGGTAGATACCCCCCGGGGGTAGATGTGCCCTCTTCATCACTGTCCTCCTCCTCCAGCCGGTTCAGCCCCATGAACGTGAGCTGGGGAGGTGGGGTTACAGCGAGCACAGAGAGGACGTCTGCATGGACCCTTCACAGACAAATCCTCTGTCCAACAAATCCAACCTTCATTTCTCAACAAAGCCTTCATTTTCAGAAAAAGAAGCTTCAACCGTTTCAAGAGTACATTTCTTGTAAAGCTTTTCCAAATTCAACATCACTGTTCAAGAACTCTGATTGCTTTCAGTTACCAGTAGTGACTGTGACAGCATTAAACTAATTAGATATATTGCATGTCATGTAATTGCTAATTTGTGATGTCATCTCTGAAAAGCATATGGGTTGAATTATACAGTCTCACCAGGTGCTCTGCATAGGTAGGGAGGTCAAAGTTCGAGCCATCAGCCCGCAATCGGACAGACTTCTCCTTCCCCAAGTCAGTGGCCAGCACCAGGACCTGGGCGTCCAGGGCAGCCTCCGGGCCCCCCCAGGCTCCGAGAGATTGGGCTTGGAGTCAATAAGCAGCGGAGGTGGAAAGGGGACAGAAAATTTCCTGTCAATTGTTGTTCAAAGCATAAAGTCAATCAAGCTGATTTCACCTCGTGATTCTTTCTGCTGACTGTAGACTTGTAGCAATGAATAAATTCTGGAAGTTGGAACGAAGTACTAAGAAGGATATTCACTTAGGGGTCTATTCTTCCATTTGCGCCTAAGTAGTTTTTTACGCGATTTGAGTTACGTGCATTTGAGTTGCGCGTATTCTCCCCAACGCGCTTCGATCACGCCCACAGCGCTTAACTTCAGAATGTAGGCGGCCTTATGAAAGAGGTGTGACTAATCCAAAAGAGAGGCGGACTCTGTACCAAGCTCATTGATTATGGCTATCAGGAAAACATGGAACAAGGATTTTCTGATTAACCATGAAAATGCAGTTGTAGTCCATGGAAAACGCAAACCAGACTTTAAATTTGAATATGCCGCTGTAATAGTAGGCCTATGTATGTCTGTGCCAATTACAAGAAGTAATGCAGACATCTCTTTTTTATTTCTTATTCTAGCCATCATGGCATTAAAGCTATGCAAACAAACAAATTGCCGCGATAATGAAATAACAAATAAAGAATTTAGCGCTTCTCAACCAGCGCAATCAGAGCATTGAAAACGTGCCCCTCCTACACCTGCCTGTTTGTTCCGTGGAAGACAGGGAAGAAGACAAATAAAGACAACATTCTAGTCACACAAAAATAACAATAAAAGACAGTTTATATGATCTCATTTAGAAATTGCGCACTTGAAATCTCAAACTACTCCAATTTCAGGTTTGCAACTAAAGGATATGGCAACGCTTTAACAAACAAAGGATTCTTACCCCGCATGTGGTCATCCCCCCGCCCCGAAACCGCCTCAACAATCACACAATTCCATA
Organism: Gymnothorax javanicus; assembly: GCA_029692085.1. Classification (NCBI taxonomy): domain Eukaryota; kingdom Metazoa; phylum Chordata; class Actinopteri; order Anguilliformes; family Muraenidae; genus Gymnothorax; species Gymnothorax javanicus. Next base: position 28,683,638 of record CM056208.1, on the reverse strand, counting down.
TCCTTAGCCTGTTATGTCCCATTTGATTTGAGCGACACATTCACTTGAACTTTTGCCTAGTACTTTATTATAATCAATTATCCCATTTACTGATAATGATTCTTCCCATGTCGCCTATTCTTTATTGGCTAAAATTGATTAATAAATGGTAGTGCTTTGGTATTGGCCAGGGTAGGGCTCAATCTAGAGTATTTAATAGTATCTTTATTCACACATTGAAATACACAGTATTATCAATGGTAAAAAAAAAAAAAACAACAACAAAAAAAACATATTTACATAGACACGGGTTAGTTAATACAGATATCCTCAATTAGAAAATCAATCTCCTCCCTCGTGAGAATATCACATCTTTTTAGATTATCACGAACATATAGGGCAGTCACATTTGTAAATAGAACATGAAGACAACCATGGCGACGTCGAGCCGAAGCCGAAAACCAAATTTCACAGATGAGGAGTTAGAGGTATTGGTGAAATCAGTGAAGAGGCACCACGAGGCGTTGTATGGCAAGGGGGCACTGAAGGCTGATCCGAGGAAGAAAGCTGCGAATCGTCCCGGATGTGGCTTCGGTGGGGAGATGTAAGGGCAGTATCCCCGATTTAAAGCATAAATGGAGAGATCTGCGGGGCGCTGTAAAAGCCAGGCTCTCTGCACACCGGAGAAGTGTGCACGCAACAGGTGGTGGGCAACCATCATCACCAGTGCATTTCACTGCACTGGAGGAGGAGGTGGCATCCACTCTTTCTGCAGTAGAAGTGCATGGAGAAGAACTTGGAGTGGATACGGATGAAGGAGGGTTACATAAAATGGTCATTTTTATTTGCCTATACTCAAAGTATCATTGTGATAAATACTGGAAACAAGCTTAGGTTTCAAATATTTACTGTATTTTTTGGCATTTCCAGCAGTTGCGCAGTACATAGGTGTCATGGGCCCAGCCAGGGAATTTGGCACAGATGCTTAATATGCGCGTATCATGATCGCACACAACTTGAACATTAATGCTGTGCCGACGTCTACGGTCTCTGTACATATTCTCATTAGTGGAAGGGGTTCTGATTGCAACGTGAGTACAATCAATGGCTCCCACAACACTGGGGAACCCGGCAACCCAGTAGAACCCCCCCTTAACTCTCCGTCTTTCAGCGGGTGTTTCAGGGAGCTTTATGAAGTGGCTGATGTGGTACAGCATAGCGTCAAGGAACTGTGTCAGACACCTTGACACAGACGCCTGTGATATGTGCATGACATCACCAGCCACTCTCTGGAACGACCCAGATGCCAGGACCGACAGCGCAGTTGTGACCTTGATGACCACGGGTATGTTTTGTGGATGATTGCTGCGGCTGGATAGCTTTTCATCCAGGAGTGGCAAAGATAGATGATTGCTTCACGGTCCAGACGAAAGCGCTGGATGCACTCGGTGTCTGTTAGTCCCAGGATGTCCAAACGAGGCCGATATATGCGTGGTCGTTTTCGAGCTCGGCGCGCTCCGCTTACTCTTTCCCACTCACGCAAGCAAATGCAGGACTGGCATTTTGGTTTTAGATTTTGAGGGCATGGTAGAATGATGGAGAACAGGCTGTTTCATAATATCATGTGATGATTTCATTTGATAACTTATTATGGTTATGAGAAATGTAGTTTAGAAATAAGGATGAACAATCGAATATTGAATGTCTCAACCTTTACCATGTTAAATAAAATAAATATTAAAATTCGACCTATAACCGACATCAAAGGCAATATTCTATTTCGCCTTATATTGGCCCTAGACCTCAATACAGCCCTCAAAAATGCTTAACAGAAAAAGCGCGTAAGCCAGAGGGAGAATACGCATAAATGTTATTTGCCTGAGAAACGCCCAGATTTTGGTCTTGCTCGCCCGGCGCGAACTGCCTTCGGGGCGCGTAATGCACAGACTTACGTCAAGGGGAGAATACGCGAAGGCTGAAAAGCGCGTAGCTACGCGCATTTTTCGACTTACGCGCATGGGAGAATAGACCCCTTAGTGATTCTCGACTTCATGCCTACACAGAACCATAAGCTAGACACACCACGGAATGAGACTATACATTTTTTTTTTAAAAATCATGTATTTTACTACTGTCAATGCAGTGTATTCATAAAATACCAATAATAGGCATGTCAAAGGTTGTTACATTCATTGTGACAGCATTGCCCATGGGTATCACTCTTTCTGAATCCTCATTGGTTGCAAATATTGCAAATGGTCCAAAGCCAGTGCAAACATAGAGGTGGGTGTGGTTTGTCACTGTTACGACCCCCTGCGACCCTGCAATCTTGGTAGTGGCCATGCCTAGGCTATAGGTAGCAGCAGGATCGCTGATTGCTGATTATCCATACCTGGCGCCGGTGTGGGTAAAAAGGAACGGCCAGATCAGTCTGGCAGCTAGCTTGCTTGCAGCTTGAATGCTGCTCAGCTTGCTCCTCTCTCATTTTTTTATGCACGCATTTAGTTTCTGCTATTCATTCATTACCACCATGCATTCATTCATTCCCCTAGATACAGTCTACTTTTTGTCTTGAATTATCCTCAATAAATATTTTGTTATTTGAACGGTTATTTCGTTGTCAGTGGTCCTTTTTTATGTTGCGGTGACAAGCCAGCCGTAACAGTCACCAAACTGTGATGATTTGTCAAAAAGCAGCAAGAATTTTTACAAAATCTGAATGCCCAGATCACAGACAGTCCTAAGGTACACGGTGCACTGAACTAAATGAGAGAAGCCAAAAGGACAGTAGAACACAGAAAGCAGTGAAAAACATAAAATAAAACTCAGCAGAACATTAAATAATGACCGACAGGGCTGAGACAAGGTGACAGACTCTAAAGCTGGCAGTTACATGACTGTTAATAGTTTGCCTGATAAGACATCTTACCTTCAACAAACACTCGGTCAGTCTGTTTCAAAACACCAGTCAGGTTGTCATTAGTAGGACTTAGCAAGTCCTCCCTATTTTCTGCAAACAAAAAAGGAAACAGAAGGCATGTATTTGAAAGTACTGTTGCAGTTTGACAACTCCAACTATTGTTTAGTGTCCAACCATAAATTCTGTAACAGAGGAATTTCAAAATCAGCAAACATTTTAGGTCAGGCCCCACCACTTAACGCAATCCCCACTATGCTGGTTCAAATGAGACATTGATCAATAGTTCGAATGCTGAATATAGAGCATTTTACAGAGGTTGAAGGCTGTTCCACTCACCACGTACAGAGCTAATGAGCTCCCGATACCGATGTCGAACAAGCCTTCTCTGAAACAGTTTATTATCATCCTCTGGGATTCCCGATGACCCTTCTTGAAGTGATTCCATCTCTTCTTCGTCACCTGTGTCCTCGTCTCTGTCCGAATCGCTCAGCTGCCTGGTTCTGTTCTGCAGAACGGCAGGAGTCCCCCGACCTCCACGGCAAGCTCCCCGGTTAGCCCCCGCCATGTCAAAACCTTGCTTGGTCTGGTCTATCACTCAATCCTGTGGCTCGCTGGCTGAGACACTGAATATACAGTAGTGTGCAGTAATGATTATACATTACCACTGTCATTTAAAAGGTGTCCTAATACATTACTTCTCTATGTTTTGGTGAAAATATATTGAAGAATACTATTGTAGGCAAGGAGAACAAAATAAAACCATTCCCACAAGTATCCTGAGATAAAAAAAAGAGTGATTAACAAAAACACTACATCATTTTTTTTAATAACACTTGAAAGGTGTCACAAATTTTATTCCTTTGACTCTTGCATAGCATGAATGCATGTTTGAAGGCTCATTCAATGATTATTGATGCTAAAAAATTTGTTTACACTGGTTTGAGGCAACATTATTCGGCTGAATTACCTCTTATGGTCAGTTGTTCCAGTATAAGAAGTGACATGAACTTTGAGCAGTGTCAGTGTTAAACACAATGGCATGACAGAGGGAGCTCTCTGAGATTGTTTGTAGCCACATTGTGACCTCACATGATGCGGTTGGTCACTTAGAAAACTTTCTGAAAACATTACATGCTGCCATGGCACTGTAAGAAACACCATCAAGTGTTTCAAAGAGACCAGTTAGCTGAAAACTAGTGGCAGTAGAGGTGCAAAACGGCAGTTAAGTGCCTCTGATTTTCGTTATCTGATTATGACAAGTAAAAAAAAAAAATTGGAGGTGGACCTCACGACAACTGCGTGATGATATTAATAGCGCCGGAAGTGAAGAGATTAAAGTATTGAGATGTTGCCACCAAGAGCTGGCAACATCAAAAAAAGAACTGAGTTTGCTTAGAAATTCATAGCCTGAAATCCATCCGTATCCACTATCCAGCTTTGGTCGCTCCCAACGGTCACTTGCCGATTACGTCTGGCCTCAGTCGGTAGGCTAGCGTTTGACTTCCAAATATTCGCACAAAATCCATGCGAGATCTGTGATTGGCTCACAGTCGCAAGATCCCTTTGAGGGGGAGGTATACTAACATCATCACCATGGCCACAGACAACAGAGAAAGGAAGACTCCTCACCGAGGAGCAATTTTTGGTATCAGTCATGAGGGTGCCCCGCCCCTTTAGATAGACTTGCAGCGGGTCCTGAATGAATTGATTCCAATGGGGAGAAGTGAACGTGAGCACAGATTATCACCGATTATTTTGCCCCATTGTCACAGAATTAAATATTGGACTTATTTTTGACAGGCCACATATTTTCCAAACATTCTGGTGCTGCAATGGCATTTTTAACACCAACAGATCAGGAGAAAATGAACTTTGTTCGAGACCTGTGTCTCTCTCAGCAGCGGTCACGTAACATCTGGCAATACAGAAATACAGTATGGACTGCGGGAAACTACGAATTAAACTTTCAAACTGAAATAATGCTTGTGTTTATATGTTCAGTGATACTGTTATTACCATCGATGTTTAATCATTTTTAAAGGGAAAAGGAATATATTTGATCGGTATGATCTTGTACTGGATTGATATCAGATATTAAACAAGTGGGGAAAAGCGGCAAAATAAGGCGCAAAAATTAAATGTGAAGCGTATCTTAGTTTGGCCATCCACGTTAAAAATGCCGAAACATTTTGCAGCAATAGGTTGCAATAATAGGAACAAGCTATCCATCTTCTCTTTTCCGAAGAAAGTAGACAGGCAAGGAATAAATTAGCAACTGTCATATTACATATCAGCTTCATAGGCTTAACCTAGCTGATGCAATGCCCTTCAAGCTATAGCCAGGGCTCGACATAACTTTTTTTTTCTTGGAATTTCATGGAATTTCATATTTTTGGCGGCCCGGACATAAAATTTGGTGGCCCGAAAAAAATTTAAGGGAAAACATGAACAATTGTTCAAGATTTTATAGTTGGGCTATTTATGCAATTTTACACAAACTTTCTTTAAAGCCATCATTAAATCAATTAATTTAAACCCTTTTTTCTATACATTTTAACTCACGTCGGCTATAAATAACTATTAGTACCCGTTTACACTTTAAAAACACAGGCACCCCCCCCCACATACACATGTGCACACACCACCACCATCACCACCACCACCACCAAAATGCCAACAATGACAATGTAAACAAACAAATGAGAAAAAGGGGAGATGTTTAAATTTAACAACAACATATGTACATTTTATTTACAACATAAGACTCAGAGAGTTGTGGGTTCAAAGCAGGTTAAGAAGGCTATACTAGGCCTGCAGCAGATATAAACAAAGATTGACTTTTGCAGATAAAACCAAAACAACAACAACAAAAAAGGTATTGCAGAGAATCAACACAAGCTAGGTTATCACAGGTCTGGTATGATGGCAAGGAAATTTAATCAAGAAGAAAGAACCCATTTCTCATGAAAATCTTACAATAAACTTCATCTACTAAACAATGAAATAAATAATGAATACAGTTTTGTCACGCACGGTTAGTTGTCACTAGTCATGAAAGCACAATAATAACAGCAGTGTAACCTGGCACATTGCACATTTTACTATACAGGCAACATGTTTTACCCTCAATGTCAATCAGAACATGTCATAATAAAAAGTAGCCCTCATTAGCAAAACTTCGTTTCAGGATTTGAAAAAGAAATATTCTAATTTTAATCATAAATGGCAGCTTGTCTTGTAAAACCATCATGTTATCAAATTTACAGACACACAGCAAATAATCTGTGAAGAAAGAGAATTAAGGAAAATGTGTGTTACATATTTGCTCCTCAATCTAAAATGGGAATGTACTTGTACTGGGGTTTAAAACTTTATAAGCCCGGGACGATTACTTACATTCTATGTTCCCTGCGATGACCAAGCTATCAGACTATACACGCGGCATGCATGCATGCAGGCACACTGGATCGGTGCATGTGTTTTACTCAGAATCTTAATGTAAATAAACAAGAGGCGTCGCCGATCGCAAATTAACAAGTCACAAATCGCGCTGCTCGAGCTTCATGAATGAAGGTAATACAAATAAATTGACCTTCATTGCAGTGTGTGCGAAAAGTTTTGTCTCATGATCAGTCAAATAACAGTCAATGACCAGACATTTTTGATTTACACCGGACATAGCCTGGAATACTTTCTCGCAGTGTAAAATGATTTGACCCAGACAAAACAAAGATTATTTTGCTTTTTACTGAATATGCTTTAACTGAAACCTCAAAATTTAACATTACCATTACATTAACACTGACAGTGGATGGAAAATGAATACACCCCCAGAACATTTTTTCAGATTTACTTTACACATAGATTAATTTAACTTTAATTACAGGCTATGTGTTTTTCCAACAAATCTACATACAGTACTTAACCTTTTCTTTGGAGGCATTTTAAAATTCTACCGTTTTTAAAATCGCAATTGAGACATTATAACATCTTTAAAGCCAAACTGTGGTATCATAATGCCATTTTTAATCGAAATTTAGGCATTTTGACATTTTAAAAATATTTTTAAACCGATACTGAACTGACGATAGATCTACAGTAGAAAACGCATAAGTCAGATAAACACATAGGCCAACATATGTCCTTGCTAGGCAACCTCAAAAGCGAAAATGGAGAACGGTCTGGCACTGTATCCCTCAATCATGCTACTGATCTTGGATAATATAAAAAAGGCACATTATCGCATTGTGAAGTAATATAGAAGTTGATTATGGACAGTGTAGAGTTATGGTAAGAACACTGTGCATCAGCACCTCCTACCAGAAAGCTCATGGCTAATTTATATGCAGAATAACGTGAATAATAATTATCCATGTGCTTGCTCTTTCGGAGCCAACCCTCGCTAGTTCAGAGTTTATTCGAATGTCATTTTTGTCGGATTTGACGGTCCGACGACTTTTTGCACACACTGCATTGTTTATGTGCATGTTTTCTGTATTTTCTTTGGTGGCCCGATCGGGCCACTAAAATTGATCAATCTCGGAAATCTGGTGGCCCGAGAGCAAATTTTGGCCACCGCTTATGTCGAGCCGTGCAGTACAGCTAATGCCAGTTACAGTGAAATACGTTACGTAGGGGGCAAACGGATCATTTTTTTCGTATTTCCCTCTTTGCACAGAGACGCATTTTTTTAAGGTAACCATTTTTTTTTTTTTTTGAACAACATATATATGTCCTCTACAAATCCCAACCAAGTCTGCTAAGATTGGATGAACGAGTATGACGTAATCGGACAGGAAAATGTTGCTGCGCGTTGATGGGTGAAGCTAGATCCAGAGTAGTTCAAGTACGCTGTGCGAGAGTTGACTGAAATCTCGCCGGAAGTGCAAAAAGATTAGTCCAGCAGTTGAGCTGAAGCGGAATGGACCGTACGTGATGATCTTCCAAAAGGTAAGACGTTTAAAGAATTAGACTGAATATTGTCAGCACATCTGAATTAAATAACACGTACAGTAAAGCGTTTTACTGGATTATTCCCTGCACGATTGTAGAGATATTTAATGTTTACGGACAACAAATTGGGCAACGATACTAGCTAGGTACAGTTAGCGACAGTTACTACCGCTAACCATGAGCAGCAGTATACTTGTAAACTCCGTCACATCAGTACCATTTCGTCCAAAGACGCGAAATTAGAGCGGAAAAATGCTTCTTTTACGTGATTTATTTTTTTTTTTTTTTGCGGAGAGGGGTGGGGGGAGTGAAATGTTGGAGAAGTAACGTAAATATACCATCAGACTCGTTATAGCAATGGATGTGGTGAAGCGAGATTTTCTCTGAGAACAAGGTAGCTAACGTTAGCTGGTGTAATAAAGTTAACGTTACAGAAAAATAAAGAAGAGCCATCGTTTGCTGTGATAGATCGCTATTAATATTGATTGTGGGAGCTTTTTTCTTTTTTAACTTCTATTCAGCATACTTAGACGTGATCTCTTGTTTGAGTGTTTTAGGATTTGTGATTCTGTTGACATTACCTGTCAATATTATGTCGCTGCTCAGCTAATTTTGGATTGATGATTAAGGGAGAGGGAGGCTGGAGGACCAAATGGTAGATTGAAAGCAACGTATTGGCCAAATAGCCTTCTATGCTTAATTTTCCAAAATGTTTGGCCTAAGTGGGGAATCATACTGAATACTAAAAATATTGAGCTGTACTGTATTTCTTGTCTTAAAGACTGCAAAGAACATGATCCAACTTTATGCTAATTCCTGTCACATCTGTAACTGATGCCATTTGCCATACCTAAACATCAGCAGCAAAAGCTGTTGATCACAGCTACTTGAGTTCCATAACCTAAGTAGGGAAACAAAGACCACACCTCATCTCTCAGCACAGTTTCCCATCCAAGCCTATATAGTTGTGTCTAACCCTTTCTGCTGTCTTCCTCTCCCCCCTCTCTTTCAGCTGAAGAGCTGCAGGCGATTCAATAAAAGCCTCCCTGCAATGAGACAGACAACACTCACCCTACACCCTGAGTCTTAACTCCCTAAGCTGTGCAAGCCTTTCCCTGTTCTTTACTTTTAATAAACTGGACAATAAGCTTCCAAATCGTGTGGTCTTTGGTTGTGAAAAAGTGCAAGTGCAGTGTTTGAATATGATCACCTCACATTTTTGTTGTTGTAATTTTTGATGTTTGTTCGATTTCTCCTGCTGAATTGAGCCTACAATTTTTTTTTCTCTTCTTCACGTCATTGGAGAAACCGTACATTTGTATTCAACCCCCCAGCGATTGGAGCATCCCCACACAGCACAGCAAACCATGGTCGAGATTATATACAAGAACAACATGGAGGAGAGGGCACAGACAAACTGCTTCACATGCAATTCATGTTTTTGAGTTTATTGAAGATTTCTTTTTCATGAAGTTTTTTCAGTACATACAGTGCCATGAAAAAGTATTTGCCCCCTTCCTGATTTCTTACTTTTTTTGCACATTTTTCACACTTAAATGTTTCAGATCATCAAACAAATTTTAATATAAAACAAATAACCCGAGTAAATTCAAAATGCAGTTTTGAAATGATTATTTCATTTATTAAGGGGAAAAAGCTATCCAAACCTACCTGGCCCTATGTGAAAAAATAATTGCCCCCCTTGTTAAATCATGAATTAACTGTGATTAACCACATTTTTTGAATCCAGTTTCACAAGCCACACCCAGGCCTGATTACTGCCAGAATTGCTGAATCAAGAAATCACTTAAATAGAACCTGTTTGACAAAGTGAAGTAGGCTAAAAGATCTCAAAAAGCATTATGTCATGCTGGGAACTAAAGAAATTCAAGAACAGATGAGAAACAGAGAAATTGACATCTACCAGTCTGGAAAGGGTGGCAAAGCCATTTCTAAGGCTTTGGGACTCCGGCGAATCACGGTGAAAGCCATTATCCACAAATGGAGAAAACTTGGAACAGTGGTGAACCTTCCCAGGAGTGGCCGGCCTACCAGAATTACCAAAAGCGCATCGACGACTCATCCAGGAGGTCACAAAAGAACCCAGAACAACATCTAAAGAACTGCAGGCCTCACTTGCCTCATTTAAAGTCAGTATTCATGACTCAATAAGAAAGAGACTGGGCAAAAATGGCATCCATGCCATTGGAGGGTTCCAATGCGAAAACTACTGCTGACCAAAAAGAACACAAGGGCTCGGCTCACATTTGCCAAAATACATCTTGATGATTCCCAAGACTTTTGGGAAAATATTCTGTGGACTGACAAGACAAAAGTTGAACTTTTTGGAAGGTGTGCATCCCGTTACATCAGGCGTAAAACTAACATATCATTTCATAAGAAGAACATCATACCAAAAGTCAAACGTGGTGGTAGTGTGATGGTTTGGGGCTGCTTTGCTGCTTCAGGACCTGGATGACTTGTTGTAATTGATGGAACTATGAATTCTGCTCTCTACCAGAAAATCCTGAAGGAGAATGTCCAACCATCAGTTGGTGACCTCAAGCTCAAGCGCACTTGGGTTAAGCAACAGGACAATGATCCGAAACACACTAGCAAGTCCACCTTTTAATGGCTTAAAAAAAACAAATTGAAGGTTTTGGAGCGGCCTAAGCAAAGTCCGGACTTAAATCCGATTGTGATGCTGTGGCATGACCTTAAACAGGCCGTTCATTCTCAAAAACCTTCCAATGTGGCTGAATTAAAACATTCTGCAAAGAAGAGTGGGCCACAATTCCTCCACAGCGATGTGAAAGACTCATTGCCAGTTATCGCAAACACTTGATTGCAGTTGTTGTCGAGAGGGTGACACAACCAGTTATTAGGTTTAGGGACAATTACTTTTTTCACACCAGGCCAGGTAGGTTTGGATAGCTTTTTCCCCTTAATAAATTAAATCATCATTTAAAAACTGCATTTTGAATTTACTCGGGTTGTCTTTGTCTAATATTAAAATTTATTTGCTGATCTGAAACATTTGTGTGACAAATATGCAAAAAAATAAATCAGGTAGGGGGCAAATACTTTTTATTTTGCACTTACAGTGCCGTGAAAAAGATATACATAAAATGTGTATAACAAGATAAATTTGTGTTTTAATGTGTCTTGTTATGTCTGGATGTATAGTGTTTAATGAGCCCTTCCTAAAAATATTACTGTACATGCAAGCCTAGATAAATTTATACCTTCTGCATGCAAAAAGTTAATGAAAAAGTTGTTTTGAACTAATCACTAAACACCAATGCATAAGTGCAGATGCAAATTAAAATGAACAGATAAATTGTAATTATTTCCAGTGGATTTTCTAAGATGCAACACTGAACATCATGCTGCTTTTAATAATGCAGGGACGAATTTGTGAGGTATCGTTCAGGAACCAGTCGCGATAACCAGAAGTAGCAAAATGTGATTTTATTAGCGAGGGGTAAACCCCCGCAGGACTGAAGGCAAAAGTACAAAGTCCACAATCCAAAATCACAATCCTAGGGGCAGAATCCAGAGTCGAAAAACCAGGGCAGCAATACAGAAATCGTGGTCAGACAAAAAGGGTTCGATACACAGGAGCAGATATAAAAGCCAAATCAGAGCCAAAAAGAGGTAGTCGGGCGGTCCAGTCAGAAAGGTAACACAATGAGTACAAGGCGAGAAACAAAAGCAACACGGGAAACTGCAGTGAGAAGACAGCTTAAATACACTCAAGAGAAGTCACATGCTATGATTAGGATCAGACTAATTACGTGGGAGCAAAACATGAGGGAGAACCTAACCACATGAAATTGGCAAAAGCCAAAACGCGGACAGGGATCACGAGACAACCTATGACAAAACATACAGCTCCGGTTAGGGAGTTCTAACGTGCACAGATAATGAGGCAGGACAGAGTGGAGCAGGTGCGGAGGATCCGCTGAATTGCAGCAAAGACTAAGTGAAGGCAAGAGGCGGAGACTAGAACAGGGCGAGTGCTGAGAGCTTGTTAATCAATTAGTAAGTGCAGCTATACAATCCCTAGTGCTCGTTAGTAAGTTAGTATTATATACAATTTTAGTCTGGGTTAGTAACTTTAACAAAAACAAACTGTTAGTATTGGTTAGTAAAATAGAAAAGAGAGGCGAAGGAAGCAAACGAGATCGGAAGGAATGTTTGAAAACCAGAAACCATGAAATCACCTAAGCATGTGACACGCGGGACTGGGGAGAAGCTGTAACTAAACAAGAGACCAGACAGCGGAGACAAAGTGCAATGCAGGGCATGGCAAAACATGGACCGGACTAAAACAGAAAAGTGGAACGGGAATGGAAAAAACGAAAACATGGCATGGTACAAAAACTAAACAGAACATGACAAAACCTAACAGAACATAATCATAAACATAACAGGGAATGGCAGAAACAAACATGGCAGAATCAGAACAGACAGAGCAGAATCATAACAGAATTGTGCTGTCAGTTAATACTCATTGATAGTCATCCGTCAGTCCTCCGTCCTTTCTGAAAGTCATGAAGTTTACATGAGTCATTATTGAATTGATAACGTAGATCCTCCATTTTCATGGGATTATTAAAACCCCAAACAAATAAGAAATTGATGCGAGATCAGTGAGACACCAGACGCGAGATGCGGGGAACGGGGAGTTTATTAAACAAAAGAAAACAGGCACGAGGGCCAACAGAAAACTTGGCCCAAAGGGTTGCAAAATCCAACTAAGGTGAGCTTCACAGAGCTGTAAACTAAAAAGGTCCAAACGACAAAAAACAAAAACCACTGGAACCTCCAGGGAGAAAACCACAAACAGAAAAGAATAATCAGGCTATAATACAAACAAGACTTGGCTTGGCTAAAAGACGTACCACTGCACTGATACACTAAACACAAGGGCATGAAACACGGTGAAACTTGGTGAGAAACTCGGCATGGAAACTTGAGACTCTGTCTGCCAGCCAACTTCCACCGCCTCCAGATAAAGGGCAGAAATCAGAACACATGAGGGGGAACACCTGGAGAAGAACAAGAGGCAAGGCAAGATCAAGAGACAAAGACAATGATAGGTAGTCACGACTTGCTCATTAAGAAAATGAGCGTGCTCAGCTTAAGTACCAATGAAGTATGCAGGTTGGAAGGAAGCATAAATGTTAACAGAAAAGCACAGCAAGATCTTGAAATAGCAAAGCAGGAATCATGACAATAAACTCCCTACCTAAATTAGTAGTATTAGTAATGTGCCTGTCTAAGAATTACACTTTCCGTGACTGTTAGTAAATGTTAGTACTAAAAAACAGTTAATTGCCAATCAAGCTTAGGCAGCCCTGAATCAGCACAGCACAGAAGGAAGGGGGAAATACCAAAAGCCAACCAGAGCTCTGAAGTGTGCAAAAACGAAGACATGGGGCGGAACGCAGACAAGCGGTGGAGTGGCTGGGCAGACCTGGCAAAACACAAAACCTGGAAAAGTAAAAACATGAATAAACATGAACTATGAATGATGAAACCTGGCACAAGGAACTGTTAAAACAAAATACTGTCCTGGCCAAAGGCCCAGGACCCTGGAACACAACAGAAATGGTAGAAAATTAAACTGAAACGTTCCTTCCCCTCCCTCTGCATAATAAACATTAGGATGGGATTAAACAAGCATTGTAGTCAAAAGCAAAAACAAACCAAGAATTCAAAGCAATCGACAACAGGAACACGCTCTTTAAAATGACTAAAACTCGTTTTAGTCAGTTTAATTATTTTGATAACTCGAAGGCACTAAAACCATGACGCCATTTATTGACTAGTAATTACCGAGGATCGCGGAAACGAGAGTTTACGAGATTTCAGTCGCACAGCGTAGTTGAACTACTCCGGATCTAGCTTCACCCCGCGTGGGTCCGTTCGCCCTGTCTGTGGGGACGAATGGATCAAGTGACGGGGTCGAATGGATCAGCTGCATAAATTGACCACAAAACAACTAAGTACTATCATTTGCATATAACTTTCATTTAAGCTTCAGCTGAGTCCTTTGAGCAAATGAAGATGTTGAATTCATATCATACCAGTTTAGCAATCATGTTACTAGGCTACATTCTGCATTTTGCGCGCCTTCACCGGCACTTTACGCACGTCCCTCCTTCAATTAACAGCAAGGCAAGTCGAGGCAAGTCATCCAGCTGCTTTAGTTGAGGTGAGTTGTTTAAGATAATGTTTTTCTGTTCTTATCAGCCCTTTCCACAAGATATTTTCTCTTGTCGTTAAGGGGAAATTACAAAATATTCATAAATAAATGGTTATGTAAACATGGAAATAGAATAGTCTGGTAACCCGTTCAAACCAATTTATGACTGCCATCTACTGGCTTTATGGGCTTTATGCACAGCTCCACTACTTCCTGAACTTAAACCAGCTCCTTTATTTCTTGTCCTGACAGTGATCTGTTTGACCCGGACTGCAGTGATCCGTTTGCCCCGCTACAGTCTCCCTCCATATTTTGCTTGCGAGCATCTTACATAGGCTAGCATGAAAAATGAAACATTCACTGATAGTTAGCACACATATAGGTCTTTTAGATGCTATACATTTACAGTCCTCAACTAATAAACATAAACCCTGAGAACGGAAAATACTGTCTCTTGATTTTTGTACTCATCGAGGGAAAAATCCTGTTTTGTCGTCGCTCTCCGCTAAGATAGGTCCGAGCGCTCTGAAATTTAAATGCCGAGCGGATGGCGGGAGACCGTGCCTGTGTACCAAACAGCAACTTCCGGACTACAGTGTAACAGGGAAAAATGTCCGTGATCCGCTCGCCCCGCTGATCCGTTTGCCCCCGCTCTCCCCAAATTTGAGTATTATTTAATTTAGCCTTTATTATACCGGGGAATCCCACTGAAATAAACAAAATGCAGATATGGCCAAACATTATCCTGTTCAAAACCTAGCAACCACTCCAAGAGTAAATGCTAGCAAGCCACAATCTAATTTTTAAGCTCATGTGAAATAACATTCACGAATGCCTAGCTGGCCAGCTAACTCATATTCGTAATGCTGAGTACAGCTGTTAGCTGCGTTGTAAAATGCCTGATGTAGCAAAGTAAAAGGAAATATACACGCAACATGCAGATATTAGATAGATACTTGTATATCCCAACATTTAATTGCTTGCCTACTTAGCGACCACTGCTGACAACAAGATGCGACGAAAAACCCGGTCAGCATTCATTCTGCAAATGGCGCCGCGCGATTGGTGGTTCTCGCCAAAAGGTCACCCAATCAGCCAAGAGCAAAAAACATGAATATTTATATATCCAGTTCATTAGTGACGTAAGGGCTAAACGCTGGCCTATCGACTGAGGCCAGACTGTATCGGCAAGTGACCATTGGGAGCGACCATAGCTGGATACGGATGGACTTCAGACTAAGAAATTCAAGGATTGGACACCAATGGACTGAGAACAAGTCCTTTGGACCGATGAATCAAAATTCGAAATTTTGTCATCCAAACGCATAACTTACGTGTGCCGTAGAGTTGGAAAATGATTCAAAAATTACTGTTTAACCCCTTAAGTAAAACATGGAGGTGGTAACATTATGGTTTGCGGTACGGTCTGCTCTAAAGGAGCCTGTACTCTCATAAAAATCGAAAGAATCATGGATCAAAACAAGTATCACTGCATCCTTCTGAGGCGCATATTGCCATCTGGAAAGAGACTGATTGGTTGGGGAACAAGATAATGACCCAAAACACACTTCTAAGTTGTGCATGAATTATCCCAGAGAGAATCCACCCGTGACATAAAAGTTAAGACATGGCCGACTCAGAGTCCACACCTTATCTGATCAAGCAAATATGGGATTTGCTTGATACCAAGTTAAGAAAATCTGTTGTAATATTGAAAAAAATCTCTTTGGAATTAACTTCAAACCAAATGGAATGGTTTAGCAAGTAAGGAAAAAACAGTTTTGTCTTTTTGCAATGGAATTTGCAGTCAATTTATGTTATTTAAATGCATGAACATACAGCATTGAATGATCTGCTAACAAAGCTTTCAACTCATTTAGACTTTATGATCCAAAGCCTTAGAATTTCACTGAACGGATTACTTTTTTCCCGCAGCTGGTTCGATTCGTGCGGATTTCCGGTGCCAGTAAAACAAGCCGAAAAATTAAGTAAAGACTTCTGCCCCCAGGATCAAGTGATTTAATTTCTCTCATATTGTCCTTGCAGAATCTTACCACGAATCTTTATTTTTCAGCAGAATGCATGGAAACCGCGTTTCCTTTAGTTTTTTCGCTCATCCTTGGAGTGAACTAGTGCGAAGTCACTGAACCTGTGTCGCTGCGCGGGTGTTATGTAGAAGTATGCTTTGGTGAATAAAATTTGCATTGATTGAGTGATGGTGAATTGTTATAATGATGATGACGACGATGATGATGATAGATAGATGCGAGTTATCTCGAAAACGTCGTTTGGAGGCCATCTTGGATTTTGATGTTGTGATATCATTTTCAATAAGAACATGCAATAGGTCAAGATGCACCACCATACCAAATTAAAAATTCCTAGGCCACTTATTTTTGGAGTTATTGCGATGACGCTGTTCCGGCAGATCCATGGCGGTGGCCATCTAGGATTTTGATGCAGCACACCCATTTTCAATAGCGACCTGCCTTAGGTCAAGACACATCAGCAGACCAACTGATAATGTCCTACAACACTTATTTTTTGCGTTACCTCGATAATGTCATTTTTACAAAAGCGGCAGCGGCCATCTTGGATTTTGACGCAGCATGCCCATTTTCAATGGCGACCTGCCTTAGGTCACGATACATCAGCATACCAAATTAGAACTTCCTACAACACTTATTTTTTGCGTTCTCTCGATAACGTCATTTTTACAAAAATGGCGGCGGTCATCTTGGATTTTGATGCAGCGCGGCCATTTTCAATAGCGACCTGCCTTAGGTCAAGATACATCAGCATACCAAATCAGAACTTCCTACGACACATATTTTTCACGTTATCTCCATAACGTCATTTTTACAAAAATGGCGGCGGCCATCTTGGATTTTGATGCAGCACACCCATTTTCGATAGCGACCTGCCTTAGGTCAAGATACATCAGCAGACCAATTGATAATGTCCTACGACACTTATTTTTTGTGTTACCTGGATAATGTCATTTTTACAGAAACGGCGGCAGCCATCTTGGATTTTGACGCAGCATGCCCATTTTCAATAGCGACCTGCCTTAGGTCACAATACATCAGCATACCAAATTAGAACTTCCTATGACACTTATTTTTTGCGTTCTCTCCATAACGTCATTTTTACAAAAATGGCGGCGGTCGTCTTGGATTTTGATGCAGCACAGCCATTTTCAATAGCGACCTGCCTTAGGTCAAGATACATCAGCATACCAAATCAGAACTTCCTACGACACATATTTTTCGCGTTATCTCCATAACGTCATTTTTACAAAAATGGCGGCGGCCATCTTGGATTTTTTCAATAGCGACCTGCCTTGGGTCAAGATACATCATCATACAAAATTACAACTTCCTGGGCCAATTATTTTTTGAATTATCTCGATAACGTTGTTACTTCGGACGGACGGACGGCCGGCCGGACGGAATGTTGGACGAAATGACGGACGGATGGACGGACAATGGACAACTAAATTTTGCCCGCTCTATTTGATGAGTTTGGCGCTCTCCCAAGAGATTTTTGTCCTGCGAGCATTTTTCAGAGTTCGGGTCCGGAAGTGAAAAAGCCATTCCTAGACCTGCTGCCTTCGGCGACGTAGGTAAAAAAAGCCTTATTGTGACCTTGAGTTGAGGTATTTTCTGGCGTGCATGGTTTTCAAACTTTTTGAGCCTTCGGCAAACCAAAGGACAAGCCAAAAGCTCAATGCACACATGTATTCATATTCGCGCAAAATAGCCTCTGTAACACGTGTTTTCACTCTTATCATTCTATAATAGTTTACTTTTATTTAATTATGCCAAATAAAATGTGCAAACAACTAAGTTATTCACTAAATATTAACAAAAAAATGATTCAAGTATTCACATAGCAAAATTACAACCCCAATTCCGAACTAGTTGGGACAAAGTGTAAATTGTGAATAAAATCAAAACGCAATGACTTTCAAATCACACCAGCCAGTATTTTATTCATAATAGAACAGAGATAACTCAGCAAATGTTGAAACTGAGAAATTTTACAATTTTATCCACAAAATGAGCTCATTTCAAATTTGATGGCTGCTACAGGTCTCAAAAAAAAAAGTTGGGACAGGGGCCTGCTTACCATGGTGTAGCATCCCTCTTCTTTTTTAACACAGAGTGGAGGCGTCTGGGCATTGAGGAGACAAGTTTCTTGAGTTTAGCCATTGGAATTTGATCCCACTCTTGTTTAATACAGGCTTCCAGCTGCTGGAGAGTTTTGGGTCTCCTTTGACAGACTGTTCGTTTAATTATGCACCAAATGTTCTCAATCGGTGAAAGATCAGGACTGCAGGCAGGCCAGTTCAGTACACGGACTCTTCTACTACGAAGCCATGCTGTTGTAATAGATGCAGTATGTGGTTTTGCATTGTCCTGCTGAAATACACAAGGCCTTCCCTGGAGTAGATGTCATCTGGAGGGGAGCATATGTTGCTCTAAAACCTTTATATACCTTTCAGCATTCACGGTGCTTTTTAAAACATGCAAGTATCCCGCACCATATGCACTAATGCATCCCCATACCATCAGAGATGCTGGCTTTTGAACTGAATGCTGATAACAGGAGGGGTGGTCTTTCTCCTCTTTAGCCCGCAGGACACGACGCCTATGATTTCCAACAAGAATGTCAAATTTGGACTCGTCTGACCACAGGACACATCGCCACTTTGCTACAGTCCATTTTAAATGAGCCTTGGCCAACAGAACACGGCGGCGCTTCTGGATTATGCTCACAACAATGGCTTCCTTTTTGCATGATAGAGTTTTAAGTGGTATCTGTGGATGGCATGGTGGACTGTGTTTACAGACAGTGGTTTCTTGAAGTATTCCTGGGCCCATTTAGTAATGTCAACTACAGAATCATGCTGGTGAGTGATGCAGTGGCGTCTGAGGGCCCGAAGATCACAGGCATCCAGTAAAGGTCTTCGGCCTTGTCCCTTACGCAGAGATTTTTCCAGTTTCACTGAATCTTTTGATGATGTTATGCTCTGTCGATGATGAGACCTTCAAAGGCTTTGCAATCTGACGTTGAGGAACATTGTTTTTAAAGTATTCCACAACTTTTTACGCAAGCCCTCACAAGTTGGAGAGCCTATGGCCATCTTTACTTCTGAGAGACTCAGCCTCTCTAAGACATCCCTTTTATAGCCGATCATGTTACACACCTGATGCCGGTTAACTACTTGCTAAATGTTGTTTCAGATGATTCTCTTACATATTGATTGCTTTTTCAGCCCTTTTTTGCCTGTGTCCCAACTTTTTTGAGACCTGTTGCTGCCAGAAAATTTGAAAGAAGCTTATTTTGTGGATAAAAATGTAAAATGTCTCAGTTTCAACAATTGAAATGTTATCCATGTTCTATTGTAAATAACATATTGGCTCGTGATCTGAAAGTCATTGCATTTTGAGTTTATTCACAATTTCCACTTTGTCCCAACTATTTCGGAATTGGGGTTGTACATCAAAGTAGCAATACACCCATTCAAAGCAAAATGAATCCCAAAATTGCGTCGGTTGGAGTGTCGGATGCTCAATTTATCCCAGGAAAGCCACAAACACACATATTTTCTAAATAAAAATCCATAAAAAAAACTTGAGACGGACAGCTCTCCTACAAGCATATTACCTTGTCCAAATGAGCTGGCTGCTCTGCAACCTCCGGCTCAAAGCCAGAATATTCCAATAGGCAACTTATTTAGCTTAAGAGCCATTCCATGAGAGATTGACTTTCGGTGCGCAGTTGACCCCCCTGGAAGTGAATGAAACTTGGCACATGGGTGTCTCACAGAAAAAGCTGAATTTTTAGGTCCGTATCTCACTTTGCCTGCCGGTGCCGCCACCTCAAAGCCACTAAAGTGCCTCAGTTTTGTCGTCCAAAACCTGTTGACACCACATTTTACATCAACTATAATGACTTAAGGGTGCACAGTACCAAATATGTTATACTTATGACCTGCGACAATTCAAGTCCGGTTAAACATCAGCACCGCTTAGTGGCCACGCTGGGTAACTACGTTATTGAGCCGGAAGTATTTGAGAAATAACAATAAAAATTGAAAATGGGAATGGGAATAAAATAATATCCCAGACATGGACCAATCTAGAATCCTTTATTATGTGTTAACTAAAAACAAAACTATCATTTTCAATGAACAGTACCTTGGTATCTTGCTGGGTTAGTGCAATGAACGGCCGGAAAGATGAAAGAAAAATCAAGAAATATTTTTTTGGTGCATGTTTGCGGTATACATTTTTTTTCAGCACATACGAACAAGAGCCATCAGGAGATGGCATATTCTCCCGGCCCCACGTCGTCAACTTCGGATTCGCAAAAGGCACCACGTCAGGTCATGATTAATGTGCACACCAAGTTTTGTGGAAAAATATAGAACGGTTTTCAAATTATGCTCCGGAAACTAAATGTTCACAGACAGACGGAAGGACGGACAGACAACCACACCCATAAGTATATCACCCCGCATTATAAGCCGGGGGGATAAAAAGTGCTCTGCAACCCTGGACAGCTGAAGTAAAGCTATCGCGCGTCTTGAATAGAAGTACATAAAGACAATAAATGACCTTCAATAAAACAACTTCCAACTTCGCATCGAAAACTTCCACAGCTAATGAAGTCAGGCATGCCATTCAGTCAAAAGACGAGGAATTCACATCCAAACTTTGCTTGCTCAAGTTAGCCAGATAGTGCCCGCAGTTAGTTCAGTGGCAGAGATTTTTTTTTTTTTTTTTTTACCTCGGTTATGGCACTACGACACACTTTCAGACATTTCATTATCCACTTGTAAACTAATTTGATGTGCTGAAGATAGCAAAGTCCATAGGATAGATACACAACCAAATAACTAATTAACTCACACATCAACCACCTTGACTCTGAACTGCAAATCCATACGATTGACGCGATGGCGTGAATATTTCCGAGCCATCGAGAAAGACCTAGCAAGGAAGATCTTTGGCGGGGCTCAGGACTCGACTGCTTCCGCATTGTGCTTCGGGCGTAAACGGGGGGCGTCAAAGCGGGGGGGTGAAATTGGCATCTTTCTCTCATTCTACTACACACACACACACACACACAAAATCGATCTCTGATGAACGCAGTACAAATGATTTTGACGACTTTAATCAGTTCTTAACCAAATAATTTTGCCACGGCAAAGCTTCTTTTCAATGGAGTTCCGATGGAAAATGCAGACTTACAGCAGGGTTTATAAACTGCAATACCCTGCGTAACCACTGGCTGGAGCTTCCAAGCTAGTTTCCAACGTTTGATATCATTTGGGGTGCCATAATCAGTGTGCTGAAAGATTTTTCGAGGCGGATTGTGTTTGTTGGGCAAAGTGGCTTAAAAGCCACAGATCTGGGGAAGAACATGAGAGTACTTCAACTTTGTCAGAATTTCACGGAGAGATAACACATAGGGTGTTTTTGAATTATGTCAGCTACAAGGGTAACCCTTTGAGCGCTGAATAAATTCTCAAGGAATTAAAAATGTAGTTATCCTGAGCGGATGAAAACCTATCATGTGGCAACTTGTTTAAAAGAGCTCCCCGAGGGTACATGTTTTCAACAGCATCTAATTTTGATATCTTACATCATTGGGCAACTATAGTCGTCTATGGCCCTCAGGCTTAAGGCGTATGAAAGGGTTCCACTGTGGTGTTTCTGGTGTCAGGATTATGGGCTAGTGGCAACAGTATATCAGAAAAAAGTGCACAGGTGTAGAAGGTGTGGGCCAAATGGATGCAATGCAGATGAATGCGAACTCTTCAAATGAGCTATAGTATGTTTTCATATTGGATTAAGTCATGAACTGGGGGCAGTTCACAGTGAGAGAGGGAAAATGGAGGTAGAACAAACACAGGTACAGGGAAAAATATCATATGCAGAAGCAACTAAAAGAGTGAGAGCGGAAACTGGAATGGCAAAATCAAGACTTGATAGAGCAGAAGGAGTAGAAATGGAACAAGAGAAATATGATATAAAGGTACTTAATTTGGGCAGAAAGAGATTTTTTAGCATTTATTGCAATGGTCATTAACGGAGCAAGTGATATCGAGACAAAGTCAGAACGGATTAGGATCGTGGTGGATGCGGCAAGAAATATTAGATACTTCAGATGTGAAGGGAGATGAGATCCAGGGAATTTTGGCAAGAGGGTTTCAAGGGAGTGAGACGTTAGGGAAATAGGAGAGAGTGTATTTGAAAAATAGAATAGTGGATTAAGCATTAGCTTTTTTTATTAGCTTTTAATTTGCAGCATTTCCATCTGCATCATCCATCCATCCATCCATTATCTTCCTTACTAGGGTCACGGGGAAGCTGGAGCCTATCTCAGCTGAATATGGGCGAAAGGCATGGACACACCCTGGACAGGTCACCAATCCATCACAGGGCGCACACACCATTCGCACACCCCCTCATGCCTATGGGCAAGTCTCAAATTAGCCTGATACGCATGTCTTTGGACTGTGGGAGGTGTAATGTGGAAAAAAAAAAAAAAGCCACTAGATGGCAGTATTGACATTTTTTTTGTTAGGCCCAGTCTGGAGCTAGGGTTTTGGGGCATGTCCTGGGCATGCCTCAGAGGGGATGTCCCAGAGTATATAAGGAGAAAAATTGAGAGAGTGAAAGGTAGTTGGAGAAATTGCAAGGAGAAATTGTGGAAGGATACATTTCACCAGACCTGTCACTCTTTTCAAGACCTGTGAAGCTTTTTGTGGATTTTTGCCTGTGTTGGAGCATTTTCCTGTCCCAGGACATTGCAACATAGCAGCCCATCTCAATTACCAAGGGACTGTAAATATCTCTTTTTTTTTTAATTTCAATCTTGGTCAGTAGGGTAGAGTGTAGATTAGTTCTAAGTGTTTGTTTAATTAAATCTGTTGAAGTTGAAGAATTTTGTCTGTCATCCCTTGCTGTCCATGACGCCATAACAAATTGGGGCCATAACAGAGGAAACCCAAATGATCACGGGCAGAAAATACAGACTCTACACAGAAAGTTGGCAGAATTTGAACCCACAACTTTCTTGCTGTGAGGCACCAGTGCTACTAACTGCGCCACCATGACGCTATCGGCATCATAAGGAACGCACAAAAATGTAAGATTTTTGATCCAGTGTCACTGTGCACATACTAACAGACTGAAATGTACAGGCTATGGCTATTTATAGGAGGGTTCAGATTATTCCTGTCCATTGTGGCTAGTGGCTTGATTTATGAATGTACAGGCATATGGATTAAACATGTATTGCAAAAACAATCCTAAAATGCAATGTGATGAACGTTTGGCTTAGTTATAATATGTATGAAAAACATTAAGTGCGGGAATGAAATCATACAAAAACACTATTTTATTATTTCATAAAACATCCAACATCAACAAGATGTCAAAAAAGACAATTTATTAAAATGAGATATAAAACCTACAGCTATACCAATAGAACAGTAAGAGAGCAGAAATATAAAAACAGTAGTGGTGTTTTAGCTCCAGGTAAGAATGAAATTAAAAAAAGAGGCCATCAACAAAGCTAGCAGCTTGTTGATAAAATGTATACTTAGCACCTTTGAAAATGCACCCGTGAGGTATGTACTGTACATTTGTTGAAACTTGAAAAATCGAATCAGTTTTTACTCTTCTTCTACTGAGATAAGAATGAAATAAAGAAAAGTGCGTGGTACCGTAATCCCGACATGCGCCACGTAGACGCGCCGAACACTTCTATAATAATGAACATTGAGTAGCGTGCTCAGGGATGCTTGACTAGTTCTTTTCGGTGTGATCAATACCCAATATACAGCCAACAAAAATGCAACAACATTCGAAAAATTTCACGGCTTACGACGCTGTTGTCAGTCAGCAATCTGTGTCCGAGAATGGCAAACAGGCACTGTCGCTGACCGACCTGCCAACAGCAGCCGTGAGTAAGATACTTTATGCGTACGTTTTTAATGGCACCAAGATACCTCATGTGTGCGTTTTTAATGGCGCCAAGAATATTAAGCATTCTGAGACGTCCGGAGTTTCTGGTCACCAGTTTCACCAGCCTTCCAATACACAGTGTTCCTGGTCACATCCCCTGAGCAGGCACTTAAAATGCTAAAAGTTTTGAGTTTATATAAATAAAACATAAAAAGTCAGTTCTTCTCTCACTCCTCAGTAGCATCAGTCCATTGGTGCGCATGAGATTGGGGTGCTGATCATGGCGTCCTTGATATCGAAGGCCTGGATGATTTCCTGGGGATGAAGATTCATGCTTCTGTCATGAATACAGAACTCTACTCAGAATAACTGAGAAGTGAATGTGGATTTAGGATGCGGAGGAGTACTGCTGACTGCTTAATGAAACAGAGTGTGAGGGTATAAATACATTTGAATTAATGAGGTAGATCACCACTCAAAAGTCGGGACATTTTACTTGTTTCAGCCATTTTATTCCATCACAGGGTTAGAATGATACTGTGAGCAGGGTTTCGGGTGGAGGAAAGAGGAAAATATACTTGCAGCACAAGGTGCTACAATGCAAACCCTCAAAGGTCTGTTTCAAGAACTGGCCACAGCACCATTCCTGCTGCTATGGCCGTGTAAAATTATCTAACTGCTGTCTAGGACAGAAAACAGCATTGTGTTGCCTTATTTGTGCATCTAATGCATTTAAGGCATACAGTGTGCCACAAATTTCTGCAGGACAAACTTCAGCATACTGGATTCGGTCCAAAGGCTGTTTAAATTTTTCAAAAATAATTTTGTAGATCAAACTCAATGTGAATATGCAGAGCCCCACTAATCTGGTTTCCTTGAGATAACTACAGGTCTCCCCCAGGGTTCAATTTTGGAATCCATTTTGTTCTCCATTTTTATAAATGACTTGGGTAAGGACATTCAAGCAAAAATACACTTCTGTGCTGATGATGCAGTCATTTATATGCATGCTCTCAGGTAAAACAACTGCAAACAGATAAAACAAATAAATAAACTGAGCTGGCACTCCCTGTGTCGTAAAATCCTCTCTAGGAAGTCCCAGCAGGTTTTGGTTCCGTGTTTTGGGTCCGTGGCTGGCTTCAGCACAAAGTATCTGACATTTAATCGATGAGAAATACGCTAGTTATTCCAAGCTGGAGTGGTGCTGTATACTAGATCAGGTATTACCTTCCAAATAGACTGGCTGAATGATATTACACCCTGCTGGCGACAGGAACCCTCTCCCCCCTCTGCTTCTCCTTGCTCTATCGGCGCTATAACACACAAAAAAAACAAACACAAGCACATACGCACGCACACAGTGCACAATTGAATGTCAAATTCAACAGCAAATGTAAACTGAATGCTATGTGAACTGTAAAATGCATGACAAGTCTAGACAAAAGCGCTCTCTTCTTTAGCAACTTCAATTGTGATGTTAGAAAGAAACTGCCAACAAATATTTTTGGGGAGACAAATTGTTTCATTTCCATTCAACAAAATATTATTGCTTATCACTAAACAATTTATTGAGTGGGATTGCTGCAAGCAAATCCCACTATATGTTATTCTACCAGTTTATTTATTATTCCTCCTCTTCCGTCATTTTACGGACCTGAACTACTTCCACATACTTCAACATATTCAAACTGTTCAAACTTCAAATTATTCAGCCCGATTCAGACATATTTGTATGTATTCAAAATTGTCCAAAAATTCATAATTTCCGAGATATTCCACGTTTTCCGAAAAGTTTTTCCCATTAGAAATGAATGCGGAACTCTAGCCACACTCTAGCCTGCTCTGATCAGAGCCAAGCAACCAACCAGACCATCATAGGAACTGCCTAGCAAAGCCTTAGCAACCATCAGGAATGCCTTGCCAACCGCCAAGCAATGCCTTAGCAACCACCCAGAATACCTTAGCAACCGCCTAGCAACTCCCTAACAACCACCCGGAACACCATAACAACCACCTAGCAACGCCATAGCAACCACCTAGCAACACCATAGCAACTGCCTAGCAAAGCATTAGCAACCACCCAGAACACCTTATCAACCGCCTAGCAACGCCTTAGCAACCACCCTGAACACCATAGTAACTGCCTAGCAACCACCCAGTACACCTTAGCAACCACCTAGCAATGCCCTAACAACCACAAAGAACACCATAGCAACCACCTAGCAACGCCCTAGCAACCACCCAGAACACCATAGCAACTGCCGAGCAACGCCTTAGCAACCACCCTGAGCACCATAACAACCGCCTAGCAACCACCTGGAACACCTTAGCAACCACCTAGCAACGCGTAAGCAACCACCCTGAACACCATAGCAACCACCTAGCAACGCCTTAGCAACCACCCAGAACACCATAGCAACCGCCTAGCAATGCCCTAGCAACCACCCAGAACACCTTAGCAACTGCCTAGCAACACCTTAGCAACCACTCTTAACACCATAGCAACCGCCTAGCAACTACCCTGTACACCTAAGCGACCACCTAGCAACGCCTTAGCAACCACCCTGAACATCATAGCAACCGCCTAGCAACGCCTTTGCAACCACCCAGAACACCATAGCAACTGCCTAGCAACGCCCAAGCAATTACTCAGAAAAATCCTTCGCAACCACCTAGCAATGCCTAAGCAACCACCCTGAACACCATTGCAACCGCCTAGCAACCACCCGGTACACCTTAGCAACCACCAAGCAACGCACTAGCAACCACCCAGAACACCTTAGCAACTGCCTAGCAATGCCTTAGCAACCACCCTGAACATCATAGCAACCACATAGCAACCACTTGGTACACCTTAGCAACCACCTAGCAACACCTTCGCAACCACACAGAACACCATAGCAACCGCAGAGCAATACCCTAGCAACCACCCAGAACACTTTAGCAACCACCCTAAACACCATGACAACCGTTTAGCAACCACCTGGTACACCTTAGCAACCACCCAGAACACCATAGCAACCGCCTAGCAATGCCGTAGTAACCACCCAGAACACTTTATCAACCACCCTAAACACCATAACAACCGTTTAGCAACCACCTAGCAACGCCTTAGCAACCACCCAGAACACCATAGCGATCGCCTAGCAACGCCCTAGCTACCACTCCGAACAGCTTAGCAACCGCCTAGCAACACTTTAGCAACCACCCTGAACACCATACCAACCACCTAGCAATGCTGTAGCAACCACCCAGAACACCTTAACAACCGCCCAAACCACCTGGAACACCATAGCAACCACCTAGCAACACCCTAGCAACCACCCAATCCACCTTCGCAACTGCCTAGCAACGCCTTAGCAACCACCCTGAACACCGTAGCAACCACCTAGCAACCACCCAGTACACCTAAGTAACCACCTAGCAACGCCCTAGCAACCACACAGAACACCATAGCAAGCACCTAGCAATGCCTTTGCAACCACCCTGAACACCAAAGCAACCGCCTAGCAATGCCCTAGCAACCACCCAGAACACCTTAGCAACTGCCCGGACCACCTTAGAAAATACCTAGCAATGCCTTAGCAACCACACACAACACCATAACAACCGCCTAGCAACCACCTGGTTCACCTTAGCAACCACCTAGCAATGCGTTAGCAACCACCCTGAACACCATAGCAACCACCTAGCAACGCCCTAGCAACCACCCAGAACACCTTAGCAACTGCCTAGCAACGCCCTAGCAACCACTCAGAACACCTTAGCAACCGCCTAGCAACACCTTAGCAACCACCCTGAACACCATAGCAACTGCCTAGCAACCACCCAGTACACCGTGGCAACCACCTAGCAACGCTTTAGCAACCACCCAGAACACCATAGCAACTGCCTAGCAACGTGCTAGCAACCACCCAAAAATCCTTAGCAACCACCTAGCAACGCCCTAGCAACCACACACAACACCATAGCAACTGCCTAGCAACGCCCTAGCAACCACCCTGAACACCATAGCAACTCCTTGCAACCACCCGGTACACCTCAGCAACCACCTAAACCACCCGGAACGCCATAGCAACCGCCTAGCAATGCCCTAGCAACCACACACAACACCATAGCAACTGCCTAGCAACGCCCTAGCAACCACCCTGAACACCATAGCAACCGCCTAGTAACCACCCGGTACACCTTAGCAACCACCTAGCAACGCCCTAGCAACCACACAGAACACCATAATAACCGCCTAGCAATGCCCTAGCAACCACCCTGAACACCTTAGTAACCGCCTAGCAACGCCTTAGCAACCACGCTGAACACCATAGCAACCACCTAGCAACCACCCGGTACACCTTAGCAACCACCTAACAATGCCCTAGCAACCACACAGAACACCATAGCAACTGCCTAGCAACGCCTTAGCAACCACCCTGAACACCATAGCAACTGCCTAGCAATGCCCTAGCAACCACCCAGAACACCTTAGCAACCGCCCTGACCACTTTAGAAACCACCTAGCAACGCCTTAACAACCACCCTGAACACCATAGCAACCGCAAATTTCCGAGATATTCCACGTTTTCCGACAAATTTTTCCCATTTGAAATGAATGCGGAATTTTCAAAACTTCAGTTTTTTCCACTCATCTTCAAAACCCTTCAACTCCCTCATACTACCACATAGAAACTTCATTCAAACTTCAAAATTCATGGTAACATTACAATCATTCACACTTTAAAAAATTTAACTTTTATTCAAACAATTTCTGTCTTAATTCTGCAATTGCAGTTCAGCATCAGCAGCTTCAGCAGACAGCAATCCCACTCGCAGTTATGGAATGCTCTTCATACTGAGGTGCCAAAAACAGTATTAAAATTGAAGTCAGTGAAAATATTGTTCAAAAAACACCACAATATGAATAGCTGAAACACAACAGGTACGTACAGGCACCCCACCGCAAAATACAGAACCCAAACTTAAAACCCTATGCCATGGGCCTGAGCCAAGTTGGGACAACCCATACATACCGATGCAGGGAAGCTTATCAGTGTCCAGGTAAATCCGTGCCAGACCATCCTGACAAATAGGGGAGAGGCATTGAAAACAGCTCACCTTATCTACAAATCCAAAGCATCCTTTCATAGGCACACGTGCTTCCACCAGGCACTACTTACGCTGATCAGAAATGACACATGGAAAATGTTCTCTATTGTCCTCGAGAAGGACTTGGGGTCAATGACAAACTCGAAATATGATATTGGTGTATCCGCTGTTGAGGGAAGAAAGACAACAGAAGACACCATTGAGAATTTACATATAAGGCACTGTCAGGGCTTTGATGACAGGCAGTCTGTTTGAAATATTTGTACTAACGGTCTTCTTGATGGTACTGCTGCAGATATCCCAGAATCCTTTCCACCTCTTTTTCTGTCACTTCCTGGCGTTCTTCCATTTTCTTGACCTGGGATTGACATCAGAATCAAACTCAACCAGTGAATATAAACCCTGTAAATGGAGGAGACCTGGGGCCTATTCCACAAAGTAGGATTAATCAGCTGAATAACTGAACCGAGTATAACTGAGAAAGAGCTGTTTTTGGTTTTACTTTGAGCAGTTACCTGGATAACTTAGCAATCCTGCTTTACAGAACACACTCCAGGTACAGAGTTATTGAATACAGTGGGCTCAAAAATTACTGGCGCCCCTGACTGGCAATGCACAAACAACGCTGAAAAAAATTCTACAAAAATATCATTATAGAGAAGCTCTAAATAACAACAAGTGAGAAGTACTGGATAATATTAATGTTCCAATGGAACCAACCAAAATCATTTACTGATTTCATTAAAAATCAATATCCTCCAAATCAAGGTTTCACAATTTATCGCACCCTTAAAGATCATTGTAAATAACATTGATCAATATTAAACCAGGCATTAAATTCCGCCTATTTAAGTTTTATCCAAGCGTTAAGGAACTATATTGAGCCATTTCATCACTTCCTGTTTCAATAGGGCATAAAAATGAGGTAACAAACATGCAATATCACCTTTGTCATCAAACTCCATGAAGAAAACAAAACAACGGTCAGTTGAAAAGAGGCAGATGGTTACAGACCTTCATAAATCTGGTGATGGCTACAAGAAGATTCGCAAGTGATTGAATATGCTACTGAGTACTGTCAGGACAATTATTAAAAAATTCCAAAGATATGTAACTGCTGAAAAACTCAAAGGTAGAGGATGCAACTTTTGCCCCCCTAGATACTGAGGAGGATGGTGAGAGAAGAAAAAAAATCCACAAGAATCACCGTGAGGAAAGCACTTGGAGTTTGCCAAACGTCATTTAAATTATGACTGGAGCAAGGTGCTTTGGTCAGATGAGACCAATATTGCATGTTTCAGTCAGATACAGCATCGGCATGTTTGCCGTCCAAACAGAGATGCATACAAGGAGAAGCACCTCATACTCACGGTGAAATATGATGGTGGGTCAGTCGTGTAAAGGGACATTTTAATTCAAGAGGTCCAGGGGCACTGGTTAAGATTAATGGCATAATGAATTCCACCGAGTATCAGGATATTTTGGCTGACAATTGGGTTGCCTCCGCCAGAAGGTTGGGACTTGGCCATGGTGGACTTTCCAACAAGACAATGGCCCAAAGCGTACCTCAAGATCCACAGAGAAATGGTTCTGTGACAACAAAATCAAAGTTCAGCAATGGCCATCTCAGTCGCCAGACCTCAATCCAATTGAAAACCTGTGGGCTGAGTTGAAGAGGGCAGTTGATAAATGCAAACCCGAGAATGAGAAGGAGCTTGAAAGGATCTGCTTTGAGGAATGGTCCAAAATCCCTCCAAATGTGCACCTTAACCTTTCCAAACATTAAAGGAAAAAAACTCCATACTGTTATACTTCCCACGGGGAAGGTGCACTAGGTACTAAATGAAGGGTGCCAATAATTATGAAACCTTGATTTTGTTGAACTTTGTTTTGCACGAAATTATGGTCATGATTTTGGTTGTTTCCATTTAACATAATAATGTACTTCACACGTGTTGCTATATTTAATTTCTCCATAATTATATTGTTTAAATAATTTTTCTTGTATTGTTTGTGCATTGCCAGTAAGGGATGCCAGTAATTTTTGAGCCCACTAGAACTTGACAGCCGGTTGCCAGTAGGTCTAAACATATCCCCGGACGCCCTAAAGCAATCACTCTCAACATCAATAC
This sequence comes from Gymnothorax javanicus, assembly GCA_029692085.1. Lineage (NCBI taxonomy): Eukaryota > Metazoa > Chordata > Actinopteri > Anguilliformes > Muraenidae > Gymnothorax > Gymnothorax javanicus. The sequence goes on along the minus strand of CM056208.1, from coordinate 28,652,354 downwards.
GCTCCATAACCTTAACACACACAAGGTCCATGCCAAATATGAAATGAATCCATGAAGAACAGTGACCTGTAGAGCACTCACAAGAAATCTCAACACATGCAGAGGTGGACGTGGGGTAATGATCGCTGATCCATAGCATCCAAAATTGTCGTCCAGGGATACAATTGTGGTGAGAGTACGATAAATTCCCAGGTCCACCAAGGAACTTTGGGTGATCAGAGTTGGTTTTATTCAGCCGAAGAGAGTACACCAAAGTGACATTCCAATAATGCTATAGGATTCCTCGACCTGAGTCAGGTGGTACATTTCTTATGCATTTCTAGCTCAACTGTCTTACAATCATGCCCAGTACTTAAACACACTGTCATAACATTGCAATTTTGTAAGTCTTCCTCACTCAGTGATGCTGTTTTCCTGCTATAAATTCTTGCTGCTATTAGAACTGTAACACAATACACCCACAAAAATTGAAATTTACAATATTCCCAGCTATAGAGATGAACAGAGTAAGAATAAAATTTTTTCTTGCATAATGGTCTCTGTTCACAGGCATGTAGCTGAGGCTAACATATTGTGGACACAGACGGACTCGCGCGTGGATACACCGGCTTAGGATATAGGCACGCAGAGAAAAGAACACACCTGAGTAGGCATTATTTTCTTGACGTCCTTACTAGGAGCTTTCCTCTGTCTCTCTACACGTTGCCGTGGCAGCGGGGGTTCTGCCATAAAGGAGCCCAGCCTGTCACAAAAAAACTTGGCTTAAATACACCTGGCTCACCTTGCCTTAAACAAGCATCTATACCCTGAACAGGAAGTGGAGGGTGTGTGGGACAGCAGGAAACTCACATGAAGTGGAACGACGGTGCAGTCCTGAAGCAGTGCTGCACCTCTGAGCCCAGTTTCTGCCAGGTGTCTCGGGGTAGATACCCCCCGGGGGTAGATGTGCCCTCTCCATCACTGTCCTCCTCCTCCAGCCGGTTCAGCCCCATGAGCGTGAGCTGGGGAGGTGGGGGTTACAGAGCACAGAGAGGGCGTCTGCATGGACCCTTCACAGACAAATCCTCTGTCCAACAAATCCAACCTTCATTTCTCAACAAAGCCTTCATTTTCAGAAAAAGAAGCTTCAACCGTTTCAAGAGACCGGCTTTTTTAGAAGTTTTTTTTTACAAATTCTACATCACTGTTCAAAAACTCAAATTGCTTTCAGTTACCAGTAGTGACTGTGACAGCATTAAACTAATTAGATATATTACATGTCATTTAATTGCTAATTTGTGATGTCATCTCTGAAAAGCATATGGGTTGAATTATACAGTCTCACCAGGTGCTCTGCATAGGTATGGAGGTCAAAGTTCGAGCCATCAGCCTGCAGTTGGACGGACTTCTCCTTCCCCAAGTCAGTGGCCAGCACCAGGACCTGGGCGTCCAGGACTGCCTCTGGGGCCTTCCAGGCTCCGAGAGATTGGGCTTGGAGTCAATAAGCAGCGGAGGTGCAAAGGGGACAGAAAATTTCCTGTCAATTGATGTTCCAATCATAAAGTCAATCAAGCTGATTTCACCTCGTGATTCTTTCTGTGAACTGTAGACTTGTAGCAATGAATAAATTCTGGAAGTTGGAATGAAGTACTAAAAAGGATATTCACTTAGTGATTCTCGACTTCACGCCTTCACAGAACCATAAGCTAGACAAAACAGAGAACAACACTATAAATTATTTTATAATCACATATTTTTTGACTATCAATGCAGTATGCTCATAAAATACCAATGATAGGCTTGTCGAAGGTTGTCACATTTGTTGTGACAGCACTGCCCTTGGATATCACTCTTTCTGAATCCTCATTGGTTAAACCAAATTAATATTATGAACTGCAAATGGTCAAAAGCCAGTGTGAACACAGAGGTGGGTGTGGTTTGTCACCAAACTGTGATGATTTTTTCAAAAAGCAGCACAAATTTTTACAAGATCAGGAGGCCCAGAAGACCGACAGAACCAAGGACTGCACTGAACTAAATGAGAGAAGCCAAAAGGACAGTAGAACACAAAAAGCAGTGAAAAACATAAAAAAAATCTCAGCAGAGCATTAAATAATGACCGACAGGGCTGACACAAGGTGACAGACTCTATAGCTGGCAGTAACATGACTGTTAATAGTTTGCCTGATAAGCCATCTTACCTTCAACAAACACCTGGTCAGCCTGTTTCAGAACACCAGTCAGTTTGTCATTGGTTGGACTTAGCAAGACCTCCCTATTTTCTGCAAACAAAACAGGAAAAGAAGGCATGTATTTTAAAGTACTGTTCCAGTTTGACAACTCCACTTAATGTCCAACCATAAATTCTGTAACAGAGGAATTTCAAAATCCACAAACATTTTAGGTCAGGCCCCACCACTTCACGCAATCCTCACTATGCTGGTTCAAATGAGACATTGATCAATAGTTCGAATGCTGAATATAGAGCATTTTACAGAGGTTGAAGGCTGTCCCACTCACCATGTACAGAGCTAATGAGCTCCCGATACCGATGTCGAACAAGCTTTCTCTGAAACAGTTCATCATCATCCTCCGGGATTCCCGATGACCCTTCTTGAAGGGATTCCATCTCTTCTTCGTCACCTGCATCCTTGTCTCTGTTCGAATCGCTCAGCTGCCCAGTCCCATTCCGCAGAACGGCAGGAGTCCCCTGACCTTCACGGCAAGCTCCCCGGTTAGCCTCCGCCATGTCCAAACCTTGCTTGGGCTGGTCTATCACTCAATCCTGTGGCTCGCTGTCTGAGACACTGAATATACAGTGGTGTGCAGTAATGATTATACATCACCAATGTCATCTAAAAGGGGCCCTAATATATTACTTCTCCATATTTTTTTGGTGAAAATGTATTGAAAAATACTATTATAGGCAACAAGAACAAAATAAAATCATTCCCAAAAGTATACTGAGGTAAAAATATGGGTAATTAACAAAAACATCAATTTTTTTATAACACTTGAAAGGATTCGCACCTCTTACTTTTTTTGACTCTTGCATAGCATGTCTGCATGTTTGAAGGCTCACTCCATGATTATTGATGCTAAAAAATGTGTTTACACTGGTTTGAGGCAACATTATTCTGCAAAATTACCTCTGTTCAAGTATATGAAGTGACGTGAACTTTGAGCAGTGTCAGTGTTAAACACAATGGCATGACAGAGGGAGCTCTCCGAGATCGTTTGTAGCCACATTGTGACCTCACATGATGCGGATGGTCACTTAGAAAACTTTCTGAAAACATCACATGCTGCCATGGCACTATAAGAAACACCATCAAGTGTTTCAAAGAGACCAGTTAGCTGAAAACTAGTGGCAGTAGAGGTGCAAAACGAAAGTTAAGTGCCTCTGATTTTTTTTATCCGTTTATATCAAGGTAAAAAAAAAAAAAATCAGCAGTAAACAGCACGACAACTACGTGATGATATTGATAGCGCAAGAAGTGAAGAGATGAAAGTATCAAAACGTTGCTGCCAAGAGTAGGCAACATCAAAAAAAGACCCGAGTTTGCTTAGAAATTCAGGGATTGGACAACAATGGATTGGGAACAAGCCCTTTGGAAATTCCGATGAAAAATCAATTGAAATTTTCTCATCCAAACGCAGAACTAATGTGCGCCGTAGAGTTGGAGAACGTTTCAAGAATGACAGTTTAACCATGGGCAGGGCCAAAAGGGTGGCCAGGGGGGTGAACCTAAAGACGGAAAAGGAAGGTCCCGCCTTGAACATGCCTGAACGAATTTTATTGGTAGACCAAACAACTTCTTCTTCTGAGGCATTACATTTCTTGAAATGGTAAAATGTCTCACTTTCAACATCTGATATGTTGTCTATGTTCTATTGAGAGTAAAATGTGGGTTTATGAGATTAGCAAGTCATTGCATTCCGTTTTCATTTACATTTTACACAGCATTCCAACTTTTTTGGGATTGGGGTTGTACTTGTAGTGGACACAGCATCCCATGGTACACCTGGACTTGTCTCAAGGTGGCACACTGTTTAGGAACCACTGTCCTGGGGAGACAGACAGCTCTCCTACAAGCAGATTGCCTTGTCTGAATTAGCTGGCTGTTCTGCAACCTCTGGCTCAAAGCCAGAATATTCCGATAGGCAACTTATTTAGCTTAAGAACTACATTCGTGGTATGCATTGTTGAATTGAATTATGTCAACCGAGTAACGGCAACTGTATGAACATTCCCACGAAAGAGAATTGTGTTTGCAATGAGCACTTCACTGTACAAAAAATGATTGCCTCATCAAGTTCTATGAACTTATTTCTTCTCATTAACTCGACTTGTCATGACAAGTTTTAGAAATTGAACTCCGGTTTATGTTTTCCAGAATTGAACTTAATGTTATCCATTGTCTTCAGTAATTCTGAGTTGAAACAAAACTTATACTGAACAAAAATATAAATGCAACACTACTTACTGTGAGGAATAGGACCATATTCAGAAGCTCATTGTACTTTCATTGAGTGTTGACAGATTGTATGACCATATTGCTATATATTTCGATCAATGATTTAAAAAGACAAACAAGAATCTCGCAATGGCGTGATGAAAAAGGGGATGGGGTCTATTGTCCAAATTTCACAAATCAATATTGGGTATGTTCATCTTTGGCCTGCTGCATTGCTACACATCTCTGCTGTGTGGACTGTAACAAATGGTCAATGGTGACTTGGGGGACATGTTCCCACTTCTCTTCAAGAGCAGTGCAGAGTTGGCGGCTATTGGCTGAAAATGGGAACCAATGACAAACTCGTTGCTTGTGGACATCCCAAAGATGCTGGAAGGGGGACAAATCCAAGGAATAAGTCAGCCATTCAAGCACACAAATGTTTTCAGGCTCAAGGAATTCTGTGCATACACGGGTGACTTGGGTCTGGCGTGGTCATGCTGGATGGTTATTGCTTTGATGGATGAATGGTAGGACGATAGGCAGCAGCATCTCATCGTGAAATCACACTGCATTCAAGTTGCTGTTCATGAACTGCAGTTGGGTGCAATGTCCTTGGAATATTCCCACCCAAACCAGCACTCCACCACTATGTGCCACTGTGCGCACCACCACGATGTCAGCATAACGATCCCCTGTCCATCCGCTCTGTGAAGTTGGAAACGTGACTTGTCAGTAAAGAAAGCAGTCCTCCATTGTGCCATCAAACGTGTCTATTCACTCAGTCGAACCAATTTTTTCATCGAGCTGAGGAGAGGTCCAATCCACAAAGGGCAAAAGACATAAAGATATGGACTTCCTGGAGATTATTTTTCACGGTTTCGGCAAAAATGGGGTGATGGTGGGGACCAGCTATCTCATCTGCAGTGGGAGTTACTGGTCTCAAACGATCACAGAGATGGAGAGTCCAGATATGGACTTGGGCGGGGGTTGTCACACATGGTCGTGATGCATGTGGGCAGTGTGCTGTCTCTCCTCATTCCTCAAAAAGGTGTTTTATGCGACTTATCGTTGAAACATGGACATTAAGAGCCCTTTCAACATCCCTGAGAAACATTCCTGCATTGAGCCTGCCAACGACACGCTCCCTGATGGCTCGAGTCATTTATGGCATTTTGAACAATGGCAGAACTGGGACTTTTGAGGTGGCCTTTTATTGACCAGAGTACAGGATGTGCCTGGGCTGACTGTACCTGATTACAATAGCTCTGGATCATGCCCCACCTGTCTGACAGGCCAATTTTGACACAGGGCATGAACTTGACAATGATATGGAGAAGGTGACTGAAATGCACACAGACCAGCGGCACAAAACCTTAGTCACATAAATAAACCCAACTAAGCCAACCTCAGAAATAATTATGCGGAATATTGAAAAGACTTTTTTTGAAAAAAAGTTTGAGAAAACTGTTGCGTTTATATTTTTGTTCAGTAAATTTTAAAGTTGTTAACTCATATTTTGTTGAATTAACTCGCATTTTTAAGGGAGCCACTGAACTTTCCTTTTTAAGTTTAACCAGCTTGAAATTTATTACAGTGTTGCAAATAGAATACAACTCCAACTGTTTACTTTATAATTCTGTCTTTGATGTCCGCATTTTATATATTTAATTGGATTATATTTGACATAGATATCACAAGTACTGAAACAAATTAAAATAAAATAATAATAATAATAATAATAGTAATAATCTGACTAAAAAGAAATCCCCCTTATGTTCAAAAGACTATCAACCCCCCTGGCGAAGCTGAAGTGATGAGCAACTGGAAAGTTTTTTGTTGTTTTTTCTCCAGAAGCTCTTACATAGGATGGACAATAGTGTATGATGACCAAACAATGAGTAATCTAGTCATTAAAATTGATATCACACCACATATGTACTCCAGCAAGCAAAAAATGAAATGAAAAATTGTGGTCATTATGATACTATATATTGACATTTTCTCTCAAAAATACATTATTTTTGTTTTTACGATATGTAGTCATCTGTTGACTTATTTTCAGCTATATGATCTGTTATTAGAAGTAACAAATACGCCGACATGAAAAGCACTTGGTTTCTGTTTTGATTCTGTAAAGTGTATAATCATCACTGCACACTACTACACATACAAAGACTTTAAAGTTGAAATGCGCACAGCACGTGTCATCATCACTTTAGCTTTCTATTTTCATTCAGAATTTGCCCCCTCCTAATATGTACTGTCTGTGCTTTTCTTCTACACCTGGCTGTGGCCATATTAACCTGACAGTGGGGAGAAACACAGCTTTTTGAAGGTACTGTCATCTTCTGCACACATTAAAAAGTGCTCTGCAACCCTACACAGCCGGGGTGCATTCAATATGCAAAACGTTACAAGCGTTTGCATGTTGAACGATACGTTAGCTAGTGGCGCTGCCTAACAGAGGCTAACGGTCGAAAGAGGTGACTCGCGCTGCAGCCAAAATGGCGGAAAGGTTAGATTATGTGCCGATTTGGCGGTTAAATTAACTTGGAGCTAGCTTCTTAACTTGATGACTACCAAGGCAATCTAACTAAATGCAATATACAGTCGCTAACTAATTGGCTTACCTCACTACACTGTTTGCTTTTCAAACCTAGCCTGATACGGCTACGGCTATAAATTTCAGGAAGGTGCTGACCGCTCTGTTTTGCTATGGAAACCAGGTGGATCATGGGACTTGTAGTGTGTAATTAAGCGCAACGGCGTCCCCCATTCATAGAAACGTTTGCCGCAAACTGCTCGTTCAGAGTATGCCGCCTCTTGTTACGCTCCGTAACGACTTGCAATATTGAACACGCCCCAGAAGTGAACACACAACAACCGCGCGCAGAGATGCCAAGTCTCACGCATTCGGCGTAGGTCTCACACATTTTTTTAGGCTGATTCGCCGTAGTCCGCAATTATTCAGTGAACGCGTATTAATGAGATTCTCACGCGGAATTAAAATCCTTGTGCATTAAAGTTTCAGTTTCACTTGCGTAAAGGTGGACCTCACCACAAGTAACATGGAAAGCGATTATGACTCCGGATTTCTCGTGCTTCTCTTTACTTAGGGATTAGAAACAATGCATGTTTCATGATCGTTTAAATTGTTTAAATGAAGGCAGTTGCTATGGGTACGGCAGTTTTCCAATGCATTTTCAATGTATAGAGGTACAGCAGTCGCCATTTCAAACCCTGCCCTCACCTAACCCTGACCCCAACCCTAACCCTGACCCCTAACCTAACCCTAATCCCTAACCCTTCCCCCAACCATAATCCCTAATCCTTATCCTAATCCATTCAAATCGACTGCCGTACCAATAAAAACTGCCTTATCTGTAGACACTGCGTTAAATAAAATAAGACCATTTGAAACGTCTTTATGCAATTCCATTGCTTTCAATCCCTCAGTAAAGACAAGCGTGAGAATTCCCGAGTCATAAAATCGATTTCCATGTCACTAATAGGGAAATCCATCGTAATGCATGTGAAACTGATTAACTTAATGCACAATGACTTAAATTCCGCGAGTGAATTTCTTCAGTGCACGTTGATTGAATAATTGCTGACTACGGCGCAGGAATGTGAATGCCTCTAAGAGGCGAGAGACTCACGCCGAATGCGTGAGACTTGGCATCTCTGCTCGTGTCTTGAATAGAAGTACATAAAGACAATAAATAACCATCAATAACTTCGTACTTCACATTGAAAACATCCACAGCTAGCTCAGTCAGGCGTGTCATTCAGTCAAAAGACGAGGAATTCGCATCAAAACTTTGCTAGCTAACGTTAGCCAGCAAGTGCCCACAGTTCAATGGCTGAGACAAGCTTTTTTTTTTTACACCTTCCAGACATTTCATCCACTCGTAAACTGTTTTAGCGTGCTAAAGATAGCGAAGTCAATAGGATAGATACACAAAAAACAACTAATTAACTCACAAATCAACCACCTTGACTCTGAACTACAAATCCATATGATTCACATGATGGTGTGAATATTTCCCAACCAGAGCCATGTAGAGAGAACAAACTCTTCGGTCAACGACTAAGACAGACTGTAAAGGAGTATAATGCCTCGCATTTGTGAATGTTTCGTTGACTAAAGAATTTGTTTCCTTTGTCCTTAACAATGTGATGGGCCAAAACCTGGCAAAGTCAGCAAGTACCGCTTTGAAAACTTGTTCACAGAACCGGACTAGACCACAGTTGTGCTGATGACAGAAGGCTCTCAGGTGGTCTCCGATGAACTTAAAATTTGAGGTCATACTGATGGACAGCTGTAAGCATTGCAGAACATAAGGACATGATCCTCCCAGCCAGGGAGTAAGTATAAGAGAATGAGATATTGTGGAAATAAGATAGTTATTGGACAGGAATCCGGTGTCAGTTTTAGTTCATGGCAATCTCAGAGTGTAAAGATTTTGCCTCTTTAAATTTAAAACTGGATTAATTTTAGTTTGTTGTCATTGCAATAAATTCATATTTACTTAAATTTGAAAAAAGGTAATGTGTTGCCATGGCAACTATTATGTTGGCAATACTTTGGCAAATAAGATACAGATTGCTTTTTATCGACATGAAAGAGCAGTGTGGTGCCAAAGAGGAATCTTCTGGTAAATTCTTTGACCATCAGTTACCTTGCAATATGCCAAAATGGCAAAGTTTAAAAAAAAAAATCAAATTTTCTCAAAAAATTCCCAGCAGATTTTTTTTTTTTCACCATGTTAATCAGCTAAGTAAAGACAACACATTTTCACTGAAAAATCATCAGCAGAATTTTTTTTCAACCTAAAAGGTGTTAAAGCTCAGTGTGTCACCGCACAAGCTTGAGCTCCAAGTGTTGTAAATAAAAACGAGGCAGGGACTGCTTTAAGCAAAAGTTTTTGTTGCAAAGGTTGTTTTTTTCCACATTGAACTACTCTTTTTACGGCAAAAATCAGGATATTGGCGACTGCCCCCAGGCGAGGTGCATTGGCTGGAGAGCTACTGCTGCAAGGGGATAAGCACAGATGGAGTCATCCCCAAAATGCATTCGATCATCAAGATACAGATGTTGTCACTGCAAATGCTGGTAGGGGAAAATTTCTTACGGTAAGAAAATAATTGTGTCAGTGCTCCACTAGTCAGGTAGCTGTCAGGTTGAAGAACTCGGAAGTGCAGAGTGATATCACGTTAGATTTGTAACTACTTCTTCAATGCCTCTATTAGGGGGCCTTCCCAGGTTCAAAATGATTTTTTTTTTCATATTCTTCAATTTTTCTTTTTTCCCTTTCAAGTTCACCGAGATGTGTACTTCGAGAAAATCAAAACATTTTGTCATTAATTTAATCAATTTTGTTAAAATATGACTTTTTTTTTAAGCTCTCCCACCTTAAATAATTTTATAAGTCAGCTTAAATCTGGTGACTTTCAACACTTGTGGCGCTGATCACTTTTTCGACCAAATAATCTAATTTTGACTGTAGACTTGTTGGTTATTCCTGCAAGCAATCACATTGGCTTTTTCTGACAGGGGCAAAGGTATCAATTTCATTGGAGTGTATGTGTCATCCAACTGACCCATTTGAGGAAATTTTTTGGAGAAACCACAAGAAAAAAATAAATACACAGTATATAGCAAGATCCTCATCTACAGTTGCAATCAAAATTATTCAACCCCCGTTGCAAATTAGATTTACTGGCAAAATTTACAAAACTTTCAGCTGTTTGTGATAAACAGATGAAACAAGAACATTGAAATAGCTCAACACAACTAATATTACAAGTGGTTTCTCCAAAATTAACACAAAATGCCATTTTTAATGACTACTGCAGTCTCAAAATTATTCAACCCCCTGAATAGAATCCGTTATAAGAGCATATTTGCAAATCCGGTGTTGTCTCAAGCACACCTAATGCAGCTAATCAAGAGCTTAATTACAGTAGTTGCATCAGGTTTGCTTGAGATAGAACACATCAAATACTTGCACTCGCTAGGGGTATGTGGACAGTGACATTTGATTGCATATTAGAAATATGGCTGTCAAAAGAATTGTCCAAAAAGCTAATAGAGGAGATCATTGCCTGGCACAAACAAGGAAAAGGCTACAAAAAGATAGCACAGGCACTGAATTTTCGTAGCGATACAGTTGGAAGCATAGTTCGCAAGTTCAGAGTTAAAGGAAGGGTGGCTACAGTACCAGGATGTGGCAGAGAGAGGATGCTATCAATGGCTATCACCAGATTCCTGAGGAGACGGGTGGTCAAAAACCCTAGAGTGACTGCAGGAGACCCGCAGCAAGACTTGGAGGCAGGAGGCACTGAAGTTTCAGTTTGCACAGAAGGGCGCATACCAAATGTTGAAGGTCTCCAAGACACACGCCACGACTGATCCAAAAGCACAAGCTCCAATATGCTAAAAACCATATAAATAAGCCACAGATGTTAGGGGATATTGTTTTGTGGAGTGATGAAAAAAAACTGGAATATTTCGGGCTTATGAATCAGTGGGATGTCTACAGGAGGAATAAAGAAGCATATGCTGAAAAGCACACCCTGCCTACAGTGAAGAATTGTGGGGGCTTTTTGCTGCTCTGCGGCTGCCTTGCTTCCTCTGGCACTGGAAATCTGCAAAGTGTGGAGGGCAAGATGGATTCAGTCAAGTACCAGGATATCCAAGGAGAAAATATCATGCCGTCTCTGGGAAAGCTGACGCTTGGGCATCATTGGACCTTCCAAAAGGACAATGATCCTAAGCATACCTCAACATCCACCAAGGCTTGGTTTCAGAAGAAGTCTGGGAAGATTCTAGAGTGCCCATCACAGTCGCCTCACTTGACCCCCATAAAAAAAATCTCTGGTGGGATTTGAAGAACATCGTTGCAGCATGCAAACCCTAGAATATTAGTGAACTGGAGGCCATTGTCCATGAGGACTGGGCTAAGATTCCTTGGGAATGCTGCCAAAAGCTGACATCTGCCTATGCATCACATTTCCAGCAGGTCAAAGCAGCAAAAGGGTGCTCTACTTAGTATTAAAAATGCTTGTCATGAAGGGGTTGAATAATTTTGAGCTTGCATTAGTCATTAAAAGTGGCATTTTTTTGTTGAATTTGGAGAAGCCACTTGTAGTATTTGTTGTGTTGAGCCATTTAAATTGTTCTCGCTTGATTTGTTCATTGCAGACAGCGGAAAGTTTGTCAATTTTGCCAGTAAACCTAATTTGCAACGGGGGTTGAATAATTTTGATTGCAACTGTATTTGTATAAATATGACATATATCTAACAGGGAAAAAAAGAATTAAGTGATTGGTTGGGTGTTTAGGGAGTAAGGCTTTCCACAATACGGACCTTGATTTTGCTTATTAACGTCAATTCCATGGTAACAATGTGAATAAAAACCAATGGAATGGTACATTTTTGTATTGAACTAATAAACTGTAGTGTTGTTATATGGATATCTGTGCTGGAACAAGGTAAATCAAATGAACCTGGGAAGGCCCCTTAACAAACCATTGAAAATCGCTCCACTGATCCACCGTGGCTCGCTATTAATGACCTAACTCTGTGTGCTGCTAAGTACAAGGATGACAAAATACAAACATCCGTCATTTTTTTTTATGTGTTTCTCGAGGGGCAAGTTATTCATGTGGTTTATACATGTGCCGCATGGCCAGACTATGGCGCAACATGCAAGCGTGTAATTTGTTTTGTCTTTAAATGACAGATGTAATAAAGTTATAGCTCTTTGCATGCCTGTAATCCCACCTAACGACCTATGAACGACAGATTAATCACTTCAGTGATGATTAAGCAGATTCGTATCATTCGAGTTTAATTCGCAAAAATATTTACTACAATGTTTGTGCACCATCATCACAAGACAGTGTAGCTAGGGACTTTCTCTGTTATGCAGTTATGGATGTGTTATCGCCACACAAAAATGACAGGAAAACGCAATTAACTGCAATGTCACTCAACCCGGGCTGTCTCTGAATGGTCTTTTTTGCCTAGGAAAGTTCCTAACTCCTAAAAATGATGCCGAAATAATTACGTGGTAGCCGTAAGTGCATTCAAATTCTTGAAATGTTAAGGAAAGGTGTTTCAGTGCTTCCTAATTTACCTCCTTTATCATAGAGTACACAGAAACATCCCTTTCGAAAAGAAAGGAGACAACGCTATCCCACAATTCTGCGCGGCAGCAACATTTAAAGAGACGACCATTAACCCGGGCTATCGGGAAAAGAAATGTATATGACGGGCAGGGGACACATGATCACGTTGAGTATTGCAAGTGCATTCGGATTCTCTTTGTAGTGCTGTTGTCTTTCTAAGCTGTTAGGAATTCCCTTTTACTCACTTCCTTTACCATATGTTTTCCATAAAGCTGAAAAAAAGTGGTTAGGAATTAGTGGATAGGACATCAACTTTTTGACTATTCGTATGCAGCCCCGGCTTTATTAGTTGATTAAAGTTTTAATGGTATGCGGAGGGGTGGTGTTCACTGGTAACATTGCCGGATGGATCGAAGCACGTAATGCAGCTCCAGCACTGCACCATCCTTGGTGTGAAAGCGCCTCTTGGATAGAATACAAAAAATGGCAGCCGGTAACTCCTATACCTCACTGGAATATTTTGGTGGGGAGGACGGTTATGCTTGTGGTTAATGTAAAAGTAAAGCAGGGAATTTTTCTCAGACACAAAAAAGCTACCAATAGAGTAAGTATGTGATGCCATTTGCAATGATGTAAAAGCAGCTCAGCCTACCTGACCACATTACCTCAGAAACAGAAGATAATAAAGGGCTGAACTCTACCTGTGAAATATGTGCATTGTTGTACCATATCGCTACAAGAAAAGTATGTTTTATCTTCCCATGGTCTTGACATATTTCTGACAATATTTTGAGGTGAAATCGAGCCCACACAATAACATACAAGATTACAGACACACTTTCACCATCTAAGTGAAAAAATGCATATTTGGCTCTCCATATTACAGAGCAGCACTGCATAGTCATGTCAAAGCACAGCTCAAGAAAAAAAGTATCACAGTTTAACTCTAGGTGCATTACGCGGGTCTGAAGAAGCAACCTTAAGACAGTGCAGATAATGTGGTGAAGGCACACAGCCAACATACTGTCGTGGCAACGTGTCTTATTACAACATTGCACAAATGCTGTGACGCGGTTTACCGTCTTACAAAAATGTTGCAAGAACGCAAGTGCGGCTGTACTAGCAGGCCATGGCACATGGTACTAGCACACCCTGAGATAATCACAGCTATTAGACCCTCACAAGGCTGACTGATCATTGACCATGCAATTAACCCCCTGTAAAGAAAAATCAGCACCTCTCAGCGTTTAACTGGCTTGGTCGTTTTAAGTCAGTGAAAGAAAAAAAAAAAAAAGGAAAAAAAAATCTAATTTTAGATTATTTTCGGGGTCCATTCTGTTATAATTTTGTCTGAAATATGTAATGCTTGAAGCTTTTAGCCAAAAAATAAGTAGTTGTTGACAGGAGTTCAGACAGTCCATTTAATCATCTCTGGTTAAATGACTAGAGATTCAGTTTTTCTCGCATGAACAGAGTCTAGAGAGTGCACCCTCTGCTTGCTGTGTGCCGTCTCCTGCATGTTCTCTCCACCTCTCCCTCATCCTGCAGCTCTGTCTCCATTTTATTCATTCCTTTCTGGTCTCTGCTCCATTTTTCTTTTCTCTCCATCCATCTTGCCCCACCACAACTCAACCCCCCCTGTTTATTTATCTGGGCTCTCTCCCCTCATTCCACCACCTTCACTCTTCTCTGCATATTCTCCATAAAACCCAATGTTAAAGAACAGCGCCCCCACTAGACCCACTTCTGTCGATTCAATCAAAATGGTGCCTGCACTGTACATTGAGGGTACCAAAGTAAGTTGATTGCCTGATTTAAAAAAAAAAAAAACAAAAAAAAAAAAAAAAACTAACGGGCAGTGTTTGAGAAAGTCCTATCTGTAACATGTTACGGACGACGGACACCAAACCCCGACAATGGCTTATCGGCCTATAGGGCCGGTAAGCTAAAAATGGAAGCTTTCTGATCCAGTGTTACTGCGCACATACTAACAGACTGAAATATACAGGTTATAGCTATTTATAGGAGGGTTTAGATTATCCCTGGATCATTTGCACAGGATTTGAGCTGTGCCTTGCTTTTTAGTCCATAAGTTTTCTGGTGCGGTGGTCATAAAAACGTAGAGTACAGGCAGGGAGGACTCGCACTCTAGAAAAAACAAAATAAAAAAAAGGTCTAGTTTAAAAAAAATAAATACAATTGTTTTTAAAGTTTTTTCAAGGCTTTTTATCTCACAATGTGCAAAAAGTGCTGTGCAAGCGTTTCAGTCCCTCAGACTATCCTCAGTGAAAAGAACTCATTTGCACTGAGGATAGTCTGAGGGACTGAAACGTTTGCACAGCACTTTTTGCATTTTTTTGCACATTGTGAGATAAAAAGCCTTGAAAAAACTTTTTAAAAAATATATAAAATACAATTGTTTTTAAACTATTCCTTTTTTTGACTTATGTTTTCTTGAGTGCGAGTCCTCCCTATCTGTACTTTAGATTATCCCTGCCCATTGTGGCCAGTGGCTCGATTCATGAATGTACAGACATATGGATAAAAAAACAACTGCAAAAACAATTCTAAAATGCAATGTAATGTACATTTGGCTTAGTTATAAAATGTATGAACAACATTCATCGCAGGAATTAAATCATACAAAACACCATTTTATTATTTAATTAAACAACCATCAACAAAACAGTTTGAGAGCAGAATCACTCGCCACTAGAACAGTATGAGAGCAGAAATATACAAAACAAAACAAAAAACAAAAAAAACCTAGTGGTGTTTTAGCTCCAGGTAAGAGTGAGGGTAAAAGAAAGAAGACCACCAACAAAGCTTTCAGCTTGTTTATAAAATGTATAGTTAGCGCCATTAAAAACGCATGCGTGAAGTATGTACTATATTTGTTGCAAATTGAAGAATCAAATTACTTTTCATTGTTTTTCTCGTGAGATACGAGTGAAATAAAAAAAAAAATCGCGTGGTGTTGTAATCCCGACATGCGCCACGTGGATGCGCCAAACACTTCTGTAATAATGAAGACTGAGTTGCTTGTGATGTGTTAAATGATGCCCGACTTGTTCTTTTGGGTGTGGTCTATACCCTATATAAAGCCAACAGAAAATGTTACAACATCCGCAAAATTTCACGGCTTACGACGCTGTTGTCAGTCAACAATCTGTGTCCGAGAACGGGCAGCAGGCACTGTCGCTGACCGACCCTGCCAACAGCAGCCGTGAGTAAGATAACTTACCGTATGTTTTTAATGGAACAAAAATACCTCACATGTGCGTTTTTAATGGTGACAAGAATATTAAGCATTCTGAGACGTCTGGAGTTTCTGGTCACCAGGTTCACCAGCCTTCCAGTACACAGTGTTCCTGGTCACATCCCCTGAGCAGGCCCTTAAAATGCTAAAAGTTTTGAGTTTATATAAATAAAACATAAAAAGTCAGTTCTTCTCTCACTCCTCAGCAGCATCAGTCCATTGGTGCGCATGAGATGGGGGCGCTGATCATGGCCTCCTTGATATCGAAGGCCTGGATGATTTCCTGGGGATGAAGATTCATGCTTTAGTCATGAATGCAGAACTATACTCAGAATAACTAACTGAATGTGGATCTAGGATGCGGAGGAGTACTGCTGACTGCTTAATGAAACAGTGTGAGAGGGTGTAAATACATTTTAATTAATGAGGTAGACCACCACTCAAAAGTCAGGACTTACTAGCCTTTTAACTTGTTTCAGCCATTTTATTCCATCACAGGGTTAGAATGATACTGTGAGTAGGGTTTGGGGTGGAAGAAAGAGGAAAATATACTTGCAGCACAAGGTGCTACAATGCAAACCCTCAAGGCTCGGTTTTGAGAACTGGCTACAGCACCATTCCTGCTGCTATGGCTGTGACAAATTATCTCACTGGTGTCTAGGACAGAAAACAGTATTGTGTTGCCTTATTTGTGCATCTAAGACATTTGATACAGTGTACCACAAATTTCTGCAGGACAAACGCCAGCATACTGGATTCGGTCCAAAGGCTGTTAAAATTTTTCAAAAATTATTTTGTAGATCAAACTCAACGTAAATATGCAGAGCCCCACAAATCTGGTTTCCTTGAGATAACTAAAGGTGTTCCCCAGGGTTCAATTTTGGAATCCATTTTGTTCTCCATTTTTTATAAATGACTTACTTGGGTAAGGACATTCAAGCAAAAATGCACTTCCGTGCTGAAAACAGTCATTTATACACATGCTCCCACAATAGTACAGGTGGTGCAAGATCTTAAGACAGCATTTCAGTCATTGCAAACTGCTCTGCTGCATTTATAATTAGATTTAAAACTTCAAAAAACAAAAGGTCTTGGTCTTCAAGTTTACTCATAGCTGCTTGATGATTTCTGAATTCTCAAATCTGATGGTAAATCCATTGAAAGGGTACCTTCGTCACGTACAAGTACCAGGGCATAAGGATAGGCATGAAGCTTTTACGTAACTCAAAGGAAGACTGGCTTTTATTTTGGAAAGAAATCTAGTTTTACTTTAAATGTCAAGAAAAGACTTGTGGAAGCTACTTCTGTGTCTGTGACTGGTTACAGTGACATGCTGAATATTAAAGCATGCAGCCTCCTCCATTTACAGAGCCATGATGGTGTGTACAATGCATCTCTACATGCCATTACAAATGCAAAATTCCTTAATCACCATTGCATTCTGCATGATTTGGTGTATTGGACATCATTGACCACTCATAAACAGCACTGGTATATTATTGTCTATAAAGCCATAACTGGGCAAACTTCCAGTTTACCTCCGTAAACCTCTCTGTCTCAGCTCTGATGGTTACCAGCTATGCTCCCCCAAGAGATGCTTCTTAATGTACCTCAGGTTTTGACAGATCTGGGGAAAACCTAACAACTATGCACCATGGACATGAAATGTTTAACAAAAGTATCTACAATTAGACACATTTATAGCCATTCTTAAATTTAAAGGCATCATAAAGAATGCGGTGATGAAGGCTTGTGGTTGTTTTTCCTGAAAGGCCACTGTGTTTGAAGAGTAGTTCCTCAGATTTATTGCGGACTTTTGTATATTATTTTGTGTACATGTTGCATGGTCATATGTTGCGATTTTGTGTGATCACCACCTTGGCCAAATTGCTCTTGTAAAAGAGATTTTTGATCTCAATGAGAGTTCATGGTAAAACAACTGCAAAAGGACAAACAAGTATTTGTCACAGAGAGACAATGTCCACCGCCGCCCCTTGTTACTAAATAAGAGAGAGCATCGGAGAACAAGCCCAAAATGACAGATTTCTCGAGGACTCCTGAATACATCTAGGTACACAATATAATAATACAACCCCAATTCCAAAATAGTTGGGACTAAGTGTAAATTGTGAATAAAATCAAAATGCAATGACTTTTAGATCACATGAGCCAATGTTATTTACAATAGAACATAGATAACATTTCAAATGTTGAAACTGAGACATTTAACATTTTTATTCACAAAATGAGCTTATTTCATATGTTCTGGCTGCAACAGGTCTGAAAAAAGTTGGGAAACAGGCAAAAAAGGGCTGAAAAAGCAATTAATATATAAGAGAATCAGCTGAAAGAACATTTAGCAAGTAGTTAAGTTAACTGGCATCAGGTGTGTAACATGATTGGCTATAAAAGGGATGTCTTAGAGAGGCTGAGTCTCTCAGAAGTAAAGATGGCCAGAGGCTCTCCAACCTGTGAAGGCTTGCGTAAAAAAAATGTGGAATACTTTAAAAACAATGTTCCTCAACGTGAAATTGCAAAGGCTTTGAATGTCTCATCATCGACTGTGCATAACATCATCAAAAGATTCAGAGAAACTGGAAAAATCTCTGTGCGTAAGGGACAAGGCCGAAGACCTTTACTGGATGCCCGGGATCTTCGGGCCCTCAGACGCAACTGCATCACTCACCGGCATGATTCTGTCATTGACATTACTAAATGGGCCCAAGAATACTTCAAGAAACCACTGTCTGTAAACACAGTCCACCGTGCCATCCACAGATGCCACCTAAAACTCTATCAAGCAAAAAGGAAGCCATTGTTGAGCATGATCCAGAAGCGTCGCCGTGTTCTGTGGGCCAAGGCTAATTTAAAATGGACTGTAGCAAAGTGGCAAAGTGTCCTGTGGTCAGAAGAGTGAAAATTTGACATTCTTGTTGGAAATCATGGGCGTCGTGTCCTCCGGGCTAAAGAGGAGAAAGACCACCCCTCCGTTATCAGCGTTCAGTTCAAAAGCCAGCATCTCTGATGGTATGGGGATGTGTTAGTGCATATGGTGTGGGACACTTGCATGTTTTAAAAAGCACCATGAATGCTGAAAGGTATATAAAGGTTTTAGAGCAACATATGCTCCCTTCCAGACGACATCTATTCCAGGGAAGGCCTTGTGTATTTCAGCAGGACAATGCATAACCACATACTGCAGCTATTACAACAGCATGGCTTCATAGTAGAAGAGTCCATGTGCTGAACAGGCCTGGCTGCAGTCCTGATCTTTCACTGATTGAGAACATTCAGTGCATAATTAAACGAAAAGTCCGTCAAAGGAGACCCAAAACTCTCCAGCAGGTGGAGGCCTGTATTAAACAAGAGTGGGATCAAATTCCAATGGCTAAACTCAAGAAACTTGTCTCCTCAATGCCCAGACGCCTCCACTCTGTCTTAAAAAGAAGAGGGGATGTTACACCATGGTAAACAGGCCCCTGTCCCAACTTTTTTGAGACCTGTAGCAGCCATCAAATTTGAAATGAGCTCATTTTGTGGATAAAATTGTAAAATTTCTCAGTTTCAACATTTGCTATGTTATCTGTATTCTGCTGTGAATAAAATACTGGCTGGTGTGATTTGAAAGTCATTGCGTTTTGATTTTTGTCCCAACTATTTCAGAATTGGGGTTGTAATACATTCTATTCATACAGCGCCTTTCAGGACACTCAAGGACACTGTACAACAAGATTAAAAGACAAGAAAGAGCCAACAATAAAATAAACACACAATAAAACAGTTAAATAGAATATGCAAGTCTGAACAGATGGGTCTTTAAGCGTGATTTGAAAATGTGGATAGAGGCACTGTTTCTAAGATCAGAGGGGAGGGAATTCCAGAGGCGAGGGGCAGAGTGGCTGAAGGCTCGGGAACCAAAGGTGGACAGACGGGCAGAGGGAACAGTGAGGTTGATCGAAGAAGAAGATCTGAGAGTGCGGGAGGGAGTGTTGATGTGAAGGAGATCAGAGTTATATGAGGGAGCGAGGTTGTGAATAGCTTTTAAGGTGAGAAGAAGAATTTTAAAGGCAATGCGGTAGCGGACGGGGAGCCAATGGAGATGTTGTAGAACAGGGGTGATGTGATGAGAGGACGGAATTTTGGAAATGATACGGGCAGCAGTATTCTGGACTAATTGAAGTTTATGGAGGGATTTATGTGGAAGACCAAAGAGAAGTGAATTACAATAAACAAGATGGGAGGTGACAAGAGAATGGACAAGAATAGCGGCGGTGGTTGGTGTGAGGGATGGGCGGAGGCGATTAATGTTGCGTAGATGGAAGCATGCTGGCCGGGTAACATGATTGATGTGAGCATGAAAAGAAAGCGTGGAATCAAGGATGACACCCGGACTCTTAACCTGAGGGCAAGGGGAAATCAGGGACTGATCGCTCGGGACGGTAAAAGTACCAGATTTTGACAGGATGGATTTGGCGCCAATAAGTAAAATTTCGGTTTTATCACTGTTGAGTTTGAGAAAATTGATCGAGAACCAGGATTTGATTTTGTGGAGGCAATCACAGAGGTAAGTGGGCGGGAGGGTGGAATTGGGTTTGGTAGAGAGGTAGAGCTGGGTATCATCCGCGTAGCAATGAAAGTTAATGTTAAATTTCCGGAAGATATGGCCAAGTGGAGGAAGGTAGATGAGGAAAAGAAGGAGACCGAGGACAAAACCCTGGGCAACGCCGGAGGTAACTGGAAAAGGTTGGGATTTGAAGGAATGGAGTTGAACGAACTGAGAGCGGCCAGAGAGATACGATTTAAACCATTGAAAGGGTGTATCTGAAATACCAATAGAAGACAGTCTGTCAAGGAGAATATTGTGGGAAATGGTATCAAATGCTGCGCTCAGATCAAGAAGGATGAGAATAGATAATAGTCCAGAATCTGCTGCCATGAGGAGATCATTGGTGACTTTAACTAGAGCAGTTTCTGTGCTGTGGTGGGGGCTGAAACCAGACTGGAGTTGTTCAAACAGGTTATTGTCAGATAGGTGAGAATGGAGCTGAGAGGCAACTATTTTTTCAAGAATTTTTGATGGAAAAGGTAGATTAGAGATGGGGCGGAGATTATTGAAATTATTAGGGTCAGTACCAGGTTTTTTTTTAGAATGGGAGTAATAGAAGCTGATTTAAAAGAAGAGGGAACAACACCAGAGGAAAGGGAGGAGTGGATGATACTGGTGACCAGAGAAGCAAGGGAAGGAAGGCAGTCCCTCACAAGGAAGGAAGGGAGAGGGTCAAGTTGACAGGTAGCAGGCTTGGATTTTCTAACGAGAGCTGAGATTTCTGTTTCAGAGGGAAGATCGAAGCATGAAAATGAGTGAGTGAAAGTGGAGGGGAAGGCCAGGGGGCAGGAGCAATTAGGAGTGATCGGGGGCAATTGTTGGTGGATCTTGTCTACTTTGGCAATAAAAAGGACATTAAGGAATTACAGAGTGCATCAGAGGAAAAGTGAGAGCCCAGAGGGTCAGAGGGATGAAGGCTCTTGTTGAGCAGTGAGAAAAGTGATAGTGTGTTGCCATCGCCTGATGCTATAAGAGCGGAATAATATGAGGATTTAGCAGAGGAGAGGGCACTTGTTCATGAGAATATGGTTATTGAATATTTCTTTATGCACTGTAAGTCCAGTTTTCTTGTAAAGACGTCCCAGCCGGCGACCTTTAGCCTTTAGTTGGCGTAAGGCAGGTGTGAACCAGGGAGCAGAACGGGAAAAGGAGACAGGGCGAGTTTTCAGAGGGGCGAGTGTGTTAAGAAGATTGTGAAGACCAGTATTGTAGTGACAGACCAGATCATCAGGGGAGGAGAGAGAATCAAAGGAAGGGAGGGAGTTAATACCATGAGGGAGAGTATTAATATCGATGTTCTTGAGATTACGAAATGTGATGAGACTTGGGGCAGAGGTTTTCGATAATGTTACGTTGACATTGAATGAAATTAATGAGTGATCAGAAATCGGAAGGGCAGTTGCAAAACCGTTAAAAGGAGTGACACCGGAACGACAAATCAGGTCCAGAATATGACCTTCACAGTGGGGTGGGAAGTTAACATGTTGTTGTAGGCCAAAACTGTCTAAACAGGAGATGAAGTCACAGGTGAGCGGATTACTGGTATTGTCCTTATGGATATTAAAATCACCCAACAGAATTAAAGTAGAGGAGAGCGTGCACAAATGGATGAGAAAAGCGCCAAGTTCATGTATGAAATCATTATTTAACTTGGGAGGACGGTAGACGATAACCACAACAACAGGAGAAGGTCCATTCAGTTGCGCTACAATGCTACAATATGATCAGGATTGGTGCACTGCATCTTGAGGTATCACATGAGATAAATAATGATGTCAAAGTCATATAATTATTTTCAAGAGTTTGAATCTTAAAATGGAGTCAGGGTTGACCATCAGCTGGTGTCTGGGGACCCCTGATTAATACCTTGATTCAAATTATAATGACATCAGGAACCTGGTTCTTCAGATAAGAGGTAAGTCTTTCAAAGCCAAAATCTTAAAATGCTTCCTGTGACCTTGAAATGAGGTCAAGGTCACCCAAGTACTGTCATAGGGACCCCAAGAAACACCTTGACCACAAAGCTCATTAAGATCGAAGACCTGGAGATATCATCACAATAAGGTCAAAATCTTCAGCATATCACCCGGACCTTAAGCATAAGGTCAAGGTCACCACTACTGACTGGTGTTGAGTACTCTGACATACACCTTGGCACCGAATTTCGTAAGATTTGGATCCTTGTTCTTGAGATATTGCTCTGGCAAGGATTTCATGGTCAAAGGCTTGAAAAGCTTGCTCAGACCTGGAAAATGAAAATCAACTAGTGTCAAAGGACCCCCGATAAACATCTTGGTACCAAACTTGATAAAGACCAGGTACCTGGTTCTTGAGATACCAAGCCAACAGCATTTTCAAAGCGAGAATCCTAAAGAGCTTCTTGTGACCTTGACATTTAGTTCAAGGTCACCAAAATCAACTAGCATCAAAGGACCCCTGATAAACACCTTAGAACCAAAATTGATCAAATAAAAGCTACCTGGTTCTTATGATAACAAGCCAATTGCATTTTCAATGTGAAACTCTTGAAAAGCTTGCAGTGACCTTGAAAATAAGGTCAAGGTCACCAATATCGACTGATGCCGGCTGTCAACTGATACACACCTTGGTTTAAATTGAACAAAATCGGATCACTGCTTTTTAAGATATCGCGCAAACAAAAACTTCAATGTCAAAATCTTTAAAGAGTTGCTGTGACCTTGAAAATTAGGTCAAGGTCACCAAAGATGACTGGTGTCTGGGAACTCCCATACTCAACTTTGGTATCAAATTTGATCAGGATCGGATCACTGCTTCTTGAGGTACCGCGCCAACAAAACTTCAATATTAAAATCTTTGAAGGCACACTGTGACCTTAAAAATGAGATTAAGGTCACCAAAATCAACTGGTGCCGGAGGATCTTCATACAAGATCTTGGTGTCAAATTTGATCAAGTTTGGATCACTGGTTCTTGAGATATCGTGCCAACAAGTTGACTGGACGGACGTACGGGACGTATGGACGGACGTGAATACTATGTCCCGCCGCTTCGCCCTAAGTACAATAAACTGAACTGGCACTCCACGCGCTGTAAATTCCCCTCTTGGAAATCCAAGCAGATTTTGGTTCCGTGTTTTGGGTCCCTGCCTGGCTTCATCACAAAGTATCAGGTATTTCATCAATGGGATGATTCCAAGCTGGAGTGGTACTGTATACTAGATCAGGTATTACCTTCCAACTGGACTGGCTGAGTGATATTACACACTGCTGGCGACAGGAACCCTCTCCCCCCTCTGCTTCTCCTTGCTCCATTGGCGCTATAACACACAAACAAACAAACACACGCACACACACAGTGCACAATTGAATGTCAGATTCAATAGCAAATGTAAACTGAATATTAATTGTAAAATGCATTAGAAGTATAGACAAAAGTGCTCTCTTCTTTAGCAACTCTGATGTCAGATGCACGAAATTCTGCCAATAAATATTTTTCGGAAGACGGACTGTTTCATATCCATTTTGCAAAAAAAATATTGGTTATCACTTATCAACGATTTACCATGGAACAGTATCCATACTGAGGTGCCGAAAGCGGTATTAGAATTGAAGTCAGACAAAATATTGTTCCTAGAACACAACAAAAATAGCAGAAACACAACAGCTACGTACTAGCACCAAGCAGCAGAACACAAAACCCAAATTTTAAACCCTATACCATCGGCCTGAGCCACACTAAGACAACCCATACATACCGATGTAGGGAAGCTTATCCGTGTCCAGGTAAATCCGTGCCAGGCCGTCCTGACAGATAGAAGATGGGCATTCAAAACAGCTCACCTTTTCCACCAAATCCAAAGCATCCTTTCATTGGAAAACATGCTTTCACCAGGCAGTACTTACCCTGATCAGGAATGACACATGGAAGATGTTCTCTATCGTCCTCGAGAAGGACTTGGGGTCAATGACAAATTCGAAATATGATATTGGTGTATCAGCTGTTGAGTGTAGAAAGAAAACAGAGGATACCATTGAGAGTTTACACTGGAGGAAAATGCACCATGGGGGCTTGACGTCTATGTTTGACATGTTTGAACATTTTTTTGAGTTTGTTTTTTTGAGTCTGTTTGAAATATTTGTACTAACGGTCTTCTTGATGGTACTGCTGCAGATATCCCAGAATCCTTTCCACCTCTTTTTCTGTCGCTTCCTGGTGTGATTCTTCCATTTTCTTGACCTGGGATTGACATCAGAATCAAACTCAAACAATGAATATAAACCCGGTAAATGGAGGAGACCTGGGGCCTATTCCACAAAGCAGGATTAATCAGCTGAAAATCTGAACCGAGTAGAACCGAGAAAAGGCTGTTTTGGGTTTTACTTTGAGCAGTTATCTGGATAACTTAACAATCCTGCTTTATAGATCAGGCTCCAGGTACAGAGTTAATGAATACAGTGAGCTCAAAAATTACTGGCACCCCTGACTGGCAATGCACAAACAATGCTGAAAAAAATTCTAAAAAACATTGTTATTGGGAAACTCTAAATAACAACATGTGAGAAGTACTGTTCGATATTAATGTTCCAAAGGAACCAACCAAAATCATTCACTGATTTAATTTAAAAAAAAAAATCAAAAAAATCAATTTCCTCCAAATCAAGGTCTCACAATTAATGGCACCCTTAAAGATCATTGTAAATAATATCGCCTTAAAGATCATTGTAAATAATATCGATCAATATTAAACCAGGCATTAAATTCCACCTATTTAAGTTTTATCTAAGTGTTAAGGAACTATATTGAGCCCTTCCATCACTTCCTGTCTCACTAGGTTATAAAAATGAGGTAACATGCAATTTCCCTTTGTCATCCAACATCATGAAGAAAACAAAACAACTATCAGTTCAAAAGAGGCAGATGGTCAGAGACCTTCGTAAATCTGATAACAGATACAAGAAGATTCACAAACGATTGAATATGCCACTGAACACTGTCAGGGAAATTATGTAAAAAATCCCAAAGATATGGAACTGCTGAAAACCTAAAAGGTAGAGAACACAACTGCATTTTGCCCTCCAGAATAGTGAGGAGGATGATGAGAGAAGCAACAAAATCCCCATGAATCACTGGGAGCTGCAGGCCTTGGAGGCATCACCTGGGGTCACCAGGTTTCAAAAAGCACCATCAGGCGCCACCTCCACAACCACAGGCTCTTTGGCAGTGTTGCCAGAAGAAAGCCTTCTCTGACCAGAAGACACAGAAGCAAGTGATTGGAGTTTTCCAAACGTCATTTATGGACTATGTTAATGGACTATGTTAACAGGCACGTAGCCGAGGCTCACATATTGTGGACACAGACGGAGTCACACGTGGACAGAGTTTCAGCATGTTGGCAAGCAGAAGAAAAGAACACACCTGAGTAGGCATCATTCTCTTGACGTCCTTACTCGGAGCTTTCCTCTGTCTCTCCACACGTTGCCGTGGCGGCGGGGGTTCTGCCATAAAGGAGCCCAGCCTGCAGCAAAAAAAACTTGGCTTAAATAAACCGGGCTCACCTTAGCTTAAACAAGCATCTATACCCTGAACAGGAAGTGGAGGGTGCGTGGGACAGCAGGAAACTCACATGAAGTGGAAAGACGGTGCAGTCCTGAAGCAGTGCTGCACCTCTGAGCCCAGTTTCTGCCAGGCATCTCGGGGTAGATACCCCCCGGGGGTAGATGTGCCCGCTTCATCACTGTCCTCCTCCTCCAGCCGGTTCAGCCCCATGAACGTGAGCTGGGGAGGTGGGGGTAGAGCAAGTAAAGAGAAAGTTTCGGCATAGAGCTTTTACGACAAGTCTTGTGACTAACAAATTCAGTCTTCATTTCCCCGCAAAATCTGCATTTTCAGACAAAGAAACTCCAACTGTTTCAAGAGGGCATTTCTTGGAATGCTTTTTCCAAATTCAACATCACTGTTCAAGAACTCTGATTGCTTTCAGTTACCAGTTGTGACTGTGACAGCATTAAATTGATTAGCTAAAATATATGAGCCAATATGTGACGCCATCTCTGAAAAGCAGATGAATTCAATCATACACAGTCTCACCAGGTGCTCAGCATAGGTAGAGGGGTCAAAGGACGAGCCATCAGCCCGCAATTGGGTGGACTTCTCCTTGCCCAAATCACAGGCCAGAACCAGGACCTGGGCGTCCAGGGCTGCCTCCCTGGCCTGCCGAACTGCAAGAGATTTGGGTTGGTGTGACAAAGCAGCGAAGGTGCAAAAGGGGTCTGAAAATTTCCCGTGAATTGGTGTTCTGACCAGTAAGCTGATTTCACCTTGAAGTTCTTTCTCCAGGCTGTAGACTAGTATAAGTTAATAAATTCTGGAAGTTGAAACGAAGTTCTGAGAAGGAATTTTGCTTTGTGACGCTAGGCTTTACGCCTACACAGAGCCATATGCTGGACACAATTCAGGATTCCACTATAAATTCTTTAGAAGAAAATCAGATATTCTGTGACTACCAGTGCACCATACTAATAAAATATTAATGATCGTGTGTTAAAAGCTGTTACGTATGTTGCGACAGCATTGCCCTTGGATACCACCCCTTCATAATCCCAATATGTTTAACCGTATTGAAATTATCCATTGCAAATTGTCAAAAGCCAGTGCGAACACAGAAGTGGATGTGGTTTGTCACCAAAATCTGTGAGGATTGGTTAAAAAGCAGCAAGAATTTTGACAAGATCAGGAGGTCCAGAACACTGACAGAGCCAAGGAACATGGTGCACTGAACTACAACCCCGTTTCCTGAAAAGTTGGGACACAGTGTTAAATGTAAATAAAACAGAATGCAATGGTTTGCAAATCAATTAAAACCCTGTATTTAATTGAAAATAGGACAAATACAACGTAACAAATGTTGAAACTGATACATTTTATTGTTTTTTTGAACAATATCAGCTCATTTTAAATATGATGACAGCAACATGTTTTAAAAAAGTTGGGACAGGACAATGAAAGACTGGAAAAGTTGCATGATGCAAAAAATGGACAACTGGCAGAACATCTCACAGCTAATCAATATTTAGAAACAAGTCAGTAACATGACTGGGTATAAAAAGTCTTTAATTAGTAAATATGGTGAGGGCTTAACCACTCTATGAAAGACTGCATAGGGAAACAGTTCAACAATTTAGGAATAACGTTTTCAAACCTAAAATTGCAAAGACTTTGGAGATTTTTTCCTCTATAGAACATAATATACTGGGCAAAGAAAGTTAGGGATCACTCTGATTTTTAATATTGAAATATGATATGGAACATAATTTGAACTATCAAATATTTCAAATTCGAAAATTGGGGTGATCCCTAATTTTCTTTGTCCAGTATATCATTAAAAGATTCAGAGAATCCAGAAAAATCTCTGTACGCGTGGAACAAGGCAAAAATCCAGTTTTGAATGGCTATGATTTTCAGGTCCTCAGGCGACACTCCATAAAAAACAGACAGGATTCTGTTGCGGAAATCACTGCATGGACTCAGGAACACTTCTGTAAACCATTGTCAGTAAACAGAGTTTGCCACTGGATCCACAAATGCAAGTTAAAACTCTGCCATGTGGAGATTAAACCGTACTAACCCATTTAAACCGGGACAGCATGTGCGCATTTTAAGAATGTGTCGTTGCCGACACAGATATGCGCGTAATTTTGAAAGTACCGTAATTACTGTAAGTTTTGCGCAATAGAAAAAAATTCAAACTGTTCCTGAAAGCTGAGAAGCTGTGCTTCAGCCCAAATACAGGTTACTATGGTAAACATGGCAGCATGATTCTCTGCTGGGATTTTTGCATTAGGCCTTGAAGGGTTAAACAAGATCCAGAAACACTGCCTTCTTCTCTGGGCTCAAGCTCATTGAGAATGTACTGAGGCACAAGTGGAAAACTGCCCTGTGGTTTGATTAATCAAAATGTGAAGTTCTTTTTGGAAATCCTGGACACCACATCCTCTGGGCTAAAGAAGAGAGGGGCCACCCGGCTTCTTATCAGCAAAAAATTCAAAAGCCAGCATCCATAATAGTATGGAGTGCATTAGTACACATGGCATGGATAACTTGCACATCCGTGAAGACACAATTAATGGTGAATGATATACACAGGTTTTGAAGCAACGTTTACTGCCATCCAGATACCATTTTTAAGGGAAAACCTTGCTCATTTCAGCAACTTCATGCCAAACACCATAGTCTGCATGTATTACAGCAACATAGCTCTGTAGTAAAAGAGTCTGGGCGCTAAAGTGGTTTGCCTGCAGTCCAGACCTGTCACCCATGACAATATTTGGCGCATTATGAGACAAAACATATGACAAAGGCAGCTGCAAAGTATTGAGCAGCTGAAATCCTACATAAAGCACGAATGGGAAAACATTTTGCTTTCAACATTACATACAGCAGTTGGTCTCCTTAGTTCCCAAAGGCTTACAGAGTGTTGATTGAAGAAGACGTCATGCAATGCAGTGGGGTCATTCCATGTCAAATCATCAGATATACAAAACATTTGTCACCATGTAGTCATAGATTGCTTCCATATTTTCACATTAGATAAATATGTATTAGTGATGAACAAATTCGAAATTTCAGCTCATTCAGACCAAAAATGAACTTTGCTTCCTAAATGCAGCAAAAAGCACAACAATGTTGTCTGCCCCAGTTTTGTCCAACTTATACTGCCGGGCTGTGCGTCCAGTGACATCCGGAGTTGGAACAGTTCGGAGAATGTTATTGAATGGCACCCAGCGTTTTTCAGAAGAAGTCCATGTTAATGCTTGTGTCCTCTTGTTTCGCTTCATGAAAAACAATAGCAATAATCAGAAATGATGAATAACTGGTTCAGGTTTCTCCTTGCCAACATGGTCTACCAACCTGAATGTACTGACCTTTCAGTGAATGTGTCATGCATTGATGAATTGAGAACTTACGATTATTGTGATTCAATAATCATTAACATTATGTAAGAAGCTGAAAATGCCAAGCGATTCTCGAGATTACCCCACCCCTGTTCAGACACCTGCAAAATCTATATTGGTCAAAAGACATCAACAATTTTTGGAGTTGTCTCTCTTCTATAATAGAGAAATCAGTTTAAAAAAATAGAAGAAAATCCAAGGTGTGCCCCTGAAGATATGGGGGTTTGAACAGGTGGCATTTTAGCATTTTTTCCACATTTAGCGAGGTACTGACTGCAGTTGGTGATGAATTCATGGTGTATTCAGCCTGATTAATATTCAGCAAACACAAATGAATGGAAAAAATTCCAGAGAGCCTATGCTAAGGTTTATACTGGGGATACTTTGGGGACCTAAACATGGAACTGCCTGAACAAAAGGCACTTTTGGTCATAGCTTCACAACCAAGAAAGATAAAGTAAAATGGACTGCATTTTCTTATTAAGCAGTATAACATTAGCTTAGATGCAAAGTTACAAAGCTATTGGTGTAATAATAAAGAAGTCATGCCATGTTAAATACAAGAAAAACGTCAATTGAGAAAAAAACTGACGGACAGTACCCTTAGAAAATAATTCACCAAAAATTCATTTTTGGTCTGAATGAGCTGAAATTTCGGATTTGTCAATGATATATATTAATACAGCCGATTACAAAAAATTAGCAAAATTGAGAAAGTGGTGGTGAGACACATTTGATGATCTGACATGGAATAACCCAGTGCTAAACATGCCCCTGTGCCAACTTTTTTTGAAACGTGTTGCTCGCATCAAATTCATAATGAGCTCATATTTTTCCAAAAAGCAATAAAATCTCTCAGTTTCACGTCTGATATATTGTCTTTGTATTGCTTTCAAATAAATATAAAGTTCAAATGATTTGAAAAATTATTGCATTGTTTTTATTTACATTTTACACAGCGTCCCAACTTTTTGGGAAATGGGGTTGTAAATGAGGGAAGCCAAAGGGACAGTAGAACATAGAAAGCAGTGGAAAAACATGAAACAGAACTCAGTAGAACATTAAATTATGGCTGAGAGGACTGAGACAAGGAGACAGACTCTAAAGCCAGCAGTAACGGGACCGTTAGGCCTTATAGTTTGCCTGATAAGACATCTTACCTTTGGCAAATAGCTGGTCAGCCTTTTTCAAAACCTCGGTCAGTTTGTCATTTGCAGGATTTAGAAAGTCCTCCCTACATTCTGTGAACAAAACAGGAAACAGAAGGCATGTGTTTTAAAGTAGTGTTCCAGTTTGACAACTCCACTTAGTGTCCAACCATAAATTCTGAAGCAGATTAATTTCAAAATCCGCAAACATTTTGCGACAGGTCCCATTACTTAACACGATTACCACTACACCGGTTCAAATGAAACATTCATCAATAGTTTGAAAGCATTTTACAGAGGTTGAAGGCTGTCCCACTCACGATATACGGAGTTAATGAGCTCCCGATACTGATGTCGAATGAGCCTTCTCTGAGTCGGGTCATCATCCTCCCCCGGGATTCCCGATGGCCCTTCTTGAAGTGATTGAATCTCTTCTTCGTCACCTGTGTCCTCGTCTCTGTCCGAATCGCTAAGCTGCCCGGTTCCCTTCTGCAGAACGGCAGAAGTCCCCCGACCTCCACGACGAGCTCCGCGCTCAGCCTCCGCCATATCCAAACCTTGCTTGCTCTGGGCTTTCAATCAATCCTGTGGCTCGCTTGCTGAGAGACTGAATGTGCATGTGAAGACTTTAAAGATAAAATGCACACAAAGCATGTCATCATCACTTGAGCTCTCCATTTTTAATCTGAATTTTCCCCTCCTGATGTGTACTGTGCCTTTATTTTACACTTGTGAGCATATTAATCTGACTGTGGGGAAAAAATAGCTCCCCCCCCAAAAGGTATTGCCATCTTCAGTACAAACCAAATACATGTTCTGCAACCTTGGACATCAGAAGCGAACATGCTTAAGAGCAACTAGCATGCGTCTTGGATAAAAGTACATTACGATACGATAAACAACAATAACTTTCAAAAAGCAAATATAAAATGATTTAGCTATAGAAACCACAAATGAGCTCAAAATCTGAAAATGGTCAAGCTGGGCGCGATGTCAGTCATTCTTGAGAGAAAAACATTATTCCATCAAATCGTCCAAATTCTATATTTTCTACGCTTATGTCAAATGCAAACAAGCTGGCTGCGAGGCCCACGGTCTCCCGTCGCCAAAATAAATATGCACCCTTTGACCGTAAAGGAGGTCAATTCTGTTCAACGTGAAAGTGGATATTTTGTAAAAGATGGCAAGGAACTGAATCCATAAAATTTGACCATCTGGTAAAAGGGAATGCCGCAAAACACCACAGTGAACAATCTTGAGCTTGTAAATCAAGTTTGAAAAAAAAAAAATAGGTAAAGTAACAATATTTGACCTGCTAATTGCAAGATCAAATAATAGGTCAAGGTCAATAGGAAACTGGTTCATAATGTAATCTTCTTATATGCACAACATGGGGTCTGTAATCCATTTTCTTCTTGAGTTATTGTGTTAACGCCACTTTTCGGACGGACGGACACACACACACGCACGGACGGGGTGCATTCCTGTCTCCCTTTCGCCAGAGGCGACGGGAGACAATAACGCACAAGTTAAGGAAACGCATCGGAAAAGTCCACATCAAATTACAGCCAGCTCGCTAGCAAAGTCAGGCTTGCCATTCGGTCAAGAGACGAAGAATTCACATCAAAACTAGCTAACGTAAGCAAGCTAGTGCCCACAGGTCTGTGGCTGAGACAAGCATATTACCTCTGTTATCATTGCCTAGCACTGCGAGATACCTTCAAACATTTCATTGTCCACTCGTAAACTGATTAGGTGTGTTAAAGATAGCGAAGCCAATTGGATAGATTCACAAAAAACTAATTAACTCACACAACTACCTTGACTCAATACTACAAATCCACCCGATGGCGCGAATATTTCCCAAGTTACCATCGAGATATACTTGGGGCTCAAGGCTTGTAGACTGCTTCCGCATACCTACAGGTTCAATGGATACTGGAGTTGCTCAGGGGCGCATGAAGCCAATTCCTGAAAGCTGCCATGATTGTCAATGACGCGCAAGAGCGCACTGGAGACGCTTTCAGCACCGGAGCATGCGCACTGGAAAAATTAATTGACAAATTAACGGAAAGGAAAATTAAATTGGCATCTTTCTTCCACCCTTCAAAAAAATCAATCCTTGTTGAGTAATTAGCGCAGTAAGAATCATTTCGAAGATTTAAAATCGCTATTCTCACCCAAATATATTTGCCGCAATGGATTTCAATGAAAAATGTTGACTCAGAGGAGGCTTCATAAACTGCAATACCCCGCGTATCCACTGACTTGCAAGCTGCAATTTCCAACGTTTGACATCATTAGCATGGGACGGAAGTTGTTTGCCGAAAGGCTGGTTTGCATCTTCTCGTGTGTTTACTTTCTGATATTTAAAAGTATAGCTACAACATCTTCAAGGTAAATACACATCAAACAAACCGTTTACAAAGTTCACTAATAATCCTATCAACATTAGCCAACAGGACTCAGTCGCCAAAAAATTGCAATGTAGCCGAACAACTTTTATCTTGTGATTTCATAGTCGGATTTTGACGAGTTTCAATATGGGGCTTTGCCGACTATCAACGTCATTTTATTCATTAAAATATTGTGAAGACAAGAATGTAACGTAAAAAGTCGTGAATACATTCCTCCAAAGATGAACTTATTGAAAGTATACATCACCGCACTAGCTAGAGATCTAAGTGTTGTAAATAAAAACCAAGCTGGGACTGCTTTTAGCGAAAGGTTTTGTTGCAAATGTTGTTTTTACTCCAAATTGAATTACACTTTTTACGGCGAAAATTAGGATATTGACAACTGCCATCTGGCGAGTAAATGCGTTGGCTGGAGAGCTACTGCTGCAAGGGAACGAGTACAGATGGGGTCGTCTCCCAACATGCATTCGATCATCGAGATCAAAGGCGTGAAGTCAGGATACCGATGTGGATACTGCAAATGCTGGTGGGGGAAAGTTTCTTACGGTAAGCGGATAATTGTGTCAACGCATTGCTAATCAAGTAGCTGTCAGTTTAAAGAACTCACGTGGAAGTGCAATATATCAGAATGACGGAGCGTCTGTTGTAGCTTGTTCTACTACGCTTATGTTATCATACCATTGAAAATTGCTCCTTTGATCCATCGTGGCTTGCCATTAATGGCCTCACTCTGGGTGTTACTAAGTACAAGGATGACAAAGTAGGCTACAAACGTCCATCATTTTATTCTATGTATTTCTTGAAGGACGAGTTATTCACCTGGTTTATACACGTGTCGCATGGCCACAGTATGGCGCAACATGCAAATCTGTATTTTATTTTTTCTTTAAATTTTAGATGTAATAAACAGGTATAATTGTTTGCATGCCTGTGACCTCACCTAAAGAGATATGAACGACTGATTTCTTATCACTTCAGCGTTGATATAGGCGCCATTGGCAGCACTGCCGCTTCATAGCAAGAAGGTCGTGGGTTCCCGGCTGGGGCCTTTTCCTGCACGTTCTCAAAGTGTTCGTGTAGGTTTCCTTCGGGTACTCCGGCTTCCTCTCACAATCCAAAGACTTGCATGTCAGGCTAATTAGAGACTAAATTACCGCTAGGTGTGAGTGTGTGCGCGAATGGTTTGCGCTCTCTGCGATGGATTGGCGAGCTGTCCAGGGTGCTGCCCTTGTGAGGAAGAGGCGGTATAGGTAATGGATGGATTTGGAAATATTGACCCTTATTTTATCCCCCTGTGGGAGCGTGACCCTTTTTCGACCCCAATTTTCAATTTTAATTAAACCTATATTTTTAGAAAGCTCTTGATGTGCACTGCCACCAAAATAAATTTCATTATGGAACTAGAATACCGGTACCTAAATTAAAAAAATGTTGAGTAATTTTCTTCAGTTTTCGTCCTAAAATTAACCCCCTTTCAGGGGTCGTTCACAATTCTCAACATTTTCATGTGTACAAAGAGGGCATTTTTTTTCAGGTCCTCCTCCCCCCAAAAATGTACCGTAAAGATATTCAGTTTTACCTCAATATTTCCTCTTTTTGAATGCAAGTGCATACGTATAACCCCACCCCCACCCTTGTGGTCTTGAAAATTGTGAATGGCCCCTTAAACTGCTTTAGTTCTCACCAGTACCATTACAAGAGTTGTTGGTTTCTAAACCACTTGGTTTTTCTGTCAAACTCATAATCAGAAAGAGTGTACTGCTTTCCAGATCCTGCAGTACTTGGTGCAGAGATTATTAACAAATGGTTCAGGGGAACATGATAAATGTCATATTTATTCTGGGGCCACTGAAACTTCCGCGTTGGTCCGTGAAGACGCATGAATTTGACATTGAAGTCCTGATATTCTTTGGATGTATCCAAGACAACTGCCAGCCACTAATAGCTGTCATACAGATAGGTTACACGGAGTCCTGAAGTCAACTGTTCAAGGGTTGACTGTTCTTTGTGATCAGCATCCATCATCTGCCCAGACTGAAACCCACTATCTTCCCCAGACATGCGTTTCACAATGATGGAACCATCAGCTGAGGGAATAAAACAATGATTACCCCTGGTACCAGGAATTATAATAGCATCTTCAAAATGTCTGGCAATGCTGGAACAACAATAATGTAAAAGGCTTTCCATCATGGCACCATGCTGTAAAATGTAAAATTTCAATTCCAGGTAGTTTTAAACCAGCCTGCTTAAAAATATTTTGGAGAACACTGCAATTTCTGCCTGCTGCAGAATATTGAATGAATACATCCAACTTTACAACAAAGCATTTTACGTGTTTCCATTTCACAAACTGGTTTCTAGGCCATATGCGTGTCATAATGTACAGTCCTCTACATGTAATTACATGTAGGCCTTACTCAGTACATTGACGAAAGATTAATGGCTTCACTACTTCTAATCTTGATTAAGTTATGTTTTTTGAAGGGATTCTTTTTATTCCCTGTGCCCAATACTTACCTAGCATATGTCTTTTTATGACAATCTAAGTTGAGGATGTTTCAGACGGTGCAAGATTGTAAGGTACTTTCACCAACTTGGGAAGCCATTGTCTCAAGACGTGTGCTCACTAGCATGTCCTGCCACCCATACAACTATTGAGGAATCACTGCTGTCATCTATTTTGGACCGATAGCAACAAAAAAGCAACTCTAGTTTGTCTGTCATCTTCTATTGCGCCACATTTTTCAACATAAAAAAGATTAAAATATATGGAAAAGATGCATAATTTTTTTTTGTATGTTAGTTCCATAATGATTTTTTTTTTTTTTTTTTTTTTGGTGGCAGGCTGGCAGTACACATTAAGAGCTTTCCAGAAATATAGGTTTCATTAAAACTGAAGGATAACCACATCCCAAAAAAAGCGGCCGAAAAAGGGTCATCCTCCACAGGGTGGTAAAATAATGATCAGTATTACCAAAGAACCATAAATAATACAGGATATTAATTGGTGGCTATTGACAGCTCTTGACCATTATTAATAGTTGATATTACCACAAATCCACACATGTCATCAGGTGGGTGTGAAAATGGTACCCTTAAATGTGTATGTTTTGATACCGGTTTGGAAAAGTAGCATTTTTGAGAGCCTATGAAACCACAATATAATAGTAAAAACTAATTTGATTGGCAATAAAGGGAAGTACAGTGCTTAGAGAACAAGTCCTGAAAAAAATCACGGCATTAGCTTTATTACTTCCAGACAGAGTACAGCCTGTTAAAAATGGGAAAAATGCAAATTTTGCCATCTGGGGTGCCACACCCACTTTTTTGACCCCCCCCCCCCAAAAAAAAAAAACAAATAAATAAATAAATCAAAACTAGTGGGTCCATTGAGGTAAAACTTAGTGTTTTTTCATTTGGCACCCCAAGTAACATTCTGTCAAAGAAGAAAATCCATGACTATGCCCATGGGAGCCCTGGGGCCTGTTGCACAAAAGTCAGATCCTGAGATCCTGGATCAACGCCAAAGCGAGGATTGCCATATCCCAAACAGCTATTGATTGCACAAAGCCAACAGCGGGTGAAGGAGGATATTGATTTTGATTTTCAATTTGGGTGACTGCTGAATGAGGGGAGGTGAAATAAGTTCGTAAACTTGCTCCGGAGCTGGCTAGCTCCACAGACTTTGTTTCCATAGTAACTAGTGCCATGGCTTAGCTCACACGCTCTGTGCAACCGAAATTGGGCTTGAGATCAGGCTAATCCCATGCCGATCCTGGGCTAATCCCTTATCCCGCCTTCGTGCAATAAGACCCTGGTTGACTTCACGTGGGATAACCCAGTTGTTACAGATTTTCCTTGTTATGCAGGCAATCTGTTGTTCTTACACAAATATGGCACGGGAAGGCGCAATAGACTTAAATGTCACCCCATAGGCGGTTTTTTTTTTTTTAGTTGCTGTGAGTATCTATGGTTGGCGGAGGGGCGGTGTGCCCTGTAAATATCACCGGGTGGATCGACGACCGTAATGCAGCCACAGAAGTGCACTATCCTTGGTTTGAATGCGCCTCTTGGCTAGAATACAAAAAATGGCAGCCGGTAACTCCTATACCCTTGTGGAATATTTTGGTGGGGAAGACGGTTATGCTTGTGGTTACTGTAAAAGTGAAGCAGGGAATTTTTCGCATGGTAAGTTACTTTGCTAATGTATTTTTTTATTTTTTATTTTCCCGATTATTTAGGCTTCCTAAACAATTTTGGTGACAGCTTCCGCCGTAGACTAGCTTGACTGGCTAACTTATTAACGTTCCTGTTTGAGATTATTAACGTTGGCGAAGTTTGCCAATATAGCTTTGCGGGTCGGCATAGCTTTTTAGCTGCTCATCTTACGTTACTGAGACGTTTCAGAGCTTAATCACAGTTCGGCCGCTAAGTTAGTTGTTTCCATCCTGCGACGAATAATGAAGGGTGTTACTGCGCTAATACAGTAAAGTGGGTAGCTGACTAGCTGGCTAACGCAGGATGCTGGTCTATGATTAGTGGTTACCGGGTAACTGTAACGACGTCTTGCTAGTGGATTTAAATGTTACTGAACGGTAGCTAATGCTTTAACTACATATGAGGTTCACCTTTAATAAAAACGGAACATGCAATATGGGATTTTTTTTTTTTTTTTCACGTCGAAAAGTTTTTTGTCATGAAAATGCTTGTGGAGGTGAGAAGGTGAATGTAACTCCGTTCATATCTGGTGACGTAGCCTTATTAACACGCTACAATGTAGCTTGCACTGACGCCAACTGCATTTAGCTAGCTAGCTAGCGAGTTTCCTGTTTTGGTGCTGAAATAAAATCAGCCGATTTAATGACCAATGGCTATTTCACTGAACAATGTCCAGTTTGCAGAAGAATTATTTAGCCAGGTAATCGCGCATTTTATCTGCACATGGTTGTATCATTAGTTTACTAATTTTGCGCATACATCAATTTAAATGCTGCAATGGACAATTTGAGAATATGATTATTCTTAACGTTACCGACTGTACATCAGGCATCTAGTCTTCACATTTTCTCTTGCTTCTACTACGTCACAGGGTTTTTCTACGATTCTAAATGCAGAGGTGGAAAATCCAGGAATCAGAAAGTAAAAATCCTGCCAAGTTTTTCTCCCTCCCGCAGAATGAGCTGATCAGTCATATTAGCTCTGTCCTCCGGCCAAAGTAAATGCAGGTGGTTGGAATAAAGCGCTGGGGAGGATTTTTAATTTCTGAACCCGGACTTTCCACCTCTGGGCCAGGTCACGCGGTAACGGAGTTACAAAATTGGTGTATTTTGTATCAGAGCTCCAAAACTAAGTAAGATAGAGTTACAATTTAAATGCCATTGTGTAGGTCTTCCCTAGTACTTCAAAAAACAAAACAGCCAATTTTGTTCATTTGATTTATTTTGGGTGAAAACGGCAAAAAACTGATTTTGTAACTCCGTTACCGCGTGACCTGGCCCCTCTGTCTAAATGTGGCCCGTTTCAATATAATGTTGTTTTCCCGGTATTCGCACGTGGGGACTTGAAGCTTGTCAATGTGACGTCAAGACTCACAAGTGTTCACCCCCAACCCCGTTTGTGTTGAACCCCGCAGCCTCTGCTATTTCTCCTTGCGTAGTTTTAACTTGTTGACACTGCTTCTCTGCTAAACCAGTGTTGAGTGCTTAGTGTTGAGTAGCTGTAACCAGACCAGCAAAATGTTCTCATTCTTGGGATGTCTCGCGTTTATGTATTGGCTGTGCCATTGAATTGAATGATATCAACACATTGAAAGGCAATGAATAACCGTTTTCTCCCTCTAGTATCTTGGCAAAAATAAAATGAGAAAATTCTCTCATATATCAGCTTTGAGTCTGTTAATGTCAGTTTACAGTGATACTCAGAAGTGTGCCCTATATCGGGCTCCCTTTTTAAACAGATTGTATTTATGGTGCTTGAGGAGTCAGCTAGGTTTATTAAGAAACCATGAATTGCATCATTCATTTCAGGGATGGATTGTTTCCATGAATGTTGTTTCAAACATTCATTACTCTCATTCGGCTCCACTGGCATAGGCTATTCCTTTTGTTGAAACTCTATATAAAAATAGATTCAGTTTGTTTTTGAATTCTTTTAAATGTAAGTCTCTTCACACCTAGCAGGCATAAGGTCCAAACACACTCAAATAAGTCGGGATATCAGCACAGTATAATCATTGGATTATGCACTAGCACCCTACAAGACTCCCAACAATATTGGCCGAACAGGCTCGAGGCATATTCACCCTATCAAGATAGATGGAAATTTGCATAGAGCCATACTACTCACAGAAAAATGTCATTATCCTTAATATTCTGTTTGCATCTGTGACTGCGTAAAAGCTTTTATTCAGTGGTTAGCATTGCCGCCTCACAGCAAGAAGGTTGTGGGTTCGAATCTGGCCTGGGGCCTTTCTGTGTGGAGTTTGCCTGTTCTCCCTGTGGTCGCGTGGGTTTCCTTCCTCCCCCACCCTCAAAAACATGCATTATAGGAACACTCCTACCAGTACCCCTGACCAAGGAACTGGCTTTGGAACTGGAGTTGGTCCCCGGGTGCTGCTCTGTGGCTGCCCTCTGCTCCTAACTATCGGATGGGTTAAATGCAGAGTCAGATTACCCCACGGGGTTCAATGAAGTATATCTTCTTAATCTTGATCTTATTTTAAAGTCAAATACATCCGGTCATGTGGTCCCTGGTTGGACTTCATGTGTTCATTTTCTGCTGAGATACTCACCCTGTTTACTGTGTGTCTGAGTGGATTAGGGAGAAAGTTGAAAACAAACTGGCACAATGCAATATTTTGCTAGATTTAACGGAATAGTTTAAGTTTAATAATAAATTTTATGGTCTTCCTCAAGTATGAAAACCAAATGTCTTGCAAACCGATGCATTTCCAGATTGTCCGTGAAGCTCGTGCAGCTACATTTCGAATGGAAACCATCCCAGACCCTGCACTGCACTCTTAGCCATAGTTCCACTTGTACATTTGTTGACATGTTTTGGGATTGTACCTGTGGGGCCAAATCCTGGAAATACGTAGTTTAAATGCTGTCGAAATTTATCGGCATCAGTCATATGCTGGCTCCATTTCTTTGACGATTAGTCCTCATTATGTATGCCTTATGAAATGAACACCCAGTATTTGGTGGCTTTGCTGCTGTCAAATAAACAATTCTGATACTTTGGTTAACCGACAGACACCAATCTAAAATGGTTCTGCTTCAGGTCATTATTGCAAAGGAAACAACTAAACTAAACCGGCCTATCCGCTGGTGACTCATGGAAGGGACTTTCCATCGCTATTGAACACGTAATTCCAAACTGATGTCATTTATCGCTTATGAGTTGTCGCGATTACTGCGCATGCTGGGGTTTGACTGATGCAAATGAGTAAAGAAGGCCATGAGTGCACTTGAAAACCGCCGGCCCGTACTGATCATAGTTTTACTAGAGACTTTACGATTGATTTCCATTGGAAAACTCCTGAAATAAGTCACTCTTTTACTGCATGGTTCAGAAGTATACTGAACATGCATGTTTTCGTAAGTGTGGCACTGCGACATCATGGCCAAAATTGCCAGAATGGACATGTCACCTCCATGCTCCAACAATTCTAGCACTCGATGTGACATAACACAAAGGTGATAGATTGAAGGTAAGTTTGTTTGCAATGGAAGACAGATGATTCTGTAATACTGTTCATGTTTATTCATCAAAATATCAATGTTTAATTCATATAAGCAGATTTTGTTGGACATACCACAAAATGAAAATGTGAATTCTGTTTAAAACTGAGGCGCATGGACATATAATTATTGTGCTCCGAGAATTAATGGATAGAAATGTGTGACAGGAGGTAAAAATCTCGAAATCGCAAAATTTGGACATATCACCACTGTGCTCCAAATCCTCGATATATAAATACAATGCAAAATGAAGACAGCAATAATGTAATCAGATTTTGGCTTGCAGTTGAGCGGATTCATCTCATATGATTTCTTGTAAGGCTGAACAGCTTTCAAAGTTGTGAGTATGCGCAATATGTGAATATTTGAATATTGAATATTTCCAAAAAACAATAAAGTTTATCAGTTTGAACATTAAATATCTTGTCTTTGTAGTGTACTCAATTGAATATAGGTGAAAAGGATTTGCAAATCATGGTATTGTTTTTATTCTCGTTTTACACAACGTCCCAACTTCATTGGAATGGGGGCTTGTACATCAATACAGGTATTCATCAATTAAAACCTGAGGTAATCATCCAAAATTATGTAAAAAAAAAAAAAAAGAAGATGATGATGATACTTTAACCCTTCGTACACCATAACACAGCTATGACCTAATGTAGTCATGTGAATCAAGATCAGGTTGCACCTACAGGGGCACTGGGGGTAAAAATTGAAATGCATCTAATTTTATATTTTTGTTTTTTTTTTTTTCAGTAACCATGATATTCCCCTGATAACTACTTCAAATTTCATGGACTAGTCACAAATACTAAGAAATCTATGGCCTCAAATGTACGGATACCTGAGATCCATTTTGTGACGTTGCGGACACGACAGCAATAAGAGTAACAACTTAAATGTCTTGGAAAAAAACCAGTTTTATTCAATGAAACATGCTAAATACACACCTTTTATCATAATATTAAAACAACATTATTAAAAAAAATGCAATTTTTTTTTTAATACATTAGTGATGCATACCTAAAGTATTGCTTTTTATTACCTCTGTTCAACATAACATCAACAGCTTAAATTCTCACCTTGGGATGTACTGGCATATCAATTCAGTTAATGGAGGTTTTATTACGTCATAAATGCATAACTACAGGCACACTCCAAATTAATCTTCTAATTTATTATATCAAATTTTTTGCATAAATCACGGTAGAACGTTTCTCGCTCCACAAATATTTTAGTGCACTGTTACTCTTTGAACACCCTGTATTTCTTCAGTGGGTGTGGATTAGTTCTGTCATTTGGTAATTACTCTAGTTTTAACTTTTAATAATCATATTATACAGGGGTTTTTCTACACTGAACAAAAATATAAACGCCCCATGTCAAATTTTTGAGTTTTTAATAACAAAAAACTGGAACCAGGATTCGTCTGTGAATAGCACTCTTCTCCAGCGTGCCAAGGGCCATCGAACGTGTGCGTTTGCCCATGCGAAGTCGGTTCCGACGCCGGACAGCGGTGAGATCCAGACCACGGTGAGGACGCCCGGCGTGCAAAGTTGGCTTCTCGCAGGCGGTTACGGATTGTCTGTGGTGTGATGCGTCTGTTGTGCAGACCAACGGTCTCATCCGCTGTGCGTGTCCCCGATCTGAGCCGATCCTGCAGGTGGAAGAGCCGGATGTAGCGATCTTGTGCTGGTGTGGTCACACGTGGCCGACGTGGATGAGGTCGATTTGCAGCACTGCCCGTCTGTCGGAAACAAACTCTCAAACGGCCTATTGTCCGATAGTTAACATTCAGCTGCACAGCAACCGCTCTGGTGGACATCCCTGCATCCAGCATGCCAATGGCACATTCCCGCATAACATTAGACATCTGAGGCATGATGACTTTTGACAAAATTTGACATTTTGGGGTGGCCTTTTATTGTCCCCAGCATAAGGAGTTTCTGGGTACTGCTAATTCTGTCTGATCACCGTCTGGAAATGCCACACCCATGTACTGAGTGAAATCACTGCATCACCGAGCAAATGCTCACTGACAGAGAGATGGATTAAAAAATGGTACACAAATCAAGAGAAATATCCCTATTGTACATGTAAAAGTCAGCATATGCTCACTTAGAGTTGTTAACTCCATGTGGCATGAATATTTGACATGGGCGTTTATATTTTTGTTCAGTGTAGAAAAACAGAGTATGGGGTATGGGGGTGTGGTGGTTTCTCCCCTTTTCATTTTGTTGAGCGGGGGGAGGGGGGCTTGATGTTCATTTTGTTGAGCGGGGGTGGCTTGATGTTCAGTTTGTTGTTGCGCAAATTCCGCGTCTTCCAGTATTTTCTATTTTTTTCCGGTTTTTTTTTTTTTTTTTTTTTCGGCATACTATGAACAGGCGGCGATTGCGCAATTCCTCAGAATTAACGGGAATCAAGGGGGCGCAGCTTCCGTGCCACCCTGTTTAGAAAAACCCCTGTTATACGAATGTATTCATTTGAAGAGTGGTTGATGCAGTATTGGAGGATGTGGGGGGGCGTCGCTGACACACTCCGTTGCGGACACTACAAACACTATTTGACTTCATTTGTGCACCACGAAAGGACCTATATCTTGAATTGATTTTACTGAATATAAACCTTATCTTAGGAGCATTATTCAACTCAAGTCTTAAGTGAAATATATGCTTGACAGTATACCGTTGCGGACACTACATATTTTTGGCGACACCATTCAATACCAAAATCAAGGCAATATACCTGACAGGGAAGTGTTCTCTTCTCAGAAGCATTACCATTTCTTGGTCGGAATGGTCATAAGGTATTCAGATGTAACTTTAAGATGTTTTAAAGTGATTATAAACCCTTCAAGCAAGTAAATATTTAAAAACTAAAGCAAAAAAATGAAAAATCAATAACAAAGGACATCATATATTCTAATTGTGATAATTATGGCATGGTAGGTGGGATCTCCACAAAATAACCTGCAAATAAACCAGACAAAAATACAGAATTAATTTATGCATAAAAGTAGTCAACTATTTTTTTTTTGCGTCATTTAGAAAATCACAATTCAAAATCAGTTAATGTTAAAATGCCCCTCCGTAACAATGTGAAATAGTGCAAACTGGCTTTCTAGTAGTCACTGCCTCGGCATCTAAACAGCTGAAAAATTCTTCATTTCCAGTGCAACTGATCATTGTCTGTGTATGTTACTTAAAAGTATAATATTGAGCAGTGTTGTATACATATTATTTTATAGCACATCCTATAACACAGACCATATTTACAACCTGATCTCAATTCACATCAGTGTATTTTTAGCAAAGCTAATTGCTGATGAAGCAAAAAATTTCCATCCGAACATGTCCACTCCAGTGCATTCATGCTTCTGCTTCTGATCTGAATGAATTTCCTGTTAGCTTGAAGAGAATATATTACATTCAAATTTATATTCAAAGTCATTTAATATATATTCAAATTTATATTCAATAAAAATATAAGGTTCAAAGTTTTAAATTTGCCATAATGTAAGCGATAGCCAGTCCATTTTTTGACCCTGTGAGACAGTGATGACTTGGGTTACTGCAGAATTGCTCTTAGGTTATTAGGACTTGTGATGGTTGGTTGAGGCAGCTTGTGATTGGATGGGATCGCTAGGCTATGAGCCTTGATTGGATGGCACTTGGG
Organism: Gymnothorax javanicus; assembly: GCA_029692085.1. Taxonomy (NCBI): domain Eukaryota; kingdom Metazoa; phylum Chordata; class Actinopteri; order Anguilliformes; family Muraenidae; genus Gymnothorax; species Gymnothorax javanicus. The sequence continues at coordinate 28,607,990 of CM056208.1, read as the reverse complement.
CCCAGACCCCATGCAAACTTGAGTTAAATGTCGTAGATTGTAATCTGAGATCTGATGGCTTGTGTTGATGGATCCCTCCCCTCTCTGGAGCCATGATGGACTGGTTCCTGGAAAGAGCAGAGGCCCTTGAGGCTCCTAGCAGCTGTGCTACATGTCTCCCCAACCATACCCCCCGAGCCAACGCTCATCCAAGATCAGCCTCTCAGTCTCTCGCATGACTTCTCTTCCTCTCTGAATCCTGCCCATCCCAGCCCACAGCTGGACTGCTTCATCATGGAATGTGACACTTAAGCTATTTGGACCTGCAGGCAATGTTAAAGGACTTTTATTCCCATAGCATTCACATGGAAGAATGCTGGTTTAAGCTGTGAGTCTGCTCTTTAATTTGAGGGTTTGACATCCATATGGATTGTTCTTGTCAGAACTTAAGCCCTTAAAAATTGAGTCACTGTCCAAGCACTGACAGGTTTCTGCATAAAAGCCCCTCTCGTGCTTTCCAGTTACAGTGGTTGCATCATCCTTATGGAAACTGTACACCTGCTCTACATGAATTATAGAATATTTATGACAGGTGTGGTGTCCCACACTTTGTCATCAGGCTGTACTCCTAGCAAAATCTGGTGGAGGTAGAGCAAAGCAAAAGCTACTTGTGGTGGAAACTTCCATGGAGCGGTGATGAGGCGGCACAATTAAAAAAAATCAATCGACCCAGCAGTGGCCGTGATTGCGATATTGTTTGTGATGACGGGTGCTGTTCATTATGAATGTTATCATACTGCTAGGATCTGTAGGCTTGTTGTAGAGGAACAAAACCTTTGTGCCGCTTGACAAAATGGCTTCCCTCCGCGCAGGAGGTGGCTGAGAATGGCGGCATAAGGAGATGGGATGGATTGCGCTGCCTGGGTGAGCTCTGGTTATTGTATGTTGTAATAGAAGGAGGTATTATTAAGGCTCTGCTTTTCAATATCAGATTCCAGGCCTTGCAGACATTGAGCCAGAGGCCAAATCTCAGGATGCGTTGCCCTGCCTCTTAAATCTTCACTGTATTACCTGCATTTGATCTTCTTGCTTTGTGTGCCATAAGAAATTTTTGGACTGAAACACCTTCTACCTTGTTGAATTTCTTGATGCCTTCATTTCATAGCTGGGTTCATCCAAATATATATTCCTAGCTATCTGGGAGTTTTTCTCACATCTCTTGTGAGCTTTCCATCTTTTTTGTTTGTGTATTGTGGTTTCAGGCCTTAAGCTTGTCCCTCTGTCATTCAAAAGCATGTTTGTCACGATCTTCTGCAAAAAAAGCTGTCTGAATAAAACTGAATTGAATTTATAGCCAGTGTCGAAGTGCTTTGGGTCCCAGAGCCATGAAACAATATTTCTGAGTCTGGCTACATCAATAAATGCACTCAGAAAAACCCAGAACCCTCGGGAGCTTGAGCTGAAGTAGAAGTGGCTGTTCCAGTTTGTACTTGCGTCAGCTCTCCTGCTAACTCTAACCTTGCTCTGTGGAAGCCAGCGTGGTGCAGCATACGTCAGGGTCAGTGTCGTGAAAATGTATTCATGGCTAATCCCTGTGCCTGAGGCAGCTGTGCTGGCAGGATGCGTGAGTAAAGGCCATCTCAGGGCATTGCACTGGCACACTGTGGTCATGGGTTATTAACCCTGACAGACAGCGATACCGTGCCCTTTATCACCGTACTCCCGTAAGGAGACCGCTGTGCTGTATCTATGTGGGCCTTTCTGGTAAAATGTTAATGCTACATCAGCTGGCTTTGGTGCGCCTGAGAGACACTGGACAGGCAGAGAGCTGTTTTCTATCATAGCCATAATGTAGTTTCAGCCCTCCTGGTCTGGGAGAGGAAGAAGGGCCTTGTGTGTGTGTGTGTGTGTGTGTGTGTGTGTGTGTGTGTGTGTGTGTGTGTGTGTGTGTGTGTGTGTGTGTGTGTGTGTGTGTCTGTGTGTTTGTGTCTGTCTGTGTCAGCTGCTTGGCCATTAGGCGAGGCTTTGGTTTTAATGCGGACTGTTCTTTCTGTTGTGGCCATACTGTCATTACCCTGTGAGGAACAACATTTTGCAGGCATGTTTTTTTCTATTTTCTCACTGTGGTTGTGATACCAAGTATATTTTATAAATCTGTGAGCTAGTTTCATTGACCGAGATCCAGCCCGACCCAGCATGGGCTGACCTAGCGGGCAGGTTTTCGTTTTCATCACTTGGCCTCCCTAAAGGGCTATTCCACGGTAATGGAATTACGATCAAGAGTAATTTTCATGACATTTTTACCTGCCATCTATTACTCTAATGCAGTAGCTACTTGCCTGTGCTTTTATCAGTTCCACTGGCATGCCTACTGAGCTGTATAACACAAAGTTTGGGGTAATCTATTTTGTAGAAGGCTATACGAAGGTGAAAGTGTCGGTAACGGAATTACGGCAGAAAAAATGCCATTATTTTTTCCTTGACTTTGACAGGCATTTCTCTGAAATCTGGCAATGATGGACAGTAGGTTTAAGCTTAAGTCGGTGGCCTAGGTTGTTGACCAGGCCACGGTAAGTTTATATTGACTGGAATGTTCACAGATATTTTGTAGGATGCCATTTATGAGAAAGAGACACTGGTAACGGAATTACAAAATGGTAACAGAATTACATTTTCTGAGAATCTACTGAATTTATTGTACTCAAAACAACAAAGCAATTGAAAATTGGTATCATAAATGATGTTTGTGTTGCTGACCTCCTGTTGAACCAAAATTTTGAACAAATTTTCAACAAGTCTGGGCAAAAGGAAGGCAATACATGATATTGATGAGAATAACTAATTTTTCTACAAGAACAGTATGTGTGTGTGTGTGTGTGTGTGTGTGTGTGTGTGTGTGTGTGTATATATATATATATATATATATATATATATATATATATATTATAGTTTCTTAAATAGCACAGAATGCAGTATGGGATGCCGCTCAATGCGCTTTACATAATTACACTGACAGCTGAGGCAACCGAGGAAGCCTCCCAGATTAGGTGAGTCTGATGTAACAGGAGAGATTAATGTATATCAACCATCTTGAAGACTATTTTAATTTGCTAAACTAATATCAAACTTTTTTATATCAGTTTTATTCAGAAATGAAAAAGCAAGAAACTTACCTGCTAGCTGGAGGATAGCTGGCTTTCGATATTGAGCATGAATACAAATGTCGGACATGGGATGTGTTGTAAAGGTTTGGTCCTTACAGCCCCTCCCCTTTCTAATTCTTTCACCTCCACCTTAATGAGCCACAGGTGGAACCCATTAGGGTGGAGGTGATAGCAGAGTATATAGCTGCCAGCCCTGTTGCTGCTACATTTTTTTCTTTCTTTTCTCCTAGTTTGTTTGCTGCTCCATGTTATTTTTAAACCTGCTGTTTTTGGATTTTGTTTTAATTAAATTCAGTTTCTTTACTCTGGTCTTGGCATTTGAGTTTCTCCTTTTTTTCTTGGCCCATGGTCTAAGTGCCTGCCGGATTGCTTTTGGCATCTGGCGGGAATAATACCATGACGTGTATTCTGAGAAAAGACTATCAACGTTTTATCACACCTAGACTCAACAAGCTTCACTGAGCAACTGACCGCAAGGGCCACAAGCCATGCTTTCCCAATCTGAAACCCCTTATAACATTCACACATTATATATGTTATACAAAGAGATGCTGTCTTAGTAAAGCACAATTCCAGGAGGGACAGGATGCTGGTAAAAGTGATGGTGAAGAAGACCCCATACTATAGGACAAACATTCATTCATACCCTTCCCCAGCAGATGCTACTCCTTAACCAGACTATACTATAAATTCCTACTAATCCTTGAATGAATAGTTACGGAAACTTAACTCACAGGAAGAAACGCTCAACTATAGATGTCCAAAACAATGAACCACTATGCTCCATAAAGTCCTCATGCCACCTTGTGCCATCTTCTGTTTTTCACTGGCTTTCTGAATAGTTCTGTAATTCCATTACGGGTGTAATTCCGTTACCATGTAATTCCGTTACCACAAATTTTCCAGGATTACAGCTAAGTATTAGAGAGGTTAATGTCTAAAATTCAGTATAGGCATAAGAAGGAAGACAATTCTTAACAACAATAAAATAAATGCAGAAATAAGATGATGAAGAGAACTAAATTTTGAGAAGACTGTCAAAGATATTTTAAAATGGTTTTCAGTATCATATTTGGTAATGAGTCTTCTGCATGAAAACCTATATATTTCTAATATAAAACACTTTTAAAATTGCTGTTTTAGCAACTCTCATGTGGAATTGCCCTAAATTACCCAACATAGTTTCCTTCCTTGATCCTATCGCTGTAAAATGTTTCATATGGGGACATGTAGTCTTTGGCGGCCATTCTTAAGCTTAAAGATAAGCAGCTCTAATGTCATGCCGTGGAAATATTAGGGCTGATTTAGCAATCAGACATTGGCACGTAAGTCGGAGGCTGATACGGCCCTTGTTTCCAATCTCTGTCCTGGACTCAATCTCCAATGGAGTCACTCTATGCAAAATTCCACGTGTCCAGGACAAAGTTTGGGCTTGATTATGAATGAATTACGTAATCTTGTGGGAAGTGACCAGTTGCTACATTCAACTTTGTTGCTGGCATCATGTCTGTTTAGCCTCCATTTTTCCAGCTTGCATCACTTCCCAGAGCTGCTTGCTGCAGTTGGTAAAGTGCTGTGCCAGGGTCTAGAGGTCTGATTGCTGAAGGCCCAGGGCTTATTCAAACAACCTCTAGCAGTCCAGACACTATTGCTGCATGTGTTTGTGGAGTTCACTGCAGTCTGTTCTCATCTGGGCTGTGAGAGAACTGCTGGGCGTTTTTTAAATACAAGACTCATAGTCTGCTTCTCATGCGATGTGAGATGTGTGCTTGCTCATGTGAACGGTCGATGAAGGTTCTCATAGTCCTGTGTGTGTTTTATGAGTGTGTATGTGTAGTTTGTGTGTGTACGTGTGCTGCGTGTCCGTCCGCATTTTGCCTCTACTTCCTGTGCTGCAGCGGGGTCAGTGCATCATCACTGGTGTCCTTTTACTCTGTGGGAATATAATCTCCTGTGGGAAAGGTTGCGTGTGTCAGCGTATGACACCCCAGACATTGGCCAGATGCCTAGTGTATAGTAAATGGGGACTGATATGGCTGGTTCTCTCTTGATAACTCTTTACTGCACCCCTTTTTCATTCATAATGACCATGCAGGCGGCACTTGCCGGACGTGTGTATCTTCCCATCCCGCTGTCCCAAAAAAAGCTTTTTTTTTGTCTTTCACTTCCCTCCCTCTTTCACCCACTCCTGTAATGTCCTCCCATCCCATCTTTTGTGGAGTAGTGTTAGTGTTTTTGAATTTACTGGACTGTTAGTGTTTTCTGACCCTTGGTCATTTTTTTTTCTAAGGGATGTGGGCTCACACCATGACCGTACAGGACTACCAGGACCTGGTGGACCGAGGATGGAGAAGGTACGAGCCGTTTGCCATGTGCTTCTGAAGAGTGTCTGTCACGGGTCCCACTAGGTCCCTCCTCTTGAGTTATACACCAGTCGCAAAGATGGGTTTCTGGCTTATAAAACTAAGTGTAAAGACAGGGGCACATTAGTAGCGGAGCAGATGTGGAGACACACTGCTTCTGTTGTGCTTTCATCAGCGCCCTATGTTAAGCTTTGCGGCCTGGCGCACTGCATGCGGAAGTGAGCACAAAGCGTATTTTTCAGGTTCAAGGCTTATTTTTTCTCACTTCTGAGAGCGGACGCGCAATTATTTCTCAATTAAAATTCAATGAAAAAGATCCATTGCAAAAGGCTACCGTGGAGCAGCCTTCCCGACACTTTCAAATTGGCACCAACTATAGAATTTACTCAGATATAAAATAGGCTTTGCTAGTTTAATACTTTCTTCCCCATATATAATGTCTTTTATTTTATATTACTGAGTTTATTGCCCAAATGCCAGTTATTACCATACCTCAGTTTTTTCTTCTTGCTTAAATCAACTGAATTTTTGTTACATAATTTAAAGTGCTAGCTGTAATAATAATAATAATAATCCATCTGTCCATCATCTACCCACACAAACACAGGGAAAACATGCAAACTCCACACAAAAAGGCCCCAGGCCAAATTCGAACCCACCTCCTTCTTGCTGTGAGGTGGTAGTGCTACCCACTGTGCTGCCAATAATAATAATAATAATAGTTTAAAGATAGGGTAGGAAACTTTGGATAAACCAGGGACCACAACACAGATTTTGAAAGTAGCAAGCAGGAAAAACACCTCATTTTGTTCATTGCTCTAAAGCCACTCCCCTGAAAGATACAAATGCGTGCAGCGTACTGTCAGTAGAGGAACAACATAACACGGAGAGGAGTGCTTCTCCGTGCATCAGAAATTTACATCGCAAACCACTCAATGCATCATTCTCATTCCAGAATCAAAGGCCCCTCTGCCTAAGTCATGAATTCTTGCAGTGGCCGCTAGAGTTTACACTATTGAGTTTGAAAAGTTCACAATTTGTGAGTGAGTGGCTGCATTTCATTCCATAGGGTTAATCCCTATGCCTTACACCCTGTGAAGTCACTTCTCTTCATCGTGAAAACTCTGAAGGGCAGCTGGGAGTAGGATTCCCAAATAAGTAGTTTGTAATGCCCCTCCAAGCATTTCGGGCTGCCGCATTCTGTTTAAGCAAGTGTAAACAAAGGCATCCTTTTTCAGGGGAGAACTGCTTTCACTGGCAATATTTCAGTTTCACTGCAGCTTTATTGCCCACCGCATAACTTCCATTAGGCAACAAATTTCCTCAGGCAAAACTGTGTTCAGTTGACGTTCGTAAGAAATTTAGCTAGCTTGGTTCGTTAGCTTTCTGTGCGCTAACTATTAGCCATTGTTGTGGTCATTTTCTTGAATGACGTTGAGTCACACGTCACTAGGCTTGGGGTGTTGCAAGGAATTGTGGGAGCGAAGTGACCATCACCTGCTCACTTTGAAATGACGCCTAAATTGTTGCTGAATGATGTGAGATATCAAAATCAAGGCTGTTGAAAACCCATCATGTGGCAACTTGTTTAAATGAGCTCCCACTGGGGAGCTCTTCTGAATAAGTCGCCACATGATAGGCTTTCAACAGCTCAAGATAATTACATTTATATTTTTTAGAAATTTATTTCAGTGCTCTAAGGGTTAAAGAAGGACTGCAGTCTTTGTGATTTACAAAAATGGCCCAATCGTGCTTTAATGGCACTGTCCAATGTTTCAGTTGACTTTTGGGAGCTGTGGCTTGTTGCAGAAAGCAGGATTACTTTATGAACGGGACGACTGCCCTGAGTAAAACCTGGAGTCATCACTAATTCTATCCCCAAAATACGCGTTTCGGGGATATCATGGTTTCGCCGCATCCGCCGCCGCCGCCGCGTCCCCAGATTTTAGCCATTAGCGCGATAACTCACAAAATACTTTACATTGGCTTCTCATTTTTAGCATATGGGTAGATATGGTAGAGAGGATGAACTGATTAGATTTTGGACAAGTATGCACTCCTAGGTTTACCACCAGGTGGCGCTATATATTGGAAAAATCCGTTTTTTGACCATATCTCTGGAACAGTTACTTTCACAGACCTCAAATTTGCCTCATATTGTTGGTCTAGTAAAGGGGAATCTAGTAAAGGGGGCTTCGAGGATTGGGGAATTTCGGGGATATACCCCTTGCTGTCGGCCGCCGACATCGTAGGCCTAGTTCTAACTTCGACATCCCACCAACATAATTTCATGTCGCTTGAGTGGACTCGGTTTAGAAGCACTAGATGACTCGTATTGCCTTACCTTAATTATATCCCGAAATACAAGTTTCGGGGGGATATCATGGTTTCGCCCCACCCGCCGCCACCGCTGCGCCCGCAGATTTTAGCTGTTAGTGCGATAACTCACAAAATACTTAACATTGGCTTCTCATTTTTAGCATATGGGTAGATATGGTAGAGAGGATGAACTGAAGATTTTGGGCAAGTATGCAGTCCTTGGTTTGCCACCAGGTGGTGCTATATATTGGAAAAATCAGTTTTTTTAACCATATCTCTGGAACAATTACTTACACAGACCTCAAATTTGCCTCATATTGTAGGTCTAGTGAAGGGGAATCTGATAAAGGGGGCTTTGAGGATTGGGGAATTTCAGGGATATACCCCTTGCTGTCGGCCGCTGACAGCGTAGGCCTAGTTTTGAACATGGACTGATGTAATGTGGGCTGTTCCAGGTTTTAAGTCTGCACTATAATGCAGTAAACACTTTAATTTTGCTTCACTATCGAGGCCCTACATTTCTATGGATGCATATTTGCAAAGCAACACTAGAGTGTGTCTGAATTCACTTCGATACAGCTGTGCCCTCATGATGCATGTATTTACAGTCCTCTACTCTTACTGTACACTCTTAGTGCACTTCAGCATGAAATCCTCCATACGTTTTACAGTCGTACTGCAAAATTGTTGTGCAGCTATGCTCTCGTTCTTTGTGTTATTAAGGAAAACTTCAGAGAAGCTGTACTTTGTTTTGGAAGCCAGGTTGTGTATCATACTTCCTGGAAAATAATCGTTGTTTACTCCCTGAAGTGTGCTTCCAAATATAGAGACAACACAGAAGTATGTCACCAACTGATTTTTAAATACAATTAGTGAAAATATTGTCTACTTCACAACTTTCTCATCAAACAATTGGGGACAGAATGATGCAGTTGTATGAAACAGTGCTCCCTTTAATCACTTAAAATCTCTTATCTGAACTTAGGATGAGTTAAGCTGTTACCGTGCTGGTAAGACATGACTCTCAAATATATGTTAAAGTGACATTAAAACCAGTGTTGTATTTGAAAGCTATGCTCACCACTGTAGCTGTTCCTGAAACCACCATGAGCTCTGAGAAGGCTTAGTGTTACATTTCTGGTACTGCGCAAACATACCTCTCCTTGCCAGTAGAACTGCCATTTCAAGACGTACTCATTCTGGGAAAGTTTCATATGGCAAGCCCATGTTTTCCAGGTATGAGGTGTTTATTTCTGATGACGTGAAACTGAAACTACTACTTAAAGTGCTGTTCAAGTGTTTTTTCTTTTTCTGTTTGTGCACTTAAAAGAAAATGTTACCATTTTATATTTATTGTGGTAACTATTGAAGAACAGCCACTGTTTTGCAGGCAATACTGAACCCACCATTATTCTCATACTGAGCTGCTAACTTTTTAGGTCACCTGAGACGAAGTGTCAAAGTGACCTATTCTAATCGCCTTTTGTTCGTTGTCGTGCGTCGTGCGTCCGTAAACAATTCACATTTTCGACTTCTTCTCAGAAACCGCTGATCCGATTTCAATCAAATTTTGCAGGAACCTTCCTTGGTCGAATATGCACCAAAATTCTGACTTATATGGTGCCCACCCCCAGGGGCTCTGAGGGGCGGGGCTAAAACTGGTCAATACATTTTCAACTTCTTCTCAGAAACCGCTGATCCGATTTCAATTAAACTTTGCAGGAACCTTCCTTGGTCAAATATGCACCAAGATTGCGAATTATATGGTGCCCACCCCCAGGGGCTCTGAGGGGCGGGGCTAAAAGTGGTCAATACATTTTTGACTTCTTCTCAGAAACCGCTGATCCGATTTCAATCAAATTTTGTAGGAACCTTCCTTGGTTGAATATGCACCAAAATTGTGAATTATATGGCGCCCACCCCCGGGGGCTCTGAGGGGCGGGGCTAAAACTGGTCAATACATTTTTGACGACTTCTCAGAAAGCGCTGATCTGATTTCAATACAATTTTGCAGGAACCTTCATTGATCAAATATGCACCAAAATTGTGACTTATATGGTGCCCACCCCCAGGTGCTCTGAGGGATGGGGCTAAAAGTGGCCAAATTGGCTGAAATTATAAAAATCTTCTTCTCCAGACCCAGATATGCTGAAAAACAATACTCTTCATAGATGGAAGGCTCTTGAGGTGCTTTATCAAAATTGTGAACTTCATGACCCTCGAGTTCCATGTTTGCCCCTGGGGAGGGGGTGAAATTTACTATAGTTTATATAGGAAAATGATGCTTTTGGGCATATTTTGTTCATTTTCTACTGGAAATCTTTCAAACTTGATTGACATTATAACCATGAGATGACAGTTTGATACTATGGCATTTTTGACCCTGTCTCTACCCCAGGGGCTGAGGGGTGGGGCCCAAATGGGGTCATATTGCCAAAAATTTCAATGATCTTCTTCTCCAGACCGAGATAGGCTGTTCATACATGGAAGGGTCTTGAGGTGCTTTATCTAAATTGTTAATTTCATGGCCCCCAGGCTCCATGTTTGCCCCTGGGGAGGGGGTGAAGTTTACTATACTTCATAGGAAAATGATACTTTTGGGTATATTTGGTTCATTGACATCAATAACATCAGTTTTTATACAACTCAGGTGACCGTTAAGGCCCATGGGCCTCTTGTCTGTCTTGTAATTAGTTAAATTAGTATTTGCAGTGTCATCACTGCTTTATTAGACCATTTCAGTTCCCTTCTTCAAATTGCTTTCTTGAGATTTATGAGCGTTATGAAGTTACGGCATGTCTGGTTTACATGATGACGTTGCTCCTCACAGCATGGTTTTATAACTGAGGAGATATGATTGATTCTGGAGATGTACTCAAGTGAATGTTTTTTTTTTTTTTTCCTTTTTTTTTCCTGTGCGGAGGAAAAAAAATAAGGCAACCATTCGACTTAACACTCCTATTTATACATTTCCTAATTGAGAAATGTTTTGTAAAAAGAGTGATCTTATGAGAGTTTAAAGCTGTTTGATAAGCTTGATTAATATTTAAAAAATAATAATAATAATAATAACTTAGAGTGAAGAAAATGTGAAAAACACTTCTGAGGGTTGTGACGGTTGAAGTGCTCAACATATATTCTCAATAATATGTTTTCTGATTCTGACACAGAGTATTTTTGCATTGGTACCTCTTGTCTCCCATTACATAGCACAGGAGTGGGGTGAATGGTCTTTCCATGAACGTGTCGGTCTCGTTTCAGAAGCGGGAAGTATGTTTATAAGCCCATCATGGATGAGACCTGCTGTCCGCAGTACACCATCAGGTAAGGAGTTAACTTCTGATGTCTGCTCTCTCCTGCACCTGCGGCTCATCTGCCAAATGAGGGCTGATCAGTTTCAATTCAATCTAATTCACTTTATTGGCATGATGGTTTTTTATGCCATATATATATATATATATATATATATATATATGGGGCATATAGGGTTACCCTCAGTGTTCATCCATCCTTTTGTGTTGCGTCTGCCCCCCTGATGGGAGATGTTGTGTATCCTATACCCCTCAAAAACCAAAAACAAAATTAAATGTGCTTGCGCATATGTTTTACAGGGACGCTAATGGCGTGCGCCTTGTTCTTTGTTTTAAGTTTTTTGTTTTGTTTTGTTTTTATTCAACTTGGAACACCTGGAGTAAGAATTTTACTAAACAATAGCTGGGGCATACATGTCCCATATACACAATTTTTGCTAATGTATGTTTGTATTGCCAAAGCTTGTTGGAAGAAAAAGGAATGTTGCTACATGGGGAAAAAAAAAAAAACAATTACAGATAAAGAAATAAATACAGATAAAGTGATAATTCAGGTGGTTTATAAATCTACATGACCATAACAGCAACAAGTGTAACGTTTTGCTGACCGTCTGAAACTATTCCCCAGATCACTTTTCACAGGCTCACTTAGACTGCTGTGCTCAGTATGTCCTCACGCCAGAGAAAGTGCTTTTGTTTCTGCTGCAAACACTGACAGGAGACCCCATGGTTTACCCATAAACACCTGAAGTAGCTGATTTAGAGTTACTGTCTCCATCAGGGTTTATCCTGAGGGTTTACCAATATAATCTGTGCTCGGGGTCTTGAGGTGTATCTGTTTTGTTAAAAAATTAGGTTTCAAATTGAAGTATTTAGGGCTGGTTTTATGGACACCGCCTCAGTCTGGACTAGTTTTGGATGGAGAATCTCAATTCACAATTGTATCTATTCACGACAAGGCTTAATCTTTGTCTTCAAAAAGGGCCCTCGTGTTCTGGTGGTCAAATGCTGGAACGTTCTTTTTGATGAGTGTGCTTGCTTGTTTCTCCTGAGGTTCTCTTTGTTTGTGGTTTGTGTTCTTCCTCTGTGTTTTCTGATCTTCATGCCATTTTGTGTCGGGTTTTTGGCTCAGGTGTCATGCACTGAACTTCCAGCCCTCAAAAACTCACAAAAAAATCCTGAAGAAGATGAGCAAGTTTCTCTCTAAAGGGGAAATGCCACCAGAATGTGACGGTGAGGAGTTTATCTGTGCAGATGTTGGCTGTATGTACACTGCAGGAAGGCCCTTTTGATTTTTTTTTTTTTTCTTTCAGGTAGAAATATAATCCAAGTAACAAAATTTTCCTTAGAAGGAGGGATTTTTATTGTAAGTTGAGATGGATATCAAAAATGGAGAATAATTAGTGATGTAAGACTGTGATATTGTGACGACATGTTGTAAAATGATTATAATTGTTTTTTGGCAATGCCAGTATTGTTGTTTTGGTGGGGCTGTGCACCCTACTGAGTACCCTTTTAGTTTTAATTACCCTGCCTGAGGGGGGAGGGGTATTGTTTATTTGTTTCTGTGTGTTAGTTTCTCTTAATGTTTCTTTGTCAGCAGTGTAGCGCAAATACAATTTGCTCAAATTTCACAGAATTTTCTCGAAATGTATGCTATGGTCCAAGGATGACCAGATTAAATTTTGGACCTGATGGGGTCAAGGGTAAGATTATTAGAAAAACGAAATAGTTTTTTTCTAGATGACATCCTTAAATCTGCTCCGATCAGTTTTTAACTGGGTTGAAAATGCATTTTTCAATTTCGCTTCCAAGCATATGCTGCTCTCTATGGTGTGATGTCATTAGACTCCTTTGCTGTAGGAGTTGAATGTCAGGACAGGTCCACAGTTATACTACTCCCAAAGTACTTAAACGTCTCCCTCGGGTCGGGTATTTTGTGCATGGTTTAAAATTGGTCCTAGATCTTTATTATTTTGGCTTCCGCATTAGTTTTGCTATGGATACAAAGCACAATTTGAGACACCGAATGTTCAGTTAAAAATAATCGTACAGAAAAGTTTACATTTAATTAAAGAAAGTTGCTACAGATATTAGTTGATGTAGGTTTTACTGAGTCCTGATCTCAGCATCACCAAGGCTGCCTGGGATAACCTGGAGAGACAGACCCTTGTCAGACTGCAGAAGAACTGAGACAAGATCTCCATTATGCTTTTAACAGCCAAGCAGCCAGTTCTCTTATTAAACGACAAAACTGTGGGACAGTGCCTGCAATTTTATTTAACCCCCACCACGGAGCGGATGGGCATGTAGGAATGAGTGTTGTCTGTCTGTCTGTCCATCTGTCACACTTCTTTTCTAGGCCGTAATTCCTAAACCGCACAATATTTCTCAGCAAAATTTAATATATGGATACATCTTAGTACGTAGATGTGCCTTTTCATACATCAGTCCATCCTCTTGTCCGTTTGTCCGTCCTATCACCATGGTCCAGGCAGATATCAGCCTTCCTGTGGTGGGGGATCTAAGTATTTCATGATAGTAGGCAAAGGGTCATCACACTGAATATTGATTTGATTAAGCCTTAATAATTCATGGCTTCTTAGTAAATTTTTAAGTATTTAGAAACACTTTGTTCCATGATTATTGGAAGCATCCTTGCCTCACAGAACTATTATAAATGTGCCAAAAACTATTTTGTGTGCTCTGATTGGCTGCGTGATTGTTCTCTCTAGGGGAGCCAATGGACTCTGTGTGTGAGGAGGGGGCACCTCGTGAGGTGCCCAGACTGGACTGCTGCATGGATATTCGGAAGCCCGTCAGTGCCCCGTGCCCCACCACAGAGGAGGCCCCAAAGCCGGCAGAACCAGACACGCCCCAGCAGGAGCCAGTCCCTACTGCCACCAGCAGAAGGTCTTCTAGCACACCCAAACCTGGTGAGGCTCGGCCGGAAGTGAGATCATGTTCCTCAGCAGTCACTGCATGGTTGTACCACTCAAATGTCCAGTCTGCTTGCCCAGCAGAGTCATTACCACTGTGCTGGGAATACATGGCCGTTCAGGTCAGGTAACTGTTTTTTTTGTGGAAGGGGGGAATGGGATTGAGTATTGTCCTTCAGTTTGTCCGTCTGTCTGTTCGCGAGTTCATCTGTCACACTTTTCCGGCCCAGAACTTTTAATTTGTACATTTTTCCACAAAATCTAATGTATTGATATGTCTTGCGGTGCAGATGTGCCTTCTTACACTTCTGCTCATCTGTCTTCCTGTCTTTCTGTCCATCCCTCCATCGCGTTTTGTTTACAGGCCAGAACGCCATAACCATGGTGAGGAATCTTGAGTTTTTTTTCATGCTTGTTGTCTGAGGTATGCACCAATTGAACACCAGGTGGCAGCAGTTACTCATTAATATAGCTGACGTCTCTTGTGCTGAGTCCAGCATTAGACTCCCTCAGTGAGACTTCTAGTGTATGTTTCACCTTAGGGCTTCATTAGTCTGAAGTTATACAAGCAAAAGATATAATTTTGGTGTAAAAGAATAACACTGATATTAATTTAGTTTTTTTTTTAAATTTGCTTTAGGAAATTCAGACAACCTGAGCAGTAAAGAAAGTATATAATTGTAGCCGCAGGTAAAACCTCAGGGAGAGCTTTGGTGTATGTCATATTTATTTTTCAGGGACAGGGCTAAATATAAAAAGATTTATGAAATAAATATTGAAGATAATGTATTACATATACTCGGAGTTGGCACAGCGGCTTCATGAATAAACGCTCTTGTCGTCCCGCGGAAGGGGGGGTGGCTTGGCAGGGCTTCCGAGCGGAAACCGAAAAGCCTTGTGTGACCTGCCTGTAGTGGAAAACACCTGGAGAGGGTTTTGCTGTACAGCTCACCTCTGTGCCAACAGACATCTCAACACCTGAGGAATCGTTTCAGAGAGTGTTTTAACAAACCTTTCTTAGTCAGTTAAACACGCAGTCAGAAAAGTGCTTCACGGCCGTCAGCAGAAAAGTACAACTGAATATAGAATTTTGTGGTTCTTGTCAACTTGACTTTAGGTAATGTGTTACATCATCGTTATACTGAAGGCTCGTTATTGGAGAGCAGGGTGAGAAACGGTTGAGAGTGAGAGCTTGATGCTTCAATTTATTGGAAAACCAAAGTTAGAAATCCTTTTACCACTTTTGTGAATGTCTCTGGAGGTGAGATTTGATGAGAGCGAGCAGGCAAATTTCAGGAGGCAGGTATTGGGCTTTCTGGCAGAGGGCAGATATGCCCAATACCTTAGTTCTGTAATTTCTTTTGTCGTGTTTTTTTTTTTTTTTTGTTTTTTTTTTCAGTTTTAACCTCATAAAACCTATGGATCCATAAATGGGTCCGTCAAATGCAGCTGCTATATTCAAACCTGTTGAACTTATTTTACATTCTTGTGGAGATGCCAAGGTTTCCAACGATCCCAAACATGTCCTGTTGAATTACAGAGAAATGTGTATAAAATGATGCACAAGGTCTAGATATTTTCCACTCGATGTAATGCTGTGGCCATAAAAACATGGCGTTCTGATTTTGAATATTTCTCAATATAAGTGTGAGGTGCTTCTGCGAAGCTCTGCAACCAGTTGATACAGATTATGAAAGTGATATTGTTCTACAAAATGAAAAAATACTTTTTTCTGACTTTAAAAAAAAAAAAACTGAAGTAAAAAAAGTAGAGTTTCAGAGGTTATCTTTATTTGTGTATCAGCGACTGACTCCTATGGCCAGTGTCATTCACTGTACATTCTGTTTTGCTCTGGTGGGTCACATTGCGCTGGTCGTTTGAAATATGGTCATTAGCTCTAACAGGGTGATTTATTTGAGTACTGTGGCCATGCTATGTGGTATATCGTCCTAGTTTCCTGGTACCATTGTTTCTGTTAAATCAGTGGCATGATGGGGCAGGCCTGAGAAGTACAGAGATGCAGAGCAGGTTGTTGTTTGAGAGGAGTGGTTTCTAAAGTGTTAACTGCAGGAAGAAGGGCATTATTCTAACACAGGAAGTGAGCTGTTTGCTATTATCTCTCACTGTTCTGTGTGTCATCCTGTGCTGAGGGTCATTGCAGCGTCATCCAAAAGACGAGTCCCGAGGTCATTGCACTGTATGCATTTTACTTATTGTGCAGGGGTGCGTGTGTGCATGCATGTGTGGGGTGTGTGTGTGTGTGTCCATGTCTGTCTGTGTGCCCACGCGTGTGGATGTGTGTGTGCAGGTGTGTGCCTGTGTGTTTGATATTTACAGGCATAAATCCAGGTAACCAACTGTATGTGCAATGCATGCGTTGGTGATGTTGGGCAAAAACAGGGAGCGGATGTATGTGTGTGTGTGTGTCAGTGATGTAGTGGAGGAGATGGGTAAGTGTGGGCTGTAAATTGGGAGAACAGTCAAACAGGGCCAGGAAGCAGAACCCGGTTCTGATTTGGAAGAAAAGCACACATCACAGCTCTGTCTAAACCCCGCACGCGTTCACAACCCTCGCCGGAACTTCTCACCGTTTTACACAAACAATCAGAAGTTAAAAATGACTGGAAACGGAGAAAGAGAGGAAAAAGGAAGCGTTTGGGGCCCGTCTGCGACTCGTCACACGCCGAGCGAGCCGCGGTTTTTGCCGCTGGAGTCCGTCAGGCGAGTCTGGTCCTGACGAGCGCTGTCGCTCATTAACCAGGTGTGGGACAGGCTTTCCGACAGGAAGCGGATCTGCCGTCTCTGGAAAACTCTGCAGAAACGTGATTTTCTTTGTCACTGTCACTCTGCTTCTGCATCCTGGTCCAGTTCGCCTCTGAACCGGTCCTGTCGGCGTAACGATGAACAGAAGTCGAGGTAATATCATTACAGCATTGTGAATACCATATGAACACAATAAGGCCTCTAACTACTCAGCATATTTTACTTCCCCCAAGCCTACCCAGCTGCCACTCTACATGCTTGTCTCTTGGTGTTCATATCTGTGATATCTTGGAGCCCTTGGCGAGCTCACAGACGTCTCAGGCTGTTGGTTGAGGTGTTTTGTTATGAATTGGCTGAAATCCCTCAGGGGTGCGTTTCCGGAAAGCGTAGATGCTAACTTACATAAAACTCCAATTCCGAAATAGTTGGGACAAAGTGTAAATTGTGAATAAAATCAAAATGCAATGACTTTCAGATCACATGAGCCAATAAGTTATTTACAATAGAACATAGATAACATTTCAAATGTTGAAACTGAGACATTTTACATTTTTATCCACAAAATGAGCTTATTTCAAATTTTCTGGCTGCAACAGGTCTCAAAACAGTTGGGACACAGGCAAAAAAAAAAAAGGCTGAAAAAGCAATTAATATATAAGAGAATCAGCTGAAACAACATTTAGCAAGTAATTAAGTTAACTGGCATCAGGTGTGTAACATGATTGACTATAAAAGGGATGTCTTAGAGAGGCTGAGTCTCTCAGAAGTAAAGAAGGCCAGAGGCTCTCCAACCTGTGAAGGCTTGTGTAAAAAAATTGTGGAATACTTTAAAAACAATGTTCCTAAATGTCAAATTGCAAAGGCTTTGAAGGTCTCATCATCGGCGGTGCATAAAATCATCAAAAGATTCAGAGAAACTGGAAAAATCTCTGTGCGTAAGGGACAAGGCAAGACCTTTACTGGATGCCCGTGATCTTCGGGCCCTCAGACACCACTGCATCACTCACTGGCATGATTCTGTCATTGACATTACTAAATGGGCCCAGGAATACTTCAAGAAACCACTGTCTGTAAACACAGTCCGCCGTGCCATCCACAGATGCCACCTAAAACTTTATCATGCAAAAATGAAGCCATTGTTGAGCATGATCCAGAAGCGCCACCGTGTTCTGTGGGCCAAGGCTCATTTAAAATGGACAGTAGCAAAGTGTCCTGTGGTCAGATGAGTCCAAATTTGACATTCTTGTTGAAATCATGGGCGTTGTGTCCTCCGGGCTAAAGAGGAGAAAGACCACCCCTCCTGTTATCAGCGTTCAGTTCAAAAGCCAGCATCTCTGATGGTATGGGGATGCATTAGTGCATATGGTGTGGGACACTTGCATGTTTTAAAAAGCACCATGAATGCTGAAAGGTATATAAAGGTTTTAGAGCAACATATGCTCCCCTCCAGATGACATCTATTCCAGGGAAGGCCTTGTGTATTTCAGCAGGGCAATGCAAAACCACATACTGCAGCTATTACAACAGCCTTGCTTCGTAGTAGAAGATTCCGTGTGCTGAACTGGCCTGCCTGCAGTCCTGATCTTTCACAGATTGAGAATATTTGGCGCATAATTAAACGAAAAGTCCGTCAAAGGAGACCCAAAACTCTCCAGCAGCTGGAAGCCTGTATTAAATAAGAGTACCATCAAATTCCAATGGCAAAACTCAAGAAACTTGTCTCCTCAATGCCCAGACGCCTCCACTCTGTGTTATAAAGAAGAGGGGATGCTACACCATGGTAAACAGGCCCCTGTCCCAATTTTTTTGAGACCTGTAGCAGTCATCAAATTTGAAATGAGCTCATTTTGTGGATAGAATTGTAAAATTTCTTAGTGTCAACATTTGCTATGTAATCTCTGTTCTATTGTGAATGAAATACTGGCTGGTGTGATTTGAAAGTCATTGCGTTTGATTTTTTTTCACAATTTACACTTTGTCCCAACTATTTCGGAATTGGGGTTGTAGTTGGAGCCATTGACTGTGAATGGACAAACTATGTAAGTTGCTAGCATGGTTAGCAACTATGCTTTTGGGAAACACACCCCTGGATAGTACATCTTTAGGACCTGGGTTGGTTGCCTTTGCTTAAATGATCCCTCATTTTTTCACTCCCCTGTATGCAAAAGCAAGCCTAGTTTAAGGAAGTAGCGCATGATACTTTTTGATAAAGTATAGGTAGTGAACATCCCTCAGATCTGTCCCCTCTCAGTGGGAGTTTTAGTGTTCGTCTGTTCGTCTTCGCCTGTTGTGCCCCCTCGCTGTCCCGCCGGCAGGTCTCCATGGCGATTGTGAGTGAGCGCGAGCGGAGGCTGGCAGCAGCTCTGGCAGGAAACGGCCCTCGTTTCCTTATTGCTCCAAACAGGATGTCAGCGTGTAAACTATTGACGTAGGGTGCCAGGATCGCTCTGTCGCTGGCCCTAGGCCCGGCGCTCGACGGGGGGGGTAGTGTGTGCGGCATGCTGTTCCGTCCGTCTGTCCGTCTGCGCTCGCCCTGCGGAAAACTGCTCCAGCCGTCCACTCGAGTGTGTGTTACTCCAGCTGTCCATCTGGGTTGACTCTGTGTGCACATGTGCGTGAAACAAATTAGGCTTTCTTCCCATGCCATCTAATTTCTACTTCGTTTCCCATCACACTGCTGTTTGCTGGAGTTTAGCTAGGCTCCCATGTACTCGTACCCGTCTTTCAGAGGGGTGTTTTCAGATTTAGTCGGATTTGGAAAGGTAAAAAATTTGAGACAATAAGACAATGCAGTACATACATTACGCACATTACAACGCAACATAACAACAAAAGGGACCAAAATAAACTAAACTAAACTTAACAACAACACTGGCGAAGGAATACAGCAACAGAGTTGGTAAGATAGGCCAAGTGCATGAATGCATCCAGAGGCATTATAAAGTGCATTGAGCCAGTAAGATAAAAAAAAATTAAGCATCATAAACATAAAAAAAATGCACAGCCCAAGATAAAAACAACATAAAATGCACTTTGACATGTAATTTAAAAACTCTCACTCGTCTGAACCTGTCGAGATTTTAAAGGAGGAGACCGCACTTCGGCAAAGTATATTTCAGCGGAAAGTAGAATGCTTGGAGTGTCTGAAACGCATATTTTAATTTGGTAATAATCCAGTGTGACACATTTTTAAACCAGTGAGTCTTCAAATTGGCCTCAATATCAGGGGGCAGACATTTTTACTTGGGGAATCTTCTGATTTTGAATTTGATCTTCGGAAACCTCACCTTTAAAAAATGCTTAATAACCGAAACTTCTCATAGTTTACATCTCCCGATTAGCCACAATTGCTCAGACTAATTGGTAAAAACTGACGACAGTCTAATTTACTTTTGATAGCATTGTTATGCATCGCACCACAACATTATGAGGCGTCTTCTTCTGCGTATAAATGACGACTTAAAATATCAATGTGTCTTTGTAATTTCAGCGCTTGCGTTGCTCGTTAAGCAGCACAGATTTGCGTAAATTAGTTTGTGAGGCTGCGAGAATTCATTCTTTATTCTGGATGTTGTTACGGCTAAAGGGCGCAGTAAGGCAAGTTGCACAGCTGTGTGACAATCCTAAGGACGGCAAAAATAAATGCTGCAAAGTCAGCGAAAGTTTTGGATTTACAATGCCATATCAATTATATAAATGTAGGCAATGGGAATTCACCTTTTCATTATCATTTCTAATTATAGGTCATGTATTGGTCTTGGTCGCTCAGTCGACACATTGTTTGATTTTTTAATCAGGGCAGCTTAAGTAAAAACAGCTTGCGGGCAGTCAAGCTGCAAAGGGAGAGCTTACTGAAGGCCTTCTGAACAACTCCATGGCCCGGATGAAAGGAAAGAGAACAACTGACGTTACGAAAGAGAATAACTGACGTCACAATCACCGCGGCACTGGCGTTTGATTGGATAATGCGTTCGAAATGCACACTCACCCACTATATAGGGCACTATGTGGTGAATGTTCTACATTGAAAACAATATAGAGAGTGAGTGAGTGAGTGGACAAGTGTGCATTCCGACCGCAGCCTTAAATTCCCCCTAGTAAAAATGTCTGCCCTCTGATATTGATGCCGATTTGAAGACTTTCCGGTTTAAAAATGCGTCGCACTGAATCATTACCAAATTAAATTTATAAAACTATGCGTTTCTGACACTTCAAGAATTCTTCTTTCCGCTGAAATATACTTCGCTGAGGTGCTGTCTCCTCCTTTAAAATGCCCCTCTAAAAGATGGGTTGATCTGCGGCTGGCTAAAGCATTGGCTGTCTGGCTTGCGTTCTTTCTCTTACACCTTTCACAGTTATTATTCCTCTCTGTTACTCTCCATAGCTCTTCATGTGTAATGTCACTGACGTGGTTCAGAAGTTTAGCGCCGTAAATTCTGTTTCTGATGCAAATGTCAGTACTGGTGTGCTCTAGAATGCTAGCATAAAATTTTAAGCCAAAAAAAAAAACTGAAAATGGTTAAAGCTGCTTTCACACGGGAGGCGAAACGAATTTTTCGCACGACAGATTACATTTAAAGTCAATGCAAAGACGCGAATACACGCGAAACGCGTGTATTCGCGTCTTTGCATTGACTTTGAATGTAATCTGTCGTGCGAAAAATTCGTTTCACGTCCGGTGTGAAAGCGGCTTAATCCAGTACTCTGTAAAGCTGCTTCATTAGCATATTATGTGTGCAGGTGTGTCTGAGACACTGTTGCTCGGTTCTGCTTTCCTGGGTGCTTTCCACAACCCTAAACATGTCAGCGCATCCATACCAGTGTTAGCACAGCGGTAACTGAATTCAGCTGGTAATTCCCGATGCTCTGAATACCCTCCCAACTTCCAAAAATTCCCCGCCCTGTGACAGCCTCTTCTACCTCTTGTTCCCCAATTTGTTTTATTTCTACCCACCTTGTGCCATCTGGAAAAACAAGTAAATACAGGGCAAGGTGCACATTGGATTTTATTATACTGCCCGAGGGATGGGTGATACAATGCTTTGCTGTGGTATTGATGCGCCAGCTTGCGGTCTGGTCGCTATAGTGTTTGACCTGGACTCAGAAGGCTGATTGCCAATCTCGAGTGCAGGCACAATACGATCAGTTCAGCAGTTGGGGCCCTTGAGCAAGGCTCTTGACCCTACATTGCTCGGGGGATTAGCACCTGCTCAGTCTTATCAACTGTAAGACTCTGTGGATAATAGCATCAGCTAATGCAGTCTGTGAAGGCCTATTTGTGGACTACTGCACCTACTGCAATACAAATTCTCACAGGACAGAGGGTTACTTCCGCTTGGAAACTGTGGTTGTGTAACGAGGCCCCCGGGTGAGTGGAAGTCTGTTCAGTATAGGTGAGGTACTCTCTTTACTTGGAGGCACTTAAATTTGGACTGGCCTCATCAGTGTTTCATAATCTGGCCCTTTGATTTGACCTTGCCCCTCCTCCTGGTTGTTCTCATGCCTGCTGATCACCCCGCCTCTCTCTCTCTCTCAGGCGTGGGTGCGGACCCCAGCAGACCCCCGTGCCGAAAGGCCAAAGAGCTCCGCAAGGAGCGACGGCAGCTGAAGGAGCAGCAGAGGCTGCGGGAGGGAGGGACTCGGCCGAAGGATCCTCCAGCGCCTCGGCTCCAGCCAACCAGGGAAAAACTCTGGAGGACCTGATTGCAGAGTCCCTACCGGAAGACGCCAAACATCGGCTAGAGGTGGGGTAGGAGTCGGTGCTGGGGGGATTGGTTTCTCATCAGTTTGGTCCTATTCTAACCTCTCAGGTCCTAACAGGAAGTCTGTGATTGGTTGTGTCAAATGAACGTTCGACTGCACGTTAATTTTAAAAAACTACGGCGCTGTGTCTTTTTAAGCATAACAGTGTTTTGTTCTGTAAAGCAGGATCTCTGAGTTTGCTGGATTCTAGCATCAAGTAGAAGTTAAAACTGGGGCATGAATTGAAGTAAGACGAGCAGTGATCTCGCTAACTCAGTAACTCTGCTTGTGAAATACCTCTCATGCCCTGAAGTGGCCCGATTTCAGTGGCAGCACTCCAAAATTTTGGCTCTCAATTTGCTGCCTTCAGCAACTTCTTCCTGACTTCCTGTTTAGGTCTGAACCTGCCCAAGTCACATAACACTTCAGAAATTTCCAGAAAATAGCATAAGCTTCTTTAAGTTAAGGTAGGGAATGGGCGAGTACTTAATTGGCGTATTTTTTGATTTAATGGAATCCTCAATAATGGGATGCATCAAAATCTGTTCTTGAGATGGAAGCCCGCTTTGTTGTTAATGGATTGGCTTACCCAGCCAATCCTGTGAGAAGACAGGAGGCAGAAAGCTTGGATGGCAGTCAGGGCACTATCAGGCTACGCTGTCCAGAGTTCTGGCCTTTGATGGTCGTAGACCCCCTGGTATTGGACTGTGAAGCTGCTGAAATGAGGGATCATGTGACCATGGCAGTTTGTTACTGTTGGTGTCCCCTCAAATGTTGAGAGAGCAGATTGGGCCGTTTCTCAGAGCGCTGGCTGCATCCTTCGAAGGCTCCATTGCTAGGCTGCTGCTTTATCGCAGGCTGTTCCATTTCGAAGGCACATCTGAGAAATGCAGTCGCAGTGTTCATCTCGCCTGATATCAGACGGAATTGTCAGCTTGTTTACACTTCGTTGCCATGTGGACATTACCGTATGGTGTCAGACCAGATGAAGGCTGCATTTCTCGAGAGCACCCTTTCAATGGAACCGTCTGCGATAACATAATGGCCCTGAAATTCAGCCTTCAAAGGCTGTAGCCAATGCTTTCAAAACAGACAGTGTCTGTTTGTTGCGATGTGCACTGTTTGATCCAGCAGGGGGTAGTGTGGCTATGCTTTTTCAGGTTTTTTCTCTGCCATGTCTTTTTCCCTCCATTTCTTCGTCTGCTTCCTCGTATGTTTTTTCCCTTTCTACATCTCTGTCTTTTGTTGTTTTTTTTTCCTCCTACTCCCACATGGTTTCATTTCGTTGGTCAAAAACAATAAATACATTTTCAGTGAATCAGTTTGGATGTATTTAAATTCAATGAAACCTATTTAGTGTCATTAAATCTCCTGAAGCCGGAAAAGAGTAACTGCTTGCCTTGTTTATTTTAGCCTGTTTGTGTGGACGTTAGCTCTGTATTGTAGAACTGCTGTCCCTTGTGCACTTCCGCTTTCAAACAATGTTTTCTTAACATTTGTAAAATGTTTCTCTGATGTTGCTGCCTTTGTGAATTGCTCAGAGAACACCGAACATCCCGTCGAGCTGTCTCTGGTTCTCTTTGTGATGGTAATGGCGATTGAAGGCGACGGTCGAGGGTTCATATTTAGATTCTGCAGTTTGAACGTTGAAAGCCATAAACGCAGCAGTCTTGAGCCGCTTTCACACCGGACGCGAAACAAATTTTTCGCTCGACAGATTACATTCAAAGTCAATGCAAAGACGCGTCTTTGCATTGACTTTGAATGTAATCTGTCGTGCGAAAAATTCGTTTCGCGTCCGGTGTGAAAGCAGCTTTAAGTTGAGAGAGGAAAAGTTGATGATGTTCTTGGCTTGGAAGTGCCAGTCACTGTACATTTGAACCAAACAGGTGCTTCCTATTACAGCCATGTTGGCTCCAACTAAAACCAAACTTCTAAGACCTGGAAATGCACTATAAGATGTGGATTCAATGTACCTCATGCCTTATTGATTATGTCCCATTTCTGTCAAATGATTCACCTCAGCCAGACAACCTGAAGGCACAGGATGTTGACTGCGTAAAAATCAAGGGCTTGGCTACACCCTTAAGGTCCAAAGAAGCTTACCTCTGACATCTCTAACAGAAAAAGCCTTTGTGTGTCAAAGTGTTTAAATATAATCTTATTAGACAAGGAATTTTCCATGCCATTTGAAATATTACATGGGTTGAGTCTTTGGAGACACTCCAGCTGTCATCGGAGAAGGCGTGATGAATAAGGGTTTATGCTGCTCGGTTGCAGTTTACTGAGTGCACTTCGAAGCGCTTTGCTTTACCAGAAACAGCTCGAGGGGACGTATTCAAGACACTCTATGTACTGCAGTGATTGGTTTCTCTCCTGGTCTCCCAGGAAACGGGTACGAACACGTCCCTCTGCTCTACAGTAGCCCCTCCCCTTACTTCTGTAATGGATTTGGGTTCAGTCTAGGGATAAAGTTCCCCCTTCACCGAAGCATTGACCATCTGTCCAACCACTCCCTTGTGTAGTAAACCATGGCAGTACTGGCTCTGTAGTGAACATGGCATTACTACAGTGCGGATGGGGCTCTGGGTATCTGCTGCCCACAGTGAGGGATGGTGTTCTAGCCTCTGTTTCCTGTTCCCACACGGAAAAAAAACATCTCCAAGAATCTCAAGTTTTTCAGCCTTATATTTTCGCTTTGGTCTTATCACTTCCTTGGTACATTAGACAAATACTGTACATTGCCAATGAGATGGGATTTTGACTAGTTCAAGGTTTGCCAGAAATGTTGCTCGAAAATTTTTCTCTGTGACTATAACTTATTAAAACAAACTAATATTTTCCACTTGAGAGAAAGGAAGTGATAGGATTTGAAGTCTCATAAGACTGAACTGCTTGTTAATTCGGCCTCTTGTATTCTTTGCTGGTTGGTACCCAGCACTGTATCCGGACATTCCCTCTCCCACAGGCATGCAGTGTTTGGGGTACACTAATTTGGGGTCTCATATCTCTTGTTTTTTTCCATCTGTCTGCATGTCCCCTCCCCCACTCCACTCCTGAAGGTGAGGCTAGTTCGCTCCAGTCCTCCCAGCGCGCAGTTCAAAGCCTCTTTCGACGCCTCCTACCAGGTGTACAAACTGTACCAGATCTCCATCCATAAGGACCCACCCGACAAGCCCTCAGAGAGCCAGGTTAGGGGCCAGAGACGGGCTGGGGGGAGGGTTGGGGGGGAGGGCAGAGTTCCCATTCTGATATACTCTCCTGCTAATGACAAGCAGTGTTTTCTATTTAGCGCTAACTCCAGCATTAGCTTGACAAGCACTCCGGCCTGTTTCGCACATTAGCGGTCATACTCTTTTCAACATCTCGAAAACTGGCGTCCGTCGTTTGCTTGACGTAAACTGGGTTAAGGACTCACTCCTTCAGTCCATGTTCTGGAAAGAAAATCCTCGGGTAATGCTAACTAGGGAGAGACCGTTCGTCAGCAGTTAAGATGTTTATACAGAACAGTGAGAGTGAAAGAGGAGTAGAGATGCTGAAATGAAAGAGGCGATTGGAAGATGACGGAGGGATGGAGAAACAGAACGGACGAGGAGGTGAAATGGAGAGGGGCAGTTAATCATGGTTTAATAATGTTTAGCTTTAAGTCGGAGGTGTGGTGACGGAGAAAGGAGATGGAAAGTGAGATGGAGAGGAATTGAGTGATGGAAGTGGAGTCATAAAAGTGAGGGAAACCGGTTGAAATAGAGTTGAAGAGGTGAAGCCCCAGCTCACCGTACACTGAGATGGGACAGAGTGACTATTTTGCGAATTCATCCAGGATCACTGGCCTTGAGTGCTGACCTGAGATCAGTTTGGGCTTTCAGTGCTTAACGCTTCACATCAGATTACTGAAATGCAATATCTTATTCTGGATCAGCTGTTGAAGATGCTTTATGTGCCTGAGTCACAAAGGAGTAGGCTGTTCATTTGAAAAAAAAAAAGAAAAGGAGAGGAAGGATGTGTAAAAGGGATAGATACAAAGGGGGGAGATGGAGAGGAGTTTGAGTGATATGGGTGGGCACATAAGTGGTTATGGGCACAACCTCTGTTGGATATTTAGCTCCTCTAGTTAGGATTGTTTTGATATGAGAATTATTGTGCACCTGAAGCCCAATCCACACACCCCATCATCTCCTACTAACACACCGAACGAGACAGGCGTGCAGAAAGTGCTGTCGGGATCCTCCAGGGATTGAGGTTTGCAGTGGAGTTGCCTCATATGGCGACTCCTGTGGGCCTCGATTCAGTCCTCATGTCTCACAACTTCAGCCTGATGCTGTTAGTGGAAGTTCTTCATGCCGAGTTCTTCTTCAGCTGTTTTTTCAGCCAGTGTGTTGGGGTGTCATGGGTGAAAGATTGGCGTTTCTGTCTGCAAGTGTGAGATCACGTGTTTGGAATTGTGTGTGTGTGTTTGTGTGCGTGTAATCGTACTTAAGCGTGATTTGGAGCGTCAGCATCGGGCCTCTGAACCAGCTCACACTCAACTCTCTCGTCCTCGCTCATCTGTACATCTCCGTGACGTTGTCATTGTGTCTCTCGCGCTCTCCCGCAGTAAGCAGTGCAGACTGTGGGATGACACAGGGTTGTGCACTCGCCTCACCTTCAGGTCTCCCCCCCACCCCCCCCCACGGACCCCTTCCTCACCCCCTCCTGTCTGGACTCCCAGCTTGTGCTTTTTGGACTGAAGCAATGTTGGGTTCTCGGGTCAGAACCAGGATCTCCTGCCCCCCTTTTGGGTTCTCCTCTCCTCCTCAAACAAGGACACCACTGACCCCTCCCATCTCTCTGGTTCCATTTGGGCTCATAAATGGGGGCTGGAAGGTTGTTGGCTTAATTCCTGCTCGGAGCACACGTGATGCTCTCTGATATCACTGCTCAACAACCTCTGGAGGCTAATTTCAGCTTTTATACAGCTCCATTCTGAACCCCAAACCCTGAACCCTTCTGTCCACTGGGAGTCCGGCTGGTAATTTTAGTACTTTTATGTCCGAAATTCACATTTGTCACTTCCCCTGTCCTCCATTTCACCTCCCTTCATCCTACCTCAACCCATCTCTCTCCAACTCCATCACTACTTACGTTTTCTCCTTCCTCTTCCGCTGCTCGTCTTCCTCCGTTCTTCTACCTGTCTCTTCTTATTCCTCCACTCCTCTCTTCCCATCCCCTCCTCCATTCCTTCCCTCCCTGAAGGTGAAGCTAGTGCCCGTGAGCGATGAGGACCCTCAGTTCATGGCCACGTTTGACCAGTCGGCGGCGCTCTACCAGCGCTACCAAATGGCCATCCACGGCGACTCCCCCTCTGAGTGCGGGGAGAGCGAGGTAAAGTAACCAACGCTTCGGTCGAGCTGCTCAGGTCGCTGGTGCTTCGAACACTCGTCATTTTTGCCCCGGTACCGTCGAACGCTCGCGCTCATTCATTTGATTAAGGGTCAGAGGCTCCAGTTTTGCTCTGTTTGGCCTGGCGTTCACCACTGTTTTTGCCTTAATCGAACTCTGATGTAATCCAGTGTACACGTAAATGGCTGTAAAGATGGATGCATCATCGCAGTGCATTGCAGCGGCATTTTATTCAGTGTGTCAGGCATGAGGCCAGAGGTGTGAACATGGCTGCTTGTTGATGAAAGCGTTAGCCTCCCAGGCTAATGTGTTTTCCCTGGGCTCCAGCTCTCTGGATGCTCTTGAATGATGTCACTGCATTGCCTTGACCCTGACCGTCTGTAGGACATGCATAGTGTTTGACCACCGTGCTGTCTTTACAGGGTAACTGCTGTCAACTCTTACGCTCCTGTTTCACTGCAGTTAGTAGTTTGTCTGGGCTCCCATTTTCGCATTACAGTCATTCATGTGGCTTCGGAATGGCTGATACACTGAGCTATATTTTTAACTGATCCGCAATAATAATTGCTACAGCTTTCATGAGTGGTGTTGCTGTGTTCGTTCCCGTACGTGCATGCATGTGCGTCTGGGTGTGTGTGTGTGTGTGTGTGTGTTTACTCTTGTACAATATGTGTTATTCCCGTAAGGGCTTCGTCCCCTGTGTTTGTGGGCGGATGAGGTCACAGGCAGCAGTGTGATGTCAGCGGCGATGTTTCGCCAGCATTATTAATCACTGTGGACCTGTTTATTGACTTGAGTGCAGCATTATTAATGAACGCTGAGTGATACTGATATGGTAAATACAATACAGTGCTGGGGATTCATTCCTCTGTATGAATGGATTGCGGATATTTACATGCAGCCTTCAGCAGCACTTAATCACACTGCGCATTATGATATTCCACAGACGATCACAATGACGCCTGTGTGATAGTTTGCTGTTGGGTAACGTTGCTGCACATTGATCCACCGCAGTCAAAGATTAGATCTCACAAGAGGTGTGTGTGTGTGTGTGTGTGTGTGTGTGTGTGTGTGTGTTTGCATACCGGAGTATGAGCGTGTGTGAGGGAGAGAGGTTTCTGTATGTTAAGGAACAGGAAATGTAGGCTATGTGTGTTTGTGGGTATGTTTGTGTGCCTCTGCACGTGTTTGTGAGACAGTGTCGTATGTGCGCTAGCACGTGAGTGTGTAGTGTGTTTCTGTGGGTGTTTGTGTGTTCATGCGTGTTTGTTGGTTCCAGAGGAGTAAACGGTTGACCCCAGGGGATATGGCGGGTTTACGTGGGGGGAGGGAAGGTTATAGCTGCATAATTAATGCAGTAATATAAACCTGAATGTGACTCTCCCCTCTCTCTCCTGTAAGTGGCTCAGGCCTCCCTGACTTTTACTGCATCTCTTGCTAATGGGCTCAGTGCTCACCCAGCTGTGCTGCTCAACAGCAACGCCCTCTGTATACCACTGTTATAAAGTATAAATTAAGCCCCATGTATACAAATAATACCCCAGCACACAGTGTATAAAGCAGTCTCACATACTGCATTTAGGGCACTACTGCCGATACCATGACCACAAACGCAAGCAGAGAACCATCACTGTGGTGCTGTGGAAGGTGGCCAATGATTCATGTGGATGGTTCTAATCCAGCACTCTCCAAAATACATTGCTCGAGGGCCCAGAACTGCTGGTCTTCCGCCCTCCCTTTACCTGGGAGTCAGGTGTGATGGCAGTCTGGCCAATCAGTGGCGATAACTGTTCAGTTGTCGCTGGGAAGAAGAGAAGCTCAGGGCTAGTGTTGGATTCGAGGGCCATATATGAATGTTCCTACAGAAAAGGGCACAATTACGGTAAAGACGGTCCACCCATTTTTTTGACAATGGAACTTAGCTTAACTATTCATTTGGGGGCTAGAAATATTGGGCATGATATTTGCAATTAGGGGCAACTTTTAAAGTGACACCCATTCCCATGACCTTGACATCCAAGGTCAGAGTATGAAGCAAATGTCCATACCGTCATCATTCAAAATTGAGCCAACAGAAAATTAAGTTGAAAATCAAACCCTTTTCACTGATGACTCAGACTTGCCACCAGGAACAAGTCTTCTTTAGTATTTCAAGTTACATTAGAAAAGCTATTGGTTCAGGAAAAAAGGGATTAACCCTTTGCCCTCGACCAAAAGCAAGTGTCCTTTAAGTTTGGTTTTCCCTGTCTTTACCATAATCAGTCAGCTATTTTAGTTCTACAGTTGTCCACCTGATGTCAATCCTGCCCTAAAACAACAACAACACCAACAACAACACAAAAGGAGGCCATTTTGATACCTTTTGGGTGTGGTGGCTGAGTGCCAAGGCTCAGGTGGTATTTGAATTTTTACTTGTCACACAAATTAAATGTCTTTGCCGTAATCATGAAAATATGTTTTAGTAGCTAGTGCTTCTTATGACGTTATGCTTGATTAGAAACCTTTTCAGAGAGGTAGGAAATAAGGGAAACTTCCGCCCTCTCATTGTTTGCAAATTTCCATGGGGCTGCATTATGTGTCTTTACTGGCATCTTTACCGTAATCAACTGCTCTGCCAAGGTATCTGGTGTTGTGTATATAAGTGGAAAAAAATCCTGGAATGTGGAAATTTCTTTTTATCAGAGTCCAACATGATGTTCTCGTGACAAAAAGGTTTTCAAATTTGAACTCTGCTTCTAAAACTAAAAAAAAAAAATCTACTTACAATACATACTGCAGTTACATACATATGACTGTAGTCCTGATGATACTGCTGTTTTCCATGTTAAAAATTTTTGTGTTTCGAGTTTGCATGTATTCAAAATAAACTTTTTATGCAGAATATTGATTCACTTGTATATTCACTGTCTTGACGCATGCATTGATTGTGAAGGGTGAAATATTTGAGGCTCTGGCAAAACGGACCATTTTGGAACATATAAATTACTGGTACTTTATAGTATAGAAAAATTATGCAGGGGCATGTTGGAATGTGCTTAATTTGACATTTGGGCCTTTTCCCCAAAATAACATGGTCTGCAAAAATTCCTCACCCTTTACAGCCAGTGCGTGTTCGGACTGCAAAGGTGGAGACATGCTTTCTCACACTCAGACTAGAGTTAACAATGAACCTTTCAATGCCTTTGACATGTTTGAATAACGAAAAGATTCATGCAGGAAGTATGATACTCCTTTCTTCAGTGCAATTTGCCAAAAACACTGATTATGGTAAAGAGGTATGTCACTTCATCTTTACCGTAATTGTTGATTACGGTAAAGACATCTGACCATCTTAAAGTTTGTTGAAAAAAAATGAAACCAGCCATAACCCAGCTTTGCCATTTTAATACTGACTGGTACTTTGGAAGGCCTATTTGAAGAATAAAAAAAAAGTGGAATCCCAGAGAAAATTTTTGGAGGAGATGTCTTTACCGTAATCATGCCCTTTTCTGTAGAAACGCCCATATGTGTCAGATACAGACCTGATCTGGTACTGGAAATGTGTTTTATGGTGCATTTCTTGAGCGAATCTGCGTGAAATTGGTCATTCACCAGCTGTTGTTTCTTCAGTTGTGTCTGATAAAAACTAATGAATCTTAGTCATGGCAGTAAAATGGGCTTAATTGCTGGGAGTGAGTGTAATTGCGTTAGTGGTTGTGTTTGTGTGTTTCTGCTCTTACTGACTGTCATTTCTGGGAGAGACATGGGCAGAGCTAATTTTCCTATGTCTGTTGGAAACTCAACACATTTACTGCCCCTATAAAATAAAAACGCAAATCTTTCCTCACAGAATGGTATGTTTACGCTGTATCTACGTGGGCATACTGTATAAGAACATTGTTTTGCCAGCAGTCCCCCCCTTTTGAGGACGATGAAAATGCCTGCCAAATAGTTATAGGCTACCCGCTTCTTTGGAGATCTACGGTTTTTCACTCTACAGATCTGCATTTGAAGTGCTGATTCTATGGGATGGATGATCTCCTAGAGCTGGTTCAGTTGTCACTGCTGTAGAGGGAGATGGTGAAGTGGAGAGGTGTATGGAGGGAGAGGCACAGAGAGACCGTTCCTGCACTTTCTCAGTAACCTGTGGAAGCCCTTTCTCCCGAAAGCTGGAAAACGGCTCCCTCCTGCCAGCAGCGCTGGGTAATTGAGTATATTCTGCTGCTCGTAAAAGTGAGGGAATGAATAAATAATAAAATGGTCACAGTCGGCAGTCTCGGTCCCGGATTCTTTCCTGATGCCATAATAAAGCACTATTAATAGTGTGTGTTTGCATATAGGGCCAGTGGCTGTTTTACGGTCCTGTCAGATACCCGCCACCCCCCACCCCCACCCCGCGCAAACACACACACACACACACACACACACACACACACACACACACACGCGCGCGCTCGCTCTGTGGGGTGAATCCTTGGGGAGGAAGGCAAGGTAGCAGCATAGCTGGATGGGTTGTTAACTGTAGGAGTTTGGGGTCAGATTCACGCGTACTATGACAGTTGTAAAGGTTCCCTTTAATTCTTTCTCTTTTCTCTCTCATCCCGTCCTGCCTTTTTTCGCCCTTTCCCATCTCACTCTGACCCTGCCCCCTGCTCGTCAAACCCCACCCCCTGTTGGTCAGAGCCCACCCACTGCCTCTCAGACCCCACCTCCTGTCACTCAGACCCCTCCCACTGCCTCTCAGATCCCACCTCCTGTCACTCAGACCCCTCCCACAGACCCCACCCCCAACCCAGACTCCACCCACTGCCTATCAGACCCCACCTCTTATCTCTCCACCCCTTGCTTTTCTCCAGCCTCTCTGTTCCCATCCTTCTCTCCCTACCCAGCCATCTAGTATTGGATGTAATTAACTATGCTGATACATACATATTCCCAATGTCTTCCTTTCAGTTATTTGGGCTTATAATATGGAAAAAATGTAATGCATGCAATTAGAGTCAGTGGTACTTAAACTATATGGATTAAACTCAGTGAGGTTAATTTATAGCCTAGAAATGGTGACTTGTTGACAGACTTGCTTCAAATTAAAGTAAGTGCAATAGATGATATTTATTTGGTGGAATATTAGCTGAATGTGCTGGACTTTCATTAGTACTAATTGCAATAGGGTTAAATTATTGCACCATTTTTGAATGTTTGTTTTTCCTATTCTTAATCTGCCCTGTTTCTCTGGCTAACATGGCTGTGCTTTTATTCAATTTAATTCCTCAGACAGGCACGTCATTTCTGTCCTTGAAACTTACAAAGTTAACTGAGGTGACCGAACTTGCCAGGATAGATTTTATGGGGTTTTTTTTTCCCCTCATTTGTAGAAATTGCATTCCTTGGCGTAAAACAGTCAGTCGTAGAAATGGCAAAGTAATCACAATAAAACTGTAAGAATTAATCATCATCACAATTATCATCATAGTTATTGTAACCCTGCTAACTGAAAGCATCTGTACTAAAGCGAGCTCACCCTGTGTGCGCAGACCAGTGCATAAAGATCTCCCTCCGTTAGCCTTGAGTGCACCAGACACTAAATGAGTTTATTGGGCCTGTAAATGGTGTCTAATGTGATGTACAGTCACGTATGATTAGCGTACGGTGTGACTGATGCAATGTAAACACAACCATCACGCAGTCTGCAGGCGCACTCGCGTGCGTGCGTGTGTGTGTGCGCGCGAGACACTCTGCCCACCGTAGTGCCACTCTGATTCCCTGCATGTTCACCCTGGCTGGAACACTGACACACACACACACACTCACTCACAGTCTTCCCTCATATCCAAATGAAACAGGCTCTGCATTGTTAAAGCTCGCACTGTTCGCTCGTCTTGGTCTGTTGGCCCGTCAGCGTCAGGGTAGGAAGTTCGGTCACTTTGTTTATGAAGATATTTTTTTAAATTCGTTTAGTTATAACGCAGAGATTGAGTCTAGATTTTTCCATGTCAGTGTCTGCTGGCAGGATATGAGTGACACACATAGACACGTACATGCCTGCCCCACACACACACACACACACACACACACACACACACACACACACACACACACACACACACACACACACACACACATTTGCTACTAAACTCACACGGATGTCTCGGACACAGAGAGAGGAGGGAGGGAGGGAGAGGACCTTTTCTCATTGTACTGAGCCATGACTGAGAGTTCCTGTACATGTGGCTCTGATTTGCTACTAAACAAATCTTATTAAACTTGTGTTTACTCTTTCTGGGGGCAGCGTCTTTGACAGGGACTCGGACACAGAGAGAGGAGGGAGGGAGGGAGACAGGAGTTCTGCTGGAGGACCTTTTCTCAGGGAGACTATTATAGAATTAATGTTCGCAAGGGGGGGGTATGAATGTGTGTCTCACTGCAGTTCCTGCTCTTAAGTTACGGGTGTTTGCCTATGTGAAAGTGGTTGAAATAAAGTAGACATGCGTTGATTTGAAATTTTACAAATAATTGTCATATTTGGTGTCCGAAAGGGCATGCAATACTCTCTCTAACTATTGACATTTTTCACCCGGAGATGATGGAATACAGTAATCGTTAATGTAAAACGGGCTTTTAGCAACTCCCGATATCATTCTTGAACAGCACTGTAATTCGGGCCAAGAGCTGTGATGTCACTCATGGGATCAATTGTGACACATAGGCTATCGTATGTGTATTTTACATTGCAAGCCAGATGTGAAAATCCACTAAAAATGTCAGAATTCTTTCAACCCCTGCTTGACTTGGACATTGAATGTACATAGACGATCTCCAATGAGTGAGCCTGACATATCAAATTTATGCAACGAGAGTAGTAATTTTCATTTATAAATTTGATATTTCAGGCTCAGGAATCTGAGATCCTATTTGTCCCATAGGTGTCAGCGTTGTATTATTTGGAATATGGAAAAATGGTGTTAACGTTAGCCTCCAGCTGGCAGTCTATACAAGTCAATGGGATGAATAATTTGCAAGCTAGCATGCTTGCGCTTTTTGCCTTTAAATTCATAAATTCAAGCATCTTTGACAAGTTACACGTGTAATTTCTTACTTTACTGGCAGAAAGCGTTAGCATGCTACCTAATGAATTATTCATTCCATTGATTAGAATACAGCTGTCAACTAGAAGCTGAACTGTCCATGTTTCCCACGAATTACATCATCAGAAAGGAGCTATTTTCGTTCGGTCTTTCTGGGACTGTGCACAAGTTGACAGTGTTCAAAATGCTTCTTTAATTCTCTTCCTTTTCGAGTGAGTGTCCAGAAAGTGTTTTAATAATCATGTCCATGACATTGGCTTTTTGTAGAGGTATAATTTGCCCAGTTTCTGATTTCTCAATAGATGTCTACTTTAAGTGATAAACACTGTTCAAGAGACAGGAGTGTGATATCTCAAGAGTTACACATGCATACTCACGCACGTCTTGAGAGGGGCCCCTGGCTTTGGCCCCTGTCACTGGGCACTGACCCTGGCATGTTTGGATTAATGGGTGATGTCGCCTCAAGTGGGTTTAGTCCTGTAAATAGGGACTTGTTTTCATGCAGTTCCTGTGCTCTTAGACCTGCACACACGTGCTCTCACACATAAACACGCACGCGCACGCACACACACGCGCACACACACACACACAGACACGCAGACATTTCACATCTCATCCTGCTTCTGTTTCTTCGTGCTCATTTGGTCTCTGGCTCACAGATACTCCCTCTCTCTTCAACATTCAGAGAGAAAACTGCCGTCTTTATTCCCAGGACGCAGGGCTATGACCTTGTGCATTAGGTCTGTCAGACTCCCCCGCTCGATGCGTCAGGTGACTCACCTGGCACGAGTCAGGCCGTTTGGCGGGAGCAGGGGGGAGGTTGTGGCCCTGATTTTTGCTCCTGTCTGACTAATTGTCTCCAGCCTTGTCCTGCTTTAGTTTTCGAGGCTGCAAGTTCCTGGAATTTTGCTGTAGCATTTATCGCTGCAGGAATTTTGTTGTTTGCCTTTTGTTCCCAGTTTTTTTGCTTTTACAAGCGGACCATGGTCTGTTTTTGCGTGTTTTTGTGTGGGTTGTTTGTGTGTTTACGCTTGTGTTTTTTTGTGTTTGTGTGGATATATGCTTGGACTGCACAAATCAGATGCTCAAGTTATTTGGCCTCTCACCTCATTTATTTCCTCATAAGAACCTGGCACAAGTAAGTACAAATATGACTTCTTGTGGTTTTCTGCTGTCCAAAACTGTTATAGAGACATTCAGACTGCCACATATGGCAGATAAAAATGTTGATTAGGGCCACTTGCAGTTGCTGTCAGAAAGTAGCCCTGATCTCACACAAAGTACAGGAGGAGAGAGACTTCTGGAATCTTCTCAGGCGAGCTTTATTAAGTCTGACTCCTCCAGCACTTCTTCCATTTCAGCTTCTGCTCTGTTGGCCAAATTACACGAGACGGAGCGCCGCTCTGCCCCCCCGAATCATATAACTGTGCTCCGGCTAATGCTAATGGAGGTGCTCCGACAACCTGCTGCCAAAAACTATCTGCTTCAGCGTTGTTTTTCCAGTGCTCACATTTACCTGCTTGTCCACTGTACCTGCCAAGGAATCGCAGAAAATTAACAGAAACCCACTGCATGCCCTGAAATGCTTGCTCTGAAAACGAGGCCTGGCTCAAGTTTGGACTCCTCTGTGGTTTTCTCCATTTCTAATTTGCTCAGTACACATGCTAGCTTCACCTCTCGCTAAGACGCGCTGAATATAAATGGCCTGAGGATGCAGGTTGACTGGCCGTAGACTTTCAGAATAGATATCCTGCTCGCGTAATGCGTACTGACGCGCTACTCGCGCCAAGCTGCCGGGCTGTTTCTCATCGCGGGCCGTGCCATGTTTCCCTGTTCCCCTGTCAGGTTTATGGAGTGTGATGTGTTTTCTGCAGAGCAGGCAGCCATCGCTGCCAGCCCTCCAACCTTTGAGTCTTTCTTACAGTTCTGCTGTGTGTATACTCCATTTTATTCGGAAACGAGTGTAATAATGTGTTCTGCATGGGTTGTGCGACTGTGGTTACGTCTGTGAGTGTGTGTGATAGCTTTCTTCATGTGTGTACTCATGGCTTGGGTTGTGTCTGCCTGCATATTTGAGTTTGTGTGTGTGTGTGTGTGTGTGTGTGTGTGTGTGTAAGAGAGTGAGGAGCAGTTGTGTGTATAAAAGGCCTCTGTAGGGAGCCTGGCTGACTTCCTTGACCCCAGATAGGCTCCAGCTCTGCCCCTCCTCCTCCAGGTCAACCGTCTGCCCTCCCTAGGGGGAGCATATCGGGGGAGTACTCTCGCCCTCAGCCCCATGTTTCTGTCCACATCAGTGATTGAAATGCTGCTCTGCTCTGGAAGTGTCTGTGTACATTCTCCATGGCATCACCACTGTGGGCAGCCTGTGTGTGGCCTTGCAGCTAAGGTGCATCCCTATGACTCAGAAGGCTGGTAATTTTTGGCCCCATTCCAGCCGCAGTAACATCAATGGTGCCTTTGCGCACTTGGGCGCTTTG
Source organism: Gymnothorax javanicus (assembly GCA_029692085.1). NCBI lineage: Eukaryota > Metazoa > Chordata > Actinopteri > Anguilliformes > Muraenidae > Gymnothorax > Gymnothorax javanicus. The sequence continues at coordinate 28,570,490 of CM056208.1, read as the reverse complement.
GGCGCTTAACCCTACATTGATCCAGGCAGGAGTGGATCCTCCTTAGCCTCATCAGCTGTTGGTCAGCACAATCACTTTGGATGGGAGTGTCAACTAAAAATAATTGTTATATAATAACTGTAGAGATTCAAAACTCCCACACTTAGGGCACAGGCGCAGGTGTGGCTGGCCTGTGCCAATCCAGACCTGGTGTGGCCGACAGCGCCTGCTTCCAATCCGCCCGAACAGCTCCAGCGCATTTGTAGGAGCAGAGAATGCCAGGAAGCAGAAGCGTTTGTTTATTGAATGAAAATGTTGGGACTTCGCTAGTGACCGCAACCTTTAGGTAATCACTCGTCCCCGGGCAGCAGACGTAAACGCTTCCCGTCTTGAGGAATTACTTTAGTTTATATGCCCGTATCCACATTTCAGTGGGCTGTCTTGACTCAGTGTCTCCTGTGGCTCTACAGTATTTCTCTCTTATTGCTTTTAGTATATTTTGAGAGAGAGAGAGAGAGAAATGCATGAACGGCTTTCTTCAAAGCTGACGAAAGAAAAGATCATATTCGCCTGTGAGACACAGTGTGTTTGTGTGTGTGTGTTTATATGATTGCTTACGCATGTGTGCTAGTTCGTGTCTGTGTCTGTGCGAATGTGTGTGTGCTTGCTTGTTTGTGTGTGTGTGTGTGTGTGTGTGTGTGTGTTTGTGTGAGAGACGGTAAGAGAGAGAGTGCGCATGCGAGCGAGCATGAGCCCTGGTTGTAACTCCTGTTCCTCATTATCCCTATTTTTGTGTGTAAATATGGCAGCACGGTACATTTATCCAGACTTGCCCAAATTGGCACTGTCCGTGAACAGAGCTGTCCTGCGATTGCCGGAAGCGACAGAGGTGTGGAAGGAGGACTTTAACTCTCCTCACGCAAAGCAATGACTTGCTGTACTGTGTGCATTCAGCACCTGCAGACCTGCATTGCTGAGTATAGAAGAAAAGGAAGGGTATCTACATCTGTTACTGATGTTATGTGTGACCCTGGTGGGGTAACCACAGGTTTTGGTGGTTTGGATTGTGTGCCGGTCTTTTTGGAAAATGGACTGTGTGATATTATCGTGGTGTGCCCAGGGATGAACACCAAGTGCTCTCCAGCACGGTGGCGGATGTGCTGAAGGCAGATTTTGCGGCAAGGCTTTTGAAGGCCCCTTGATCAAATGACCGAACTGGGGCCTTGCGGGACCCAAACGGCATCAACTTGAATAAGAAGCAGCCGGAGATTAGGACAATGAGCGGGATCCTGCAAACTTTGAAAAGGCTGTGCATGTGTCCCTGGCTGAGTAACTCTGGTACCAAGGGCTGCTCTGACTTGCTCACCTCAGTCCAAAGGCCGTGTTGAGACTGACAGAGTGTGTCATTGTGTGAGGAAAGCCAAGAGGAGGGGGGGAGGGTGTTTGATCTTACGGGCACACAGACACACACATGCTCGTACAAACATGCATGGACACACACACTCATTATTGATATGAAATCTGCACTCCTTATAAATGGAGTCAAATACCAGCAAAGACTTGGTCAACTGATTTTTATGTTTGAATGGTATTAAGGGAGGGAAGAAAATAATGTGTTTAATTATTGTTCTGCAAAGTATATTTGGTCCTAGAGAATGACATTTGACATTAAAATTGGCAGAGAACTGCTTGTGACAAATTGTAATTCATTGGTAAGCTACCAATTAATAACTATATTTATGAACCTATATTTATGAACATTCACCCACAATAACATATGGAACGTTACAAGTTGAAATGACAGGGTTTTAAGGAGTTGTGAGCAATTATGGCTGGACAGTCTACGTTACTTGATGTTAGAAATGACCTTGATGATTCTCGCTTTAGCAAGGAGCGGCCTACATTACACTTACCCGTCAGTTTTTAGAATTCTTTATACTTTCATCCATTATCAAATCCTCTGTTTTGTCTGATGACAGACATGTTTTAGAATTTCAGTTGTGGTAGTCCCTTTCCCGGCCGACTCCGTAATATTTTTGATAGGATGGTTTATGAAGGATTTGGTACAAGATGTGATATTATTCAGGAATTGTTTGCTTGTTCCGTAAACTTAAACAATGTGTTGAGAATAGTGGCTGTTATGAATTCTGTCTATTAAATTAACATCATCTGTCCATATCGCTCTTGCTGACTTTTCTTTTTTCCATTTTTCCCTCCATTTGGAATCCATTCCCGACTGCAGTTTCGGAGGTTTCTGTGCGATTCCCCACTCGAGGTAAGTTTCTCCACAACTTTGAAGCATTTCTCGCTTATCTTTCAGTCTGTCCCACCGTATAGCCTGCTTGTCTGAACGCTATTAAAAGCTTATATTTAAGTCTACATTCTGAAAGCTCTCATATACCTGCTGCGTGAAAACAACTGTGAAGCCTTTTGTCCCAAATATTATGGTTCCTTGATACGGGTAAACGGTAATGCCATGTCTTCTAGCTGTAAATAACAGAAGTGACTCTTGTGGTGTGCTTTATGTGTGTTAGGGTTTAATGACTTATTGCTGGGGGGTGTGGGGAGGGGGGGACACAAAGGTCCCCCTGGCCCTCCCGGAGGGCCTGAACACCTTCCTCATAATGAAGATCATTAGAGTTTATATGAAACGAGCTTTCATCACCTCATCAACACTGCTAGCCAGATGTTGGTGTATAACTTGTTTAAATGCCCCTCCCCCTCCAGTATCTCATGAGGCTATAAATCATACAAACATACACTTAGCATGTGTATCTTTCTCCTCTTACGCACACATTGTAACTCAGAATATGTAGTTTCTGTACATGGTGGCCCTAATAGATACACTCGCACACACACTGTAGCTTTGACCATGTTTACATGACTGAACTCATAAATATACACAGGGCTATTTAACATCTACACACACTATTGTATTTGAAAGCATACAGATGTACATTGCACACTAGAACTTGCATGCATCCAAACTCATGTATACGTGAACAAACAAACTAATGGGAAGACCCCATGGAAAGAATTAATGGAATGGAAACTACTAGAAAGAACACCCAGGTTTCTCTGTGCGTGCATGTCGGCCTTTGCGTGCGATTGTGTTCCTGTGTGCACCTAACTGTGTTTGTTTGGGCGTGCGCTTGTATTATTGGTGTTTATGTGAGTGTGGCCGAGCCTGAAATTACTGTGGTAAACTGCGCTACTGAGGACTGTTCAGAGATGCAGAAGGTTACCAACAGTGACCCTTTCTGAGCGCGCTCAGTTCAGGGGACGGCCTCGTGTATTGGAGGCTTAACTGAGCCTCTGTTGCTGCAGGCCATAGGCTCGTTAAGAGGCCTGCTGAGTAATTTAGGAATCAGATTTACAGAGCCCCACCCACCTTGTACTTTCACATCTTACGCCTGTGGATGACATCGCCGTGGATGATATTCTTGGGCTGAAATGACTATGGAGGTTTTAGTGGGACAACAAAGGCTTCTTTCTGATGTGGCGCTGCTTGAGAGCTTAAGGTGCCGGTGGTAGAGATATTCTCTCAGTAAATTAACGTAACTCGGGCTGTCTCTGTCCCCTGACTGGTTTTAGAAAGGTTCCCAACAGAGAAAAATGCATTGTTCGATTATGCCAGCATTGTCCCACAAGGACCTCTGAAGGTGCCCAAAATATTTTCTAATGGTGCCGGCAGTGTACTCTAATGGTGCTCACGATGTTCTCTAATGCTGCCCACTGTGTTCTCCAGTTGTGCCCCACTTGGTTCTCCACTGGTGCTCCACGAGGTTCTGTAATGGTTCCCCTATTAGGTCCTGTAATGCTGTCCCTCAGGGTGATGTCATAGAGCCCTCGTTGTGCTGAGCTAATGAGGTGCGTGATGCCAGGGCTGGACACTGTAGACAGACAGAGGAGTAATTAGCCTGGTTTCCACATTGGGGTGAATGACGTGTTGCTGAGGGCTGTCGTAGCCTGGTGCTCGTATGCGCTTGTGTGTGTGCACGTGTGCGTCTGTCTGTGTCTGTCTGTCTGTCTGCCTGTCTGCCTGTCTGTCTGTTTGTCTGTGTGAGTGGCAGGCTGGGGTCAGACGCCACCCCCCCCTTGTTAGGGCAGCCCCGCGCCCATGGCCCCCACACCTTGATCTCTCTCCTCTTCTGTCTCTCTCACTCCCTCCATCTCTCCCTCTGCCTTCACATCTGTTCAGAGTTAATGTCCTGCATGCCTCTGCGATAGGGCTGACAGCTCATCACGTCAGCGAAACTCAGCGCTGAATTGAGAGGAGGAGAGAGAGAGAGGGAAAGCATAGTTAGATGATAAGAGACGGCAGAGAGGGGGATGTTTAGAGACTGCATTAAAGGGAAAGAGCGAGGGAGAAACAGATGAGTATTTACTTGGGCTGGAGTCATCAGGGCCCTGAGGCCATCATGAATAAGATCCTGACTGACAGGCAATTTCACCTCATTGTGTGGCGCTCCGGGGTCGCTGATGGCTCAGTCAGAAATGTAGAGCCTTGTGTGTGTGTGTGTGTGTGTGTGTGTGTGTGTGGTTCTGTGCTTGCGTGTGTCTGTGTGTATGCTGAGTTCTGGGTTACTGTCACTGCGTTTTCATGTTTCTCTATGAGTTAAACCTTTGGCATTCAAGCATGTTTTACAAAGCGGTACCTTAAGAATTCAAGCATGTTTTAGGTAATTTCGCAGTTTTATGCACCTCATTTTTGAAGCCCTGTAGCTCTAAAACCATAAGTCCGATCATCTTACAGTAATTGAAAAGTTTGTAGGGAATTGTCCATAGTATCAGATGGTACCAATTATGTTGGTATGCTACCCACCGTTTTGGGGTCAAAAGCATGAAAATGTGTACAAAACGCAACAGAACCCTCAACATCAGAACCCTCCGACCAGTGGCCGCTGGTGAACTGGCGATAGGGGAGGCTCAAACCCACCCCTTGAAAATAATGGTTGGTCATGACCGGTTTTCAATCATTCATTTAAACTACCATTACAAAAGCTCTGAAAACTCTCAACATTACCAGGTGTGGTCAGTTCTCATTAATAACGCACACCTGTCAACTCTCACGCATTCCACGTGAGTTTAAGTGGCGTATTTATGTTCTTCTGCTGTAGTCAGTAATTATTCAATCAACGCATGTGTAAGAGATTCTCGCACGGAATTAAAGTCCTTGTGCATGGAGGTTTATCAATTATGACTCTGGACTTCTCACACTTTTCTTTACTCAGGGGTTGGAAGAAATGCGAGTGTTTCATGATCGTTTAAACTGTTTAAATGAAAGATCATTGGAAGCAATGGAATTGCATAAAGACGTTTCAAATGATCTTATTTCATTTAAACTATTTAAACGATAATGAAACACTCGCATTTCTCCCAAACCCTGAGTAAAGAAATGCGTGAGAAGTCTGGAGTCATAACTGATAAACCTTCATGCACAAGGACTTTAATTCCGCGCGAGGATCTCTTACACATGCGTTGATTGAATAATTACTGACTACAGCAGGGGAACGTAAATATACCACTAAAACTCACGCGGAATGCATGAGAGTTGACAGGTGTGCGTTATTAATGAATACTGACCTGACCCGGTAATTGTGAGAGTTTTCAGAGCTTCTGTAATGGTAGTTTAAATGAATGATTGAAAGCCGGTCACGACCAATCATTATTTTCAAGGGGTGGGTTTGAGCCTCCCCTATCACCAGTTCACCAGCCGCCACTGCCTCTGACCGATCGCCAGAATCATCGTTATTTTCATTGTCACTCGGTTCAGAGCCGATATCTTCATCCCCTGAGTTCTCATCGACAAATAATTTGTCAAGTACTTGGTCCACATTCATCCTGAATTCATAAAAAATCGGCACTTTTCAAGCGGAAATCGCGCGGTAATTTTCTATTGGAGCACCATATGTATTTGGTACCAAACGATGCTCTGAGCACTGTCTATAGTTAGAGAAGCAAACAATGGCTTTGCACGCCACAGGCATAGAGAAATCGCGGAATTTCAATGCATTAGTCGAGACTGAATTCTGGAGGTAGCATCTCAGGTCAAGACCGACTTCTGAATGGTACAGTTCTTGTCTCAACCTAGGGTCGAGACCGGCCGTCTAAGGGTTAATGGATGCTGTTGCCAGGAATATTACAGGATTAACTGTCCCATTTATTATGGCTTTCTTCTGCCATCTCTGCCTCTCTAGTGATGACCACTTTTCACAATTTTTTTTTTGTGTGTCATTTTATGGACGAAGCGATTACTCGATTGATCATGAAAATAATCAGCAGATTAATATTAAAACATAACCTGACGTTACAGCCTGAGGACGTGAATATATCTGTGTGCTCATGCACATTTTTGGGCAGAAACAGTATCTTCAGAATTACATGTGACCATCGACACAAAGGCCCATTTGTCTTCGGATTATGACAAGAAACATATTTGTCAAAGATGTGTGAAAAATGGGAGGCCAGGACATGGTGGACATTTCCTGCATGACCCTGATGGGTCTGCGGTCTGGAGCGCTAAACTCTGACGACCCGCTATAGAGGAAACGCTGGTCAAATGCAGGCCATCCGCCAGCTAGCAGTGACTACGCTAATCAGCCCACTCTGCTGGTCACGGCTAATCAGGTGGAGAGTGCAGCGTGAAGAGAGAGACTTCTGTTCAGACACGTTTTAATGCGTTTGCCCATTCTCTCAGGAGCTCTGTGTATAGTCCAGCGTCAGAATGTAGAAGCCCTGCCATGCGTCTGTTCCTACTTTGAGCTCGGCCTAATCGCTGAAGGATTGTGCTGTTAGACAAATCTTGGTCGTCAGTACTCTAAACCTGGATTTTACTCCTCTCTTGAGGTTGTAATCTTGGTTTTTGGTGCTCTAAACCTGGGTTTTACACTGCTGGTGAGGTTGTAATCTTAGTTGTCGGTGCTTTAAACCTGGGTTTTACACTGCTGGTGAGATTGTAATCTTGGTTTTTGGTGCTCGAAACCTGGGTTTTACACTGCTGGTGAGGAGTGGTTCTGCTTGATAAAGAATAGTGTTCGCAATAGGAATCTTCTGTTTTTTGGGAAGCTGGCGCATAGCCAGTCAGGAAGAGGAAGTGGTTAAGGACGGCGACTGAATGGGCATGGAATTAAACCACACGTGATGGAGCCCGTACTGCACAGAGGCACATCTGGGGGTCTGGAATCGGTGCGCGGGCGGTTTATTTTGGAGCCGGGGCCGGTGGGCTCGCCCGATTGTGGGCAGTTTAATTTGGACAAGGTGGCGAGGGGGGACAGGGTTCTCGGTTTCACACCCTGGATTATGCTGCCGTCCCCTCGGTGTTGTGATAACAGGCCACAGCCTCGCTGGGATAACAGGGCCCAGATGAGGAGGCCGGAGGGGCTGGATCCTGTTTCCTATTTCTCTCTCTCTCTCGCTCTTTCATTTTCCTTCTCTCCCCCTCTATTTGTTTCTCCCTCCCTCTCTTTTTTTCTCTTCCCCTCTCTTCCTCTCCATCCCTTGTTTTCCGTGTGTTTGCAGTGTGTGTGCATACATTCGCATTGACAGAACCCTCTTCCATAACCCACCCCCACTGTAGGAAACCTGGCCAAAAGTGTCCACCGCAAAGAAGTCTAGAAATGTGAGCTTCTGCAAGAGCGCAGGCTAAAGTTTTAAAAAGACTTTTTCACACACACGCACTCTAACACGCACACGTTTTTTTTCACAGGCATGCACGCGCACATGCATGCACACACACACGCACACGCACAGACGCATGCACGCGCGCACGCACACACACACACACACACACACACTCTCTGTGCCAGGACACAGTGGGCCTGCATAGGCCCCAGTTGGAGCAGCAGGGCTGTGTAGAGATTGATTTTGTCCATGTGGGGAGTTTTATTAAAAACCTGCTCCCCCTGCATGTTGTGTTAGAGGGAGTGGGACGGGGGCCCTCGCCATCACACACACACAACATTTGGGAGCGATTAGCGAGCTCTGCGCGGGGCTACTGTACGCCCCTGTCCGGGCCGGCCTGTCCCGAGCACAGGAGGCACGGAGACGTCCCACACCCCCGACCGAAAAGAGCTGTGTTATTACACCAGCGTGCTGAGGAGATGGGCGTATTTACTCTGGACACACTCATTCGCACTTCTGACCACCCACACTGCCTCTGTGACACACCCTGCATTGTGAGAATTTTCCTCATCATCGTTACCCTGCTCTGTTCCTGCTAGTTTAGCCTGCACTGGCTGCCCAGTCAAGGCTGGTGATGCAGGAGAGGAGACAGGACTTCAGCATTAAAAGCCAAACGATTTTCTGCTCACAGTTGCAGTTATCCAGTGCACGCCTGTATATGCATGGACAGATGCTCGCAACGCAGGCACACAGTCGCTTGCAAATGCATGCTCTCTCGCCTCCTGTCTCACTCACACACACAAAGAAGTGTACTCACTCCCAGTATTAGCCTAGGCAGCGTTATCATTCGAAGTAGGGATGCAACGACCAGACTTTTTCAGTACCGATACCTGGGTTTTATGTATCGGCCGATACTGAGTACCAAACCAATACTATTGTTTAATTAATATGCTGTACGGCTTACTATTTGTAAGGCAACATCAGGCTTGACTTATTTGTTGCTTTCCTAACTTTGTAAAACAAAATGTGGCTAATAAATACATAGATATAAGTGAACTGAGAAGTCCTTGATTTAAATAGTGGTATCTGATACCATTTTGGTTAATTGTCTCCGATCGGAGTCCGCATTGAACCAATATTCGATATCAGTATCAGACCGATATCAGTATCGGTTTACGCACATCTGTTATTTGAAATTGTGCTCACATTGGGATGTGAAACTGCTACCTCATGTCCTTCCCCCCTCTCCTCCTCTCCCAGGCCGAGTCGGGTCCAGACGGGCCGGATGCCGGATACGGATCCTTCCACCAGCAGTACTGGCTGGACGGGCGCATCGTGGCGGTGGGTGTGGTGGATATCCTCCCGACCTGCGTGTCCTCTGTGTACCTGTATTACCACCCAGACTTCTCCGCCCTTTCTCTCGGCACCTACTCTGCACTCAGGTGAGCCTCCTTCTGTCTGCCCCGCCTCCTCCTGTTGTGGTCTGCTCTGATTGGTTGTGGAGAGGCGGCTAAGAATGATGATTGGTGGATGCGTGCTAAGAGATGCTTAAGTATATGGAAGACTGTTCTTTTTGGATTATTTTTTTTCTCTATATTCTGAGTCCGTGTTTTTGAATTCCACTTTTTGAAAATGTTTCCTTAAATAAAGAGCTCTTGTCACATTTTATTATCTTTAAACCTCCAAGGGTTAAAGTTTTTTTTTTTTTTTTTTTTTCTAACTCCAGTAGCTTGCAAGCCTATGCATGTGCTCACGCACACACACACACACACACACACACACGCACGCACGCAAACACACACACACACACACACACACACACACACACACACACACACACACACACACACACACACAGTAAAACACACACACACACACACACACACACACACACACACACACACACACACATACATACACACTCAGGCATGCATACCAGCAGAGAGAAGGGCTCCTGGTAGGTGTAACTCAATAAGTCCAGAAAAAATTGGATATATACTCACATATGTGAGCAATTTTAGTGGTATTATTCTACTTTTGAAGAACAGTATGTGTGTCAGCCTGTATGTATTTGCATGTCAGTGCATCTGAGTGCGGATTTTCTTGCGGGAATGAGTGAATGGGTAAGTGATTGATTGCTTGCAGAGGTGTATATCTGGGTGTATGTGCAGTTATACTCATATACAAGAGTTCTTGCGTGTGTTTGTATGTGCATATGTAAGAGTGTGTGTCTGTAAATGTATAAATATAAGTGTGTGTGTATGTTTGAGTCTGAATTTATGAGAGTGTGTGTAGATAGTCTGTGTTTCCTTCTCACAGTGGGCTCTGCTGAATACAGTCTGGGTAAACATGACAGCGTTTCTCTGCAGGAGTCCTTCAGAACAGCACATTTTTGCAGTATTACTCTGAATCTGACTCCAAGAGCAACACATCGGCCTGTGTTCACAGAGCACACACCTAAGGCCTGTGGGATCTGGAAGGACAAATGTTGCCCCCATTGTTGTGAGACTGCTACCCTGGTCTGTGTGGGTATGAGTTCCTCAGTCATAACCCGTTAGCCTATTCAACACCCTCAGCAGCTCACAGATCTCTCAGGCTGTGTCAGAGGGGTAGAGTATCGGGCCAGGGCCTCAGAAGAACGTGTGTTTGTGAGTATGCCGAGTGTGTGCAAGTGCATGAGTGTGACGTGTCTGTGTGTCTGTGTATGCGTGTGCGTGTGCGAGCGTGCGTGCGTGCGCATGTGTGAGCGTGCGTCCGTGCGTGCGTGCATGTGTGTTTTTTTTTTTTTTTAACCTATTGATCTTTTCCAGCGTCCGCACTGATCTTGTCTGGTCCGGTAGTCCTTATGGGGACTAAAGCCTGGTCCTAATATGGCAAAAGTGTCATGTCTGTGGTCATGGTTGAGGTTAGGGGTCAGGTGGAATTGAAGTTTTGTTAAGGATTAGGTCAGGCATGATTTGGTTAAGGTTAGGGTTCAGGGTAGGGTTCGGGTTAGGCTGTCCATAATGAATAGAAGTCAATGCAATGTCCTAATAAGGATAGTTGAGCAAACCTTTTTTTGTGTGTGTGTGTGTGTATGTGCGCGTACGTGTGCGCGCTCCCGCGTGTGAGTGTGGGAGGGTATGCTTGTTTATGCCCGTCTGCATGTGTATTTATGTGTGAGAGGTGATGAGGACCGAGTGTGGTTCTGAGTGTAATACCGTGCTTTAACAGCAGGGGGTAACATTGTGCAGGTTAGAGTAGCCTGTGGCTGGATTTCCATTTGAATGGAGGAGGAAGCAGAGCTCTCCCTCTCCTCTCCTCTCCTCTCTCTGCGCTTACAGGAGGAGGGGGTGAAGTGGACTCTCTGCTCACAGGTCTGTTATCCTAAGAGCAGCTGCTGTAAGGCAATGGGGGCATTGTCTTTGTGTATATGTGTGTGTGTGTGTGTGTGTGTGTGTGTGAGAGAGAGAGAAAGAGAGTGAGTCTCTCTTTATATGTGCTACACAGTGTGGACCCGTGACACGTTTCTAACTAACTACAGAATAGGGACATTTTTGGGGGGTGAGGACATTTTGGCCAGTCCTTGCGACTGCAAAGGCAAATTGTGACTTATTCGGTAATGTTTGGGGTTTGGCTTGTATTAGGGGTACAGCTAATGTTAGGAGCAAACAAATAATGAATGCAAGTCAATATGATGTCCTCATGAATATAGAAGTATAACGATATGCGTGTTTGTGCCTGTCTGTTTGTCTCTGTATGTCTGTCTGTCTGTCCATGCATGTGGTGCTCTGTGGAACCAGTTTTCCTTGGACACAATTTTCAATGTGCTTTGATTTTTTTTTTTTTTTTTTTCGCAGTTTGTATGCACCAATTTTCAGTAAGTGTGTCTGTGTCTGTTTTTGTACGAATTGCATGAATCTGTGTGTATGTGTGTGAGTCTGTGTTTGTGCATTACTATGTGTGACTGTGAATGTGTGTTTGTGGGTGCATGTACAACCCCAATTCCGAAATAGTTGGGACGTAGCGTAAATTGTGAATAAAATCAAAATGCAAAGACTTTCAGATTACATGAGCCAATATGTTATTTACAATAGAACATAGATAACATTTCAAATGTTGAAACTGAGACATTTTACATTTTTATCCACAAAATGAGCTAATTTCAAATTTTCTGGCTGCAACAGGTCTCAAAAAAGTTGGGACACAGGCAAAAAAGGGCTGAAAAAGCTATTCATATATAAGAGAATCAGCTGAAACAACATTTAGTAAGTAATTAAGTTAACTGGCATCAGGTGTGTAACATGATTGGCTATAAAAGGGATGTCTTAGAGAGTCTGAGTCTCTCAGAAGTAAAGATGGCCAGAGGCTCTCCAACCTGTGAGGGCTTGCGTAAAAAAAATGTGGAATACATAAAAAACAATGTTCCTCAATGTCAAATTGCAAAGGCTTTGAAGGTCTCATCATCGACAGAGCATATCATCAAAAGATTCAGAGAAAGTGGAAAAATCTGTGCGTAAGGGACAAGGCCAAAGACCTTTACTGGAAGCCTGTGATCTTCAGGCCCTCGGATGCCACTGCATCACTCACTGGCATGATTCTGTCATTGACATTACTAAATGGGCCCAGGAACACTTCCAGAAACCACTGTCTGTAAACACAGTCTGCCGTGCCATCCACAGATGCCACCTAAAACTCTATCATGCAAAAAGGAAGCCATTTTTGAGCATGATCCAGAAGCGCCGCCGTGTTCTGTGGGCCAAGGCTCATTTAAAATGGACTGTAGCAAAGTGGCAAAGTGTCCTGTGGTCAGACGAGTCCAAATTTGACATTCTTGTTGGAAATCACGTTGTGTTCTCCGGGCTGAAGAGGAGAAAGACCACCCCTCCTGTTATCAGCGTTCAGTTCAAAAGCCAGCATCTCTGATGGTATGGGGATGCATTAGTGCATATGGTGTGGGACACTGGCATGTTTTAAAAAGCACCATGAATGCTGAAAGGTATATAAAGGTTTTAGAGCAACATATGCTCCCCTCCAGACGACATCTATTCCAGGGAAGGCCTTGTGTATTTCAGCAGGACAATGCAAAACCACATACTACAGCTATTGCAACAGCATGGCTTCGTAGTAGAAGAGTCCGTGTGCTGAACTGGCCTGCCTGCAGTCCTGATCTTTCACCAATTGAGATTATTTGGCGCATAATTAAAGGAAAAGTCCGTCAAAGGACACCCAAAACTCTCCAGCAGCTGGAAGCCTGAATTAAACAAGAGTGGGATCAAATTCCATTGGCTAAACTCAAGAAACTTGTCTCCTCAATGCCCAGACGCCTCCACTCCGTGTTAAAAAGAAGAGGGGATGCTACATCATGGTAAACAGGCCCCTGTCCCAACTTTTTTCAGACATGTAGCAGCCATCAAATTTGAAATGAGCTCATTTTGTGGATAAAATTGTAAAATTCCTCAGTTTCAACATTTGCTTTGTTATCTCTGTTCTACTGTGAATAAAATACTGGCTGGTGTGATTTGAAAGTCACTGCGTTATGATTTCATTCACAATTTACACTTTGTCCCAACTATTTCGGAATTGGGGTTGTATGTGACTGTAAGTTTGCGCGTGTGTGATTGTGACTGTCGGTGTATGAGTCTGCGAGTGTGTATGTATACCTGTGTGACTCTGAGTGTGTGCAAGTGTGTGCGTGTGTGTGTGGTTGTGTGTGTATGTGCATGACTGACTGTTAGAGTGTGTGTGTGTGTGTGTGGGTAGTTGATGGAGAGATAACAGAGCCCAGTAGAGTAGATACTAATTAATATTAAGCAGCTCTCTGGAGCAGACGGGGGGGTAATTGGCCAGTGTTGCAGTGTCAGGGTGCTGAAGCAGGGATAACGGGCCCTGTTACGGCTGTCAGGAGGAGGGGCCCCGTGGGATTGGGGGAGGGGTTTTATGTTTTTCTGAATGGATCCCTCACCTCTCCTGATCCCAGTTCATTCATACCCATCCTGAGCTTTGTCTCAAGGGGATGGGAACCCAGGAACCTGGCAAATCCATCTGACCCCAGACCAGCTCTCTCTCTCTCGCTCTCTCTCTCCCTCTCTCTCTGTCTCTCTCTCGTGCTCCCTCTCGCTCTCTCTCTCTCTTTCTCTCTTGCGCTCTCTCTCCTTCCCTCTGTTGTTTAAGGCTAATGGTAGGATGGTAGGAAAGCCCTTTGGAAAAGTGTGAAAGGAATATACAAAATGAAGGGGGGTCTTTGGAAGGGGCAGGGAAATTAGACTAAGGCGAAAAGAGGTGGACAGGAGGACGTGCTGCTGAAATGGGAAAAAGGGGGGAAGGAACAAAAAAATGTGCCGCAGTGAAGTGCTGTCTGTTTTTTTTTTTCCCTCTCATTTTGTATTGAAAGCACCTCAGTTTGCGTTCTCTGTATGAACTCCTGCCACATACTGTATTTAGACCTTGATTTGGCAGAAGTAGAACTGTATTGTCTAACTAGCTAAACCTTTGTTTAACCCATGAAGACTAGATATGACATTCACTGTAGTATTGTTCAACAGGTTTAGTATAATTCTTGTTCTTTAGTTTTTTTTTTATTTTAACTGTTCGATGATGTTGATGTCATTTCCTGTTTTTCCAGGGAGATTGCCTTCACACGCGAGTTGCACCAACAGTCTCCTAAGCTACGCTATTACTACCTGGGCTTCTACATCCACTCCTGCCCCAAGATGCGCTACAAGGTAGAGCTCACACACACACTTATACACGCATAAACAAACACATGTACACACACACACTCACACCCACGCATATATAGAGACACACACACACACACACACACACACACACACACACACACACACACACACACACACGCACGCCAGATATCAGCCATCCTGAGGTGGGGATCTGGGTGTTTTACGCTTGTTATTATTGTTACAGCATGTGATTGCAAGAGTATAATTGCAAAATATCAAAAATTCCATTAATTATACCAGTAATGCTTCATAATACCAAGCACTGGTCCAAAAGCTTTGAAGCTCTTCATATCTTGCTTGATGTGGTCTGTTATTCTACTAAACTTTATTTACTTCTCACATTTAAAATGTGCTAATCAGTTGTTGATGACAAAATTGATAAATAGACTTCTAAAGTGAGCAATTTTTACCTGACTCGGTCATTTGCTATGAAGAATAGGGCTGTGCAATAAGCCTGGCAGACAAATGGACAAATTCTCTAACATTTTACAACAAGGCCACATGATTTGGCGTTAAATACAACCCCACTTCTGACATAGTAGGGGCAAAGTGTAAATTCTGAATAAAATCAAAACGCAATGACTTTCAAATCACACCAGCCAGTATTTTATTCACAGTAGAACAGAGATAACATAGCAAATGTTGAAACTGAGAAATTTTACAATTTTATCTGCAAAATGAGCTCATTTCAAATTTGATGGCTGCTACAGGTCTCAAAAAAGTTGGGACAGGGGCCTGTTTATCATGGTGTAGCATCCCCTCTTCTTTTTAACACAGAAAGGAGGCGTCTGGGCATTGAGGAGACAAGTTTCTTGAGTTAAGCCAATGGAATTTGATCCCACTCTTGTTTAATTCAGGCTTCCAGCTGCTGGAGAGTTCTGGGTCTCCTTTGACGGACTTTTCGTTTAATTATACGCCAAATGTTCTCAATCAGTAAAAGGTCAAGACTGCAGGCAGGCCAGTTCAGCACACGGACTTCCCTGGAATAGATGTCGTCTGGAGGGGAGCATATGTTGCTCTAAAACCTTTATATACCTTTCAGCATTCATGGTGCTTTTTAAAACATGCAAGTGTCCCACACCATATGCACTAATGCATCCCCATACCATCAGAGGTGCTGGCTTTTGAACTGAACGCTGATAACAGGAGGGGTGGTCTTTCTCCTCTTTAGCCCGGAGGACACAAGCCCATGATTCCAACAAGAATGTCAAATTTGGACTTGTCTGACCACAGGACACTTTGCCACTTTGCTACAGCCCATTATAAATGAGCCTTGGCCCACAGAACATGGCGGCAATTCTGGATCATGCTCAACAATGGCTTCCTTTTTGCATGATAAAGTTTTAGGTGGCATCTGTGGATGGCATGGCGGACTGTGTTTACAGACAGTGGTTTCTTGAAGTATTCCTGGGCCCATTTAGTAATGTCAATGACAGAATCATGCCGGTGAGTGATGCTGTGGCTTCTGAAGGCCTGAAGATCACGGACATCCAGTAAAGGTCTTCGGCCTTGTCCCTTAAGCACAGAGATTTTTCCAGTTTCTCTGAATCTTTTGATGATGTTATGCTCTGTCGATGATGAGACCTTCAAAGCCTTTGCAATTTGACGTTGAGGAACATTGTTTTTAAAGTATTCCACAATTTTTTTTTTACGCAAGCCTTCACAGGTTGGAGAGCCTCTGGCCATCTTTACTTCTGAGAGACTCGGCCTCTCTAAGACATCCCTTTTATAGCCAATCATGTTACACACCTGATGCCAGTTAACTTAATTACTTGCTAAATGTTGTTTCAGCTGATTCTCTTTTATATTCATTGCTTTTCAGCCCTTTTTTGCCTGTGTCCAAACTTTTTTGAGACCTGTTGCAGCCAGAAAATTTGAAATAAGCTCATTTTGTGGAAGAATTGTAAAATGTCTCAGTTTCAACATTTGAAATGTTATCTTATGTTCTATTGTAGATAACATACTGGCTAATGTGATCTGAAAGTCATTGCATTTTGATTTTATTCACATTTTACACTTCGTCCCAACTATTTCGGAATTGGGGTTGTAATTTATTTGTTGACTTCAATTCCAAATTCACAGGTGCATTCTATAAACTTGATATCTATATTCTTTTGCACAGAAATCCATCTACTACTATGAACTACTTATTTACTGACATGATGTTTACATTAGCAGAACGTAGTATAAAAATCGGATTGCTTTCTGCTAACAAACACATTAACTGTTTAAGTTCTTCTGCAATGAACTGGCATCAACCAATGTAGTGTTAAAATAAATCATGATGTACGAATACATCAACTGTACAGATGAACTTCTTTGTACCGAACGATGAACATCCTCATTAGTTTTTGCCCGTTTCTTTGACCCCTCATATGAAGT
This sequence comes from Gymnothorax javanicus, assembly GCA_029692085.1. Classification (NCBI taxonomy): domain Eukaryota; kingdom Metazoa; phylum Chordata; class Actinopteri; order Anguilliformes; family Muraenidae; genus Gymnothorax; species Gymnothorax javanicus. The sequence continues at coordinate 28,553,784 of CM056208.1, read as the reverse complement.
GTTACCATACCTCCTTAGTCTGTCAGAGTCATATATTCTGTGCTGTTGTGCACACACGTTGCTTTAAGCATTAGAGTGGAGTGTGTATTATGCTCATAAAGTACATAAATCCGTGGCCCTGTCACACCCCGACTGCGAGAGGACCTCTTCAGTTCTGCTGGGAAAAGCCTTATCTGCTGTCTATCAAGATACACAAATCACTGGCAGCTGACAAGCCAGCACAAATTCACATGCATTACTTACCGTGTGGTTACAGTCTGAGGGTCGTCATGCTGTTTTATGTCTGCTATTTATTTCTGAGCACCAGCCTGTCTTATATCTGTTTTATATATGAATATTTCGTGAGAATATTACAAATGTTTGTGTAGGGATTCTAACTGCTTGCAGATAAGTGTCTGTATTTGATTATTCATGTTGCTCATGTGTTTCTACGTCTGTTTTCTTTACTGTTGTGGCATTTTTGGGGGGTCATCTATGTTGTTACAATCTGGCTCCCCAGTCCTCTGTGAAACAGGATGAAATGTCGCAGTTAAAAACAGGATTTATGTGGTCTTACGGAGGGAGAAAAGAACAAGGTGCTTTTGTGCTCACTAAACACTCAAGCACCTGATTCAACAAGTCAAAGCCATGGAGGAAGGGGCTCGTTAGCTAATAAGTTGAATGAGGTGTGTTGTGGTGCCAGGGTAGAACAAATGCGCCCTCTCTGTTCAGTCAGGGATATGACAGTACCTCTCCCACAGTGTTGGAGCTTGTATAATGGTGTTTCTCATTGTCCCCAGCTCCTGGTGCGGACACCAGAGGGATGTGTAATTGTCTGAAACTCTGCTTCAGTCACCTGCAATCTCTCTGCTGCCCTTATCTTGCAGTTTGCCCATCTGTTTTAATTCCGGGGTGGAATTTTGACACGCTCCCTGGCACCCAGATTGATGAATGGTCATTGCTTTGATGTGCGCGTTTTCACAACTGTAGAGCATTTTCCTGATCTGTTTGTTATTCCAGTCTGTTTGATTGATTTCATCTCCTGCTGGCTCTCTGGTTGGGGGGTCTAGAGTGGGGATGCGTTTCCATCCACCCTAGTTCCAGATTTTGTAGTTAGCGGTTGATTTTGAGGTTACTTACAATGTGAGCGAGTGAGTGAGTTGGCAGTGAGTTAGTGAGTTAGTGAGTTGGTGCACGACTTAGTGCATGAGTCGGTGTGCGAGTGAGTGCAAATTTGTGTGAGTGAGTGAGTGCGAGCATGCTGAGTGTGAAGTAGTGTATGAGCATGCTGAGTATATGCGAGTGAATATGAGTGACTGTGAGTATGTATTAATGAGTTAGTGAATGTGTGCCTGCGTGAGTGAGTGTGAATGTGTGAGTGAGTGAGTCTGAATGTGTGAGTGAGGTAAAGCATGCGAGAGAGAGAGAGAGAGAGAGAGACTGTGAATGTGAATGTTTGGGACCTGTAAAGAGTGTAAATGACTCCTCAGGTCCTAAACTCTGAGCATCCTTACAGAGCTGCTCTGTTTCTCTCATTAACACCCCCCACTTCACACATGAAACACGCAGATGGAAGCACAGAGTTTTCAAGGATGCTGCTTGTGGGAGTCATTTTCTGGCTGGATAATCATCAGTGCAAAACCTCCACTCCTTTCACACCCTCCCTCCTCTACACAGCTACTCTGTGTTATTAGTACTGCACGTGTAGTTATGATCACCGCGGCCTTAATACCGCCTACAGTAACATCTAATGCACAGTAAAGGAAAAACAAAGTGTGAAATCTGCTCGTTCATATGGCTTCAGTGACTGATCTTTCTTTAAGTGCAGGTCTTTACTCTATTCTTTATGCTTCATCCACGGAGAACAGACTTGATTCTGATTAATTGTAGTGATGTCACCGGAGGCGCTGTTCAGATTTATCGGGGTATAGAAGGTGGAGGGGAGCCTAAGAGGCCCAGTCGGGCTCGGTGCTTGTCTTTTGGGGATAAAGGGTGTCGTGGGGGCGTACGGTAGGTGTGAAGGAGAGAGAGATACAGGTCTGTTACCAGAATTATGGACTCAGCTGGCACTGTTTTTCGAGAGATCGGGGACCTTCTTGAGAGATTGTAAACATGAGTTAAGGCTGGGAGCAGTGTTCACTGCTTGGCTGAAGGAACCTGCAGAAGTCGTTAACAGTTGAGGGGAAGGTCGTTTCTGAGCTACTGTTGTGCGGAGAAGCACAGACACGCGTGCACACACACGCTCCATTCCTCTCCTGTTCCACACACGTGCACGTGAGCTGATCCTGTTCACTGCTGCGCTCAGATACAAGCACACATGCATGCACACACACTCTTCTCTGTGACACTGAGATGCATGTACGCACACACTTTCACCTGTAACAGAGGGACATGCATGCAGACACACTTGTCTCTGTTACTCCGTAAAATGTATGCACACACACTTCTTTCTGTAACACAGAGAAAAGCACAAACGCACAGCCTTCTTTGTATCACGTACAAATGCACTCTCAAATCATCATCTTTAACTGTGAGAATTCTGTCGACATGCATTCACACTCTTTACCGTAACATTGGGAAATATATGAAAAGTTTGTTTCCAAAACACAATATATCCATTTTAATCACTTTGAGTAAATCAGCTCTTTTTTGTATTGGCGCCTATTGCATTTTATAGAAAAACACAAACTTTGACCATGACAAACTACACCTTATAGTGTGAATTTCTCAAAACTGATTTTTGGACCATGCGTAAGAAGCGCAGGGCTATCGCTCTATGGTATTATCTCAATTTTTGTCATTTTGGCACTTACTGCTTTTTGGAAACAAACTCTTCATATCTTCTTGCATGCATACACATTAATTTCTGACACATGCATACACATACTCTCCTCTCCTACACTGAGAAATGCACTCACTGGCGCACGCACTCACTGCCCCCCCATAACACTGAAAAACACATGCACATTCATGCGATCGCATCGCTCCATCTGCAGTGTGCAAGTGAAGCCAAGTCATTAACGAGGAAGTGTGTGGCTCATATTAGGATGTTGGAGAATGGTGCGTCTGTGGGGGGGGGATACTTGACGGCATCCCTCCCGCTTTAGCTAAGTGTTCCATTCATTCATTTATTCATTCATTCCTTCATTCGCTCTCATTCTCTGTCCTATTGTCTTTGTCCTTTCTGAGTGCCTCCGATGACCTGCTCCTGCTGTGTATTCATGTCTGAGAGTGGGGTGCAGAATCTCGCAGACTGTTTTTGTGTGTGTGCGTGTATGTGTGTGTGTTTGTGTTTGTGCCTGTCTGTATGCGAGAGGCTTACTTGCCTATCCATGTGCTGTGTTTGCATGGTGTTTTCAATAGATACCAACCTGTGCAGATGGACGCGTTCGTGTAGAGGTTTGTGAGGTGTGTCTCTCTAAGAAATTGAAAAGTGTCTGCCTGTTTTCTGTGTGTATGTCTCAGAGGCAAACATTGTGTGTGTGTGTGTGTGTGTGTGTGTGTGTCTAAGAGACAGGAAATAGTCTGTCCCTGTGCTGCGTGTGTTTTGGTGTCTGTAGGTCCAATGTGCCTGGAATATTGAGCACTCAGTTGTTAGGATTCTGCCCCAGGTTGCCGGGGCAACTTGCCTCTCAGTAGCCGGTATTTGCCCCGTCCTTGTGCCACAGTGGGGCTGGAGCTGAGCTGAGGGGTGTGAATCCCTACCTGGAATTTGCCCCGAGGGAGTTTGGAGGGGGTGAGAAGGTCACCCAGTTCCCACCCACACACGCATAGAAATCGCGCACACTCTCACACACTTCACATCCCGCTGCCGCTTTCTTGAACGATTGCTAATTACACAATTAATGCTGGAGGCTGGCCTCGATTTCTTCCCATGATTTCTTCTTTATCATGCCGTCATTCTTCCCACGGAGTCGTGGCTCGCTGAGCTAATTTGTTTTCTGACTGCCACATCCAGACACTGTGCACTATCTCATAAAATTTATAAGTATTCCCACACGCACTTGTCATCTTTGGAAAAATTTAGCTCATTCCTATGTCCTGCAGGGAAGTTTGCTACACTCCTCTTGAACCTGTTTGAACTGGGTATTGTGGAATACTGTTAGCCTGCAAAGTGCGTCGGAGTAGTCTTTGAACCTTTTCGTCGATCCTGCAAGTTCTGTGACTGTTTCGTACACCCGGACACTGAAGTGTTATGGAACAATTATAGCAGTTCTCATTGCCTGTTATCGCTGGTGGGCAGTAGCCTGCACTTTTGACTTTGAAGCCTTGGATCAGACTGACTCCTGTTGCAGTGTTTGGAAATGGCAGCCATTACATTTCCTTTCCCTGAGCAGCATAGAGTTAGCATTAGCTTGCCATTGTGTTGTCTGAACTGCAGCAGACTTATGTAAACAGCTCTGCCTTTAAAGGGACATTCCATGCTACATGCAAACCTTGTGATGACAATGAATAGAAGTCAATGGACCAAGGCTAAAAGGGCTAACTAGCACCTTTTCCGTTGACTTCTATTTATTGTCATCACTTGGCTAGCATGCAGCATGTAGTGTCCCATTAAACCAGAGGTACTCACTCTTCACCACAATGGGCCGATGTGGGCACGGGCTTTCATTCCAACCAATTGGTTATACACCTGATTCTGCTAAACTAGGTCATTAGCAAAGACTTCAGGGTTTGATTTTTGGAGTCAGTTGTATGACTGCTCAGTTGGAATGAAAGCCTGTGCCCACACCAGCCCTGTCTGGATTAGAGAGAGTACCACTGCTCTGAACACAAAAGCCCGTTAGCATGGGGTTCATTTGGGGGGGGAGGCATTTGATTGGGGGTTGCAGTGGCCATTCCTGCCGGGGGGTCAAAAGCCCAGCCATAAGCCCTTACCCCCTCCCTCCTTTGGCCCCGCATGTCGTCCCTCTGTTCACTGCCTCGGTCCTGTCAGCCAGGGGCCCCTCCTATCTTCATTAACACCAGAGCTGAAATGGTTATAATTCAGTCCCAAAGGATGAACATTGCAATTTATGGATTTTTTTATTTTATTTTATTTTGTTCCTTACAAATTGGATGTAGATATAGGAATGAGTGCTGTCCTTCTGCGTGTCCGTCCGTCCGTCCGTCTGTCAGCCACGCCTCTTTTCCGGGCCAGAACTCCTAAATCGTTCAGTATTTCTCCACAAAATTTCATATATGGATACATCTTATTAAGTAGATGTGCTTTTTCATACTTCCATCTGTTTTCCAGTCCATCCGTCCGTCCCTCCACTGGTTTTTGTCTCCAGACCAGGTATTAGCCATCTCGTTCTTTTCCTGGCCCGAACTCCTAAATTTCTCGACATTTCTCAACAAAGTTTTATGGGGATACACCTTACTATGTAGATGTGCCTTTTAATACTTCCTGTCCTGCTGTCAGGCTGTCTGTTCCTCCACTCTGTTTTGTTTCTTGGAAATCTGAGTATGTCATGCTTGTTACAGTTTGTTTTTGGTCGTCTCAGATGCGCTGGTAAAGTATTCTCCTCTTGCCATTTCTGCACTTTTGAATGGAATCCCTTGCCTGGCATTTTAAAGTGAAAGGCATTAATAGGGATGAGGCGTCCTGATTTGACCTGCCCATGCAAGATTCCATGCATCAGCCACCCTTAATGAGAGACTGTGTGAATTCTGAGGCTCACCAAACATTGGCGCGCTCCAGACCCTGTTGTTTTTGAAGGTTCTGGCTTAGCCAGGAACAGTGCATTTGATCATGGGTACTTAAATCATAAGAGATAAATTAAGTCAATGATGGCCCAAAGTTAGCTTGCACATCCTGGCTGTGGAGACCAGAAGACCTCTCTCTGTCCAGTCTGACTGCGTGTCTGCTAGTCATACTCATAAATAACATCCAGTGGTGGGATAAATCTCTCTCTCGCCCTCCAGCAATGTCAGAACAGTAGGTGATGAATCACAGAGGCGTGATGTGAAGTTGATGTCTACCTCTATCAAAGAATCTGGAGCTATAGTACAGAGCAAGATGATGGACATGACATGAGATTATGCGCAGTTTATAATGCTACAATGCTCTCTTCGAAGGGTAAAGGACAGGGACCTCTTGTGTTCGATAAGGGAACTGCTCAAATGTTTTAGCTGCAGAAGGGTGTGATTTTGTCTTTGAGAAAGTCTGTTGTGAATGTACTTTTTGCTGGAAGGTTGTGTCGTTACCTGTTAGATTCTGTACCCTGCGGCGGGGTGCAGTGCTGGTTACATTTATGTAATTGCTGCGTGTCAGCTTCCTGACCATTTCCACCTTGCGGTTATTGATGTCTTTGAGATTTCTGGAGAAGTTCCCAGTCCAGACGTTATAAAATGGTAACAGCTGCCATTCTTAAGCTGAACCAGCAGCTATCATTATCAATAAATTCCTTCACCAATCAGATTTGCACTGTTCCCATACGTGCCGTATCCGAAGTTTAAAAGTATCATCTTGCGCCCAGTAGATTATACGCTATATCATCGGCTGTGTGCACAGACTCGTTGGCAGTGATCACCCCGACAGCCGGAAGGACTCTGGGACAGCGGTCAGAGAAAACCTGACCTGCCTGCCAGAGAACAGCGGGATATCCCATAACCATAAGATTTATTATGCATTGTGTGAATCTTTAAATTCTTGAGGCTACTGGAGTGCTTAATCTATCATCATGTGGGTTTGCAAGATAAACAGAGCCTTGCAGCTCCCCTGTCTCTCCAAATAATTGGGCCTGCTGCTGCCCTGCCTCACTTCATCCGATTAATCGGGCGTGCTGCTCCTCGGCCTCATCCATCCGATTAATTGGGCCTGCTGCTGCCCTGCCTCACTCATCCACTTAATTGGGCCTGCTGCTACCCTGCCTCACTCATCCGATTAATCAGTCCTGCAGCTGCTCGGCCTCACCCATCCGATTAATCGGGCCTGCTGATGCTCGGCCTCATCCATCCGATTAATCAAGTCTGCGGCTGCCCTGCCTCACTCATCTGATTAATTGGGCCTGCTGCTGCCCAGCCTCACTCATCCGATTAATTTGGCCTGCTGCTGCCCAGCCTCACTCATCCGATTAATCAGTCCTGCAGCTGCTCGGCCTCACCCATCCGATTAATCGGGCCTGCTGATGCCCTACCCCACTCAACTGATTAATCAGGCTTGCTGCTGCTCGGCCTCACCCATTCAGTTAATCAGGCCTGCTGCTTCCCTGCCTCACTCATCCGATTAATCAGGCCCGCTGCTGCTCTGCCTCACCTATTCGATTAATCGGGCCTGGTGTTACTATGCCTCATTAATTGGGCCGGCCGCAGCTTTGCCTTACCTGTTCATCTAATTAGACATCATTTTTACCCGTCCTATTCCAATAAATCAGTCTCACTGCTGCCCAGCCTCAGCTCTGCTTCTCTACCCTGGTTGTTCAGTTATTCAGGCTCACTTCTGATGCTCCTACCTGGTTGCTCCAGAACTTTCCCACCAGGGAAACATTATGTTCAAATTGTCCAACTGCATTTCTGCACAGCCTCCTAAAATGGGTGTATGTCTCTCTCTATTTGTGTCTGTTTCTCTACATTCCTCTCCTGTGTTTCTGGCCCCTGACTTTAACACACTGCACAGAGAGTGCTCTCTGTGTTTGTTCATCTCGGCTCTTTTACTGCCTGCAGTTTTATGGTACAGACTGAGAGGCTCAAATGTTTTCCCGGCTCCACTTTTACTGTTATTATTTTTCTGAGGCGTTAAAAGTTCTTGTCGAGTTGGCGGGCCTTGGCGTCGCAGTGTGATGTCTCTGAGTACAAGCGTGGATTCTTTGGGCAGAGTTGGCATGCAGGGCTGGGTGTTGTGTTTGGTCGTGGGGATGTGTGGGGGTAATGGCCCATGTACAGACGGGGTGGGGTGGGTGGTGGACGTATTGGTCTCTCATTTGACATTTCTGGCTACCCCTCAGTGAAGACTGATTCATTTTCCCTACAAGTTTTGCTGTCCTGATCAGTATGATTTATCATTTTATCCTGTGATTCCCCTCACACCCATGAACATACATGGCGCACTTTTGCACCCATACACACACACACGCACGAACGCGCACACACACACACACTGCAGACACGTGCCAGCGGCTGAATCAGTTGGAGGGTTATATAAGCCATTTTCTCAGCCTTAGTGTTATTGTTTCATCTGTGAAAGAATGTTAGAGCTGGAGCACCAGAAACCATTAAAGTTTCCTCCGCAAATGAGTGAGTGAGGAGTGAGCGAGCGAGAGAGGGAATGAATGTGTGAGTGACAATGGAGGCAGGAGAGTGAATGAGGGGCCAAGCAAGGAGTGATGGAGTGAATTGAGGGGTCAACTGACTGAATGAGTGAGTGAGTGAGTGAGATGGAGACTAGGGAAGTGATAGAGAGAGGTTGTTATTCCTGTATTTACTTTATGTTCAAGATCAGAAGCAAAGCGAAAGTTCAATCATATCTGCTCCATTCCACTTGTGTGTGTGTGTGTGTGTGTATACGTGTGCGTGTGCGTAAGTGCATGCGTGTGCGTGCATATGTGTGTGTGTGTGTGTGTGTGTTTTAGTATGCTCAACGCAGAAGGCCCATATGGCCAAGTCACTGTGCCATTCTTATTAAATCAGTTGAATGTAGAGGGAACCCTTCCAGAATTTTCTAGAATGCTGCAGACTGTGCTGGGCGGAGGGATGCCTGGTTCGGGACACATTCCTGCAGACTCAGACTCGCACGCTGGAATCAGACTCGATCAGCACAATAATCCCCCAATTTTCCACCTCCCCTCCCTAGTCTCCCCTCGTCCGCCGCCGCACTCATGCAGTCCTCACCCCATCCATCACCTCGGCTGAGCTGCAGGCCGTATGGGACGGGGCGGGGGGGGGGCATTTTTGTGGGGACGCGAAGCGCGATCCAGCGGTTTGTTTTCTCAGCCTGACGGACTCATAATGGTGTGATTTACGCCCGCAGGGGTACCAGCACCGTGAGAGACGCTGCGCTCCCAGCTCTCCCCGACACCTCCCTCCCTCCCTCTCCCGCTCCTCCTCCTGTTTTAATCTCCCTCTTTTATTTTTATTGAGTGATCGCAGTGAAAGCAATAGCTTATTGGGATTTTTTTGTGTCATTATTGTTCTTCCAACAAATTTTTTTTATCAGCCTCTCCTCTTACAGTCCCTTCTTCTCTAGTTTCTTGCAGTTTTCTTTCTTGTCATGGACTTTTTTGAGGACTTGTTTTGCAAATTTAAACACTGATACTTGAGGCTGTTGTTGTTGTATGGAGGTCAGTGCAGTGTTTGTGTTTCACTTTTTGGGCGGTGTATTAGAGCGTGGAGTCAGTCTGAGAGTCACAGGGTAATGTACAGGCAGCTGTAGTTCTCTCACTCTTACTTGCGTAAAGCTCCAGGTATTCTGCAGCAGGTAGAGACATGTCCGCATGGAGGGCAGACTTTAGGGCCTGACACACCCTGCTTTCTCACACTGTGTGTGTGTTTGTGAGGTTTCTGTGTATCAATGATGTGTTTTTGTGTGCATTTGTATATATATGTGTGTGTGTGTGTGTGTGTGTGTGTGTGTGTGCGCCTTTTAAGTTTCTCGGTGTCATTGATATGTTTTTGTGTATATATGTGTGTGTGTGTGTGTGTGCGCATGCACGCATGTAAGTATGTGCATGTTTGGGGGTGTGTATTCATGAGTGTGTGCATGTTGTAATGTGTTCGTGAGGTTTGTATGTGTGTATGTGATGCATTTTTGTGTGCGTGCGTTTGTGTGTGTGTGTGTGTGTGTATGGGAATGCTCACCATATTTATTTGAGTCACATGACCTGAATATGACATGTCATCAGTTGAATAAAGGACTGGGCAGTGTGCCTGCAGGAACTTCTCCTCAAATCTTCCCCATACAGCTCCATCTGGAACATAACCTCTCCTCTCGTGTTGAAAGCAGGGTTAACAAGGACATGGCAACACTTGGAGCTTTGATGTGACTTGCTCTCGAAGCATATTATAAGAGTGATGGACCTGAACCGTGTAGAGCATTAGAGATCGTTTTTCTAGAGCTCTTTCACCACAAAGCTGAGATGATGAGTATAGTCTAGAGCAGAATAGATGGCTAGCACGGTCTAGAGCGGAAAAGTTAGCAAGCATGGTCTCGAGCCGAGGAGTAGTTGGCATTGCCGCGGACAGAAAAGTCAACTACTTTGAACAGTGGAGGGGAAACGGCTCACAGGCCCCAAACCCAAAGAGTCGGCAAGCGCCACGTACAGCCGAGGTTTCCTGGCATGTTCTAAATCACGTAAACAGCCAAAGCCACAGAAAGAGGCCATTCTTCTGCCTCCATTTCCTCCTATAGTCACGCTGCAAAGAAACCACCATGATGGAGAGAGCCGCTATGAGGACGGATGAAAGAACCACGCGGGCGGGGGTCGAATGAAAGGAATGATTTAAAGAAGAAAGATAAACAATTGCTCTGTGTGTCTTTCTGGGCAAACCTTGTTTATTCCTTTTTTTTTTCCCTCACTCCGTAGATTGAGGGAAGCATAACTCTTTTTAATGAAACTTCTCCATTATTTTTTTTGTGTGTAATTGATTTACATCCAATCTTTTTTCCCCCAGTCTCTCACTCTTTTACTTTTCTTTCCCCATTTTCTCAATCTTTCCCCTCTCAATCTTAACTTCACTCTCCCTCCCTCTCTCCCCCTCTCCCTCCTTCTCTTTCTTCCTCTTCAGCGATAGCAGTATTTCCCGTTAGCACTGACAAACAATTGTTGTGGTTCGCGGAACGCTAGCCTACCTCCACTCCAACTTATAAAAAACAGCCCTCCTCCCCAGCACTTGATTTTCTCTATTTCTCTCACATTTATACTATAAACCCAAAGCCCCTCTTCTGGAAATTTCTTGACTGAAACACTTGCTTTGGTTGCTCTCGATGCGAGCCGCCTCCTGAGCCGATTTCCGCGGAGCAGCGACTTTCGTTTTTATTTATTTGCCCTCCGTCCCTCCCCCTCCTCCTCCTCTCTCATCACCCTCCATCCACCAGGCTGAGCCAGTCAGCGCCAGATGCCTGCACAAAGCTGTTGACAGGGTGAAGGTCGAGGGTTAAAGGTTGGGTCGGGGGGCGGAGCTGGTGTGAAAGTGCGCGGCGGAGGGGTCGCGGGGTGAAGGTGAAGTTTGGGAACGGTGTCCGAATGAGGAGATCCAGAGCCCAGCAGCCCAGGCCTTTGACCTGCTCATAGCGGCCATTTTGTTTATCCTCCTGCACCGAGATTCTGGAACTGTCTGTGTGATAAAGACCCTGTAAGCACCTGGCTGCTGACTAGGGCTGCAAAATATGGCCAAAAAGTGATATTGCAATAATTCTGACAGATATCGCGATAGCGATATATTTCATGATTATTATGGACAATTAAATTTTGCATCACAATTTTCATTTTTATCGGAAAAACTAGTAAAATCATGATAATGTGGCATTTCTCCTGGTCTCTGCCAAACAAACATGTTTTATTACACCTGGTGTATCCCTGCAGGTCTAGGAAATTTCATTTTAACAGTGTTTTGCGACGCATTTTACCTTTGCAAAATAACTGCAGTTCTTGCCATTTGGATATTGCACTCAGTCGTATTGTGGTTTCAATTATTTCATGATGAATTGTGCAGCCTTACTGCGTATTCATTATGGTTTATAAAGACAAGCCGTGGAGTCATCGAGTGAGCAGGACAAACGGCAGGTCAGCAGAGGGATGTATGCTGCCATGGTAACCGTTAACCCACCTCTGCAGACTCCACTAATAAATACCTGGATAGATAAATGGATAAAGGTGTCTGGGGGACTAAGGCCTGTAAACCCCGGCCTCGGTCGCTGCCCACTGAAAGCCGATCCTCTAAAAATATTTTGCCGTCATTAACCTGTCATCCATCCAGCCCCTAGCGCCGAGCTCGCCCCTGGGACAGGGTTAGGGGTGTGTGGGGGTGGTGTGAAGGGCTGGAGAGTGCGGTACCAGCCTCCTCCCCCGTATTTATTTGATATGTTGGGATGAAAAAGCCCTTGGAGAGCATCTATTTATACACTGGCTGTTTGAGTAAATCTCAGAATGTGCTTTTAAGCTTAAAAGGGCTGTTCAGGGGTGTCATTTGACTTTGATAGGCCTGTGTGCGTATGTCCGTGCGTGTGTGAGTGTGTGTGCGTGTGTTTGTGTGTCAGCATTATGTAACTTTCAGTTTTCTGCATGGTAGGGGTGCTGTTAGCAGACAGGATTGTGGGAAGCTGGAGGTGTTTATTGTTTCACTGCTCTCTGACTGGCTCTGGCCTGAGTCAGGAACTGCCCGCAGTAACACAGCGTCTTGGGCTGTTAGCTGTCCAGAAATAAACGTTATTTTGCCATTCTATAGTAAGCTGCATAGGTAGCGCAATGTTTTCCACGGGTTTAAAAATAGAGAAGACTGAGAAACTGCAGGGACATGTACAGAGCTTTGAAAAAGTATTTGACCCCTTCCCAATTCCTTTTTTCATGTTTTTCTTGCCCAAATGAGTCAGTTCATCAAACTAATTTTGACTAATTTTGACATGACTAATATTAGACAAAGATAACTGGGGTCCTCACATTGTCTTTGTCACATTTTAAAATTAATTTGATGTTGAGCATTTAAATATGACATGTAAGCAAAAACTCTGGAAGGCCGCAAATACTTTTTGGCAGCACTATGTGAACCTTTTGGATTGTTCCCTTCTCTTTCACGCATGCACACACACACACGCACGCACACATCCTTGTACTTCTATCTTTGCGAGGACATTACATTGACTTCCATTCATTATTTCTCTGTCTCGAGAACCTTTCCCTAATCTTAACAATAAGCAATGCATAACTCACCCAAACCCTTAACTTAACCTTAACCTATCCCTAATTCTAACCTTACCCGTAACTTAATCTTAAGTCAGAGTTTGCCCTTGGAGTTGGGGGGACACACTAAAATGTTCTCACTTCCCAATAATGTCCCCGCTTTGTAGGGAAAAAAAAACTTTTTCTGGTTCTCACTTTGTTGCAAGTACAAGAGCACACACACACACATACTCACACTCACACCCACGCACACAGACACACACATACACACAATCCCACAGTGAGTGCAGTTACCTGTGATTCATTTTTAAAGCAATTAATCAGACATGTATATTGTGAGGTTGTCTGCAGGCTTGGAATTCTTGTGAAAACCTACACCACTCATTGACTCTTTCACTCTCCATTTTACAGGGGAGTGTGTGTGTGTGTGTGTGTGTGTGTGTGTGCGTGTGTGCATGGTTGCGTGCGTATTTGAGTAAGTGTAAGACCACTGAAGTAAATGCACATGTGGATTTATCATTCGCCTGTTTCTTTTTATGTTTATGTTTGTACATCCACATGTTGAGATGAAGATGGTTGTCTGCTGACATTAATGACTGAAGGCCTGATTTGCTCAGATCTTTAGCCTTTGCTAAACCAATTTCATGGTCAGTGACTGGTCGTGTTATTGGTTTTGCTTGTGCTGAAGGTTTTGCAGATGCTCATGGTGTTAGCAAATCGGGCAAAGAGTGTGTATAAAACTGATGGACTGAATCTTATGCTCAATTTCTTCTCTCACACTCCCTTGTTTGAAAAAAAAAACTGCTCTGTTCACTTTCATTTCCTTCCTCGCTTTCTCTGTCTCTCTCCCTCAGCTCTCCCTCTCTGTCCTGCTCAGCCCCTCTCTCCCTTCTCTCTGAGGGTGTGTTGGTCGCTGGTGTTTTTACCCTGTGGGTGGATTGTTCATCTCAGTCGTCTGTCATTTTCACCCTCTCTTCATCTAGCGTACACTCATTGTAGCCCCCAGATGAAGTCGGGCGGCTACTTATGGATTCACACGTGTCGTCTCCGCCGCCATGTCCGCGTCCGTAGACACTTGCTTGTGGACGCTCTACAGGCTGCAATTTTTGACCGATTGCTTTCATAATTGGTATGGACGTGTGTTACACCTCACTTATGAGACCTATTGATTTTGGTTGCCTTGGCGACAGTATTGGCCAAATAATGCGCTAAAAAGGGGGAGAAGCGGACTTTCGGGGGCTTCACCCAGAGGGAGGGAGGGAGGGAGGGAGAGAGAGAACCACATATTCAGGCATGATGTAATGATATAAAGTCGTAAGTAGATGTATTTTACCTTTCTTTGATTGATTTATCAGGTCTCACTCTGAAACCCTTTCACCTTCCATCCATCTTCCTCTCTCTCACTCAGTATAAGACACACTGTATGTTTCTCTGTTTTAGGACTTCTCTTCAGTTTTATCAGTATGTCAGTTTTGAAGCCTCACTGTTTGCACAGGTCTCTCACTCTCTCTCTCTGCTGAGGCTACGGTGCGGTAAAAAAAAAGTGTAAACAAGCTATATGTCATCCCTGTGGTTTCGCCACATTCCACATCACTGACGGTTCGATAGTGACGACTCGGGCCTCAAGCGCCACGCTAGAGGAGCATGTCTTTCAGGACGGGCGGATCGGAACTCCTCATACCCCACTCCTGTGTGGAGAAAGAGGCCTCCGTCCACACAGAGCTCGATGCTGGTGAAAAGACCCGCACATATTTTTTAGTGCTGTCCACTGACAGACGAGCCACACTGGTGCTTTCAGCCCAAAAATGCAGTGTTTTCACAGTGTTATTTGTATTAGAGAATGCTGGCCTTTCCCCCCAGTTTGCCCTTTGTCCCTCGCCCCACACGTGAGTGTGTGTGTGTGTGTGTGTATGTGTGGTGTAGGATAAATGTGATGATGCGATCGGTCCACCCTTTGTAAGTTTTGGTTGTTTGTGCCGTTGCTTTGTGCAGTAGTTGGTTGCTGCAGTGAAAACTGTGCCTTGCCCATTGTGTTTTTTTCTCTCTCTCTGCTGTGTTGGCAGTTGGGAATGATTTTCATTCTCGCTAGTGTCCATCCTGCGGCGTAAACACATTTATCTGTTTGTTTTATTAACATTTCTGAGTCAGGCTGTAAGGCGTTAGTTCATGGAGACCTTGGCCACTCATGGAGGAACTGGGCATGAATACACAAATGTGCACGCACAATGATTCTTCTGCTGGTGGTGTGTGTGTGTGTGTCCTGTGCCTGTGTGTTTGATAGGATGCAGGAGTGTCATGTTATTTACAGAGCAATCTCATGCAGTGTGTTTGTTTAGCGCTTGAGTAAAACCAGATTTCTGACCAGCATGAAGATGTAGCATCTGCCAGTTTCTATCTCTTTATTTCTCTCTGTGATGCGCCTGTGTGAATGCACACATACACACACACACACACACACACACACACACACACACAGAGCTATGGTTCTACGATATTGTTAGGGACAGAAAATTGATTTTAATTTCAAAGTCTTAGCTTTATCCATCACCACAAATCCTAGTATTAATCATTGACTTAATCCTTTCCCTAACCCTAATCTTAACCCTAACCCCATAAATAACCCAATTTTAACCTTAATTTAACATCTAACCTTAACCTAGAGCCTCATTCTAAAACCTTACCTTGAAACTAGTCCTCGGGCTATCCATAAACCTAATTGTAAACATAAACCTAAACCTAGCCTTTGGCCTGGAATTAAGCCCTTTACTTATGGACACCCATAAAAATGTCCCCACGGTGCTGTTTTTCTCTGACTTCACTATAGTCTTGGGTTCCTCTTGTCCTTACAAAGCGCCTTTTTGTCCCAAGTATAGTAAAAGAAGTATATACACAGACACACACACTGATTGGTTACAGTTTATTTTTGCCCGTTGTAAAAGCCTACAGTTTGAATGACGATGACAGACATTTCTGTATGGGCTTTTATAGACACTTTCCAGTTTCTTTGTAGAGTTCACACGATATGCTTTTTTAACCAGTGGGTTTGAATGACTCTCAGTACATGTGCAGTGAAATATGCCTCTAACTCTCCCATCAGGCTGCATGTGACGATGCTGAAGCGAAGCGATAATGAGTGTGGTGTTCCTGTTCCCTCTCAGGGTCAGTACCGGCCCGCAGACCTCCTCTGCCCGGAGACGTATGTTTGGGTCCCCATCGAGCAGTGTCTGCCCCGCCTAGAGAGCTCGACCTACTCCCGCTTCAACCAGGACCCTGACGCAGGTAACGCCCTGTAGAGCCGTCCAGTCCCTCTGAGTAGGCTCGAGGACTCTTTGTCCCCGGGCTTTTCGTCCCCAAATTTTTCCTCCCTGGATTGTTCATCCCCAATAATGTTTTGCCCTCTTCCTGCATTATAACCCTAACCCTAACACTAACCCTGTCAACAATGGTGGCATGTTTCATTATCAGTAGAGGACGAAAATTCCTAGGCGACAAAAAGTCCGGGGACGAAAAGTCCAGGTACGAAAAATCCAGGGACGAAAAGTCCTGTAACCCACAGAGTACAGATTTTTCCCACCACAGCCATCCTACACTGACACTATATGGAACATTTATTGATTTATTTATGATCATGTTAGTCTATTTACTGTTGAGCCCCGAATATTGGGGCATTATGTATCAAAATGGTTTCAATTCGTAACGGGGGTTCATATTTTAATTTGATATTTATTGGAATAACTCTGCATTGACCACCCTACCTTAATGCTGCGTGGACATCTCTACACAAACTCTGTATTGACCACTCTATATGAACCCTGCGTGGGCTGCCATACATAAACACTGCCTGGGCCGTCCTACTCTGACACTATATTGACCACTGTGGGCTAACTTTGCATGAACCACCCTGCAATAACACAGCCTTGACGTCCCTGCATAAACCCTGTATTGACCACCCTTCACTAACACTGTACTAACCACCCTACACTAACTCTGCATGGATAGCCGTACATTAGCACTTCATGGACCTCCCTACACTAACCCTGTACTGACCACCCTGCTCTAACTCTGCCTGCATTGCCCTACATTAACACTGCGTGGGCTGCCCAACACTGGCTCTGTATTAACTACTGTACACTAACCCTGCATGGACCTGCAATGACATTGATTGGGCGGCCCAACACAAACACTGTGTGCACCACCCACTGGGCCAGTCCTAGTCTTGGCAGTACAGGAGCAGATTACTGGAGCAAACCCACTCTTAACAGAACAGGTATTGCTACTGTTACAGTTAAGCCCAGCTGGTGCACCACTGAGTGATCATTAGCAGAAGACAAATTTTTTGGTTCGGTATATCTCCAGCAGCAGGTCAATGATTAAAAAGTCTGCCACTCAGATCGGGGTTGGGGAGGTGCGGGATAAGACTGGGAAACTCTGTAAAAATAACTTTGTTCGGGAGGCCTAATGACTCGTTGAGAACTCCCGTCATGTGAAATGCGCTGAAGCTCTGGATCCGATCCAAACGGACCTGGAGCGCGTCAGCCGGTCACGAGCCCGGCGCTAATTGATCTTCCTGTTTGAATAATGGCGCTGCAGCTGACCGCTTGGTTTCACGCGCAGATTTATCAGCTGTGAGCGTTTGCACTTGGAGCCCGATCTCTCTTACTTCGCCAGTGTTTTGTGAGAGTGATACTAATGACAGCAGACGTTCTCCTGGCCCTCTGCTTTTTCCTTAACATCAACTCTGCTTCCTCCTTCCTTCTCTTAGTTTATAGTCAGCTCTGCGCTTAGTTAGTTCTGAAGTGACACTAATAACCATCATTGTCTTTCATTATACAAGTGTAACAGCTTGATGGAAAGTGTGTTGTAGGGCAGGTGGATAGAGGGAGCCAGCAGAGAGCAAGAGAGAGTGATGGAAAGAGAGAGAGAGGTCTGCATATCTCTCTTCTCTATCAACACACTCAATCTCAACGTTCGCAGTCGGCAGGTTTCGACACGACGCTCAGCAGTTCCGCCAGTGGCTAAACCCGCCCTCTCCTGCCTGGAGTCACAAATAACCCTCCTCTGTTGCTAATGCTAATCAGCTAGCGACAATACAGCAGGAAGGGAGCCAGTCACCCTTTGTAGAAGGTTTATTTAAAGATTAATAAAAGATCCAGACAAGCTTCTACTATACCACCTACCTTTGTGTTTGTGCTTGTAGCATGCCCCGATGACGAATAGTCTAGGTTTATACTATTTGGGGTGTTTGGAGTGAAATGGCTAATCCCGGCTGTCTGAGGCTTGGCTCCTGGGGCTCTGCTGGGGATCGGAGTGCATGATTCTTTGGGAAGTTTTTTTTTTTTTTTTTTTTTTTCAATAGCTTATTTTTGATATAATTGTGCTGGAATGCGAACAGTGGTCCAGTTGATTCAAATGGAGACCTTTCCGGATCACTTACTTTATATTGCAAGTGTATTGAATTAGTATTGAATTTTATGCCTCTTGTTCCGGGAAACAATAAATATAATGCTCAGAATGCATTTTGAACAATTTGGCTGGAGGTGTAGGATTAGAAAGCATGACCGTGAGCATGACAGTTTATTAGACAGTGACAAATTTTATATTTTTACTTTGTATTCTTTTTTGAATTTGAAAGGTTGATGGACAATGAGGTTAAAATACAGATTAATCAGCTGTAGTTTCTGGGTGTTTTCATTAATATCGGATGAGCTGTTAAGAAATGACGGCACCTTCTGTAGATTGTTCCCCCCATTTTCTAGCAGATAAAAAAAATATATGCCATTTAACAGAATGTATAATAAAGTTGCTTGTTTTGATATTTGGTTGCATATCTTTTACATGCAATGACTGCTTGAAGTCTGTGGTGCACTGCGATCACCAAATACTCTGTAACTTCCATAGTGATGATGGGTACTGCAGCTACGGTCAATTCCTGCCAGTTCTGAGGACTTTCTGCCTTCAGTCTCCTTCATAACGTGAAATGCTTGTTGAGTTGGGTTCGGGCCGGGTGATTGACTCCGCTAACAACACAAAAATAACAGCAAAAATATCACTGTCCAATTACTGAATGTGAATAGAATGTAAATTGAATGCTGATGTCCCAACCATTAGTGGTATATAGTGAATGCTTTCTATTCATTTCGCACCGTTAACAATAAATGAATAATAAACAATAAATAGTTGTACCCAAGTGCTGTATGCATTATTTTCATATGGATATATGTACACGAATGCTCACGAGAGACACAAGACACAAGAAGCATTAATGTCATACATTTCAAAAACTAAACTAAAATCAGATCAAAGAGGCGAGTTTTGAGTTTTGACTTAAAAGGAGAGATGGAAGGTGCAAACTTAATCTTTGATGTTGGGCTGTTCGCATTCTATTCTGAAAACTGCTGGTAAACAAACGCAGTGGAGCTCAGGAACAATCGGAATAAATCAAAAAACATAGAAAGAAGCCAGGGTTATATGCCATCACCTCATCGGACTCGCAGACTAATAAGATTTTTGGCCAGACTGACCCACTTAAACCGAACAGCGACATGCGTCTAGTGTGGTTTGGCAGGAGACTGTGCTTGTGAGGGTGTCTCCTCGGTGGGAGTCGCTTGTTTGGTATCGCACTCCTGCCCTGTGAGACACCGCACAGGGCCTGAGACCGCATTGCATCCACTCCAAGTAAACACGGGTTCGAAGCCTGAAGAGCGGCCTTGAAGGGAGCCCAGTTGGACTCGTTTTGAACAGGCATGTTAGTGCGAAGCTTCAGTGTACACAGAGTCTGTTTGTGCTGGCGGTGTAACAGAGAGGGAAAGTGACGCATGTCTCTCACGGCGAGGGATTCACACAGACATGCTCTTGTTTACGTTACCCCTTTAATTTGGATAAGCAGCTTTAAAAACAAAAGGCCGAGGGCGGAATGCGATGGGGGTGGGGGGCAATAGCGAAGAGGCGGGGCCTGGTGGGCGGTACGGATTGGGCGTGGTGTTCTCTGTTCCGGACCCGGCTGGAGACGGTTTGCTGTGATCCTGTCAGTGCGCTGAGCTCATACTTGGATGCGGTACCCTGCAGGGAGGTAAACTCCAGCGCCTCCAGACAGTGCTCACAGGACGGAAAAACTGAGCGTCACCACACTCCTCCGCCCAACCTGCCTTCCTCCCTATCACTCTCTTAGTCTCTTTCTACCTCTCTGCTCTCCCTATATCCCCATCGCTTTCTTTCTCTCCTCTACACCTGTCCCCCCATCGCTCTCTTCTCCTCCATCCACCTCGCCACCCTACCATCCTCTCACTCTCTCCATCCACTTTGATCTTCCCTATCAGTCTCCTCTTCCACCTCCACCTCCACGAGAACTTGAGGACTCTGCCGTTTGAGTCCCAAATTATGAGCTTGAGGGCTCTTTGTTTTGAGCTCCAGGTTATGAGCTTTGGGATTCTGGGCTTTGAGCTCCATTTTATGAGCTCAAGGGCTCTGAGATTTGAGCTCTTGGTTATGGACTAGATGGCTCCAGGTTTCAAGTTTCAGGTTATGACCTCGAGGGCTTTGGGTTCTAAGCTCTAGGTTATGAGCTTTCGGATTCTCGATTATGAGCTTGAAGGCTCTGGGCTGTGAGCTCCAGGTTGTAAGCACAAGAGCTCTGGGATTTGAGCTCTAGGTTATGAACACAATGGCTCCGGGTTTCGAGTTTCTGGTTATGATCTCGAGGGCTCTGGGTTCTGAGCTCGAGGTTATGAGCTTGAGGGCTCTGGGCTTTGAGCTCTAGGTTATGAGCTTGAGGGCTCTGGACTTTGAGCTCATGAGTTAGGGCACTAGCCTCTAGGTTTTGGAGTCATAAAACCTAAGCAGGTATATTCTGCTGCTGCTTTAGGCTTAAATTTGAAGCTGGCACTATAAACCTCCCTCTGAGATTACGCTGTTCTAAAAACAAACAGTGTCATGGCATCTACACTCATTTCTCAGCCAGTTTTTATCACGACATGAGTGACGTTGTCTTCCTCGAGTTGCTTACCTTTAACGGCTGCCCTTTTGACCCCAGAAAATTCAGTCACTTCACTTTTCCCCTTCACCCGTACTTTTATCAGTGACCCCCTCAGCTCAGGGGCCCCATGGCCTGATGGGAAGGGCTTGGAGGGGGCGGAGCTCAGTAGAGAGCGGGAAGAGTTCCCCTTTTAACGAGGTGTCAGCGGAGCAGAGTTTACGGAGAGTTGTCTGGAGGCTGTTGAGACGGGTTAGGATGGGAGGCCTCAGTGCGTGACCCCGAGCCTGTTAGAACAGAGAGCCGACAGCTTTAGCCTGTCAGACGCTAGTGCTGCTTTGGGCTGTCTGACGCACCCCAACACAAGAGCCCTCTTAGTAAACACTACAGAAATGGCACGCCTCTCACCCCGGTCGGTGTCAGATAGTGGGGCGCTGTGTATTATACAAGCTTACACACACTCGCACTCGAGCGCGCATACGCGTGATCCTTCACGGACACGTGCTCTCACACACACACGCACGCACATACACACACACGGGCACTGAAATGCACACTCTTCACACGTGTGTACTCACCAACTCTTGGGAACTCACAAGCACCCGTGCTAGCACACAAACTCACTCTCTCACTCTCTTAAGCGCAAACACACTCTCACACACACACACACACGCACACCCAAGGGTATTTTCAAACAAACACTAGTGTGACTGAGGGCTGATGTGTGTTAATTGCTGTTCTTTATTGAAAGCGTATGTGCGGCTCGTAAAATGGCGGGAGTCTCTGTGCCAAACCCACACCACACAGAGAAAGACTGGTTTCTCTCCGCTCTTTACGAGCCTAGCCTGTCAGCAGAGACTGATGTCTTTTCCGTAAAGCGCCTCACACTCTCACTCTCTCTGTCTGTCTCTCTCTCTTTCTCTCTCACTCACACCCACCTCTCTGGCTGCATTCAAAATGTGCACTTGTTCACTAACTCACTAACTCTATATTGTTTTCGGTGTAAAACATTCACTATATAGTGCCCTCTGTGTCTCTCTGGCAGTGGTGGGCATCATTCTCTGTTTCTGTTCATTCCCCTCACACTGACATCCAAAAGGGCCCACTAATTTGGCTGCCCTGCCACCCACCCCGTGGCCCTAGACCGTCCATGACATCCCCCCCCCCCCTTCTCATTTACTTGTCACAAATACTGCTCAGGAGACGGCTTACATCACCTGCTGGGAGAGTTGAGTCACCAGCTTGGACACAACATGGTCAGAATGGCTGGAAAGGCTGCCCTGAGTTTCGGCCCGGTCAGAGGATCACTGGCTCTGCCAGGCGTGTCGCACATTTTCCCCACGGACAGACTGTGGGAGGTTTTGGGGAGTGACCTGGCTTTGGTTTTGAGCAGAACAGAAAAGCCGGGGCCATGGAACGTGAGCTCAGAAATAAGACCCCTCCCTTGTCACTGTGACATCACTATAGAAAGGGGCTGTTGGTTGTGATGAGAGTTGAGTGACGGCTGCTGACACATTGATTGACGGTATAATCGGAATGTAAAATTCTTCTGTATAAAATTATTAGCAACATTCATTCAATGGAATGTAATCATTAACCCTTAGAGTGCTGAAATAAATGTAAAAATAAATCTATATATAAATTGAATTATCTAGTGCTGTTGAAAACCTATTATGTGGCGACTTGTTTAAAAGAGCTCCCGCAGGGGAGCTCTTTTGAACAAGTCGCCACACGATAGGTTTCCAACAGCTTTGATTTTGATATCTTACATCATTGAGTAACAATGATTGCATTTAGGGGCGCCCCGGTGGCTCATCGCTCTAAGTGCGCGTACCATAAAGGCTGTGCCCTTCCCGCAGCGACCTGGGTTCGAATCCGGCTCGGGTCATTTGCTGCATGTCTTCCCCCATTCTTCTCCCCAACTTTCCTGTCTCTCTACACTGTATAACTATCGAACAAAGGGAAAATTCCCAAAAAAATAATCTTAAAAAAAAAACAACGATTGCATTTAAAGCTCTAAGGGTTAATGACTCATTTGACCACACAAACTGCAAATGTGTAAGAATTGCTTAACTGCACTTAACAGGCAACTAAATGTTTTTATGTTTGTTGACTGGAAACGGCCCTTTACTGCACAACAAATGACAATGACATTTAAAGGGGGTAGTTTTTTTTTTTTTTTTTTTTTTTTTAAAGGGAACTTAAATTACGCGACGGCAACCATGGGGCTTGCTCGCGGCCCCTGGCCCCTCTCTGTCCGGCTCCCTTCTTGGAGCGTGGCAGGGTGTCGAAACAGGCTGCTCCCCCTTGACCCCCCTCCATGACGCCTCCTGTGACCCCTGACCCCTGAACCCCTCTAGCCTCGGGGAAGGCCGCGTTCGAGGTGTCTGTGAACTTCCGGACGCTGGTGATTGAGAGCTTCAGGCGGCAGTCTGCTGTGGCTCAGCGGGGCCCGACTGGGAGGGAGGGAGGGAGCCGAGGAGCGTGATGGCGAAAGAGAGAGTGTTTATACACCCAGCGGATGTTTGGATTGTCCAGCGAGAGAGGCTTGTTCCTCTGACGGCTCTGTTCAGTGTTATTGGTGGGGTTAATTGGGCTGCTAAAAGCCTTTCGTAAGCACTGTTTATTACTGTTGTTTAAATCTCAGCCCCCCAGTCCTCTCCACACAAAGTCGCCAGACTCCGGTCTGTCTAACTTGGTGTCCGGACTGGAGCGATACCATCTGACATCGACACACTGGCTCGCGATAGTGTCCGGAAGACGCAGTATGCCCCAGTGGTCTAATCGACTGACGAAACCTATGTCAACCTCCATGAATGAAATATGGAGGCAGTTTTTCATTGCTGCCATGGACCTCATGCTCTTTCTACTTTGTTACTGAAGACTCTATTTTCCAATTAATTTATTTACAACCCCAATTTTGAAAAAGTTGGCCCATTATAGAAAATGCTAATACAATCAAAGGAGTGATTTGAAAAGTCCATTCAGCTTCTATTATAATGAGAATACCACAGCAACACATTTGACGTTCTAACGTGAATACCTGTCATTTACTTTCTTCAAGTCTGTTGACTGCAAAAGGCTCTAAAAAATGTTGACACAGAGGCAACTTGGGACTTGCAGCGAAGTGAAGAGTTACAATATTTAAGTAATGTGAAACAGGTGATTTTTAACTGGTGAGATAATTGTCTTGTACTTAAAGAAGCTTCCAAAAAGGCCTAGTCCCTTGAAGACCAAAGATGGGCTGAAGCTTGCCAATTTGCTGAAAGATGCGTACGTCATTATCCATTACTTTGAGAACTGCATTCCCCAAGGACAACTCGTCACGGTTTTGAGCATTTCGCTCTCTGCAGTTTGTAATGCAATAAAATGACGGAAGGAATCTGGTGCAGTCTCCTTGTGTAAATGACAAGGCCGAAAACCACTTATGAATGCATGTGCTCTCCGCCTCTGATGCCTCAAACATCACGGCCATGCAACTGTCATGCGACTGTAATGGATGTCACGACATGGGCTCAGAAATACTTCGGTAAACCTTTGTCAGTCAACACCGTTCATCGCTTCATCCAGAGATGCAAATTAAAGCTTTACTATGCAAAGCTCAAGCCGCGCATCATCAGTGTCCAAAAGTGCAGCCAAATTCTGTAGGCTTGACGTCATCTGAGATGGATAGTAGCTCAGTAGAAGTTTGTTTTGTGATCCTGTGGGTCAAAACTTCAAGTTATTTTTTGCAGAAAAACAGCCGCTATGTTTTCTGGACTAAAGACTGGAGGTGACTTTCGCATTTATCGGGGCACCATTAATGCTGAAAGATTGTATGAATTTTCCATCAAAATTAGCTGCCATCCTGATGGTCTCTGTTCTAGAGACATCCCTGCATTATTCAGTTATTCAACGTCAAACCACATTCTGCTCATGATGCAAGTGCATTGCATAAGCAGAGTGTGCTGGAGCTAGATTGTCCTGCCTGCAGTCCTGACTTGTCTCTGATTGAAAGTTTATGGCGCAGTATGGAGTGAAATATACGCCAATGAAGGCCCTGTACAATTGCACAGCTGAAGACCTGCATAATGGAGGAATGGGGGGGAAAAGTGTTGCTTGCTAGACTTGACCAAGTGGTGTCTTCAGTGCCCAAATGCTTAATGAGTATGATTAACAGACTTGGTGCTGTTACACGGTGGTAAACCGTTGACTGTGCCAGCTTTTTTAGACTCCGTTGCAGACATCACATTGTCTGTTTTCAATAATCAATTAAATTCACTTGTTATTATAACTAATGATGGAGTTTTCTACTGTATTCAATATTGTCGAGGGTGAATGGATCCTTCAAATCAGTCCTTTTCGATTTTGTTTACATTTGATGTGCCAACTTTTCAGCATTTGATTTCTACATATACAGCACCTAAAACGTTCTTGTCTCCCATACCAACCCACAATTACTGAGGAGTGAAGTAGTGTTAATGTATATAAATAATTTAAACAGTGAAATTACAATAGCTAAATAATGTGAGAGGACTACTGGGCAGACAGTGCAGCTCTTGGCTGATTTTACTATGAAATTCCACTGCGATGAGTAGAGGTAATGTTTCCATGTATTTTGCCAAGTCTTGACAAGCAAATTCCATAGTTTTTATTTTATAGATTAATTAGGTTCAGGAATTGCCATGTGTGGTGTGGTTAATGAATAACACAATCAGGAAAAAATGAGTGATGTTTTAAAACTTTTACTGCCAGAAACACTGAGGATTGAAGCACTGTGCAAAGGTTTAAATGCATCTTGAAATATAACTGGAAGAAAACCGAACTGTAAATATTTACGATGGGAGAAGGAGAAAGAGAAATTACTGGGGAATCCGACGGAGCTTATCCGATACCTCTCATTTCCGGAAGCTCTGTGGAAGCGAAACTTGTGGAAAAAAAGAAAGAAAACGGAGAAATGGGAGCATCTCTTGCGTGCACGTCTTTCATTTCTCCTCTAATACTTAACGTTCTTCTCTTGTCCTCCCTCCCTCCCTCCCTTCCTCTGTCTCTCCCTCTATTTTTTATAATTTGACTTAATGTGGCTGATGGATGGGCGGGTTTTTCCATTTCAGCTGGAGACCGCTCCTCCGTCTGCCAATCAGAAAAACCGGCAACAGGAAGTGGAGGAGCAATCATTTTTTCGCAGCGTGTCTGTCTCTGAATCTCGCTCACTTACTCAGCTGGATATAAAGGCCTGAAGATGTCGGGGACTGGGAGAGCTTTCGTGCTGTTATTGGAGGATTTGAGTGAAAAATGAACTCCTTCCTTGCAGGTTTGGGATAAGGGAGAATAATTTGTATCCTGCCTCCCCCTCCCCATAGCCTCAGCTGGGTACCAGATGGATGGAGCGCTGTGAGCTCCTGTGACAGGCACACACACACACACACACACAATTGAGTGCGAGAGAGGAGTTGGAGAGTAGGAGAAAGCTGTGTACTTCCCCTGATGTTTTTGGTCTTCTCTCTCTTTCTCACACCAGTCTCTGGATGTGTGTGCCGTTTTTCTTCTGGGTTTAAGAGCTGCAGTTTATGGGCTGATTTAAAAAGCTGCTGTTGTTTTACCTGGCAGTTGTAGGCGTCAAGAAGCTCTCTGAGGTGAACATTTACCTCGAGTCCGCTGCAGACCTCAAGCTGTGCCATAATCAGACACCCGGACCCTTGCGTGGCGTGATTCTGTTGTTTTCAGTTGCGTGCATTGGTAATGCAGTTTATGCATTTTTCAAGCCCTCTCTTGGCCATTTGTGAAGCTCAGTATGTTACAGTTTTCATAAGTCTACAGGGAAAGGAGGGGTTGTTTCCATGGGGTTCTAACAAGCTCAGAATGAGGGTCCAGACACCATTGGCCAGCCAGGAACAGGGCCCTGTCAAAGCTCTTGGCAGCTAGGCCTGGCATCGGTAGGGGATCGGTTTCGGAAAGGTTCAGAGCATGTGCCAAAGATGTGTCCTACCAGGTGCATTTAATAAGCTGTGAGGCTTTTCGGGGCAAGCTGGCGGCCAAGGTGTTTTGTGACAGAAAAGGAATATTGTTCACGTTAGTCCCATTGATTGTGCACTTGTGCCCTCAAAAACCGCAAAATAAGTTGGTTGCAAACTGATGTTTTTTTGGATCTGATTTTTGAAAACCTGTATTGACTTTGTATGACCTGCATGGATTGTTCATTGATGCTTGGGTTTCCCCATGTTAACCTATAGGATCCAAGTCCTTCCTTAGTGAGTCACCTCAGGCACTTGGATTGTTACTTCTGTTTCTCATACCTGCTGATGAGCCGGACCCCCATCCCTCACCTCTGACCACTCCTGCTCATTTCTGTTCCAGGGGACGTTTCTCTTCTGACGGACCTGGGCCGGGCCTTGGTCCTGCACCGACGGACCGTGATGCCCTACGCGGTGTACACGCGGAAACGCTCCGGCGACAAGCCAGAGGTGGAGCAGTATGCCAGACTGGTTGGGCAAGCCTGTGTTGAGAGGATGCTGCTGTACCGGGCGTAGCCTGCTGGAGGGCGGGCGTCTCCCTGTCCAACTTTCACGGAAGAATCAGAAGCGTGCACATCTTTTCTGTCTGTATGTCTCTTTGTCTGTCTCATCGTTTTTGTACCATTTACCAGCAGAGGTGTGACGTCCAGTTTTCGGAAAGTAAAAATCTCAGTATTCTGTTCCAGCCACCAGTGTTTGCGAATTAGCAGTTTGTTTGCCAGGATATTGTGAAATCAATTGTTTGTGTTTTTTGGGGGGAACAAACTCGTGCCAGACTTTTACTGTTTGACCCCTGCATGTCACACTTCTGTTTACTGCTGGCCTCTTCTGTCCGTCTGTCCTGTCATTGGTCCATAGCTACACTGACTAGCATATTACACCCGAGGCATAGCCACACCCTCTATGTATCACACTTGTTTGCAAAATACTTATTTAATTTGACAGTGGATGGTTTTTAGCGGCCCCCTAATGTTATTGGTTCGCTGTTACTGATTTTTAGCCTTGGGGAGGGTTACTGAACTGTGTTACCTGGGAATAATTCAACAGCAGCTTCACTATCTGCAGAGGTGTGCCTATCGTGTGTCTGTCCACCATCAGTGAGGTCCAAAAGTATTTAACCAGATGTACTTTTAAAGGGCGACGATTCTTCCATGGTTCATTCTCTATGCATGTAAATAGTCATAATTTAAATCTGACAGTATACACCTTGTACTGAATGGGAGTAGTGAACCATGCAGTATTTGTGGCCCTTTAAACTGTCCAAGCACTAATGGATCTCACTGTATGTCAGTGCTTTTACTCTTTTATAATATCTTTACGTCATTCGGAGTGACAGCCGTGCCGCCTCTGTCTGTGGGATGAGGTTGGGCGCGTTTCCCTACCGTGATGTGAACGTGGTTTCAGGTTTTCGATGCGACATCCCGCTTCCCCTGTACCACGCTGACCTCAGTGCACTGCTAAGCTAATTGGCTTCAGTGTGGTCGCTGGCAGAGGGCTGATCTGAGGTCAGGGGAGCTGATTGGGGAACTGATTGCAAAGGGAAAAAGTTTGGAGAAGGAAATTAAACCACAAATCTGGGACTAAGGCCCTGGAAACCGATGCTCTTTCGAACGGTTTCTCACATACATCGCAGTTTCCCACCGCTCCTACGGCCAAGATTTCAGTGGAAATTGGCGGAGCTTAAGTATACAGTTAGAGATGCACCAGTCTTCACCAGATGATCTGGCTCCAGCAAGTCAAAAATTGATGACAAGTTGTCACTCCATCTTTACTGCCCTCATGGAACCTCACTTCTCTACCACCAGATCTCTGCATGCCTTGAACTTGGGGCCAGTTGGGGGGGATTCTGGGAAAAAAAACTACTTTTTGTGGGCAAAAGAGGTTCTTCCTAAGAGCACTGACACCTGTATGAGTTTCTGACACTTTTTAATTTCAGAGAAAGACCTCCTGGAAAGAAAATACAAATGAAGATGCAGAATGGGTTCTTGCAGGAGTGCTTGTTGACAACTGATCTGAAATCCGTGTTTTGAATTTAGCGATTTGCATTAGCATCCCAAGTGTCAGGTGCCAGGGCATACTTACAGCATTGGATTGAAAATAATACAGCTTTTCATTTGAATGATTATATTTTACTGAAATATAATGTTAAGTGCAAATACTTTTTTTGTTTTACCATGGACTCTTGTAGCTTTCTATGAATATTATTTTTTTCTGTGTCTTATTATATTATTTTGTTTTGACAAAATAAAAGATATGGGTATGAATTATTTGTTGCATTTGCGTTTCATTTGTTGACACAAGTATCCCCCCCCCAACACCCCTTGGGACACAGGGGACGGTACAGTAGCACCCAGGGAAGGGAGCGCTTGTGTATAATATTGTGATGTTCTTCAGAGACATGGAATGGTCTAGCATAAAGTGCAAGTGTATTCGCTTAAGACCTGTACATGCTTCAAAAGACAAAGTGCAGCGTTGGTGTACATGTTGCACTGTGATTTTTATCTTACCGGCCCTATGGGCCAATAAGCTATTGTCGTGGTGTGGCGTCCGTCGTCCGGAACTTTTTTTATCTTTTTTTTTTTTGGCCTGATGAATTTTCATGTAAATTTGCAATAACATACTACTAGACCGTATCTCCTGACGTTTTTCTCGGATTTTTGATTGAATCATTTTTGTTCGTTTTGTGGGCCTTTGAAATTTTGGCACCAATGTTAAAGATAGGACTGAGAAATTTAAAAAAAATTATTTCTCAAAAACTGCGTGATAAATTTTTTTCTAAATCAGGCAATCAACTTACCTTGGTACCATGAATGTACTGTGCGAGCGCCATTTTGATTGAATCGACGGAAATGGGTCTGGTGGGGGCGCTGTACTTTAACATGGGGTCTTATGGAGAATGGACCAAATCGCCTGGAAGCTAAATGGTTGCAGATCGAGATTAAGTTTATATTACTGACATACAGGAAGTAATATATGACCTATATTTTGGCTGTGCTAAAATTGACCTCAGATGACCTTGAAAGGTCAAACTTGAGGTCAAGCAAGATGTTATAATTTTCTAAGGTTTCTAGGCTTGAAAATATTGAAGATTGGGAACATATGTGCATTGAACACTTATAGGAAGTCACGTATGAACTCTCATTTGGTGGCCTTTAACTTGACCTTCGGCAACCTTCGAAGGTCAAACTTCACATAGTGAAATTTCAATGACTTCTATCACCAAAACTGTTACAGATGGAGCTTAGGTTTGTATTGCGGGCATATAGGAAGTCATGTATGAAGTTTCATTCGGTGACTTTGAACTTGACCTTCAGTGACCTTGAATGCCCAAACTTCACAGTGAAATTTCAATGACTTCTATCACCAAAACTATTACAGATAGAACTTAGGTTTGTTTTGGAGACGTATAGGAAGTCATGTATGAACTTTGATTTGGTGACCTTCATATTGACCCTCGAAGGTCTAACTTGACCTAGAGAAAATTCAATGACTTCTGTCACTGAAAAGGTCACGGATGGAGCCCAGGTTTGTGTTACTGACATAGGAAATCACATATGAACTTTCATTTGGTGACATTCAGCTTGACTGTTGATGACATTTGAAGGTCAAACTTGACATAATACAATTACAATGACTTGTCTTGCCAAAATGGTCACAGATGGAGTCTAGGTTTGTATTAGAGACATAAAGGAGGTCATATATGAACTTTCATTTGGTGACCTTCGTATTGACCTTCAAAGGTCAAATGTGACCTAGTGAAAATTCAGTGACTTGTATCACTAAAACGGTCACAGATGGAGCCTAGGTTTGTGTAACTGACATCTAGGAAGTCACATATGAACTTTCATTTGGTGACATTCAACTTGACTGTCAGTGACCTTTGAGGGTCAAACTCGACAGTGAAATTACAATGACTTGTATCACCAAAATGGTCACAGATTGAGCCAAGGTTTGTATAGAGACATTTAGAAAGTCGTATATGAAGTCCATTTGCTGACCACAACTTGACATTCTGTGAACTTTAAAGCTCACAATTGACATATTGAATACATATTGACATAATGACTTGTATCACCAAAACTGCTTCAGAGCTTAGGATTGTATTACAGAAGGTTTCATAAATGTATGTGAACTTTTACTGAGTGACCTTGACATTGATTTTCATTGATTCAAATGTCAAACTTCACATGAAATTTTCATAACTTGTATCATCGCTGTAAGACTGCTTGCCGGTAAGCTACAGGACCCTTGGTCCTATTTTTGGTTGTAGGCAATGAATGGGTGACAACGGTGCTAAGTCAGTTGAGGGGAGGTTAGACCACTTTTTTTTTTCCTTTTTTTTTCCTGTTTGTTTTATTTTATTTAATCACGGGATAAAATGCCCTCGATCAGCCAAGAAGGCTGTTTTTCAGAGAGGCCGTGAATACAATATACAATTACAAAAACAAAAAACAACAACTAGCAACAAGCTAGCATGCAGTTCGGGCTACTCAAAATGTGGCGACATTCTATCACTAGACCATCTGTTAGCTGGCCGATACAATTCAGGTATGTATGTATGAAGGTCGGAGATGTTTGGTCTTCCCTGGATGGTAGGTACCCGCAACTCTTGTGATCCAGTTTTGACGCTCCAAGTCTTTGGCTGCCAGTTATACAGCACGGGCAGCACATCTCTCGACAGACACTTCTGGAAGTTGTTCAGATTTGGAGTTGGTTTAGCAGAGTAAGAATACATTGAGGCTAATGTTTCCCATTTAGTTAACATTTAAGGTAAATTTTTTCTGCTGTTTCTCTACCCCTTTTAGGAGGAAGGAATGCAGGAAATATGAGGTTCGAGCTGTAATGTTATCTGTGTACACACAGCTTATGACTGAATTCTTATTGTAAGCATTGTGGTCTTAGCCCAGATTCCGGCCTGCCTTGTCCGAGACACACTGTCTCCCTGCCTTTCCCCAGAATCTCAAGGGGGTGTAATGGGGAGGGGGCGATCACTCAGCCCCTCTCTCGACTCAGGAGCCCCCCCTTTCCCTTCCCCACCATCGCCTGGCGTTGGTTTGAGTTTGGGGTTATGTCAGTATGACAGGCTAATTGCTGAGGAAAGAAGAACGCTGGCACAGAACCGGCGGGTTCTGGCTCGGCTCTCTGTCCCGCATTCGATACGGTCTCTCGGGCCTCTCGTCTCCGAACCCGGCATCCCAGCATGCCCTGCCACTGCGGCTTATCCTCAGTTACGCCATTCCCTCACGCGGTCTGTGGGGCCTCTTCTGGGAAGCCATCTT
Organism: Gymnothorax javanicus; assembly: GCA_029692085.1. Lineage (NCBI taxonomy): Eukaryota > Metazoa > Chordata > Actinopteri > Anguilliformes > Muraenidae > Gymnothorax > Gymnothorax javanicus. The sequence continues at coordinate 28,521,749 of CM056208.1, read as the reverse complement.
AGCCGAGGTGGTGTTTCACAATACTAATATGAAACTCGCTGAAGAACAACTGATGCTTTTGAGGGCAACTCAAACCGATTTTTTTGAGAAATTGTATATCCTTTTTGTTTCTTTTCAATGTTCTGTATAGAGTTCAGTTGAAAGGGAATAAAAAGCAGTCAGTCCTCAGCAGGAGTTAAGGTTTAAATTTTCTTGGTCCTGATTCAGAAAGTCGATGAGCTGCGGACCTTTATTGTGTTATAACCTTTATTGCCCTTCCCTCCCAAAAAAAAAGTTCTAAAATGGACCCTGCGATTCCACAGGGGAACCCTATTTGTTCAAGTGTTCATAATCAGGCAAGATAGTACAGCCTCTACACTATGAGATACTATGCCGTTATTGGAACAATGCAATTTTTGTGGAGCACAAATTAAGAGCGGAGAAGGAACTAAGCTGTCCCTAAGGTGCATTTACACAGGCAGCACAATGTGGTGCACATCTACGGTATCCCACACTTCCAGCTGTGGAAACGCTAAGTGTCCTGTCGGCCTGGGAGCTGTACAGTTAAATACCTTCTCCTCTTTCCCTTCATCTTTTGCGTCTACCTGTGGGATTTACGAGATCCTTTCACAGACGTAGAGGTTAGGGCTGCTCACCTTAACAATTCAAAACAAAAACATAAGAATGCTGATAAGTGAAAATGAAGACAAGCTTGGAAATGGTTGTGAAAGTGATATTCTGCAGCTGGTTCATGTTCTCAGAACAATTTGTTGAACAAACCAACAACCCGTTTGGTCTGTTATGCCTGGTCCATCCCCTGTGTCGGAGATGTCTGTCCACATGAAAAGCCGTCACTCCCAAATATATGGAGTGCACAGCTTATGCTGCAGAACACAGCCAATATGGGTAAGGTGTATATTATGTTCTAGCCCTACTTCCAGATGTTCCAGTGTTATGGACAATGTTTCTGAGGTTTCATCCGATGGAAATAACTGAACCATGTAAAAAGTATTGAAGCCTTGAAACGTGAGGGGAGAGCTGTAGATGTACTTATAGAAGGTCAAATGATTCTCAATGTTTATGACCCCAGTTGTTGAATCTTTTATTTATTGAAATTCAGCTTGTTACCTCTGGTGCATCCCTTCATGATCGAGCACACACTGCCATTAGAATGATTCAGTTAGTCTTTCCATTATGTTGAGGTAGCAGCAATGCTGTTGTTTGACAAGTGTAAAAATGGCTAAAGTGCAAGGCATTGCTGCAATGTTCTGTGCCACCTGGCTAAGAACTTCGGTGCTACTATGTAGGAACCTCTGACTAGCTAGCAGTGAGCTTTTTTAGCTTACCGTGATGTGGCGTCCATCGTCCACTATCTGTCGTCTGGAACATTTTTGGCGCACCGGCCCTATGGGCTGATAAGCTATTGTCGTGGTGTGGCGTCCGTCGTCCGGAACATTTTTTATCATTATTTTGGCTTGATAAATTTTCGTGTAAATTTGCAATAACATACTACTAGACCATATCTCCAGTCGTTTTTCACGGATTTTTGATTAAATCATTTTTGTCCTTTTTATGGGCCCTTGAAATTTTGGCTCCAATGTTAAAGACAGGACTGAGGAAATTTTTTAAAATTATTTCTCAAAAACTGCGCGATAATTTTTTTTCTAAATCAGGCAATCAACTTACCTTGGTACCATCAATGTACAATGAAATTTCAATGATTTATATCAGCAAAAATCGTTACAGATTGAGTGTAGGTTTCTATTGGAGAAGTATAGGAAGTCATGTATGAACTTTCATTTGGTGACCTTCGTATTGACCTTCGAAGGTCTAACTTGACCTAGAGAAAATTCAATGACTTCTATCACTGAAAAGGTCACAGATGGAGCTTAGGTTTGTGTTACTGACATAGGAAGTCACATATGAACTTTCATTTGGTGACATTCAGCTTGACTGTTGATGACATTTGAAGGTCAAACTTGACATAATACAATTACAATGACTTGTCTTGCCAAAACGGTCACAGATGGAGTCTAGGTTTGTATTACAGACATATAGGAAGTCATATGTGAACTTTCATTTGGTGACCTTCGTATTGACCTTCGAAGTCCACAGTGAAATTACAATGACTTGTATCACCAAAATGGTCACAGATTGAGCGAAGGTTTGTATAGAGACATTTAGAAAGCCATAGTAAGTCCATTTGCTGACCACAACTTGACATTCTGTGACCTTTAAAGTTCACAATTGACATATTGAATACATATTGACATATTTTAATGACTTGTATCACCAAAACTGCTTCAGAGCTTAGGATTGTATTACAGAAGGTCTTATAAATGTATGTGAACTTTTATTTAGTGACCTTGACATTGATTTTCATTGATTCAAATGTGAAACTTCACATGAAATTTTCCTAACTTGTATCATCGCTGTAAGACTGCTTGCCGGTAAGCTACAGGACCCTTGGTCCTATTTTTTATCTTTTCTTTTTTTTTTTTGGCCTGATGAATTTTTGTGTAAATTTGCCATAACATACTACTAGACCATATCTCCAGTTATTTTTCTCAGATTTTTGATTGAACAATTTTTGTCCGTTTTATGGGCCCTTGAAATTTTGGCCCCAATGTTAAAGATAGGACTGAGAAATTTAAAAAAATTATTTCTCAAAAACTGCGCAATAAATTTTTTTTCTAAATCAGGCAATCAACAATCCTTGGTACCGTCAATGTACTGTGCGAGCGCCATTTTGATTGAATCGATGGAAGTGGGTCTAGTAGGGGCGCTGTACTTCAATATTGGGTCTTATGGAGAATGGGCAAAATCGCCTGTGGAACATAAATGGCTGCAGATAGAGATTAAGTATTTATTACCAACATATAGGAAGTCATATATAACCTATTTTTTGGATGTGTTAAAGTTGACCTCAGATGACCTTGAAAGGTCAAACTTGAGGTCAAGCAAAATGTTACAATTTTTCTAAGGCTTCTAGGCATGAAAATATTGAAGATTAGGAACATATGTGTATTGAACACTTAAGGGAAGTCATATATGAACTTTCATTTGGTGGCCTTGAACTTGACCTTCAGTGACCTTCAACGGTCAAACTTCACATAGTGAAATTTCAATGACTTCTATCTCCAAAACTATTACAGATAGAGCTGAGGCTTGTATTGTTAGCATATAGGCAGTCATGCATGAAGTTTCATTTGGTGACCTTGAACTTGACCTTCAGTAACCCGCAGAGGCCAAACTTTAAGGTGAAATTTCAATGACTTTTGTCAGCAAAATTGTTACGGATAGAGCGTTTGTATTGGGGACGTATAGGAAGTCATATATGAACTATCATTTGGTGACCTTCATATTGACCTTCGAAGGTTAAACTTGACCTTGTGAAAATTCAATGACTTGTGTCACTATGAAGGTCACAGATGGAGCCTAAGTTTGTTTCACAGACTTAAAGGAAGTCACACAAACTTTCATTTGGTGATATTCAACTTAATTGTTGGTGACCTTTGAAGGTCAAACTTGACATAATACAATCACAATGACTTGTATTGCCAAAACGGTCGCAGATGGAGCCTAGATTTGTATGAGAGACATATAGTAAGTCATATATGAACTTTCATTCGGTGACTTTCGTATTGACCTTCGAAGGTCAAATGTGACCTAGTGAAAATTCAATGACTTCTATCACTAAAATGGTCAGTTTGAGCCTAGGTTTGTGTTACAGACATCTAGGAAGTCACATATGAACTTTCATTTTGTGACGCTCAACTGGACTGTCAGTGACCTTTGAGGGTCAAACTTGACAGTGAAATTACAATGACTTGTATCACCAAAATGTTCACAGATTGAGCCAAGCTTTGTATGAAGACATTTAGAAATTCATGTATGAAGTCCATTTGCTGACCTTGACTTGACTCTCTGTGACCTTTAAAGTTCACAATTGACTTATTGAATTTTCAATCATCACCAAAACTGCTTCAGAGCTTAGGATTGTATTACAAGGGGTCTTATAAATGTATGTTAACTTTCATTTAGTGACCTTGACATTGACCTTCAATGATTTGAACGTCAAACTTCACACAAAATTTTCATAACTTGTATCATCAATATAAGATTGTTTGCTGGTAAGCTACAGGACCCTTGGTCCTATTTTTTCTCGAAACTCATCCTGCAATACCCTGCAAAAACAAATGTCAGAAAACAGAGGCTATGATGTAAGTACAATAGCAGTCTTTTAGCAGCTCTCGGATCTCCTCATTTCCTGTTAGCAAACGACGTCACGTCCTTTGATTCGTTTTTCTATTTTGTTTTAATCTCATTGTTGTGGTGATTTTCTACTTCAAAGACTAGCACTGCAGTTTGAGTGGTTGTGAGCACTAGTGTCCCCTATCTTGTGTGTCCTGTGTGTGTGAGCGTTGGCGTCGCGGGTGGACCTCTCCCCTCCCCTCCAGGACCCGGCGGAAACTTTGGGACCACAGGAAGTGCTGGGCTCCTTTGTTAGCGAGGCCCACAGATTAAGCGTATCACACCCTAAATACAGCCTTTTCTCCTGGGGATTAGCGCTGGGGACATGGGGTGCCCTCGCTTACAGCCGCCTGTCAGAGAAATTCATCTACCATCACTCTGTAGCCTCCCCCCATTTCATCCCCTCAACGTTCTGCAAAACAACGATCATCATCATTGGTTACTGAGGACAGCGGTTGTTTTGAAATAGGGGGGAAAACAGCTGTTTAAAGTAAGCAAATCTTCTATAAGATGGTGGTTTCATCATGTGGCAAATTTCTGAAGTCCATATGGATTGCGTGTGAAAGATACCAACTGGGTGAACTAATGCAGCTCAAACATGTTTCAGAAACATTATTCTCATTTGTTTCTGCTCCTGTGTCCTATTATACTGGGACTGGACGGAGTGTTCCAGCTTGCACAAATGATAGCGTATACTTGTTTCGTCAGGGTAGAGTGGTCAACACTAATTTCCTTCTCAATCCCGCCTTTTCTGTCCCTCTCTCTCTCACACGGGGGCCTATGTTGTCCCCTCCAGGGGCAGCGGTGGAGTAGTGCTGATGAGATTTGGCCTGAAAGGAGAGGTGAAGTGGTTTTGGCCTCGTGGTTGAAGAGGGTCCTCTGTTCTTACAGAGGGAGCTGCTTTGAAACACTATTATGGACCAATCACCGGCCCACAGCAGTCTGGACCTCGCACCAGCTACTCTCCCAAGTGCCCTCTTCTCCGGCCCTCCCTATTCTCTTCCTCTTCCTCGCTCTACTGTCGCTTTTGTTCGCAAAACGCACTTAATCGCCGTCGAGGTTCGGTGTGGAGGTGAGTTTTCTCCCTCCTGTTTTCCCTTCCCTCGTCTTTTCACTCTCTCCCCCTCTCTCTTGCCCTCTCTCCCCCTCTCTCATTCTTTCCTTCTCTCTCTCTTTCAGTCTCTCTCCCTTTCAATGCTTCTGTTGTTATTAACGAAACGAGTACTTGGCATCACCACGGCAACCTGCTGAGACTGAGGGGGACTTGGCCTCCAGTTTGTGGCATAATGACAGAAAATATCTATAATTACAATTATGAAAACACTGATATTTATGACCTGTGCTGGTTATACGGCTCCAGTGGGGATAGTTACTTTTTTCGCTGCACGCTAAGCCATTCAAGTTGCGTTTTTGTTTCTCATTCTTTAAATGCATTTTGTTTTGAAAGAGCCTGTAGTGTTTTTTATGGCTTCTGCGATGCAATTTTCAAGCTCAAAATTGCTGTATTTTATTGAACCCAAACCATGTAGGCACTGGAAAGAAATTGATGCCAGAATGTAACAGCCTTCATAAACATGAACTTAATATGCCTTGTTTCTCAGTTTTCAATTACCTGCACTGCTTGGTTATATATAATTTAAAACAATCTTTGGCTTTGCTGAAGGACTTAGCATTTTTATATAATAGAATTTTACTATTTTCATTGGATCTTGACCTCTAAAATAATTATGGAACAACATTTTTAGTTTAACATATGTTTACAATAGATATATCTGATTATATTCATGAACTATTTTAATTGCATAGTAATAAACATTCTGACATCTGTGTCTGAATGTGTGAGCGAATGTTGCACAGTCAAGTTCTCATTCTGAGTCTCGCTCATAGAAGACTGCAGATTTTACTTACGTTCCTGATTTGCTACGCATTTCTGAAATGTCAAAAACGTCTCAAATCCTGCACACATCAGAACTCTCTAAGCCCCATGTTTATCGGGCCAATAACTGCGGGATAAGTTGTTTTGTAACGAGAGAGGAAAGCGAATGTATAGCATGTGCGCATGTGACCGCGTGTTTGTGCATGACTGTGCGTGCAGTTAGTGCGCTCGCCTTTCTCTGTGCTTGTGACCAGCCTGCTAACTGGCTCGGCTCCCTCTCCATTATAATTATAAGAGCGACTTCAGCCAAAGCTGTGCTGGCAGCTTATTTGCGTTAACATGTAGCATTAGCCCAGGCCCTGCTGGAAGGGCTGTCTCCCCCATAGTGTGCCAGGGAGCGAGGCCGCGGAGAGGGGCTTCTTTCTCAGCGCCCGTCCCTATTCCGCAGTCACTGACCCACTGACTTCTGCCTCATCATGGGCTAACTGTGGAAGTACTAGTCCTTTGAAAGGTTCATAATCTCAAATATTTGATCAGAATATTAACATTTTTGCATTCTAATCCTTATGTAATAGATCTGGTTATTGAAAGCGTGTTGTCATCTGACTTGGATTTTGGCAAAAAAAAAAAAAAAATCGGTCACCTTAGCTATCAGAGTTGAGCCATGTCCCTGGAGGATAAGATTTTGCTTAATGTGTGGTTTCAGTCCCATTAGCCACACTCTCTTGTGTAGGAAGGGACGGACAGAGTCCCATCACCCCCATGGTGATATATAATTATGGGTCCTGGCCTCCTTTGACCGGATATCACGCAGAGATCATGATTTATTTTACTTGGAGGTTTTCATACGGACAGTTGGTTCTAGTTTCCTCTGTGGATTCTTGGCTTGGGTATTAGGTATGGGAGCCTAGCCGCGGAACGCTTTTCATTAAACCGATGATTAAACCGATGAAAGCTTTCTCCATTTCCTAAAAAAACAGGTGACAAACTCAGTTCTTTAGAGAGTTTGCCCTTCCTCCATCTTCCCCTGACATTTGATGGAGTAAAGGGGCCAATGATGTACTGCGGTGAGCCTGTACTCTCGCTGAAAATAATGTTTGCCATCTTACCTGACCAGCTAACCATAATTTTAAGGGTCATTTTGACAACTTAGACAAGTTTACCAGTTTACATGTCCTCACAGGGTTTTTGAGGGGGATTTTTGGGAGGTGTTTTCAAGGTTCCTGGACTGAAACGGACCCTTCCGGTACCAGAATCCTTCAGGTTCTGGGCCCTGCGGTGTTCTCAGGTTTATGCTGACATGCGGCTCAGTGGTGGATCTGGAGCAGAGGATTGTGGGATGCCCTTTACACTGCCTTGATCTGGAGTAACACAGTAACCACTGCACTTGGTTAGGAACCAGATTGCGAAACAGCATGCGATTGATGACAGATCACTGGCAGTGGTGTGTGAATCATTTTGAAAGGTGTGATCGGAGAGCAGATGAGCTTTACACTCAATATGCATTATCCTACAGCTGTTATTCATAAAAATGTAAGCACGGAGCAAGATTTTAATGGACACCACTGCAGGCATACATTTTATTTTCCTCATTTGCAGCTTACGTCGTGAGTACACTCTTCAGTAAGAGATGGTGGGTTCAAATACTAATACTACTAATACTACTGCCCGCAACTGTTTTGTATCGGAAGTAGTACTGGTACTTGAGCAAGACATTTGTCACATTTTCGTTGCGTTCATGTCTGCAAAAAGTGGGAGTTATGCTTGGCCTGGATGGAGGCATACCTTTTGCCAAATGGGTTTCAGGTATGCCAGGCTAAATGGACAGTGTCTGTGCAAATGGCAGCCATGTAGATTCAGTGAGCCTCCGTTCTCTGGGCTCAGTGTGTGCAGCCTAGGAGCCTGACCGCAAGGCCCATTAATCACTGCAGATATGGGCTCTGAACACGTCAGAAGTCATCCTCTCTCCCATAGCCCTTTCCAAAACCACTTTAAAATATATAGATCCGCTCTAAATCCAATTTCCCCCCCCTCCACAACAGCAATGCTGAACTGGCTCGCGCTCGTTTTGGATCGGAGCAGACCGGTGGCTTTGGAACAAAGAGCCCAGCTTGTGTGGGAGTCAGACCACGAGACTTCATGTCCTTAAAAAAACAAGAAAGGGAGATGTTTTCGTGAGCAGAGTGGCTTGAGCGCTGCTCGAAGTTTGTGACTCACTGTCATGTCTGCATATGGAGGTCCTCTTAAGGGGGCCACTGTCAGTGCTTCTGGGTCGCATGCTCTTGTATGAGCTTTGGCAGTTGTATATTGGTGGTAAGTTTGAACAGAATGCATAGCTAGTTTATTTGTAATACCAGTAAATTACATTTCAATTTGATTACGAAACACTTCCTATCTACCTGTAGACATGTTGAGAGTGTGCAGTTCATAAGTTTTAGGAAAATCTGTATTAAAATGAGAAACAAAATCTGTTTCCAAATGAATGTTACTATATAAATTACGTTTAATTATAATACGCTTAGTATATCTAAAAATACATTTAGGAATTAATAAATTCATCTTGCACTGGTTTGACAAAGTTGCTTTTGGCAGGGCTAGGGCTAATGTTGCATGCTAATGCTAAAACAGGAAATTGAAAGATGAAGGGCTTTTAAAAACTGGGGTCTGATCAAATCTCTGAGTTGGATACTTCAGCTGGTTGGTGTGAGAGCTGACTGACTTCAGGCCAGCTGCAGTTTTCACTGGGCCGAAGGAGGCTGCATGCACGCAACTGAGAGGAGATTTAAGGCATGTTAGGCTGATGTCAATGACACCAGCTTTGATCAGGCAAGAAGAAATATGAGAACACATGATGAAATCTGAAGCACAATTCAACAACGTTTGCAATCATGCCTACGACTCGCCCAGATTTGACATCAAAGGGGCATGAAAATGTATTTGATGGTTTCACACAAATCAATTGGAGCTTCGAGGAATTCGACGTCTAGTGCGCTGAACGGTGATTTGAGCAGGTTTGTGTGTGGGCACTACCGTGGAGAATTTTAGTTGGCAAGTGAGACGCAGAAATATTCCTGATCCTCGGACTGGTGTAGAGAAACACCACAAATCCTCGTCCTGGCCTAAATCCTTGCTGAGTGTGCGAAAACAGAGCAGGGGGGAGAAAGGAGCCTGCAGTGGCCTGCCATCCAAATTAAACGCAGATTCTGTACAATGTGACCAAAAGAAATGAAAAATTGAGAGAAATAAACATGGAAAGGGTTGGCAGGACTGCTTGTTTCGCTTGGCGTACGAGCATCCAAAACGGTTGAAGCCTGGTAATTACACAGGAATTCGGGGAAAAGCCTGAACCCCACTTTAAGAGGGTCTGGCTAATTTAAAGGCCATTTTAATTCACTTACAAGCCTTAAAAGAACCGCTGTGGGGAGAAGAGGAAAGCTTGAGGGTTTCGGTTAATGCTGCGAGATTTAGCCCATCCAAGTCTTAAGTGTACTACTTAAACAGGGACCAAATGTTCTTTTAATGTTTAGTTAATGTTTTTGTAATGTTTACAAGGTGTGTGCAACTGTGCCAAGGCAGAAAATTGAGAGCACAAACAAACCCGAATGGCCTCCGAGGGTGTTATTGTATTTTGAAACAGGCTGGCAAGATCTTACAGTTGAAAAAGAGGGTCCTGTTCTGCATCTTGTTGTCTGGGACTCTGAGCTAACGTACGGCGAAACTTGAATGAGCGTTAGCTTTCATGGAGCCGAATAATCGCGCCTTGCTCCCGAAAAAACCTGTGACTCACCGTTTCTCGCTCACGTCTTCGTGTTTCCGTCAGGATTTCGGCTTGTTGAAATGCTCAGTACTTCCTGATTTATTTCAGCAGTATTAACTAGACCTGAGGGGAGGCCTCGGTGGTCTGGACCACGGTGTAGACCATGGAGCATAGCGCTTGGACAGATTCCCAAGTTTCCAGCCAGCCACATACGTTTGAATTCATACTGATGCTCCACAGTGAACGTCCCATTGCCACTCACATGTCTGTTGCCTGTCGATACAACACAAATGCCCATAACTAAAATAGTGAGGAAAACAAATGAGTTAACTTCAGTCAAGTTGTGTGCAATATAATGACTGAAAACGAGTGGTAGCCAGAATGATCAGTCCAGATCTGTATCAGTGGGGTTTACGATGACTGCTACACTAACAGAAGGTATGTGTGCTTATTGGAAGCTGTGTGAAGAGACTAAACATAGTCCAGAGCGGATAGTCTGGTTTACGTTTTTGGGAGTTGTTTATTATCCAAAAGGCACTTTGGTCTGATTCAATGTCACTCAATCACCTCTTAAGCCCTTTGGGATCCCTCACATGCAGTCTCTTACCTTAACATTTTTGTGTAGATGCTACAATCGGTACAGGAACACAAACAAAGGAGAAAAACACTCACTTAGACTTTTGAAATATCACTTTAAAAAACCTGTGCTTTGAAGGTATTACAGGTGGGACATTATGTCAAGGCAGTCTGTCATCCCACAGCAGATTTTTTCATTTGTGTAGAGCACAACATGATGTCAAAACAATTCAAAATCATTGCCTCGGATTAGAATCGAAAATTTGGCCCCTACCACCACAAAGTCTCCCCTTGCTCTTACAAGGGTCTGTGTGTGACTGACATCTCTGCTTGCCCCAAAAAGCTCCAGCCCTGACTGGTGACAGGGGGTCCGCCAGAGAACGTCACGCATGGCTGACCCCCACACACCCCCAACTGCCCCATTATCTGTCCCCCTTTTACCCTCACGACTCTGCCCAACCCCAAAATTACCCCGTGTCTTAACAGTAGACTGAGAGGTTGAGCAAAAGGGCATGAGAGTTGGAGGGTAAAAAAGACATCTGAAAAGATTAGGGTTGAAAAGAGATGCACGTGTGTGTGTGTGTGTGTGTGTGTGTGTGTGTGTGTGTGTGTGTGGAGAGGTGTGTGCTGCTCATCCCTCCTCTTTGAGTCGCCACCTCCGACACCCACCTTGGTCAGGCTCTCCACTCGAATGCCACCGGTGCTGTCTGGAGGACCATAATGGCATAAACTGAAACGTCAAATGTGTTTCTCTTTTATTTACACTTACAATCTGCATCCGTATCGCTGTTTTATTTTGAAAAAAATTGCTATTAATTTGAGATAATTTGACTCATTTCAGGATTAGCCAATGGAGTAAGACGGCTAAAACTGTCAAGCAAAAAGTAACGTAGGGTGAGCTAATCTTTCCTACTGCAAAGAAAGAACTACGATTTTAAGCTTATCACAGAAATGAAACTTTTGAGACGGGCTTTTTTTTGGCGTCTACACTTAGGCCCAGTGTCGTTTCTGATTGATACTGACTACAGTCCTCTACATATTTCCGCATTTGACAGAACAGTAGAAACAGAGGGAGAGGGATAGATGAAGTGTTGTGTGTGTGTGTGTGCGTGTGTATATGAGACACCCTCAGATGGGCAGTAGACAGGGTGGGCTTGTGGGCGCAGTGCCCGCCCCTGTCCGCAGCACTGACGGGCTGTCATCTCCGTACGGGAGAGGGGACGGGGACGGCAGGTTCGGAGGGACGGGTATCTCAGGCTGTGGGAACCAGCAGCCCGGGCCAGCGAGGGGCTTCATGGTGTCATTTCAGGCCTTTATGTGTTTATCAAACTGCTGACCTCACAGACAGGAAGCAAGCCGGCATCTGAATACAGAGATCAAGTCTTTGTGATTCAGGGATGGTGGGGTGGGGTGAGGGGTTGGGGGGGGGGTGTCTGTCTCGCCTATTTCCAAACACCCACCACCCCACCTCAGCACTCACCCCCATTTCCATCTCACACTGCTTCTCCCCATTCATAACCAGATTAGACTGGTGTGACACAAAGACAGATACATAGAGTTAGATGAAGAGCTGGAGATGAAGTAAGTCTGGCATAGGACTGAGGTAAAGATAGAATAGTGGGAAAGAGGCAAAAGAAATGTCTGCGAAGAGAGTGCAAAGATGGAAAAACCTGCGTGTGCAAAGCTTGGAAGAACGTATTTGCCGAATCGCATAGTTACGATGACGTAGATGAAGAGGGAATGTGTAAATAACAGGCCTGGAGATAACTTGAATACCTGTCTCCCTCAGGTGTGCACTGCACTCAAAAAAATGACCTGTCACCAGCTTCAGCCGCTCTCCACTTCCTTCCCTATCTCTCTCGCATTAATAAACCGCTTGACAACAGCGGCTTTGACAGGAGACGGCAGACGATATTTATCCTTCGCTGTGAGTCATTACTTTTAGTGAGAAATGACTTGTTTCCAGTGCAGCTGCTCTCCTCCCAGGCTCTGGACACCGAAGTCCCATTTATCTGCGCTGCTGAATGTGTGAGAGAGAGTGGACGTGTTTGGTTTTTCACCTGGAGAATAGTTTCAGTGTGTACACTGTAACCCATGCCATGGCGCCAAGGCCTTTCATGTTGGGGGTTTTGTAATTGAACAATAGATTAGTGTAATTATTGATTGCTCAGTGTAATCATCTACAATACTTTCAAAAGTGGGATTCTGACTGAATATCCCTCATTTTCATAAGAGCAGTTTTTACTCGACATTGAATACTGACTGATGGAGAAACCTTTGAGTGTGTTTGTATTGTGTGTGTGTGTGTTTGTAGACTTTTTTTAAATACATTCTGCGTTAAGAAAGGCTTAAGGCAACAAAACTGTGAATTCATATTTATTAGCGATAATAATTCATGTGGAAAAAATAATATTACTATTACAGCATGCTATTTTTCATATGGGAATAGAAGTGCAGAGTAAACTTCATTCTCAGAGCGCATGAAGAGGTCTTTGGTGTGTGTGTGTGTGTGTGTGTGTGTGTGCGTGTGTGTGTGTGTGTGTGTTTGCTCCGTGCTCTGGCTAGCTCCTGCAGCCCTGCTCGGTAGCTGAAGCGATCGCATCTGTTACAGGAGGAGTACAGTCTCAGGAGTGAGGACCATCTGTAGAATGAGGCGTAATGAGAGGTGTGGGTCTCCCATTAGGGACAATGGAGGGGGAGGAGTCTGCAGAATGACAGACATAGGCTGGGGCCAGTATGTGGGGAGAGGAACACAGAAAGGGGAGGAGCCTTTGATTTTAGGGACAGAGAGAGAGGGGAGGGTTCTGACATTAGGAGGAGAGCAGAGGGGAGGGGTCTGGTGTTATGGTCAGAAAGGAGATTGAGGACTTGGGTATGAGAGACATGGACATAAGCGTGTGGGTATACGACCAAAACTGTCCCTGGAGCTCAACCATCCCATTGGTTTTACTACATCCCTAACAAAGCACACCTCATTCAACAGTTAGATCTACTTAATGGAAGATATTCAGGAGCATGGTTGGTTAACACTAGAAATACACCAATCAGCCACAACATTGAAACCACCTCCCTAATAATGTATTGGTCAGGGGGCCCAAAGCTGCCATGCTGCCAAAACAGCTCGGTTAAACTGGCGTCCAGTTGAATTTCAGGACTCAGGTTTTCCCAGCAGAACATTTCTCTAAACATCACACTCCCTCCACCAGCTTGTATTCTTCCCACAGTGCATCCTGGTGCCATCTCTTCTCCAGGTAAATGGTGTACTTGTACCCAGCCAGTGCACGTGATGTAAAAGAAAAGACGACTTGCTGGACCAGGCGACCGTTTTGAATTGTTCCGAAGTCCAGTTCCAATGCTCAAGTACCCATTAGAGGCACTTTTGGTGGTGGACTTGGGTTTGTGGGCTCTCCAACAGGTCTGCATCTACAAATTGCTCCACGCATCAGAACGCAATGCACTGTGTGTTGTGACACATTATTCACGGCAGTGTCTTTAAAATTCTCTGTGCCACAGGTGCCCTTTTGCTGACTTTGACTAGATGGGAATGCCCTTGTTACCCTCGTGTATGGATGAGCCTTAGGTGCCCAGCACTCTCTTGCCAGTTCATTCATGGTTTGTCTTCCCTTTCACCATTGTTGGCTGGTACCCACCACTGTTGACTGTTTGCACTCAAGAAGCCTTGTCTTTTCGGCAATTCTCTGACCCTCTCATCTGGCCCTAGTCAAAGTCACTCTGGTTCTATTTCTTTTACATCCAAAATATCAACTACAAGAACTGACTCTTCACTAACCATCTTGCTTGCAGACCTTGACATTTGCCATCGTTTGAAGACAATCAACTTTATTTGATTCATGTGTGAGTGGTTGTAATATTTTGATTTATAAAAGTCGTTTGTTCCAGTTTGCTCAATAAGTGAGGACTCCGGTCGCAGTGTATGACTTGTTTTTAGGACGGAGAAAATCTGGAGCCTCTGCCTCGAGGGCCACATGCGCTCTTATCTGCATACTTTACTGGCGGATAGCTGTCTTCAGCCCGAGCAGTCGGGCCAAACTGTCCTCCTACATTAGGCCGTTATTTATGAGCTGTGTTTAAATGATTAACTGAAGAATTATTTAATGTTAGTTCATATGCTCGGCATATGGCCATTCTGCTGAATTCGTGGAATATTAAATGCAGTGAAATGACAAAATTTATCTATGTTGCAAGGTGAAAATGGGGTAAGTCTAGATGTGTCACAATTCAAGCCAATTAAAGAGTTAAGCGGCATATATTGACATCTTGAAGAACAGGCCAGTTGAAGCGTTATTATATTGAACTTTCAGTGGAGTGCATATGAAGCTGTATATCTTGTTTGACTTGTCCTTGGGACATTCTCCCTGAGCTGGAATATACAGTACTGTGAGTGCATTATTCATTGGACAGTGACATTTGACGGATCTGTACTCTAACAGTTTTAATTCGAAGGGATAAAATGAGTTTCAAGTGCTGGCTGTTAGCTTTAAGTTGAATGTTGAGGGTGTTTTCATCCATATAGAATCCATATCGAATGATCAAATCCATATTCGTCCATATCGAAACCACATCAAATGATCCGTTCAGATATCAGATCCTTTTGTTCTTAGTAATCATATTTTAACATTTGGTTGCGTATCCTTTGCATGTAATGATGGATTGAAGTCCGTGACATATACATCATAAATGATGGCAATCATCCCTGGTGATGCTCTGCAAGGCCTGTATTGCTGTCATCTTCAGTTCCTGCTTGTTTCTGAGAGTTTCTGCCTTCAGTCTCCTCTTCAGCATGTAAAATGCTCATTCAGTTTGTTCACTTGATTCAGATCCAGTTTTTGATTCTGCCAACAGAACCAAAATATATTTTTAAAAATGTGCAACTGTCCAAAAATTATGGTGCTCACTGTAGCTATTCTGTTTGCACCTATCATACAGGATGGTAAATATTCCAGATATGTTTTACAGTAACAATTTATTTCTGTAACTTTTGTTGTAAACTACCATATTGTGGCAGTAAAACACCTAGGGAATATAGCCTAGCCTGTTCAGAGTGCAGTCAGCCTGTACTGCTAACATTTCACAATAAGGGTACACTAACTAACATCAGATAATGCAGTAATAAGCATTCATTATCAGTTAATTAATAGTTAATGCACCAGGCACTGAAAAGGCGCAGTATGTTATCATAATTAACGTTTTACTAACGCTCTTTTTGACCCTTATTGTGAAGTTGAAAACATCTCTTAAGTCACACCTCAAACTATTAAACTACTCAACGAATAAATTAATACCCCCGTTAACATGACCGCCATTCATCAATGATTACTCGACTCATTAGTAAACTGTTAATGAACTGTTAGTCAATGCTTTTTAGTGTACAATGTTGGTTATTGTAAAGTGTTACCAGTATTTTGACAGTGACAAATTTCTGGCTTTTTAGCTCTAGCAGATTAGACTAAAATCAAAACTAAAATATGAGGTCACAGTATAGACTGTCACCTGTAATTTGTTTTTATTTAGATCCATATTACATGAACCGTGTAGGAACGTTCACCTTATTTTTAGAATCACCATCAAAATGGTTTCAAACGGCTTTACAGCTACTTGCGCATTCTGCGAGTTTGTGTTCGCTGAACTCTGATCTTACTTGACATCCGTGATAAATGCATAGCTAGCCAACAGAATAAAAAGCATGGAATTTGTCGAGGACACGTTTGAAATATTTGTTCATTTTAATGTTTACCAGAAAACCGGGCCCCTGTGATTACATGCCAGCGCTTGTTCTCTGTGGCCTTATTAGTGTTCTGTGCATTAGCGAGTGTGCTTTGACTCTCTGTGCTTGTGTTTGCACAGTGACCTCTCGTTCATGCAGGAGTTCTTCGCTCTTTTGTTTTCTGGCTGTGATGTTTGTGCACCCCCACCAGGAAGTATCAGTGGACCCCGGAGACGTAATGTAGAGCTCGCTACCTCCTTTCACTTTTTCAATTATTTTTCTTAAAGCTGAGCTCGGCCTAAAGCTTGCTGTAGATTTACAGTGGCTTCATCTCCGGGAGGGGGCCAGGACGAATCGGCAGCTGGAGGGCCTCTCTCTCTGGACAAACCAGTGAAAACAACATGCAGGAAAGAAGAGAGAAAAAGAGAGAGTGGAGAGGAAATATACGTCTGGGACGCTGTATGTGCTAAAGAGGAGGAATTCTCTCTCTTTATTTCCGGTCCTGTTTTTTTTTCCTCATTTTTACTGTTAAATCCTGCGGAAAATTGGACGACGTGGCGAAACAGAGGTGGATGTTTTTGCTCCGAGAGGAGTGCGGATGGGGCGCATTCCAGGGAAAGCTGATTAAATCCCCTCATTGATTGTATGGGAAGCACTCTGACCCCGGGAATACATTAACAGATTAGGGACGGCGATCCAGGCATCGCTGTGGCACTGCTGAGTGTAACTGACACGTAGCACCAATATCAACAGGGATTTTTGAAGGGGCACTTCAGAAGTTAATTTGTCTCATCAAGTAATAGTATGTAACTGCACTGGAAAGACCACAACATAATTCAGTTTCAGCAAGTATTTTAGACTTCCACTAAAATGTAATCTTATTTCTATTAATTAAAAAAAGCTACAACAACTAAACAGCCAGCAAACTGAGAAGAATTACTTGCGTAATTTGGTAAATAGGATGAGAATTTACAGGTAGTGCATAGTAAATTCAAAAAATCTTGTTTTCTAATGCAGGGTGGAAAAAAATATGATTTCTCAAAATTGTAATGAAGCAGTGAAGACAGACATTTTAACTGCATAAATGTGTGTGTCGCAAGTGCCTCTGTGCTGAACTTGCAGTAGGTTACTGATAATGAATGATTATGCTGACCTTTTTGAAAATCCATATGGAATTGATTATTTTGAAATCTGCAATGTCAAGAAGTGGTCACTGTATTTTTTGTGGTCAGGGCAGCGCAAGAACCTCACAGTTTGTCATTGTGGAGACAGATTGCGCCAGCCGCCCTGTGTCCATCAGATATAAATCCTCAGCTGATGAGTGTTGTAATACTGAATAGCCTGGCACCCGGAAATGGTCAGAAAGTGTGTTTCTGCAAAGCAAAAGTGACGTCACAAAATATTTGCTTTTACTAGTGCTTTTGTCTTAAAATAGTATTTATTATATCACGCTTAAAAAATTTGTAATAATGTATGATAAAATTTCCCTTGTTTTAAATTATTGTTAGCTTATTGAATGTAATTATCTCACTGGTCTATCTGATATTATTTCCTGAGTAAACTCATAATTCTGTCAATATTCAAGCAAAAAAGTTATAAAAATAGGATATGAAGTTCAAATATAAAACCAATATGCTTATTTAGTTTTAATTTTTTGAAATCTTCATTGAATTCTCAGAGTATCTGAATTGAGCAGTGGCATTTTTTTCTAATTAAACCCGATAGTGAAAAGCCCTGTAATCTTTGAGGTACCTAGAGGACTCCATGTTAGCTTCGCTGTGTGGTAACAGGGTGGCCGGGGGCTGTCTTTGGATCAGTGTGAGGGGGAGCGAGTTGGGTCTTATCTTTTGTAGTTTGACAGGACTCCCTCGAAGCCGTTCTGTTGATAATGGGGTGCTGAGTGAATTTTTGGGTGCTCTATTGTGGTCAGCACTGAGGGAGCGATCGATTAAGGCCATACAATTTGATGTTTGTCGCTTGGCCAGGTTTGTAGGAGTGTGTGTATGTGTGTTTCTGTGTGTGTATGTGTGTACACACGCAAGCACGCTGGGGATTTATTTTCAGATTCTCAGCCATCTCTCGAGAGACCATAGACCACAGCGAGTCACTGCTCATTGGTTCCCTCTCTAACACCCTTCTAATGCTAATTTGCCTGGTTTTAGCTCCTCACAAATTCAGACATCTGAGCTTTCTGTCTACAAAGCCCTCGGGGGAAATGCGAGGGAAATTTTCGGCAAATGTATTTGTGGAATAAGGTGTGGTGGGGCGAGGCAGTGAACCACGCTTGTTATTTGACCACAGAGAAATTAAACCTCAGTTTGTCTAAAATATGAATAGGTTAAGAGTGAAAAAGAATATGAGTTCTTCAGGGGCTGGTAAACGCTTAGAACAAAATTGTTTGGAAGAGAGAGTTGATTGCACATTAGTCTCATATTTCCCCAAAAGTTTTTTTTTTTTTTTTTAGTTGAAAATGCACCGTAATTAAATGTCAAATGATATTAGAGAGACACAAATATTGAGTTACGGTTTTTCAAATTCATACCACAGCTGTTACTCGCATTAGTGTTATCATCAGCAAAAACTGTGGTATGTTCCATGGAAAATAATGCGTTCGCAGTATCTCGTTGGAAAGGGATGGTGCCCCGGGTGAGGACTGGGGGGGGTGGGCCAGGAGACAGAGGGTGGGGACAGTCGGCCTGGCTACGGGCTACAGGGCGCATCAGGAACCTTTGACCTCCCCTCGGACGAGACACATGGTTCTCATATACCTAACAGACTGGGACACTGCAGGGAATCCTCGCCCACTGGCCAGCCAACCTGGCAACCCTGGCATCCAGATGAAGGACATATGCTGGTATATATGTAAGGGGGCACTGGATATACCCAATTATAATGCATTGAATTTCATATATATTCATTATACGTGAATTCACTTTTCCTTGGCGAAACACAGAGCATTGATTCAAACCTGACGAAACCTCCAGGCCAAGAATCGAAGCCAACCTCACTCCTCTTCTGCTCTCTTCCCAGTCCTACATGCTTACACCACGCGGTTTATTTTATACTTGGGGGAGGAAAAGATCTTCTTTATGTTACTGCAGTTATATTAGACCCAGACCCGCTATATTAGAACATGCCAGGGTAGAGCTCCGTGCCGACAAGAACACAAACCATGTGATTTGGATGGATGCGTATTTCCGTTTGCGGGTCCAGGAGTGTGGAATGTGTCTGAGTGAGGGGAATTTTGCATGAAAAAGGGCACAGAGCCGTCATCGCGTGATTTCAGTACGTGCTGAGAAATCGCATTACTGCTTTCTTCCATGCAGGCAAAAAACGCCCTTCGGCCCTCTGTGTAAGGAGATATCCTACACTGCCCCATACTTTTCTCTGAGGTGCCTGATTTATAAAATAAATAGCGGCACTTATTGTTTACTTTACTAATGGATTTATCTCCGTTGGATTGAGAAAATAAACACATGGGGACTATTTGCTTTTCAAGTAACTCTCTCTCTCTCTCTCTCTCTCTCTCTCTGGCCCCTCAGTGCGCAATTTGCTTCCTTTTAATTTCAAAGAAAAACAGCAGAGTGAAGCGACGCGTGGGGGGGACGCATCTTCACGCTCTTTGATCAACTTGTTTCACAGCTTTCGCTGCCTTCTTTTCTTCTTCACTTTCTTTCTCTTGTTCCCTCCTACGTTCTACACTTCTGCTTCAAATATGCTTCCCTGGCAGGGGCACAGACAGCATTCTTCATTTAACTTCACTAGGATTTAGCCAACACTGTCACTTAGAATGACTTACAAGGCTAGTTAGCTTAAAGATCCATATAGCATATCACTGAAAGGTTACATTTTGTCACAAAACTATCCACTTGTGGTAAAATTCTCAGTTCTGATGTGTCAAACTGCAGTAATCAAATCATGATAAAGAATACATTTCAGCTCAGCCTCTATAACACAAGTAATACTCAAGGGAATTCTCTCTTTCTCTCAGTCCTCCTCTGTCTGAGAAAGAACTGTACTGGCACATTCAGATGGACTAAAATTTATAAAGTCATATCCAATTTGTGTCAGGTTTCGATAAGTTCACCTTTTGTCCACCTCATGCTGAAACAATATGAGCAACAGAGTTCATGAGGATTTGCCAAAGAATTTGGAAGATTCACCACCACTGAAAGGCCTGTGCCATCAGGGATATCAAATGGGATGAGATCTGACTGTATTTATTGATATTAACAGACTGACACCGGGGTTTGGAAGAGCTCCTTGCTTGCATAAGCAAGTTAAACATGGCCTTGTGACTTTTCTGCTGATTTAGTTGATTTACTACATATTTTATATAAATTTCATAGGGGCTGGCGGTTTAATAATATCACTTTCAGGTTTCCTGTCATACAGTACAGTAAAGTTAGAACAATGTGCTGAGTGAAGGACTGCAGGTTCAAGCAATTTCAACTGTATTTATTTTCCTGGCCTGGGCTACTGGAGCTCTTAGGACTGGAGTCTTATTTATCATTTCTACAGAGAGACTTGATGCGGCACACTGCAGCACTAATGATTTGTTGAATTAGGCCCATTCTGAGTCATGCTTAAAGTGCACCATTTACTGCCTCAGTCATAGTGACGTGTGATTGTGGTTTGTGTCACATTTCTTTAAAAATTCGTACACTTTGCACTATATTGAATCCTACTTCAGTCTCTCTCAGTGCTGTGTTGGGATTGAGTAGGGCTGTGATATTAGGAAGCAGGTATTTGTAGATGGAAAGGTGCTGAAAAGCAGACATCTGCTGTTCCAAGCGTGTGGGATGAGTAAAGGAATCGGTTTATCCTTTCAACCTGCATAGATTCATAGATTCTAGCTACTGTTACTGTTACTGTACAGCTACTGTCCAGTTACCAGCTACTGCATGTTAGTTTGCGTGCCGCCGTGCTAATTAAAAATGCTCCTGGTTAACTTATAATGCAGTAATTCCGATCGGTATGCTTGTGTTACTTCGGTAAGCATCAATGTGCCAGTTTCATCATAACGTTGCCCGATTGTAGCCACTACAGTTGAAGCTAACCGGAGGGGTGCTGTATGTGTCCGCAAAGTTGGGCTGAAAAAGCTGCAGATAGACCAGACGTAGGTTTTGCAGAGCTTGGGATACCTTTTTGGGTTTGTTTCGCTTCACTTATCCATGACCGGGATCAGCCGGATACTTCACAAATATCTGGGTTAGCTATCTGATTCTACCGTGAAAGCAATCGCGAAACGCAGAAGCTCTAACCTGTCTGGTATAACAAATGATTTCTCTGCACAACCGTGACATAATTTCATACCCCTTTAGAAATTGTTGTGGCTAATAAAAAGCCGAAAAAGGCGGAGATTAAATAGGAAATTCTTTCCTGTAGAAGTGATCATTCGCTAGCTCCACATAAGCAACTTGTCCACGCTAACGGAACTTACGGTCTGTAAAACCTGTATTATGTTCATAACATAACCGAGCTCTCTCTAGCTGTCGCGTACTATCCATAACGCTGCTTTCACATCGGACGCAAAACTAATTTTTCGAGGGACAGATTACATTCAAAGTCAATGCAAAGACAATGCATTGACTTTGAATGTAATCTGTCACGCGAAAAATTCGTTTAGTGTCCGGTGTGAAAGCGGCTTATTGCGCCCACTTTCCGTGAGCAAACGTTGGTCATTCCGACGCAATAAGTAAACCATTACCACAGGCAATTTCCAAAAAGGCTGTTTAGCTTGGAGCTTTCGCCCCTACGTCATATACCAGGGCAGAAGCTGTTCATTACTCCACGCTAACGACACACCACAGCTATGCACACGAACCAGCAGGTCCTTATAATACACACCTAAGCAGTCCATAAGTTGTTGGTCCACTTTTTGCTGCTCTTCACTGTCCATGTTTCCCTCTAAACTCAGACCCACCGGATTTCGATGGTCTCTGGTCTACACTTGGGTATGTCGACCCGTTCTACAAATGTGTCTGCATGGGGTGGATTCTAGCTTTCCGTCAATCTTAGCTATTGAGTAGAAACACCGGTGTACTCACCATAGTAGCCGTAGGTAGATAGCAAATTCGAACTTGAGCTGCCAGACTTTCGCACTGCGTCCTCCACTTTCGCCGTTGCGTTTATTAGAACAAGTTCATTTCATTAGATCTATACACATGTACTGTGTTTGATTGCGGAATTTGCCTGTCGATTCCTTCTCAGATGGCAGACGCGTCTCAGTTTCACGCTGGGGAGGCGGACCCGGAAAACTGCGTTCTGCTGCCTCGTCCCGCCTAGATCCGCCCTCCACAGAGCTGGCCAGTCAGAAGAAAGTGGGCACACGGGGAGTGGGGCCCACAGCGGAAGATCCACCCCAACGAGGTGTTTCAGGCAGAGACTACAATGGACTACAAATGGGGTTTTTTGAGGATGGCAGTATGAGCTAAATAAGGACCCCGTTTTAGACTTTGAACGATCAGGGACCAAAATAGGTCCCCTTTAAAGTTAAAAAATATATACATTTTGTATTTCAATATTATACATGTGGGAATTGACCATCCATCCTGTCTCCAACTACTTTCCATTGACACCATAAGGAATGAGCTAAAATAAAATCTTGCAAGCACATATGCATACATTGGTCTACACCTATTAATTGGTAGAGAAAAAAAATGTAATAAAAACAACTCTTTCAAGGGTCCACACCCTTCACTGTTTAAAACCCTCACAGAGTTTTCACTGATGGCCACTTTTTTCTTTGGCAGATGTGGCAATGACCCGGTTAGTCTGTTAAGTGGGAAGAATAATCATAAATCGTGATTGGACAGCTCAACAGGTGTTTGGCCTGGAGCTGACGAAGCAGTGCTGAGTGTGTTTGTGTGCGTATGTGTGCGTGTGCAGGTGTGCCTGTGCATAACTGAATTAACGTGGTCTGAAAAAAAGCCATCTTGTGTGTTAGCACATCACTGTGTCTCTGAGTGATTATGTCAATAAATCAGCGGGTACATATTTGTATGTCTGAACCTACGCTTCACTCATTTCAAGCATTGACTGAGTGTGGCTTTATGAAAGAAGAAGATGTATATTTCCCATTAAGACATTTAGAGTGAAGAATGAAGATCCTTGACAAACTTTATCTTGCAAAACAATTCCTAGAACCTTTTTCTTTGTTTTTAGGCACTCACCCACAGGCTGCCGGGATTGGCTCCAGCTACCCTAACCGAACCCTGACTGGAAATAAGTGTTAGATAATATGTGGATGGATGGATGTAACTATCCTGGTAAACTCCAATGAAAATGTCCACAGAAAGCAGAACTTCCTCCATGTCCATAATGGAAGTTCATGCGAACATCCTGAGTTTTCTTCACTATAATATAATATATATATATATATATATATATATGTCCTCACACCACCACATTCAGGACACATCCAGTTCCATTCAATTGCCTTTGCTTATGTACAGTCCAGCTCAGTGTCCAACCAACAAATCAAGTTCATATGTCCAAATGCAAACTGCCATCATTTTTACTGTCAACAGAATCCAAACTTGTGCGGGTAAAATCATTAATCTCAAATGAATATTTGTAATAATCAATGTTACCATGGTATTATGCTCTAGAACTAATATTTTCCTAGAATAGTGACTGCTCTGTGTTTCACTCTCTCTTAGGGCCATGACAGATGTTACTATAGCGACTCCATGGTGATTGATGGGATGTTTTTCCTCGACAGCTCTTCACCGCTGAATTAAATGAAAGCGTGAGGCACTTAGTGTGATTCATTTGTTAGGATGGTGTCATTTTTTAATGGAATATGATTCATATGCTGAAATCACCATGCCTGCTGTTTACATCACGTTGCATGGGGAAAACATAAGAACAGACGAGCAGACATATATTTCTCTGAACAGGTACAAGACATTACTCGTAGGCAAACAATTGAAAATGATGTTAATTTCTCTTATTGGTTGTCTTCAGATAAATGTTTTGCCAGTCTTAATCTCACCATGCGGTGCATGTTGGGACTGTTATTGTTTGAGTTCATTCATTCAGACCTACTCCCCAGACATGTCTGTGTGAGCTTCAGTAAGTGCCGAAAGGTGGCTTTTCAAACCTGTTCTTGTGTAATAAGGTAATTAACCGGCAAGTGTGCCGGGCTGAGGGGAGACCAGACAACTGTGTCACTCTCAGTTATTTCTCTGAAGCTGTGCAGGCTTCAACCTGAAGCAGCGCTCTGGCAATCCCCACCCACAAAAGCTTTTTGTCTCAGGGTTGCAGTATGTAGGAGCCTGTAAACCCCATACTCACACACACACACACACACACACACACACACACACACACATTATACACATATACACACAAGCATACACTCACACACACACACACATTCATAATTATACACACATACACACAAGCATACATTCACACACGCGCACACATACACACAAACACACGTGTACACGAGCACACACACACACACACACACACACATTCATAATTATACACACACAAGCATACACTCTCACACACACACACACACACACACACATTCATAATTACACATGCCTACACACGCACACATATACAAGCAAACACACATGTGTACACACACTCACGCAAACTCACACTCACACACACACACAAACTCTAGATACTCTCATGGTCCTTATCTGTGGCTCTCTTCTGTCTTTCTCTATCCTCCCTTCCTCCCCCTGTCTCTCTCTCTCTCTCTCTCTGCCCACACTCAATGCTTCTGTCTCTGTGCCTTCATCTCCCACCTTTGTCTATCCTTCTCCTTTCTCTTAGAATCAAAGTGAAATTTTCCACTGACCTTTCCACGCCAATTAAAATGTAAATGAATTTTTCCTCTTCGATGTGTCATGCACACTTTGAAGCCTTCTTGGGGGCAGTATAGATGCAGTGAGTTGATGTCCTGATTGTTTATGATGCTTCGACAATAGAACAGCAATCATAATATAAATTCAAATCAGAAGGTGGGTACTGCTCTTAACATGTATTGCTTCCAAATATACCAATTATATTAATGAAAATATTATTTATTTTTCATATATTAGCAGGATAAGCCACTTTTTGAAGGAGCCTTATCTATTATAAAGAATAGAGTGTTATTCCCCCCCGATATACTAGAGATCAACTCAGAGAATTCGTAATGACAATGTCACCGCAGTGATGTCAGACCTCAAGAGGGGTAGTGGAGTGCGGAGTCGTAAATTTTGAGGATTTGCAAATGGCAGATAAGGTGAGGTCAGTCACCATCCATCTGCGATGAGCATGAAGCCGTCTCTTGTGAAGCTCTTCTTCGTTGTCGCTCACCTGGATTTACACTGCCTGGTTTTTGGCTGAAAGCTGAGATTCCTGGACCACTATGCCAAAGTGCTGGCACTCATGGCCGATGTAAACCTCCAGGGTTTGTGCTGCAGGCTGTCTGGCATTCCTGCTCACATTATTACTGACAGGTCAACTCCCACACACTGCGACTGACATATGAGCCCAGTGATGATGACCTTCAGCCCACTAAATCCTGATTCGCTCAGGTTTCTGAGACCAAAAAAATACCACAGAGTCTTCGCTGCCAATTTTTCCTTGCTACTTCTTGTCTGACCCCCTCCCCTGCCCCTCTCTCTCTCTCTCTCTCTCTCTCTCTCTCTCTCTCTGTGGTAGATGTTGTGCAGGGGCAGGTAGAAGTGACACAGTTCAGGGCCAGGAGGATTAAGTTACAGCTCGACCGACGGCTCTGCACAAATTGGGCTTTAAATTTTCGACAGTGGTCAAAACATTTAACCCCTCCTCACCTCTAAAACTTTTAAGAAAGCATGTTCTCTCTCAAATGCTTGTGACATTTAACACACACACACACACACACACACACACACAGACGTGCACTCAAAATCTGAGGTACGCACATAGGTATTGCCACATATTTTTGTAAACAGGAAAAAAAGGAAGAAGCTATCAAAAGTGCAAAGATTTTGAGCTACTCGTGCGGCAACATGAATGCTTGCTCATCCAGAAGTACGCCCAAATATTGATCTGATGGAAACATTTAGTGCAGTAATTGCCTATATTTTCCTGGCTAATTATGTCACCTGATAAATGGTGTTTTTGCCCCTTCCACCAGCCTAATGACCCCAGTCCAGGTGCAAGCTCAATAACGGCCATTTCATAGTTATGCCAGGAAAAAAATTCTTTTTAACTTCTGAAAATATATTTGTTTTTTTTTGATAATGTGTCACATCTTCATGTGACGTGCTTGAAATGCAGCCTCTCTAAAAGTTAATAGCCTGCAAGAATTTAATAGTGTTTAATGAACTATGGGATGAGTGCCCATGTTTTTATAGCACAATTCTCTTAGTCCTCAGAAACTGGTATATTTAGAGAAAGCAATTACTTTCAGCAGATTTTGTGTAACAATAGTTGCATTTAATGGGGATTCACAGAGCATGGGTCTGAGGGTGTGTCAAAAGGCAGCAATGGTTTCTACCGGTGAGGTACCCATTAAGTACATAAACTGTCACCCGTAGCGTAGCCACGGGTCTCATAGTTCATTTGCGCCTTCTTTGTTTATCACAGCTGCTTATCGCTACCCTGAGATCTTTTGATTCGCTCATATTTTATTAATTTGTTCATTGAAGTACACAAATGTACTTCCACTGTGTCTTTATGTCTGAGAATGTATTGGACGAGTGATGGGCTGGATTTGTACTGCTTCTGGACCGATGCCCTGTGTGAGTCATGGCGAAGCATCGTTTATCCATAAAACTGTCTGCGAACCATCGAGAGCCATCATCCATCTTGCCAATTTGGCTCCAAGGCTGGGCCACTGCTTGCTTGTTCACTGTCTGTTGTACTGAACTGCTGCGGCTCCCAAACCTTTTCATTTAAAATGCCATTTTAAAACAGACACCCTTTGGCTGAGGAGCCCATTATCCTCCAGCTAACGCCCAACGACTGCTACTCTACGATGCTTTGGAATTATAACACTCTAATACATGGAACTTCGTCAAATGGATGAGTTCATTATGTATACTACTATTCCATTCAAAACTCTCAAATAGCCAATGCAACATAAATATTTAACATCTGCAGCAGTTGCAACATTACCAAAGATTTGTAAACCAGACATGATTTATTTGAAAGTGTATCATTTGTGAAAGGCATAAACAAAGTATTCTTGAAAGGGAAAATATGTTGTTTCTTTTCTCACATTTTGCTGACCTCAATTTGGGATACCGCTGGAGAGTACTTTGGCTGAAATAAGCAGAGGCCTGTTCTTTGCTTTAATTGACTTTCATTTTATCCTGCCTTTTGAACACTAACAGGTAAGAAAATTGACATGGCCAGAAATTATGGACTTTAATCGATCAACTGCAGACTTGTGAGCGAAGATTTATTGATGGCGGAAGAGAAGGCGGAGGTACTGACGAGGGCGTTAATGAGACTGTGATGATACTGGGACGAGGGGCAGAGTCTTGGTTAGACCAGGAGAGGTCGAAGGTCAGGCAGCAATGTTTAACTACTTTGTGATTTAAGGGGTCATTCCCTTTGCCCTTAAAACACAATAAAGGTGTTGTACTGTGGGTCTGTCTGTTGCTGCTGGAAGACAGACTATGAAACTGAGATTTTGACCCCTCTATATTTTTCTAACCCTAACCTTCATCCAAAACTGCCAGAACTCATACAGTGCAGTCCTTTAGTATTTGGACTGGCACAGTTATAGCTTTTTGAATCTTCACGCGCCAATTTTAAAACATTAAAAATGAGATAACAGTTAGGCGCAATTGGTAGTATTCACCTCCATAGCATGTGAACCAGAAACCTGTGGAAATTGCAGTCCTTGTTATGCAGTGTCACTGTCCAAATGCTTAGAGAGGGGGCCATACATTCAGTAAGACCCAGGCTATGGGGGTTGGTGACCTAGACTAAAAATGGAAACTCCCTAATGCGAAAGCTGCCAGTCTGTTACTCTCCTGCCCAAGCTAGTGATGATGCTTCCCTTTGTTCCGGTAATTGTAGTCGTGTAACAGTAATTGAATTGTAATGTTTAACTCTCAGCTTGCTGCTTATCAGAACGGAACTCCTGTTGACAAGGGCCGCATCAGCACTAATAGCTAACTCCCTCACGCACAGCGGATGCAGGAGCTGCTACTGATTATCGCCATTAACGCGCCGTATGCTTATGAGCAAAACAAGGCCTATTCTCCTGTGTGCGTGCATTTGTGAGAGAGAGGAGAAAAAAAGAGATCATTAAAGACTCTTCGACTCTGACACGGTAAAAGGGAGGGGGCAAGGAATGTCTTTTGCTGAGAATTGAACCATCACTAAACTGAGAAAAGATTCTGCCAGGGCAGGGTTTGAGAGGGAAAAAAAAGTGGGATCGAGAGAGATGCAGTTCCAGTAACAATCGGCGTCGTTTATTAGCACCTTGTGAAAGAAACAAAAGGCTAAAAAGGGGGAAAACTGCTTCTTTTTCCCCCGAGTGATCCGCTGTAGCAGCTGCCGGGGGCTAGCAAGAGAAAAGCTCCATTCAGCCCGAGCTTCTTACGGAGACTGTGTGCACTCCTTCCCTTTCTTCTTCTGTCTTTAAAGAATGGAAGCCGTGGGATTAGCACGAGCAAACTGTGATGTCACTGGTCAGTGGGTGATAGCTGGTCATCTCCTGATCCAGATTTTGTGTAAAGGGCCTGGCGTCCAATGACACTTTCGCAGATGCACCTTTAGAGAGATATTTTTCCCACTGAGCTAAAAGGGAGCGCGAGCAATATCTCAGCAGGAAGGTAGTATCTAATCTGGACCTCAACACTGCAACCCCCTGCCTTTCCCCAAAGAAATAACCTTAACCTAGAAATGAATGAGAGTAAATCCCCCTTCTTTCTCTCTCTCTCTCTCTGGCTGTCTATATCTCTTTTTTCAGCATCTCTTTTTTTTGGATATGATTCAAATGAGAGCTCCAACAATCTCATCCCGCCTTACTTCGCTTGGAATGGCAACACTGCAGGTGTAAATGCTTGCGTTTCTGCCGCATTTTGATGAAAAGACGCAAAAAAACACAAACAGCATTCCAGACATGCAAGTTATCTGAGGTACTTGAAGACATGTGGGTGTAAACAGTTGAGGAATTTCAACTTTTTATCACTGCAAGAACTAAAGGTCTGTCAATCATCTTATCACTTGCAGAGCTATAGGGGGTGGGGGAGGGGACCCCGTATTCGTATTATCCACGACTAACACTGATTGTGGTTAGTTAAAGGGGGTGTAAGGTAGTTGCTTGGTTGATGGTTAGTTCAACTGTGTGATTTAGAAGCCTGTGTGACCATCAGAAATGTCTAAATAACCCTCTCCTTCTTGCTGTAAAGAAGTAGTTTGAATCTCAGAACTCAAAATTTGATCGAAAGTACAATTTACTCTGATAAAAATCCCATTTACTGTCTGGTTATTCATGCAAGGTTGGTAGGAAATGATATCATACGATGTTAATTCATCGAGACATGGAAAAACTATTTTGAAAAACTAAAATCATGGAAAATGTGTTCCCCTTGGTTTAAAGATTCACACACATTACATTTGATCCACCATTATATCGAAATTTTTCCTCTCTATCTTTGATATATTTCAGCTGGCTTGCATTTAATAAACTCTCGGAAAAACTTCAACAACCTGAAATCTAACTTCGAAGGGATGTGGTGGGGGATTGTCGATCATGTGACGCCCTATTCAGAACAGCAGTCGAAGTCGCTGAGGTAATTCTGACTACCAGGTCTCTGGTGCTAATGCACACTTTACCCAACCATGGTATACATCACACATACTTTCATTAAGCTTGACAGCGCAGTAAGCAGAAACTTATGAAATGACTGGAAAGACTGCAGGCTCTCTGGGGGGCTGTGGGGGGTGGATTTCAAAATTTTTGGATTTGTTTGCTTTGAGAGGAGCATTTCATTGTTTCCTTTATGGGCATTTTGACAATGGTGCTATCAACAGCAGCTTACTTTCTGTTTACATTCAATCCATTTGCACTGCTGGTTAAGTATCTTGATCAAGGCTACAAAGACCTTGCTTCATGGTTGCTATCATGATTAAGTAATGATTGTCAACTCCTAAATCTATTGTCAATATACCACCAACTTTTCTCAGTAATACAAAGTAATTTCTTATTGCATTTGTGGAAAATACTGAGTTATAACCAATTACATGTAATGAATTGCAGTAACTTAGCCAAATGAAATTCCCTCGAAATAAAATGCAAGCAGTGCTTTTACAAATTAAAAACACGGGAAGTTACTCATATAAATCAGTTATCTAAGCTCAGTGGACAGGCTCGGTCACACTCTGGTGTTAATTAGCTCACAGCACATTAGCACAACAACAATAGAATTATCTGCCAGTGTGATTAGGCTAATCATGGCTACGCAGTTCGCAGTGACATGAATTGACTTTTCAATAAACTTTCTGGCAACTTATCAGTCCGCTTCTTTACTAATTTTCATTTATTCTGCACTGTATGCAAAAATGTCTTGCCAAGTTATTGTGGCTGCACAACAGTGCAGTATTAAGAAATTAGTTTGCAGTTTTCAGGTATCTGTGTTTTGTTACTGTTTTTTTGAGCGAGGTGTTTAATTGATCTGTCCTCAGCCTCTCTCATAGTCTCCCTCCTTCTCGTTGGATATCAGAATGGATGGAACAGAAAAGCGGAGTGGGAGGAGATGAAGAGGAGAAGAGAGATGGAGGGGATGAAGTGGTGCTAGCAGGAGTGACCGCGACATTTTCTCCTCAAACCTTGAGCTGCTCTGAAAGAGAGAGAGAGCGAGAGGGGGGGGGAGAGAGATAGAACTGGTGGCAGTGAGCACTATGAAATGAAAGGGACAGCGTTTTACCAGGGAGAGTAAAGGAAGAGTTTGGCTGGAGGACTGAGGGTTTGGTGGGTGTTGGGAAGGCGGGGGTCCGGGCTGTGAGAGGCCCTAACTGTCCGTTATTTCCAAAAAAAAAAAAAAAAAAAAATTGAAGGTTGTCCTCCCCGATGTGCTGTCCTGTAGACAGCCACCTTATTTGCTGTGGGGGAAAATATGAGCGGGAGAGAGAGAGAACAAGAAAGGTGGGGGGATGGGGAGGCAAGCAAACCCATTCAAGGCACCTCAGCTTTATAAATAGGGTTATTAGACTCCCCATTCACAGTCAATGGGTGTGTTTTTTAGAAGAGGCTCCAGCTCCCCACTTTGAGTGAAAAAAAGAAAAGCCGTGAACAGATTAGCCATACCCCTCCTCTTCCTCCTCCCTCCATCTCTCACCCTTTTCTGAGTCAATTCCACTGACAACTTGGACTCGGGCAGAGAAGGGGTTCAAGGGGCCCTGTTTCCCTGTTTCGGGAGAATTTTTGGGGGTGCCCTTTGAACTAAACTGTGGAGCCAGAGAGAGACACAGAAAGCAAGAGAGATAGAAAGAGAGAAAGGGAGAGAGAGAGATGGGGGGTGCATAATAAACATTTAATAGATGTGCTGGTTCTGACTGGGAACAGTAGGATTTTATAATATCTCGAAGCATGCTTCAGAATATTGAATCTTTGAGCACTGTACAATATTATTATTTTCAACCATTAAATACACGATTACGCACAGTCAACAATTGCTCATTATTTGAAATCTTTACGTGGGTATGTCATCGTGAATTATGTTGAACTTGTGATTGGATTTGTTGTTATTCCTCCATTTCCCTCAATTTTATAATGAATTATTTTGCGCTGTGCGTCAGTCTAGCAGTTTGGTGTCATACACGGTGATAGCATTTATTTATTTATTTATTTGGTTGAGTGAATCAAAACACTGACACCGACATTTTAAATACTGATTGCATTTTAGGCTATATCGTTTGATTTAATCACATCTGGTTCATTATGATCACGCAGTATGTGTTAGAGTTCTGTTTTTGTCGCGCGCACTTTTTGCAAAACAGGCATTTCCCATACTCGATATAGTCATCACATTGGTCCAGTCCTTTTCAGAACTCATTGATGTCATTGTGCGAAATTCTACGGGTTTTCCTCTGTTTATTAGACACTTTGGCCACTTGGGGGCGTCGTTACTGTTTGTTGCGAGAATGTGCGGCGGAGGAACGATGTGGGGCGAAGCGTTGGGAACCCGCGGTAAACTTTCCCGTCCATACGCAAGTAGTAGTGCGCTCCATAGCCCTGGGTTGAGCAATGAGGGCTCTGAGCCGATAGAGGAAAGCGCACTCTTCCACTCCGTCAAAGCAGAGCGAAGGGTAAAGAGAACGATTTTTGATTGGCGGAGGAGGGAAGAGCCAAAATCTCCGGCCAGGAAACGGCTCAGGTTTCAGGGGGAGTGACACTCCGAGGAGCCCTGGGAGGGGGCTATAGGGAGCGAGTTTGTGGGGACGTAAGGAGAGAAAAAACCTTTGTAAACCTGACAAAGCGTTTGAGATCACAGCAAGTATCCTCAGAGGAGGAGAAGACGTGCAGCCGACGGAGATTCCCAAGTTTAATGGATTCTGATTTTTCGGAGGACGTCGAAGTATCTTAAGGCTACAACCAGTCTTCCCGAAAAGCTGCATTCCTTCTCGTTCAAGATGAAGTTTGCAATACACGGGAAGATTAAAGTGTTTCTGAGTTTTTGTTTTTGAAATAGTCCTTAAAAGTTGCAGGGAGAACATTGGCTGACGTATCTCGTCTTTGGAACTGCGTTCATTTTTGGATTTTACAATATCAGCGTTCACCGAGAAGTTCATGCACGGATTTTGGAATTTCAGCTCAGATTGTGTTTATACTGAGCAGTAGTTTGGCTGATTTTGGGATAGTAAAACAATCGCTGCCTGGCATTTTTGCTGCAGCCCAGAGAAGTCGTCCCGTCGGGAGTACACATTCCTCTCCCTGTTCGGCTCATGCACCCGCTTGCCGTTCCGTGCATGTGGATCGAAACACAACTTTTAATTCCATCGAGGTAACTCGGATTGAAACTTTTCACTAACTTTGGGAACACTTAATGTAGAGCTGACCCGGTTTTACGGTGTTTGCTAACTGACGCAAATGTAGACGGGCTTTTCTTGAAGCGCGCATATAGTCGCTTGCCAATTAGCTGACTAGCTCAGCATCTTTGTATAGCCTATCTGGGACGAATTGTTGCTTTCTACGGTAACTTATTTCTGCACTTTCCGGGATGGTGGCGTTTATTAGAATAGGTCTATTTTGCATTTGATCCGTAGTTTTTTAATTGTTCAGTTCGGCTTCGGACGCAAAAGTATTTACGCGTTCTTGAGCTTTGCAAAGATGCGCAAAGCTCAAGAACACTGTTGATGGCCCCTGTTTTCTCATCTTACTGCTTGGTATTATTTAGTAATGAGATCTATTTATTCTGATAAAATGTTCTCATCATTGGAATTTGTTTTAATTAGGGCCGACAGCATTTCACTCTGTGGTCTGATTTTGATACAGACTGAGTTACTGTTTGTGCAGGCAATTGTGTACAAGATAGAACTTCAGTAAGTTACCTTCACTGCGTCTAGAGCCAGACACTCAATGTTTATTTCTCAGCTAAGCCACGCTGATTTGGGTGAGTTCACGGTTTGTTACCGTTAGCTGGGAAACTACTTTAATCATGGCTTCATTATCTGTATGTGTTCATTAAGGAATTTACTTTTAGTTATTTATTACATATTTAATTTGCTCCGTTGCGTTTATTGTGTCAATTATCAGAGAATGAAGAAGCTTTTTCAGTGTCCAGAGAGGGGCATAAATCTCTTGAGCGCATTGCCTGCGTTTTCATTGTGGAGAAGAAAACTGATTTGAATTTCAATAGGAATGCAATCAGCGCCTGGGAATTGCGCTTAGCAGACCCGATACAAATGCAGATTCCCTTCGGTGTAATGACTTCGGGGACCTATTGAGAAGGGCACTCAGTGTCCTGCTGCTGTTACGAATTGGAAAAAGGGGATATTTTAATACTCAAATGAAATATTTTGCAAAAGGCTATTCTCTGCGTTATCCACCATTACTTAATTGGACCACTGAACAACAACAACAAAAAAAAAAAAGCACGACAAGCGACGCAACGAAAAAAGTTTTTGGTGGGTTTCATTGTTAAATGAAAAATCAGTTACAATACAGTTTGAACACAGAGTAATTTCAACACGAAGTTTTGTGGCTCAAATAGCTTACATGCGTGCAGGCATGTTTCGAATAAGTCCCCATTTATCTTCTAGATTCGTACGTATTTGCTACAGGACCGTGTTAATTAATTGCGCTATAATGTAGTGGGGAACCCATGTGGGCTAAGCTACAAGGTCTTCTTGCAGAAGATAAGAAGTATAGGCTACGTGTGTATCCACAGTGATGTAGTTGAGTGAGTTTGCCCACATGTGGGTTTTATTAGTATTTTTATTTTAATTAGAAGGCCGATTATTATTTGTAGTAAATTTCGTACGTTTTGACGTGGCGGCTTAAGGCTATGGGGACATTCTTCTTTTCTTGACAATTATTGTGTTAAAACAAGATGAATTGAACCCTTTTACTATGAGCAAGAAAATGTAATACATTAAA
Source organism: Gymnothorax javanicus (assembly GCA_029692085.1). NCBI lineage: Eukaryota > Metazoa > Chordata > Actinopteri > Anguilliformes > Muraenidae > Gymnothorax > Gymnothorax javanicus. Next base: position 28,487,023 of record CM056208.1, on the reverse strand, counting down.
AAAAAAAAACTGATTGTCCTCATGCGTCCCCATGTCTCATTGGCTCTATACTAAATGAACCAGAAACCCCCGACACATTTCAAAGTTGCTGTCTACTTGTCAAATTACACGCATTTTAAGGGCAAACCAATCAATGTATAACATCTGGTGCCGAGGGCGCTCACTAAACCATGACCACGGTCGCAATGCTGAGAGGTCACAAAACCACGCTGAAACCACTTAAAGCTATTAAACCGGTTGGATGGCAGATGTGTAACCACCGGGGTCATTTTAAAAAAGAAAATGCTCGAAATTAAGGCTAAAATTGGTGTGGACATGGTGGGGTAGCCTATAGAGACTTCGGTTGAATTGAGGGACAAATTCTGTCGCCAGCTTGTATGTTGAAGACCAAGTTTAGCAGAATATCCAATCATCTGGCCATTTCATCGTTTCGGTGCTTGTTATTAGGGAATTATCTATATGAATCCACAAAGCACTGAATGAATGACTTGTTGTTGATTGATGAAACCGCAAATGAAGAGGCAGGAGTGAACACTGAGGGAACAGGCTTCACTCATAATAGGATATTCCCAGGAAATGCTAATAAAGTCTTTTGGCCGATTTTTGATGAATATTTGTATTGTCTTAATTTTTTGAGTGCTTTATGTTTGATTATATATCAGTGAAAAGATATATTTATATGGATTGTGTTCACTTAGCATGGAACCCCAACCACAACCACCCTAGAAAATATAATGCTAATATTACGAGTACTAAGATTATTATTATTATTATTATTATTATTAATAATAATAACCTTGTTTGTACTCTAAGCATTCGCAGCTTTTACTGCCTCACTCCCAAGGTAACAACAAGCATGGAGGTGTCTTCCATATTCCTTTCTTTAAAATATTCAGCTTTATCTGAAATGCAACTTAGCATTAAATCCCCCTTTGGGAATTGAATTGCTGTGTTCATGTTTTGTGCATTTTAATAAGCTTCTTTTTGGAATTTTTTTTTTCTTATTAGAAGCTGTGCCTTATGGGATTAGTGGCTATAAAGTAATGTGACTGAGGACGTGGTCTATGTCTTAAGATGAATATTGAATATTTTCCCTTTCTTTAATCTAACTAAGGATATTTGAGCAGAAATCAAGAACGCTCAGTCAGTATGCAGCACTATCTGTATAGTGACAGTCAAGAGGACCTCAGTGAATGAGGGTGTGTGAGAGATAGAGAGAGAGAGAGAACTCAGAAGCGCAGTAGTTGCTCTAACCCTGTCAGATAGTTGGTTCACAGTTGTATGATGGGTACTGCGGTACTTCAGCTCTCAGGTATGTCTGTGGTAAGGCTCGTTCTGCAGCATTTCAAAACTCACTCATTTTCTCCTCTGCTGTCTCTCTTCACCTTGTTCTTTCTGCTTCTTTATATGAGGTTTCAGTCTTCCATTTGTTGCTTGGTAGAGAGCCTATCTGTGATACTCATTTCTGAGCTATGAAAAGGCAGGAAAAAACTATAACAGTGAAACTCAAACTTTGGGATGAAAAAATAAAGGCTATTTTATGACTACTGCAGCAGGCGCAAAGTTTTCCTCAGAGAAAGAGTGTGTTTGAGGAAAAGTGAATCAGGGATTGGGAAAGTTGGGTCCAACTGTATTTTAGCGCTGATTGAATGATTTAGATTTCAGCTCTGAAATTGCAAATGAAAGAGAAATGGGCTAAATTTTAAAAAGATTGTTTGTAATTAATATGCATAATTGTTTTTATCTTTTGAAGAAAATGTACTGTTATATTTATGTTTGCATGCTGTATTTGTTGTTATCTGATTGCAGAATATCAAAGTAAGTGCTTTGGGAGTAATGAAATCTTAATTGACCTTTTGTGTGCAGGAATGTGTGTTTTTATGTATGTGTGTGTAAGTACATCTGGGTTATTGTGAGAAATTATTGCATTTTAAAGCCTGTATTTTGGGTTCTAACTTCATTTTTTGTCTTCTCCCCCACCAAATTACTCTTGTCTCCAATCTCTCCCTTCTCACCTCTCTTTCATCTCTCTTCCCTCTCTTTTTCATCCTCTCTTTTTGGTATCTGCTCTCTCTCATCCCTCTCTCACATCTCATCCTCCTCACCTGTGCCCCGCCCACTCTCAGGTCAGGTGACCGGAGGGGGGCCTTCCCGTGAGTGACAGGCCTGACAGCCTGTAGTTCATGGTTGGGCGGAGCTCCTCTGATGGGGTCAGAGTCCAGGGGGTGGCGGAGGAGGGGGGCATGGGGGAACACGGCCTCCAGTAAGGGAATGTCGGTGTGGGCGTGGCTGTTGGGCGTGGTCCTGCTGTCTCTGCTGGGCATCGCCGCGGCACGGCCGCCCGTCACTGCCACCGAGGAAGAGGAGACCACACTGGAGCCGGAAGGTGAGGCAGTGCCCAACTGGAGCAGTGGAGTGAGGAAGCCTGTTCATGGTCGTGCGCGCGCGCGCGTGTGTGTGTTTGTGTGTGAATGTGTACATGTGCGCGCACGTGCATTAGTGAGCGTGTGTGGGAATTGTGGGTGGGCGTAGCTTAACTTTCTAACGTCTCTTGTTTCTCTTCACTTACATCAGCCACAAAACTGCAACAGATCTGTTGATGCAAATAAAACCACCATTTTGGTGATTTCATTGAAAGTGCAGTCAGAGGTGGAAAGCCCAGAGGTCAGAAAGTGAAAGTCCTGATATGAGTTTCTTCCTACCTTGAACTGGGGCCAAATGAAGAGCTATTCCTTCATAAAATCATTGTGACTGAAACAGCATACTGGGTAACACTTTATTTTTACTGGTCATGGCTTTTCCACCTCTAGGCTTGATGTAGGGAAAAGAAATGGGCTGTCAGAACTGTATCACTGACACAATGCAGAGACTTCAGAGTAAAATGTTCAGTGTTTCATCAACTCTGATGGAGTAAACTTAATCCATCTTCATACTCCCGATGGGAGCTGCGCTTATTTGCTTGAATTGATGAACACTTCACATATTACAGCTTGTGCAATCCAACATCAGCTCATGGCCCTGCTACTTGCTACAATTTCTGTTGTATTTGCTGGCATTTCAGGATTGTGCAGTGTTGGTGAGATTAAAAATGTTTACTCAGTGGTTTTCACTGAATGAGGTGAAAATGGTTTGGGAGGAAGGGGTCATATACGAAATATGATTGGTTAACAAGCACGAAGGGACAGTGGGTGGGCAGGTATTTATTCTAGCGCTCAATGAGATGTTTTTTCTCCCAGGTAAAATTTTGTTAGCTTAGCGGTACTTCTTGGCCGCAGCCATAACAGAAGAGTTGATGTGAATGAGAATGTCACATACTTGTTGGGTAAGAGTTTCCACTGAACAGGGCCTCTGTGCTTTTCTAGGAAGCGAGAATGTGTTTCTTCAGCAAAGACTCTTGAATGTGCTGGTGGTGTTGACAGACCGCCCTCTCTCTTTGCTGTTTACTTCTAAGTGGAAAGAGCTTAATTAGTTCATAAATGAGGAGCTGCAGCTTACAGACTGTACTCTGCGTTACAGCTGAGTTTGCATTAGGACGGCTTAACCTCGGACCACGAAGGCGCTAAGTGAGTCAGGATTTTAGGATTTTATTTTGGCCCGTAGGAGGTTTTTTGTGCCAGCACTCTGTGTGTTTGTGTGAGTGCAAATACGTGTGCAGGTGTGTGTGTGTGTGTGTGTGTGTGTGTGTGTTTGACTGCAGGCTGTGGAGCCGGGTTGGCCACACTCTTCGTTTCTGCTGCAGGGGCCCAGAAATCTCTCTTTATCAAAGTCATTGCAGCAGATAAGGAGTTAAATTCCTGGGATTTGTTTCCCAGGCCTTAATCAGAGCTGTTTCTACATGATGTCATGACTCATAGGGCCCTATGCTGTGATATAGAGAAGGGGGGGGGTGTGCAGGTAATGGTCACTCAGGTGTTAAGAGATGATGAGAGATTGTTCTGTGATGTCACAGTGAGGCGGTCCTTTTCCTCTTCAGGGATTTGTTATCCCTTAAAAAGTTTTTTTTTTTCTTTTTTTAAATTCCCTCAGTGCCCACTTTATGGAAAGTTTTTAAGAGGATTTATGCAGGACGCTCTCTTAGTCATAAAACAGGATTAAGGAAGGAAGGAGCTGAGGGGTCATGTGGCTGCGGATTAGGAAGGAGCAGCTAGGGTCATGTGATGAGGGATTATGACGGAGAAACGGGTCATGTGACAGGTAGGCACTTGCCGATCACATGACTGTAAAAGGAGAGCTCCTGTCACCTGTACAGGTAGCGAGGATGTCATGAGAGCTGGGCGGCCTCGTCTGCCATCATTACCCCAGGAATGTGCGGTCATACCAACTCCCCACCCCCACTCGTGCCTTAGGCAGTGTCTGTGGGAGGGGTAACTGCTGCAGTTTCCATATCAGTTATGCAGCCATAGACTCCAAGGGGTGTGAATTCAGTTACCATTGCTGTCTGTAACTTAAGACTCGTCCTGATTATTTTGTTTGTGTTTTCTCCTGTATGTGAGATTGCTGTTTTATACAGTATGTGTATTTTATAATGAAATACTGCACTGAAAGAGATAGCTGTGTACACTTTGGGCTTTAATAATCTCAGGAGTCTTGGCTATTTAAGCATGCAGTGTTTCTAAAGCAAAGTTGAGGCCTGAACTTTTCTTTACTTCCGTTAGGCTTGATAACAGAAAGGGGCCTACACCCCCCCATCTCCTTTTATAATGGCGAAGCTAAACACGGTAATTACTATGCTAATAATGGCAGTGATGACGGCTGTAAACTCCATTCTGGGTCATTCTCCTCCCTCAAAACTAATGGTTCGACTCCCAAGTGTTTAGCAGGAGCTTGCACAGGTATATAACCAGAATTACTAGATTGGTTCTACTTATCAGAAACAATGATGAAGTATGTGTGTCATTTGGGCTGGCTTATTAAGTAGGCTGAGTCAGAATCTGTATTCAGATCCATTGTTTATTGCTATAGCTCAATATAGCACAAGTTTTGTTTGTATGTACACATTGAGGAGCGTTTCTGTGTCACCTAATACATCTTATAAAGAAAATACATCAGAAGGGTACAGAGTTGTGCACATTTTGTGCGCTCTGAGCCTTCATTCTTACAATTGTATTTTTAGTCTTGGCACCTAAAGAATGGTTTTGACTAAACACAACTTAAGTCATTAAACCAGAGCACAACGGTTTAACTCGGGGAGTTCGAAGGGGATTCCATGGAACCCATCCATCGGTCACATGCTTCCACTCCAGGAAGCCAAAGAAGCGGAGGGCAGCTGGCGCTCGTTTGATTGTGTGATCTTGCTGCATCCGCTTCAGGATATTTGTATATTGCCTGTGGTTGCTTCCCAATTTTTGACCTGGTGATCATGAGTTGTGTGATGAGGATTTGTTTGCGTGATGTTTTGGGGTTTTGTAGCTCCTTACCTACTTTCCTGAACCTTAGTTTTCACATAATCTTCCTCCTCCCTCATCTTCCTCACTGGTCACATGCCTCTCTCTTCTTCTCTTTTCCCTCTTCTTCTCTCCCTATTTTCTGTCCCCGCCCCGTGTCTCTGTCTTTGTGCTCTTGTAGTTTTTTTATAATATCTGAAAGCAGGAAAAAGGTTCTGGACCCCGGCATACGAGAGTTCTTTGGTGCTAATATATTGTGGGTAAAAGTTCTTCTCTCTTGCTTGTACGTGAGTGTTTTCATGTATGTCGACACCTGAACACGTGCCCATCAGAGCATGTTGAATGCCGTCAGATCAGGCACGCTGTGGGCAGTTTGATGTCTTTGAAACAGTAATCTAAACTGTTAAACCGTACGCTAGTAAATGCGAGGGCAGCAGCTTGCGCTCGGCTTTTATTGTCTGTTCTTTGTATCAGGCTGTTAGCAGAGCAGAACTCTCCCACTAAACAAACTCCTGTTCCGTGTTTACAGTACGGGCCTGTGGGGCTTTGGCCTGCTGGACAATAAGAAGTGAGTTAAAGTGCGCGCGCGCGTGTGTGTCTGTGGGGAGATATATTGCTGTCTGTTTGACTTGGCCGAAACGCCTGAGAACACTTTGCTCTGCAATCTCACACCTGGCAGATAAAGGCATCATAAAAGACGTTTTGTTGTCATGCGGTTTGGCTCAGATCACGCATTAGCCCAGCGCGTGGACCACAGACCAAATCTAATGAGTGAATCCAGTTTGTGATTTGGAAATCAGACTGTGCAACCAGATGGTTGCAGTTTCAAGTCCATACTGGTGGGTCTGCCGCCAATGCTTTCTTCATCCTGAATAGCTTTTCAAATGATTGAAGGCGCTTCCAAGGCGGCACAGTGGTCCAGTTGGTAGCCCTGCCACCTCACAGCAAGAAGCTCCTGGGTTTGAAGCTGCCCTGGGGCCTTTCTGTCTGGAGTTTGCAAACTCCATTTTCACCGGGTTTTCATCCCATCGTCCAAAGACACGCATGTCACGCAAAAGGGGTACTGCAAATTGCCTGTAGGTATGAGTGAATGGTGCATGCACCCTGTAATGGATTGGTGAGTTGTCCACGGTGCGTCCCTACCTTTCGCTTGCAGTCAGCGGGGATGGGCCTCAGCTCCCCAGCAACGCTGGTGAGGATGAAATGTTATAGATGATGGATGGATGCGGTTCTGGTCTCAGTAAGGGTATGTTTTGGAATGGCTGGGCTGCTACTTAACAGAGGGTTGTGTGTTTAATTCCCTATTGTGTCGCTCCTTTAAGGAAATATCCAGGGTTTATTGGATGTGACACGGTGTGTCTCCACTAGCAACTGTGAAGCCTCACTCTTTAGTTGAGCAGTGTTATGCTGGACAAGGATTCAGGTGCGATGTATCCCCGTGAAACAGTGGGGTAGCTTTCCGCCCCAGGCATCGCTCCAGCTTGTTGTGGATGAGACGCGGATGGGACCCCCCTCCTATTCAGATGGAAAGCAGGCAAACGCAGATGCCCGACCGGGGAAACTTGTCAGGCTGGCAAGGTGCCCCTTAGGTGTCTGCGAAGAGCCCGCTTTTTTCGGGAAGGGGGCTTGCTTTTGTGATGCCAATAAAGGCCTGTGGAATGCAGCCATTTGAATGTAAAAAGGGATGAAGGGATTAGAATGAAAAAGAGGTGAAGGTTAAGGAATGGAGTGTGTGAGGAGGAGACAGGAAAGAGACTGGGGGTGGGGTATTTAGACCGCGGCACCGACTCACATCTCCAGCAGAGAGAGAATGAACGAAAGAGAAAAATTGAGTGGCGGGGGGTACAAGAAATGATAGCTGAAGAAGATTTTCGCATAGCGGAGGCTGGTTCCCTGAGACTCTTCTGTACACCGTAGACAATGTTCAGTGTTCCAGCACTAACCTCAGCTCTGTGAATAGAGTGACAGACAGACAGACGGCTGGGACAGCTGGCTGGCTGAATGAGGTATAGGAGAGACTGATAGTGTGAAAATTGGATTCTCAGTACCGCTTCAGCTTTTCGGGAATGAGAAAACACCAATCACTTGCGCTTAGTGGAGCTGTGAACCGCGGGTGTTTAGGAAGGTGGGGGTGGCGGGGTTATGGCAGCATAGCGGTAGTCGGACGTCTCGCCTGGTCATGTGACGCACTGGCCAATAATGAGCAACAGGCGAGAGATGAGGCTCGTTTCAGACTCCTCACATTGGGCGGGGGGGGGGGGGCGCATCGGGGAGTACGAAGGGGATTCCATAGAACCCATCCAGCGGTCACATGCTTCCACTCCAGGAAGCCAAAGAAGCGGAGGGCAGCTGGCGCTCATTTGATTGTGTGATCTTGCTGCATCCGCTTCAGGATATTTGTATAGCAGGTACTTCGTGGAAACGCGCTGATTCTCATTTTCTTTTGCCAACTTCTTGGTAATTGGCTTAGCAGTTGTGAAACCTTGGGATGGAAACTTAATGTTTCCGCGTGTGTGTGTGAGTGTGGGTTTTAGAACACAGACCAGGTCCACAGGCAGAACATCTCAGCCTTCCTGGATCAGACCCTGTTTTTCTCCTGTGCCAGCAGTAGAAAAGGAGGCTGCGTCTGTCGCTCTGCGGTGCTTTGTAAGGGACTGGGCTCAGTTTTAGCTGTGTTTGGGCCATTGTGTAGGGGAAAGGAGTGATTCTTTTTTGGCTGCCTGTCTGGACGGAGTTGCAGAGGTTCCCATGAATAATCTGGCATCCTTAAGGTGTCAGGGGTCGGGACGGGGTCAGGGGTGGCCTTTTGGGGGAGGTGCGGAGGCAGGGGTGATGAGATGAGAGAGCAAGACATTTGTCACTGCGATCCTTACGATGAGAGACATAGTTTTGGAGGATTTTTTATACTTTAAAAACTTTTCGTTTTTCTTGCTGTTTTTGGCAAATTGCATGTATATTGAGTCAAAAGACACTTTGAATAGTGTGCAAGAGAAAAATATTAGGCTGACATTTTACAGTTTCTTTCTATTATCATTTATTACTGTAAAAGTCTCGAAAATGTGTCCAAAGTTTTAGAAATAAACTAGAAGATAAGAGAGACTGATGAGCTTCACAAAGACCAAATGGCTTTTCCTGTGACAAGCATCCGTCTCTCTCTCCAGCTTTGGCCTTCTCATGTCATAGTGGATGTATTTCCCACTAGACCAGCAGTCTCCTGTTGTCACATCTGCCAATGTGCTCTCATTAGCTTGTCTGTTTAAACAGAGTTTTATGGTGAAGTTCTAACTGCTCTACAATATCAGACAGCTCCCATGCTGTGTTTTCTGATAGAAGCACCTATCAGAGTTTGCAATGTACGATGAGTGAGCTTCCCCCTGAGGCTTTCTTCACAGGATACTGGGAAGCATGTGGTGAACAACTTCTAATAAAAAACCCGTAGCAAAAAACATCCATTTTGCGGAATCCTGTGACAGTTAATAAAAAGAGAAGAATGAAAATCCCATTAATCAATGACAGCACTCTGCCCGAGACCACACATTCAAAGCGAGAAACAAAACCTTAATTATTTCCGGAGTGAGGAAAAAAAGAACAATACCGGAACCCTACCTGTGTGGGGCTTTGTGCCCCGGGGGGGAATGTTTTGAGCTGGCGCGCTAGCCTTGGTCTCTCCTGTTTGAGAGAAATGACTTTCCCTTCCTGCTCAGGGGAACAGGGAGTACACAGTGGGGGCAGAATTCTTTTTTTGGGCGAGGTGTGTTCAAACAGGAAGTGCTTGGAGAGCCTTAGCGTCTCTAATTATTTCTGTCGATCTTCATCCAAAAAGCGCGGGACAAGTCCCAAACACGTTTTTCCTGCCCTGCCCCCATATCATTATTATTTTTTATTGTTGCTTTACACTTTTTCCCTCTGCCTTCAGTAATTCTCGGCCCCTTCTAGAAAAAGAACACACACGCTCCATTTCAGAGTGTAATAAATAAAGGGCTTGAACCCTTGCCAATTTTTTGGTAATAAAGGGTTTACTGTGAGTCACTGCGAGGTCTTCGTTCTGAGCTGACTAGGAGGAACGTGCTGTTAGAGGACTGTGTGTGCACACATGTGTGTAGAAGCACACATGGGTCTAGTGTTAATGGCAGTCTTTTCTTCTGTGGATACGCTAGCTGAGAGGCTCTCTCGTTATCCCCCCAACCTCCTCTCTGTCTGTGATGCCCGTCTCTTCACCTTTTCTTCTCTCACACAGACTGCTTTTCATTCTCTCAGGGAGGAGTGGCGAAAGTGGAAATAAAGGGTTAATTCTGGCCGGCACTGCAAATCTCCTCACTCTTAATTCTGTGCACTTTGCTTTGTTCATAACTGCATGCATGAGAAATGGGGTGTAATTGCTGCTTACCTGTGAGTATAAGTTGAGCTTAATGTGGGTGACTGAAATCGCTACATTGTATATTAATCTGTATTAATCTGTATTTACGGTAATAAGTGATACTGATGGGGCTCAATCCTGTTCTGCCTGCAGTCAGTGCATCCGTGGGGTTTGTGGTGGTTTATTTTCTTAAAACTGCTACTTCTTCTTCCTCTCCCACCCTCCCTCCTCTGTTCTGTGCACCCTGTCACCATTCCTGCTCCTCCTCTTCCTCACCCCGGTCTGCAGAGCCTCCAACAAAATACCAAATCTCTAAGCCCTTGGTGTGCTCGGTGCACCCCGGTGAGCTGGTGAAGCTGGACTGCCCGCTCCTCGAGGCGGGGACCATCACCTGGACGAAAGACGGCTCCTTTCTGGGCCCCAGCAACCGCACGCTGATTGGGCAGGAGTGGCTGCAGATCCGTGACGCCACGGCCAAGGACTCGGGCCTGTACGCATGCACCGCGGTTGGCCCGCAGGGCCCTGAAACGCTGTGCTTCATTGTAAACGTCACAGGTGAGTTGGCGCAAGCCTCCGTGGAAGGCGAGGGCCCGAAGGCAGAGTGGTTGCCCGGGGTGATGGGCCTTTTGACTTAAGGCTGAGGACTTGACCGAGGGCAGAGTTTTTGCGACTGGGGTGGGTAGGAGTTGGATGGAGATTGGGACATTAATGGGTCATGGTTTGTAATTGACCCTGGGCTAGAGACTCAAGAGCATGTAAAATCATGATGTCAACCGATGTTTCCGCCCCTTCGACCATTATTTTATGGCCCATCTCCAGTATCAGACTCCGTACCTGTTTTATATGCCCCTTGGCTGTTCCACTTCTATTGCAATCCCTGAAACGCTATTTCAGATATTAGCACCTGGTTGGCTGGAGCGAGTGGCTTCAAACCAGAGATGGCTGTCCTTGTCCGCTCTCCCCCTGCATTGTTCTCAGTATCAAGGTGGACACTGTAACAGACTTTTGAACTCCATTTCGTGCTCACACACACTACTGAAGTGTTGAGTATGGAATGCTAACCCCGTGTTAGCTGTAATGCTTAGCAGACTTTGCTGTTGAAGAGAGAAGCTTGTAACTCTTTTAATGGGCGCTGATGCATTGTGGTCGTGGGTTGGGGCAAATTCCTGTTGCAGTCGTGTTGATTTTGGAGTTTTCAAACTTACGTAGATTTTGTACGGCAGGACGCTTTCTCGGCCGCCTCTTTGCCTTGTTTGGAATTGTAACGGAACTGTGGCAAGTTGGCATTTGAAATCAGGGAGGCTGCGGTTGTATCATATCTTACCGCTGGATTTGATTGGCTGCGGGATTGAGCATCGTGGCAGGAGACCCGAGCGTTTTGAGCTACACCCTGCGAGCCTCGTGTTTCACCGCCTTGAGCTTCTTCCTGGAGTGGCAGCGCTCCCAGTTTCAGTGCTCCGAGTGTGCTCGTACGATAATGGCAGCCCTCCTCAGTGCCAACACGCCTAGGCTCAGCGCTTTACATTTAATAGCTGGGTGGAGGCTAGCTCTGTTCGCTGCCACCGACTGCTTTATTGCACAAGCAGTCTCTCCTCCATGTTCTGCACAGTACTGCAAAATGTCTCGAAATGCTAGCTGTCCTTCTCATATCACTTATCATACTCCAATAGGATTTTTTTAGGCAGTTTTAGTTCCCAACATGGTGTAAAATCTGTACTGTGCTATATGCAAACTGAAGACTCTCAAGATAGTTTGCTCACACTTGCAGTGCAGTGTTGGAATTCTGAAACGCCATAAAAATGTCTAAGTTCTGAAATGGGGGGATGGGGATTGTAACATTGGCCAGACAGTCCGGCTGGTTCACAGGCAGACCAAAGGGATGTGCAGAGAAATGTACAGATTCAGTGAAAATGTGTTGGGTGGAATGACTGGTGACCTTTTTGTTTTCTATTGACGAGTTATTTGTGTGTGTGTGTGTGTTTGTTTTGCCCAGTGTTTCTAAGAGCAAAACAGTCTCATGAGTAGGTTTACTGGAGTGTTTCTATGTGGAACAGTATATTTTTTTTCACGTGGTTGAACAAGCTTTTTCCTCAGTAATTTAAGAGCCCTTTATAGTACTCTGCTTATACTAAACCTGGGCCCAGAGGTATGTATGTGTGTTTGTGCTCACATATGCATGAACTTTGTTTCTCTTATTTTAAACAAGTTTTTACATTGATACACTTGTTTTAAAAATCAGGTAATTGAAAACTCATTGTGCAAAATGAAAAACTACTTAACATTCCCTTGCTGAACACTTCAGGTAAGAATGTAGCACATCAATGCGAAAAGCTTTGCGCTTGGGCACAGGCTTGTTTTGATTCTCTGTGTGATCAGTGATGTCTGAACTGAGCTGTATGTCAATTGCAGATGCCATCTCATCCGGAGACGATGAGGACGATACGGAACGGTCTGAAGACGTGCCAGCAGACGGGGAACAGATGCGTGAGTACCTGGGCTGGGGTCGGGGAACAGATGCGTGAGTACCTGGGCTGGGGTCAGTGGGGTAGGTCTGATATTGTGCCAGTCACATTCATTAATGGCGATATGCAAAGCATGATGGGAATGGTACTCAATGCCCCTGGGCTTCATGAGAGATACAAAACTTCCTGATGTTTTTTTTTCCCCCTGACTCAGCAGTAGATTTATCCTTTTAATATTGCAATAAATCAAAGAAAAATGATTCTAAAAATTTTCATGGAAAATAAGTGTACAAAAATGTGATTGGAGTGTTCTGAAATGAGCATTCCAAAGTAACAGTTACTGAATTTATTTTATTTATTTTGGTTTTGGTTTGTATATAAATATAAAAACAAGTTGTACGAACCACATTAAAAGTATTTAAATTCACTCACTTTTAGTTTCTAAAAATATTACAAAAACTATACTACCACGGGATTAAAAAGAACGGCCTGTTCAATCGAGTCCTTTCCTTTTGTGTAAAATATATTAGCATAATAAATATTAGGTTTGTGTTTGCATGTGTGTGTGCACGCGTGATGATTTTTGACTGCAGTGTCAGCAGCTTCGGCCTTCTCTGTTATTTTGGCGGGATTTGATTTTAGCGCGGGGTTGGAGGAGCGCTTTGACGGCTGTGGAGACATGGGGTGCTTGTTGCTTGCGAGAGGGGTAGGCTCCTCGTGAGTTAGCGTCTTAGCGCTGGCGAATTCCTGGGATTCTTCGCATGCGCTCAGGTACTGGGCCTGGAGTACACAGTCAGCTGGAATCATCCGTTATTTAGGGTCCGTATGCTGTTTATGTGGGAGCTGACAGAAAACATGCTACGACATTATGATTTGAGAAAAACTGAAGGGGGAGGGGGTGGTGGGGGGAGACATGGTGCTGGGGGTTCTGAGGAAGCGGGGAAGTGTTGGAATTGAGGATGAGCGGTGAAGGTGGGGGTTTAAAATGGAATAGTGTGTTGAAATTCTCCTCAGAAATAGCATTGTGTTGAGGATCTCTCCTCTGCACAGATGGGTTGTAATTGCTGGAAATTCCTTTGGGTAGAGAAGGGGCCTTAAAAAGTTATGATGGTAATAAGCTGTTTGAAAACAAAGCACTATCTTCTCTCTTGGAAATATCCAGTTTCTTGCTGATGTTTTGATAAATCAGGACCTGTATATTCACAAAAGGAAGTAAAAAAGATGGAGTGAGAAGCTTTTAACTTTGCAGCAAGAAGGGCTGTGTGTGTGTGTGTGTGTGTGTGTGAGTTCTTGTGCGTGTGTATGTAGGTTTGTGTGTACATATGTGTAGTAAGGCCCTTAGGGGCTGCGTATCTGCTTGGTCTGGAACATAGTTATATAATTTTCAAACAGAGCGAAAACAATGGAAAAATTCTTCTTTTTTAAAAAAAGCTGCTTTATGGGGAAAAAGTTCTTCAAAAAGTTTATTGGTGGTGATATCCAGCTCTCTTTTAAATATGATGAGCAGGTTTTTGGCTGATCATTGTGTGTTTTGAGTATTCATGCCAAACTATTTGCTTCTCCCCAAATTTTAATGCTTTGGATAAATTCTTCCCAATTTTCTTACTTTTCACTTCTGCCCATGTGCAGATTCTTAACACTTTCTTCGCCAGAGTATTTATCTGTTTGTTGGCAGCCACCAGCTGCATTTTTGATTATATTCATCGATCTATCAGCACCCCCAGAATATTGTTTTATTAAATATGTAGGTAATATTAATATGCAAACAGAAAAACTTCATTCTAGCTTATTCATTCTTTTTTGTAAACTTGAGTGAGCTTGAATGTTGGTCATTTTCATCAGAAAAACCCACATTTTAGACAAAAAGTTAAGGAAAACGTATTGTTGTTGTTTAACATTGGCCTACTGCTTTGTTTTCAAGATATAAATCTCCTTGATATATGTGGGTAACAGCTCATGAAAAAGCTCATGATCGTGGAACTTGCCCAAGAGAGAAAAAAAAAAAAATTTTTTGTCTTTTTCGCGTTTGCAACGTGCACCAGACTGCACTAATCTCTTGTTAGTTTGACATATTTTTGTTAGATCCATTACAGGGGTCATTACCATATTGTCCATGGCAGGGAAAGTGTTAATGTGGAGGAGAAATGTAGCCACCTCGTATGAAGCAGTTTTGGAGGGTCCTCACAAGTGTGTCAAACAGGAATGCGAATGCAGTCGCTGTTTCCACAACTTTGCTAAAAAAAGAGTCTGTGGCAGCATTCTTGTATTTCATTGGTTACCTGTGGGGCATTATGGGTAAAACTTCCCCGTGAGAAGAATAATGGGGTTGAAATGGATAAGCTCTTCCATTGGAGGAAAGGTTCATCCCGTATTGGGATCAGGGCATGTCCCGTTCGAGGATCGGTAGCATGCCTTTTTTTTTCAAAATTGGAAAGAATTATTTTGAGACAGGGGATGTTCTAAACTTTGGATGCTCACGTGCCATCTTATACAATCCTGGCATAAAAAGTTAATATGTACAGTATATGCATGGTGTGTTGCAAAGCGAAAATGACCTTGGTGGGTTATGGATTGGATTCACTGATGACTAAATGGTGGCCTAATTTTGAACAAAAGCGGAGATGAAAATCAGATTATGAGGTTAGTTAAAGGACGAGAGCAATGGAGGCTCATCTTTTTTGAAGGTGGTATCAGTTAGGGGGCGGCTTTGATGTTTGTCTCCTCCAAACAAATCCCCTGGTTTTTTGTGTCCGCCTCCCTGGCTGCAGCTGACCCACCTCAGGTCAAAGTTCAGCTCAGTCAAAGTTTTAAGATTAAACAAAGGGACATGCCTGCCTTTTTCATCTCTGGCTGATCTGGGATGGGGAATGAAGGTAATTGGCGTGATTTTGAGCTCAGAGGAAGCTGTCTGTTTTCTCCCCGATTAGAGGGGGAGCGCTTGTGCTGTCCAGTCATGGCTGTGGGTCAAGATGTCAGATCTGTGTCGCAAAGCAGCCTGGACCAGACATGGTGGGTTCAGATGAAGGGAAAGATAAATGAACAGAGCAGAAGGGATAACAGAAGAAGAGGAGCGGAGGTCAAAGGGGAATGCTGGATGAGTCGGTGTTCGTTTGAGCGACTTTCATGCGTTTCGCTACTCATGTGCTCCACCTCTTTGCTTTACGACGACCGACCGGTGTCTGTATTCATAACTCCCACCTC
This sequence comes from Gymnothorax javanicus, assembly GCA_029692085.1. Lineage (NCBI taxonomy): Eukaryota > Metazoa > Chordata > Actinopteri > Anguilliformes > Muraenidae > Gymnothorax > Gymnothorax javanicus. The sequence continues at coordinate 28,471,619 of CM056208.1, read as the reverse complement.
TCTCTTTCAGTCTTTCCATTTTCACTTCAGTTAACTGACATGACACGCACGCTTTCTCATTACAAATGAATGCTGCACAATGCACTGTCAGAACGTGTATCATTCCAAAAAAAAAAAAAATAATGGGAAATAACATTTTTAAGTGGTTCAGTGGCACCACAGGGTGTATTTTTTTATGGTAATAAGGCACTAACACTCACATCCTCTCTGTCTGGGAGAGAGGGGGAGTTGTTGAAGCGTGAGATGTGAGTGATTGACACTCATGAGAACTCCTCCCCCCATCCCGCCCCATCTGTTAAATCGGTCAGAGGGTCATTCTCACAGGTGTAAAGTTTTTTTTTTTTTTTTTTTTGGGGGGATTTGGGGTGGAAACCTTGTTGGAGAAAGTATGACAGTAAATGACGGGATGGAAGCAGGAAAAGACCATTCCTTTGCAGTTCTTATGCAGTTTTCCTCTGGTCATGCCATTTTGTATTGACAGTATGATAGTTTGTAATGAAATACTCCTTCTTGTTGTCTGTTTCTCTCTATATTACTGTTCTTCCTGTGCTGCTATAAATGGATTATAATGTTAAAACTCTCTGTTTTGGTACTTGGAGTGCATTACGGTAATACGGTACACTGGAATTGGCACTGAAAGGAGAGGTGATGCAAAACTCAAAGAGTCTTAAGCATTTTGTTTTGTTGTCGTACATATGCGCACCATCTCAAATGCTAATGCTTCGTCCTGCTCGTCTCGTCTACTGATGAATTTGAATTGAATTATTTAATTGAATTGCATTACGGCAAGCCGGGCCAATTTGAACCGGTTGAAGTTAATGGAGTTAGATAAGATAGGGGGTCCAGGAGGCCTGACTGGGCAGGAGAGGTGGGGGAGGGCAGGTGGGGCAGTCTGGGTGGTGGGGGAGGGCAGTCTGCAGGGTATTTAAGCCCTGGAGATGGGAGGGACAATTTAAAAAAAAAAAAAAAACAACAATCCTCTCTGTCACCCTTTTTACTATGCAGAAAGTAAGTAAATCTGGTCGATAAACCTGGGTCCTGTTTTCTGTCCAGAGATAAGACAACAAACTCAGAGCAGAAGGTATTTTGCTCATAAAAAAGAAAAAGAAAAAGAAAGCAGAATAAACAACAAACTTACACAGAATTGAATTAAATTGAATCTGACGTGGTGGTCTGGTTACCCTTCTTGGCAGCGATTTTCGAAAGTTCTCTTATAAGAAGCGGGAAAGAATTATTGTGAAGAAACCAAATATGTTTTTGTTTAAGTCTCTCCCCCCTTTTACGGTGAGCACCGGGGTTTGTGCGTAGCGCGCTGTTAACGTGCCGAGGCTCCTTCTGAGTGTGAGTAGTGGTTCTCTTTCGCCTCCTCGGTCATGCCGGCCTCATTCTCCCGTCCTGCCCGGGGGCCCCATTTTCCGTGCGATACTGAAATCTGCACGCGTTTTCCATTTTTAAGATAAAAGAAAATGGCTGAAGTGAGTTCTCCTTTGGGTGCTGTAGTCATACTACTCCCCAAAATTGCCCAACCCTTCTCTGTCACTTTCTCTAATCTGTGGGGGCTTTTCGGCAGTATTTGCTTGGTTTGTGACGTTATTTTTGGAGTGTTACCATGACGATCTGTTTGGGGTGAGCACAGACACACAGACTGTGGTGGTTGGGGTTTGAAAGGGTGAGGGGTAGGTGAATGCGTGGGGTCTGTCTGACAAGGCTTTTGGGACTATTATGCCTATCATTTAGGGTGAACTAGTTAAGATTTAACTCAGTCTAGAAGTTTAAACTTCCATGAAGCTGATGGTGGCCTCAATTATAACCAAGCCCGCAAGAGATAGAATTCACGCCCTAGAAAGGAGAGGGCACAGTTGTGATTAATGAAGCCTTACTTTGCACCTCGCTAACACTTGCTATCCCACCTCTTGCCATGTAGGGGCGCCGTACTGGACGATGCCGGACAAGATGGAGAAGAGGCTGCATGCAGTGCCCGCTGCCAACACTGTGAAGTTCCGGTGTGCCGCAGGGGGGAATCCCCGGCCCAAAATGCGTTGGCTCAAGAACAGCAGACCCTTCCGACAGGAGGAGCGCATGGGCGGCTACAAGGTACCAAATGTTCACCTAGGGACTTATGGGAAATTGAGTATGTTGATGTGACTGTGTGCAACAAGTGAAGTTAAAGCACGAAAAACATTCAGCTTAGAGTTTCGTCCATACGAGCAGATTTCCTAATTAGCATTGTTATTTTTTATTTAACTTTAAGAATTGAACAAAACATTAAAGAAACATCGATTGGTTGAGTATGAATGTAAGTGTAATTGCTGGCGCTCAAAATGTACGCTGCAAATAATACCGTACCCGTAAGATCGCTAACAAACAATGTCATGGTATTTGCAACAACTTTGACACAGACTGGCTGATTGAACTGAATTCTGCTGCTCTCAAGGCATTTCGTTGACATTATATGGGTTCAGGATTGTGTCACGCTTTCCTTTTGTTGCCTTTGGTGGTATTTACTGACTTTGGCAGACTGGGGGCACCCTACTGTGAATTGCTCCCCTGAAAGTTCAGTGGGAGTGGGGAGCTGGAAAATGGGTGGTTGGGAGGGGGGAATATAATGAGGCTCACTCAGCCATGCTAGGCCTTGGAGTGGGCCATGTACCCCACTCTTTCCCAGATCCCCTAGCCCAGCCATTTCCTGATGAAACCACATCATGCAACCACATCATGCAAAAGAATGTGTGTAAGAGATTAATACATGAACTCAAATGTCAAGAAGCAGTTTTAATTAGGAGGGGGAATGAGTCACAGACAGTTAGTAAATATTATATTTGAATTCATCCCCAGATTTCTCAGCATTAGGATGTTTGTGAAGTTGCGTCCAAACCCAAGGAAATTGACTGCCTAGCCGCAGGGCTTCGAGTCAGAATTCACAGTGCGGCTGGGGCATTATGGGAAGGTACATTCAATCCTCTTTCAGCATGCCCCGCTGATGTTTACCACATTGCTGAAACAGTAGCGCTGCTTTAAATGGAATGTAGTGTTCTCATAGGGCTTCCAAGTGTGAGCAGTTAAAGTTTAACATATGACCGGTGTTCCAATGACCGGTACATCGACCCGAGTTGTTCCCCTCTCTACTAAAAAAACGAAACCCTGTGAACTGCGGATGCAGAAAGATGGCTGAAGGTTTGGGTTAGCATGTGGAGACATTCAGAAAGAAATGAACAAAAGTGGGTGAGATCATTGTAAAAATGATTGAATACATTCTCACAAAGTTTGTGTGAATCTCCACTATGTTTTTCCATCAGAGCAAGGTGTGATGTGATTTTTATTGTCTGTTTGGAATATTTGAAAGCATGGATCATGGAAATACGGAACATCTCTATAATATTTTATTCAATGTTGACAGTAAATTTATTCCAAGATCTATTTATCTCGAAGTGCTCAAATTCCTGCTCTGTGATGGTCTGCATTTTGTTTTAGGTCTGGTGATTTTTTTAGGTGAAGGTTCAATACTTCCGCGTTCCGTCTGTGTGCTTTTACATCGACCCCCGAAACTGAAAGCAGCTTTGTCGAAAACAAAGAGGGAGTGCAGTTCTGGTTTTGGGCGGCACTTTATCATTTAGTGAGTTAAACATAAGACCCTGTCAGTGGAAAATGGTCTAGACCAGGAGTGTCCAATCTTATCTACAAAGGACTATTGTGGGTGTTTTACCTTTGTGCTGCAACACCAATTCAACTAATTAACTGACCAGAGGCTTCAATTAAGACTTGGATAAGTAGAATCAGAGGTATTAGTGTTGGTTTGTAACAAAAACCAGCGCCGACACCAGCCCTCTGCGGATAAGATTGGGCACCCCAGGTCTAGACTGATTAAATAAACCAGAGTTAATGGATCTTGGGAACAAATCTTGATAATGTCTCTTGTTAAGTCAGATAAACCTATTAATAATGTAGCATAAAAAAATTTCTCTTTTTTTGACTATACTACCCAGGGTTTTTCCTGCCTCCGAATGAGCTGGTGGTGGTACTCGGTCATAGGCTCCTGCGCACACTCAGAATGTTGTTGAGCGGGCATGGCACTAATATTGCGCAAATTCCGCGTTTTCTTTTTTTTCTTTCGCGCACGCAAATGAGAATGCGATACAGAAAATCGCGTTAGGAGCTGGTGGCGGTAAGAAATTAGGCGGTGGCGGCCGCCACCAAATTCTCTATGCAGGAAGAACCCTGACAACCGCACGCTGCTTGATGGATTCAGGTTCACTGGCCAGTAAGTTTGTTCATTATTATTTTCTCCGAGTGGGCCCGGCCAATAACAGGGCGGAGATGACGAGTGACAGGGTGGGAGTGGCCTGTAACCGAGGTGGGCCTAGGTCGCTCTTCGGTGGTCAAGCCTCACTCCCCTTCTCACTCTCTCCTCTCTGATAGTGCTCATGCCAACACTTCCCCGGGAGTTTATGATGTGAGTTTAATGGGCTGGAGCAATTGCTTGAGCCGAAATTCTCTCATAATTGGTGCATGTATTATACGCACTTAAAGCTCGATATGCGGTATATACTATATGCGTTCATGTAGGGTATTGGATGCATGTGAGAGGAAAAATGATGCAAAAAAGTATATAAATGGCATTGAGATTTCATTGTATTCAGTTGCCTTATTTTAGCCCGCATTGGGTAGCATTGCTCCTCTGCTGAAATGCTTCTTTCTCAAGGTTTATACATGGTAAACCAGTTTATGTACTGTCAGTACAAGCGGTGTGGATTTGGAGTTTGAATCGGGATGGCCTGACCAGGAGTTCTGGGGTGGGGGTTGGAAGATGCGTTTGGAGTCACTCCATACACGCTAGACTTTGTTTACCCTGTAATGTGGGGAAGAGGTTGTGAGGCAAACAAACTTCACAGTGGGATCCACAGTCACCCCTTCCACCCTATTTCATCCATCTTCTCCTCTCTTTTATTCTCTCTGTCGCCTACGACCCGTGGTTCCCATCTTTATTCCAGTCTGAAAGAACCCCAGCAGCTGAGCTAAACATACCTCGATTAAACAAAAGCGGACACTGCAAAGAATAGAGCTGAACAAGTCCCAAACAAGCTGTTTGTTTTACTGTGGCGTGGCTGTGGTGCTTTCAGTTCCATCTTCTGCTGCGGTCCAAACGTCTGGAGTCAGTCCTCCTTGTTCTGGGCTTTTCTCTGTGTTTTTCTGCGCTTACGTTTTGGTGTGTCTGAGCGTATTTCTCAGCCTGATCGTTCGATTTTGCTTGCAGGTAAGACACCAACACTGGACCCTAATCATGGAGAGTGTGGTGCCGTCCGATAAAGGGAACTACACTTGCCTGGTGGAGAACCAGTATGGATCCATTAACCACACCTACACTCTGGATGTAGTGGGTGAGTCGGCCAATGGGGCCTCATTGTCCTTCATACTTCAGGCATCATATTCAGGAGGGTCAGTGTGGATTGATTGATGCACTTGTGTCTCCCAAGTACCGATAGACAGAGAACAGCTCTTGGTGCGTTTATACAATCAGACTTCTGTAGATCACGTGGCCTGGCCTTCAGTTCGGTGGGACTGTCTTTATGAGGTCATTATGCAAGTGTCGGTCTGCCCACCTCCCCTCTATGTGCTATGACTGAATTCTCAGTAGGGGACAGAGCAAACACATTTACAGGTTACTGTAATTACCACCGTGACACCCGGAGATGACGCTTTTAATATAGTCTAAACATTACTCATTTGACGCTCGGTTAACCCTGCCCTTTGTAAAAGCTTACGGAGTGTGCGTCAGTGCCAGATACTGTGTGTGTGTGTGTGTGTGTGTGTGTGTGAGCTTGGTGTATAGGTCAGCAGATTTATTGAAACCCCCCTCCCCCATGAGCTCCATTTCTCCTCCAGCTCTCTCCGAGAGCAACATTGAAACTCTCTTCGTAACCAACCCCCCCTGCAAGGCAAACACACAGAACTTGCTGAGTTCACTGCGAGCTAATCAACAACAGCAGGCTAGTTGGGGGGACAGGATTGGACAGTGATTTATAAGAATGAGGTTTCCTGGTAGCACTCTATCGCGCTCATAGTAGCATACGGTGACATATGTTTCGTTATTATCAGATTTCATTATTGGGTTTGATTGAGGGCTGTGATGCCCACTTTGCTGGAGGCCAAAATTGAGCAGTTTTGTGCCCTGCATCACCTTAAACTTTAGCACAAGCAAAACCAAAAACATGACTACTAACTGGTCATTGCATTCGTTTAGTATTAATAGTTGTGTAATCTTTCATTTGCTGAAAGTGTTTTTCCATAGTAAAGCTCTTGGAAAATTAGGCACTGGGTTTATTAGGCAGCAGTTGGGAAAATTGCCTGTGGCTGTTTCTGGGCCGTATTGCTGGTGACTCAGTTCTGGGGCCCTCGACTATGGGGTGATGAAGCTGTGGGGTTGGTCAGTAGCTGGGGAGTGGCCTGTCCCAAGTGTATTGTTGAGCTGGCCAGTCTTAATCACATATGACCAAGAGTAGCCCACCTGTAGCCTTCAGAGAGGGTAAAACAATTCTGGAACAGCGTTAGCGGTTAGCGATGTTACCAAGCCTCGGTGGGACACAATGGCGGGAATGCCAGACACATAAATCCTCTCCTTCTCGCCGACCTCGCTGGCCTCGAAAAAGTCCATTTTGGTTTAGTCTGGATCTCCATGGCGATGGTGATTTGGTGGGGGGTTGGGGGGGTCAGGTCAGGTTCTGCCTGTGGGATCCCGTGATTGGGTTCCCTTAGTGTTTACCCAGATGGTTCATTACACACCCTCGCCTCCGTGACTCTGACGTCCACATACATTTGCGCATTTCAGCCTCTCCCTCAGCCAGTCCTGTTCTGGGATTAACTAAAGCTCTCTTTCTAACTCTTTAGCCTTTTTTTGTTCTCTTTTTATTGCAGAGCCATAAACCCCTTATTCTTTATGACTCCACTCTCTCTCCCCCACCTCCTCCCACTCTCTGTTTTATTTATTCTTTTTCTGAGAGAGAGAGAAAGAGAGAGAGGGATGGGGTGGTGAAAGAAACAGAGAGAGGCAGTGGAATCCATATTTGAAGTGCAAAAGTCTAAAATTGTTTTGACTGCATGTGTCTTCAATTTCAGAGTGTTACCATTTGTTTTTGTAAAACTGAGGAAATACCCTTTGGTACTTTCTGCCAAAAAAAGAACATTTTTGATGGATTTGGGACACTGGTCAGGGCTGGGGAGTGTTACTTTAGGGGTGCCTGGTGGATGGGGGGCAGTAGTACCCAGGTTCACCCTTATGCTTGGCCCCCCTGTCTTTCATTTCCCCAAAATGTTCTTCTGTTTCCCCACAATGAGACAACCCATGTCGCTGCCCCTGTCCGACACCTCGTTTCCAAGCACTGGCTCCTGGTACAGGCCGGTGCCAGGCTGCCATGTTACCCAGAGGCCACTGCTCCTGCTTCGTCACCACAGGCCGTCCATCTGTCCGCCTGCTCTCCTGCCAGACTCGAATACCTCACTAATGACTTCATTGACAGATTGATTGTGATTTGAGATGGATGAATAGACCCTGGTCTCACTAACTCGCGAACAACTCTCCCTTTGATTTTTATATAATGGAACATTAAAATGTTTCACCATGCTCTGCTGGGTCAGTGTGCGTGTGTGTATGTGTGTGAGTGCATATGCGTGTGTGTCTCGTTGGCGCGCTGGTGGCCTGGCCTGTATCGTTGGCTCTGTGGACTCATAGCTCTGTCGGACTGCTTTAATGTGGTGGTTTAAAAAAAGCCTTTGCGCTGCTAGACACAAACACACACACACACACACACACACACACGCACACTCACACACGCAGGCATGCTTTTACTTCTCTGTCTCTTGGATGTGGTTGCACGCTATTAGCATCAGACTCCCTCGGTTGCCTTTAGCGGTCTCTGAAAGTATTAGGTGGATTCTATTTGTTGTTTTAATTGTGTCTGTGTTTGTGGTGATGACCTCTGTGTGCCCTCTTGGTGCTCCCAGGGACTGAAGATAAATACAAACATCTCCATCTTATTACTGGACAGGGATAGGAGCTTGTTTTCAGTGCTCGAAGTGTGTTTTGAATTTTTGTGTTTCTGTCACTCTTTCTGAGTGGTGAGCGTGTATTGCGTACGTCTGCATTTATGTGTTATTTTTCGAGTAAAGTGAGCTTGTATTGTGTGCACATTAATGTGCGTATGTATGTTCCTGTGTAAGGTATGTGGTCTGAACTCATTGAATGCTTGCTTTAGCAAAAATTTGCTGGTGTACGGTCAATGTTTTTTAGATTTTGGATATGAATTATGATGAAAATTCGATTCAGAACAGTCGTCTTATTGTCAGAAAAGCTCACATAGTGAGAAACACACAAGATGAAGAGACACATATAATCACTCAAACCACCAAACCAAAGTCAGCAAACTCCTGAGCCTCTCATTTACCCTTCTCTCTCTCTCCTTCCTCTTCTTCTTTTCACTCTCCATCTGTCACATTCTCTCTATTCTTCCCATTATTTTCCCACCCCCTCACACATCTCTCCCTCCCTCTCCCTCTCGCTCCCTTTCTTATCTTCTGTTTGCTCCTCCCACCTACCCTGCACCCCCGCCCCCTCTCCACTGTCGACCCCTGAGTCTGATGTTGGGGGGCCGAGTGACATCACACAATTGGGAGGAGGGTGATTGTTATGGAGACAGTCAGCGTGTGAAAGAGCGTATTGTCCCGGCTTTGTTTGGATTTGTGGACGAAATGTTTGCCTGAAAAAGAATGTGGTGAACTTTGGTCTGGGAGGGCATTGGGGGGTGAAGGGCGAGGGGGGGTATGGGATGGCATGTACCAGGTGGTTTTTTTTAATTAAAACAAAGTTGTTTTATTAATGTTGAACCAAACTGCACATTTATTGCTGTCTGAGTAAGAAAAATAGAAGAGGGGGGGAAAGGAGAAGGGAAAAATGTTGCGGTGGAGTTTTTATTGGGAAAGCGCTTTGCTGGCGGTGAGGATGGATTTCTTATCGAGGGAGAGCTGAGCTGACTGAGCTGCTTGCTCGCTTTGTGAGGGACGTAACCACAGTCTAATTGGCCGGAGAGGTGAATGATATTGTGCAGATCTGGTCTCTTTAAGTTAGTATCCAACATACACTCAGCTGCAGCCACCGCACAGGCAGAGATGGATGGCACTGGGGCTGCACTTATCTTGAGAAATGATTTTGATAACGCGAGACGCCGAAATTCTCCATCACTACCGATGCTACAAAAATCTCTTGCGTCCTACTGTTCACTGTAGTGGTGAAGGATGTGATTAAATGTAGTAATATAAATTTAGTGGACATTACTCATTACCTGGTGTGTAATGCTCTCATGTCCTATGGCCATTTCCTGTTAGAGGGCAGGAGAGAGGGGGGATTCACTTGCTGGGAAAATCATAAGAGATCCATTTGCACCGAAAGGTTACACGAGTGAGACTTCATGCAGATTTTGTTGTTGGCGTAGTAGCAGCCTACCAAACACATTGATGCGGGTTAGGCCTCAAATCAGAGTCAGTTATTAAGGCTGGTATGACGTTGTTCACTGGGGCATAAATGAATGTATTATATTGATAATTCAGAGCATGAAACACTGATCTGTTAAAAGTATGAAAAGATTTGCATGTTGACTCATCGTTGATCACCGTTATTGCGGGGGAGTAGTGTAGTACTGCTACTGCTCCAAAGTTACTATGCCGACAGCAAAAGTGATGTAGCACATTGAATAGTGGAAAAATCACCCATGTTTTGGATTGGTTAAATGAGTCACACATTTTCTGTTTATGTGGTTGAGCTGGGACTGCCTTTGTGTCTGGTGAATGCATGAAAAACCCTGGGGAAAAGTCGTAACGGACTGCCTGTTTTCTCTCACACAGAGCGGTCACCCCACCGGCCCATTCTCCAGGCGGGGCTGCCGGCAAACACCACGGTCCGCGTGGGGGAGGATGCGCGTTTCGTCTGCAAGGTCTACAGCGACGCCCAGCCTCACATCCAATGGCTCCAGCACATCGAGAAAAACGGGAGCCGCTACGGACCTGACGGACTCCCCTACGTACGCGTCCTGAAGGTATGAAATCCTACTCCCAGTCTGGCAACCATAGACTTCTCTCTCATTCTCTCCATTCTGCTGCGAAGCTCCATGTACAACACCAAAGACCTAGGCCAGCAGTGAATGGATCATCTAGGCCAGTGGTCCCAAACCATGTTCCTGGAGATCTACCATCTTGGAGTGAAAACCTAAAGGGTAGTAATCTCCAGGAGCACCGTTGCTACACGTAGGACAACCTTGCACTGTAGTGTAGTGGCTGGGAACCTGGGACTGTAACTTTGATCTTTGGTTGATTCACAAGAGGGATACTGCCTGCTTTCACTTGTACAATTCAACCTCAATTTCTTTATCCAGCTGGTAAATGGGTTGTATTAAACTTATGAAATTGCATAAGTTGCTCTGGATGAACGAGTCTGCTAAATATCTGAAATGTTAACATAAATGTCCATTCTGCAGCCATTCAAGGTGTGGTTGTGGGATGACTTAGAGCCGGACAGGAGATGCTATTGTCTGCTTTGATTTTTATCACAATCCTTCCCCACAGCCTGAGAAACTTTTGAGAATACTTGTATCAACTTTGGCCAGTGCTGTCATCTTGATTGATCAGCATCGATCTCGACCGAATCTTGAGTTATTTTGTGCAATATGAGGTTTTTTTTTTTTTTTTTTTTTACTGTCGTCTACCTGACTCGAGAGCAGTCAGTATTTTTGTATTTCAAGGTCTTCTCATCGATAAACTTCATACACCATGAAATATCGATGCATCATACTTTTGCACTTTCTTACTTTTCTTTCCTCCAACTCAAAAAAAATTTTGAAACCTTATTCAATTTTTTTTTCTCATATTTTTTGCCCTTTGGTGGTGGTGACTCCCCTCTCCCTCCTTCTGCACTATGGAGGTTTTTGCTGATTGTTTTAGGAGATTGTAACGCGAGTGTTTCCTCCCCTGTGTTTTTTGGCCTGGTCTCCAGCGGTCGGGCATAAACAGCTCCGACGTGGAGGTCCTCACCCTTCGCAATGTCACTCGGGAGGACGCTGGGGAGTATATATGTAAAGTCTCCAATTATATTGGGGAGGCGAGCCATTCCGGGTGGCTGACTGTGACAGGTAAAGAGCAGCACATGGACGTTCACCCTGCACCGGGGTCCTCCTCCACCCCTACCCTTCCCTTCGAGTTCGTTCGCTGGCTCTGGGGGTTCTGGGCTGGTGTTGGTGTGGTGGTTCTGGTTACCAGACCTGCGTCTGCTCTCCCTGTGACTTCCAGCGTTCAGTTCGTGGAACTGACAGTTGCCATGGAAACACCCTGCGGCCTGTTTGCCCCTCCCCCTCATTGCCTGCCCTTTTAGTGCCCCCATCTGTAGTCCCTCCCTTAGTTATCCATCTTCACATGTGTTTTGTTTATCCACCCTTAATGGTGGACAACCCTGCTTTTTGTTTGTCTGTTTGGCACTTTGTGTAGGTGTCTCCCTAGGTCTAGCTGTTTGTATGTGTTTCTTTCTGTCTGTTTTTCTCTCTGTTTGCCATTTCCCTCCACCTCTATGTACCCTTAGCCGTGAAGGGCGTGGCAGTTTTGGGGCGGGGCCCTGCTGCAGGGGCGTATTCCATGCAGTCTTCTCTCAGTGGTTTTACGTGCATGAGGAGCGGTGATATGAATTATTGTGGGGATTTGGCTCTTTTGGTTGGTGTTGGGACTTGGTTGTTTTTTTTTGGGTTATTTTGCCTGTTTTGTTTATTTGGTTGACCGGGGACGGTTATTATGGTGGGGGGATGTATCTGTGTGTTTCTTGGAACCCCTCACCCTTAATTTCCCCCAACTCCCATCTAAACTCTCTCTAGATGGGACTACCCCCCCCAATGGTGGACATCACCTCCAACTCTCTTCTGGTTTTTTGGGTCTCAATATCTTTCTGCTTGTTTCTTCTCTCATTCCTCTGTCCCCTTCTGCTTTTACCCCTCTCTCCCTCTATTCTTGGGTCTTTCTTGCACTTCTCCACATTCCTCCACTCGTCCTTCCCTCTTCTGCCTCTCTTTGGTCCTCTTTCTTTCTCTCCGACTGCTGTCTTCCTCCTGCTGTCCCTGGCTGTCCTCCCTCAGACCGCAGGTGTTAACACCACAGATAAGGAGATTGAAGTTCTCTACTTGCCCAATGTTACTTTCGAGGATGCCGGGGAGTACACCTGCTTGGCGGGTAATTCTATTGGGATCTCCTATCACACTGCTTGGTTAACGGTGATTCCAGGTATATATCCATATATACTAATATGTTTATTTTTTTCTGTGTGTGGTGTCACTTATGATCTCGACTTTCATTCCCCTGTGACAATTTAGGAAGGGAGGGTGCATCTGGTTTTTGAGAAGGAAAGACACTTGAACCCTTAGCACGAAAGAAAGAAGACTTGAGATTTCTTTAGCAGTTCGAAGCAGATGGATTTAATAAAGCCCACTTTAACTTGACTTGGCGAAACCCGCAACTCAGGCTGTAACTCTGGGTTCTTTAACGGTGCTGTAAGTTCAAGCTGTATTTTTCTGGAAGGTTCAAGTGACTCTCAGCTTTAGATACTAGAAGCCCTCTCCCTTCAGCCTTCCTGACTTTCCCCTCCTTCAGGGGAAGCCTGTTGGCACTTACAGTCTTGGCCGAGTGTCTTCTGCATGCATACATTCAACCAGCATGTCTGTCTCTGTCTTCAACCGCAACATGGTGCCCTTCCATGTTGTTAATGGTGACATCATTCTTCAGATGTTCAGAAGAATGGCTGTCATCCTTTCTCTCAGTCAGATAACTGTTGACTTTTCTTTCTATAAAATGAATGAAAAGTTCTCGCCTGACTTTGGGCAGTCACTTCTGGTTGACATACAGTTATCTTGGCTGTTAATCTTATGTACTGTAATGTATATTTGCCTGTGAGTGATGGCTTGTGCAGAATGTATGACTGTTGTAGTGACTGAGATATGGGTCTGTGCTAGGTCCTTGTAGTATTTGAATTGGATATGAGTGTATGTTTGTGCTTTCTGTGTGAGGGTCATGTTTTTAGCTATCGAGATACTTCCCATGGGAAAGTTTTGTGTGTGTGTGTGTGTGTGTGTGTGTGAGACTGGAGAAGGACACAGAGTGAATTGGCAGCTGATAACATCTCCCACATACGGAGTGCCTCTGTGCTTGATTAAGCTCTCTGTATCAACAGTTTTTACCCTTCCTCCGCAGTCCTGAGCATGCCGTGTGCATGTTTGTGTGTGCTCGCATGCGCGCGTGTGTGTGTTCTTGTACTTGCTACAAAGTGAGAAACAAAAAGCATAGTTTTACTGCAAAGTGTGGACATTTTTGGGAAGTGAGGACATTTTGTGTGTCCTCGCAACTGCATAGGCAAATTGTGACCTATTAATTAAGGTTAGGGATAAGGTCAGAATTAGGTTAAAGTTTGGGTAAGGTTTTGGGTGAAGGTTAAAATTAGGGATAAGTTTGGGTGAGGGTAAGGGTTTGGGTTAGGAATGCGTTGCTTATTGTTAAGATTAGGGAAAGGCTGTAGAGACAGAAAAAATGAATAGAAGTCGATGTAGTGTCCTCACAAGGATAGGAGTACAGGGATGTGCGTGTGTGCCAGTCTGTGTATCTCTGTTCGTGTTTTTGGAATACACTTCTGGGGGAGCGGTCCTTTTCCCTGACCCCTGTATCCACCCCTGAAATCTCAGACGACCCCATGAACGGACCCACCCTGATGCCTCCTGACTACGTGGAGATCGCCATCTACTGCATCGGAGTGTTCCTGATTGCCTGCATGGTGGTGATCGTGGTGGTGTGTCGAATGCGCACCACGGCGAAGAAGCCCGACTTCAGCAGTCAGCCAGCCGTGCACAAACTCAGCAAGCAGATCCCCCTGCGCCATCAGGTAACAGAAAGTAGATAAAGAGTTCTAAAAACTTTATACATAAACTCATATTCACACACCACACACGCACACACACTCACACATGCATGCACATTCACGCATATACATGCAGGTGCACGCATACACACACGCGCGCACACACATACGCACACGCACGCACACACACACACACACACACACACACACAGGTGTTCATAGGGCTGGCTGGATAAGGTTGAGATCTTAATCAAAGGGGCCTATCTCTTTTGGAGTAATTTTTCTGTTCAACGAAGGAGAAGATTAGGGTTCATTCAGACTGTCGAAGATCATTATCGCTTCATGTCCACCTGCACAGAAACCAATAAGCTCTTCAGCAGTGACGCGTGAACGGACTGTCCGATAACTTTTCATTCTTACTTTAATACTTACTAAAATATTTTTGGTACACTATTTATTTAAGTTTTAGAATGGAAGTAAATTGGTACACTGTGAATGAGATATTTTTGCCTGAAGTGTTCCTATAACCCTTGTCAGGTTACCTTAAACTGAGCAGCCAGGTAAAGTGAAGCTATGTAATGGGTCACTTTGAGCTGGATAAATTGGGGCGTAACTTAGTTGCTGAATTTTTTTGCTAGACTGCAGGGCTCAGCGCGTTTGTGTGTGTCATGTTTATGTAATCAGTCTGTGATTAATGTGTGGCTATGGAGGCAAAAAAGTAACATGAAAGGTTTACATCGAAGGCCTTAGAGGAGGCCTCACTCAAGGTAAGGGTGAAGTACATTTCAACTAGGCAGAACCCAACATGGCGGCATATATCTGCATCCAAGAAGGTAAAGAAGACGGGTCTTTCAGCTTGCTTCTATACTGTATTCTATACATTATCTCTCCCTGCCTACATTAATACTTAGAATTTGAAAATAGCAATTAAAAAGAATGATTTTAATGTAGTTTTTTACACAGAATTTGCGTTGAAAATCAAGTTTAGCGCATGAAAAGGCTGAATCACTGTCTTTGAAACCAAATTCCTGAAGTGGTCTGCTTAGTTACACGGCTACACTGGAACCATTCTGAATTCTGATAAAATTAATAAGCACATGAAAGACACCCCCTGCCCTCACTCACACGTCAGTGGTCAGAATTAGTGGAGTGGGTCTCGCGTTCGAGGTGATCAGCCGTGTCTCCCTGGTCGCCCCCCCCCACAGGTGTCCTTGGACTCCAGCTCGTCCATGAGCTCCAACACCCCGCTGGTACGCATCACCACCCGCCGCTCAAGCACCCAGGAGGAGGCGATCCCCGAGTACGAACTCCCCCAGGACCCTCGCTGGGAGTTCTCCCGCGACAAGTGAGTGACAGCGCCCCCACAAGGCATTCAAACGAACAGCACCGGTCCCTCGCTCACTCACATATCCAGTGAACAGAGCTGTATAATCCCAGTTCAGAAAGTAGAGATGGTCCTCAATCTTTTGCTCGGGTCTCTCTGTATTTGTTCAGTAGCTCTATTCTCCAGCCAGGAGGCGAGAATGATGGCTGAAATCAGCTGGATGAGTTCATGGAAAAGTGGGAAGATACTTCTAACGTTTGTCCCTAACATTTCCAGCTCTATATTTCAAAACACACATTTGTGTGAAACACAACTTCCCTCATATTTTCCCTCTTTTTGTTCATATTTCTCATCAGCATTGCCATGGGTTTATGGGTTTATGAAAAGGTGTTATTCAAATTTGATGATGATGATGATGATGATTATTATTATTATTATTATTATTATTTTGTCCTATTTTCTGAGGCATTGTTATAAAACAATTCATTAGACTTTAATTTTGCTGAGAATCTGTGTCCTCCCTTATATTGGGGCATTCTTGTGCATTATCAGAATTGTACTTTACCACAACTTAATTATTTTGTTTACATGATTACCTGTCGACCGTGGGGATGTTTTAATCAATCAAAAGTATTCAGAGGCTTTTCAGAAGCCCATTATGATTAACAGGAAATGTTTTCCATCTGTGCCCTCTGGCTGCTTGTGTGGGTTTATTGAGCAGAAGCTAATTGGATTTGTGGTTTGGGCTCAGCATTGTGAGTTTGTGGGCTCACGGCCCAGGTAAGCCATTGAGATACCGGGGCTGCTTTACCTGATAGCTGGTGCACCTGGCCGCATTAGAGTCCGTTTTAGATAAAATGCTGTTGACATGCTGGAAACTGCCGGGGAATGGCATGCCTTGATAAAGCAATCGCAGGTTGGTATGCGTTGATACAGCGTCCAGAAACATTTAGTGGTACTGTGTGGTACTAAGCTGTTGATTCAATTACTGCCTTCCCATTCAGTTCAACTCAGTTAAACATGCATGAGGTTATTAAGCTTCAACCTGAAGCGGTACTGAACTAATGAACTGCCTGGAGTGAAGTATGGTGTGACAAGCTCCGTAGGCTGGCTCTGTATTGGAATATTGTGTGACAGTTCTGCTCGTTATTTTTCTGTTCGGCGTGGGATATGCACTGCAGCCTTGCCATGAAGGTCCCGGAATGGAAAAAGAAATTACTTTGCCGTTTTTACTGGGCCTTTTTTTTTCTTCTTTTTTGTAATGTAAAGGAGGGGGGAGTTGGGGGGACTGAGGCTATAAAATTAGCCACTGCGGCTCCCTCCTGGTGAATAATGTAATTAGCCTACAGCATTTAGCGACCGTGTGTGTGCACCTTTTAGGGTACTCTTCAATTCATTTCCGCCCTGGAGAGGAAAATCCTGATTCAAGCACAGATTTGCCTTTGTTGTCAGGCATTGTCCTGTAGCAGTTGCCACTGTGGTGAAAAGGAAGACATTGGGTCCATAATGGGTTTTTTAAATACAAATTTGAATGCATGGCAAAGCTCAAACTGCCATTTAAAAATATTTGGAATTATTTTGTTCTTGTGTTCAAAAGTTTTATTATATACTGTGAGCAAAAGCTGTAGGGCTTTTTATTTTATAAAATGTGACTAGCTTATACCTTTGCACAGGACAGGCTGAAATACACACTGTTTATGATAACACTGGCTTAAGAGTATGTGTTCTGGTGTTGCAAAGACTCACTGAATCCAACTCTTTGTGCTAAAACTACTGTTATCCCTCTCCCTATCTCTCTCTCATTTTCTCTCTCACACGCACACATACCCACAAGGACACGCACATACAGTCTGGGACACGCACACACACACAATTACTCTTTGCCGCCTGCCTTTGGGGCATTTGCTGTAAATGTGGAAAATTCTGGAATGCTAATGTTTGTAGAGGGTGCGGGGAAGAAAAAATAACATTGCTTATCTGAGGCGAGCGCGGTGAATGGGTGCCATTGAGAGAGGGGCGTCGGGGACGTCTGGGGACAGAGCGCGGATTGTGCGCTGGCCCCAGTCCGTCCCCCCCCCCCGCCAGTCCGGCGTGGTGTGAATGTTTACACAGCCGGAATACAGGCGGGGCCCTTGACCTGGGGGCGGGGCCTCAACCTGCCAATCACACTGGGCACCGGGGGCGACGAGGGGGTCAGGGGTCGGAGAGTTGTTGCAAGAGAATGAGCAAAGTTTTATTTGTGTATTTTCTCGGGGTGGGCTTTGCTGCGACCCACTTTTTAAACACTCCATGTTTAAACTAACGTGAGCACTGCGTACACTCTCTCCACAGCAATAAATAAATATAAATAATTGCATAATTTTCCCGGCACCAAGAGTGAGGTCATGTTTCCATTTGTCATATTGATTGCTTTTTTGTGTAACACTCAGGGTAAAATATTAGTGTGTTAGCCTTCATGCAGCTGTATGCCATGAGGTGTATTGTACAATTACTGTTTATATGCTATTTCAATGATATTTTATTCCACTATTACGCCATATTTTATTGTTTATATCATGTGTCATCAATGTACTGTATTATTTTGAGTAATCGCTAATTCTTGGCATCAGCTAAGATGTTTGTTGGTTCTGACTGTATCAACGGTGTCCTGGCATTTTATCAAGGAGCTAGTCTGTATGCTAATCACAGGATTCAGTGGAGTATAATGCATTGTTGAACTGAGTAAATCTATGAGACGGAGGTGAGATTTAGACAAAGAGGAGCACAGACAGACAGAAGGACACGCCTGAACAGGAACGTGATGTTTTAAGCCCAAGCCCAGGTGGAGCAGTTTACCTCTGCCCCTGAGCAAGACTGATGAATCGCTCTTCTGTGTAGCTCCTCTGCGCACTGTGCCGTAGGGCTGGGCGTTGAGTTTCGAGACTCAGGGTGGCTCACATCTTACTCGATTATGGAGAAACTTGTCTTCTCGCTCTGCGAAACTCACTAATTGGGTGGTAATTATCATTGTTACCTTGGCAAGATTATGGGCGTCCCATGCCAAAACAACACTTTGGATTGAATTTTGATTCAGAGGGATTGCACATAAATTATTTAATTAAAATGAATTATCTAATTAAAAGAATGCACCGTTCAGCAGTATTCATCTCCGCATAATTTTGCCTGTTTGGGATGCATTTAGGAGTTAGCTTTAGCGGCATCAGTGTGTCTTGCTACTTTTGCCTTTGCGAGAGCATGAGAAAGTGGTCTGAGACCAGGGTCTAAGGCGTGTCATCATCGTTTCGCCTCGTTCTCCGCCCTCCGTGCAGGTTGACGTTAGGGAAGCCCCTCGGTGAGGGCTGTTTCGGCCAGGTTGTCATGGCAGAGGCCGTCGGCATCGACAAGGACAAGCCGAAGGAGGCGGTGACTGTAGCTGTGAAAATGCTGAAAGGTGAGTATATCCGCTCTTATGATCGTAACAGCATTACAATCGCTAGAGTCTCCGAGCATCTCTCTTAACTCTTGACCGAGATGTTGATGACCTGTCATTCTACATGTAATTAGTCTCTTTCATACAATCTATTTCACGCACAGTGAAGTCCGTGCGTATCTGGATCAATGCCTGTGATTGCTAAAGTCACCCATTTTAGACACAATGTGCAGTTCGCACTTAAACCTTCATTTCAATTTCCTGGAATGCTGAACTGAAAAAAAAAAACAAATATCCCTGTCCAAATTCTTATAGTGTACAGTGCCTGTGGACCTTATCAACAGTTTAGATTTTATTTATGTTATTTTAGCTTGTTAATAAAAAGGCAAGTAAAAAATTCATTTGCGGGAAAAGGAGAAAGATGCAGACATGTACTACTTTTCCCAGACATAAAAACGCTGCAATTAATTACGTAAACGTGTAAACATGAGGCATTTCTACACCACAGTCTTTTTATTGTGCGTGTTTTTTTTTCACAGTCTGATGTCTTATGCCTTGATGTTCATAATTATTATTTTCACTGGCAGGCCTGAAAATATGACCTCATTCTTCACTGGAATTTAGCTATTCAGTGCTTTTTGCCATCATTTTCAGAGAATGTGTGTTTTTGTGAGGTTTATTTATTTATTTTTTTTCAAAAAAGCTGTGAAAGTTCAAAGTGGCCACAGCCGTGCGGTTGTTTTGTACATCTGCCTTCTCTCGACCAATTTAATCAATGGGTGTTTATGTAGCTGTATTTGTTTATGAAGTGATGTGAGTCTAGCCTGCTGAACGGATATTAATCCCTCCAATCTGGTCACCTGACGAGTCGATTTGTCATTGTAGTCGAGTTGCAGCCCTTAACCCTCCTATTACGTTTAGGGTCAATTTGACCAGACTCAATGTTCAGTGTCTCTAAAAACATGGTTAACATATTTTTTTCCTAACTTTACAGGTAACACATGAATGTAACTCAAAAAATGTTATTTTATGTTCTGTACGCACATTGTAAGCATTGCTGTTGTTTAGGTCATTTTGACCCCAGGATCAAGTATTACATAAAACCATCATTTTGTGGTGTTGCCTAAGACTGGGGGCATGGTCAGCTTAATTTATCATTCATTTCACATTTGGTCTCATTTATTTTGCTATAATCATGTAAAATCAATGCTTGATGTATAAGGGGAGGATGGGGTAGTTGTGTTTTATTTACTTGGCTATTAAAATGGTCAGTAGAATGGCATAAAAGAGCTGAGAGGAGATGGGTAACACTTTCAGTTACAAACATCTTATGTAGTTTTACATTGCGGGGATCAAAGTGACCTCATACCAAAAATGGCTTGTTAATTTGAACATAATAGGAGGGTAAATAGCGATGAGCATTGATGGTCCTGGAGTGACAGTATGAATAGAACCCTTAAGAGGGAGTCTAATTTAAGAGCATACACTCCCCCATCTCCTGTCTGTGCCCTGGACCCGGTGTGGATGTCCAGGGGTCTTTCGTATGGCTAACAGCATGGCGCGCCTTCGGCTGCCCTTATTTTGTGGTGCTGAGTGAGGCCCGCATAGATGGGTCATGGGGTGTCCGCATAGCTGACCCCGTCTGCCGCAGCTGGGCTGTGCTCTATCAGCACCTGCAGTGCACCGGGGGGGGGGCTGAAAATTTGACTGAGGCCTTATATGAAGGAAGCTCCTGGAGGGAGGGGGGGGGGGAGAAGGTAATTGTGGGGAGGAATTTGAGCAATGCGACAGCGGTGTGACCGTAGCTAAGGTAGTCAGCGAGCGCTAGTGATAACGGAGAGAGAGAGCGCATTGAAGGTAATTACTCCAAAATTGAACGAACGCTTTTTAATACCCCCAGACCTGAAAGGATGTATCTGTAGTCTCTAAAGAGAAGAAAAGGGGGGATGGTGGGGCCACTGAAACATTACACGGCCTTGTCTGGAAACTTCACTTAATTACAGCAATCCAGGGAAGTGGGTTGACTGTAGAACAACTCTGGGTTGGGAGTTGGGGGGTGCCCCTGTTCTCTTATTTGTTGGTTTTTTTTTTGTTGTTGTTGTCTTGTTACTGAATCCCTGCCCCTTTTTTTCCTGATGTGTTTCCCAGACGACGCGACGGAAAAGGACCTGTCTGACCTGGTGTCTGAGATGGAGATGATGAAGATCATTGGGAAGCACAAGAACATCATCAATCTGCTGGGGGCGTGTACACAGGATGGTGAGCTGCGATTGGACGGGGGGGGGGGGGGGTGAAGTCACTAGCTCTCAGTGAGGACATTACATCCACAGCATAAACAGCTCTTTATTAGCCTTCGGAAACAGAGGTCTGGGAGGGGCTAAGTGGTGAAGGAGGTATACATTTCTCCGGGTTTGATTAGGATCTGAAAACCGGAGAACCTGTCACCATTCGAGGGCAATAAATTTCACTTGGTGGATGGAGGGCTGTTAATTAAGCCTTGGGCAGAACAGGCCCTCCCTTTGGGATTGGTTCTCCCTAGCCTTGGGGGAAGAAAACAGTCCCTCTCATTTGAAACAGGATATTTTCACCCTCAGATTTTGCCGGTGTCCCAGGCTCGAGGGGTTGGGTGGCCTCTTTATTGGGGGTAGTGGAGCATTAAGGTGCTCCAGCTCAGTCACAGAACATTGAGCCCCCACAAACACTTAGCTGCTGCTTGGATAGCTGCTCTTACTCCAAAGATAACACGGTTAGTTCCAGCCAGGTGGGTCTCGCTCAGGTGAAATGCAAGCACAAACGAAATCGGTATCCCCATGCAGAGGCTGTCCGAGGACGTCAGTAAACAGTGGCCTGTAACTTTTATGCGAAGACTTACCTGGTTCATGGTGTTGCTAATAGGTTTGTTTTATGCTTCGTTTCACTTCTGGCACACGCACCATTACTGAGCAGTGTGTGGGTTATGCTGCATGCCTTGATACAACATTGTCCTCGTCACCCCTGTTAAATTCATTAGTATAAGGAAGAGACAGAAGGACAATATAGAAGTTGAGTCTTGATAGGGGGTGCAGATACACTGACTATAATACAAAAGGGGAGATGACCACTGTGCTACATGCGCCATGCTGTATTGTCACACAATCTAATATTGTTGCATAAGTGTTGTCCTTGGAGTAACAAACTAATATCTTGTCCAGGAGTAACATTATAGTCCAACAATGAATAGCAGCTCTGCTATGATGATGTTATGAAACCACAGAAGCTTTACAATCCTGCATCGCATTCGGCTAGCAAGGACATTTAGCTAGCAGTACAAACCAGCAAAATTCTCAAAGGTGAGCATTTGAGCAATGAATGTGATGGGAAGATTGTATAAAGTTCACAAGGTAAGAAATATCTAGGGTATTTTTGATAACATGCATCTCTGCAAGTTTCTGCTCATCTGCACGAAAAGCTTACGAACATTAGCTACCTAACTATTGACAACTAAAACATGACATTTGTTAGCGTTTGAAGATATCAGAGCTGCTATAGATTGGTGGACTGTAATGTGACTCCTAGATGAGCAAAATGTATCTATACAGCAATGTTAGATTGTGCTGTATAGTCACTCCTAGCCTGGGGCGTGTTTCCCAAAAGCGTAGTTGCTAACTTAGTTAGCAACTTACATAGTTCGTCCATTCACATTCAATGGGTCCAACTATGTAAGTTAGCATCTGTGATTTTGGGAAACGCACCCCTGGACGGTCAGGCTGTAATGAAGGACTCCTTACCTACACGGCGTCACTGGCCTGAAATAAGGGTAACTGGAGCACATAGCACATTGAGTTTGGAGCACTCTGATTATACTGTGGTCCCTGGGTGTGCGGGGCATGGTCGCTGACTTACTCCCTCAAATTGGACAGGTCCCCTGTATGTCATCGTGGAATACGCATCTAAGGGGAACCTTCGAGAGTATCTTCGGGCTCGCCGTCCACCTGGCATGGAATATTCATACGACATTGCTCGAGTGTCTGATGAGCAGCTCACCTTCAAGGACCTGGTGTCCTGCACCTACCAGGTGGCTCGAGGGATGGAGTACCTCGCCTCTCAGAAGGTGAGTCTTTATCTTTAATATGACTTAAAATCATATGTTCTTTTCTCTGAAAAACTTTGTAGAATTGTCCTATTTTACTTTACTGTTTGCTTGACCAGATAAAGTTTCTTGCCCCTCGGCAAATCATGGAAAGAGACAAAGCTTGTCTCGCCTCAGCTCTGTCTTACTTACCAAAAAAAGTTATTGAAATGAAACCTTCACCCTGGATATGAGACTGGTATTGCACCTGTAGAGATTCACTCTTTTAGATTTTTAGTGTGGGTTTTGGTATCTTCACTCAGGACGTATCTACTTCTAAAAGATTTGAAAGTTCGAAAGTTGTCATGTGATGTACTGGGCCAACTGAATCTAATTTTGTTTTAAATCCTCAACATTTTGTTTTCTTTCCTTCATAATATGTTCTCTCTCTCTCTCTCTCTCTCGCTCTTTTTGACATGCTCTGAACTGTCTTTTTCTCTTTTTCAGTGCATTCACAGAGACCTGGCTGCCCGGAATGTGTTGGTCACAGAGAGCAACGTCATGAAGATCGCAGACTTCGGCCTGGCAAGAGACATCCACAACATTGACTATTATAAAAAGACAACAAATGTAAGAATTCTCGTATTTTGTATGTGTTCGCGCATGTATGTGTACCTTTGAGATATGGGGGCTTTCGGTTACATCACAGATTAAATCCATCATTCCTATTCAAGTAATCGCATGGGTAATAATCCGCATTAGAACTCATCCAGTCGTCCAGTTTCAATAGCGGACTGCATTTAAAAGTTCATTACACTGTGATACGTTCCACTGCCTGGTTCAAAGGCCTTCAACCCAGTTCAGTGGTACAGAAGAGGAATATGCTTCAGTTTGTGAAGCCTGGAATGAGAAATGAAGACAGACAGCGAGAAAAAAGTTGATAGAAAGTTTTCTTTGCTTAAAAAAACCTGACGATGCTGAAGCCTATGCTATAAATTGGGGTACATTTCTTACAAAGACCACCGTAATCCCTTCACTCAGCTTTTCAAAAACTAAAGAACAAGTGAGTTACTAAAAAGGTGGAATTTGGCACATCCCTCGTGCCGCCATGTGTGCGTTTATGCAGTTCTTTCTCCTCTCCATAGCTTATTTCCTCCCTCCCTCCTCTTTTTCTCCCTCCCTCCTCTCTCCCTCCTTGCTTCCTCTCTGTTCTGCTTTCTCTATCATTGAGGATGCTGTAAGGCCCAGAGGGCTTGCTCAGGTAGTGCTGGTCTTGTTAGCACTGTGCGACGCGATGCTCAGACAGGTTTTCCTTGGATGGAGTGGTAATGATGATGGAGGGGATTTTAAGAACAATGATTGGATTATCTGCCTCCCCTCGGTCCTGCTGCCAACTTGTCAAAAAACTGCAGCTTGGATAAACACCGAAGGATGAATTAGGTTCAGGATAATTCAGTAAAGAAAAGTCTCGGTGTATGGGCCTGATTGTATTAAAAGTTTGAGAACACTCATCGCGTTGAATTGTTCCGGCCAAGGTGATTTCTGAGGCATTTTGTGACAGTAATTTTGTGTAATATCTTATACAAATATACAGTTTGCGCTTTATGAAAATGTTTTCTTTTCTGTTTCAATGTCTGTTTTTCCTGTCTGTCTGTTACTCTCGTTTGGGCTGTCCTGCTTAATTGTTTATCGTATGGCGTTTACAAATCGGAGCTTTCTTCCTGAAAAGGAAAGGTAAAATACCACACGTTGAAATTTAGTATTATTGCTCCTTCGGGAAGTTCAATGCAAGACTGTTCCAAGTAGTTTATTTTCATGGATTTAATTTTCTGGTCCTATTGGTTTTTGCTCTCACTAATGAAATCCAATGTCAGTCAGTGGTTTATGCAAATTAACTGTTTCAGGCAAGTATAATTCCCCAAGAGACGCTTCACCATTGATGTTTTAATACAAAACCCCATGACCTTTGACCTGTGCTGACTCCGGGCTTGTGTTCCTGTCTGCAGGGTCGCTTGCCAGTCAAGTGGATGGCTCCTGAGGCTCTGTTTGATCGAGTGTACACTCACCAGAGCGATGTGTAAGTACACTTTCCCTGTGAAATGCACTTGAGCACTCAAGCATGTACACCTTACATACGCATACATACTAACACAAATGCACATACGGGGGCTCTTGCCCCTTATATACTCAGACGCTGATACACATACACACACACACATACACACATGCCTGGGCACATACACGCTTGCTCAAAAAACTAATGCTGTCTCACTTTGTTCCCCCCTTGGTTAATTGGCACTGTAGGGTTCTAGAAATTTTCTGTTCGTTTCTTGAAATTTTCTGAACTGGAAAAAAAATCTAGCTCAGAAAGTAAATGGGATAGACTATTTGGTATATTGCTGACAAAATACTGGTCTTACTAATAGGCAGCCATCCAGTGAGATAAATTACAGCAGTGGGACCGTTGGATATCCCGTTATTTTGGCATTTTTGCAGTTTTGTGTTGGCTTCACATCAGCTCACCTTCTCCTCCGGGCACGGTGGGCTGGTTTGGATTCTGTTTTGTTCTGCCGGAGCCTGGGTGGCCTGTCACGCCATTGTGGAAAAATAGTTCTCACACCAAAAGGTCAGAGTAAAGGAGCCTGCTAGTGCCGTGCCAAACCCCACCAGCCTTGTGTTCTGTGAGTTGTTTTGGCGAGTC
This sequence comes from Gymnothorax javanicus, assembly GCA_029692085.1. NCBI lineage: Eukaryota > Metazoa > Chordata > Actinopteri > Anguilliformes > Muraenidae > Gymnothorax > Gymnothorax javanicus. The sequence continues at coordinate 28,446,216 of CM056208.1, read as the reverse complement.
TGGGGGGGTCGGGGGAGTTGGGGGGGTTACTGGGAGGTGGAGGCTGGGCGGTGTGCGCCAAAAGTGAGGATTTCACGCTAGAATTGTAACCAGCGCCGTGTTACTAATCTGCCCAGCTTCAAAGGGCAGGATGGGCTCTTGTGCCCACCCCTCATCTCCCCACACCCCAAATAAGCCCTTTACATATGTCTGAGTACTTCAGTATCATGCCTCAGAACTGCCCCATCCACCTTGTAGCCCAATGCTGAACATATTCTGTACCTTCTTATCATCCATTTTTTGCGTATTTTACAATATTTTTTTAGTTTTTTTGTTGTAGTGGACTCTGGAAATATTTGTTTTGGATTTTCCAAGCTTTGAGAATCTTGCTTTTTCCGATGGATGTGTGCCCAGATGAGTGCCATTCATTCTGGCCCTTGGGAGCTGTGCCCATGTTCGCATATGACCCAGTCTGTGCGTGTGTGTGCGTATCTGTGTGTGTGTGTTTACTTTCAGCTTATGAATGTTTGCCTGTGTGTGCATGCGTGCGTGTACATATATGCTGTCCCCCCTCCGATCAATGGATGCCGCGTGATGGCGTGTATGTGCTTACACACAGCGAGGATTCCTTTTGTCTCGCGCGGTCAGTAATTACATTGCATCTCTCACTTTCCCTAATTGGCATTTTCTGTAAAAGCCCCTGGGACTGGATTTGCATTGAAATCTCACTGAAAGCTGGGCCGATCTATAAATGAAATCAGATTAGATGACTGAGTTGGTTTAAAGAGACATTCCCACGACATCGGCCGGGCCGACATCGGCGAGTCAGTCGAGGAGCGGAGGTCGGCGCGGGGGCTGTGACTGATGTAGTCCTGTGGAGCCAGAATGGGGAGTGGGCAGCAGCGCCAGCATTTTTTCTCATAGACTGACTGAATCTGGCTCCTATAATTGAATAGCATTTATTAATCAGCTGAAGTTGGCAGTAATTGTCCTTTGTTGATGGATGTTTTCATGGCGGTTGGAGATTAAACGGTAGATGAAGAATACTGACCCATTTTTCATGTTTAATGTTGAGATAATGTTGTTGCAAAAAAGTGAAGTAAACTGAAAGGAATTAGAAATTGGTTGGTCTGTAAAACTTGTGGTGAAGTTTTAAAGCTAAAAATCTAAACTATTTCGTCTATTGATTTTTTTTTTTTACGTGCTTTTATTACTGATTTGATTACATGATTATTTCATATCATTGAAATTTTGTTGGTGTAAAGGTTAACATGTTGGCTGTTGGTGTAATGGTTTGAGAACTGGATGTGTAACCTGACAGGTTACGTTACTCTCAGTATGTTCTCCTGGGTTAGAGCGCTACTAAATATAATGTAATGTGCTCATGAACAGAGTTCTGTATTCTGACCCCTACTCTGTTGGACCAAGTAGGGGTCAGGGGTGTGTGTGTGTGTGTGTGTCTGTGTTTGCTCATGTGTGTGTTTTGGGAGGCGTTTTGTGAGTCTGAATGATGGCAAAGCCTTTATCTGTTTGTTTCTGCGGTTTGCTAGAATGGACGGAGTAAACACACAATCACAATGTGACATTTAGTAGTGTGAATGGAGGGATTGTACCAAAGAGAGGAAGAGAGAGGTTGGTGTGAAATTGCAAGCTGGATTAAATTAAGGATTTATCCTTAACTTTGACTTGTAAATGTTTAAGACTGCTTTTCAAGTGGAATGCATGACGCTGTCATTAATTTCGGTGATCGTTGAACAAGCCTGGCTGTGTTTGCTGTGAAAAAACAACCTCGCACAGTTTGATTGGAAAAAGTTGGAGACAAGTGTTGATTGAATGCAGCCCTCGGTGTTGGCTGTTGTTACAGTATAGTCTGGTCTGTGAGAAATTTTTAATGTTTCATTGTTGTGAGTCTTTAATGACCCTTGGAAGTTCAGGGCTTTGTTAATCAGTTTGCATTGTTTCACTATGTATAGCAGTAATGCATTTCCGTAATTGTGTTTTTGAAGTATGTTGTGTGTTTGCACCGATAAGCTTATGTAACTTGTGTGTGTTAGAAAGGTTACACTTTTACGGTAATATCGATGCGTGAAAATAACAAGTAGCTGAGTGTCGCTTAAGATTTACTCTTTCAGCATGAGTATTTTTATGTAGTAAGTTACTGTGTTCATGGTTTTGAGTTGAATGGATACATATGTGTTTATTGAAGTAACGTTTTGTTGTGTGTTTGTGTTGGTAAGCTTGTGTCGCTGTACGTCTCACTGGTGCATGTGACCATATGTTCAGTTCTTTCTCCACCAGTCTTTTTTTTTAAGTTACGAGCCTCTGCCAGCATTTTTGATGATATTCACTGATCTTTCGATATCTATTTTTGTTGAAAGATCTGTAGCCACACCCACTCACTGTATAACAGTGAAAAACGTTGATTGCCAGAATATCTCCTCAATGGCAGGGAAAGCATCCTGTCATCGTTGACTGAAAATCTCGTCGACGGCGAGGAATGGGTTAAGTGGCTTGTTTTTTGTGTGCTAGTGAGCTTTCATTAGTACACGTGAATGCATCAAGTAAAAATTCACATTTCATGACAATTGGACTTTTTTGACTTTTTGCTGGTTTGTTGTATGTACCTGTAAAGTATTTCACAACAAAAAATTAGAGTGATCCACGGATTAATTTCAATGGAATCATCTGAGAAGTAAACCGCTATCGCAGATCAAGTAAAAAGAGCCCAACTTTAATAGCCTTTCTCAAAATCACAAAATGTCATAAAATGTCAATTTTTACTTGATGCGTTCACATACGTGTGTTTGTCTGTAAGGCTGCGCTGGTCTGCATGTAGCGGAGCTGCAGAGTCCGTTCCTGGAGCAGCACGTTCCCCGAGAGGCCCCGTGCAGTGTGGGCTGAGTTTGTGTTTGTGCTGGAGAGGACAATAGCGGGACAGTGTAGCGCTGAGCGCTGGAACAAAAGCCAGCTTTGACAAAGGGGCGGGGGGTCGGCACGCTCACATCTGTCGGAGCGGCCCGGTCCCGCGGCCGGACGGAGCGGCCGGAGAGAGAGCGGATTGAGCCACACAGGCCCGCCGTTGTTCACGGCGACGGCCTCTCCCCCCTGCACGCGCTAACTAATTAGCCCCCCTGTACCCCTGAGCATGCCTGTTTCATTGAATTCTCTGACATGACTGCACCCTAAAACTAAGTACCTCAGTATTAAGCTGCTGTTGTTTATTACATGACCTAGGATCTCTGGCGTCCGCATACTGACCGGAAGTTTGGAAATTTGGACTACATTTACATGTTGAGTTAAGCTTTCAAGCCACATACAAGAAATATAACTGAGGTGGCTATTTTCTGTTTGAATTATATAACTAAAATAAGGTCGGTCTTCCTGTCGAATTGATGCTGAAAGGCTAATGAACGCTTAAGTTGCTAGTGCATTAGACTGCTGTAATGGCTCTACTCTGGTCTTCCAAATAGATATGTGGAAGTCTGGACATTGATCATGTACAGCCACTATGTGATGACCTCAGATGAACTGTGTTATTGATAGTTGTATTTTCTTGTCTCTCAGCTGGTCGTTTGGGGTGCTCATGTGGGAAATATTCACACTGGGAGGCTCCCCGTACCCTGGAATCCCAGTAGAGGAACTCTTCAAGCTGCTGAAGGAGGGCCATCGAATGGACAAGCCGGGCAACTGCACCAATGAATTGTAAGAAAATACCGCCCCTTTCTCCTTACTTTGGTCTTAAAATCAACACTTCACCCTCCACCCAACCCTGGCACTGAATCTCACCCACCTTCTTAGCCTTCTACAATTCTATCTAAGCATTTCTTGCCTTGCCTGTAGAGGGCGTTATAGAAGCAGTTTTCTCACTCTCATTAGATCCATTACCCTCTCGAGTTCTGACCTTCCCACATATTCAGTCCGTCCAGATGTTGTGGACTCAGACAGCTGTGCACTGAACCCTTATAAATGGGACCATTCAGGGCCTCCTCTCTCCATTCAGCTCGCGGTGCGTTTGACAGTGCGATCTGTCAGTGTGCCCCGGTACAGTAGGCGCGAGGAGCTCTGCACTGTACTGAGCGCTAAACAGAGCTCTGGACTGTAAGAATAGAACTGTGAGCTCGTGTTTACTGTCCCCGCCTGGGGACGCTAGTGAGCCTCGATCACGGCGGGCCTGAAATAGCTGATGGTCAAACTGAGGATTCTCAACTCTGACTGATGCCTTGATATTTGCTGTCTCTGCTACAGTCAAGAGCTTGTCAAATAATGAAATGTGTATTTACAAACTGCAATAACTCCAACAGCTTTCATTGGAGACAAGTAAATCTGCTTTCAACATTCCCTGTGCATAGAGGAGGAAGTTGTTGATTGTGGTTTCTGTGTAGTGTTTTCCGTGGCGTCACCACTTAGACAAATTTCCACATGCAGTAACAGTTTAGATCAGAATCATGTCAAACCTCCAGTGATTGGTCCTGGTGTATTGAGATGATGTTGGTGACCCCTTGACCTTCCCAGTAGCACTACACCAGACTTCACTTTTCAATTTAAAAATTCAATAACTTGAACCGTTTAAATGGGAGTCATGTCTAATCCGCCGTCAACACCCCTGATGTATTGAGGGGGAACCATATTGATTTTGATGACGGCTATTACTTACACTGTATTGCCATAATTAGGTGAAACTACATTTTCAGTCGCAATAAGTTGAACTGCTTTTATTAGAATTAGATCAACTTTGCTGTGAACGTCTTGGTGCATTGAAGAGCAATCCTATTGTTCTGGTGACACTGTGACTGTTCGTGAAGCACCACTTTAGCCCAAATTCAACTTTTTCAAAAAAAGCAATCATTCAAACAGTTCTTATGGGAATCAGATAAAACTTGCTGGGAAGATTAGTTTAGCCGTTGATGTTCTGGACCTTATACCCTTCCTTTCCTGTCATGTCTATACTAAGCGTATGTGGTTTCTAAGGTATTATGTGGTGATTGTTGTGGATTTTCTGGTTGGTTAGAGGACGTTTGGTGGATAGTTGGATGTTATAAGGTTTTAAGAAAGTTGTGAATATTTGGTCACCAAGGTGGTTATAGGTGGTTGCAAAGTTGTCGCTAGGATGTTGTTCAGGTGTGAGTTGGTGGTTGCTATGATGTTTCTAGGGAATTGCCTGGATATAATTAGGTAGTTACTATGATGCTGATGGTGTATGCTTAGGTATTGCTACATTTGTTTGCTGCAAAGTTGTTGGTTGATGCTAAGGCCTTAATAAGTGCTTGCTGATGCATTTCACATTGCTCAGTCCTTATAATGTGGCTGGTTAGGTCTTACTTGGTGTTTGCTTGTCTGTTTCTTGGTGTTTCATTACAGCTTGTTGTAGTCAGTTTTTAAGTGCTTCATAACAGTCAATCAGATAATTTAGAATTAGACCATTTTAATGTCTGACCCAAGGCTGTTGGTTTAGAGGATGTGGGCAAATCATACAGGAATGCATACATTTATTATGCCTGAGTAGCAATGTGCTAAAACTCTTAAGAGTAAGAATGATAAATTAAGGTGATAATACTGTGATTTTGAATGAATTCTGGAGAAATTTCAGGTAATTTGAAGTAATCCCCATTGGTTCTCTTCCACAGGTACATGATGATGAAGGACTGTTGGCACGCCATCTCGTCCCACAGGCCCACCTTCAAACAGCTGGTGGAAGACTTAGATCGCATCCTCAGTCTGGCAACCAATGAGGTGATGACACACTGTACCAGTCAATCACATTCAGTCGTACATAGACTCTACTTCCAAAACAGTCACAGTTAGAGTGCGGACTCAGTTCCAGCTGTGCTCGCTGCCTGCTCTAAACAGCCACTCTCATTCGCTTGAGTCTGACAGACACACATACACCTCAGTAGATAATCAACTCTTAAATTATTCTTGGTCTCTGCCTTTTCTCTGTATGTTATCATCAGCATTTGATTGTTTTATTCCCCCCGTACCTTCAGTAAAGTCACTGACACTCACAGGCTCAGTCACAGCACGTGCCCTTGAATCAGACACACATTAGCTGCACTGTATAGTGCCTGGGGAGAGACTGGATTTTGGGGGAAGATTATGACCTGATTGTGCCAGTTTCAGGTCTGAACAAAGCGCCTTATTTTGCGGCACAGGTCCAAACAGGCAGCAGCACTTTCACAGTGCTAAGCTTGAGCGTATACAGCTATGAGCTATAATTATAAATTTATAAGCATTTCCTCTCCTGAAAAGAAAAGAGTAGCGACGTCTTGGAGTCTCCATTGCAGAAAGAGTGATCTGACATCTTTTCTTACTCCTGTTTTTTTTTTTACTTTCTTCTTTGTGTATTTCGTAAGTTTCAGTGCTCATTTACAAAATTGTCCTGCATGGGGCCCAGTGTTGCTCTTGCTCTTGCTCTTGTACTGAAGAGTCGTGTTTGTCATAAGCTATCCATTGCTTTTATATTATAAGCTTGAACTGTCAGCTACAATATACGTCTGCAATATCCAGCTCGTCTCTCCATTGAAATCCATCCAGAAGTCGCTGAGGGTTGCAGTAGAATTCTATAGATTATGCCAAAAGCCAAACTTTGAATCAGAACTTTTGAAATGTAATAAAGTTGCCCCAAACCACTCACAGATGTGGAGGCTTCGCAGTAATGCGAGTTGCCTCGTCTTGAGCTGGAAAATGGGATCCAGCACTCTTTCCAGAAACCAAAACCTTTTCTTCTTCCTGTGCAGAAAATTTCAATCACTGCCATTACAAAAAAAAAATCAAATATACAGAGAAAAAAAAGTAAAATGACCTCAAGAACTTGAAGTGGAGTATTCGTTAAGATTTTTTTTTTTGCTATTTCTTTTGGTCACGGGATAGGCCGCCAGATTTATGGCGTATTTTTTTCCTACAATTTTCCTGCTGTCATTTTGCACTGAATTTTTTTGGTTCCAGTTTCACATGTCGAGTTTATTTTTCTTTTGGTTGAGACTGAGGGAAACCGTGCCCGTGTGGTAGTGTAGGGGCTCCACAGTGTCCTGAGTCGAGTGTTCTGTTTGAGCAGCTAGCGTTTGTGCATGGGGACTCTCATAATAAGCATACTGAACCACTTTGTGCAAAAACTACAACAATTAGGTCAGTTCTGTCATAACTGAACTGCTCCGGAATGTTCCGCACTGTTGTTGATAGACACAGAACTAAGTCATTTTTTGGAAATATTATCGTACACATCAAGCTTTCTTTTTCTCTTACTTTACGCATTTGTTTAAATCTGAAGTCCTTGGGGAGTTACCGTGTATATTATGGTACGCAAGTAGGCAGACTCTATGTCTCTCTCTCCTTCAGTGGAATATTGTGTACCAGTGTTTATGTCTGTTTATGTGTAATTCTAACCTCTCTTTTCCTTCCCATTCTATGCTTTTTTTATTTTTCTTTCACAGGAGTACCTGGATCTATGTGCCCCCACAGAGCAGTATTCTCCCAGTTTTCCAGACACTCGGAGTTCGTGTTCCTCCGGCGATGACTCTGTGTTTTCCCATGATCCCTTGCCCGATGAACCCTGCCTCCCTAAGTATCAGCACATGAACGGAGTGGTGAAAACATGAGGGGCGGGAACACAGACTAACCCCTCCCTCCCTGCCTCCCACGCCGCCCCTCACCCTCTCTGGCAACCAATGAACTTCCGGATCCGAGGGGGCAGGGAGGGTGGGCTGGCCATTGTGCTGCTGTTGAAAGTGAACTGAGGTGTGTCAGGAGTACACCTAAACACAAGCACACTCGTGTACACACACACACACACACACACACATGCATGCACACAAACATACACTCATACATACATGCTTATGTACACACATACATACACACCCATACATGCATGCATATACAAACACACATATATATACAGCACATTTATATGCACATACGTACGCACGTAAGCCCATGCGTGTGAATCTAAGCTCTTAATAGGAGGACAGTCCTCTTTGGATCTCCCTTCTGTGACTGACTGAATGGCCATTCCAGGACTTGCATTTATTTTGTTAATACTGTGTCTTATGGATTTTCCGAAATTGCTGAATTCATTCCAGTGACTGGCATTCCAAGACTTTTTTTCCTGAGGAAAGAGTGAAGTGAGGGATGCGAGCATAAAAAAGAAGAGAAGAAACACAAGACAAAGGAAAAAAGAAAAGAGGAGCAGGAAAGAAGGACATTGACATTGTCTCATTTATTTTGTAATATTGTTTCTTTTTTTCTTCCAATAAGCCCACGCAATTATTATCTTGGTGCAGAGTAACACATGGTATATAGTGCTGGGTATATTTGTAAATATATTCAAATATGTATAAAAATATATTATATATTTACAGTGAATTATTTTTTGTATGATTCCGATACTATTCCCCACTGCCCCATTCCTGGAGGTGGGATTCAGGCCAGGTGTGATCTGCCCTGAGTCATAAACACACCTGTCACTCAATCACAACAATGGAGTATTTGACTGTCAGGGAAAGAGGTAGCATGTTAATTTATTGACTTATGTTTTTAAAAATGAATAAAAATGTACAAAAAGAACAAAAGAATAATAATATTAATAATAATGATAAATAATCCATTCTGTTTATTGTAATTTAAAATGATCTTTCATTCATTGGCGGTAACAGAAAAATATTTTAGTGAGTACTTTTAAATATTTGGAAGATCATTGCTTTTTTTTATATATATATATATATATATATATATATATATATACGTGTGTGTACATTCTGTACATTTTAGAGTCTGCTAATCTCATTCATTCCTTGTTTTTTTTTCCATCACCATTCTCCATTTATAAATTGTATTTCAAATGTGAAAATACTGCATTTTAATATATAACGGACAGATTCCCTCCACAGTTCTGTTACTTCATCTTGACTAAATTTAGATTCCAGTGTTCGCATCAGAGAAGATGATTCAAAGTGAAAATGAACAAAAGTATTAAAATCATTCATGTTTTCTACAGGACCAATTAAAATGTTTTCTGCTGGTGTTCATGTTTTGACACTTTTGCAAAATTAAAGACAAAAATCTTATCTTTGTGGCTGCTTATTTCACTTAAAATGATTCAATTTTAACCTATATTTGTATTGATTAGTTGTTGTTTATCGTGTTTATGCTGAACAGAGAAACCTTATAGCATAACCATTACGTATCCTCTAACATGAGAATCATAAATGTATATGTGAAATTTGATACCCTACGTCACAAGAACTATTAATTTGATTTAGCTTACTGCATGTCCATTCAAGGTAAATGAATAGTTATACACTGCCTGTCCAATAAAAAGTTGCCGTTTGGATATCAATACGCAAGTACTGTGATTGGATCATTATTGCAGCTATTAATATGTTTCAGGCAACAATAATTATTTTAGTTCAAACTGATGAAGCTCATAGGTTCACATTTATTTGAAAATTATGTCGAAAGAGGCATCCCTTGGTGGTGGAAAAGATGTTTCAGTATTTCAGAGGGGGCAAATTATTGGCTCGCACTTAGCAGAGAAAACATCGAATGAGGAAAGCAAGTATGAGGAATCATTTCCACACTCAAATTGGCCACCACAAAGTCCTGACCTGAACCACATTGAAAATAATTGGGATGTGCTGGAGAAGGCCACAGAGTGCTTCAACCATTTCGTTTTCAAGACAAGATCTCGAATTAATGCAAAAATTAATGCAACTGACTGAAAATACATTTTCTGACGGTGCATATGGTTGTCAAAACAGTGACGCAAAGAATTTACGCAGTAATCAAAGCTACAGGACTTCCAACCAAATATTTAAGAATGTGACTTTTTTTCTCAGCAAGGCAGTGTACCTGGGTGTGTAAGGTTTTTTGTATACAAATGACACATGAAGACAAGGCTTTTGTAGGAATTTAAGCAGAGCTTACTATTGACGTCAGAAGAAATTGGTTGGTGGAGGGAAGCAAATGGAAGTTATTGAGCGAGAATGCTCTGTCCCGTATTCCTGAGTGCCAAGGACTGGTTCCCTCATTTCCACAAACCAGCAAATGTTCCAAGAGAGAATGTTGAATGATAGAATTGGTGGGAAAAAAGCCTAATGGTGAAATTGCTTGAGTCAAGCCCCATTGAGAAGTTTGGTTATGTGAGAATCTGCGGGTGCTATTGGAAGGCCAGGTAAACAAGTGGAGGTGAAGAGCTGGAGCGTTCTGTTACATCCAACACGCTCCACTCAGTCACTGTAAATCACACTCATGGACTCACAGTCCCAGTCAGAGCTCAAATACACACAACACAAATACATGCACACGCTAATGAATTTTGCAGCATGTACCACACATCAGGATTATAGTTTGCTGGACTGCGCTGACACTGTCAAATCTAGAGCATGCACTGGAGTGTGAAGCTGTATTCTGTTTTATACATGCACCCAACCTAAATAGGGTGTTATATTTTAGTTATTTAAGAATTATTCTGAGCTTATAATGCTCAAAACCAATTATTTTTGGAAGCACAATTGTTTTTTTTTTTTTTTTACTAGCTAAATAAGGTTTCTGTTAAACTTTATAAAGGCTGACTAGTTCTTGCCATAAAGAAAATCATAAAACATCTAGACCCACATTCCCCCGTCGATCTCCTTGTTTGGCTATTTGCCCTTTCCTGGAACCCCTCGCTCGTCAATTCCCTACTACAGCCATCTGCCGCAGCCGTTGTGTTTGCCCAAGGCCCAGTCCTCTGGAATGTCAACATGGCCCCAGGTACGGAGATCCTCAGCCCTCCGAGAGAAAGGTAAGAGCCTGACTGAGTACTGAAGGGGAGGGGCAACGGCTTAACTTGGATTCTTCCATTATCTTACTTTATCTTAAAATTCAACCCCAAACAGGTCTCTACTGCCAAAGAATGCACCAAGAGTGTTCCAGTTGAGTTTATTGATGGTAGTGATTGTAGTCACAGTGATGCCTGTGATATGCAGTGCTTGTTGTAGTAGTAGAACAGTTTTGTAGTCATAGAAATAAATGGCTGTGGTAGTAGTGTTTGTGTCTTTTGTAATATGTTTGTCAGGACATATCACATATAAAATAATTATTTGATTTGGTTGGGCATGTCGGGTAACTGAAATTGGTGGAGGGGTCTGGCTTGCGGTTGAGCAGAACCCTCTGGAAACTCCTTTTTGTAACTCGCCTATTTTTCTATACAAAACGCACCATTCGGGAGACTGCAGAGAAAAAAAAAAGTCTGCTGCAATTGAGAGCCAATCTGTTGAAATGGTACTTCATACATGGTTTGCCATTGTTGAGACTTGGCCTAAATTGTGGGGTGTTTTTGAAAAGGTGTGAAAGCCTCAGTGCTGGTATGGGTTGTGTTCTGATTGGTGTAATCAGGAACTAGTGTTGGTGTAGACTGTGCTGGAATACGTTTCCCAGGAGCTTAGTCGCTAACCATGTGACCAACTTAGATTGAACTAGCTATGCACAGTTCAACCTATGTTACCTATGTAAGTAGCTAACATAGTCGGCAAATAAGCTTTTGAAAAATGTACCCCCGGGTGGCCGATAAGTTAATCAGTGTTGGTTAAAGCTGCGCTGGTTAGCTGATAAGTTAATCAGTGCAGGTGCAGGCCGTGTTAATTGGCTGATAAGGGGAAAACAGTGTTGATATATATTGTGTGTTGATTGGTAGATAATGGAGTTAGTGTAGGTGTAGCCTGCCTGTTGTTTGGCAAGTAAGGGAATCACCATTGATGTCAGGTATGTTGGTTGTATGTGCTTGTTAAGACTTGTGGATGTTTGCGATGACAGTGAGCCTGTGGGGGGCTGGTGTACGTTCAAGGTCAGAAAAGGGAGACAATGGGTTCTCTTGCAGTTTGACAGGGGTTTACAAAGAATTGTGCCAAAACACAGCATCTGTGTGCATAAATGTGCGTGTGTTTGTATGTGTGTCTGCGTGTGTGTGTGTGTGTGTGTGTGTGTGTGTGTGCACATGTGGGTGAGCATCTGCCTGTGTTTATGTACGTGTGTGTGTGCGTGTGAAAACAGTGTGCATTTCATAGTGTTATTTTATTTTGTTTGATATATTCCTTGGAGCGTTTCAGCAAAATAGACATATTGTACCACTCAAGACATTAGCAGAGCTGAGAGGCAGATTCTCTGACTTTCAAACTGCCCTTAGCTGAACAAAACAATATGCATGACATTGCATTTCAATTTTAGTACATTCTGCCTATTTACCTCAAATGCTTTACACAGCAGACATCATCGAGTTGGAAAGATACAACTTGCATTCCATCTCCTCTGCACAATGTTGTATTTCTTTTCCTATTACCAACACATGAAGGGAGAGGGAGAGAGAGAGAGAGAGAGAGAGAGAGAGAGAGACAGACAGCAGCTATTTCACCGTATGAATTGAACAATTAGCCTCAGCCCAGTGAATTGCTCAAAACTGGTGCTAAAATACAGAGGCGTGCAAAACACTTCGACACCCCACCTAGCGACTAGGTTAAGATTTTTATAAGTTTTCTTATCATTCATTCCAGATTTGAAAATATTATAGTTATGGAAATTATGTGAATATCTCTCTCTTCTCTTTCTTGCTCTTGCTCTCTCTCTCTCTCCGACCTGGACACATTTGATTTCTTGTAGATATTAAGTATTCCTGATTTTTTTTTGGGCGGTTTATAAAGTCAGGAATGCTCAACTCTTCACAGTAACCAACTGTAGTAGGATGTAATTAAATAAAAATGCCGGCTCAGTGTGCGCTGTTACTTGCCTACCTGCAAAAACAAGAGCCATCACTGTCCTGTTCAGGCAAGACATGGTAATTACTGTTCTCCTTCCTCTTCATCCCTCCTCAATCTCAAAATTACTCTCTCTCTCTTTCTTTCACTCTCTCTCTCCCTCACTCCCCTTTTCATGACTCTTTGTAACTGGGCATCAGGCCAACACAGATTAAAGTAATGCAAAAAGATTCCCATGTTTAAGTTAATGGACCTTTTTTTTTTTTAACAAAGACAATGCAAGGTGTGTATCCTCACAGAATTTTCATCCCTGCCAGGGGCTGTGCATATACTCTTAAGGGGAATTCCATTCTCTGGAGAGAGATAGTGTTTTTCCAATATTTTAACGGATGATACTGGCACCTCAATAAATGTAATCTAATGCAAGGTAATGACATATAATACAAAGCATTTAATGTCATGTAATGTAACATAATGCCATGCAATGTGCCTGTTTGTGAACGGGAGAGTATACTACAGTTATGAGTTGCCTTCAGCAACAGATGAATGGACGAGAATTTGAACATTTACAGGAAGTATTTGTTTACAATATTTATAGGCGTAAAATGCACAATATTTATTTTAAAATGTACAATACTTACTACAAGATATAATATTGCAATTTCAAGAATATCTCATAATCACAAAATAAAATTCCATCAAGACAGGGATTTCTTATATCTGATAATTAAGTTCATTTTGGGAAAGAAAAAAAAAGCAATTGTAAGTTTGTATTCACTCGAGAAGATAACACAATTTAAGACATTTCATGATTTCAAAAAAAAAAAAAGTTAAATAATTGTGATATATTAATTTCAAGAAAGTTTGGTGACAATCAAAAAATATCTCATAATTTCAAGAAAAAGATATTATAACTTTCAGAAGTTATCAAATAAATCAAAGACAGCTATGAATGTTCAGACTATTGCCAACAATTCATGAGTGGTAATGTTTTGATTTTATTACACAACTGTTCAGGTGTTGCATTTTGTGTCATTAGTTAAATATGATGAGACACTATTTTCACCCTAATTTCTTTTAGACTGAACAAGTTGTCAATATGATGCCATCATGTACAGTGTATTGCTCCATCATTCTGAATCATATTTAGATGTAAAAATCTTTATTTTTTTTTGACTTTGTAATGTTTTTCAAACTGGTATGATTTTGAGCATTAGACCCTCTGCAGTGCAAAATATAATTGAAATATGAAAGGAAACTGGTTGAATTTTGATGCATAAAGAGCAAAAGGCCAAAAACCATTTCTGAATGTGTGTTCTCTAATCCCTCAGGCATCACGGTCTGAAGAACCATCATAGGACCCAATGTATATCACGTCATGGGCTGGAAAATACTTGAGTAAACCTTTATCAGTCAACGCCATTCACCGCTGCCTACACAAATGTTAGTTAATATTAATTTAAAAAATGAAAATAAACAGCTGCTGTGTTACAAACAATAGACAAGAAGAATAACCCAAGCTGTTATTAACTTCAAGTCCACAAGCCAGCATGTCTGTTATGGTATGGGAGTGTGTCAGTGCTCGTGACATGGGTGACTTGAATATTTGTGAGGGCACTATAATTGCAAAAAGATATTTACACATTTTGGAGCAACATACCATCTAGACTTCAAAGATGTCCGGCCATTTTTATTCAAGACAATGCAAAACTGCATTCTGCATGGACTACAAGTGCATTGTTGGGAGAGCAGAGAATGTGGGTACTAGGCTGGTCTGCTTGCAGTCCTGACATCTTTGATTGAGAGTCCATAATGGAAGAATGGAGGAAATTCAGCTTGCTGGACTTGACAAACTGGTGTCTTCAGTGCCAAAGTGCTTAATGAGTGTCATTAAAAGACATGGTGATTTTGCAAAGTGGTAAACAGTTGACTTTGCCAATTTTTGTGCACTCTTTTGCAATTGTCACATTGCATAAGTTCAATAAACAATTAAATTAATGTTAGAAAATTAAATAACACATGTTTGCACTGTTTCCAATTTAGTCAAGAATGAAATGACTTCAAATCAGTCCTGTTTTATTTTATTTGCATTTCTCATGATTACCAAACCTTTTTAGTACTGGAGTTGCAAAAGAATTTGTTTGGAATCAAAATGATCATAGTTTCATAATAATACAATGCATTGTCGCATTTGGTGCACTTTTTTGAACTGATAAATTGAAAACTCACCAATAAGCACTCCTGTGTGAATAGGAATGCTTTGCAAAGAAGCTCTTTAAAATCAATCAGTCCAAAGAATAATCCAAAAATCTACATACTGAGAGTACGTTGGTTGCTTACAAACCTTGTTAAGAAACATATTATTTCTAAATTCCAATTTTTTGACAAACCTACCTCAGGTAATTATAGTGAAAAAGCACAAGTCACGAGTCACAAGATCTCAGACTTCTGAGAAAGCGTCTCATAATTTGGAAAATGATTTTGAAAATGATCTTTCAATTACCTTTCGAAAAAAATGTTGTAATATTTCTTAAGTATGTCATGTGCAAGTAATTTTATCGGCCCCTGCACTTAAGCACTTTTCTGCACTTTCCCTGTAATTTTCAGCTCCAGCACTGGTTAATTGCCTCATTGCCTTTACCTGCCTGGCTCTGCATAAAGCCCTTCTGGAGGGAAAGACCTGGCATTTTGGGGATCACATCTCAGTGGCATGATCATGATTTTCTTTTCTTTTTTTTTTTTGCTGTGGGGTTTTGTTGACACTTCTTTTTTTTTTTTACACTTTTCTACACTTTTTATTGTTGGTCTGCTCATGGCACTCAACTGTTTATTTGCATTTTGCTTTTTAAAGTGTCATTTATTTATTCACCTCCGCCAAGGAGGTGTATGTTTTTGCGCGCGTTTATCTGTTTGTCTGTCTGACTATTAGCAGGATATCTCAAAAACGGCCACATAGATTTTAACCAAGCTTTGCAGGATCTTAGAGTACCATAAGAGGAACAAGTGATTAAATTTTGGCCTATCTAGGCCAAAGCATAGCTGAGATATAGGCCAAAGTTCAAATCCAGCTATGCTGGCAGAAATTTGAAGTCTTTCCAATGGGCCGGATTTCCAATCGGCGTGCTTTTGGGTTTTGCTGCCACCTGGCGGTGAAATGCAATAACACCTTACATCAGCCAACAAAAATAACTAATGCACAGAGTCGCCTTGGCGTGGCGGAGGTGCTGCGCTCTCTGAGTGCTCGTTTCTCTATTTTTGGGTAAGTTTTTGGCCAAATGGCAAGCTACTGTTTTCTCCACCAAATTAGCTGCTTTCTGGGGCCCTGCTTTGACTTTGTCTGACACCTGTGAATTTTTGTTTTAAAAAACCTCTTTCTGTATTTTTGTAAAATTTCTTTGGAACCATTATAAGTGTGGGCCTGAGGGACTTGACGCTGGACTGCAGTTATTGAAACGAGCTGAGAAAAATCTTGCCTCAAGAGGAAAATTTCATATGGTTCTTGTAATTTTGAGAAAAGGTCTGAATTTTTGAGTCTTATATATATAAAATATAGATATAATCCTTTCATTTTGATTCACTAAAATCTTTAAACAATGTCATGAAGATATTACTTGTACAGAGAGATCTCACTAGCAAAAACGATATCAACTTAGAGAAATGATAAAACAACTTAAAAAAAACTCTCCACAATGCCTTGTAACTGAAAGCGAAGGGCTAACTCTGAGAAATTATCTTGAAGTTGTGAACCTCAGTGTTGCAGCATGCTGGAATCTAATTAATGACATCCCACTCAAATTCATCATTTTGTGCAGAGGCCCTACTTTAAAATATTTGGTCTTTTGTTCTAAGTCAAAGTCACCCAATTAGGACTTCCAATATGATAAAGTAGTTAATGCCTGGAGGTCATTTACTCCTTTCTACAAACCTTTCTTTTACGACTCTTTTGCAGGTGTGCAACCACATCTTGCCACAAAATCACGCAAATTGACTTGGACATGCCTTAATTCATCAACGCCCAGGTTACAGCTAGAGTTCTACAGATGTACTTCAACTGAAAAAAATAAGGCCATGTCTTAAAATAGCCACATTTGTAATATATGATACCATTCTTGCGTCTCTTATTTTCTTTCTAAGGCAAGACTTTTCATTGCTGTCTCCTTTTATTCTGTAATGATTATGAATAAAAATTTTCAATTGTCTCACAACCCCTGTTTTTAATTCGCCACTCTGACTGTAATCGTATGCAATTAAACTTTGCTGTCGGAAAGGGTGTGCGTCTGTGCTTTGTGCGTGAAATAAACCTCATAAAAATTGGCTGTGGTTTTTCGCTAATCCACAGTCTATCAGCCACAGCTGTAAATAAAATGTGGAAAAATAGGAGAAATTTACAAGCTGACCTGGGACCCAGTTTTCCTTCAAAAATCTTCCTCAGCCAGTTCTTGAAAGTAATTGGGCACCAAGCTGGAAAACGAGGGCCCGAAAAGGTACATTGCATGGGGGAGAGGGTCTCAAACCATCAGGACTGTGGTTCTAGGATGGCAGCCAGGGACTCAGGCACTTACTGGCACCTTTGTCTATGGGAAAAAAGACTCTTTTCTGCAGAACTCCCGAGGCCCTCCAGCCTTAGATTGTAGACTGGAGCTCTACAAAAAACTACAGAACACAGAACTGTCCAGAAATCACAAATTTAGATCTGTTGCTGGAATATTTATTTTCACAGCCAGATTCTTGAGCATCCTGAAATATGGAACGGAGCACTGCTTGACGATTCATCTCTCGAAAAAACAGGCAAGATGTCCTCAACTGATAAAAATCAACTCAGCATGAGTGAATGCACTCTCTAATGACAGGACTTTCAAGCATCTAGAATCGTTGTTCCCCAAGTCTCATGTCATCATGTACCGTTGGAGTGTTGCTGACAATGCTGGATAGACAGACCAAATTAATGCCTGCTTCATCTGTTCTGGCATTTTCTTAATTTATATTAATTTATATTATATTTTAATTTATATTTGAAACATGTTGATGCAAAATGCAGTTTATGAATATTTCCTTAATATAAAAATGCAAGTTTGCTAGTGAAATAAAGAGTGTAAAACAAAGTAGGCGCTCCATTGCAATGGATATACGTGCAACATAGAATGAACTTTAAGCCATCCTGGCGGTGGCTTTTGAAAATAATTCCTGAACTATACCTGCTCGACAGAGGTAGATTAGCACAGGATTTATCATGATGAAATCATATTTAGTTTTCAAAAGGTAAGATGAGGTGAGGCCACACCCTCTCCCATAACAGACTTAAACCCCCAGACTGCTTCCTTTTACCAAATAAGGTCACTGACTCTTGGATGAAGTCCAAACAAAGCAAATTATGGAGATAAAATATTTTCTATGAAAAAATATCAGTAAATACTGAAATAAAGCATGTTCCCTTTCCTCTTAGATGAGAGCTTTCCTGTTTAGCCAACAAGCAATCCAGATTAACGTCCTCCACAGCAGCGGAAAGAAAACTAAGGAATGGAGGGTTTTTAAGCACCTCCTTAATAGTTCACAAAAACCCTCCATATGAAGATATGAGTGGACTTGGTTCATATGAACTGACCATTTGTGATATAATACTACAGCATTTTGCACAGCTAACTAAAAACATGAATGGCAACGCTAAGAATAAGGAAAAAATGCGGTTTCTTACGATGAGGCATAGGGGAGACTGGGGTCCAATGAGCCACAGGGACCAATGAGCCATATCACTATTTTGCAATCAATTGATGCCAAAGGTGTTTAAAATAGGCAAAATAGTGATATGGCTCATTTATCCCCATGATTCATCAGTCAATGGTAAAATATTTTGCCTATTTTAAGCAGCTCTGTCATCGATTGATCGCAAAATAGTGATATGGCTCATTGGTCCCCATGGCTCATCGGACCCCAGTATCTCCTACAGTGATGTAAAATTGAAAATCTTCTTATCTTAGACGCAAATACATTCACTCAGGATCAGAGTTGTCATAATTAATTGCACTGAATATAATCACCACCAATAACGTAATTTTGCAGGAAAAAAATTAATTTACTCATTCAAAAACTCTGAAGTGCACAATTGAAGTACAACGTAAATATCATGTTATGTCATATCTTTACCACCAACAGTTGCTGCTGTTCCCAGAAACTTTATCTTACCCATGTGACTCAGACATTTCAGCTCAGTTCCACTTGAGCACATAAAAATGCTTGATTCCTTGTCAGTATATCGCATATGGTGGTACAACAAATGGCACACCCAGTTGAACTGAACAGTCAGTCTTACAGCCTCATATCCAGATGGAAACTGCGGCTTCCTTTGGCTCCTGTGATCTTATAGGTTTTTGGATTAGTTTTTGCAACTTCAGAAAAAATATTGTATGCACAAAAAAATGCAAGAGCAATGTTTTGGGGGAACTCATAAGAGTAAAGGGATGAGATTCCCTTGGTAAAGAAAGCTAAAACCATTATTTTGAGATTCTCAGTGTGCAGTGTCACATGATATGAATTGGATTTAAGGATCTTTGTTATAAATGTATTTGCCACAGCTAAACTTGCAACATTTGGAGCCTGAAGTCTCAGAAACACGCTGCAGTGATGCTGGTGCCAAATTACCTCTGATGGACCTCTGGGGAGTTGTTAGGGCATGGAGGTGCTGACCTTTGAACTCACGACCTCAAGACACTCGAGAACTGTCCTATAATGTTTACATAGTCATTGATAGCCTAAGCCCAAAAAATCTGTTTCTTAATTATTTAACAATAAGCAACACTTATAAAATTACATTCCTAGCAAAGCCTCGTTGTCTGGCCAAATGAAAAGAGAGAGAGTGAGTGAGAAATTAAGAGGCTGACTTGTTTTGAGTCCGGCCCTCTTTTCTGTGCCGCCATCTTTTTTTATCGCATTACACCTAGTAAAAATTGTTTATGGCCTCTGGACCATTAGCATAGCGCAATGGGCTCTCAGTTCAGCCAAGTCCAGCTTTTCTGCGGCATGGAGTCCATTAGGATGAGTTCAGAGAGAAGGAACGCAGAAAACTGTTTTCAGGAGCTGAAAAGTTTGCCTATAAGTCATTATACACCTTCTTACACATCACACATCCAAATATTCAGCATTTACATGCTCTATAATATTCAGCTAAGGTCAGATATGTTCACAATTAAAAAATAAGCTCAATATGAAGTTTTTTTTTTATTTTACTTTTTTTTTATTATGCTGAGTAAAAAAAAACTCAATTTAAAACAAAACAGGTTGAGTGGACTTTGTGGGTTTTGCATTCCAACTCTTCGTATGTAATTCACGATAATCCTCTCAAACACACACACACACACACACACGCTTATACTCACCCTCACACTCCCTAATGCTATGTAAAGACAGAGGCAATATCTCCTTCAGTGATAAATATGCAAAAGAACATGAAATCAGACTTGCACATTACTAACTAATTCCAAGGTCAGCCGTTGCAAGATGACGTAGCGGCTAAGTCAAGGGTCAGAGGGCACTGTAACCATGTCAATACTCACCTACGCTTGATTCACGTGATGTATAGTAATTCTTGAAAGGAAATAAATAAAACAATTGTAATATATTCAAATGTCACCCTAGAAAATTAAACTCAGGATTAATTTACAGAATGATTTATGCCATACCGATGACCTCACGATTCCCTTTGGGCGTCTATAATTTGAAGATGAAAAGACACAATCCTGATAAATGAGGAGGGCCTCCCTCCGATGTGCTGTAAGTCTGGCCTCTAAGCCCCTCCCCCCCCACCCTTCTGACTCAGACTCTCAGCGAGATTACGGACCTGGGAATAGTCCCGATAATTTACTTTTCCACTGAGCCTGTTGGGGGGTTCCTATCTGCATCTCCACTCTGATCGAGGGGTGGCCACTTCCCCCTAAATCCCAGAGTCCCACATCTCTAACACGCTAGCTTCCTGTGGTAACAGGTGACCCCCGGTGAACCCGGTCCACACCCGAGACCTCCGGACGAGGACAAAAATCCTCTGACGCGAGGATCCACTGCCAGGATAGCAGTCCAATCTCACCCCATTACCGAGTCTGTGCTCCCACCATTGGTTCAGCTCTCCCACCTTAGTTAACAGAGTTTAATCTACAGCCTTTTCATCTTTGAAATAAAATATAAGGGAGGGCTGCTGTAAGAGAAATGAAGAGAGAGAACACAAACTGAAAATGACTAACTGTGATTTAAGTGCTGAGAAGATGAGGGAGAGGTGCAGCACATTTTGGGAGAGGAGCAGACAGTGGGGGGAGGACCCTGTCAGAGAGGAGCCGTGAGCCTGACCTCCTCCTGAGGAGCCAGCATGCTCTCCATCATGGGGCCCTCAGTGTGGGACATCAGGGGAGGTGACCAGAGAGGCCAGGACAATTTCATCAGCTCTGTCCAAGTGACCCCGGTCATGGACCAGTGAGGAGTTTGATGACTGAACTCAAAAACAGAGATGAGTTAATACTGCGTACATGGAAAAATTCTCCATGATTGAGTGGATTACTTTGATATTTCACAGTCATATTACATTTTGCAGACCCTGTTTTGAGGTCATTTTTTTATATCCTTGATGCTTCTGTTTAATCTCTTTTAGCCTTAATGCAGGAGCAAGCAAAGTATGGTAGATAGTGTGTGTGTGTGTGTGTGTGTGTGTGTGTGTGCGTATTGTGAGGGGGCTTGTATAACTATACTTATGAGGACCAACTCTTGAGGCATAATTGGGTCATGGTTAGGGTTAAGGTTAGACAATGAATGAACAAAATAATGCAATGTCCTTAATAGTGTACATAGCAAAAATCACAGTGTTAATTCAACTCCAATTGAGTTTATATGAGACCAACCCATCCATCTTGGATTCAAATGAACTCTATTGGAGTTGAATTAACACTAGGATTTTTGCTGAGTAGCTACACAAATGTGTATGTGCGTAAGTGTGTGCGCGTGCGCGTGTGTGCGCACATGTGCATGAGTGTATTTAAGACTGTATCCTCCATGTTAGCATGCCAAAATTTCATTGATACAAAAGAGAGTCTGTTTCCTTTCAAAAATCCTTAAAAACACATGCAATATAGTACAGTGCTCACATTGTATTTAGAGCTAAACCAAGCTTGGAATCAGCAGCAGCAACCAGACTGTGTGTTCAATTTCAGCCTAATTACTTTCAAATGAGTGAGGCAGAATATTTTAACAGTCAGGGCTGAGGTTGATGAGTGTATTTTTGTGTATACATTGTGCCATGTGATACTACTACTCATAACGCTGGTTTACAAAATGGCATCTCCACTGGGAAACTCTCTCACTCATATCCTTCCTCTTGGCTCTGTCAGGGTCTTAGAACACCAGGAAGCCATCCAGCCACACAAATACATCTACATACATACACAAAAGCACAGACACGGTGATGCATACCAGCATGTGTGCGCATGCATGCATTTACCCCACAAAACCTGAGGACCCATATATGCGTTCATCGAATGCAGCTGCTGTATTCAAACTTGTGGAGCTTCGGGCCAATTTTAAATTCTAGTCAAGATCCCAAGGTTTCCAATGACCCCAAATATGTCCTGCTGAATTACAAGGAAAGGTATATAAAATGATGTATAAATGTAAACATTTTCCATTTGATGTAATGCTGTGGCCATAAAAACATGGCGTCCTGGGTTTGAATATTTCCTTCAGTATAAGTGTGATGTAGCTTTAGAGAAGTGCTGCAACCTGCAGAAACAGAATATATATGTGACATTGTCTAAAAAAAAAAAAAAAAAAAAAAACCCTTTTCTGACTCGGAGCCCTCTTAAGTCTAAACTTAAGTGAAAAGTGAGAGTTTAAGGGGTTAACACATTCACCCATGCATGCATATGTGCCATAATATTGTTACACAGGCCGAGTTTTTGTAATTGACTCCATTCCAGACTCAGTTTAATATGGTGTCTGTTTTTATTTCACCCTCCGTGTTAGCTTTCCAGGCGAGGGAATGCTCTTCAATCGCATTTCATGTTCCGCTTTTGATGTGGCGGTAAGAAAGGAATGAACAAAAATGAAATCTTCATGGCTCTGGTTTTGGATAACCCCTGCTGAGAACTTTCTTCTGCGATTAAATGAGAATGTTCTATTGTTTTGGATTATACCACCCTTCTTTGTTTTATGCTCTCAGTGGAATTTTCCCAAATCCCCCCAACCCCACCCCAATTTTACAATACAATTGCCAATGAATTCCAAGGTAATTATCAAACAGGCTTCAATTCTTGCTCCAAACGACACAGTTTTTCGATGGAGTCTACATGCTGGTTTCTTACAGGTAATTTCCAATACAGAAACATGTGGACTATATATATATCTGAATGTTGATGGTGACAGGCTCATAGTGCATCTGTTGTAGTTTCGGATGATTTTACTTAAAGGATAGCTCCTTCAGGTGTAATTATTCCCTTTACCTCATTCATCTCACTCCCATCTCAAACTCCCACCATAAGGAGTCTCAGCACCATAACACATACTCTAGCAGCAAATGCATCAGTTTCACCTCATCACTCCAAACATTCCCCCACATGTATAAAAAAACCCATATGGTGGGAATGGAGAGATGAAACCTCTCTGGGGGAAATGAACAGGACCAGACACAATATATCTGAGTCAAATGTGTTCTTACCATTAACGCGATCTAATTAATTCCCAACCATGTCCATTCTCTCACCCCGAATTTAGCAAAAACAGCTCATATAATGTGCATATTAGCGCCATTAGATCACTATTAACGTCAGGGTAGAGACTAACAGGAGGCTATGGAAGGATGATTGTTTTTAGTTTTTGTTGGTATTTCTTTATGCATGCAATGTAGGGCCTGCTGAAATATACAGTATTCTGGTGTATAGTTATTGGAATTGGCAAGTAGAACAACTATACTTCCAGAGGTGTGTGTGTGTACTACTATGAATACATTTTTGTGTAAATAGTTCATGTTTTTTTTTCTCAGTGGAGTGGCTATGGGTGCTTTTCCATTAAGTGGTGCGGTCCGGCAGGGGTTTAGGTTTAATCTGAGAGCTGGAAGGGCCATATATAATGCAAGCGCGAGCTGGAGAAATTATTGCAATAATCTGAGTGCAAATACTGCCTTTTCTGTTTACAAAGATTATCCTGATGAGTGTTTCTTTGATGTTTTTATGGCGCTAAGTGATGTGTCTCTGCAATGCGAAATGGTCGATCTGGGAGCAAACCAACGGCATGCAAAAAAAAAGTCAGAGGCCAAGGGACAGGAGTTGGTCTAAGTATCCAGTTCACTAGCTAACCAGATAGATAGCACCGTGGCTAGCTAAGGTGAAGCCATTTGTTTTTCTTCAAATGTTTTACTGTTTAACATCGCATAGAATAGACAAAAATAGAAATCTAATTCAGGCAGTTTTACCCTCACCTCATCTTCTTCTTTACTTTCTTTTTTTCCCCCCATTTCCCATTTTTGAGTTTGTTCTTTGATGACTGCATTTTCATTGAAAGTCGCTGAGTCAGGCTGGCTAGCTAATCAAAATGGCCTACTTGGACATTTGATTGGTCATTATATTTCCCATAAATCTCCTCAAAACAAAAGCAAGAGGAAGGATATTTCCCACAATATAAACAAAAAGTATGCAGCCTAACCACCATCAATAAAAAAAAAAAAAATCAATTATCTAATGTAGGTTTAATGGAGGTTCCTACTTATCTTATAAATGTTACTTCCCATGACTGAGATTTTTTTGGCTTTGCTGTTATTTATAATGCTGAAAACCAACCATTTCAATGGATTTAGTATATGCAGAGAATTTACCACTAAACTAAAATAAAAAAGGCCCTCAAATTGTGGGATCTCTTTTAACTTTCAGCCCAGGTCACATCGGCAAGTGCCTTGTGAAGGAGTTTCATGCTTTGCTGCGAAACAGGATATAACGCAATCCATATGAAGACTTCCTCAGTGCTGACAGCAATCTATGCACGTTCGGATATATTTTTGTTTTTGTATTCAGTCAACACAGTATTAAAGGGCATCTAAAGTCGATTCCCATTGTTTTTGTTTATCGGCCAATCAGCGAACCGCACCTGCACAAACAAACCGAAATAGAAGGATTATCTACGCAAGTACACAAACCATTGGTTTATATGAATGAAATTGGTCATGTGACAATGCCAGATGTCAACAAAAGCAAGTGATTTGTTTGCAAACATTGGACGTTCAACGTCCCGTCTGAGAATCGACTTTAGATGCCCTTTAAACAAAATTTCATAATGAGACCACCAAACTGATGCTTTCCGCCATTAAGCATCTTTATGTAAGATATTGTTTTCTTGACACAATTAATTTCATAACTACAACCAGGATAAACACTTCAGATTGGGCCATTGACTGTCTATGGATGGGACAAAGCTCCGAACCGAAGAGGTACTAACATTACATTGGACTGGAGCATGTTAAATTTATGACTTCCGCATTTCTTTTGCCTTCATTATTGATCCAAAGTTGGTTGGGATATCCTTGTCAAATCTGAAAGTTGCTTGGGACAAATCCTGACCATCCCAACCCAAATCTACACCTATGTGGTCCGGAGAATCCCGGTTATGCTGCTGATCTTCATGACATAGCTTGTGTAAAACAATTGGTGAGGTCAAATTGAAGCCAGCAGCCTCAGCTGTTTTTGCTTTCGAAGCTGCGCAGCCTTGTGACATGCACCATGAAGCATTGCGGGGATGCTGAGCTGCGGCCATCTGCTGCAGTCATTGCAGCTGGTATAAAGTAGCTGCAGGGTAGCCATGGCTGATGACATCACATTCACCCTCATAGGTTAGACCCATTGTCAACCAAATTAACATTTTTTGCTGCATTCGGTGACGTGTTGTTCCATTCTGAGGGTTGATCTCGCACATGGTCGCAGTTGAGAGAGCAGGAACCGTTCAACTTGACGCCATCATTATAGTCCCTCCCAACCACAAATTTGCACTCTTGCAGTTGCATGTCAAACAAGCCTCCCCTGTCATTCATCGCTTCACTGCTCTGCCAAGCTGCAGTTCAATTCCGTAGTTGCCCATTTGTCCACAGTTGGGCCAACATCTTTTAATTTTTTTTTTTAAATAATAATAAAAAAGCTCCAAACTTAGTTTTTAAAAGTTTGTGCATGGAGTCCTTTGTCGAGAAAAGTTACAGTTCAGTGACAATACTGCCTGACCAGTCGGGTTTACAGTGTGTCTAGATCCACCTTACCTACACTTTTCAGTTCATTTGGAATCTTGACAAAAGTGAAACGCAAAAGCAGCCTGCCTGGCTCGATTTCTATGGATACCATACTCAACTTTTGCCAGCGGAGAACCGAAGAGTAACTGCTACAGGAGTACCACTGCTCAGTGGAGAAGTGCCATAAGCACACAGGCTACTCCTTAAAATGTTACCCACAGGCTCTTCAGGATCTGTTGACGCACCCAAGTTACAGGCCTGTAAATTCAGTTTGAACTTAGTTATTTGAGGTGGTAGAGCAGCAGTGGAAGGGCACTGAGGCTGGGATTCCACAGCTTCACTCTTTCCTGTCTTTCTATCGCAATCACTGAGCCTTGAGTGCATGTACTGACCCATAACCTGGTGCACACACATGTGCGTACGTGTGCGAGTATTTAAAATTAGCTTTGCGTCACAGGACACAGGAAGTGAATCAACAGCCGGAAAAATATGATTAGTATTGTAGGGATATTTTTGGATTAAGGTGAGAAATAGCCAGCCGGTTGTTTATGTTACCCATGAGGAGTAAATGAATTGAGAAACACTGGTGAAATATAGAGCTGTGTTCCCAAATACTTTTTTCTCCCTTTCTACCTGGCTACTGGAAAGGTATAATGAATTTTTTATTAGTGGATGAATAAAATCATGTTCCTAATTGATTTATATGAAATAGTTTCATTTTTTACTTGAATGCATATTTAGAACAAATACTTAAGGCAAGTTAATGCTAGCTGGCTATACTATACTTCACATTTATCACAACTTGCTCACATGAGGGTTTGCAGTAGTCAATGTGATCACCACTGTTTTCATGCATTTAAAGCATTTGAAATCACTCCCCACACGCTTCCCCCAACGGTTGCAGCACTGTGAGAACACAAAGAAGGCAAAAAGGCACAAACTGAAGCATCCAGCTTAGCATCATGTGTAAATTCAAGATTTATTTCACTAAGAAATACGGTCCAAAAAGAATTTTTTTATGATCTTCATGAATAGTTAAGCTTGCTTTTTTTAATAGCCAATGCATTCCTGTTGCCTATCCAGCCACAAACTCTTGGCATGTCTCTGTTTCTGTGTCATTATGACAGCAATCAATACATCCACGGTTTAGTTTAACTTTGACGGGAAAGATATTTGCAACACGTTAATGTATTTGCAGTTAGGTGGCTATAGATGTGCATTACCCAACTACTCTCTCTAAAAATTTTCAGAATGACTTAAAGCTCCCTGAAGGCATCAAGAAGCTTTCTGTTGACCTTACAGAACCCCAGGAGGGTGGTACTGAGTATGAAGTTGTTTCATAAGGAAACTAATTCACTCAGAAATGGTAATGAACCCCAAATAAACTGCTGTATCCACAGACTGCAATTAGACGAAGATTACATTTGAATGACCACTTTTGTCTTTAGTCTTCTGCCCTTACATAATGGTGTCCATTTACAGTAAGATCCTTGGTCCAGACCTTCAGCGTAACTGTTAAATCCTGAATGCTCCAGGGGGCAAACACATCCTTGAGATGCCTAAAGAATGAAGAAAGTTTAGGTACTTCCCTGTTTTAAAATCACATTAACAATGCATTCAGAGCCCTCTGAAGAACGGCTTCAACCAACCTGAGAGAGGATAACTGTAAGCACTCCATGGTTATGGGCAAGAGAACTGGGGACAGAGTATTTATAACTCAGATGTGCTTACTCATGGAGTCTGCCTTTATTATGCAGGAGGGAGAAATTAACATGCTCAATCTTTTTCCATAAGAATTTCACCCATTATGTTCTCCATAGAATGTATTTTCTGCTAATGCTTAGGCCGCACAAGGACACCCTAAAGTTTTTCATTGGTTGGCCTTGAAGAAAAAGCCACACACGTGGTTCTCATATTGCATAAATACAATAGAAACCACGACTGACTTAAATAACAACAATGGAGAAAGTTTTCTCAGGCTGGAGGGGTCCTTCTAGTGTTTTCTTTCTCCTGCACTGTGGGTCCAAAGCAGCAATGGGGGGCACATTTTTAAGTTCATCTAAATTCAAAATTTTTAGCCACTTCAGCTCCCTCCCTAGTATTGCCCAAAATAAATCGATTTTGTGTCAGCAACTTGAGCTGCTCTCTGGGCTGTTTTTTAGTCCTCCAGAGACTGGCTTTCTGGGCTTCTTCAGTGCCTCTAATCGCTGGACTTTGACTTCTTTATCAGAACTTCTCTCTCAGTGAAATTGGGAATCTTATCCATCAGCAAACATTCCATGTAACCATCCCCAAGTCCAGCAAAACTAATGTGAAATACCTCTAAACTGTGCACCTCCAGAGTTCCTACAGGTGCTGAAATCCTTGAAAACACTTGTGTCACAACCCTTGTGTAAATGCCTTTTGTTCCCCCCCTATTCAGCAACTTGCGTGTCTATTAGAAGTATGTCTCCTTTGATTAGTTTATGTCTTGTGTGTTTTTCTCGGCTGCGTCTCGTTTCATGGTTTCTTCCTAATGGCTCTGTGATGTATATATAAACCCCCAGCTTAGAGTTGGCAGTTGTTGGATTATACTTTGCTATTTGTGCTTAGTACCAACCAGGAGTGTGTTTCCCAAAAGCGTGGTTGCTAACTAAGTTAGCAACTTACACAGTTTGTCCATACACAGTTAATGGGTCCAACTGTGTAAGTTAGCATCAGTGATTTTGGGAAACGCACCCCAGTATGACTACTAAAAAATCTTTGTCTTTATTAAGTGTGATGTAACCTTTTATGACAGTGATTCACGGAAGCTTTCTTCTTTATTCAGTTGATTTGAACAAGCATCCAAGCCTAATCATGATCCAGGATTGGGACTGCATTCTTGTTAACCCTTCCAATCTGTTCCTCTGTCCAGTTTGTTAGGAACAAGTTCCCAATCCTTCTAGAATCATTGGGATTGGAACCTAGTTGCCTTCAAGCTACTCCACCCTCCGGAGGGACAGTTCGGTTCTGGTGAAGTGTGCACACAACCTGGCAGTTTCCCGGCAACCACTGGCCAGCGATTGGCAGCCCAGCTTCACCTACTAGGCTACATCTGTGCTGAACCGTGTTCTCTTCTTCTGGGATTGTGCCCCCAAATATTACTGTACTGCTGTCAGTGAACCTACCTATTGGATTGTACTCTGTTTTCACACTTTCTTCCCTGGTCTGGAACATGACGACTTGAATTTTAATGTGGTGTTTTCACGGTCAGAAAAATACTTGGATTTTGAATTAAGTGTTTGAAACTACTTAAAATTGAAACATTAATCGCATAACTTTAATGATAAATCTCTGACTGTGTAGTTTGATGACTATGTGATTTACTACAGCGGTAAGGTCCTGGAAAAGCTCAAAATGCAGCTTGAAAATGCTTGAATTTGACTTTGGGAAAGGTGTTGGAATCCTGAGGTACACATACAATGCTGTGTCTGTACATCCATGAAGACGACATTTTACCTTACCTCACTTACCTTCAGCTCTACTACACTTACCTTACCTCACTTACCTTCAGCTCTACCTCACTTACCTCACCTCACTTACCTTCAGCTCTACCTCACTTACCTTACCTCACTTACCTTCAGCTCTACCTCACTTACCTTACCTCACTTACCTTCAGCTCTACCTCACTTACCTTACCTCACTTACCTTCAGCTCTACCTCACTTATCTTACCTCACTTACCTTCAGCTCTACCTCACTTACCTTACCTCACTTACCTTCAGCTCTACACCACAATGATTAGCTTTTCTGCTTTGCTCATTTTCATGGGTGTACAATTTCGAATTTTCTGTAAAACAGAAATTCAAACTTAAATTTCAAACAGAGAACCGGAGAACGAAATGGCTATTCTGTGACAAACCAAAAGGAAATCAAAGACAAAACACAAACCAAAAAGATTACAAAAAGTAAATACGAAGGCTTTCCAACAAAATCATTTTCTAACACCACTCAGCGAAAAGACTCAGTGCTATACTGCAGTTACAGTGTTATAAACTTGCACCTTTTTGGCCAGTTAATTTAACTGGCACCTTTCCCCCCAGTCATTTAGGAGATAAACCTACAGTTTTTTTCGAACACGAGGTATTTATTGTAGGATAGATACCAGGAAATTTCATTTGAAACCGAGCGCCTGCGTGAGGTTTCAAATGTAAATTTCCAGGTATCTAGCCTACAATAAATACCAAGTGCTCGAAAAAAACTGTAGGTTTATCTCCATTCTACCATGACTCTTGTCAACACCCCTATGAAATTATTGGCGTGCTAACTATGATGCACAGTTCGATATCACTTTGGCTTGCTAGCTAGGAAGCCAACTAGCTAGCTAACGAGTATGACAGTGTACGCATTGAAAGCGAACTGCAGCCTTTTTAGCTCGCTAGCCAGTTGGCTATGTAGCTAAATACATTGACGTGCTAGCTATACTATTGCTAGCTAGGTAGCCAACTAGCTCGCTAGCGAGCAAGACTGTACGCAAACTGTAGCCTTATTTTGCCGGGTAATCATGACGAGGTCTTGACCAGGGTTGCCAACTCTGATTAGACAAATAAGCAACCGCAGCTTCGAAAACAAGCCCGAAACAAGCGCAATATAAATTAGGGCCGTGATATACTTGCTGCTTGATCGAACGTACGCGTACGCGTCGGGTCGCGTCTGTGTCGGTGTGTGCATATACTTGTTGCAGCACTACACAGCCAAAACGCACAATACCGGCGGTCTCTCCACTTGGGGCAGACAACAAAAATATGATCCGGAAATGAAAAGCCGGTATTTCTGGGTAGTGGATGCCGGTCGTTGTCATGGGGGCGTCTGTCTGTTTCGGTCTGGTCACAGTGTTTATTCGCACGAGCGCCTCTAGCGGTCATGTCAATTTTGCAAATCGCGCACGCGTCGCGGTACCTCGCGTCGAGATGTGCGACCGGCCATGTCCGACTCAAACCGACGCAGGTAACGCGTGGCAGCCATGATGCGCTCGTGTTCGCGTTGTTTGCAGCAAGCATATCACGGCCTTTAGACGATACTAAGACGGTGTAGACCTGGGGTGGAATCTCTTTCGTTTTGTTTAGGGGGGAACTATCTTTCATTTAGTTGAGCAAGGGGAGAGGAGAGAGGGCGGGTTCTCTCACATTGCTCATGAGGCTGTGAGCAGACAGAGTCAATCAATTAATCGGGGGGAAATAGCAACCATAAACGTATAACAATTAGGTCGCTTGTTACACTTCTCTAACAAGCAACCATATTTTTAAAAACAAGCCCAAAAAAACCTCAACCCGCGACCCGTAATTTTTTCAAGCGACTTCAGGAAAAAGAAGACCAAAGTCGCATATTATAAGCGGACTTGGCAACTCCCGTCTTGACCCAGTGCCAGGTAGTTTACCGGTGAATAGATACCTGGTGTTAACCAATCAAAATGCAGAATTCACTGAAATGAATGGTAGAATTTAACTGTAATTTTACAATCAGTTTGTAACGGAGGTTCCGTGTATGTTAGGTGTAAACCACAGTTAAATGCATCTAGAACTCCACTTACAGTTAAAATAACCAGGTAATAATGCATTAATTTAACTGTTAAATTCAGTCAATTTATAACAGTGTAGGCTGGGCAAAGATTTTTTGTCAAATAGAAGTTGCAAAGCTGAGCTGGATGACACGCAGGAAGTAGACATATATTTATTTTTACATATTTGGCTGGAGCGGCATTTGAGTAAGTCTTGATAGTGCAGTCATGTTTTGCTGCCCTCTTCAGCTCAAGAGAGTCAGTACCACAAAGTGATTTACATTTTTTTTTTAATGTGCCTTTAAAATGCGAAGGGGTCTGATGACATAAGGATATGTGCATGTGAATATGCACACACACACACACACACACACACACACGTACACACCATTCTACTGTAAAATTACGAGGCAATTATTTGGGGTTGGAATGGGGTACAGTTTCAAGTCTGTCCCCTGCTGCCGCGATGCTATCAGTTTTGCTTCCCTAAACGATTACATACAGACAGCATGGTGCCATGGAGCCAGCTCTGCTAATGACCGGAGTTTGTTAGCGGCCTCCTTAGCACACACTTGAGTGCCTGACTCCAGACTCTAAGAAAGTGGGGTGGGTGGGAGGGGTTGGAAAATATATCAAAATCACACAAGGCAGTTTTGTCAGGAAGCAATCAAACACATTTATAATTATTTGTAAAGGAAGTAGATGCAAGATTATTTTTAGCCCAGCTCAGAGAGATGTCATAACATTTTTATCTGTCTTCTCACGGCACACAAATAGCCACACTGACACTGTACTCAGTGGATATTCAGTGTAGCCTACTCTGAGCACTGCGATACTTTGGCTGAAGGAAGAGTTATCAGCATGAGTTTGCCTGCATTTCTTCTTTTTATTGAAATATGTTATGTTTACTCATAATCAGATTAATTTATTCTTGATGTCACAGTCACATTTTACAATAAGGATACATTAATTAACAGTATTTCATGCAGAGATAAGTAGTAACAATTAGTTCAATGACAGTTAACAAATGTATCAGAGTGCTGGATAAGCATTATGTACTGAAAAAATTCTTTAAATATCCCTTAAATTACACTTCAATCTCTTCGATCTATTGACATGTTGACTAATGAATAAATTAGTTAACATTAGCACCATTAGCAAATGATTTCTAAACGCATTAGTTAATATTAATTGACTGTTCGTTAATGCTTGTTGCTGTATGAGCTAATGTTAATTAATGTATCCTTATTGTAAAGTGTCGCCTATAAAACAACTCCTCAAATATAATAATTAATTATTATCCTTATGCAATGACTTTTCCTGCTCAGCAATTCCAGCAATTCTCATTTTCTGTCCATTTTGGCATGTTGGTCAAAACAATTCTCTGCAATTTTTTTCATGGGTTTATGCGGTCTTTACGCAGATGTATATGTTTAAGGGCATAAATCACAGCGAGACGCATTTTTGCTCACGTGTGGCCAAACCATTCAAACTTGGAGCTCCATCAGCAATACTCCAGAAATATGGGTTTTCTTTCCCTCGCCCCAACCCCAGATTTGCCCAAATGCCTTATGCATGTGAGAGAAGTCAGAACTGTCATGTTGACAGGACCAGTAAGGCGAGCCCAGCCAATGTTCCAACAGGCAAATTAAACACAAAGACCCCTTTTTCCCCTCTTTCCCCAGTTCCCTCCTCAGCTAAAAATGTATTCCTGTCAGTGATATTTCAATGCAGGCAAAAGATGGAGTGTAAGCAGCTGAGTCGACCTTCTGGTTGCTTCAGAATGACACGTATGCACAGGCTGGAATTGAAGACAAACTGCCGTCATGTGAAAACAAAGGCCTAATGATGTAACTGTTTGTGTCTTGTGTGTAGAAACCATAAACTGCCATTCTGTTGAACCCTTTGTTTAAATTTGTATTGGTCTATTTAAAATTGTGTGTTTATGTCCCTAATGGGGTTTAGATTTATTCAATGGCCACGAATAAATGTTTATAATCACACGGAAAGGAATGCAGCGATTTTTCTATGATGGATCTCGAGGGCAACAATGTCATCTAACAATATAAGCAGCGAGCATCTTGTAACTGATGAATATCAACATTTTATCATGTGAAATGTACTGTGAGTTTAAACTATATAGATGTGTTATGATGCTTTTTGGTTAATTCAACCATCCTCTGCCATAAAACAGTTATATTTTACGAATGTTTCTGTCTTCAAGAATATGTCCACCACAAATGCGCCTTTCGAATGCAATCTTTGACTCACTTGGCCCTTTTTTTCAAAAGCCCACCCAACAGGAAGAGAAACATCCCCAAATCAGCCTGAGTAAAATCAGGAAATCTCCACATGCAATCTGTAATGGCTGTTTTGTCAGGGGCAAAATGTTTTCAGGTGAACAATAGGGTTCCACTATCACCCCCAGCTATTCAGACAATTGGGGCCATTCAGCCGGGTAGAAGGGGATAGAGCGGCAGTGTCAGGTTTAAGCAAGAAAATCAATAGCCAACACAATATTTTTAAGGCTCAAGTAATAAGCCGTTGACCTTTGTGCCCTGAAGAAAAAATGTGGTTTGGGGTGGAGTGTGGTAAACAGAACTGGAAAAGGACAGCACTTCATGGATGTGGTTAAAGCAATTTGCACTGAGGTGAAAGTGTTTACTTTAGGTAATGCCAGTGAATTTGGTCAGAACTGTCACAACCCAAACGTCTACTTAATCGGTTCTTTCCCTGGTCTGGCAGTTCTGCAGGTTGTCCCTGTTAACTGATTAATTGTCTCATTATTCCCTTTGGGTGATCAGCTATAACCACTCTAATTGTCCTGTGTATGTCGGTTGCTGTTTTTGTCTCAGTCGGGGCTGGATAGTCTTACTTGTAGGGGGGACTCTACCTTAACTCTAAAGTCTACTTTTCCTCTTTGGTGTGTCTTCCAGGGGGCAAAGCTACTTGTGGGAAAATTATTATTATTATTATTATTATTATTATTATGTACAATGGGTTCTGCAAGCTTTCTTCCATTTCTCCTCTTCTTTCTCATTATAAACATGACCAAGTCGTTCAGCTTGATCCTGCAATTGGCTCCCCCTCTACCCAGTTCAAACACAAAATACCTTTAGCAGTGAAAATTGAGACATATGCCAAATATAAGACAAACATAACTGTAAAATCACTGTTTCATAAACCTTAAATGTAATACAAAAATTGAAATTGTGTATATAATAGTATAGCTCAGGCTCTCATGGCAAACAGTGATCAATATAGGCCTACTCTTAATTGTTTAAGAGTTAAGCAGAGTTGAAGAGTTTTTACCGTCCTGCAGAACTTCAGCTAACCCTTTCATGATATGAATCTCCAATTTTATCTCTCACTAATAAGGACATATCCATGTGCATGTAAACACACATGCTTATAATTTGTGTCATTATATTTTAGTTACTTAGAGGTGGAGACCTGTAATTCTCTCCTTTTTTAGAGATAAACCCAGTGTTGGTGGTCTTTTACACCACGTCCTGTTTGGTTTTGATCTGACAGAATCCCATTATCATGGTCAATTGCGAGTTCTTTGGGCACAAGGGCATGCTACTGTATTGTAGGAAATATAGTCAATGAGGAGAATTTAGAGTCAGAAACCCAGGAAAGACTGTTCATATACAGTATATAACTTCCAGAAGGATATTGAGTAATAGAATTCTCGTGGTGTATGTCAGTCAAATTTTCATCATGTCTTTTTGTGCATTAAAAATGTATTTGGAGAAACAGTGTTCCACAAGGGTGAGCCAAAAATTAAATTGGAACAGTCCTGCATAGGAGTATGAAATTCCCTCTGTCCTCCGATAGGAACACTAGAGGGACTTGGCCTTTGCTACTCGTTTGGCTAAAGAAAACATTGGTGCCTTTATTAAAAACATTTTAAATGTTCTTTTTTAACTCGAGAAAATGAATTAGATTTCAGGTTTACCTAAGGAGCAGTGCATCTCTCTGAGAGGTTATTATCCACAGAATCAGAGCTTTGTCTAGCTGTGTGGGGTGGAGATGAACAAAGAACTAAATAACTGTGACACATGTTTCTAAGAGATGAGTAAACACTATGTTCGGTTTGACAGGGGATAATGGCATGCCTCAAAGCACAGACCCAGGCTCAGGTTTCCCCTCTACCACATCGTCAGTCATAAAAGCTAATGCTAATCCTAAAAACTACACCAAGTGACAACTTACACCAAAAATCATGAGACTAGTTTGGAAGCTACCGCCCTGGGAAGAAACAGTTTGAAACAGGGCCACCCCAGAAGAAGCAAAAGAGCCTGTGTTCATGCGGCTGTGAGGAGCTGCTTTTCATTCGATAACCACATGAAAGCCTTTTCGGCATTAAATTTTATAAAAAATAAAAAAAAATGTTGAGTATGGCCCATGTTGTGGATATTCAAGTGAAATACTAAACCCGTGAGTAATAAAAGAAATACCCTTGTTTCTAGCTTTAATCATGTCGTTCATCTGACTGTGAATTCAAACTCACTGGGAGTCGGAATCAAGTTTGGAACTTAGTCATTAGTAAAAATATAAAAAAGAGAAATGAATGAATGAATGATAGATAAGTATCTAACAGGTTATCGCAGCTTGAAATTTAAAAATGAAAACTATTCACTCCTCTTTTACAGGTAAAGACTGGAGAAGGTCCTCTGGAAGGAAGGAAGGAGAGAGAGAGAGAGAGAGAGAGAGAGAGAGAGATTGGTATTTCTGTAGAACCCAGAAGGGTAAAACAATGATCTTAGAGAGAGTAAAATGTTAACAACAAACTTTTATTTCTTTAATGGTCCAGTAAAACGACAACACCAGCACATGCAGTGAGTCTGATAGGCTGACAGGGTGGCAGTGGAACTGGGGAGAGGTCAAGTGTCTGAAACAGTAGACCGGTAACCAAACCCCATCTTTATCCTCCCCAAGGGAAAACCCAGGTGTGGTTTAAGGGGTGCTAAGCCAAAAAAAACATGAACTCTACTGCAGTCTGGGCATGTTTACACTCTGCATACACCTCTCGACTGATGTACCCCCTTCTCCAGTTTCCACACTTCTTTATGACCCTGAGTGGTGCATCAGAGCACACCACAGTACGTGTTATTACCAAGAACAGAGGCTGTATCACTGCAGACAGACTCCAGCTCACAGCACAATAAGCATCATCCAATCAAACAGGGGACTGCAGTCTAACTGTGACCTCACTTGGGCTGCACAGTCACATGACATTGTGGTTCAGGGATATAAGCCAGCTGTGAAAAGAGAGGTATTTTCATTGAATTGATGTGTGTTTGGCAGCAGTGGGGCAATTGTAATGGGGTGTTCCGAAGCAGAGTAAAAATGCAGCATGAAATATGAAATAGATATACACAATAGTCTGTGGTAAATGTAGAACATGCAATAGATTAAATATTCACGGTATTTTAACATTCCAGGCGTTTCTGAGAGTCAAGTGAAATAAGTCTAAACTGGGAATCTAATATGAGGAGATTTTGCTTGGTATGATGTCTCAGAATTTATCTTTGAAGTACTTCCTTATCAGAAAAACCAGGGCTTATTTTTATTTCTCCCATTGGCTTGTTTCAGGACATAATGAATCAGATCAGATTAGCTCATGGTTTGAGAGCAAGAAAACCCAGCAAACTCAAAATGTCAATTATGACATTTCCACAACATTTAGTAACATCACAAGAATGTTTTTGTTTTAGCTTGAATGAACAGTGTGAAGTTTCAATCAGTTTCATTCATATGTTGTCTCCTCCTCATATCTAGTTCTGTGACTCTTAAGTAGTGCTTTAATTATTGGAGGTTGGCATTACAATGGATTGACATGGGAAAAGATGAACCCTTCCCACCTGAGCAGCAACGAAACAGTCATCTAAATTTAGCGCCCACGTATTTCAGTTAGGTTATTATTTCAATGAAAGGATGCGTCCTGACGTGACAGCGAGCCATTCAGTCTCAACGAGGCACAGCTTTCACCTCAGCCTCATTTTACAAAGCGTTTCCAGAACTGGATCAAAGTGCACGTCGCCGACCTGAACCAAGGTTGAGATGCGGTACCAAAACACCAATGTCACGGGCCAGGAGAGGTTTTGCACAACTCCGCAGTGGATGATAAACAGGGCAGCTATTAGAAAACAGCTGCGCTCAGCTGTCCTGGTCTTCTTGTCATTAAGCTGCTTTCACACCGGACGCGAAACGAATTATTCGCAAGACAGATTACATTCAAAGTCAATGCAAAGACGCGAATACACGCGAAACCTGTGTATCGCGTCTTCGCATTGACTTTGAATGTAATTTGTCGTGCGAAAAATTCGTTTAGCGTCCGGTGTGAAAGCGGCTTTACAGGTACTTTCTTTTGCCACTTTCTTTACAGCTCACTCTCTCTCACTTATGCTCTATCTCTTACGCTCTATCTTTCTCTGAAGAAATATTTGCTGAGGGACATAAGTAGAGCACACTGGCCGGGGCTTGGCCCGTCGCACAGCTGCTGGGAGCTGGCGCAGTCGTCATTTTGAAACAGGTTTTTTTTTTGGGGGGGGAGGGTTGCGCAGGTTTGCACAACTCTGTACAAACAGTGAGACTCGAACTGCCTATGATGAAAGATATGGCTCATATATCACACAAAAGCTTAGGGTGCTGGCCTAATGACAATAACAGACCATGAAAAGAAGGGAAAACACTGAGAGTGAGGCATTTTGGTGACGTTTTAACAAGCTTACTCAATACATCACATTCACCCTTGGGATCTGCATAGGAGGATGAGTTTCTTTTATTGACTCTGTCAGCTAAATGTTGGCAAGGAGCCATGAGGCTTATTGCCTAAATTGATAGGCCTACATCTGCATGTCCTAGGATGCATCAGAGCAGCTAAAAAAAGTAGAAAAAAGAAGCTTTTTAGTGATATTTGATTCGTAGGACATTTCACGCTCTGTTATGACAAATCAAAACAAATCAGCAGTACGTGCTCCCTATGATTAAAGTGAATTTTAATTCACTTAATGCTTTAACTGTAATTCATGCTGTGCTTTTATGGTACAACTACTTTTACTCCATTTCTTAATGTATTTATGAGGTTATGGTACATGGAGGCTACATGAAGCACTCATGTAAAACTTATTAAACCTTGTGACAACATCAGCTAATATGTCACCATAAGCACTGCTTCATTAAACATATTGTAGACATTATATGATTTTCACTTGCAGTAAATGATAAATCTCTTGAACTCTCCAGCTGCGTCAGTCTGGAATACTCATTCTGTGGGCATTTTATACCGCTTAATCTTACTCCTGCTTTTGGAAATGTGCTGATTTATTAGAATTTCACAGGTGCCTTGTGGGTTGTGAAAGAAACGCATTTTGTAGCGGAAAGCGTACCCCTCCCCTGTGTTTGCCTCGGTTTTACCTGCCTGTTCAGAGAAGGCATTGGCAAGAGTCTTTGAGAAGGTCACGTGCTCCTTAGGAAAGAAAAACAACCGTCATGTTCTTGCCTGTGAAATTAAAAGCCACATTTTTTGGAATATGATCAAAAGTGTCGGCAAAACAGTGGAAAAAAAAACAGGATGAATAGCTACTATACGCTACTTTCCGCTAAATAATCATGCAGTTACCGGAGGACTGTTCCCCATCTTGAGCCCCTCCACCCCCCTCAACTTGTTTAGATAGTCCATAAAATATATTCTTACACATCACCTGTATATCAATCCATTTTGCAGAGAAAATACTTGGATCGTTTGAGAGGAAACAAAAATTCTCCAAGGAAAAGAGTTGGAAAACGAAAATCGGAAACCATTTTGCTAGCTGCCATTCCTGACTCCCGGATTCTCGCTCACCCCTGGAAGCCAGTGTCGGGGTGTTTACGAGCACAGTGCCCGAGCTGTCCCAGTATGCATAAGGAGCACGCGGCCCTGAAAAGCACAGATTACCTCAGCTCCGCAGTCCTGTTCCTCACCCTCTCTGAGATATCAAACTGGTGACAAATATGAGCAAAATAAATATGCAGAATAATGCGATAGCTGCTTGAGAAAATCCATCCAGCAATATAATTTATGACACTTGATCCTGGCCCTGAGTGCTTTCTTTGTTTCTTTATTTGCCCTCTCCTCCCGCGGCGATGATTAGTTGATGCCGTTAAAGTCGGGGAGAGAACAGCAGGAGCCTTGGGCAGGGTGGGAAGAGTCTGTGTACCTGTTTGGCGCCCAGGCCTCCAGGAGGTGATGTAATTCGGCATGATGCGACGTGCCTCAACCATCGCCTCCGTGCATTAATGCTGCATCTCTCCTCACCCCCGTTCTTTCACCGTGAGAGAAAGCAAGCAAGAAATGAGAGCTATTGGAGTCCGGAATGTTCTTTGCTGGAGACAGGACACGAATGGCAGCTTCCATGGTTCTATCCGGCTTCATGCTGATGAGTACCGGCTTTGAGCGATTGTGTCAAAATGATCCCATCTACTGTCAATCGCCCTCAGCTGACCCCTGCGTCTCATCTTATTATACATGCCCGTGGGACACCATTCAAGCATTTCATTCAACCTCTAATGCCTAAATCTGACCATGTAATCAATTAAAACTGTCCTATTATTTTTAAATGAAGTGCTCTTCAGTTCAGATTAAAAACAGAATTAATGGCGGCTTGTGCACAGCTGATTTGATAAAAGTGCCACTCGCAGCTCATTGAGTGACTGCCAAGGTCTCGGATCAAATCTGAGTGCTTCAGGGCTAAGTGTAGCCAGCAGCTCCAAGACCAGCGCATAATTACTCTCGCATCACTACACCAAATGTGTGGGAGAGATTCAGTCTGCAAATACTGCAGCGCCTCCCCTATGAAAAATTACAATAGTTCCAAGCTATAGTTATCCTAAGGCAAATGGATGCTATTTTCGCCACCATAGTGTAGTACTACTATAGTGATACTATAGTTATTCTAACTATAGCAATACATTTGTATGGGCTATAGCAATATCATGGTAATGCTGAATCTGATA
The DNA here is from genome assembly GCA_029692085.1 of Gymnothorax javanicus. Classification (NCBI taxonomy): domain Eukaryota; kingdom Metazoa; phylum Chordata; class Actinopteri; order Anguilliformes; family Muraenidae; genus Gymnothorax; species Gymnothorax javanicus. The sequence goes on along the minus strand of CM056208.1, from coordinate 28,405,764 downwards.
ATACCATAGTATAGTGTGGTGTTTATAGTACTACTCTAGTTATACTACACAAACTATAGTAATACTATAGTTATGCCATTAATACTGTCGTATTACTAAGAAATAAGTACAGGATATTCTCATAAGCGTCATTCCTGTTGTTTCTCTGGTTGGCCACGTGGTGTGTGCATACCCTGTGTGTGTATGATTGGGTCTCCTCAGCCACCACTCCGCTCAACTCGCAGCTATGCTTACAGAGAACTGGCTGACATTCTACATTATTCTTTGCAGGCAGCAAGTCATGCATAAGAGCATGCTTGTATGGAGTTTGAGCCGGACATGCCATATTTTAGTGGCATACAGGATGCCTTGATACTGACTTAATGATTTTAGGTCATTTTAGGCATTGGTTAATTAGTAGTTTCTCTTCACTTCATTACATTACATAAGTTGCAACGTGTATGTGATGTTATTAACGTTTACTATTCTCTCTCCGAAACACTATCTAAAAAGTCTTACCTGAGTAAGTGGTACAGTGTAGTGATATTAGCGTAATATTAGTCTTAGTAATAGTCTTAGTGTAGTCTTAAGTGCAGTAAAATTGGAGTTGCTAAATGAGGGTTTGGCTGATTTCAAGTCATGATCAAAAAAAAATCTAGGATCTGGTGCCTGGTGAAACAGTTTGGTCGGGAGGCAGGAGGAGAGTGTTGATTTATATCTGGATATGGACTAATCCAAGTCTGCAGGAGGCTTAACCTCAGAGGGAGGGAAGATGGTCTGACCTCAAGATGAGCTGCATTATGAAGCAATTACTAACCCAGAGCATGATGGGGTTATTCAGATGTCCAGACTATTTAATAACTGCAGTTTCTCTGTAGTGTATCTTTCTCATCTCTCAGGGTCTATCTCAGCCACCAGGGCTTAATCTGTTCTCAGCAATACTCCAGGTCTGGGGATGGTTGCTGTCTGTTTCTTTGGCCTCCTGATTACGGTATTGTGAAGCTACATAAAGCCAGGTGTGCTGCATGATGGACAAAGAACCCCCACCGTCCGGCAAAGCCTGTCCGGCTCAGTCTGAGGAATGGAAAAGAGGAGAAACACACATATATTGGGAAAGAGAAATCGAGTGAGAAGAGGAGCTAAACAAATGAAATGTCAGTGGTATTGTGTTTCAACTGCAGTTAGGGTTATGCTTTTTAGACAAGTGCAAGAATATCCCTTCTTTATCTTTTCCCAACTTCTCCTCTTACTTCATAGCATCTCCTTTGCCAGTTTTGTATTTAAATAGATTTTTTTTTCACATAAAGACCTATAGATACAATAGAAAACAATGAGGGAGAGTAGCAACATAATGTGATGCGTAGAATTAATTTTTCCCGAGAGGGTGACACAATGGCACAGTGACATGCAGAAGGCAGTTACCTCACACTAAGCCTCAAGTTCGGATCTGGCCTTGGGCTTTTCTGTGTGGAGTTTGAATGGTTTTTTCTGTGCTCTGGTAGGTTTTCTCTGGGCACTCCAGTTTCCTTCAGCAGTTCAAGAGCATACATGCTGGGCCTAATGGAGACTCCAAATCATGACTGTGAGGGTGAATGGTGTGTTATCCCTGCATTATCCAGGGTCCTGCCTCTTGTCCATTGTTTGCCAGAATAGGCTCGAGCAGCTCCTAGACCCTGATTAGGAATAAGTAGTTAATGTAAGAGTTGATGAATGAATGGAACTATTCCCTACTTTCACAAAAAAAATAACTGTTTATAGTTTAATGCATTTATCAGATACCCTCATCCAAGCTGACTTACAATGATTGCATTTTTTTTTGTATTGCACAGCAATTCACGCAGACAGATTCTTCTGGAAGCAATTCAGGTTAACTACCATTCCCAACAGTACATCAGCAGCACTGTAATTGGAAATTACCTCATAAAATTGGAAATAAAACCCCAGTTTTCTCGCACTGACCTTACATTGCTGTTGCATTGGTCTGTGATTTCTTTCAAAACAAAGTGGTGTCAAATTCTTTTTGATCAAAACCTCAGCAAACACCAACGTCATCCATATGCGGTCAGGAACGACCAATAAAGCTCCAACACGTTTATGACAACCCTCACCCCTCATCAAAACACAGACATTGCTCCCCCCATCCAAAAACAACCCTCTGTGATCACCCAGGTCAAGGGTAGGCCTCTTTCATCTGTGCTACAAATGGTCCAAAACACGAAGGGAAGAGTTTCATAAGAGAGCATAGTTCTGACAACACCATAGAGATAACAGACCCACTTGCGAGAAACTAACAGACCGAGGCAGTAAAAGTTAAACCGCGGTACTTTTTTTTAAAACAAATGTGTATTTCCTTTACTTTAAGGTCTCTCACTCCTTCCCTGTGCAAACAGCACAGCCTCGCAGCGAGAAAGTAACAGGCCCACAGACTTCCAGAAATGCTGTTTATTTTCTTTACGCTGGGTTTGAAGCTACAGCTATGGTTGATGAATTTTTGCACTGCTGCCCTCTTGTAAATACCCCAGAGGAGCCACGGCGACGCATTTACAACACTATCCTTTCCCAACTTTTCTGTTTCTTCTTTTTTTTTGTTTGACTTTGAATCAGGCTCAAGTTAATTTCTCATTCATAGCTTTGGTCTTCAGGTGAAACAGGATCAAACATGGTTGAGGGGAGGTTAAAATTTGAAAATTTTATTACACTCAACAAAAGCTTTGTTTCTTTTTAAGTGCATGTATGTGTGTTTATTTGATTTATATCCAATCACCTGTAAATTAAATTAAATTAAATTTTTTTTTGAATAAAGAAACAAAATATGAATTGCAAAGACTTGGAACTGCTTATTCATCCTGAAACATGCAAGGTTTTCACTATTTGTTAATATATTGCCTCAGACCTATACAGAAAATATAAAAATTGCCCAAATATTTTCGGACATTACAATTTAATCTCTGAAATAATTTAAATAATTTTTACAACATTCCCACCCCTGTATAATCTGACAAACTCACCTAAATCTGCACTTGCAAATATATAACGCAATACATTTACTTCAGCCGGCCAGAGCCAACACAGAGACAGTGGTGTGGCACTGTGCCCAGTTGATCTTGTGACTTACAGGTCCAATTACCAGGCTGGGTCTTGAACGTGCACTTAACCCAAAAAGCTTCAGCTAATCTCCAGCTGTATAAGTCTATGACATACAGGGCATGAGTTAATTTATTAGTGCAATGACATAACACGCCTTATCAGTGCAATAACAAGTGGACACTGGGCACAGACCAAGGCCTGGCACAGCAGTTGTACCGTGCTGTAATGTTGTATTAGCAATATAATGTTATTTGTCTGTAGATATTATGGTGAATGTTCCTGGGAAATGGTTTTGAACTTTCCTTGTGCTCACAGAACAGATGTGTCTTTAGATTTTGGGATTTATTTCCCTGTTCCTTGAGAGTCACGGGTTTGTAACTATGAGCGCTTAAAATGAGCGGGACTGAGATGCAATAAAAAGCGCCATGAGAAGATGCAGGTATAGTATGTGCGCGTGCACCTGCAAGCACATGCACACGTACCCATGAGCATACGGCATATCTAACCCCTGCTCTGCTTCTCACAGTCACTAAATCATGGAAAAAACCAAGAATTGGTGAAGATGCTTTTCCATATGATCACAGTACATTGACGTCTTCGTGGTCTTACTTAGAACCAGGAAAGATCTGTCCCTCTCTCTCACAGTTACTTTTTCAGTTCAATTCGATTAAAGATGCTGTTCAAGCATGAAATACATTCTCAAAATACAGCCAAAAAGGATTATACAGTGAAAAATACACAGTTATACAGTTCTGCTCTCGTGAAATTTAACAAGTTTATTTGCAATTATATTCACTCAGAGATTTTATCCTCTGCTCCTTCTCTAGTGCTTTGTGGAAACGGTACACCGGTTCCATTCTGTTCCTTAAATATCATTCCCTCAACCTCACTTTTTTCTCCTCTACTGTCATCATTCCCTATATCCTTTCTCTCAGTCTCATGCATGTTTGGGATCACACCTGTATTACCGTCAGTAAATACTCATAAAATTTTTCAAAAATCTGCAAGATTTCTTTGAATATAGGCCTAACTTTTTAATTTATGACATTATAAATGGAGTGTGAACATTTCATAAAAATATTTTTAAAAGCTTAAAAAAACTTTTCAAGTCAGTAAATAAAAAACCTGAAAGTCTCATCCAGGACAGTAAGAATTGCCACATCCGTGTCAATGTTATACATTGGCAAGTCAATCCTCGATTTTACTCCTCTCTGTGAAAATCTTGACAAGAATTTCCAGTCTCTCATCCATATTCTCAATATTCCACTCGTCGATCGCGAGGAATACGGGCAACGTCCAGTAAAAGCAGCCTCAGGAACCCAGCTTTTCTTGGTAATTTGTGTTGTATTGTTACATTTGCAACTGATACTATTGCCAACTGTGCTGACCATAGACTACCTTGTTTTATACATTCTATGGTCCCTATGCATGTTTTGCAGAAGCTCCAAAAATGGCCAACAGCAAATTGTGTTGTGCCATGATAACAAGCATCCAGTTGTTGTTAGTTTATTTTGGTGTGTGTTCCTGCCCTCTTTCATCAAAGTCAAAACTAGAGCTGCGCTCAGAGAGCACAAGTACCTCCGCCAATGAACTCAGTTATTTTTGCCAGTATTAGGTAGCAACCCCTGTGTTTATGCAGTCCTGTAGTCTTCGCGCAAATATGTTTTTAATGTGCATGTCCTTGACCTTAACCTTTGACCTTGACCTCCCAAAATCGAATCACCTCTTCCTTGAACAATACTTAATCATTCCACCAAATTTGAGGAAAATCCATCCATAACGTTTTGCGTAGTCCTGCTTACAAACAAAACGACAAACCAAACAACAGACAAACGATAACTTCGTTCGGAGGAGGTAATGAGTAGCCTCCGACCCTCAATATTTTGAACGAAGGTTTTTTCAAATAAAAAATCTGTATAACTTCATTAGTATGTCAGTACGCTGTGCAAATGGAGGAAAATCCGTATAACTTACAGGTATTCCGAATAATTTAACATGTTCACTCTCTCTCTCTCTCTCTCTCTCTCTGTTTAAACTGTCCCCCTCTCCTCTCCTCCATGATGTTTGTCCACCATACCACATCAAGCATAAATCATTTTTGGTTTAAGATCCCAAACAGAAACAGGTTTGACGGATTGTGTAATTATCCAAAGCAGAGAGGAGGTCCCAACCAATAAATAACATTGAAACCATCAATTCAGAATGCGTAAAACGCCCCTGATATTTTGCATTTTGTGGTGTCACTGTCGTTTGGAGTCGCCCAATGAGGTCATGGGACAGGAGGAGGTGTCTGTGGTTTGTTTTATTTGACTTAGTCTCAAGAATTTGGAATTGCCTGTAAACAGGAGGGGAGTGTCATGCCAGGCATCCTTGTTAAAATGTCAAAATGAAGGCTGGTTTATTTTATCAGGAAAGAAGAAAGATGAGTTCAGCATGTGATTGACAAACTGGGATCAGTTTGAGTAGCAATAACCTTAGACAGTGCAGAGGGTGAGATGGGCTTCTGGGCTCCAGTCCTGCAGATGAGAGTGTGAGAGTGTGGGGGTGTGACCTGTCTGTGTTGGTGTTCATGCACATGTACAGTACATACTGTATGTACGCTCTCAACTAACTTTATTTAACTGCAAAAAAAAAAAAAAAAACAGCCTCTCTTGTGACGGAGTGGGGACATTATCAGGAAGTGAGGACATTTTCATGTGTTCTCACAACTACAAAGGCAAATTGTGAGTTATTAGTTGGTAAGGGGTAAGGTTAGAATTAGGAATAGGTTAAGGTTAAGGTAAGGGTTTGGGTTAGGCATACATTGCTTATTGTTAAGATTAGGGAAAGGCTGTAGAGACATACAAAGAATGAATGGAAGTCAATGTAATGTCCTCACAAGGACAGAAGTGCAAGGATGGTTGTGTGTGTGTGCGCATACGTGCATGTGTATGTGTGTGTGTGTGTGTTTGTGCGTGTGTATGAAGGGGCGGGAGGAAGGTTGTTTGTGTACATGTCATAAAATCTTACAATATCAGAGCATGGGAATTTTTAGCGTTTTGCCCAAGAAGAAATACGACACTGTGTATATCTCAGTGGTGACCAGAGTACGGTTACCATTCTGGCTTGGGAACAGTTCAGGTTGCAATCTTCCCTCGGAATCTAGGAGTACGTTTCATGTGCACGTGTGTCTGTTCAGGGGTTTGTGCCTGTGTGCGAGCAAGTGACAGTTTGTGTGAATTTTTATCACATTGGATGGGTGTACTTGCAGCTACACACTAAATCCCTTCACAATCCCCTTCCCTTTTCTCCATTTCTCCCTCTCTTCTTCATTCCTCATCTCGAACCCACTCTCTCTGTTCTTCCACAGACTCCCTCTCTCCCTGGACGGCCTTGGCTGTGGCCAGGCTTGGTGTGTTCACTGTTTTAAACTTGCACCTTTTGTTGCCAGTTAATTTACCTGGCAACTCTTTTGCCAGTTATTTTAACTGTAATTTTACAATAAGAATTACAACAGAGTTCCCTGTATGTTAAGTGTAAACCACAGTTAAATGCACGCAGGACTCTACTTACAGTTAAAATAACTGGCAAAAAAGGTTCAAGTTTCTAACAGTGTTGACTGGGCGGGTGGTTAAGCAGGCGGGTATGGATAGGAGTCAGTGGTGGAAACTGATACACATGAGAACAACCCAAGGGACTGTCCTCTTTTGTGTGGGTTTGTAAGACTGGCCCCTGCAGCGTGTGTCCCTTCAATAGGATCCGTTTGTGTCAGTTTTCCGGGCGGACGGCAAATTCCGGCGGGACGCGCCAATCCAATCAACACCTTCCTTTTCTCTGCACTGAGTGAACACACATCAGGACACACCTCTCAAAGTGGCAGACATCCCCCAGAACTGGGGGGAAAAAAAAAAAAGACACTCAACACTGCTGAAAACAATGACGTTTTGACTCAGCATTCAAATATTTTAACTTGAAACACATTTTTAATTTGATAGTTCAACTCAAAGGCAGATTTTACGCTGTCAGAGACAATTATGATGTCATTCTATTGTGCGCGTAGTTGGCCTGAAGGCCTATCAACTGCATTCCAGAGGTCAGCTGAGTTCTCTGTCAACCGATATTGTTGTTGGGCAGTGGGCAGAGAACCTCACGTACGTTCTAATTTTAGACTCTATTTGCGGTGGTTTTGCTCGAGAAAAAAAGACAAGAATGAGAGTTTGCGGAAGAGAATTAATGGGAAATGTAGTGCATGGAAAATAATGCCCCCCCCATCATCTCCTGCAAGTCCGCATTTTGAATTGATTTATTTGTTCTCTCATTCGATGTGTCAAATTCGGTTTGAGATTTCACACCTCCTGGCTATATCCGGCAGATGAAAATTCTCCAGAGAAATGAAATTTTAAAAAAAAGTGGATGAAAGGAATGATTTCTTTAGAGGAATCTGTCATACTGGCTGTGCCACTCTCACCTATTCCCTTATTTATGTTCTTGTTTGTTTTCTCAGTTTCCCCCCTGGTGTTTGAGTTGAGTAAGAGGTCCAATTCATCTGGAATGTGCCTGAAAAGTTATTTGGACAGACTAACAACATGGTGGAAAAGGAGCAGTTTTATGCTCAGTCTATCTTAGGCAAGAACAAAACAATATTGTGACAAAGAAAAGCACAGAGACACACACACACACATACACATATACTGGACACATGCACGCGCGCACACACACGAACACACGCTCAGAAACTGATGTGCCCTGATAGCCAAGCAGCTGGCAATTAAATGGACTTTAATGAAGAATGTCACTCAAAGTAATTCTTGAACTGAGTGCACTCAAACCCACATCAGACACACCATGCTGGCCAAACATTCCCATCCCAGGCACTACTATTCATAACTTTAAGAACTTAAACACATTCTGTCATGTGATATTGTTTGATCTTGAGCCTAGGAGTCATTTTGCACAATGTTCTGTTTTGCTGTGTCAAGTCATCTTGATTTATGCAATATTAATTTCCTAAATCATGTGCCTTACCAAGTAGTGCTATATTCCGAAGCTAAACAGCATACTGATATACTTGTACATACAACCTCAATTCAACAATAATTGGGACAGAATGTAAAATGCAAATAAAAGCAAAATTAAGTGATTTGCTGTTGATCTTTTATCTACATGCACTTGAAAGCAGCACAAAGAAAAAATAAGAAGTTTCACCTTATTAAACGTATTGATCTTAGCATACATTCACCAACTCTGGAGAGGTTGTGGAAACTATAGAAAAACACCAATATAGAACATTCAACAGGAACACACCATCCTGAAACAGGTGACATTGGAAAAAGGTGATTCAATTTTGATTGGATATAAAAGAGCAGTCACAAAAGGCATGGTCGTTGGGTCCTTAGACAGTATTGCATCAAGAAAATATGCACTTTTGCAAAAAGGAAGCTACATGTCAGCACCATCCAGATGCACCACTGACTTCTCTGGACTCAAGCTCATTTAACATGGACTGATAGAGAAGTGGAAAGGAGTACTGTAGTCTGACTAGTCCATCTTTCAAATTGTCTGTGGAAATGATGGACATACAGTAGTGTTGTCAGGGCCAAAAAAAGTAGAACCATCTGGATGTTATCAGCAACATGTTCAAAAGTCAGCATCTGTCCTGGTCTAGGACTACCTTAGGGTGCTCAGTATGGACAACTTGGGCATCTATGCAGGCAAAATTGACAAAGAATTGCATTAATACATTTTGGAAAAATATTGTATTTGTGCCTTCCAGATGTCTCTTTCAGGGATGCCCTTGCGTGTTCCAGCAGGATCACGCTAAGCCACACTCTGCATGTTTTACGACAGTGTGGCTTCATAGTCACAGAATGCGGGCCCTGCTCGCAGCCCGAACCTGAATCCCATTGAAAACGTGTTGCAGATTATGAAGAGCTTAATACAACAACAGAAACTCCGGACTGTTTGCCAAATGAATACCTACATCAGGCATGAATGGGAATAATGTCTGCTTTCAAAACTCCAGCAACAGTGTCCTCAGTTTCAAAGTAACTATTAAATGTTATTTAAATGTTACTCAGCAGTGAAGATGCACCTATTCCAACTTCATTGGAATGTGTCGTAAATGATGATTGAATCTTTTTTTTTTTGTCTTTACTCCCCTCCCTTTTTTTTTTTAACACTTCAAACAGTCGAACTACAGCTACCTGCTCCCGTTGACTCAGCAAGAGGATACCCAGGCATGTGATTCTTCCCATTCACGCGACGACCGGCCCTTGCTTCTTTCACACTGCGCATTTGCACTGCGAATCACATGGTGTCTATTTTGTTGTAGGATAGTAGAGTTAGCATACAATTTGCTTGTATAACTACAAGTGCCTGGTTGACCAGGAGGGGCTGCTAGAGAGCAACGAGGCCAGCAAAGCCGCCTTAACCCTGTAATCCTTAGCCAGGGCTGCCTCCGAATAGTCTTTTTTGCCTAGGAAAGTTCCTAACTCCAAGAAAACGATCCGGAAGTATTTACGTGACAGCCATGATAAGTGTTTTCGGATCTTTAAATGTAAAGGAAAGGTGCTACAATGCTTCCTAATTTATCACCTTTAGCATAGGGTACACTGAACTATCCTTTTTCGAAAAGAAAGGAGGAAGTGCCATCTCGCAATTCCACGATGATCGTCCAATCACGAAAACAAACAAACATGACGGGCAGGAGGTGGGTGATCACTGTGGCTAGTGTAAGTGCATTCAGATTCGCTTATTGGCGCAGTTCTCTTCCTAAGCTGTAAAAGAGTCCCCTTTACACCTTTCCTTTACCTCATGACGTTTTACACAGAGGTTAAAGAAAAGTGGTTAGGAATTAGACGATAGGACGTAATTTTTTCACCATTCGGACGCAGCCCAGGTTTAGCTGATTGCTGCCTTGCCCACGCAAACCTCTGGCCATAGCCAGTAATGGTGTGGCTGGGTCTCAAACACTCGACCACAGAGGTCCCAGATGAAGGTCTCAGCTCTAAGCCACTTATAGGCTCCTCATCTTTGTACTTCTTTCAACTGAATACAGGTTAAAAGGGATTGACAAATTACTGTTTGCTGTTTATATTTAACTTTTACACATTGTCTCAATTCATCAGGGATTGAGCTTGCATAAAAAACTGAGTTTATTTGTAGAAAAAAGTGAAGAATGATCTAATGCTGAATTCACTTGTACTATATTCAGCATCAGAATGTAGCAGTAAAGTGTCTGCACTATATGCTGTATTCTGACAGTATATTGTAGCGCACCATTGGCACAATGTTCAATTTTGCTGTATCAGTGCTCACAGTTTGTACTAAGTTCTGTACTACTACATTGAAATGTCCTGTTAATACTGCATAGCTTAGGCACATGCAGACCAGAGGTTCTTCACATTGAGCATTTTTTTTTTCTCATTTTCCCAGTTGTTGCTCTCCTGTGCCAATCCTTTCTCATTAACCACCCCAAAGGGCTCCTACATGTCAGGACGGTCTGGATACAGGCCTCATCCTGCCTCTGCAACCTGCCGCAAATCCCCCTACACCCCCTCCGCCCACCCCCAAATTTATCCACCCGCCCTCCCTCCACCACCAGCCCAACCCATGTGCCGAAGGGCATCGCACCCTAGGTGTAACAGACTAAGCCTTGTTCTCATCGCTATACCAGCACAGAACGCCTGTCACTCACACACGCCGCGCGGGTTTAAAAACAAACTCGCCCGCTAACGCCAGCTCTCAGTCTAAGCCCTGACCCTCCGCTTCTCCTCACATTCCAACCCCCTTTCAACTCATTAGTCATTTAGTAGCTTTTCATTTTTCTTTTCTTTTCTTTGTCTCGACACGCTCTGCTGGCCCACTGCTGTCTCCTGCATGCGGCCACACGTCATCTTTTTTCAGTGCAGGACAAAGGTAGTACTGTTTTAGGAAAAAAGCAAACTTGAACCGCACAAATTAGAGCCTAAATATATATCCCGACAGCCGAGCTCACTGAAGGGAAAAAAGTCAAGGCCCCTCCACCTCCCAGCCCCAACACCTGCACCTTATTAAACATAAATCTCAGCTGCTGAGATGTAACCTTAAACCCATATAGACTTTTGGGGGCACTTCATAAATCTTTCTGTTTTTTTATTCCGTCTATCCATTTCTTCCCTTTCTTCACCAAATTCTCCCTAAGTCCTGGAGATCAGGGTCCTAAATGTGGCTCAAAGACTCAGGTCGGGCAGTTCTAAAGAATAAATATGGCATTTCCTCGGCACGAGTGGCGGTGACTTTCGTGAGATCTTGTGTTTCAAAGCGATAAATGAAAGATGAGACAAAAAATATGTGAGAAAGTGCATAACAAGACAAAAAAAAATCTGACTTCTGCAACTGTCAAAGTACAAAGGAGAGAGGGTGTCCGCAGACTAGATACTTATAAATTAAGACATTTCTTTTCCCTCTTCCTTTCTCTAAAATGCTCTTTGTGGTTGACATGAAAGGCACAGGTTACCGTTTCACCGAAAACCCCATCCCTGAAGACCCCTTTGCGGCGTATTCAGCTCTGAAGTTAGCTGTTTCAACATCACAATTCAGGGAATTATTCAACTGACACTCCGGCTTGGGCACCTATTTGAGTGCCGGCATCAGCTTGCTGAGATTTACCTCTGTTTAACTATCTGGTGTTTGCAATGAGGATTATGTGTGCCAACCACCAGAATCAATGAGTGACATCTTGCTGTGGCAGTGATCCAGGAAACTAATTATTGCGGCCTGTCATGCAAGTTGAACTGAGAAATCAAAGAGGACCAAATTAACAAGGGCCTATATCAAATTGATGAGTCAATCAAGTAAAAGAGAACTTGAATGCCATACAGGCTTAATCAACATGCCCGTCTTTTTCATTCAGCCGAGTCCATGATGAAGAATGGAGCCCACAGCATTGATGTCTCATTGATTAATTCTTTCCTATATGATTTTCATCCCAAAAGTAGGTCCTGGGACCCATAGTTATGATGGTTAGCAGGAGCTATTACCTCACTGCAGTATGGTCACAACCGCAGGTTAGCGATCCCCCCCACTTAAAAACTACTCCAGCCCCACTCCGCCCCCCAGTCAAGTCCGATTTTATCAAGAGCCCACAAGACCAGTGGATGGGAACTGCATAAATGTGGGCCAGCAATAATGTGCTGCCTATTTGGGGACACATGCCATGTGTACGTGTGCATGTGTATGTGTGAGTCTGTGAGTGAGTGGGTGTGTGTGTGTGTGTGTGTGTTTTAAAAGAAAAGGGTGGAGGGGGTTGGGGGTGTTGCCTTGATAATACCAATCCTATCATGGACAGCCAAAATAGTTCACCAGCGATGACAATCTTCACAATCCCGACAGTAGATCTCAAGTAATTAAAGCTTCTGCAGTTCAAAATTCATGGATATTTGCCTTCCTTTTCTGAAAATTGCCTAATACTGATGTAAAAACAGCAGAGTGATATTAAAGATTAAAAGAGAGAAATATACACTAATAGTGTCAAGTTTGAGGGCCAGAGGGGCAGTATAATACGGGAGCAGAGAGGCAGATTGCTAATGTTTCATGCAGGTGAGGCAGGAAGATTGAAAAAAAAAAAAAGGGTTAGCCACACGAGGAGCAAAGCTTTAATTATACAGCGCTGTGAAAAAGTATTTGCCCCCCTCCCAATTTCTTCTATTTTTGTTTATTTGTCATATTTATATGTTTCAGATCATCCGACTAATTTTAATATTAGACAAAGACAATGTGAGTAAACAAAAAGGCAGGTTTTAAATGATCATTAGATTTACTGAAGGTAAATAGTAATTCAAAACTATAGTTGTAACCCATTTGAAAAATAATTGCCCTCTCAAACATAATAACTAGCTGTATCACCCTAGGCGTCAACAACTGAAATCAAATATTTGCGTTAACCGACAAAAGACTTTGACATTGCTGTGGAGGAATTGTGGCCCACTCCTCTTTACAGTATAGTTTTAATTTAGCAGCAATGGAGGGTTTTTGAGCGTGAACTACCTCTTTATGGTAATGCCACTGCATCACAATCGGATTCAAGTCAGGACTTTGACAAGGCCACTCCAAAGCCTTAAGTTTGTTTCTTTTCAGCCGTTCAGAGGAGCGCTTGCTCGTGTGCTCTGGATCATTGCGCAGCTGCATTACTCAACTGCGCTTCAACTTTAGGTCACAAACTAATGGCTGAACAGCCTCCTTCAGGATTTTCTGATTGATGGCAGAATTCATGTTCCATAAATTATGGCGGGCCATCCAGGTCCTGAAGTAGCAAAGTGGCCACAGACTACCAACACTGTGTTTGACTGATAACTTTTTATTGTAGAAAGCTGTGCTAGCTTTGTGCCAGATGTAATGGGTCGAGTTCCACTTTTGATTTATCAGTTCAAAGAATATTATCCCAAAGCTTTTAGGGGTCATCAAGATGTTTTTTGAAAAATGTGAGGTGAACCTTCGTGTACCTTTTGATCAGCAGTGGAACCTTGCCGTTTTTACCTTTTTACCTTTTACCATATTTTTACCTAGTGTCTTTCTTATTTTGGAACCATGAACACTGAACTTAACTGAGGCCAGTGAGGCCTGCAGTTCTTCGGATACTAGCAAGGGTTTTTTAGCAACCTCTTGGATGAGCTCTCGATGTGTTCTTTGATGGACTTTGGAAGGCTGGCCACTCCCGGGAGGGTTCACCACCATTCAATTTTTTTCATTTTTTTATTTGTAGATGATGGCTTTCACTGTCTCATCATGTGCTGCTTTTTGCCTACTTCACCTTGCCAGAGGGGTTCTATTTAAATGATATTTACATTCAACAGGGCTGGCAGTAACCATTTCTGGGCATGTCTAATGAATTTGAACCCAATGATAACTTGAATTTGTTCAATTGATTTCCTAAGGGAGGAAATTACTTTTTCCCATTGGGCCAGGTAGGTTTGGATAGCTTTTTTCCTTCAATAAATTAAGTCATCATTTAAAAACTGCATTTTGTGTTAATTCGGATTATCTTTGTCAAATAATAACATTACTTTGATGATCTGGAACATTTAAAGGAGCTGTGTCATGATTACTGCACATGCTCACAATTTTAAACGAAGTAAATCCCCTCAACTACTAATCGAAATCAAGAAGATATTTTTCTTTTTATATGATTATTGGCGATTGCAACCAGCTTAGATTCTTTGTATCCCTTGGCTAAAGCTGAAAATGGCGCTTTGAATCCTTGAAATCCATAGAAAGCTCCTTAATATAAAAAAGCATAATGTCGGAGTATCTAAATTATATAAATACAATGCAAAACGAAGACTGATTGGTAAGGATGGAATCAGATAATGACTTTTAGTCAAGCAGATTCACTTTCTTAGGATGTACGTTCTGAGCATGCGCAGTAGTCGTGACACAGCTTCTTTAAGTCTGACAAACATGCAAAAATTGAAGAAATTGGGAAGAGGACAAATACTTTTTCACAGCACTGTAGGTGGACCTGGGGAGGAGGGTATGAGAGGCAGCACGGAGTTCAGCTCATAAGTGATTCAAGCTTCGCGAGAAGGTGTCACAGACCTGCCTGAGGCACAAAGGCTCCTCTGTGTTGGGGTGGCCATTCTGTCACCCTCACGAGCTCCAGGGCACTCATAACTCCCACCCAGCTTCTGAAATAAACGGCCTGATAAATTCATTAAAATAACAACACAAAAATGAAAATCTGTGTTCAGTAGAAGAAGAAGAAATATTTGCAAAACAAAATACAGTTACATGCAGTAACTCTCTCTGTTCTCAAGACAGAGTCCCATTGTTCTGGGTGGTGGGTTCTCAAAAACCGCTGGATCTTTGGAATGTTTGAGCTCTATTCATTACATTTTTTTTGGTGCGCTACCCCAAAACCCCCTGAAATAATAGTTATGCTAGCATACATAAATATCTCCATGCTTTTTTCATTGCAGGAGCTCAGTGGTAGTCACAGTGGGGTTAGCACCATTAACACCATTATTGTCTTGCAGTGCAGGGAGATTGGAATCTCTGCTCAGAGGCCTCTCGCAGTCCCTGGCAGGAGGTAATGTTCAAATCCTAAAAAATAACAAGATCCAAGGCCTTCGCAACTCCTTAATGCAACACAGAGATCGTGGCGCCACTGGTAGCTTCTACTGCCAATTAATAAGTGAGGAAAAAGAAAACTGACTGATACAAATTTAACATATTACAGCAAACATTTTCTCCCATCCCTCCCTGATTTAAGTGAGTTGCACATCATTTTAGTCCGTTCACATGGGGTGAATAGAAAGATGGATGCCAAAGGTGCAATAATTCCCTGCAGATTTTGTTCCAATGATTCCAAACACACTTGAAAAAAAATCTTTAAAACATGCTAAGCATGATGCAAACTAAACAAACAAATAAGGTGAAGTCAACCACCACAAAATGGAAAACAGTAGAAGCATTCAAGATTTACTCAAATTGAAAAAATGACTCCAGACAGTCCTGCTTGCGCTACCTTTGAAATCCGTATGCTCACGGAATATTGTTATGATTTTTCTCTGGAAGGAAATTACATTAAGATCATCAGAGGCGTCTCAACAGGGCTAGTCAACCCTCTATGAAAGAGTCATTTTATCTTGGCCAGACTGGGGGTTGTAATGACTTACATAAACAAACGTAGTGGCAATTATAAACAGGAATTTGCATTGAGTGGAATTTTTGCAATGGGAACAATGTTTCAGTTTGAATTTTTTTTCACCACAGAATATAGACACATGTAGATTCATGCAGCGTTTATGCACACAGGAAATGCACCCATGATGATTGACAGGTGAGCACAATAACAACACAATCTCAGCAAAACAGACCCACTGATTTGACAGAGATGACTGTTTGTTCTGAGATCAATAATGAAGTGGTAATGAATAAATAATGTGGATAATAGTGTTCTATTAACGTCCTGCACTTTTCCCTCCCTCTGTCCCTAATATATATTCTCTCTGCAAAACAAACAATTAATAAATAACCAAACCATCTGACCTTCCGCTGTCTGTTCACACTACATATGTTGTGGAGCTTCAGGTGCGCAATTTTGGTGATATAACTATATGTAAGAGACGATGACAGAATGCATGAACATGATCCTTTGATCTAATGATAGAATTAAAACTAGAGATGAAGGTATGGTCACAGTGTATTCTGTAGAAAATAATTCAGCAGAATTGCTGCCTGTGTCTGGGAACCCAGGTTGTAAACATGGATTCCTACAGACTCCCAGTAAAAGCAAATTATCCCTTTTGAGAAGATTCAGGTTACATTTTAGTCTATAAAGTTATTACCAAAAACACAAACAAACAAACAAACAAATAAGTAAGGGTTTGCAAAGGGTTTAAATATGTTGTATAATATTCAACAGTATAAATGATGGAAACTTCATGGTTGATAATGAAGCGATAGAAAACATTAAAAGGTGCCACCCGGCCTGAGGATAGTAATTTTAGGCCACGAGAATGGAAAATTAGGTACTTATTTTTAGGAGAGCTCTTGTGACCAGAAATAAAATCCCAGGTGTTACTGTTGTTGTTGTTGTTGTTCCAGTGCCCTTGAACATAGCACTCAAATGGCGTCATTAAATGTCGACCTGTAGATATGTACATAAACTCTAATCTCTGCGAGCCAGTCTGGCTAAGGGCATCTGTTGAGCAAATAAATAATAAAGACAACCTAAATTTGACTCACTAAGTTCTCAAACATGTGTATCACTGCTAGAGGCAGAGGCCAGGTAACCATGGCTTTGCACACTATACTGAATATCACAACTCAATGTTTACACACCTGGAGCAAAGCAGAGGTAAAAGTTAATCTGATGAAAATCCAGAGATTACCCAGAAACCCCTGTGGGAAGGCAGAGTGCATGACACTGACATGAACAGAAGAGATGAGGGATGATTCGCCCTCGGGGGAATGTTTATCATAGCTCCCAAAAATGTCAAAACAAGACAGTCAGTTAACAGTCTTCATATATTATACCCGTTTTCACCTGTGAAGCACTGATTGAGTTTGTAGGCTCAGCCAAATACTTGTTGTGTATTACAAATACCAAGCTGCTCTTGTGACCAAAATACTCAGTGGGATGATGTCCCATTTTAAATTTTCGATTACACCAGCATGCAACAAAAGCAACTACACATTGTAGACCCCGGCGTCATTGATTGAATCGTTGCTCTTTTGATCCAGACAATCCTTCGTGCTCTCTTAGAAAAAGGACGTCTGTGCAATACAGATGTCCTTTTATTTCTTAAAATAATACTAATGATAATAATTACTCGGCTTTGTTGAATACTTAATTCTGATTGGTCAAGTATACCATGAAACAGTCTGTTATCTCTGAAAAGCAGACCGCTGCCATGAATAACAGACCATAGAAATGGGCATGACGGAGTTCCAACCATAGAATCTAACGGACTTTTTTATCAGAAGAAATAAAATCAATTTTAAATCATCTTCAAATCAATATTTTGTGACAAATTATCAATAGCTTTAGTAAGTAGCGTGCAGTAAGAAGGATGATGTACAGCTGGCTGGTCATAATTGCGAAATAAACCCGTCTGAGTCCTGCATAATCCTGTCAGGGTTTATTTCTGTCAGTGTCAGAATCTGTATAGTTGTAATTATTGTGTATTTTGTATTTGGATATATTATTTTTCATGTTTCATGGTTTATTTTGGCTGTTTCCTCCATTAGTTTAGCAATTCCACTCATCGATTACTGTTGTCATTCCTGCACCTGCACCGCCCCTTTGTTAATTGTGATTGTTCCCTTATTTGCAGCCACACTTCCCTGCATGTTCCTCAGCTCACCGCAACTGCAACCAATGTCATCTCAATGTAGTCTCTCTTTCCCTTGTATATTCCCCTGTCTCAGCATAGTTCCTGGCGAGTTTGTCAGCAAGTTTCATCTGTTTCTACATTTGATGATTTCTTATGTTCCTGGTTGTTTTTTGGCTTTACGATTCAGTCCAGTCCCCAGTTTACGATCCTCTACCTGTGAATTAGTTCAGTTTGTTTTTGGCTTCTGTATTCTCTTTGTGATCTGGCTGTGGCTCGCCCACATCCTGGTTTTGATTCTTAGACTAAACTTGACTATGATTCTGGATTCTTCCCTGTGTACTGCATTTCTACTGCCTATTACCGACCTGGATTGCTTGACCATGAGTGCAAATAAAACATGTGAACTAAGTTATCATCTGCACCTGAGTTCTGCATCTGCGACTAGCTCGCTGCACATTATCCCTTACTTATGATATGCCAAACATTCAAGAGCTGTTGGAAACAAAAATGAGAAAAATTGAGGCTCAGTGGAAGCGTGTCTTTTTCTAGCTACCCAGAAAGCAAGGCACTCGGGATCCAAGCTACCTCCTGCTGATTTGGGCCAGAACCGGAGCATATCAAGCAGAGTCAGCCGCTATCTGGGTAATAAGTCTAAAATAGTTTCCTTGCAAGCCGAGACAGGTCTGCAGGACAAACAAGGCCAGTAATTACCTGTAGCCCCAAGCTTTATAGCAGTCTGCAGCATCAATTAAGTTGATGGCAATGAATGTCAAATCTCAAAACGCCATAAAATCTTCAATTGACAATGAACAAGTGAACACTGGAAACCCTCCTAAAGAGGTGCCATGAGACATGCACTGTCCATGGCACAAATGTGCCCAGCAGTCTATTGTCAGAGTTTTTTTTTTTTTTTTTTCTTTGTCCATGCGCGATTGACAACAGGATGAAGAGGCAGGACAAGTTAAGCATTTTGAGTTTTTAAATTTTTTTTTTATTGTGGGGTACATTTTGCTATATATAAAATGTTTGGTTGATTATTATGCTGTACATACTGACTTCTCTGCATTTTCTATATGATAAAACACAATCAAACTGTTCAACTGCGATGTAGCTACAACTTTAGGGACTACTGTGCTTGAGTGAATGGGCTGCGTGCCTGGGTTGCAGTTTGTAGAGATTTTTATTTGACAATAGCTGACATCACGGCACAGCTCAGTGGATCTGGACTCGTGATATATTTATTGAAACTATTGATCTTCCTTTAGATGCAATTTATGCTGTTCTTGTCCTACTTATATTAGCCACTTGAGTATGTCAGTGCATAAACAGCATTATTTCAACCAAATTTCTGTTAGGGACATCAAACACAATTATAAGTCCCATAGTTGGAAGCATGAATAATAGCTCTTCTCACTATTCTGAAAATATTAATAAACTTTATTATTTTGTTTTGAACTGCTGCCTGAATGTTTGCTAATATTGGTAATTTATTTTAATTTAAATTTATTCATATAGCAATTATAACAGCAGACTATCACAAGGTGGAAGCAGGGCAAAGATAGGCGAACGCCAGGCCTGGAGCCCAAAATAGCAAGCTCATGAGATTAAGGAATACACCCAGTCGGTACAACAGCCCTCATACAGTGGAGACATTAAAAACTTTCCAATGGGAAGAAATCTCAGGTGTAACTCAGCTATGGAGGGGAATCCCATCCTCTCCTGGCTGTCAAAGTGTAATAGTTCATAATGGACAACAGAAAACTACAAGTAGAACAGATCAATAAACACAAAAAGAAAGCATTATTTCAAATTTCAAGCAGAGCTGCAGTATGACTGAGCAGTTGGTAGTAAGCTAGAGTCTTAAGCTAAATCCCATAAGCAAGGCAAAAGGACATGACTTGTCATGGTGCTTTTTTTTTTTTTTTTTTTTTTTTAGATTTATCCAATGGGTAATGCAGGTGAAAACCTTGGAAAAATTTTCCAATCCTTCACAGGGCACATGCACACCATGCACTGGTGTGCTAATTCCTATGAGCAATACAGAGCCTGCAATTAGCCTAAGTATATATGTTTTTGGACCACGAGAGGAAACCCATGCTAACATGAGGAGAACATGATTTGAATCCACAGTCTTGTCGTAAGGCAAAAGTGCCACCCCTATGAATCTCACACCTTCTTATGTGCATCTTTCCTGATATGGTATTGGGTGAACTGGTGATATTTATGCAGCTGTGTGGTCCTAGATTTCTAAATTTAAATTATGATAAACCTCCTGCAAGTACTGTCCCTCAGGTGCAATTAGTGAATCTGAATTTTATTACTTTTTTAATCTTCTCTGTAAACACAGATGCCTTTGATTTGCCTGGAGGATGGTGAACTGCTTTTTATTGGTATCAGCATCTCCCGGTAACTGGGTTTTACTCTACTGTGGCGTCACCAACAATTTAATCACCATCAGGCCCGGTTTTCATGATAGCAAAAAATGTTCTATCCTGTTAATGGATTATTGTATTGTAAACTGTTACATCATCCTCGTTACAGTCAGCCCAAGGGTTTTGGGGAGTAAATATTTGCCATACACAAATTATTATTGAATGCTATTGTGGCTTCAAATTGCTCCAACATAATATAAAAGCTTTAATTCTAAGACAACTTGGATGATTCAAGCCCAAAATTTCTGCATATAGTATCTATGCCAGCATCTGTGAGTGACGTCACTCCACAGATTATAAGAGAACTGACGTCACGCTCTCACTATCTCCGCACATTGTGGTTTAGAAGCATTCAATGAGGGTGTCGCATCAGCACTTGCGCATGAGCGACGATGTGACCTACACGTAGCCTGCAGTTACGACATTACATAATCTGACAAAGCCACTATTGTTCTCTATTTTTTGAAGAGGGAGTTCACCTGGTATACCGGTAATTCTTCCCACACCTCTGCAGTGTGACTTCAACACCCCACATTATCCAGCGCCTCCCTGACAGATTTGATGCTCTTACACCTGGTTACAGCTCCAGGGCCAGTGACTTAAAGAACTGTCAATCAGCGCTCCCTGCCAAATTTGGCTTCTGCGCACCGGCTTGAGGTGAAAATTAAACTGCAAGTCATGCGCCTCCCCGTCTAAGTACCCTAGGGTGTAAGGGGTAGGGTAAGGTGTTGTGGGGGAATTCTTCAAGTAGTCAGTCAACTGACTTAAATTGGTATACAGGTATGGCAGGCCAGCCAACATGAACAAACAGGAGAGTGCTGGGAAAGAACAAGAAACTGATTTCCGCAAGTCATGAAAATATGTAAACGTTTGGTGCTTCAAAGTAGTTTAGGAGGGATCGATGGACAAAAATCAAATTTGCTTCCTAACAGTGGAACACTTTTGGAACCTTCCTGGGCGAACAATTAAGCCTGATTTAAAAAGCAGTATCTTTTAAAAATTTGACTGATAAAGCACAGAAGAAGGCTACGAAAATACAACCGCATTCCTAAAAGTTGTCGCATTCATGGAAAACACAGATAAAATCAAAAAGGACTAATCTGAGAAGTTAATTTACCACCAATCGTATTGAAAACAGTATAACACTTTATTTGATCCAAAAAGTGAATTTAGTTGCACATTGAAAATATACAATGTGGTGACTGCAAGAGTATCCAGAAAAGTTGGCACAGTCGATTGTGTACAATTGTGTAACGTCACCACGTCTTTTAATCACATTCATGAAGCATTTGGTGACTGAAGACACCAGTTGGTCAAGTCTAGCAGGTGGAATTTTCTCCCATTCCTCCATTATGCAGCGCTTCAGCTGCACATTTGTAAGGGGCCTTTGTTACCATTTATTTCACCTCATAATGTGCCATGTATTCTCCATTAGAAACAGATCAGGACCGCAGGCAGGAGAATCTAGCACCCACACTCTCTGCCTATGCAGCCACACATTTGTAATCTGTGCACCACCGATCTCGCACCCACCTATCCTGCACCAGTTTGCCCTTGCAAAAATATGTCATAGTTTGTCCTGCCCCTGCCAAAATCACTTTTCTTTTTGGCCCGCATCCCACTTGCAATACAGAAAATCATGTTTTCTTTTGGCTTTTATTATGTGTTGTCTGCATGAAAACAAAAAATAAAAAAATTATGGATTGTTTTACAAATATTGTCCAATAATAAACTGAAAATAGCCCTATGGTATATGTGAAGAACAAATTAAAACATGCTGCATAGACCTGGAAAGAAAACGGTCTTAATTTAGGATAAACGTCTGTAAATCCAGCGTAAAAAGCCTGATGTCAAAATACTTGTTGACAACCTAATAGTTGTTTGGTACATATTCTGCAGTGCTGAATTCTTCAGTTATATATTGAACATACTCTTTATACCATGTTAACCATGTCTATTGTTTATGAACTATTGTTTGCAAAATAAGAGAGCAGTGAAATTGAAAAAGAGCACTAAAACCAAGTGGTTATTGGACACGCACACAAATCAAATGTACAAGATATAGAAATATTATCATTTAATGCTATTTCAATGTGCTCAGAGCATTTGTACATCTCCATTGCATGTTTTTGGTAATAATTTAAGCCACTGTTTTCTATTACTCTAAATATTTTCCAAATCATTGAGAAATTGGGATCTCAGCAGAGTTGCAAAACTATGGCTTCTGTGATGCTCTTTTCTGAGTTGAAAAACGTGTCAAATGAAAACCATACTTGTTTAATGGCAATTATTGTATTATGAAATGCAGTGCTTGGATCAATCTGAATCTTTTAATCATTGCCATCATGTGGATTCATTGCTCATGTTACCCAAGAACCCATTCTTAACAGGACCCCAGGGAAGGAATGAAATGTAATTTAGCAATGGCTGCATGAAAAGGGCTTGGAGCATTGTTCCAACCTATTTATACCCTTCTAGTGTAAATGTTTCCTTTACCGTAGCTGTAATAGATTTTATCTAAATAAAATAGACACTGAAAAGGCGGTTAAATGTCACCATCTTGTATGCTTTGGACTCTGTCCTTAAGTTGCTGTCAATGCTATGTTTATGACTTATAATGAGAAGAACATTTGACTTCTGAACGTATTTGCACAATGCGAAGACTA
The DNA here is from genome assembly GCA_029692085.1 of Gymnothorax javanicus. Taxonomy (NCBI): domain Eukaryota; kingdom Metazoa; phylum Chordata; class Actinopteri; order Anguilliformes; family Muraenidae; genus Gymnothorax; species Gymnothorax javanicus. The sequence goes on along the minus strand of CM056208.1, from coordinate 28,382,805 downwards.
AATTGTGAAAGACTTCAAGACACAGCAATTAATCTTCTTTCTCTCTCATCCTGTCCTTCTCTCTCTCCCCATCTGTACCTCTCTATCTATTGCTGATCAGGCAGATCTTTAAGATCACGTCGCTTTGATAAATTTGAGTGTATATATAATAGAGGGATAGTCTCCAGCCATACTGAAATCCTTTGCAGGAATAAGGGAAGTCCCTTAATGAATAGATGGATATGTTCAATGTAGGCCTATATAACAACACAATTCACTTGGTTTCTCAGTCGCAAAATGACCTTGCCTTGCCTTGGGTGCTGAACCCTGCATTTCTCCACTGGAGAGAAAATGTCTGACATATCCTCCACCCGCAGACTCTCTGACAGGCAGGCGGTGCAGCTGTGTCTCCCGGAGAAAGTAAAGCTGAATGCACAGGTGAGGGTACAGGGGGACAGGTGAGTGTACAGGTGAGGGTATAGGTGAGGGTACAGGGGGACAGGTGAGTGTACAGGTGAGGGTATAGGTGAGGGTACAGGGGGACAGGTCAGTGTACAGGTGAGGGTATAGGTGAGGGTACAGGGGGACAGGTGAGTGTACAGGTGAGGGTACAGGGGGACAGGTAGAGGTACTTGAGTATAAGTGTGCACACATGACTGTTCAGATAAGAGCACAGGTGGGACAACACTATTCAGTGTAAAGGATTAGGTGGATATTCTGAGTTCAGAATGTAAAATTCCTCCCCACTGTCTCTTTTGACTCACTTTTATTAGAACTGTCCTTCAGCCTGGAGGTAAAACTGCTAAGTGGAATTAGCTGGCTGCTGTTCATATGTGAAGGAAAAGTGAACGAAGACAAAAAGCCCACTCACCGCACATGCTCCTGAACAGAGGCGGTCTGTCAGCAGTAACGAAGGCCTTCAGAAATCTCACCTTTCAATATGTAATGACCTAAACCTCTCACAGTTTACTTTTCCCGATTAGCAACAGTTGATCTGACTAATTGCTTGAATGACAGTCAAATTTATTTTTGATAGCATTGTAATACATTGCACCACAAAATTATTTGGCGTTTTCTTCTGCACATAAATGGCGACTTAAAATGTCGATATGTCATTATAAATTCTGTGCTCATGTAGCTCGTGAAATGGCTCAGATTTCTGTAAATTGGTTTGCGAGGCTAATTAAGCAATACGCATGAGAATCCGTTCTATATTCTGAATGTAGTGACGGCAAAAGGGATTTGTTAGGTACGATGCAGAGCTGAGTGACAATTGGCGAAAATAAATGCTGCTAAGTCAGCGAAAGTTTTTGATTTTTTTGCATTTAAATTTCCATCCTTCCAATGCCATATCAAATATATAAATATAGGCAATAGATATTCATTCTTTCATTATCATTTCTTATAGGTCATGTATTGGTCTTGGTTGTTCAGTCGTTAAATTGTTTGATTGTCAATCAGGCGAACTTAAACGAGAACAATTTGAGAGCAATTGAGCGGTAAAGGGTGCGGTTACTGAAGGCCTTCAGAACACCTGACGGTATGCCACTGCTCATGAATGAAGGGAATTTATTAGCACCATTAAAGTGATGACTCCAACCTGTAATGGCTCTACTGGGCCTTTCACAGGCTGAATTTAAAATTTACACTGATAAATGAATAGTTAAGCCTGAATCCATGAGATGATGAAGCACACAACAAAAGCATAATCAGTTCATCTGTTAAACCCTAGTCACACTAGAGGCGGAATGAGCCAGAATGCATCTCGATTGCTGCAGGAATCTATTTCAATATTAAAACAATTCAGCAGGAATGCGCTTCGAATGCCGTTGGAATCTTTCGATTGCCGCTGGAATCAGTGGTGAACTGGTGATAGGGGAAGCTGAAACCCATCCCTTAAAAATAAAGATTGGTCATGACCTGTTTTCAGTCATTCATTTACAATGTAAATTACCATTACAGAAACTCTGAAAACTCTCTACATTATCAGGTGTGGCCAGTTTTCATTAATAACGCATACCTGTTAACTCTCACGCATTCGGCATCAGTTTTAGTGGCATATTTACGTTCCCCTGCTGTAGTCAGCAATTACTCAATCAATGCATATGGGACACTCATGTTACATTTCTAAGTATATTCTGAGTATTCGAGCTGCATTCTGTTTGAATTCTTGGACGTTCCAACCATATTCGGCGGCCATTCCGGGAGCGTTTTGACTGAATCGAGGAGGTGACGTACAACATTCGAGGCACCTTCCAACCAGACGAGGTGGAGTTCAACCAGCAATTGAGGTGGAGTTCAGGTTCTATTATTATATTCTGGCATTCGAAGTGTTCTATTATTATATTCTGGCATTCGAAGTGTTCTATTATTATATTCTGGCATTCGAAGTGTTCTATTATTATATTCTGACTGCATTCTAACAGCATTCTAAATATTCCTACTGTGTTCCAACTACATTCAAGCTGCATTCGAGAGCTAATACACCCAGAATGTGCAAGAATCATTTGAGGCGGTTTCGAAGGGCATTCTAAGTATTCGAACGGCATTCTTTCAAAGCTGTAAGAATTTTGGTCAATTTGAAAGTCCCGCCCGAATGCTGCGCGAATTCTTCACTCCGGCTGGTTCTGCTTGATTCCTGCTGATTTTGAATAAGTATGACGGGGGCATTAGATAACATAGGGCTTGCCAGCTGAGCAAAAGAAAATGCCTGGATGGTGCTCTGCAGATTATATTGGGTCAGTGCTCTTGAGGTGGCAGTTTTTACTCACCATTGTAACTCCCACAAATAACGCCCCCCCACCCATCCCCAACCCTCACACCTCACACACTCCTCACACACACACACACACACACACACACACACACACCCTGTCTTTCCCTCTTCAGGACACTTGAGACCACGTAAGGCAGTACCGGGGTAATCTGAAGAGTGTCGTAGGTTCGGATAAAGGACTCACTTGTCCTCCTGTGGATTGACATGCGCTCAGCGACTGACTGCATCTGCCTCTCATCTGTGGGACTTCATTACGGCGGGTCAAGTCTGCGTCGCCACAGCAACAGGGCCTGGATCCAGAACCAAGCCGTTGACATCCTTTACTGCCAGTGAGACAGCGCAGTGTATACAATCCCTTATAACAGAGCAGTTCCGCTCGCAGAAGAAAAAAGGGAACCAGGAACCGGCTATCAACTGTTTAGACAAGTGCTAAGTCCTCATTTCCTTTTATTATTCATTATCCTCCAACCACCAGCTCCAGTTATTAAATCCTCTGCTTCTCTTCTCTCTCCCTCTGGCTAAGCTAATGCTTTTATAATATGGTTGAATCCTGCAGCACTGTGATTATGTTTGCTGTGGTGTTAGGAAAAGGTTTAGGATATTGTACGTGGTGGATAGGTTTCCATTAAAAGACAGTTTTTTTCCAGATAAATTCTTTCTTAGCTGCTTAATTAAAAAACACATTTGCTGACTTTATGATGGACTGATAGTGACGCCTGATGTTTTCTTGTACACTATGAACCAATCATTTTTTTACACAAGCTTTGAGCAAATAGGCTGAGTTACTTGTTTGCATTTTAAGACAGTTCCCAACATAAACATGTGCATACATATGTTAAGACATGACATAGTGGTAGCCTCATGGCATAATTGTCTAAGTCATATTTTTGTCAAATTGAAATATCAGCTGCCTTTTCTGTTGTATTGGCAAAAAAAAAAGCATTTTTTTCTTTTTTTCAAGACCTAAAAAACCAATCATTCACTCTCTGAAATAATGAAAATAAAGATAACTTAAAAAAAAGTAAGAAAAACCTTAAACAATGAAATCGGCTGTTATGCTTGGAGGCTAACTATATCTAACCTTCTTATTATTGATTGGTGTCGCGAGGAGTCAATCCCATTGGACATAAATAGGAAAACAACAAGGCAGGCCACCCATCCAGTGTTGGGCTGATGCCTGCATTATCGTACCACATCCAGTCTCCCAGCATAAGGAATAGGGGCCGTTTATAGACCTATAAACTTAACACTGACGCTGGTGCTCATAGCACTTTGGCCTATAAAAAATAGAGATTCCCAGGGTGCTATCCCTTTGTTACGATTTTATAAATTGTATTATTTCTGCTCTGTTGAACTGTCTGTGCTGCCAGCTTGAATCATTCGTGTGGCCAATGGAACAGGGCCATGGCTTCACACTGTTCCCAGTACATAAAAACACTCAAGTAGTCTCATCCATTTCCAAATGAGGCCTGAAAATAATACATTAATAATTCAAAGTGAACAGTTGAGCAATATATGTCATTTTAAAATGTACACAGCAGTTCTTCTGCTGTCAGAGTTTGTCATCGAACAGATGACTTGGCACTCTCCAAGTGACCAACAGAGAGACTCCATCAATCAAATGTGAACAGGAATCTGAGGGGAGAATAGGGAGAGATGAGTGTTTCGTTTTGGCTGTTCCAATAAAAAGGCCACATGAACTGCTCTACTTATCGCAAATTGTCATTTTTCAGAGGATCAAAATGAGATGAGATCAAACGCCTGGTCAATGTGTTGCCCATGAGAATTTGTCCAGTGATGCAATGTTTGAGCAGGCAAACTCCCCCGGCAGCTGGCAAATGCTGGTGTTATCTCCTACCAGCTTCGTGGGGGGGTGTGTGGCTGTACTCACAGCCAAGCCCATGGACATCACGCGCAGCACCACAGCAAACAGAACACTCCGACCTTAAACACAAAAGACGGGCGGGGGGGCAAAAGGGGGCCAAGACCTCTTAAAGGCCTGGTATGTCAGCTCTTTTATTGCGAGGGGCCTCTGTTTTTCCCAGGATTCACATTCTTTCCCCTTTCTCTTCACTGCTAGAGAAAAGGGTTGAACTTTGGAGCAGAAAGAGGGGGAATAATGCGCATGTAGACACATCCTGGCTGGCCGGGGATCACCACACACCATGCTTTGAATTGACATCACCCAGGCCGCATTCTGTCCATGCTCACTGAAACGGCCAAAGATAAACATGCTTTAATCTCTAGTTCTGTCCCTTTATTTGGCCTTTAAATACACTATGCTGCACCTTCCGCAAGGCCTCACCTTAGAAGAAGAGTGGAGTGTTCAGTCATCCAGTGCAAGAGTGTAGCTACTGTAAAGCAACTGCTGCACAGAGTTATAGAAGAGTGTCAGGCATTGGAGGAGATGTGTATAACTGGTACCTAGCAGCCAGTGCTGTCCCAGTGTTTGTGGCAATTAATGTAAGATGAACCCTGGCGGACTTTAACCCACTCCGGCCTAATTTAGGTAAAGCAAGTTATGCCAACTACAGATTTGTGTCAGTCAAAGACAAAGACCAGGCATAAATCAGAGACGGCTCAGTATTTCTGCAGTCGAGCCTTAACGTAGCTACTGCAAAGATTGTTTGAACATTTTTGTTCATATTAAGTTGTCAGCTAGAGCCATATCAATGGATCCAGGAATGAGCTTAATATAACAAAACATGCCTTGTTTCACACTGTGATTGAAAAAAAAAATAAATATATCCATTACATAGAGGGTTACTTTGCTGAGGATGGAGGTATAAACCACACCACTGGTCCTAAAACAGCTCACAAACAGAAACGGTCATTGCATATTATAAACATACAGAATATACTGAACATATGCATACACATGATATGCATACAAATCTTCAAGTCTGTCAGTCACTGGCTATTCAAAAAGTAAGACTATTTACCAGTGCTGTACAAATACTTTTTTGTATTCGTAAGAATACCATTTGTGTGCAGATTTTCCTTAAAAACAGCAAAAACGTCTTCCAACTTGCTAACCACATAGCTAGCCACACTGCCTGCTAGCTACTTTTCAAAGTTATTCAAACGGTGGCTTGCCGTTGTGTTTCCTCTTTGTTGCCCTCCTACTACGTTATATAGTTTGTTGATCTAATTGGTTGAAGTTAGCCCGAGATAGATGGTGATTGACAAATTTTTCATCCAATCGCCTGCCAAGTATTTTTTGAAAGTGTCTGCCCTTTTCCAAAAAGTCTCTGCGGCTGACTTCTCAGATAGTTCTGCTCTCCAACGTCGCGCACAAATCAACGGGGCGCCTGTGGTCTGCTCACTGAAGCTGTAGGAAATATCTCCATCCGACTCGGGTCTGTTAAGGCTTGGCTTGTGGGCAGTGGTGTATACCACTGGAAACGACCGGGCATTTTCACAGGAAAATGGGGGGAAAGCAATAAGAACCAGACATTTTCCAGATGAATAAAATATAGCATTATGCTTCATGGAGGTTAATATAATTTGCTAAAACAGTCATCTGCCAATATTCGCTGGTTTTTATAATTGCAGGGTGACTCAATCATCCATTACATTTGTGGCATTTGAAAAATGGCCAGTTCATTGCATTCTGGTATTGCTGTTACCGCTTAGCATTATGAAATATTTAATCTGGCCTTAATAGTGTGTTACTGGTCTCGCTGTGGTCATTGTTATGAGAAAAATATTTGAGGAGTAACCTGGTCACTAGCTTGAGCTCATCACAGAAAAAAAAAAAAAGAAATGTGCTTATTCTATCACTGTATCATAATTTATAATATATTACAATTATAATTTTTTAAGGCAAAAAAGGGAAAAAAATTGTTTTTTGAAAAATGAGCAATCACATGACAAATGCGGCCCAATAACAAGACTGTATTTACACACATTCATCTCTCAAAACAACTTTACATTCACTTTTTTGTTTGAAGGAATTATTTCAAGAACCCTTTAAGAAAATTTTTTGATAAAATTACCAGTTAGATTGGAGAGAAGGCGCAAGGTAACAAACAATCAGTATAGAGAGCGAGAGGGAGACTGATTGGGCGGGTGAGACCAGGAATGTTAACAATTATGTAATATCAGGACCTGGAACAACACCGTTCTGCCCAGAGTGCTGCCAGTGCAATTTGAAACATAAAATGCCCTAGGTCTTCAGGGTTGGTCTCACTTCCTCAAAAAAGCTGAATGAGATTCGCTCTCCATTTTTCTCATCACTGCTGACCTCTTTGTCTTCTTTTCAGGGTGACAGCTGTTGTAAACATGCTGAAGGTAATTTGCACCTCTCTCTTAGGGTTCCCTCAGAGCCAACTCTCCACTGGAGCCCTCGTGAGCACTGAATTGTAAAACCATACTGAATGGGCGACATCATAAACTGATGGCTGTATTTACCGGTGAGGTGCATTCCTCAGAAATGCAGACATTATCTTACCTCAGTCCATGGCATTTCTGCCATTTTGTCGCACATTAGCGGCGATGACTGGATGTTCTCATCCCCCCCCCCCTTCAGCACTGCTACTTCCGTCCATCTCCTCTCTACAGTCGGACAAAATTAAATACTTCACCGTGCCACCCAATGAGGCCTCTTTGCCAATGTAGGAGCTGTGACTACCTCAAGGAGGCCCAAGACCTGAAAACAAGCTTTTGTTGAAATGCTAACTGAGAACGGAAAAAAAAAAAAAAAAAAAAATCCTCAAAACTGAAGCAGAGTAGAAGTGGGGTACAGAATAGAAAATGTTTTCCATCAGAAAAACCGTTTTCTCCCCCAAATGCGCAGGAATGTTAAGCATACCCTTAAGAAGATTAGGGGGCTCCCTGATATTGCAAACGGCTTTCTTAGGACGTGCAAAAGGGCCTGGCAGATCAGAGGAGGCCTCACGTCCTCATCATTAGCTGCGGCTTATCCTTGAAATCCCTCCCCTCTAGAATACTGACCCCCTCATTATCTCTAGAGGTGTGGCCTGTGGAAACAGCATAGGGCAGAAGTTCAGGAAAGCCACCATGCAAATACAGTCAGGTACAGCAGTATTCTGACAATTACACAATTTTTGCAATTTTTTTGTAATTTTACCTCTGTACTGTGTATCTGAAATGGAACCATCAAGATGTGGTTATAGTCCTGACCATCAGCTTCAATTTAAGGCCTTTTGCAAAACTCTCACTATTACTGTTCAGGAATCATAGCCATTTTTATAGGCTATCATTCTCCATTTTCAAAGGTTCAAAAGGTGCTTGGACAAACTGATACAATTATGAATATGACGTTTATTTTTTCATTATAGGTTGAAAACCCTTTGCTGTTGATGACTGCCTGAAGTCTTGAGCTCATATGGACATCTCCAAATGTTGAGTTTCATCCCTTTACATGCTGTGCCAGGCCTTTACTGCAGCTGCCTTCAGTTGCTGCTTGTTTATGGGTCTTACCAACCTCAGTTTTGTACTTATTTAGTGAAAAGCATGCTCAGTTGGTGACTTGGCGATTGAAGGATATTCAATTTCTTTGCCTTGAGAAACTCTTGCGTTGCTTCTGCAGTATGTTTTCGGTCATCATCCATCTGTACTCTGAAGCGCCAGCCGAACAGTTTTGTTGCATTCAGCTGAATCTGAGCAGATGTTTTAGCTTTACACACTTCAGATTTCCTCCTGCTACTTCTATCGGCAGTCACATCATCAATAAACAACGGTGACCCAGTTCCACAGGCAGCCATACATGCCCATGCCATAACACTGCCTCCACGATGGTTGACAGAGGATGTGGTTCATTTTGAATTATGAGTCATTCCTTTTCTCTCCATTCTCTTCTCTTCCCAACATCCTGATACAAGCTAATCTTCATCTGATCTGTCCAAAACTCTTGTTTCAGAGCTGTTTAGGCTTTCCAACATGTTTTCTGGCAAAGTCAAATCTGGCCATTCTGTTCTGGAGTGTCATCAATGTGATAAGAGGTAAACCCTCTGTATTTACATTAATGAAAGCGTCTCTTGATTGAAGACTTTACAGTCATACGCCTACCGTCTCAAGAGTGTTCTTGACCTGGCTAGATGTTGTGAAGGGGGTTTTCTCACCAAGGAAAGAATTCTGCGATCGACCACTTTAGTTGTCTTTTGTGATCTCTCAGGTTTTTTGGCATTGCTGAAGGTATATTTTTAAGAATGTACCGAACTGTTGGTTTAGCCACTACCACAGCTTCTGCTGTCTGTCAGATAGTTTTTTTTTTTTTTTTGGCATAATGATGACCTCCTTCTCCAGCATTGACAACTCTTCAGACTGCAAATAGAGAGTTCCCATTAACAGCTGCCAAATGCAAGTACAACACTTGGAAAACAACTCCAGACCTTTTATCTTCATTTGTCATGAAATAATGAGGGAACAGAAAACACCTGGCCATGAAACTGACTGTCTATCAGTTGTCCAATTACCTTCGAGCCCTAATGGAACACTCTGTATAAAAATGGCAGTAATTCCAAAATGGTTAAAGCAAGATTTTCATGAAACCCCTTGAATTAAAGCAGAAAGTGTGCACTGAATCTCATCTTGATGGTTTTGTTGAAATAGTGTTGTGGTGGTGTACAGAGGTAAAATTACAAACATTTTGTCACTATCCAAGCACCTCCATCCAAGGGCGCGGGAAGAGGGTTGTTGATAGGGCTGCAGACTCTCCAACCCTACCCCACCTCTTCCTGGAGGAGGCTGCAAGTTATGATATCTTGGATCCTGCAGAAACTGTAAACAGTGGTAAAAATTAAAAAGAAAAAAAAATATGAATTGGGTTAAAACCTGAATCAAAAATATCTAACCGTTTTTGAGTTATGCTAGCAAATAAGCATATTTAAGCAATGACCTTGACCCCCCTGACATTTAGCCCCCAACCACTAAGAAAACTAAGAGGAATTCCCATCATATAGCTCATAAGTGGAGGTAGAATTGAAAGATGCACATGCTGGATTTAGTTGGAAGATGAAATTATCGATTTTATCAAAGTTATTGCAGAAAAACGATTTTGACCTTGACCTTGACCCAATAAAGTCCAAATTTTTAGCGGTCTTTTGTAGACGATGCCCACCTATCCTGAAAGCTTCATGAAGATTGGTCCAGCCGTTTTGCCATCATATTGCTAATAAAGAAACAAACAAACAAATGACTCCCACGTAGCAGGACCGTTGTCGAAATCGTCTGGTGTCTGACTTGAGACTAGGGTGAATTTCGTAACATGGTCAACAGTTACTTAGTACTTTGACCTTTGCCTCAAAACTTTGTAGAGCGCTTACCTCAGCCACGCCAAGGCAACTCTGTGCATTAGTTATTTTCGTTGGCTGATGTAGGGTATTGTTGCATTCTACCGCCAGGTGGCAGCAAAACCCAAAAGCACGCCGATTGGGAATCCGGCCCATTGGAAAGACTTCAAATCTCCTCCAGCATTGCTGAATTTGTATGTTGGCCTATATCTCAGCTGTACTTTGGCCTAGATATGCCTAAATTTAATTACTTGTGCCTCTTATGCTACATTAACATCCTGCAAAATTTGGTTGAAATCTATGCAGCCATTTTTGAGATATCCTGCTAACAAACAGAAAAACAGACAGACAGACAGATGACTAATGGAACAAAGTGACATAACAAACCTCAGCAAAAACAAAGCCTTGCCCTCCGGACTCCGTCCTGGGCGGGGTAATAGCTAGGCTCATAAATAACACTGTTCTGGCCAATGTTATTTCGGAATCGTCACGAAGAGATATCCAGTTTAAATGTAAAAAATGCTGACATGGGCGTTGGAATTCAGAGAAAGCTTTGGATTCATAAATTACATGCTTAATTGTCATCCCTAGAATACTGCAGGTATTACGGCATAGGCTGTGTTTTCATCAGTGGTGGCACGTGAACTGGCAATAGGGGAAGCTCAAAAAATCCCTTAAAATTAATGATTGGTCATGACCTGTTTTCGATCATTTATTTAAATTACCAATATAGAAACTCCGAAAACTCTCAACATTATCAGATGTGGCCAGTTTTCATTTATAACACACACCGATTACGACTCCGGACTTCTCACGCTTTTCTTTACTCAGGAGTTGGAAGCAATGCATGTGTTTCATGATCGTTTAAATGAAAGATCATTTGAACCGTCTTTATGCAATTCCAGTGGTCTCCTGGTTATTTGGTAATTAATTATTTCTTATTCATTATACACTAACATATTCGTCTTGGAAATTCAAAAAATTGTTTGATTGTTAATCAGCGGGGACAATTTGTGATCCATCATGCGTAAAAGGGACAGATAGGCAGCTGCAAATCCAATAACGCCAGCATGACGAGGAGTTGGGGTGGAAGAGCCCCCCAACCCCCCCCCCCCTTCCAGGCCAAGTCTGTTGAAATCCGCACAATATTCCACCAGGCCCAATGTGTTGAAGCCTGCCCAACACCCCTCCTAGGCCCAGTGTGTTGATGACAGCCCAATACCCCCCCAGGCCAAGTGTGTTCAAGTAGGCCCACACGCCCCCTAGGCCGGTGCGTTGAAGACGGCCCAATACCCCCCCCTTAGGCCCAGTGTGTTGAAGACGGCCCAATAACCGCTCCCCCCCAGGCCAAGTGTGTTCAAGTAGGTCCAATACCCCCACTAGGCCCAGTGTGTTGGAGTAGGCCCAAGCCGCCCCCCGAGGCCCAGTGTGATGAAGTTGGCTGATTACCCCCCAGGCCCAGTGTGGTGAAGTAGGCCCAATACTACTTAGGCACATGCTAGTTTAAGTGCAATCAGCGGTCAACATGAGCAATAGTATCAAAATTGACCCAACGTCTCTGACCAGGCATGCATTTCCCAAAAGCATACTTGCTAAATAGGTTAGCAACTTACACAGTTTGTCCATCGACAGTCAGTGGTACCAACTATGTAAGTCAGCATCTGTGCTTTCAGGAAACACACCCCACAGAGGTAATTATGCTAATAACAAACACTGAGGGACTGATGCAAGCTAACTGTTCTAACCAAGAATCAAGTTTTAAATGCAAATAAAATGAACAAATCTTGAGACCAAACATGCACACCGCTTAATTTGCTTTGAAACAATTTTCCTGATTTTTATTAGTACCAGTTAATCCTGTCCTTATAAAAAGGATTTTACCATCATGAATATGCTTAACTTGTGCTCATAAATAAGACGGGGGGCACTAAGTGACATGCGAGCAGAGCATGAGTTACTGTCACAAAAAAATAAAAAAAAACAACAACAAAAACAAACAACAGAGGAACTCAGCAAGGTAATCATGCGATAGTCTTGCGGGTTTTGATCAGAATGCATTTCTTTATAAGCTTTGTTTACGATTCTCAACGTGAATTTGTTAACATTCCCCTATTAGCCCGTGGCCATATGGAAGTCATTACTGTGGAGTGATATGCTCGCCAAAACGGTTCTGGGCATATTTACCCAATAATGGCACTTAAGCTAAACCAAGAAAAGGGGAAAGAGTGCATCCGGCGCCAAGCATTTACAGTACATATTGGTTGTGAAATATAAATGATTGCTCTAAAGAACCGGCGGCAATGGCTGGCCAATTAAAACTATTGAGGCTCTGGGGGAATGTGGGACTGTTTGCCGAAGTATTGAGATTAATCAAAATGAGTTACATATTAACAGAGCACAGCAAACTTGCTGTGTGTCCCCCTCTAACACACACCCCATCACTCATTGTGATATCATCCTTGTTTGCTTTATATAGGTCAGAGAGTTCAGTTCAAGTCTTGTTCAAGTATTAATCAAATCCCCTCTTTTTGTTAGGAGCCCAAAAGGAACACGCTAGTGATTTTCATGGTGCCTCGGGGTTTGAGCTGAATGGAAAAAACAGAAAAGGTACAATAAAGTTATCTAAACATTGATTATGTTTGCCAAAGGTAGGCAGTGGTGCTGGTGGTTGTGGTGGGTGAGGCTTAGCGTCAGGATAGCTGTAAGCACACCTGAGAAAGTAAGCCTTTTACACCTGTTCTGTGTTTGGTCAACACTGTAATTGCACACCAGTCCTGATGCACAATGTTATCTGTTAGGGTGAGTGGAGCAATCCGACTCCTATCTCTTGCAGGGTCTGATTGTGTCCAGTTCTGCCAATGAGAAGCTTTCCCTCCCCAGAAGCCGGATGGGGATGTAGGCACAGTACATTAGGGAAGTCAAACAACCAATGAAACAGCCTGGAAAACACTATCCATTCACCACATGCTTCCATGGAGATGAAGAAGAGCATGTTTTATCTCTGAGTGTGAGACAAGCCAGGATTGGAGTCCCTTGCTATAATGGCAGATATTCAGGACAGTGAACATCCTTGTTTCTGTTCAGTGTTGGAACATTTTACACTCTGTTGATGTGATCTCTGAACACAGCCAGGTTGCTGCGCTATATCTTACATCTCTATGTGGAGCCTAGTCTACCTGACCAAGCGTCGATATACAACGCAAAAGGAGGCTTTTGGCGTTGTTATTTGATGCCAGTTTAAAAGGAACCCTACCCTCAAGCCCCTAACACATGACCCGAACCCGAACCCTTGGCCTCAAATAAGGACGCCAAAAGCCTATTTTTTCGTCCTACATCGACACTTGGCCATAGCATCACTATATGACAATTCGGGATGAGAATGAGTTGCTACTTGCGCCAGACAGATGATAACACCATGACATCAACTCCCAATGTACACACCTTGACGCCCCCAGCGAGACTAACATTGTCATTTACATACAATTATCCCTATCTCCCCTCTTTTATCTTTTACTGTATTCAGTTTGATTCAAAACGTCTCTGCTTGAGACCAATTTCTGTCTCTTTTAACAGTACAGATTAACCCTTTCACTGGTCAGTTTTCTTCCAGTAATACAGTACAGTACCACTTGGTAAGTTTTTTTCTTTCTATGAATAAACAAAAAAAATACCATAATGAGACAACAATTCCTCTTAAAATTAAATAACACACATTTTTTTGTATTAACTGTTTATTAAGCATATCTGTGGTAACAATAAAGACCTCAGCAAGTGTATGAATAATGTCACTCTACCGACAAGCCAATGATGTCATGGTTTGTGAGGTGTGCATGTGGTTTGGACTTTTCTTTGCGGCTCTCGTCCCGGGACGATATCGAATTCCTTGGCTATCGGATTCTTTACCCAGCTGGCTTATTGAGCTGGGGTGGCGCCTTCCCGGACTCTGTATAAGCAGGAAGTCCGGCACGCCTCCTTCGCTAGAGTGTCTGTTTTTAGCTTTGCACTATAGCCAAAGATATCTTTAGTCAGGTTTTGTATGACTTTCTATCTTCTAATTATTGGAGTTTCTTCTCCCTTTTTCTATCTCGCTTTGCTTGCGTGTTTCGGACTACACTCAAAAAAATGAAACCCCATGAAATGTTAGATTTACTTAATAATGTTTTGTCACCTGGTTACACAAAACTGAGTTAAGTACATTCCACTCAATGCAATTAATTAAACTAGCCAAAATGTTAGAAGTCAAATAAAGGTTACGCAAAGCTATTGCGTGGAACCAGTTGACATAACATTATTAAGTAAATCTAACATTTCATAGGGTTTCATTTTTTTTTAGTGTATTATACGTCCTTTGGAAGCGCGAGTACTTTCATTTGGTCTGTATTATTCTCTGTTTGTACTGTGTCCGTGCTGCTCACTTTCTCTCTGGTTGTTGCGCTTGGCCTCCTAATTCTACCGGCCATTACAAATGGTGACAGAAATGTCTTTTGACCAATAGAAATGTATATGTTTTGGCCATATACAAAATGTATAAAAGTATACAATAAATTAAAAGTTATTGTACAATACAATATTTCAATGATAAAGCAGGGTGAAAAATCCTCTGCTCATCCCTCTTCATCCCTCCCTCTTTCCCTCCAGCTCCGTTTTGCTTCTCACCCCTCCGTCTCTCTCCATCTCCCTTGATCCTATCCTGCGTTAGTCTCGTCCTGGTCAGGATGACAGTAAACAGAGGCTAAAGTGACCCGGAGACCTCGGCTCCTCAAACCCTGGTAGGGCTCCTCGTTCTGTGACACTCTCAGCCATTTTCTCAGGATAAACGCACTGCTATGGCCCCACCGTCACCATAGCAATGATTTGTGAGCTAGGACGTTACGATTATGCGGCCAGGATACAGTGACACAAACCTGGAGCCCCTCCGGCCTCATTTCTAAACACGTGCCGACATCCGTGCTCTAGTGCTGCTATTTAGTGATTTACAGGCCTGCAGTCTCCTCTTTTTCACTGTCTTTTCTCTATCACCCTGACAGCCTTGTAAGTGACAGATCCGGCAGGATGATAGCGTGAGTGGCAAGAAAGGGTTGGTCAGGGTTCATGTTCTAAAATACTCTGGCAACACTTGGATGACCCCTGTCTCCTGCTCATGAAACCTTTTGACGTAGTCGAAGGAGATCAGGAAGAGCTGGGATTGAGTGGTGGAGACACAAATGGACAGGGGAGAGGATGCAAAAAGACAGCGAACCCCCAGCCCTTGAAGGTGTTTCTGAGGGTGAAGGGGAACAGGAAAGCATAAATCCTTTTATTGGTTTTACCCAACATTCAACCATGTCACTGTGGAGTATCATTCCATGACAGTGTGGTTTTCAGTTCAATGAGATTCAAAGTAAAGGCCACCATTGGGAGGCCGTGACTGTGTACAGTATGGTGAGGGAGCCCAATGGTTCAGTCTCATGAACGGAACAAATGAAAATTAATAACATACAAGAGATTGTTGAATTGTGGTGACATGCTCTAGAGTAGTGATCACCAACCATGTCCCTGGAGATCTATCATCTTATAGGTTTTAACTTTAGCCCTAATTTAGCAAACCTGATTCTACTAATAACCATCTCAATGAGATCTTTGGCTGTTTAATGAGGAGTTCTTTGTTATGGTTGGAGTGAAAACCAGCGGGATGGTAGATCTCCAGATCCCAGATCCCCAGGAACAGCGCTGGTGACCAAAGCTGGAGAGATTCAACTCAAGACTTACTTTTTTTTCTCAAAAAAAAAAGAAAAAAGAAAAAAACTTCATTCTCCAGAACGTGAGGGTGCTTTCACATTGTCATGTGCTGAACCTGTTTTTTTTTTTCTTTAATTTTTCAAATAGATCACTGAAACTTGATCCTGATTCTAAAATGTTATTTGATACAAACACAGTATAAAATATTTCATCACCTGACAATCAAATACCACTTACTATATGACATTTGGAAGGATTATGAGCCAAAATGTTATGGATACTTTCACATTAATCTTGCCTCCTTCATATAGCACAGTGTACACTTATTTTGACCTTTGGCCCCCTTCAGTTCCTCCTCTCCGCTGTCTCTTGATAAAAGCAGTGTGGTTTGGCGCATCTATGCAGGCGACCCCAGCAGTTCCTGTTGCGGCAGGCTAGGCCATTATAACCATTTTCTTTTGCATTTCAGAAAACAATTATAGTAATTACCATTTCAAATGTCAGCGTGATTTGCTACAGTATCTATTCTCCCGCAGCCTCTCTTTCAGTGTTTTTATTAATGTGCCCCAGATTTGCACTCATAATTATAGGTTACACTGATAGCTCTTGATGTATAGTAATGTTTCAGTTTACTGTTGACACTCAGATTGGATTTCAGCTTCATGGTGGTATGCAGTGCCAGTCCTAACCTCAACAGAGTGTGCTGTCCTGTTTGTTTTTGAGGAGACCAAAAAACAGGAAGAGAGGTTTCATTCACACACACACACATACACACACGTGTGTGCTCACGCACACTCACACATGCATGCACAGACTCTCACACATAATCACTTTTGTTTTGTCAATCCAGTATCATATTAAAGTGCAACATCACCTCTGATCAATGTCCGGTTCAGCCGGAAATCTAGTTCTCCATTATACTGAAGCCCTTCAGATCAATGGTCAAAGTTAACAACTAAATGAAGACTCCAGAGCTTCATAGTGAAACTCGTGATAAGCGTAAGAAGAGATGAGTGGTATCAGTGGGGAAGGGAAGTCAGGATGGTGTTAAGCTTCCTTAGCATTAAGCTCATTATAGGCAAAGGCTCAGTTCGTAATCTAAGACAATGCCTCGCACATACTCCCTGCAATAAGTTAGCATGATTTGAGAGAGAGGGAATTTCACATTCTAAAGTAGGATGTAGAGCTCGTATATTGTCTGTAGTAAGGTAGAAAGCGCAAAAGAGATTGGAATTTTGTGCACAGTGATCGCAGGATTAAGATGGAACATTCCAGGGATTGGCCCTCATGCCCCCTGTCCTGGACCCTGGGGCTGGAGTTAAGGAGGTTAAGATGGGGTCAGGAAATGTCCACAGAGAGCTAACACCCAATAATATGATTCAGTCCCAACACACACACACACACACACACACACACACTTTCTTTCCTCCCTTTGAAGCAACGGTTCATTCATCGTGACGTATTCCGCCTGCTAAGACCTTCCTCAACACACAACAAACTGTCTCAGTGAGAACCCTATAGAGATTAATCATCCCAGTCATCCCCACTAGAAAACACAGGCAGGTGCTGAAACCTGAAAAAGAAATTCTCACCTTCCATTATGGCACTGATCATCTTAGGACTGCAGCAGCCATTGATCTACCAACATATGTTTCCTATCAGTGGGAAAGTATGATGAAAATGACGCCAACAGTAAATGCACTTTCAAAGAGGTATAGAGGAAAGCACGAACAGAGTCAGGCACATGAACACTAATGCACACATAAGCAAAATGCCAGATAATCCACTGTATAAATTGAGTATAAATATGTCATCTCCAAATATATTTACTGGGATGCAGCATCTGGGGAGAATTACAGATTTGACAAACACTTCACATGATTTCTTGCCTTTTTTTTCTCCAGCACATACTCACATCCCTTTTTAGAATTATTTTTCATCTCGAATAAAAACAAATGGCAGGTCTTTGTTTTTCGCTCGCCTCTTTCTGCATGACAGACTTATCGAAAAGGGTCCAAACAAGTTCTCATTCCTCTGAGCTGAACTCCAGGTCAGGAGTCGCGTCTGGGCGATGCCCCGGAGGGAACGCCGCAAATTCCTCATCAGGTGAAGCCGAGGCCTGCGGTCCCAATATGTACAGGTGCACTGCCTCCCCCCCAGTGTGAGCCCAGCCTGGGGGGAACAATGATCCATCAGTGCATTAGCCATTAGCATACCCTTCACTGTCTCCAGGCAATCGCACAAATGCCCTTAATAATCCATCAAAAAAGATTTTTTTCCCTCCCACACTGACACCCATAGGTCTGATAGGCCTGAGGCCTGTTTGCCGTTGTGACAATAGTCGATTTTGCACACTTGAACAAAAAACATTGCCGTTGTAACTTCCAGCAAAATAGTGGATTCCGTGGCTCATGAAACCAATTTTGTATTCTAACAGGGTGGTAGCATTCACAGAAGACAGTGCCAGTAGGCTAATTGCTGTCTGAACAAGCCTGCTGTGGAATGATCATCTTAACTGAGGATTAGGAAAATCATACCTTATGAAGCCAACACAAGCTAATTTAGCAAGGCAGGCTTGCTGATGAAGGGTAATGAAGGGTAATTGAATTATAATCACCAACACCCAACTATATTTTAATCTGCACGCATACTTATAATAAACTTTTTTATTGTTATATATAATGGATATAGTAACCGTACACTGCATAGTAGGTGGTAAGATAAGCTGTCATGTATTTGATGCACAAGCTCAGCATAAAATTTTTTTCCTGGCGGTGAGAAACAATGTGACGTGATGTATGTCAAAGCAGTGTGTGTTGAGCTTTGAATGCTTAATCTCAGAGTGAAAGCTTTATTTACATTAATGTCAAAATGAAATGTTTATGGAAATATTACTTGGTCTTGTTCCCTGTGATTTTTCGGAAATGCAATCTCTGGCTCTCCCTCACACACTGCATACTGAAAAGTGTAGTGCCAGAATGCAACAGAGTTAGGCTTCATGTTAATGTTTCTATGGGGCAGACCCACTTAAAACTGTCGTTCTCACCTCAATGATATTATCCCCAGTCAATTAAATTCAATTCAATGTTATTTCTTTAGTGCTTTTGACAATTGAGATTGACTCAAAGTGGTTCATTCAGGACAGGGCTTAAACCCCCCAAAGAACTAGCCATAGGCGACACTGACAAGGAAATCCTGCCTAGTACGGAGAAACCGAGGGCAGAACCAGGCGCTAAAAAGTGATTGTGATATGATATTAAAATATATGAGGCACTTTGACGCAGGTTCAGCAGTATGACCACATGCTGTACTCATGAGCACTTGAAGTCAACATGACATCTCGGCCGGGTCCATGAAATGGTCTCTGGTTCTTTCATTGCCTGTTTCTGAGAGAAAAAAAAAAACTATAACTCAATTCTGGCTTTATGAAGGGTGCTGATAAAAGTTTTTCAGGTCACATCTTTACAGACCACGCTCACTGGGAAACCTCTCAAGGGTTTAAATGACTAGCAACTATTTCAGTAGCTTGCCAGAGCACTACAACAGTAAAACTAGCGTAAACTGACCAGTGGCTCTACACTAACGCACATCATGATTCAAAGCCTGGTGGAATCATTTCTCAATGGGCTTTTCGAAAAACAGAACAACACTTACAACAACAGGAACACACAACTGAGTCCATGGGGGAAATTAACTTCATTTTGTGACCAATTCAAGATGTGGAAGTTGAGAAAATTTAAATTAATTTTTGACATGTCTCAGCAGCACATATAACTTTATTTATTCAGACTCACAGAGCAATGCTCAATGTGCACTGAGACAATCCAGGTTATGTATTTTTCTCAAGGGTGAAATGACACCCCACCTGAGGGCAGAAGCCTACATATCTAGTTCCCAAAACACTACACTATACTGCCATTCAAATCCATAAAAAAGTTATATTGAAACCTGAGTGAGGGTTAGCATACCTCTGAGGCTAATTACAATATCTTTCACCCCTTCCATTTTACATATTTCTCTTTCTCCTCTGTAATTTGCTCTCTCTAGCTCTCTCCCTGCTTCTCTGCTGTTGTGTGGTGTAATGTGTGCGCTTTATTAATGTCAGCCGGGTGTGAGGTTTCTGTGAAATGGAGGCCAGCCAAAGCCAGACGGAACTGAGCTCGCTAACACCGCTAACACAGCTAACGCCGGAGAGCCAGGAGAAAAAGAGAGCGGAAGAAAAAAGAGGGAGAAAAAGCAGAACGACTGAGACTCGAAGACGGAAAGCCTCGGGAAATTGAAAGGGCAGAAGCTTATGAAAGTTTGGCCCTCAAAACCGCACGAAAAGGAGAGGCTACTGCCACGCTGCAGCGCCCGTCAAATTCTGTGCAGCTGAGCTCACACCGAGGAGGGCGATACTCTCACGCTAAACTCTCCTGACTCCGCCTCCACCAGTGTACAGCTAATCAGAAGCATGTGGAGTCTGTGCTGTAACAAATACTCCTCTCTGCATTTTCAGCTGAGACAGAAATATAAAGTAAGGCAAATATGCGCTCAATCACTCACACACACACACACACACACACACACACACACACACATGCACACACACACACACACATGCATACATACACACAGGATAAGCATCGACCTTTGCATTCATTACATCTAATTATGGAAATGGCCGCATGCATTTTTTTGCTTCGGACGGAGTTAAATGTTTCTGTAATGTACAGAAACCATATTTTAAAAATCTGCAGTTTTGTTTGGGTCTGGGAGGGGAGACCTCAGTTTAGCACCTTCAGACCAAAAACAAACTGCCCCCCACAAGTCAGTTCCACCCCTGCATGTTTCCTCCGTCTCTGCTACATCGGGTTCTCACTGCCCCGTGAAGCTGGGAGGTTAGACGGGCCACCGAAAAATGCAAACACTGGGGCCGAGACATGAAGGAGACGAGGGCCCCAGACAGAGCAGCAAGCGTTCGGCCCAGAAAGAAAAGCCACACACAGTACACACACAAAGCCATATCATAATAATTTCTCTATAAACACAGTTCTGTTGAATAAACCTTCAAGATGGAGGCCAGGCCAGACAGCCCCTCCATGCTGGCTGAGGCCCGGAAAGTTCTTGCCGAGCCAGAAAAACACATATATCTGTCTATACATCCACAGCATGTCGTGGCTTATATCTTACACTCACACATAGACGTGCAATATTTGTCATTTTTTGTAGGGCCAAGCTGTTTTTGGTCTGGCTCTCAAATGTTAAATATTTACCCTCACTTTGAGCTGACTGCACACTCTGGTCTCACAAGGGAGGAGTTTTTTGAAATGCGATCGAGAGCATGGAGCCCGACCAAAACAGCAATACTATCATTTCTCTTCTGTAGTTACTTTGCACCAGAGCCAATTCTCATGCAGGCAGTAGCTCTTGGTTTCAGTCACACCCCGAGTTACTGCAAAAGCAAGAGCTGGCGGCAATAACTGCTCGAACAGGGATCTGCAGCCCAGCGTCTCCCCTGTACACTTTACCTCTGTTTTTCTACCCACAATGCACACTGCTACAGGCCTAAGATAAGAAACCTATTAGCCTGTTCTGTTGTAATATTTAGATTGGCTTTGATTAATATACTTGGCTGTGTGCAATGCAAAGACCATTTATTCCAGGGAAAAAAAAAGGTTTGTTTGAGTTCATATCGCTTTTAATCTGTTTCCCCCTCCTGTCTCCGGGTTGTGACTTTTCAGTCTTCCCATGGAAAATCAAATGCGGAGTGCATTTATGATCTAATCGTGACTGAATTACATAAAGCTCTAAATCATGTTTAGTGAGGGTACAGGCATTTTACTGCTGAACAGCCATGATTGTTTTTATAGAAAGTTCCACATTTTTGCACAATGTATTGACACTGCCAAAGATGATGCAGTAATTATTTTCATAATAAAGGTTTTTAATTACATTTTTCTGAACTTGTAATTATTTTGGCTTAAAATTCAACAAATTGATCACTATTTTATTTATGACATCACTGGTGGGACACTGACAGCTCTACTATAATACATTTTGGTTGCATATGACGATATTTGACGCTAAGCTTTGGAAAATTCAATTTTTAATTAAATTAATCTCTCATAAATGACTCCGATGACTGAGTCTATATGGGAAATTGGTCTCATAGCTAAATCTAATTCTGGAGAAATACAACCGTGCAAGTGCGAGCCAGAGGTACACTATCTGGGTCAGGCGAGTCAAGAATTCTTCCAAAACAAAATATCCATGGCCCAGTATAAATGACACCACTAACTTTAGGTTACTCGCTGCTTAGTTACATCTCCAAGGGCCACACAAGACAGTTGTTACCCATTACTTCTCTATCCATCCAGTAGAAAGGATATTAGACATAGAAATTGTGTGCTAACCTAGCTTGATTGATGGCTCCACGAAGCACGTGAAGAGCTGGAAAAAGCATGACCACACTACATAAGCACATATTCAATATCAAACCTACCTAGTCATCCAGGTAGATACTTAGGAAAATAGGCTATTTGCATTTTTAAAGAAACTAAGATTAAGAAAAAAATGGCTAAGAACAAACAATAAGACATCTGCATCTCACAGCAGCATTTTCAGTAAAGAATATTAAATTTAAACCTGGTAGCAAGAGAATTTATGTGGTAAACTCATTTCCCATTGGTTTTTGCAATAAACATTTTATACGCATCAGGAGGCACTAGAATTCTTTATTGGAAAAAGGACTAATGCTATTCTGGCACTATTGCATAATATGATGTGGGAAACGGGGCAAAAAAAGTTCATGTTTACCTCGCTTAGACCTTATTGATATAATTCATTAGAATTAAATTGTGTTTTAAACATCAAATTATACGGCAACTTCCTCAATTTAAGGGGTTTATTTGATTTATTTAATCAAAGAGCACCAGCAATCCCCCCCAAAGCCATTTTTACCACAGGAATTACTCACTGTAGCTGTAATTTACGTAAAATTCAATTTATGAACATCATTTTTTCATTTACTGTTATAGTTTTTAATCAAAATATTCACGTGTGCAAAACAGTATTGACCTGCTAAATGAGAGAGGCTGAAAATGGCTTGCAAAGGAATAGTTCAGATTTGGCATTGCTAGCTAGTGTGCTTTGGCAAACTACCTTCATGTCCCGTACTCCGAGCACAACAAATTCTCTACATTCTCCTCCATCAAACCACAAGAGACTAGAAGCTCATACAGCTCAAGTTGGATGCAAACTTGGAACCTGAAAGATGTTTGATTTCAGGAGCCACAACCTTAAAAAAGGAATCTGGGTTTGGACAGTGTACAGTTGAAATAGACACACCAAAACAACCAGCCAGCCTAGCACTCAATATTTGAAAGGGCAATATCCAGAATTTCTTAACCATAACAAAATTGGTATAAACAAGCCGAAATGAAGCCGCATGTGCCAAAAAAAAAGAAAATAAAAACCCCAACTTTTTTGGATATGTCCCCTTGTAGCATCTGCAAGCCAAACTTAGTTGGTTAGATGATGAATATTTTACTGCTGTGCCATTTACCAGTTGCAACAACATGGACACAGTGACCTCTGTTGGCCGGAGGTGTTCAAGTAGTTTGAAGGACCTGTTGATCCGACCCTTTATTTTTAATACATTTTAAGCTGCAGTAAGGCACTGACTTCAGACTGTGGCCCGGCTGTGAGAAAATTGCATGCTCACTAACGCATAGTCAAAGTAAATATCACTATCTCTGTGTTAAAAAAAAGAGAGGTGTTTACTCTACTTTTTACAAAAATAAAAACTTATCTGATTAATGCAGCCCTGCTGGCAGGGCGTCTGGCATGTGCTCTGTACAATAAATCAAGTCTCTAAGGTCTTTATAAGCTGTTTATCAAATGTCGGACTGAATTTCAATACATGTACCCCTCCTCCTCTCTCTCCTCTCCCCCTCTCTCCAACAGTCAGGCTAACATATGAAGAATAATGGTGTTTTCTTAATGTGTTCAGATCTCTGAACTTAAGCATCTGTCCCTGGTTCATTATTGCAGGTCTGGACCCAGGTTGAAATTGTCTCTCCTTCTTAAGGCATTATAACTGAGGAGGTTTGGCTGGGTGCTGATGGAGGTTTCTGCATAACCAAAATCCCAGTAGCCGCTGGGGTGTTCTGGTGCCAGCGGTGGTCAGTAACGTGTCACTGGCACGATTGTGCATTACATCCTCACAACATGATCCTGATGTCCAAGCAATATTGTTCCTAAGCTGGATTGTAAAAGTAATCAAACTTTGCGTGATATGATGGGGATAATGATTAGATTATACAATGCAGTTAAGCTCCTTGTGTTCACTTTTGACATGCTAAAATGAATTGGAGAGGTACTGAGGTTAAAGAAGGCAATTTCATCATTATTTCAGAAAGCGGTATCAGCAGTATTGTAATAGCAGTATATGGTGATGCAATCTCCATAGAGATCTTGGTGATATTTTCCAGCCAAGCATGAGTCGGCTTGGATATTTACCACAGAAATCCCAGCTGAGGATGCAATAAAAGATTGCCACTGGAGAGTGTGACACAGATACCTTCTTCAAAAGAAGGCCAACCTGCATTGTGAGGACCACAGAGAAACTATAGCCACTGAAGGCTGGTTTATACACCTGCATCCATCAGTAGCTGAAGTTCTGTTCATAGGGTTAGCATTCATAGTTCTCTATCTAAAATCAACCTGAAACCTGACCAATCAAGTAAAAGCAGCCATGTTTATTTATAGATGATGTGTTGCACAAATGCACATATAATGGTCCTCCTCAGCAATTTTCTCCTCGATCTGCTCAATTTTGTCTTCACTAGTGTCAACAGAAACAAACAGGTGAACAGGAAGACAACAGGAAATGCACAATCGCTCAGGAAAAGAAAGCTGACCAATCAGTGGTCCTTCAGTCTTGCGTAGCCCTTCGCACAATTACACAATTGGTGAGTGCACACAGCTCACGCACCTGGGCCCCTGCTTATAAATTGGGCTGTAGAGGTCAATATTATTAACATTTCAAATGCAATTGGATGGAATCAATATGATAATAGGCCTGTGTCTGTGTGAGTGCATCTGTAAGTATTTCAGAAAAAATGATTATTATGAAGAAATAATGGTTTGTGACATATACCTTTCATTGTTTGTGTGTAGAATAAAGATTTTTCTACCTGCCCTTCATTCCATTTCTCCCTGGCCCCTCTGCTCCAGTCTCAATGAACTCAACAAAAATATCAATACATTATCAGGACTTTACCCAGGTGTAGTAGTATGTTGTCGGTATCCTGGCAACTCAGAGCTGAATGGTGTTTGCATTCACAACCATGACCTCGGTGCCAGAATAGAGCAGCAGCTGCTGCTATCCTGGTTCAAACATTGAAAGATAAGCGATTTGCACGATCTCACATTTTCGAGACAGGTTACGCAATTTCCGTGCTGCAGATTATCAGAAGTCATAGAGGAGGTTGAGACAAAAGAGCTTGCTACCAAATACAGGCAAACCTTCAAAAAATACTAGAAATGCTAAAATATCTATGTGCTATGTCCATTGGATTGGCAAAGGCCATAAAGATATTGGATTACTTTTGTTTTACACCCGAGAATGAGTCTTACATGGGTCACCAAGTAAGCCAACAATTTATGTTTAACCTTATGAACTTGTCCTGAATGGAGCAAATGTGCAATTTGAATTAAAGGTTGTGCAAAACCTCCAGATAAATCATGGCCCAAGCTAGGTTGCAAATAAGGTTTCAATTGCTTGTTTGCACATATATTTTACTGATAAACTACACAGAATGCACAGGAGATCCTTCCGGAGCCAGTGTGGCGAGAGATTAACCCTTAGAGCGCTAAATGCAACTATTGTTGCTCAATGATGTAAGATATCAAAATCAAAGCTGTTGAAAAATCTTCCTTGCCACATGATAGGTTTTCAACAGCACAAGATACTCTTTTTAATACCAATACTCTTTTTAATAATGCGTATAGACCCAGAATGCGGAATTGTAATCGGAATGGTGATTAAAGAGAAGGATAATGAGACACGCTGTTTTTATATTTCATTTGTATTTTCACAATATCTTTAGTTGTACATGTTCAAGATTTGGATACCTTTTCAAGGAAAAAAGTCGATTTAGGGCAGTTAATTTAATTTCGAAGGAAATCATTAAGCAACACTCCTGTTTCACTGAACTCTTTCAAAATCTATGAACCAAAACCATGCCTCTAAGCATTATCCCAAGCATGTTTTCCCGCTCTCTTACATGCCCTCCACATTTTCGGTTATAACTCAAAAATGGGTATCTATTTTGGTAATGGTGGCCTCCAGATGCGCCCCTCCTTGTCCCAATGTCAGAATGCTACGGTGAGGTTTCCAGTAAAGGAAGGGGAAGACTTGTAAATACGAAACTGCAGTGTTAGGGGGAGCTTCCTCATGAATGAGTTAAATTACGGATCTTAATAACTGCAGGATGTGAATTACAGTAAATTGGAGCTGTTCATTTGCTGGAGACCCTTAATGGCATTTAATGGCAGCTCATGCCATCTATACTGGCATTAAAGCACCAGAGTGAATTAGACTTGCAATGCAGAAATCTAAAACACACTAAAACACGTGTATGCGCGCACACACACACACACGCACGCACGCAGGCACGCGCGCACACACACACACACACACACACACACACATGCACTTTGATGTCATTTCTAGGACATGAATTACTGTCTTTAATATCCTTTCTTTTGCAAAATAATGGACTGGGCTGAAATCTGATATTAATAAGGAATGATGTGGAATATTACATTTTTTGACCTGAACTTTTTGAAACAGTGCCCACAAAGACAGGTTTTTTGGCTCAGTAAAACTGGTTGTATAGTTTTAATTTGGTTATTTCAAACATATCATGATGATTTATTATTATTTTTTTACATTATTAAAATACACGCAAAGGCGATTTAGGTATTTTGCACAGTTTTTATGACTGTGCAAGACTGAAAATTTATTGGGAAAAAAAAAAATAAAGCTGATGTTATTGCCATCACTGGAAAAATCTCATTTGTTTTTCATCTGTAATTCGCTAATACTGCATCAAAAAGACTGTGTTTATAATAATGTTATGTATTTTTGAAGTGTACAAAACTGTGGTGATTTAGAGGCTTGTACATTTTTCTTGAGGGTAATGGTCTGCAGTTTAAGTGTCGTGCCGCCAGAGAATTTTAAAACTGGTCAGCTTGCATTCTATCTCTGCAATAGAGTTCCAGTCCTTTATGGCCGCTGGGTCTCAAAATGGATCCCATATCCAACAAGCCCTGCTAATGAACCCCAATGCCTTTTCCCTAAGGAATAAATCAACCTCAATTACTTTGACTGGCCAAAACATAAAGTGATACAATTAATTTCCCACTCACACCACTCAGCTGTCTCTTCAAAGTTTAACCCAGTCTACAAAAGTAATGCTAAAGCAGCTATGTAATGCTCAATATTCGAATGTCTGACATTCAGTTCTTTCTCTATTCCTCCTTAACTCTCTTTTCTATTTTTTTATATCCTTCAAAAGTCAACCACAATGTTATAGTTCGTAGATGCAGACAACAGTGAAAGCCGAGGAAAGAAAGGGTTAGTAAATAAAATAGAAAGAATGAAAATGGGAAAATAAAATGACAAAATGCCATTCCAGGTCCAAAACATGCAGTAATCTACCACAATAAAAATTTCTCAGTGAAGCAGGGAATTGTATGGAGGTTTTTTACAAAGAAGACACACGTTCAGTCCAAAACAAAACAATTCTGAAACAAACCCCAGAGCCAACAGGAAGTAGTTCACAGCTTTCCTGAGGAGGAAAGAATAAATCAGAGGTGTTCCCTGGGGGTATTTGCCGATGACGCTTCGCTTGCACTTTACAGACACCAAAAAGCTTCCCATTGCGCAACATCGCTGGACAGTGAGTACCTTTGCCAGCAACACATTCTGACCGTGTCCCAGAAGGGAGCCATATATCAGCGGTTTATGGGCCTTCTTCAGTGTTTGGGCGGCCTTGTGGCCTTTGGTTTGGAGCTTTTACCTCTGAGACACTGGTTCAAGTCCATAGGAAGACCTCAACTGGGCAGAGGTTGCTACTTTTCATTTCATCACCGAAGAACATTGAGAAAATGGTAAAGAACTAGACTTCAGTTAAATCATGTGAGGGTGTTTTCAAGCTGACAGAAAAATGTGCTTGATGACCCCCTAACCATCCTTGCCATCCATATGAGTGAATTCCACAACTGTGTTTTTGCAATATATTGCCAGTATGTATATACTGAATATATAAAAGTTTCTTTCTTTTTTTCTTTCATTCTTTTATAATTGGGGTTCATTATATGATTGGCAATAATTAGCGGTACATCAGAGGGGAAAATAATTCAAAAAGCAAATTGACTGGCAGGTGTGAGATAACGTTACAGTCGCTGTAGCATCAGAACTTTTGAACTGTGTCAACAGTAAATAGTACCGGTAAATCAATTCCTTCAGTATTTCCTGGGAACCTCTTGATGTGGCTTGCCTCTGTCCATAATCTTTGAGAGAAAACAGATTACGTTTCATACGGGTTGGTAAACTACTCTGGAATGCTCACAGAACTGCACAAGACTACATGCACGCAGTTATCAGTGAGAAATGAAATATCATCTCTCTCTCTGTCTCTCATTTTGTCTCCTGCACCCAGGAAATCCTGGCCGAAAAAACAAAGAGATTTGTCCCTGAAAAAGCTTGAAGTTTCCCTAAACCACTAAACTAATCTTCTTGAGGTTTGCAGTTTATTGACAATCTAAAGTTCAAAGAACTGTAACGTGACCCTTATGCGCCCCCAAACCAGTCATTTCCACAAAGAGCTGGGTAAAATGAGTGCAAATCAGTTTGCCCGACCAGTGGTCAGTAGTTTGTGCGATTGGTTCCAACACAAAACTAATTTGCCCTTGCTGACAGCCCATGGCGAAAGACGAGCTGCACGTTTTTCATTGAAAGCACCACCTTATTAAGTGCCTCTCAGTGACAGGCCCATTCATCCCTCCTCCACCCCCAGCTTGGTGCTTTAACTCGTATATATTAGCGGTTGGGAATTTACACAGCCCTCTGAATGAAATAGCAGCCAGGCCCAGCTCTCAGCATGGGAACAGGCCCAGTCTGGGCCATGCAGGAAGCCTAACCTCTCTGGCTGCGCCGTGCAAGCCTTCTTGTCCAATCAGACGCGGTGCGCAAACACATCCATCAGAGACGACGTGGGGTCAAGATGTCGCAGCCGTGCCGATACTTCACAGTCATTCCATCATCATGGAAAAGAAATAATTGATTGCTACAAGTCATACTTATTTCAAGCTAAAATACTTATTCTTTCTGTCAGGAAAAAATGGATAATATCGGACAGGTGTGCCTATATTACTAACGTATAAAGTAACGCTAAATGATGGCTGACAACTTTTCATAACTACGTACTTTGCCCCTCTGGAGTATGTATC
The DNA here is from genome assembly GCA_029692085.1 of Gymnothorax javanicus. Taxonomy (NCBI): domain Eukaryota; kingdom Metazoa; phylum Chordata; class Actinopteri; order Anguilliformes; family Muraenidae; genus Gymnothorax; species Gymnothorax javanicus. Next base: position 28,353,573 of record CM056208.1, on the reverse strand, counting down.
AGGAGTAACAATAAAGTTTTCATCCATATGAAAAAAAAAAATTAAAAAAGGGAAAAAAAAATCTATAAGTTTGGAATGTCCTAGTTTTTATTTATTTGTTTGTTTATTTATTTATCTATTATTTTTAAACCAGCTGAAGCCTCATGGATGAAATTCATTATATGCATCTAAAATGATTTATCTGATGTGCTGAGATGCAGGATACAAGATGACTTATGCATTTAATTTTTTACAAATCTCTGTCAGGCGTGGGCACAACTGTGCGATTGGGATGAAGCGCACATGCCCAGAGGTAGCGAGTTATTATTCTTCGCAGGACTCAAACTCGTTATCTACTCATAGCAAACTGTATTCCCACGGTACCAGCCAATTACATCAGGCCTAATGGATGAGTAAGGGTTCTGGCATAAGAGCATATTACCCTCTCCTCAGTCACTCATCAGGTGAGTTTGCATATTCCCTCGCTTCACCGTGGCCATGCTGAGAATGAGGGGCCCAAGGAGCCTTATGGAGCCGGCCTGCTTCAGTGAAACCCATATTACAGCCCTAGACTCCCTGTCTGGAATGCCTGCATATAACCATGGCTCACTCTCGCCTGTGCCTCATACACAGCGGCTGGCCTATCCGATTACACACCGACTCCGCGTCAGTAATCCCGCCTGGCTTCACTTAGCCTTTCTTTTCATTATTTCTGATTTATTGCCTTGAGTATTACTGCTGGACGTTGTCTCAGAGTTTTTGGGTATTAATGCTCGCTAATGTCCGGAAAATGATACAAGCTCTATTTTTTTGAGCAGGTGAGGAGGAGTTATTTCTCTCTCCGCAAACGCTGTGCATGTTGCACAATGCAATTACTGTGTTTTATTGAGACAGAGTAGTTGCAATGGTGAGGCCCACTCTCGAATGAAACTCGCAAACACACTTTAGTTCGAGCTCAGTCATTTGCATGAATGCTTACGTACAGGAACATATTTGTGAGCAAAAAGACTTGCATCAAATCAATGTCAAATCAGTGAAAATTATTGCAACGAGACAAGTATGTAAACCAGTTACTTGAAAAATATAAATTCATTTTTCTTTTATATTTTCATACTTGATTCAAAGGGTGGGGAAAAAAACTGAACAGCAAATGCTGAAAATTCCAAATGGACTGTTTAACTCAGACACGTCCTATGACCATTTGCTTAGGTGACTAGCAATACAATCAGAATGAAATAATTAATGTTTTAATGAGTTAATCAGTGCATCATTGAACACAGGAAGGTCTGAGTAACACACTATTTCTGAGCCTCACAGACTGATGGGTAACAGAGTTATGAAAGCCTGTCTTGGTGCAGATGAAGGTAGCACGTGGCAGTAAGCAGCTGTGGTGAGACACTGAAATGGCACAGTTTTGGGGAGTGCCCCAGTCTGGGTATCTTTTGCAGAGCAGTCTGGAGCCTGAGCCAGGCCGTCTAGGAGCTACCACAAAGCTGCTCCGCCTTGGCACAATGCAGTAAAGGAGGCATGGGAAATCTGCTCTTCTTCTTCTCTCTCTCTCTCTCTTCTTCTCTCTCTCTCCCACTCCTCTCTCTGATTCTCTCCCACACTACATTTCCCCTTTTTCTCTACCCCTGTAACTGCCAAATGTTGGCATATTCCAGGCAAAGAAATAGAAAAATAAATAAACATACGAAGCCATTACAGATATTATTTGTTGAAGGCATCTGGAGAGGGAGTCATGTGAGAGGGCCCTCTTTGTCCTTTCAAAAAAAAAAAAAAAAAAAAGACACGCCTGTCTTCGTGGAAACTGAAAGCACAAAACAAGACTGTTGCACAGGCACAGGCAAAGTTACCCATTATGGCTCCACTAGAATACATTTTGCCAAAGTGATGTCATCAACAGAGCCAAGACTCCAATATTTTACTCACTATTTACAATTACAAATTGGTTGCAACTCAAATAGGGTATATATCTGCCGCTGCCCTGCCCCTCTGTGAGCAGAGCTATTTAAGCCACTCCCCTGCTCCACCTCTGCAGCTAAAACATGTCTCTGCCTGCAGCTGTGCTGCGTCACTCTCTGCTGCTGCAAGTTAGCATCCTTACACTTCTTGTTCTCTTCTCCTCAAGCTCAGTATGCAGCAGAGTGTGTCAGAGTTGGAACCTTGACACCAAACTATCATTATGTCTATGTGTTCATACAGAAAAAAACTGTTTACATGTGCGTTGCTTGACTGCAATGCTGTTTTTGTGGAAAAAATTACCATGTTCTACTCGACCGACTGAAGCAAAAGAACATCAAGAAAATACCTTTTGATGGTCGATTTATGGAGCAGGATCTCATAAATGTTTTTGTTCCGGAGGGGAAAGGGGGTAGGGGGTGGGCTGAGATCAGCTGAGGTAACTTGGGTCATGATTACATTGGTGTCCCCCAGCTACTGAAAAGCAGCCAACAGGCTACCAATTATCATCATTTAGGCACACACCTCTCCTTAGCCAGGGATACACCTCTATACTCCTTCTCCATTGTGTGCCTTGCAGCGGGGGTAGGAAGTCACTGGATTATGGGTAGGTGTTTCAGGAGATTGCACATGCTCATTTATGCATCCATGAGGATCCAACAAACAAGTAGCAACATAAGAGGATAATTGGTGAGTCAAAAATGGGAGGGAGGGCATGCAGGGAAAGGTCAGTATGCCTTTGAAAAAAATATTCCCCATCTGCTATGAGACAAAAACCTGTTAAAACTTGTCGTTAGAGAAAGTACCTTTCAGGGAACCTGAGATCTGTAACTAATCCACAAATTAAAAGATTATTTCTCGTTTTTAGGAGAGAGACCATCTCACAAAGTACAGCCACCTGATATTTGCTCAGTGCGCTAATAGCAGAAAAGCACTGTTATTTCTCATCTCAGAAAAATGAAATTCAAAGATCCGGTGTCATAAAATATTTTCACACATAACATAATAACACATAATAACACATTTGTTATTACATATCCAATAGGAGAGAACATCCATGAATGCCACTGGTCAGAGACTTGTGAATTAACATGAAAGGTCGGAGCACACTTCATACTGGCGCATTAACATAGACAGAAACAATGCAGTTATTCACCATTTTGTAATAAGCCTGCACAGTATTTCCCAAGATTAACATAACCACTTGCCAATACAATCCTCTGGAAAATTCTTTACAAAGGCAAATATGTAATATAATGTCGTATTTTTGACTCAAAAGCTGTTCCACTATTGAACTAAGATGCTGTAGTAATTCGTTTTTGCCTTGCTTTTCAGTTTTCAAGTTTATTTTCAAGTCAATTAAAGCCATTAAAGTGATTATATATGTTTTCTTTTCCCTGATAAAAGTTTTCAGTCCACAGTACAGAGCGCCAGAGGAGAGTCCCAGGAGAACTGAAAGAGTCAGAACGGGGGATGTGTGGAATTCCACGGCCATGCAGAGATTAATAGATTAACAGTATTGCAATACCTCCTCGTTTTCCCCCACTAACATCCTGTCAGAGATTTTTTTGCTCCTGTACTTTTCCCGACTTCCTGGGATCACTGTTTTTACAGGAATGCCCCCTACCCCCAACCTCGAGCTCCAAATGTCTGAGAAGTACCTGAATGTATAGAAATATGTGGTGAAATATGACAAAATGCGTATTTTGTTTAAAAATGCACACTTTATCCACAAGCTAGCAAAATGAAAGCATAATGAATACAGGAATACAGTAAATGAAAACAAATTAAGAATGAAAGACGTGATAATTAAATGCAGCTGCTGGCAAAGACATACAGTATACATAATAACAAATCCTCAAGTGAATTAATGTGGATATTAATTGGGGGGGAGAGATTCTAATTTCTGTGGTTTGTAAAACTCCTGCATAGGTTCTCATGAAGAAAACAAAATAATTACAAGAGAAATTTAATTGCTTGGAACCAGCTAATCAATTTAGGTAATACAGCTTCAAGATTCCATAAAGAAAGAAAAAAACACACACACACACACACACACACATATATAAAAGCAAAACCAAATATATGTACATGCAAAATGGCAATGCTTGTGAAGTTTTTTTTTTTTATTTTTTATTTCATAATGCTTACCGAGAGTTTTGTCATTTTGGACTCTATACTGAAAAGAAATTATTGCATCACCCATAACAATGTCAGCAATCTAAAGATGATGCTTAGACAGATAATTACTGACAACAATGAGCTTAAGCCCTATTTTCTCTCTGGTCCTTCCACATTATCAGACTAATGAAGGAAAGGGTATGCCAACAGTACAGAGCAATGACGTGCACAGTTACAAAAAAGTCTACAATATACGAAAGTAAATCTATTTAAAGGAAAAGTAAAATAAAATAAAGATGCATGCAGGGCTTGAGGGGTCAAGCGGGGTCAGCTGTCTATTGATGAAGAGACAATATTATGAGAGAATACGCCACCTTGAGATGTTGAATGTATAATGTTCAATAAGTTCAGACATAATAGGAAATAGAAGAGCTTTTGTTCCCTTAGACACTTTCATTGAATTACCTGAGTTTTCAAACAAATTAAATGTCTGGAATGACACATTTACTGTGCAAGAAAAGAAAAAAGTGCTCTGAACATAATGATTTGTGTAATGAATCCAGACTGCGGAACCACACACAGATCGATGAAATCTCGAGTGTGTGTTAATTATGAGGTTAAGGCAACAGAAAAGAAGAGGGCTTAGGAAATCTTAAAGTGAGGGGACAGTCCGGGTTACGTGATTTGCATGCAGCAGTAGAGGGGCGAATCCAACCCATGGTCAGGACAGTCCAGGGGTCAGAAGCGAGATGGTCAATCCAATACTGCAGGGGCCAGGCACACAGTCCCTGATATAGAGACAGCTAGAGATCAGGAGGGTGTTCCTTATAAATATCTCATAAGAGAGATTAATATTTGTCTTTAATTCAATACAGAATACACAGAGGAAGAAGAGTATATCTCAATACTAGTTTTCTAGAAGGTCACTAGAGGCAAAGGGCATGACTATCCAGTGCCGACTGAGACACCAGAAGAAATCATACAGACAGGACAATCAATGAAAAAGGCAAGGCTACAAATGTTCACATTAGAAAGTGGGAGAAATTAGGGGACAATACATTAATTAAGGAAACAAACTGCGAGACTCATTCAGACCGTTGGAACAGGGGAGGGACTAATTAACGAGACAAGAGGGTTGTGACAGATTGGCATCAACATTGAAATTGTTGTTTATACAACCTCTGGGAATGATGCTTGCTTCCACTGTCTTGCTTGCACCTTTCTATTTGAAGTTTCTTCCTCTGCTGAATTGCAATGTGGTGAAGTTTAATGTTAGAATGTTTGGAGGATTCCTTCAGTATTAGATTTGTGGTCTTGCCACAGATTCTGAGGTAGGAGTTATTTCAGGTGATTTAAAATAGTCCAGTTCTCTTGATAGCTGTATAAATGCATGTGTGCTTTGGGTATGTGTTTTGAGTCATGGTCTTTCTGGAGGATCAAATAGATCATCATAATTACTTGTAATATGATGTCTGATGGCAACTCAAAAAGATTCATATCAGTGGACCAAGCAACTGTTGTGTAACTCCCAATTCTTTATCTTTGTTCATTATATTGCCACCTATTGATCAACTGACACTGGACTTTTATGGAACGGCAAAATGTAGTACTTGAGAAATGTCTAAAAATTTGTGTGAATAAAGTAATTGGTTCCCTAGTAATGACCTTACTTCCTATTTTGGCATCTTCACTGTCAAATTTGTTGTTAAATTATGGCTGAAGCATGAGAAATATATATAATCTAACAAATAAATTTCTTGCGATGATGATAACAATAGGTGCCCCCGCATCTTTGGTGGTTTGCCCTAATATAATGAGTGTAATTCAGAGTATCTGTTTCATCATATCCTTCTGAACAGAATGATGAGCTAATTTCAAACAGCGAGGCATCGTCAATCACAGACAAAAATTTCCAGCGTAAATCAATGGTTCACGGACAGAATGGATTTCCATTTCGGGGACTGGAATCGGAAAATAAAACTTGTAAACAAGTTCCAGACTATTGATCGCACTGGATTGATTTGAACTCTGAAAAAGAACAGTGTGAAATATGTACAGAGAACACAAACAATCGACTCTGACACAAGGAACAACGTGACAAAATTGAGGACATATTTATCTCCCTGCACGTCCAAGCATATTTATTCAGAGCAGCTGATTGGTGGAGGAAGAGCTGCATCAGAACCATCTGAGAAGAGTGCGCGATCATTGCATCCTCCTGAAAAAAAAAAGAAGAAGGCACTGCTGGTATTGGCGGGATCCACTTCTCCTGGTCTTTGTGGCTCCCACTCCAAGTCAAATAGAAAGAGTCTGGTCATTATTCCTTCACTCATGCATATGCTCTAATATGCCATGAGTCACAACATTAAAACCATCTGCCTTTATGTACAACCCCAATTCCGAAATAGTTGGGACAAAGTGTAAATTGTGAATAAAATCAAAATGCAATGACTTTCAGATCACATGAGCCAATATGTTATTTACAATAGAACATAGATAACATTTCAAATGTTGAAACCTAGACATTTTACATTTTTATCCACAAAATGAGCTTATTTCAAATTTTCTGGCTGCAACAGGTCTCAAAAAAGTTGGTACACTGGCAAAAAGGGCTGAAAAAGCAATTAATATACATGTATAAGAGAATCAGCTGAAAGAACATTTAGCAAGTAATTAAGTTAACTGGCATCAGGTGTGTAACATGATTGGCTATAAAAGGGATGTCTTAGAGAGGCTGAGTCTCTCAGAAGTAAAGATGGCCAGAGGCTCTCCAACCTGTGAAGGCTTGCGTAAAAAAATTGTGGAATACTTTAAAGACAATGTTCCTCAACGTCAAATTGCAAAGGCTTTGAAGGTCTTATCATCGACAGTGCATAACATCATCAAAATATTCAGAGAAACTGGAAAAATCTCTGTGCGTAAGGGACAAGGCCGAAGACCTTTACTGGATGCCCGTGATCTTCGGGCCCTTAGACGCCACTGCATCACTCACCGGCATGATTCTGTCATTGGCATTACTAAATGGGCCCAGGAATACTTCAAGAAACCACTGTCAGTAAACACAGTCCGCCGTGCCATCCACAGATGCCACCTAAAACTCTATTATGCAAAAAGGAAGCCATTGTTGAGCATGATCCAGAAGCACCGCCGTGTTCTGTGGGCCAAGGCTCATTTAAAATGGGCTGTAGCAAAGTGGCAAAGTGTCCAGTGGTCAGACGAGTCCAAATTTGACATTCTTGTTGGAAATCATGGGGGTCGTGTCCTCCGGGCAAAAGAGGAGAAAGACCACCCCTCCCATTATCAGCATTCAGTTCAAAAGCCAGCATCTCTGATGGTATGGGGATGCATTAGTGCATATGGTGTGGGACACTTGCATGTTTTAAAAAGCACCATGAATGCTGAAAGGTATATAAAGATTTTAGAGCAACATATGCTTCCCTCCTGATGACATCTATTCTAGGGAAGGCCTTGTGTATTTCAGCAGGACAATGCAAAACCACATACTGCAGCTATTACTACAGCATGGCTTTGTAGTAGAAGAGTCTGTGTGCTGAACTGGCCTGCCTGCAGTCCTGATCTTTCACCGATTCAGAACATTTGGCGCATAATTAAACGAAACGTGCGTCAAAGGAGACCCAAAACTCTCCAGCAGCTGGAAGCCTGTATTAGAGAGTGGGATCAAAATCCAATGTCTAAACTCAAGAAACTTGTCTCCTCAATGCCCAGACGCCTCCACTCTGTGTTAAAAAGAAGAGGGGATGCTACACCATGGTAAACAGGCCACTGTCCCAACTTTTTTGAGCCCTGTAGCAGCCATCAAATTTGAAATGAGCTCATTTTGTGGATAAAATTGCAACATTTCTCAGTTTCAACATTTGCTATGTTATCTGTGTTCTATTGTGAATAAAATACTGGCTGGTGTGATTTGAAAGCCATTGCGTTTTGATTTTATTCACAATTTACACTTTGTCCCAACTATTTCAGAATTGGGGTTGTAGTTCCCCTTCATGCTGCCATAACAGCTTTGCCAAACTGACGTCCATGTGAATTCTCGGACTCAGGGCTTCCCAGCATAACATTTCTCAGAGCATCACACTGCCTCCACCAGCTTGTCTTTTTCCGACAGTACATCCTAATGCCATCTCTCACCCAGGTAAATGGCGTACATACATTTCCCCAGCTAATGCAAATGATGTAAAAAATAAATAAATAAATAAATAAAAAACAAAAAAAGAAAACGGACTTACCTGGACGATTGTGACTTTTTTCAATTGCTCCAAGGTCCAGTTCTAATGCTCACATGCCCATTGTAGGTACTTCTGATAGTAGATCAGGCTTTTAATAGACACACCAACTGGTCTGCAGTTACAAAAACTCTACACACAGCAGGGTGTTATGCGCTGTGCATTGATACGCACTCCGCTCACAACTAAAATTCTCTGTAATATGTGCTGCAGTGGCCTTTTTGTCGGTTCGGACCAGACGGGATAGTTTTCATTGCCCTCGTGCATCGAGAGCCTTGGGCGCCCAAAACCCTGTTGCTGGTTCATGGTTTTTCCCTCCTTAGATCACTGTCAGTAGCAACTTACCACTGCTGACTTAGAGCACTCCAGAAGCCTTGTCACTTTGTGGATGCTTAGACCAACCCATCTGGCCATAACAACTTGACCCTTGTCAAAGTTGCTCCAGGTCATAACAATTTGACCCTTGTTTAACTATCTCAGGTCCCATTTCTCACACGTTAAATGTGCAGAATACAAGACCCAACTCTTAACTTACTGTCTAAGGTCTGTCTGCACACTATGACATACGCTGTTGCAAGATAAACACATTATCTGCCAAATTCCTGAGTGGTTTTAATGTTTTGGCTCATTGGTGTATAAACATTCAGCACCCTCCCAATAATAAGGTGCAAGAAAAGTACCTAAAAGGTCTAACCCAGGTCAATGAAATGGTATTGTTTAAAAACTGTACCCTTTTTCAGGACTTTAATTTATTACTTGTATTATTTGTGCCATTTTATGCTTGGAAAAGGTATTTAGTTATTCGTTCCCAAGCACATTATATTACCAATCAGGGTACATTTTGAATTTTTTTTTTATTCGCTCTCCAAAAATGTACTCCCACAGTGTGGTGCGTATCTATACCTTACCATGCTATGGCATATTCTGATTTAGTGAATTTTACAGTGAAGGGTCAGGAATTATCACATGACTGTCCTCAGCATTTTGTCGGCTCTCCCCTCTCAGCAGCAATGACGCACAAACATGGGCACACAATCAGGGAGTTAGTTTTGGCCATCAAGACGGATTAGCTCAACACAAACCAAAAAGCCTATTGTCAGCACTGCAGTTTCCAGGCTTCTCTGTAGCTTTCCCCCTCTCTTTGTTACTTTGGCGGGAGTCTCCAGTTGATGTCACAACATCACCCTTCACCACAGCCCCTCAGACAGTCCGCTTGTTTCAACAAGAGTATCCGCAATGCTTTGGAGAGAAGAAGAATAGTATTTTTTTTTAAGAAAACAGACCCAGCTCAGCACATTGCTATCCTTCTTCTCACTCTAAACAAACACTCAGACAAACAGCATCTTTTATTGAGGCGTGACTCTGTCCTGAATCCCCCTCAGTAGACCGGCCAATCAGCTGTCAGTCTGTCGCACACGGTGGTCCGGGCTACCCTCAACATGGACATTTTGTGCGTCCAACAAAGCCAACTGTAACTTCTCTTGTGGAACGTAATGAATAGCCAGCTTATGCTACAGCAAACAGAATGAGTTCTTGACTGCATCAGCAACAAACACAGGCTGTCATACACATGCACAAACCTCACTGTTTAGCACATACACACACACACATACACGCACACACACACACACACACACACACGCACACACGCACGCACGCACGCACACAAAACATACACAAGCACACACAAAAACCCCACATGCATTTAGGTACGTACGTGCACATGAACACACGCAAATGCACACTAAGACATGTGAGCCCTGACATAATTCACAATTTTTGTTAACGTTTGGTTTTGGAATAAAAGAGAATGATAGTTTGAGGAAGGGACCGTCATTGGTGCTGAGTGATTTCAGAAAGAGTAGCTGAGCACATAATGGTTCGTTATTTTGTAGAGGGCATACTGTATGTCTTGTGACCGGTGCAATGAGAGTTCAGTGATAGGGGTGGGATGTGGTAGGTAGGGGCGTATTTGTGTACCTGTTTCCTGTCTCAGTGCTCAGATGTGTAAAGGAACTGTATGAGCTCAGACCTGAGAAGTTTAAATATAGAAGTAAACACTGATATGAGTAGGGCTGCTGGCACAGAATCAGGGCTGTCATGAGAAGGAGTGAAGGAGAGCAGAGGGAAGTGGATGGAGGGAGAGAGATGGTAGTTTGGAAAGTGGAGGAGTGTAGATAGGTGGGCAGTGTGGTAGAATCAGCGTGCTCCATTTTGTCTTCACTCTTATAAACAAACTAAAGGATAAACAGCAACAACACAATAAAGTTCAACGACACAGCTTGAAAAAGATTATGTCACAGTAGAACCTCCCAAAGCCCCTCCCACTCAAAAAATTAAGAACAAAAAAAGCACTTAAGCTGAATTTTATAAATCTAGAAAATGTTTGTTTGGGTCAAACATTGTGCAATTTTCTTTATTCGATGCAGAAGAAAAAATATGTGAGCACACACTCGCTAAGAGTATCGGGTCTGCACAGTTTGTCTGATAGCTTCCTCCAGGAGACTCGCTGCACTTGTGATACCCTTGCCAGACCTGGCGGAGCGAGCGCCTTATTGGCATTGTTTCCGTGGCTCGGATCCCCAAGCTGGCCTATAATGAGACCTGACTTCCTGGATACGTAAATAAAAGGAGGAGGAAGGAGGGGGTGCGAGGGGTGTTTTACTAGCTTAAATTGTTGAATGTACTGCAGCCCCATTGTGTGTGTGTGTGTGTGTGTGTGTGTGTGTGAGACCTTGTACATGCTACAAAGTGAGAACCAAAAAATGCTTTTTTTTTTCCAACAGAGTGGGGACATTATTGGGAAGTGAGGGCATTTTCAAATGTCCTCACAACTACAAAGGCAAATTGTGACTTATTAGTTAAGGTTTGGGGTAAGGTTAGAATGAAGTTAAAGTTAGGGTAAGAATTTGGGTTAAGGATAGAATTAGGGATAGGTTAAGTTTAAGATAAGGGTTTGGGTTAGGCATACATTGCTTATTGTTAAGATTAGGGAAAGGTTGTAGAGAAATACGTTGTAGAAAGAATGAATGGAAGTCAATGTCATGTCCTCACAAAGATACAACTACAAGGATGTGTGTGTGTGTGTGTGTGTGTGTGTGTGCATGTGTAAACGTGTAAGTGTGGGTGTGCTTTTTTTAAGTGACTCACAAATTTGAATACCTCAGCTCAGTGCTTAACACTGATTTACTGATTAGGTCTTACCAGAGGCTGTTGAGTGAGATTTTTTCCAGTGATTGGAAGAATGGCGCCACTCTCAAAATACACCCTGCATGAACGGTCTCTTGCTCTCTAACTCACACACACACACACACACACACACACACACACACACACTCTAACTGGGCACGCTCCATTCAGCCTCACGGGAAATATGTTCTAACAGAGACGCTGCGACGTTCGGTCGGCACGGGTCCACGGCTCACTGCGTTCTCCTGGAGGCGGGCGGCAGGGGACAGACACGTCTCACTTCCCCTCTAAGCACCGGGGCCTGCCGGCACACAGCAGGACGTTTACATACCCCAGGCACAGCCATTTCACTGCCTGAGAATACGCACAGCATCCAAACCATGGCTGTTCTGCTGAACGCTGAACACGACTGAACGCTTGAACACCAAGGTTTTCGACTCGACACTATCACTCTCTCAGTCTGTCCTTCTCAACCCACCCTCACTCACCCATCCCTTCTTCTTATATGGTTTTCGCTACCGAACTTCGTGATTCAAGCGAACTGATAATACTGGCCATAGCCAACAATGTACAAAAGGCTCAAAACAAAAAAAAAAAAAATGAAGTTTAAAACAACTTTGTGGCACTAAATATTAACTGAGATAAATGGACACAGAAAACAGCCTCCAACAACTCAACAATGATGTCACAGATTGCTGAAAGTCTTGCGTATTCAGACCTCTGCTGCCCCCCACAGGAATTTTAGCACTCAAATTCTTGAAAGGCACAGGCCAACCTCTCTATGGGGTTGTCCATTTGTGATCGTTGGGGGACGGTCAGATTCACGCTTGGTGAGAACGCGTCAATTACAGGACTTCATACTTTCTTGCGTAATGAAACACGTCTTTTGACATAGGGATTCCTATATCACGGTCAAGAACATATAGCTCTTCCTTTTGATGAATATTTAAAATTGTTTTTTTATTCTTTAAGTTTAATCTTTAGAGAGAGAGAGAGAGAGAGACTAGGAAGACGTGACGGAGATCTGAGAATGGAAAAGGAGAAGGTGACTGAGACATTCCAATTTACTCCCACAGGTTTTCCCTCCCCTCTGCTTTAAAAAAAATGTAGGATGTTTTTATATATGGAATGTCTATATATATATATATATATATATATATACACCAGCGGCGGCTGCCCAGCTGGAATTAGAGGAGGCAAGAAAATATCCTCTTAAGCTAATGATTACTTTTGACCCATTTTGAGTCATTTTCCATGATTAACAAGTTTTTTAATTACCAGAATAATCCACAGCAGGAAAATACACACTTACATATTTCCTTTCTTAATGTAATGTTATGGTGATTAAATAGTAATTTCAATCAAGAAATAAAAAAAAAGTTCTATTCACTATGTATGCTTTGCAAAAAAGATATACCTCTGTTAACTTCTGCATTTGCTGTTAGCATGTCTTGCAAAGCCTGCACTTCATGATTGTTTAAATTACAACAAAGACGATTAAGATTAAGATATGTCCACATTTCTGAATAACAGTCATTATAATGCAATTTCGCACCAAGAAAAATTGAAAACAAGCAATGACTAATAGTTAGTTTAAAGAGTTGTTTTATGCCTCTTCTGTTTTCTGCTCCATACAGCACTGTGAAAAAGTATTTGCCTCTTTCCTGATTTCTTCTACTTTTGCATAATTGTTACGCATAAAAGTTTCTGATCATCACACTAATTTTAACATTAGACTGAAAAGGTGAAGACAAAATGCAGTTTAATTGATTGAAGAAAAAAGCCATCCAACCCTACCTGGCCTAATGGGAAAAACTTCAGCAGTGATGATTATTTACCTCCACTTTCATCTAAAAGGCGTCCTAATATATTACTTCTCTATAATTTTATTAGTGAAAATGTATTGAAAAATACTCTTGAAAGCAATGAGAGCAAAAAAAAAAAAAATCATTCCCACTAGTATATTGAAGTAAAATATGGGTAATGAGCAAAGGCACTGAAAACATACATTTTATTTATAATAGTTGAAAGCTGTCGTAAATTTTATTTTTTTGACTCTTGCTTACCATGAATGCATGTTTGAATGCATGATTATTGAATGCTAAAAAAATTGTTTAAACTGGTTTGAAGCAACATAGTTTGGCAAAATTACCTCTGATGGTTTTTTTCCAGTATACAAGGTCCCATGAACTTTGAGCAATTTCACTGCGTGAAACACAATGGCACGATGGAAGGAGCTCTCTGAGATTGCTCGTAGCCGCATAGTGGCCTTGCGTAATGCTGGTTGGTTACTGAAGATGTTAAATGCTGCCATGGTACAGTAAGAAACACCATCAAGTGTTTCAGAGAGACTGGTTCACCGATATCCATTGGCAATAGAGGCGCATAACGGAAGTTACGTGCCTCTGATGTTCATTATCACTGTGTGACAAAATCGAAGGTTGACAGCAAGACAACTCCGTGATGACATTAATAGCACCAGAAGTGAAGAGAGGAAAGCATCAAGATCTACTATTTCCAGACACATGTGTGAAAATGGTCTGATTGGTCGTGTTGCTGCCAAGAGCTGGAAACATCAAGAAAAGACTTGAGTTTGCTGAAAAATTCAAGGATTGGACATCAGTGACTGACAACAAATCCTTTGGACCGTTGGCTCAAAATTTGAAATTTTAGCATCCAAACGTAGAACTGAAGTGCACCGTAGAGTTGGAGAACGTTTCAAAAATGACGGTTTAACCCCTTCAGTAAAACATTGAGGCGGTAATATTATGGTGTGGGATTCAGTCTGCTCAAAAGGAGCCTGTGAGCTCATAAAAATCGCTGGAATCATGGATTAAAAGTTATAATCAAAGCACAGGGTGACCACACTAGATACTGACTTTTTCTCTCAAAAAGACATTATTATCTTTATTTTTACTATATATTGTTATCTGTTTACTTAATTTCATCTAGATGATCCAATATTACATGGAATAAGTACTTGAACAGTACTTGGTTTCTGAATTATCTTCACTTTATTAAGTGTATAATCATCACTGTACACTACTGTAATTCCGCCCTTTGTTGGTAAATCAATCATTTAAACAAATTTTATTCATAATTCACTTGAAACACCCAGGAATGATTATTGCCAACCCTGTTGAATCTACATATCACTTAAATAGAACCTGTCTTGTCATGAGAAGAAGACAAAAAGTAGCAAATGATGTCATGACCTAAAGAAATTCAAGAACAGATGAGAAACAAAGTTGTTGACATCTATCAGTCTGGAAAGGATTACAAAGCCTATTACATCTGGTGTGAAGCTAGCACAGCATTCCACAATCAGAACAGCAGACCACCTGTCAAACATGGGGATGGCAGTGTGATGGTCTGGGGCTGCTTTACTGCTTCAGGACAAATGCGACTTGTCATTATTGATGGAACTACGAATTCTGCTCTCTACCAAAATTTTGAGTAGCTCCTTACCTTCAATAAATGACATAAGCACTTAAAAGCTGCATTTCGTTTAGTCACATTGTCTTTTCCTGAAAAAACAGTTGCATAATTAGAAATATTTAAATATGACAAATGAGCAAAGTTGGACAAAATCAGGAGTGGGGAAGATACCTTTTCCCTCTGCTGTTTGAAAAATGGGGAGCCATACTGCACAAAACCAACAGTTGGCTTTTGCCACAAATTCATGTTTGAATTTTTGATCTACAGTACTGAGGTAAAGAGCCAAGAAAAAAAAACACACACAATTGTGGAAAGACTTGCAAAGACATGCATATTGACAGATACACTGTATAAAAATGACAGCAATAACAAGATAGACATCATTTTACGGATGTAATTATCAGCAAATTAAAGCTGACAGTCACAGCCTTAATCTCAGACACATTGTTTTTAAGTCCACAATGCTGCGGTACAACGCAAATGAGCAACAATTATTGCTCTATTCAAATTCTCACAGACTGCAAATAAATAAACTATGCTACCACATAGAAACTCATAGTTGTCAAAAGATGAAATTTCTGACTCACAAAAACATATTGAGAAATTTCCATCAGTACTCATGCCTTAACAATTTAGTGCTAAATATATGTCCACTTGCTTGCTAAACGTACGTACATGCAATACAACATATTGTTTTGGGAATGTTTTCTTAAGAAGCTGAGTAACAGTATGCCACATTTATTTCAAATAAAACAGTTGCCAGTAGTGGTATATTCAGTGTACTTTTTGTTGGGAGTTGTTTAAAAATTACTCACGGAGAGAAATAAATTAAACAGTAAATCTGAAAAAAAAAAAAAAACTTGTAAAAGGGCTTATGTTTTTATAATATATGCTCAGCATATGGGCGCGTATCAGAAGTGGCAGTAATGCTGTGGAGTTCATATTCTCCATGTAGTGAGTGTATTATTAGTTGATAGGATGTGGCTGAGTGTCACGGTGGTGTGAAGTGTGGTTGTAGCTCCGCTGGGTCTCCTGATGTGTATGGCCTGCTGCTCAGGGCCTCGCACAGAGGAAGAGCTCTCTCCGCTTCACAGGAAACACAAACACGGAGAACAGCCAGCACCCGCTCGCTCCGAGCCCCGGTCTCTTTCTTTCTCCTGCTTTCACCTTCTCTCTCCCTCTCTGCTCCTTTCTGCCCTTTACTCCTACTCTCAAATTCTAATTCTAAATTCAGTTCTGATAATGTATCCTACTCTTAGATTCAAATTCTAATTTCAGTTCTGGTAATGTATCTACTCTTAGATTCAAATTCTAACTTCAGGTCTGGTAATGTTTTTCAAATTCAAATTTCAGCTCTGATAATGTATCTACTCTTAGATTCAAATTCTAATTTCAGTTCTGGTAATGTATCTACTCTTAGATTCAAATTCAAATTTCAGTTCTGGTAATGTATCTACTCTCAAATTCTAATTTCAGTTTTGATAATGTATCTACTAATAGATTCAAATTTAATTTCAGTGCTGTTAATGTGTCTACTCTTAGATTCAAATTATAATTTCAGTTCTGGCAACGTATCTACTCTCAAATTCAAATTCAAATTTAAGTTCTGGTAATGTATCTACTCATAGATTCAAATTATAATTTTCGTTGTGATTATGTACTGTATATTTGCACCATGCTGGATAACAGTAGACAGTATTTTGTCAAACCATGCAATATTCTCAAAAGCGCAATCAATCACCGAAGTGCAAAAAAAAAAAAAAAAAAATAGATGAAAGCATACAGTAATTAAATGTAAATTAAGTAAGAATCTCCATGAAAAAAAAATAAAAGAAAAACATGTGCATGTCAACAAAAATACATGAAATTTAGATGAAATACATGGAATATATGAAATACTGAAAAAATAATTATCAAAAAAAGTATTGCAAACTCAAGCCTTAATCATGGTAATAAAGCATTTTCTGGGAGATTAACCTCCTAAAATTAAAAGCCTAGTAATTATGGAAGGCTTTTTTTTTTTTTTTTACGTTAGGATGGTTAAATAATTATTTTGCCAAATTATTTTCTGTGACAGCATGATACTCCTTTTTCTTATGATAACCTTTCCCATTAGGATGCAATTGGCCTTACATCTCCTGTTCTTTCCCCTCTTTCTTTCTGTCCTCCATGCTGTCTCAAAAAAAAAAAACACAATTTTCCCCTCCCCATGCTCTCTGCTTTCTTCCCCTCCTTTAAATTAAATGTGCAGCTATCTATCAATAAGAAACAGCATGCGGTACACCTTGCCAAAGGTTAATAATTTTAATAGCACCAGATAATCATCATGGCTCCCTTTAGAAATAAATGTCAGTAAAAAGAAAATAAATGCCAATTATGATCACATAAATAATAATATCAAGACCTCAAAAAAAAAAAAAATGGCAGCATGCGTTCCTCTTTCCACCTCCCACATATCTATCACTGTCCCCATCTTTCTCTGACGGGAGATAGAAACTTACTCTCACTTTCTCTCTCACACACATTTTCAAACCAGCCCTTGTGGTCTGTGCTTTCTGCCACTGATACACAAGCCAAAAGGGTTGTATGTTTCCAAAGAACCTGTGCCACAACATTGAATTTGTGAAACGGGGAGCTTGGAGATGAAACTAACATCATTACGACAGTAGATAGTTATGAAACAGTATTCAACATTATGAATCAAGGCTTCTGTCCATATTTCTCAAAGAATAATGGAATGATATGACAGAGGCCAGAGTTTAGATATGAGTGGTGCTATTTCTATGTCATCCCTGTATTCAGACAGCGTCAGAGGCATCAAAAGGGAAATGCCTGCTGTTTTTGGTTGGTGGTCATGTTTTAGCATGAGAACTCATGAAAGCCTGGTAAGTTGACAACCATTAAGATCTTTACTAATGCAGGAAAGCAATGACCTAGAAATTGATTGAGGTCCATCACGTATAGCGTCCAATCCAATAAATGAGTTTGGCAAAAAAAAAAAAAAAAAAAAAAGAATGTTTCTCTAAATTGAGCCAGGAATATAAAGACCATCTTTCATGACTATATTTTTTTTTCCGGAATTGGTCTTGCATAAATATGAAACTACCTCTCCCCATGTTAAGCTTGCCTGTAACTGTTTGAAACTGATGCCATTTTGAAATAATGTGTGGAGAATAGTTGTTCCATTTCTTTGTTTCAAGTTACTTTGACCCCCCATTTTCACTTCACTTAAGCACTTTATTTTTGTCCCCTCGATGGGAGGCTCTAAGGATGAGAAAAGCTGGGAAGAAAAGATAGGAAGCCCTAGTAGCAGCATATGCTGTCTTCTCAGGGATGCTCCTGCATATTATATCAAAACAACGGCAAGCCCCATACTGCATGTTTTACAACAATATGGCTTCCCTATTGGAAAGTGCGGCTGATAGACTGGCCTACCTGCAGTCCAGACCTGTCTCCTTTTAATACATGCAGTACTTTAGGAAGTGTCAAATAAAACAATATAGATCCAGGACATCAGAGCAGCTGAAGACATACAGTATATACAGTACTGTGCAAAAGTCTTAGGCACCCTGCAATTTTTAAAATTCAAATCTGTATTAGATGTTTACTTTTTGTTTCTGTATTAGAGTTCCTGAAGATAAAAAGTAAATTAGAAATTCCAAATGCTAATTTAAAGAAAAGTTTCAAAAATAAATTTTTGTTGGCCTATTCCATTAAAAATAGTCGATAGAGATATTATAGTCTTGACAGAGCCTTGATGTCAAAATCATTATAGCTATTTGTAATTTCTTGGAGGGATAGTCGCAAGAGAGACAGTCAATCTACAGAAGAATGGTAGCAAGTTCTCCACTCTGTTTGGGACAAGCAAAAAGCTAAGCATCTTATAAAACTATAGCACAACATGACAGTGCCCCAAATTTTTTGGCAAAAGGGTAGTCACACCAAATATTGATTTGATTTAGCTTTTAACAGTCTACAGCTCTGTCTAGTACATTTCTCAGTCATTAGAAACTTTTAATTTCATCATTTCTGCAAGCATATTTGCCCTAAGAGATTGCTTTAAATATGCCCAAGACTTTTACACAGTACTGTACTATATCAAAGAAGAATGAAGGGAAAAAAATCCTTCAAAACTGTAGCAACTAGAGCATGTCCAAGTACACATACATTTTTATTGAAAAAAAAAATGGGCGAGGAACTGTATCGGAAATTCACACGACACAACCTGATCAAAAAAAAAGTTGCACAAATATTTAGTTGGAACCCCTGTAGCTTTGATAACACTGCAGCTTCCTTGTGTCTTTGTTTTGACAACTGTATGTAATGTCAGAACACTTATTTTCAATCAGAGTTGCATTCATTTTTGGCTCAAGATCTTGTCTTGACAACCAGATAGCTGAAACACTCAATAGTCTTCTCCAGCACATCCCAATAACTTTCAATGTGGTCAAGGTCAGGACTTTATGGGGGCCAATTCTGGCCTGAAAATGATTCCTCATGCTTGTTTTTCTCATTCTTTTTTTCTTTGCTAGACATAAGCCAATAATTTGCCTCTTCTGATAATCAATAAAAAAATCATGTCAGAAGACATATCCATCGGTGGCGAAGTCTTCTGAAATGATTTTTTTTTTTTTTTAAAGAAATTAGAAGCTATGCGCTTCATTAGATAGGGTTAAAATAATTATTGCCGGCTGAGACATATTAATTGTTGCAATAATGATCCAGTCATAGTATTTGTTTATTTTTATCTAAACGGTAACTTTTTTTTTTTTGGACAGGCAGTGTATGTCTGAATCCACTGTATGGATCAAACTGTAGGTGAACAATAGCAATTGGTAGAATTCCTAAAAAGATGTGGGTACATAAAATAAGAATACAAAAATGATGCAGAAATTATTTACGAAATTAACTCAAATTCTATTTTAGCTGCTACCTTACCACAAATTCTTCATGAATCCCACCAATTCTGAGGTAAAGTTGTGTCTCTAAATTTTCACTGGGGTAAGGGTAGGCTACTTCATGGGCAAACAACTGGCTCGAGAGATGGGTCAGAATGATAGCTGTGTGGTATGTCCAATACTATGCATGAGGTGCTGCAAAGTACATATCACACCCACGAGATTAAAGGTTGATTCATAGCTATTAAACTAATTTGGTCTGTACCAATGTAGTCCGGGAACTAGGATGCACCCTTCATGTCCTCAGTTCCCAAAACAATTACTTAGGGGGCTCTTAAAAAGGAAAGACGATGTAACACAGAGGTAAACATACCCCAGTCCCAACTTTCCTGGGATATGTTGCAAGAATCAAACATGGACGAGTATTTTTTCAAAGTACAGAAGGAAAAACATTGAATGTATCATTGATGATCAAGTGTATTAAGGATGATTTACCAAACACCGTTTTCTTTTTTATTTGCATTTTCCATTTCATGCCAGCTTTATCGGAAATGGGGCTGTTCCTCTCTTCAAATGCAATGTGTTCACTATACATGCAACAATCTGGAATTTATGTGACCTTATGTGACTTATGTGATCTTTCAAGAAGAGAGAACGCTGTCTTGCCAATTCAAAATTTGCGATCCATGATCTTATTTTTTATTTTGCCTCTCCAATGGGTGAAACTAAGAGTAAGTTTGGAAGATAAGGTCGGAGAGCTGACTGAAAAATAAGAGATTAGAATGGGCCAGTAGTGTTACATTCTTCATTTCCTTTCGGTTGAAGTCAACCCACACGGAAAGAACCTACATAAACATGTAGGTTTTAATATAGGTCCAAATATAGGTTTCGCACATATGCGACATACATAAAATTGGCCGTTTACATATTATATAGGTACATATATGTACCTATATGTCACATATATGTGAAACCTATCTGTGGCCCTATATTAAAACTAAAATTTCTTTTTTCCCCGTTCGGCATTTCCAAGCGTGCTTGAATCTAGGAGTTCTAATTAGGGTATTATGTACAAGTATTTAGGCTATTTCCACATTATGTCGCATCCTGTTGATCACCCAGACACTTATCATTAGTTCGCGACCTCCTTCCAAAGCCCGCACTCATTTAGGCATCTGCTTTCGGCATTTACTATCCACAACGTCGTTAACTCAACATGAAAACGAAGAAAATATGCAAAAGATTGATTC
This sequence comes from Gymnothorax javanicus, assembly GCA_029692085.1. Classification (NCBI taxonomy): domain Eukaryota; kingdom Metazoa; phylum Chordata; class Actinopteri; order Anguilliformes; family Muraenidae; genus Gymnothorax; species Gymnothorax javanicus. The sequence continues at coordinate 28,332,492 of CM056208.1, read as the reverse complement.
AGAATCAATCTTATAAGGGCCCATCTGACCAACAGGACGCGCCTAGGGGAACTCTAATCTACATAACCCTTCCCAGCAGGCCCTTCGCAATTTGCATCCCTGTAGCGCATTGGCCAATTGCGCGCTACTTCTGAAAAGAGCTGCCGACCACTGGGCGGGGATTAAAACCTATATGTTTATATAGGTTCATTCCGTGTGGGAATTTAAGAATCCTTGTTATTTCATCCCTGTAGGAAAAAGTCTGGGACCTTCAGTTGCCACACAAACATCTCAGATAAAAGACAAGTGTCTGTTCATTAAAACTGTGAACAGAAATGTAGACTTTGTCTTCAAATTCATTAACCACAGTGAAATGCTCAAATAGATGTGGGGATGAAAATGACTTTTGAAAGACATGTTTACTTGAATGTATGTTCATCTGTGTACTATTATTTTGTTATTTTTGTTTTATTTTACTACATTTAGACTAAGGACCTTGGAGCCATATTCATCTAGAAACTGCATTACAGACAAGATAGAAAACATTGCCATTTGGTAGATGTAACAGTGTAGCGTATAACCTTTCAGTGGATGTGTATGAGCTGTAATGATGTGAATCCACTTTTATGTAATGTGGTAAATCTGGCAGTGACTTAAACTTGAAAAAATGCTTAATTGATGAAATAAACATAATCAAACCATTTTGTTTTTATACATTTTCCTCTCTTCCACAATACTTAACTCAATCTTCATAGAATGGAAATAAGTATGGTCAAGAAAGAACTGGTGACCTTGTTAATGTTTCAGGAAAAAAAAATCTAACGAATAGTATTAGATATTTGTGTTGATATCATAGCTTTTTGTTTCCTCTCACTTGCCATAGTTGATAATGACTGGTTTACACATAACATGCCGTTGTCACACGTCAACATGTATTTAGGATCAAATGTGATGCTAATTTCACGTGTTCACGTGCGATTAATAAGTTATTGCATGAAATTCTTGTTATTTCTGTAAGGGACTTTGGACTAATATGCAGATATTACCTTGAGAATAAAAATATGAGCTAGGCATCATGTATGACAGTTGCAAAAGTGAGATATGAGCTATACAATAGGTATGACAAACAGAACCTGCCACTGGGTATATGAGCTATATAGGAGACCTATATGCCCTCTATAAGCACATATATGTACCTGAATTTGGCCTATATGCGGCATACGTATATGCGCATATATGCGGCATATAGGTTGCATATATGCGCATATATGTTCATATAGATTCTTTCCATGTGGGAAGCTAATATTAATTGTGTGAGCAACTAAGATAACAATTCAAGGCGCATTTTCAAAATCGCAACACGCCATAAGACGTGTGACACTTCAAATTATATGCTGAACACGAACTAATAACAGACAGTTATGTTAAATGGCAGCAATACATGTGATTGTACTTACATTTATAAACAAATTTTGACTGTAGCTTAGGCATTTAACCCACTTTCATCCACCATCTTGATTTAAAATAAAAATTATGCTGTTTAAAGTCCGGTTCATGCACATAAGCTGTTCGCTACATTTACGGTGTACCAAAGACAATATTGTCATGAACTATATGGGGGAAAATTATGTCCACTGAGAATTCAGACAGCGCTTCAATACAGCTGACAAACAATATTGTGAACTACATAGTGGATGGGGAACAATTTTGAACACAGCCTGGGTGCTGTTGCAGGTGAATTTGATGGAGGACCAGATTACCTGATCAAAAAGACACACCTGTGTTCACCTACCTGAATAAAAGTGGCAAATCACAGATTAAAACTCTTTTGTTTGTGACTTTGCTGAGGCATTTTAGAATGGAGCTACAAGCTACCATCCTCTATGGTCCCCAAGTATTGCAAATTGGGTTTTGTTGTGGATGTAAAGGAGACTCAGTACATCATAGACCACCTTTATTGGCCTGTAAGGAGATATCCAATAAATCTGTGCTTGAATTTAAAATGTGACAGAGGTCAGGGGGCAAGGTTCAAAGTGCAGATGTTTGGTGGGTTCCTCGGGTGGCCATATTTAAGTCAATAAATCATCAAAGACCAGTTCGAAGAAAACTACTGGTAATAGAAGTGCGCAATGGAAATTAAGTACCTCTGATGTTTGTTATCTGTGTATGACAAGTTTAAAAAAAAAAAAATTGGTGTTTGACAGCACGACAACTCCGTGATGATATCAATAGCGCCAGAACTGAGGAGATGAAAGCATCAAGATCTACTATTTCCAAGGGCCTGTGTGAAAATGGTCTGATTGGTCGTGTGGCTGCCAAGAGCTGGCAACATAAAAAAACACTTGAGTTTGCCAATAAATTCAGGGATTGGACACCAATGAATTGGGAACAAGGCCTTTGGACTGATGAATCAAAATGTGAAATTCTCCCGCCCAAACACAGAACTTATGTGCGCCATAGAGTCGTAGAACGTTTCAAAAATGACTGTTTAACCCCTTCGGTAAAACATGGAGAGGGTAATAGTATGGCTTGTGGTTCAGTCTGCTCGAAAGGAGCCGGTGATCTCATAAAAATCGACGGAATCATGGATTAAAAGAAGTATTGCAGCATCCCTCTGAGGCACACATTGCCATCTGGAAAAAGACTGATTGCTCGGGGATTTAATTTCCAGTTATGACCCCAAACAAGCTTCTAAGTTGTGCAAGAATAATCTCAGCTGGTAAGAAACATCTGGTGACAAAAAAAAATTCAAAATCATGACTTTGCTTCTCAAAGTCCAGACCTTAATCCGATCGAGTAAATCTGTCATAACATTGAAATAATCTCTTTGGAATGAACTTCAAACCAGATGGAATGGTATAGTGAGTGAGGAAATAAAAATAAGTGAAAACTACGGCTGAAAGATTAAATGCTGTAACCAAAGCAAAGGGTGGCCACACTAGATATTGACATCTCTCAAAAAGATATTATTATTTATCCTTTTACTAAATAATGCTATCTGTTTACTTATTTTTATCTGTGTTGTATATATGATCCAATATTACATGAAATAAGTACTTGAATAGTATTTGGTTTCTGACTTATCATCATTTTGTTTAGTTTATAATAATCACTGCACACTTCTGTACCTTCTTCTTCCCGTATTCTTTCTCAAATTTCTGGATGATACATTTTGGGGTCAAATAGAAGATTTTTCTCATCAAAACAAAAGCTAGATAAATAGGACATTATTAAGAATAAACAATGATACATTTTATTTTCAATACAATGTCATAATCATAATTTTACTACAGTATAATTTTTATCACACCATAACCCACTGCCACTTTACCAAATTTTAGTGCCTTAAACATATTGCTTTTTGTTATATTCCTTTTCGGTCCCATAAAGTTCTTAAGATGGAGGTACCAAAATGCTTAATCCCCCAGAAGACCTCTTACTAGGTGAATTCTTCCCTCCACCTCTCCAGTTCTGCAATTGCTAGTGTGATGTATTGTATTCCTGTCAGGCTGTAGTCATTTCCTACCAGTGCTGAAATGGAATACCCTTGTCTCTCTCTTTCTTGTCCAAAAAGTATGATTTTACTCTAGCAAAAAGAGAAATAGGCAATTTCCTCAGTAATTTGACTCTTTTCGTGGGTTAGCTGCAGTGATTCATATCAGGAACATTTTTACAAGAATGCCACAGGAGTGAACGCACAACCACATTCACCTAGCTTCCAGGTACTGTGTATTAAAGCTGGCACAGAGCCGTCCTCAGCAAAACCGGGTCAAATGTGACCAACTCATATTTTCCTCACTCTTTCCCTCTCTCTACTTTCATCAACTCTCCATAACTCATCCCCTCTGTTGAAGCCTGCATCTATTATTCATCAGTAACACTTCACAATAATTGTACATTAATTAACATTAAAATACGTTGATGCAGTGATAAGCTTTAACTCTCAGTTGATAAACAGTTAATTAATGTATTAGAGATCTGAATAAGTATTATGTAACAGTAAATAACCATTGATTAATGCTTTTGATCACCATTATAGTGAAAGTGAAAACATACCTTAATTATCCCTTAAGAAACGTTTCAAGCTATTAAACTATTTATTGATGTGTAAATTAATGCCTTAGTTAATACAAACACCATTAGTGAATGATTACTAGACACATTAATTAACTGGTAATTGATTGTTAGTTAATGATTATTATTGCACCAGCTAATGTAAATTAGCGTAACTTTACTGTAAACTGTTACCAATCCATTTATTGAATCTGGCATCCCCATGTGAGGTGCCTCATTTATAATTCCACACACACATACGCGCACATGCATACACACACGCACATCGCATATGGGCCTGGCAGTAGTGAAGCGCATTAACTGACAACAAACAGTGGTGGAGTTTTGAAAACCCATCATTTTGAGAGGGGGCCACAGGAAAATAACTTGGACTTGCCTATTTTAAACAGGCTCCAAAGAACTGAACCCTAATCCATAGAGTAGCACTGTTGTGAATGAAGGACAGGGCCACAAGGAAGCTGTATACTTCCACTACAGACTGATACAGGGGATGGAAAGTGATGTCATTCAAACAGAAAATGACCATGTCTATACAGGGTGTATCAGAAAAAAGTAGACTCTCGGGATAAACACCATAAAACTAAAATGCGAAGATGTTTAGGAAATCTGGTCATGTGTTGATCGACCACGTAAGATCAGGTCAGCGTTACTGGAGTGGTGAATTTCAGCATGTCTGGTGGGCGCAAGATGGGGCTCCCCCACACAGAAGGCAGATTGTTACCGACCGCCTGACCAAACTGTTTGGCAACAGAGTCGTGGCACTGAACCAGCCAGTGGAGTGGCCCCCATGGTCCCCCGACCTGACCCCACTGGATTACTTCCTCTGGGGCCACCTGAAGTCGAAGGTGTACGTCTCTCTACCTGCTGATCTTGATTTTTTATTTATTTATTTTTATTTATTTATACTGGGAGTCCGATTGAGAGCAAGCTCTCTTTTGCAACGGAGCCCAGTAGCAAAAAACAGAAAACACCAAGTACAATGAATAAAAACAATGACTACATTACAGATGTACATTCCTGCTTTGTGGCAGCCAATAAAAGACATTTAAAACAATCAATTGAAATAAGACTTTCCAACTTTAAAAACTGTTGAATCCTATTCCACTTCTGTGGAGCATAATACATAAAAGCAGTTTTACCCAGTTCAGTACGCACCCTTGGGACATCTAAAACCTAAAAGTCAAGAGTGCGCGGACCGTATTCCCCCTTCTGCACGTTAAGCAAACTGGTCAGATATCCAGGCAGTTTACCCAACAATGCCTTGTATATAAAAAGGCAACAATGTTGCTCCCTTCTCATGGCCAGCGAAGACCAACCAGCGTTAAAATAAAGTGTACAGTGAAGTGTTCGGAAGACATCTCCAGTTATGAACCTTAATGCAGCGTGGTACACTGCGTCAAGTGACTTCAGCAAGGAGGGTGCAGCGTGCATATAAATTACATCACTATAATCTATTCTAGAGAGAATAGTTGCTTGAACAATCTGTCTTCTGCAACTCCTCAGAAAGCAGGCTTTATTCCTGTACAGCATAGCCAATTTTGGCTTCAAATTCTTGACCAGCTCATCAGTATGCTTCTTAAAATTAAGATTGTCATCCACCCAAATGCCAAGGTATTTGTAGTAAGGAACTCTTTCGATTTGGATTCCATTTACTGTCGTGATGCTACCATTATGGAACCTAGCAGCTGGTTTATGAGAGAATAGCATGAATTTAGTTTTTTCAGAGTTTAAAATTAGTTTAAGGTCTAAAAGATCCTTTTGGAAGATTTGGAAATCTGACTGCAAATTTTTAAGAGCCAAATCAGCAGAAGGGGCAGCTGAGTAGATGACTGTATCATCTGCATAGAGGTGGATTTTACTATTGAGAAAATTAGCACCGAACTCATTAATAAAAAGTGCAAACAGCAAGGGCCCCAAAATTGATCCCTGTGGAACCCCCTTGCTAAGATAAATAAAGTTGGATTGATAGCCATCGGCCACAACAGCTTGACACCTACCAGATAGATAATCTTTAAACCAATTCAGAGATTTAATATCAAACCCAATTGCACTTAGCCGCTCTATGAGTTTAAAATGGTCAACTGTGTCAAACGCCTTTGATAGGTCAATAAAAAGGGCAGCGCAGTCTTGCTTATTGTCCAAGGCAGAAATAATATCATTTAATACCCTGGCTGCAGCTAATACCGTACTATGACCTGGTCTGAAGCCTGACTGAAACACATTCAAGATAGCATGCTCTGATAAAAATGCTCTAACTTGATTAGTGACGAGTCTCTCTAAAACCTTAGCCAAGCACGGCAGCTTTGAAATTGGTCGATAGTTATTCAGAACATCTGAAGAACCACCTTTATGTAAGGGAAGAACAAAAGCCATTTTCCACAAGGCAGGAATCGAACCGGTCAACAGGGTTAAGTTAAAAATGTGTGTCAGGATAATAGCAATCAAAGGTGAAGCCAGCAATAGGAGGCTTGGGTCCAATTTATCCGCCCCAGTGGATTGCTTAGGGTCAATGCTAAAAAGTTCTTCAAGCACTTCCTCTTCAGAAAAAGGACGTAAGGAAAAACAACCGGAGTTATTCAGTACAGGTACAAAAGGCCTGCTATCACAGGTAGGAGCAGCCGGCAATAACCCTAAATTTTCAAAGAGGTGGCCTGCATTAACAAAATGCTCATTGAAAATATTACAAAGTTCCCCTTTATCTGAAATATTGACGGAATCCTTAGTAATCCTACTTGGTAAAGCCGAGGAGGGGAGCTGAGACAAGGATTTAAAAGTTCTCCAAAATTTCGCAGAATTGCCGCCAGAGTCAGATAAGTTGGAGAGATAATAAGATGACTTGGCTCTCCGAATCGCTGTAAGGGTTCTGTTGCGAAGAACGCAACCTAGAAACACGCGCTTTTTTTCTAAGCGAAATCCCGAGCTTTTTAACAGCTCCGAGATATCAGGGGAAAAACCAGGATTCGCCCTGTTCTTAACTCTCAACTTTCTAAAGGGGGCATGCTTATCCACCACAGTATTAAAAGACGTGATAAAATGGCTTAACGCTAAATGAGGGTCAGGAATAACAGCAGAGTAATGCATGTCACTCAGATACAAGTCATGCAAAAAGGCTTGTTCTGTGAAGTGTTTAAAATTTCTTTTGACTATGACCCTGGATTCTGATTTTGGGTTACTCTTATTCCTGACACAAGCTACAGGACAATGGTCACTAAAATACAAAGGGAAAACGCCATTAGCTTTAAAATTATGAGGCCTATTAGTTAAAATAAGATCCAAGAGCGTAGCTCTATTAGGATCCTTAGGGTCAGGCCGTGTAGGACGCGAGATCAGTTGAGTCATATTCAAATTAATGCACACATCTTTCAAGCTATTTGAAGCATCCGAGAGCCAGTCGATATTCAAATCACCAAGTAAAATGATTTAAGAGTTTTCATGCGCAGACAAAAAGTTCGCTAAATTATCGACTGCGTCGGATTGAGCTGATGGTGGACGATAAACCCCAATAACTGTCAGTCGGCTGCAGTTTACACCATTACCTAAACAGACACTCAAAGCTAAAAACTCAAAGCACCTGAACAACGATACAGAGTTTAAAACAGAAACGGTAAAACATTCTTTCACATAAATGGCCACACCGCCGCCCCTTGAAGGTCGGAGTCTGTCAGACCTAAAGACATTATACCCCTCAAGGGAAATCACATCATCCTTAACCTGATCTGGAGATGATCTGGAGAGGTGAATCACACCTGAAGTTGAACTCCTGAGGCCGAACTGAGCCATGATTAGGTGTGAAGCCAGGGATATGTTGAGGAGGGCACAAGTTTGCGTGGCAAGGAACGGGGCCCATGTAGAGGACTAAACGTGCTGGAATCCATTGACATTTAAAGTGCCTGCCTTTCAATTATAATCCTGAAATAAAACTATCCCAATCTTGACTCATTGAGCAAATTCTGCTATTCATTTTCGGTTTCTCACTGATATGTGAAATCATTGTATTGAGGGCAGGGGGTTAACATGTAATTATTTTTTCCCTGTTTTATGCATGCAAGTAAAACACCTCTGGAGCTTGCCATCCATGGCGACAGATCTCACATTAACCCTTGCACTTCCATGCGCCAAAGACTTTTACTTTGCAAAATTCAAACCAGCCATGTTCACTGAAATGTCAAAATTGAACCACGACACTGATGTCAATCAGGGGAGAATTACATGATTTATCAAACACATATGACCAGATTTTCCAAACATCTTCACATTTTAGATTTATGGTGTTTTTTCTGTGAGTCTACTTTTTTCTGATATACCCTGTATTCATCCAATTTAACACCCAAAGTCACATGAAACAACAATGGCCACGTTTCCCAGATTCATTTAAGAAGATCTTAGTGCTAAGAGCTTCTTTAGATCCTCCTTAAGGCTCCAGTAAGAAGCAAACGCGTTTCCCAGATTCCTTCTTAGCCTAAGATGGCTCCCTCTTAGCTGAACTCTTCTTTGGAGTCTTCTTAACTCCTTAAGAACGCTCTAAACTGGGAATCGCGGCCAATGTCATTATCTGAACCCCAGAGCAATCCCAAAATTTAACTAAAAGAAAATGAATACAGTTTATACATACTGTACAACAGAGATCATCAGAATGAGGGGATCAGCAGATTCCTGATATCTAAGTCCAGCCCTGGTTTCTTTTTCATGGTTAATGAACTAAACAATTAGTGCTAATGATGGTATAGACTGCCTGCCTTCACTCCAGAACCCCATTTAAAAGGAGGGAAAACAAGCAGTTCTCAGTCCTCTGGGACTGCAATTTTGGGAACCATCTTTATAGCATACTGTTCATGCAGATACGTAGAAGTGTTTGTGCATACAGGTGCACACATAAATGTAGTATACTGAAGCACTTTAGTTCTGCTTATATTATTTATAGTTTGATTTCTGATCCAACGATAGTGCACTTTGCACATTGATAATGATGGATTAATTGATCTTGTTTAGCTAACACTTCGTATTGAATGTGTAATGAAACCAACTTTTCGTTCAATCAGTTTATTTGTTGTTAAACTACTGTTGTGTCAGAAATCACACAGCAAATAATATACGCAGAACTTCAGTCCTTCAGTAAATGAACAGGTTACACAACTAGAGATGCTCTAGCTACAGCACTGCAGTTATAGCTGGCTTACTATTTCAGCACAATGTGCTCATTGATTTGTGGGTTCAGAGTTTGTAAATAACGGCCTTTACAGCATGCAGGCATGAAAGCCACAAGAGAGCCATCTTTAAGACAGCTTAGGTTTCTCCAGATTACTCTCTCCGCAGCTCTTTACAGATAGAGGACAGCAGTGTGTCATCACTTGGTAATGTACCAAAGATCCTGTTGTTCCCTCATGTTTAACTCTATTCACTTCCTCTTTCTCCCATCTTTTTCGGTCTATCTCTGAGGAATGTGGCACTGCGGTTAGGCCGATGGCACGGCTCACTGAACAATGTGACATTTATCTAAATGGTATCAGATAACACCACCAACATAAACATTACCTACAGCTCAGAGCCAAGTTCACTGCCCCCAGCAGCCAATCAGAAGAGGCGATGACCGGGGCCACCAAGTAAAGATTAAATCGCAAAAAAGCTGAAGTGCTGGTGCTTTAGCTAGTAAGAGCAAGTGCTATTGCTCACCTGCCAGGGCTGTCCACATGAGGGGAAACAGAGAGAAATACAGGAGAAGAAAGACCAGGGGAGAACGAAGATCTATTTCGCAAAAGTGAATCGAAAGGGCGAATAATAATAATAATAATAATAATAATCATAATGACAAGAATAAAAGAGAATAAGTGATAAAGATAGACAGGCAAGGGGTTAGAGGGAGCAGATATGCAAGGAGTACATAATTTTATTTCTGTATTTCCCTCTGGCCTGTCCACATGTACACTCACACACATATACATACATGTAAACACACACATAACTACTGCAGGGATACAAATTAACCTAAAAGAAAACAATTAAAGAAGTAAAGGTATGTCTGAGGATGACAGTAATGGTTGAAATAAAATGATGTAGGGAAAAGAGAATGATGGCATAGTATGTAGAGAGGTACAGAGTAATGCTTGTCCCGACGTGTTCACTGCAGGACGCAGGGTCGTTGATGAAGGAGGGAGGGGGAAAGGGGGGGTTACAGAAAGCTGGGGGTTCCTTTCAGCACTCAGAAAGATGGATGAGGGAAGCCTGGCTGGGCCTTCCTTTCTGAAAAACAGGGAGAGGAGGAGAGAGGGACGGGCACGGGGAAAGTCTGGACACGTTTTTTCTGTCTGAAGGAAGCCTCAGAGATGACTCCAGTCTTCCCAGGCTTAACTCTGTCGCTCTGCTGTGCAAGCGACTGTGAGATTGAACTGCTATGACAAGAACTTAGCGGAGGTGAAGAGTTCAGGGGCCAGAAAGTAAAAGTCCTGCCATCTGTGTCTTTGCTCCAAGAAATCCGCCTGTTTCTTTGTATTAGTCCTATCTACTGGGCTGGGGAATACATTTACCCATCAGAGCCTGACTTTTGCACCTATGATGTCTAGTGTCTGATTTGTCTCCACAACCTCTACTTGTAAAAATGTCCCCTGATAACTCGTAGGTCAGATCAGAGTGGGACACCTGGTCTTCCTGCATCAGGTTAGCTGCTGAGAACATCTGCTAATATTTTCTCCCAGTCCCTTAGCAATGCTGGTATTGTTTTCAATTGATCTGTGTATGCGTGAGTGAGATTTGGGCGAACTATGACAAAACTACCCTAAAACTATAACAAAACTAGAATGAAAGTTGTTTGAGTATATTTGCAGGTTTATATGTGTGTAGGTGTGTCTGTTTTCAGACAATTCGTGTGAACACAAAAGCATAGCAACCTCTTAAGATGCTGTCACAAAATATTACCAGTGAGTAGCTGGGATCATAATTAAAGCCGAGTCCAAAGATGGGTGAGGTCTGACTGAGTATGCACTCACTGAATGCTTTATAATGAGGACTGGTATACTGAAAATAATAATGAAGCTCAGCGAAAGTTCAGTCAGGAAGACTCTTCTTTTGCATGCTTCGGTCTGGAGTTTCTCATTCAATCTGCTATTCACTCCTCTCACACATGCTTCCTCATTATTCCTGCTGTCATGGTCTTAGGCTCTTAACTGCAGCTGATCACATCTATCAAATACCACAGCAACACACCTACATCATTAGCCTATTATCTTTCTGCCGTATGAAATATAATTTTCTCTCTACCTTTTGTACATTCACCCTGCTGTTATGCACATCCTCCCTCTCCCCATCATCACCCAATTTTTCCAGATTCATCCGTTCATCGTTCAGCATCCTCATCAGCCAATCATCTGCAGAGTCATCAGCCACCACCATTTCCCAGAGGGGGGATTTAACCTGCTGCGGCTCAGAGCCGATGCTCCTCAATTAAAAAATCTCCCTGTTGAGTCCAGGCACCAAAGACTTCGTCAAGGCTATCATCAAATCATCAGTTCATTTGTACACTCTGTAATTTGTTGTAAATAATTATCTTGTGTAATTTATTGGTCACCCCTGATCGAACTAGCATCACTCTCACAGCTGGTGTGGTCCCAGTTGGTCTTTCGATAAAAAAAAAAAACCCTCATCCAAATAAAATAGTGATTGCATCTGCATGCTCGTGTGGTCTGACCGCTACCATCTTCTCCCAGACAGTGATGCACTCTCAAATCGCTTTAGTGTTCCACCTTGGCAACCTAAAGCTAAACAAAATGTTTTCTTTAGCTTTGCTTCAGGCAATTCTCAAACTCCACACAACCCATTGAAAATGCATAAAACCAGGCCCCTCGGCCATGATCCCATACCTATAGAGCAGAGAAAGCTAAACAAAATGTTCTAAAGCTTGAAATGAGTCTTGAACAGCTGAGCTTTGCAGTTCATGGCCATCTTTTAGCAACCACAAATTCTGCTGCCTGTCTTTTTTAGATGATATAGCAGAGTTCAAGATTACAATCAATGCTATGAGCTAATGAAGTAAACTTAGACTTTTTGTACAGTTTATTTAGCTATGCAGCAGCTAACAGCCATGTAGTGGTCTTAAATTAAGATTGTTTGGTCATTGGTATATAATTTTACCACACACAGACACAGACAAGTGAAAGATATATTCATTATATCATAGTTTAATCTGCAACTGATGACACACAGATGCAAATGAATTGGTATTCAGAAAAGTACGATTAGATCCATAAGTATTCGGGCAGCGATACAGTGATCATTGTGGGTCTGCACACAACCACGATAGATTTGAAATTAATCAGTTGAGACATCCTTATAGACTTGAATTTTGCTTTAATTCAAGTGTTTGCCAAAAATATTGTATGAACCAGGTAGAACCATTTTTATTCATAACAATGCCCCTCCAATTATCAGGGTTAAAAGTAATTGGACAACCTAACATAATCCTAAATGTACCGGTACTGAGTTACTGCTCAGGGAATTTGCCTTCAGCAAGTGAAATGCATGCTTAGTTAGATTCAGGTCTCGTGATTGACATTTGCCAGAACATTCCACTTTTTTGTCTTGAAGTCCTTGGATGCTCTCGCAGCATGCTTTGGATCATTGTCCATCTGAACTGAAAAGCGCAGTCTAATGACAAGTTGAATCATTTGGCTGAATTTGAACAGATAATCTGGCCCGAAGCAAAACATGATTCATCCTATTGCTTTTGACTACTGTCAGCAACAACACCAACAAATACCAAGGAACCAGTTCCATTAGCAGCCAAACATACCCCCACATCTCCACGCTTCACAAATGAGGTGGTATGCTTTGGACTGTGAGCAGTTCCTGTCATCATAATCTTCCTTTTCCATCTATCTGTTATCTTGTCTCCATCCATCCATGCGTTGTTCCAGAACTGCGCGGGCTTTTTTGGGATTTTTTTGTCAAACTTTTTCCCTAATGGCTTGCCATTGGTTTATATTTAGTGGGAAACCTTAAGTATTCACACTGGTGAAGTCTTCTCTTGATTGTTGACTGACACAAATGGGTCTACCTCCCTGAGTATGGTAACTGTCGTTAAGGGTTTTTTTTCTTCACTCAGGAAAGTATTCTTCTGTTACATACCACAGTTGTCATCTGTGGCACTCAGGGCATTATTGTGCTCCTGAGCAAACCAATTGGTTAGAAATTTTTTTTTTTTGGTGACATGGTCTCACCTCATGCTTCGCTATCTCTCCAATGGTTTTTTTTTTCACTCCAAAAATGGCTTGTTTCACTGACAGTGAGCTTCTTTGGAGTTCATATTTAGAGTTCAGAACAACAGATTCAAAACTCAAATACCATTCTTGAACAGAACTTTAGAAAAAAATTTTATGTTTCCTGGAAAATCAAAAAATGAGGGAATAACACACTGAGCAATAGGTCGCCAATTGTCCAAATAATTTTGGTTCCTTAAAAAGTGTACAGAAGCTCTTCAATTCCATCATCACCAAATTTGGATGAACAAAACTTCAAATTAAAGCTGAAAGTCCTCATATATTCAATATTCAATTAATCTGGACTAGGCTACATTAGCTACAATAATTTAGTCAATGTGCAAATGCTTATGCAGCTTCCTGTATACCTAAAGCCCATACTATTTTAGAAGACCCATGCCTTACTGTAACTTGATGTATATAATTAAAATGTTCTGAACGTGTGTCAAAATAATTGCTTGCACATTTCCTGGTTGCAACACTTGTGTGTGGTGGTGTCATCAAAGTTTACATTCAGAGAAATGGAAAACAACCTTTTTTCATGAAAATCTCAGGACTCGACTCTATCCCTCCCCAGACTCGTGGGCGGGTGGGTCTGACCCACAGTTGGAGATCCAGTGCTATAGAGGGAGGAGGCTAATTAAATCACCTTAGGAATGAAATGAAGTTTTTATCACAGTAAGTAAATGTCAAGCAAGTATGGGAATATAAAATATTGGAAACACTTAACAGCTACCTAGACATCAGGCATCTTGTTCCTGAAATGTCATTATTTTATTTAAATATAAGGCTTGAAGTAAATGTTAGCTGAGGCCTTCTATTTAAAATGGGGTTTAAGAAAATCACTTTTCCAGTTCCTGAGTGGTCTTGGCACAGAATGAGACAAATTCAACTGATGTCCCGGGCCCTGGAACAAGACTTGCCTACAGGAAAGGAGTCAAAAATAAATAAATGAATAAATAAATTATTTAAAAAAGAAAACTGCTCACCATTCAGTGTATTTCTGTGCAAGTTTGCATGTGTGCGTAAGTTTGTGTGTCATGGGGAACTAGTGTTGGCTTTGCGTTTTACAGTTTTCTTCAGGCCGAAGGTTTCTGGGAACGAGTCCAGCGACCATGATTTAAACAGTGGAAAAAGGGGAAAACTTTTAAAAAAGCGGGGAGGAGGTGTTGTGCGTTTAAGAGCGCAGAGAGTGAGTGGGTTAAAACAGGAACAGCCCAGATCACTGGAAGAGTAGAGCAAAAACAAGGAAAGAAAGAATTCTTAAGCCCATCAGCGTTAGTTTCAGAAGGCATCTTTGTTTGCTGTGCATACTAATAACACAGGTTTTATAGACGGGCTTTGCTTGGGAATTCATCCATTAAAGCTTTCTTCACAATCACCCTTCTGTTGGCTCCAATCCCCTTTGTTTTCGGCTGTTTTTTTCTCTTTTCCCTCCTGTTTTTCCCCACAGGAAAGGCGAGGAACAAAATAAATGAATAAATTCAGGGAAAGCCATTGAGTGCGGAGGCTAAGTGATCGGCGGAGGTAAACATCAAGCTCGACGCACTCGTGGAATAGTAATTCCCCATAATGATGCATAATGGCCACCTCCACTGACCAATAAGAAGAAAAATGTCCGGAGACAGCGAGTAAACGACCTGTCACAAACTGGCCGTGTAGGAGCGGAACAGCCGGACCGGGACAAACAGTTAAACAGGGACAAAAGGACCTGGCTCAGGATTCAGCCAAATGGGAGTAAACAAACCAGCTAACTAGCTAAATAAGCAAATAAGTAAGTAAGTAAGTAAATAAATAAATACATATATGAATAAAATAAAATAGGCAACCAGACTTTGTTGGAGAAAACTAGATAAGGCCAAACTGGGATGAACCATGTCGAACCAGGATATACAGGCTGGTCCAACAGAGGCGTTTAAACAGAGACTAACAGAAGTGGTTTACAAATGGACAAAATCGTGATTTGCTAACTTGTTAAAAAAAAAAAACAAAAAAAAAAAAACCAAAATACATACATAAATACAACCTGAATAGTGCAGGATGTGATTCGATACTCGTTAAAAAAAATATAAATACAACCTGAATAGTACAGGAAAAGGTAGCACACTTGGATGGTCAGAGCTGAACCAGGATAATCAGGGACTAGGATAGCCTTATACAGCTGTCTTGTTAACAGTGCTTGCATAATAATACAATGCAGTTTTCTGTGTTTCCCTATGGTGGCTATACCACAGTATAAAGGCCCCGCCTCCCTCACGATTCTGCAACACTCCTCTTTGACTTTAACCCCTCATTCCCTGCCATCACCTTGGCAGCATCTGAAATGGTGAGCTGGATACCTATATTTAGGAGTGACTTTGCCAGAAATTGGCTGACAAGCAGCCATTTTGTATGCAGCCTCAGTCCAGCCCGCTTCTGCCCTGAGCAGGGCCTGTCAGTCCCATTCGACACGAGAGCAGTGGAAGGTGAAAGCGGAGCTCCTAATATTTTGGGTCTCTGAACGGCCATGGTCTTTTAACAGGGCTGAGGAGGGCTGCGAACTTCCGCCGGGATGAAGGCGAGCCGTTTAGAGAGAAATGGTCTACGTCTGGACAGTGTCAAATAAAAATACACACAAACACAGGAAACTGGTTGCTGTCAGGAACCTGTGGACCAATCCGCTGGCCCGCCCCCAGATTACCACTCTGTAGGACTGATAATATGGGATATCATGAAAGTTTATCTGGGAGGGAACCTGAGGAAGTGTCACTGCTTTGAGAAAGACCAGAAATTTCAAGCTCACGTACTACTCCTGCTTTACGCCAGCGGACACACAGCAATAGAATGTGATTGCTGGGGAATAACAGAAAACACACACACACACACACACACACACACACACACACACACACACAGCTGGAACAAACACAACCACTAGCGGAGTCTACAGTCCTTCCGCCCAGACCAAACTACCAAGAGAATACACTTGGACGAACTTCTGTCCGAATTTATGGGAACCACATCAGGATTGTAGGCTGGTGTTCCCATGAAGGATCTTAATGGGCGAGGACCTTAGTTTTGGGACAGAAACTACTAAATTGAATAGGACTGAATGTGTGTTTATGCTATGTAAGAAATGTGTGAGAAACTGTGAATAAGTTACCACATGCTACGGTAGCTTCGCACATCTGTCAATCTTATGAGGTGAAGCCCAGCAGCAAGACGTATAGTAATATAACACACAACATGATACATAAGGCAAAATAACTACTGTAACATACAGGGGATTACCTGTGCCAGGCTGAAGTAATATCCTGTGCAACTTTGCAGATTTTCTCATTAATCATCAGTAACAGCTGGTTCCTGCAACTACATCACTGAGAGGCCAATGCCATGCAATGGACAGAAGCTCCATACACGGTACTACAGGACCCAGCGTGCAGTAGAAAACTGAGTGTATGTTGGTGCACGTGCTACATGTGCGCCAATTCTGGCATCTCACTGCATACATAGTAAAATGTGCATCTCTGCTCTGCTGTTAAACTCTCTCCAACACAGGAACAGAAAAGGTTTTAATGGTGTGATAGCGCCATCTAGTGTTCAGCACTACACAACTTACACAGGAAATGACCAAAGATCCAGATGCGAGTAAAAAAAAAAAAAAAAAAAAAAAAAGGGTTTTGACAAAGCATTTCCACTTCTTACAACTTTATTGATTTCTCTATATACAAATGGAGTACATTTTTGCTGATTAAGTGGAGCACAAAAAAAAATCTGTAACTGAAAAAAAAAACATGCCCAATATGCTGCTCCAGGAATAAGTCTCTTCTTTTTTTCCAAAATAAAAATAAACACAAATATTTTGCATGTATCTATTGACGCTGCACTAGTAAAGCTAACCACAAAATAGCATCATTGCTGTGAGCACAGACAACATTTTGCCATGGAAGGTACAGAAGTACTGTGGTAAAATAGTGGGGGGAGATGCACATTCAACATTATGAACACCAGCTCACCGCACAAACACAAAAATATCAGCACAGCCAGGAGTCAGGAGAGCCACAACCAACAGTGCGCACAGTCTTTTCATCGTAGTACTTCATAATCATCTCATTCAGGAAATTTCAGCACATACCACACTGTCAAACCACATAATTCTCTCTCTACATAAAACACAGATTTAGTGCAACATTGGAATTATTACAGAATAATGATTTTTCATACACAATAAATTCTTGTTCCATGGAAAAAAAAAACCTAGGTAGCTCAAAAATCACAAAATACAGCTGGTACTGGTGCTATCATTATCATTCATTTTCCATTTAGGAAAAATTCCAGTGTTATGAATGCAGATATTTTAATTGAACTGTGCAATTTTTTAAAGTCTCTAGTGTAAAGGGGGGCAAAAATACAGTTGATTATGGTCAGGGAATAATCAGCAGGAAATGAGTGACGAATGTAATGGATGAACACTGATCTGAGCCTATGAGAATACGCACAGAAATCCAGACTGACTGGCTGCAGTTTACCATCAAATTAGGCTACGTCCACATTTTAGTTTTAAAAACGCACAACTTTAGCTCGCTAAGTCTGTAATACTCCGGCGTATTGGACTCCTAAAACTGAGACCTCTGAAAATGCTGCGGACCCCGTTTTAGTCAGAAAACTCTGGGATTGCGTTTTAGTGTTTACGGAGATAGTTTTGCTTTAAAACTGTTTCAGAATGAAAACATATCAGTGTGGCCGCAGCCTGAAACAGGTTGTCGGTCAGGTGAATTACTCTGTTAAATGGCCACAATGTGCACCGCCATTATAAAGGTCCTCATGAAAATAATGATGATATAGAAAATAAAGGGAAGAGTAAAAAAAAAAAAAAAATTAAGTAGTAAGAAGCTATTAAATCCTAAAAAAAAAAAAAAAAAAAACTGTAGGTCAGGAAATCAGAAATAAATCAGTCAGGTGAGGTTGCTTTGGGAAGTTTTATGGAAAGTTGGTCAATAATTCCCTCACAGACAACCTCTCCACCTGCAGGCATCAATTATCATCATTACATGAAAATATTGCCGAAAAAAAACCCCAGAATGCAGTGTTGCTATTCCCAGCTGAACTCTCCACCTGCCTCTGGAAGACAGCTGCTGTCTTCTGCCTACAATAAGGCTCTCTCACTCTCACACCGTCTGACAGGAGGAAAGATGTTGAAATAATCAGCAGACACTGTAACTCTTTGGAGTCCAAGAAAAATACAAGATAAATTCCCAAAATGACTTAGATTTTTAAAAATTGCCTGTCTTAAATGGACCCAAAATATATTTTATTTAGAAAAAGCTGTCATTCGGTGACATATCATATGATGCTGTTAGATGAAATAATTGGCAGGGTCCCAGGCAGAATCATGAAATAAAAATGGCTTCTCCAGACTAAATTCAGTCCCTGCATTCCGCTGAAAGCTTTCAAGAACACACTTTTCTGTAATGCACAGTATTGCTACTTCAATCACATGACTGTGCATAAATCTGTGCCAACCAAGGACAGAGAAAAGCATAACAGACTTCAGAGTAGTATACTCATCTGTCCTGACTGCAGTATAATAGGTAGATATGAGGTCGTTATAAATCATTCAGTCATTAATGGGAAATTATGCATTTTCCTTGCATGAACCAGTGAGTAAATATCTCGCCCTCTACGAAGATGAAAACTTCCTGTGTACCAAGAAACTTTCACTGTTCAGTGTTGAAAATCTATGCAGTTTCCTTTGATGTCTTCTAATTTACGGTCTGTGCACCCGAAAGGTTGTCTGAGGACCGTCTCTGCCTTCATCTGCGGCTTAAAACAGCCATTTTGTCTGATCCATTCAGAGTGGCTGAGAACTTAAGCTTAACTAGAAATGTAATTCTCTGGTCGGGGCGATTGGTGCTCTGAGTCACTCGCAGACAACACTTCAGATAACACCTCACTCGGCTCGGCGCATACAGATAAGGGAAAAATCCTGCAATGCCCCATTTTTCCCTCTAGGTGGCATTGTGCATTGCGCAAACTTGTGCATTTTAGTTCTTGGCCCAGTACAAATCAGGCCACTGTGTCCACCTAAACCAGGGATCGTCAAATTTAGACCTCAAATCCAAATTCAGCCCAGGTTTTCTTTTATCCCAGGTAAGTAAATGAACATTTAGTGCCTCTGATTGGCCAGACTGGCTTTACACCAGATTCCCAGGTAAAGGGAGGGTGGAAAACCAGCAGTTCCTGGACCTCAAAGACCGTGATTTGAGGACCAGGGACTTAAACCATTCGACAGCTAGCTTTTCCACTGACACAGTCCCAAAGATGGTTTCAAAATTCAGGAGTTTGAGATAAATTATTCATCCTTAAATTTGGTTTGTTTCAAAATTCTGATGACGATCAGTATTATGAACCAACTTTGGAATTTTAAAAGGAACACATTTGGTTGGAAAAAAAGTGCAAATAACATTAGTGGAATGTAATTCTGTCACATCAATTCATTGCAGGGTGGAGAGAAACTTAAAGCTAACAGAGGTGATTAATGTGATAAGCAGGGTAAAGGAAATTAAGGAAAGCTTCTCTTTCACACACCGTCAGCTCGATAAGTGTCTGACTTAGCAGCTTTTCTCCGCAACAATGCCACTTCAGGGAATTAGCCGCAAATTGCTGCAACATTTGAAGGCTGTAATAAGCCGAGGATTATTCTTCTTCTGGTTTATGAGACGCCAGTGCATTTGGTTGCATTTCCGACCAGAACTGAGGAAGTGTTCGAGTGCCTCTTACATGGTCCTCCAACTCCTCTGCACTTACGTTCCAGTTGTAATCAGGGGAAACCGATGAACTAAAATTTGATACCATAATACCATACCCAAAAAATAATGACCATGAAATGAGGTGTGTGATTGTGTGTGCGCTTGAGTGAGAGGGAGCGATTACTATGACATCTAACACAGGAATCAGTCCGCAGGCATGGCTATACAGAGAGAACAGATAAACACATACAGAAGAGGCCATTCTTTTCAAGGTCTGAATAGAAGAACAAAATTGATCCCAATCATACAATGATCATCATCATTCCAGTCACATGCTGAGGTCACATGGCAGGAAGAGAGTGAAAAATGGGACAGGGGACCAAAATGTGTTTTTGTCCCAAACATTATGAAGCCCACTGAATCTGATTTCAAGAGCCCAAAAAATTGAAAAAGGGGGCCAAGGGTCAAACAGAAAAGAACAGAAATGATCATCCCCATCACTTGTGCGAACCACCAGTCTTTCCTACTCTATTCCTCCATGTCCATTAATCTTCATCTTTCTCAAACCCTGCATCTTCTGTTTAAAGCTCTGTCTGTGTCTCCTCTGTGCTCCCCTCTCTCTCTCCCTCATGTCTCCGCACCTCCTCCTCCGCCTCCTCACTCCAGGTAGAGAGCAGCTCCCTCCTCCGGGTCCTCCTTCACGCTCGAGTCCCCCTCCTCGGCCCCGGGGCCCTGGAACAGCTCCTCCAGCAGCTCCTCCCCGGCCCCGCCTGCTCGCGAGGCCCAGAGGCCGCCCCCTCCGTCAGGCCCAGCGATCGCAGCAGCCGGGCGTAGTCGGAGAACGCCGCGCCAATCAGCTTATGTGGAGACCGTTCGGTCAAGGAAGGTACAGCACACACATACGGCAATGACAGGACCTCACATCGATACTAAATACAGAGACTCGAGGTCTTATGCACACAAACACTGCAGTGTCTCAGTGATTTATATCAGTCACCGTCACTGATCAGCATAAACAGTGTCTCACACAGATGCATGGACATGCACACACACAAAAGCACACATCAATGACAGGACCTCACATCGATACAAAATACAGAGACTCAGGGACTTATACACACAAACACTGCAGTGCCACAGTGATTCATATCACCTACTGTCACTGATCAGCACAAACAATACATACAAACAGGCTATGACTAGGACAAGATTACACTAAAGGGGACTGTGCATTCATATTAAACTCATCAAGTCTGAGTCATATTTTCAAATTCTGCTCAAGTTTTAAGACCCACCATTATTCTCTCGCTTTTTCTTGGCACCTCAGCTTGTCTGCGACATTATGTGTCAAAGACGAGGTGTTTCATTGTGAAGCACGCTCTGCTTCCCTAGTTTAGACAGGCAAGAGATAAACAATCACTCACTTTGCATGAGACAGTGTTTCACATCCAGACACACAGCAGCGACATGGCTGTCTACACAGTTACACAGCAAATATTAGCACTGAGCATTGTGTCTTATCCGGGGAGATTCTGTATCTGAAGACCCAGCACCGTGAACATGAAATAGGTTCAGGAGCTGGGATTTACAAAGTACTGATATCTGAGGCGTTCGTCCATAAGATTCAGTCATCGGTAACACAGCTAAAAAAGCACTGCTCAATCTCTCCAGCAGAAGTGAAGATCGAGGCAGAGTGGCAGAGTTCTAAAATCACAAAACGTAAAAGGCCTCGCCAGCATTTCATTCCAACCACAAGAATTTGGTGATTAGTATACCAGTTCAGCCAGAGGACAGAACTAACTAGAAGGCTTTCCGGAGATGCATTACCTCCGCTGTGTTGCAGTTCGTTGGCGGAGGAATTATCACTGAACGTGAGAGTTAATTGAGTCTCAACAGAGCAGTCTTAACGGGCATAAAAATTCTTTCAGCTCGAGGCTTAAGAATACGAGTTGAATCCTGACCAAAATTTAATCACTTCCCCCTTAGCAGAGAATCCATCAAAACACAACATTTCACAGACATCCATCCATTACTTTTTGAAATCTCCTGTTAACTGACTGACAGACAGACACCGGTGAAAACATTACCCCCTGGTGGCAGTATAATGAAATATATCAGCTAGCAGGAGTCAATGGGAGGAACAAACATATGGATGGACTTTTACACAGATCTATACAATGAACAAGGGACCCACAGAGGCTGCATTTGCGTAGGACCAAGAATTTCATCCTCACTCTTAGGCATTTGTTACATGGCGCTAAAACGGCTGACCCTGTTTGGGAATAAAAGGATATTAGTGCTGTCATTGGCCTCCATCACTCCGTACTTCAGACAGGCTTCGATGAACAGGGCCGCCCGGTCGAAGTACCGCATGCTGCAGAGATTACACCAGGAAGAGCTTTAGCTCTGTCACAGTCATGCATTTATTAGCCTTCTCATCTACCACCTGATGCAAACTCCTCCTTCCATTCCATAAAGCCATTCAGAGGATTTGCCCCCCGTTTCTTTACATCGAGCATCAGGATTCGCCGCACTCGCGACAGAGATGGGGATTACACGGCCCCAGGTGGGGGGCGGATCGATACGCCGGCAGATTGCGAGTGTGAGGAGCGGCAGCAAAACCTTTCAGTGTAAATGTTCCCAGAAACAGCAATGAGAAACGAGAGAACTACAGAATACTGAAAAGTCTTCGACCTCACAACTCCATAATGCGCCTTAAATATATGTTCTCTTTCTCTCAGGTAGAAACCATCAACCTGTTTTCAAGGTGCCATTTACTGAAACAGGGAAATTTTCCCACGCCATAGGAAATTCTTCAAATAAATCAAAAACGGTCACATCTCACTTGCGTTTTGTCAAATAATAGTATTAAACAGCAGTAATCGACAGTCTAAATGCAAGTATGTCACAATAAAAAACAATCTGCGATTGAAATGGTCTGAACACAAGACTAAAATGCTGTTGTGATCAATTTATTTTTCAGTTTTGCAGAGCGAGATAGAGGAAGAAAAGGAGGACCGAATAATATGTTTAGAAAAGACTGGAAACTAACTTGTGCCAAATCACGTAGCAAAGACTCTGGCCAGACTGAAGATATAACCATTTAAGTCAGCCAGAGTACCCTAGATTACCCTACTACCTCAGCTCCTCCAATCAGGTGCGAGGGCCCAAATTTACACTGTCAGTCTGTGAGATATATGCAGGTCCTCTGATTGTTGCTGGCGCTCGATTACAGGACTGCGGCTCGGGGAAAGGAATGCGGACCCTGGCTTTAAGGGCGCCACATCAGAGGGAATTTTTAGCAGAGAGAGGGTGGCAGGGGGCTAACTGGACAGGCGTGACCATGATCACAGACCCGAGAAAAATAATATTTTGGGGGGAGGAGGAGAGGGGCGGAATGAAATGCCAGGGCACAGCAAACACAGATCAGATTCAGGTGTTTATAATCACCACCAAAATCTAATGGCTCCACCTTCAGTTGAAAATATTGGCTCGTTATAAAGGAGAATTTCACATGAAAATCAGGATTTCTAAGTATTTAGCTGGTTCCATGGAGTGAACCTTCATCAAAATTGACTGGTGATGTAAGGAAGACTAATCACTTCCATTTCCCCCGAAGACGAAGACTTAAATAGTCATATGACCAGTAGGTTCTCTGTTAAGCATTGGCGTAGAGAAAGTCACAGCGGATTCATATTGCTTTTACTGCATACGTATTGAAAAGGCGACGACCAACGATATAAAATGGGTAGCGTTTCTTACTTATGGGTCCTTTTAACTGTCAGATAGAAAACAAGCAAATTAATTTTTCTAAATTTTTTCATGAGGAGTGCCTTTAAGTTACCCATTTTAGTAGCTTGAATTAAACTTGAATTAAACTAATTAAAATTAAACACTTATCCCTTAGACAAATCTGGTAATGAGGAAGTATCACATCTTACTGAAAATATGTTTGTCTTCTTTAGCAAAAACGTAACAGTATATTAACAAGACAAATATATGAAAACAAGAATAGCCGTTGAAGCGGAGACTTCTTTGCAGTATGAGGAAGGGGAGGAAGGAAAAGAAGAAGAGAGGGAAAGAGTAGGAGAGAGGGAGGGGAGAGAGAGAGGAAAGAGGGAGAGAGAGAGAGGGAGAGGAGAGAGAGAGGGGGAGAGAGGGAGGGGAGAGGGAGAGAGAGGAGAGAGGGAGAGAGGGAGGGAGGGAGAGAGAGGAGAGGGGAGGGCAGAGAGAGAGGAGAGAGGGAGGGGAGAGAGAGAGGAGAGAGGGAGGAAAGAGAGAGAGAGAGGGAGGGAGAGAGCGAGCGAGAGATAGAGAGAGAGGGGGGTGGTCACACATACGTTAAATAACGTAGTTAAGTGTAGTGGTAGCCTCCGTAGCTTAACGTAGCCTAATGTGGCGCACTGTAGCGATCCGTAGCCACCCGTGGCTATCTGTAGAAATAACTTGGCCAATAGCGTGAGAAAACCGTGAGGTTTATCTGTTGGGCATGTTCAAAAGATAGCCACCATAGCGGGCATTTTTATTCACGTAGCAGTATCTTAGTTCACTGCGGTTTCACGTAGTTTACCGTAGTAACAACCGTAGCCTACCGTAGCCAAATGTAGCGTTCCTGTAATCAACAAGTTTGGCGTGAATCTACGGGCAACTAAGGGCTACTACGCTTTTGGCCGTACTTTAACTTACTTTAACCTAGTTGAACATACTTTAACGTACTTCTACGTAGTCTGGGCTACGGTAATCCCCCCACGGATAGCTACGGAGGCTAACGTATATGTGACCACCCAAAGAGAGAGGGGGAGGGGGAGGGAGAGAGATGGAGCTCTTGCCTGTGGAGCATCTCCCCGACTCTCTGGAAGCAGCCCAGGGACAGCAGCACCAGTAGGGCCCTGGATTTCTGATTGACCTGAGGGGAGCACAGGTGCTCCGCCCAGCGCTTCAGCACGCCCGCGCTCTCCGCGGGGGTCAGACGCACCTGAGGGAGGGGCAGATGTGCGCTATACCCATAAACACGCGAGTGCGCTAATGCAGACATGCACACATGCACGCAAATGCTCACACGCACGCACAGGCAGGCATATACACGCACCCACCAGCAAAAACGCAGAAAAACGCACAAGCACACAACTGAACACTAGCACAGTCATGTGCAAAAAAACAAACAAACAAACAAAAAAACACAACACGCAACACACGCATACGCAGCACGCACATGCACGCAAATGCACACCCCACCTGCAAAAGCTCAGACATACACACAAGCACACAAATGTGCACTGGCACAGTCATCCGCAAAAACAGACAAATTAAAAAATGCAAACACACAATACAGTCATACGCATACACACGCACACAAATACATGCAACCATGTACAAACGAACCGAAAAACACAAAGAAACAAACATAAACACACAGCCAGACGCACAAGATTAAGACTATTTAAATTAAGATAATTTCATTCCATCCTTTCTTTGAGATATCAGTGATTAGTACATGTCAGTCCCTCTGTTCGGTGACAAAAAAAAAAAAAAACAATTAAAATTCATTTAATTAAAGACCCACATGGGGAATATAAAAGGAAAGTCAATAGGGTAATGAATAGGGTTAAGTGCATAGAGAAATGCAGAGACCTGCAGTGAATGTAATCAGTTAAACACCACAGGACTGCACCTTAGCCAGCCAGGCGGCGCGAGTCCACTCGCCATAGGTCTGCAGGTAGCGACAGGCATCCACTGCTTTGTCTATGAGACACAGTAACTGCACCCCCTCTGCGAGAGAGAGAGAGAGAGAGAGAGAGAGAGAGAGAGAGAGAGAGAGAGAGAGAGAGAGAGAGAGAGAGAGAGAGAGAGTGTTTTAATGTGATCAGCCTGCATATGCGCTCATTTGAGTGTGGGCAATTACACCAAGTGTGAGCATGTTGTGTGTGTCATAGTGTGTGTGAATGAGTGCATGTGCCCTGCAAAAACGGGTCTTGAGAGTTTTAGCCCTATAATGAGATTTTATTTTAAATCTTGATTTTTTTTTCCTCACAGGAGAAGAATACTACCCGTTTTAGTGAGATAATTAACTCCACTGGTAAGTCTTGAAATAAGTCAAACGGTCTCAATACTTTGAGAATCTTTTCTTTATTTTGTTAAAAAGGTAACAAAAAGGTCATTCCCTGAGAAATTTCCAAGATTTTTTGCACTGCCAAAGGTGATACCTAAAGAATCAGTAGAATTTTTTTAAATGTTCATCTCAAAGAGCATTGCAAACATGCAAAAGTTTAGTGTTCAATTCCCATTAGTTCTGCAGATATAGCACTTCAAAAACTGGGTGTCAGACCCCCCTCAAGCAGTCGCGAATGCAAACTTGCGTTTTTGCCAAGTTTAGGACTCGGATTCAGTAATAGAACAGCCTTGGAGCTTGAATCTGCTTAAGTGGATTAGTAAGCACCCAAATTTCTATATTTTGACATCTGGCATCATATTCAATAAGTAGTGTTTATTTATTTATTTTCATTTTTTTCCACATAGGCCTTCCTGAAATTGGCCCTTTTGCCAATATCGCCCCAAAAAGAAACTCCAGGGTCCTACAAGGGGTGTAGGGTAAGCCCAGGACTTTTAGTACCTTTTTTTAAAAAAAAAAACTTCTTTAGTATAGTCTTCAGAGGACATTGGTTCATACAAAAACTCATTACTGCATGGATAATTTAAAGAATGGATTTTTTAATGCAAGTTTTATTCAAGGCATTGCCATGACAGAGCCACACTGTGACTGTGTCAGGTCTGATTTTACAATATGGGCCGCCAAGTAGAAACTTCAAACTTTTTCTGAGAATAGTTTGATGCAACACCTATTTTAGTCATGCAGCGAGCCAGCAAAATAGACGCGGCTAGGATGCAACTTAGCATAGTAGGCATTTAAAATGGATGCAACTTAAACTCTCTGAAGGTGCTCGGCGCTGATCAGTAACAACTAACGGGTGGCCCTACCTGTTTAGCGCCTTTTTGTTTCATTGAAGAGGTTTTTGGTAATGGAGTCTATATAGTTCTCATCAGTTCAACTTTGTGGTGATAACAAACATCCAAAACAACGGTATATTTAGACTAAGCCACATTAAAAAAAACCCCGTGGACTAGGAAATTAAAAAGACTGGCATAGAAAGACTGCAAACACCACTGAACAGAGAACGGGATGATCAAGCTAGTCAAACAGTGACTGTCGTTGTCCTTGTCTGATGCTAGGTGTAATTATCTGTTACCTTGCTAGCACATGGTTTGATGTAAGCTAGCTAAACAGTGACTGACAGACCACATTAAATCAGAAAATGTGCAAACGTTGTGATCACTTTGAGGCGGGACAAATGACACAAAAATTTGCGGAGGGAGACAGAGCGACTGATTTTTGGGACCACCACGACGTCAAAGGATTTTTTTTGATCCCTTGCTACCAGTCTAGATGATGTACTTGAAACCCATGTGCTCTATTCATTTCTTTCCTTCACACTGTTGCATTGCAGCATGTTCATTAAAGAAGATGTAAACAAAGTGTGAAGTTCACTCGTTTCTACTCAGTATTCCACATAGTCAAATCTGGTTTCATGCACTTCAAGGAGCCCTTCAAAAGCTCTGCAAAGGTGGATACCTGTGTAAAATATAATCTGCCAACATTATCTGTGCAATGTTACATTTCTGGATAGAGGCCTTGTTAAAACGGTCCTATAATATCAAAGTTCCATGTTTGTCTTTTACCCCCAGTAGGCCCTCAGGGAGTCTCATTTTTTTGGGCAATTTCAGGCAAGAAGCCATTAGTAAAAAAATCTAAGCATTGCTTCTGCCAAAATCTGAAAATTTGTGCAGAAATTAATCCGCATTGGCCAATTCAAGCTCCTAGAAAGCTATATTAGTGATTCATAGGCTTGTAAACTTGCCAAAAAGTGCAAATTTGAGCTCGGGACTACTAGAGGGGAGTCTGGGGCCCACTATCTGAAGTCCCATATCTGCAAAACTAATGGGAAGTGAAATCTAAAATTTTTGCATTTTTATTTTCCTCACAGCGGTAAACATATATGAAATTTTTTCCACCTGATTCTGAGGAGTTCACCTGGGGACCTGTAGATGAGCTGTAACAGACTGACCCACAATTATGCATTACAGTCCGAATAGGAGATGAAAATTTCTCCTTACTGATAGAATTGATTCCCCCTTTTTTTGTCTCTGCTGCGTGTGCCTGTATGCGTGTCAGAACATGCGTCAGTACCTGCCAGCTTGCCGTTGGCGATCATGTTGGTTGCCACCAGTTTGATGGTGCTCTGGGACGGCCCAGAGGAGGTGATGGTGGTGACCAGACAGGCTTTCAGAGAGTCGCAGTAGTAGCTGGGGTTGTCTGCACTGGTCTCCAGCAGCAGCTGTACCGCCCGGTCGGTCTAGAGCGGTCCAAAATCCAAACGCACACACGTAACACAGTCAAAAGACAGACATGTATATATACATACAGACAGACACATACACTTTGTTTCAAAATTTGATTTAACTCCTTGGAAATACCATCTTTTCCTACTCCTTTGTGCAAAATCGTGCTGTCCGTCCTTTTTCTCCACCAGCCACTCCATTCTCTCCAGCGTCCCCCATAAAACCCCTTCATCCCCCACCCCTCCAACCTCCACCATCCCATCCCTCTCTTTTTTTCTCCATACCCAATTT
Organism: Gymnothorax javanicus; assembly: GCA_029692085.1. NCBI lineage: Eukaryota > Metazoa > Chordata > Actinopteri > Anguilliformes > Muraenidae > Gymnothorax > Gymnothorax javanicus. The sequence goes on along the minus strand of CM056208.1, from coordinate 28,303,781 downwards.
GCCTCGCCGTTAAAATGTCCTGCAATTTCACGAAGATTACCCGGGATCAGAGGTGCCCTGGCGCGGCGCATTTAGCCAGGTAATTTTCCGTCGTAAGCCATCATTTCTCCCTTATCTACGGGGCGTTCCGCGCCGCCTGCCACAGTCCTATGGCTTTTAATGAGACAGGGGAAGCAGCCTGCCATCTGCCCAACACCGCGGAGCGCTACAGCGCGAGACAGTTCTGAGAGTACGCGGACTGTTGACGGAACGCACTGTCAATTTTGCCTGTAAACAGTGTACAGAGAGTGTGAGGGCAACGCAGCGTGGCAAAGGTACAGCTTTTCAGTGGTTACGGCACATTAGCCCCTCCCATTCTGTCATCTGCCAGTCTATACAGCTGCAACAAGGACATCATTTACTTTCTTCCAGACGTTTCAGCTCAGACCTTATCATCTGTTCAGTAGTTATTATTACAGCGAGAACGGCCTGATGTCAGACTTCCACGTGAACGAGCGCAAGAGTCGACGTGAGCGTCAACAAATTGAATGCGTGAAACTGGTGCGCCGGCATACGTGCGGGTAAATGAACACAAGTATATGCAGTAAATATTATATAAATATTAATTTTCATTTTCATATTATGGCATTACTATTCCTTGTGATGAGACGATTTGCGTTCCTTGCCACAGTTTGTCAATACAAAGGCAAATTTTCCATCCAATTGAAGCACTTTGAAATTAATATTGATGTGTGCCTGCATGTGTGTAGAAGTGGCTACGTAAGCCACAGGCTAGCTTCTCACTCTTGCGTCTGACATTTAAACGTACGATTTCTTGTGTGTTTGGAGGAGATTCTGCATGCAAACAGCCTTCAGCTATTCACCAGAACATTTAAACAGGAGGCGAGCCATCTATTACACGAGGCCTTCTAAGGACAAACTCCCCATGAAAACGAGCCTCTGACAGGTAATTAACGGCGCTCGGCGGGAGGAACCTCCGCTAACGACGGCTGCGTCAGCTGCCGACACATCCACAAAGGTGATGAAAAGCCTTGCGACGACTCTACCGGGGGCCGTAAAACTTGGGACGGTTGCTAACTTTTACACAGAGCTGGAGGTAGCGTTGCTTCTCCCCCTGGGCAAGAATAGAATCACAAGAGTAAGTATCTACCTTCCCTGCACAAGACCAGTCACTCGCCTGCCTGCTCACCAGAGGTTCATGAATATAAATATCATCACTGCCAACTCAATTGTGTTTACAGGCCCCGTTCTTGATAAAATATTCAAAAATACACAGTCTTTATGCCACAATCCTCCAATTCTATAGGGTTAGCAAAAGTGAGAGACACTGTCGATAGGATTATGGAATAATCCTGCAAAATAATATTAGTGCCTTAACTTTAGCACCCAAGAGGCAGTAAATCGATGGAGCATACCTGGTTCGGCTTTAATGGTTCAGTGGTAACAATATATAAAACTGCACACCAAAACTTTGTGACTCTAAATTTCAAATGTGCAATGATGGAATTTTCTTTTTTCCCCCAGCACACTTGAAAGCGGAAAAATAAGTGTCCTAAGAAGGCAATATCAAAGTCTGACGAGTAGAATCAATATTAGGAGCATAACTTGTCCACACATCTCTGACACATTCATTATCTTTATTTTAGAATGTGCATGAAACTAGAAAGTTCGGTCACCCGCAGCCACACGGGCGTAACCCCCTCCGAGTGCCTGGTTGTGATATCTTGAAAAGTCTGAGATCTAGTGCGTTCACGAGCCATACACTGAAACGGGCACGAAATTGTACTTCATTCGGCCAATTCAGTTGCTATGGCAACCAAAATCAGTAGGTGTCCTGACCTTACCATAACCTAAGCCCACAACCAAATATTAAAGGTATCGGTTGAAATTTGTGGCCTGTAGAGCGTCCACGAGATAATCTCTGTAGACGCAGTGGGCAGCGGAGATGATGACGACCATGAATCCATAGTAGCCATAGTAGAATTAGTTTGGGGGCTACAATAACTGCAGGGGCATGACCTCCATTGAAAAGAACAATGCTGATTAATTGATGTAATGACTCACCTGTCCCAGCAGGAGGAGCTGGTCAGCACACTTCTTGGTATGTTCATAGCTGGACCTCTTCACTTCCTGTAGATGCACCCTCTCTAGCTGAAACCGCTGTGGGAACAAAGGGGGGAGGGCAGGGGGTTTCAGTGTGGGTTTGAAATCACAACTCTCAGTCCTCAGATACATCACACAGAAGATAAATGTTGATTTATGTCTGAAAATAGTAATAATAATAATAGCTTCTCTCCAAGAGTCAGAGGTCAACTGAAAAAAAAAGATGGGGGGGGGGTGAAAGAAGTAGAAAGAGGGGAGACAAAAATAGAGGCAAAGACACTGCGCCTGTTTGGCCAAACATGGCCGAAATCGAACTTGGCCTAGATTTTCGTCCCATATACACATACATAAAATATGACAAGGATCCGTGAAAACTCAAGGTGCTAGAGTGCTGACCAGGCAAAAAGTTTAAGGACACACGGACGCAGACCACCACGAAGGGATCTAACCACAGCATAAGGCTAAAATTAATGAAAGTTGCATAAAAGAAGAACAGGATGTAGGGAAAGAAGAGAAAGGGTGATTTTAAAAATAAATATCATCATAATTTTTGCACTTTTTCATCTAGGAGAGGGCAAAGAAGGCGGCTAACGGTTTTTGGTTTTCATGCCAGCCATAATTACCTAATTAGCCGGCACTGAGACTGTCTGACATTTTAGCTACCCTTCTTTATAAGCACAAGAACGAAAGCCAAAAACTGTCCCCTGCATACCGATTAAAAATGCATTCCTCTGATCAAATCTACAAATAAACCAGTTTTAATGTTGACACCCAATTAGGGCAGTGATTAGGTATTTGGTGCAAACAGTAAACTTCAGACTAATTGACCCTCCAGATCTGGATCTGCCCTCCTTTGCAGTGATCAATTCGAAAATGGCTACTGGCATCAGCTTCCATAAAGAAAGAATATATTCTAGTATTAGTTTGACCTCTTACTTTTGAGTCCACAATATTTGGGGCTATAGATTGGAAAGATTTTCATTCCAACACTGATCATGTAATATTTTTGACCCTTAAAGCTGAAGGTCTGCATGTCTCATTTGTTTAATTTCTAATTCATTGCGGTGGCATGCAGAGTTGAAATGATGAAAATTGTTACTGTCCAGGGGCCTTATTTATAAAAATTTGCGTGGATTTCATACCTAAATAATACGTACGCACAAAAAAATAAAAATTATATTTTGTGGAAAATAACCTAATTTATAAACCTATGGGTAAAATAAACTGCATGGAATTTTCAATTATTGAATCAGGATGGACTTGGAATTTATTGACATTGTGCATAATCTTAATAACTTCCCTTTTTTAAATGTCAAGTTTGTTTTTATAAATCAGAAATCTGCAAAGAAAGTGACGTACGTATCTTTTTTGTGCCTACGCACCATTTATAAATGAGGCCCCAGATGCTTCATGGATTTTAATTGAATTTGCAGTACAAGGACTGGGAGAACTGACAAAAAAGATGAAGTGAGAAAACAAACAGCAGGAAGCACAGAGGAGAAAAAAAAGGAGAGGGACTGAATTATATATTCCCTCTGAAGATTTAATCCACATTCTTTTTTCTGTCTGGCGATTGTGTGCTGCGAACACATGGCTATCGTTCGATGTCACGCTGTGAGCGTGCCCTCCAAACCAAATCAAGCGCAAATGCTCCAATTTGAACGCGGAAAGAAGCAACATTTTCAAAGGCCTAATCACCAAAATTTCCTCGCACGTCTGGAAGACTTTGAACTTCAGGGGTAGCTTTCAAGTAAATCACGTGCGTTTTTGTCCCTCTGTTGGTCACATCGAGCTCTTGTTCCCAGCCATATGACAGAGGTTTTCTTTTGGAGTCAATTCAAAAGGAGGAAGTCGAATATGCGGGGAGAAAAACATAGAATGCACCATATGTACGGCTTTGATGTGAAACGCAGAGGGTTAGCTTGCTGTTTATTTTCACAGACAGTTGATGACCATACAGATTTGTTGCGAACCATCTCCACGGCCAAAAATTGCAATAAAGACCGTCTTATCACAGCAGTCTTTTTCTCCGCAATTTGGGTTATATTTTTCCCTTCACGCCTGGCAACACTAATCAGTTTCACAGACAGGCGTGGAGAATGGGAGCAGAGATTACCCCCGGCCCACCGCGGAGGCGAACAGCTCGTCCCAGAGACTGCAGGGAGAGAGAAAACACTGTTCCTCGAGGAAAAAACAATAAAAACGCTCAGAGGCTTTCAGCGATGAAGGAAAAAAATGACTGTCCATCCCGCATTGCGCCCGTGAGCTCGTCTCTGTGATGTCCTCCGAGCAGCCGAAACTCACATCAAAAAGCCCAACAAACGAGCTCACAAGTCTCTCAAGGGAAGGTACAAGATTTCAGAGCAAAAATGGTACATTATCCCTAATAAGCCGGAGGTATCTGGGACGCAATCTGTGAAAGTCACTTTGTTTTTGATAGCAAGTTTTTTGACTTTATACAATCAGAGAGGAAGTGGAAAAGTTGCACTTTTGAGAGGAGTTTGAGAAGCAGAATCTGTTTTCTTACCCTTCAGTAAAGTGTAATGCATGTGTGTCTTAGTCAGCAAGACAATGGGAGGTACATTTTATTTATGCAGCGCAATTGAAACAGCAGTTGCAAAAAATGCAATAAAGAGGCATTTCCACATGCTGAAAAGAGACATAAAGGACAAAACAAGCATAAACACCATATATTCTAAAAGCTAGGCCTAAGAGGCGAGTCTATATTCAAGCAGTATTCTGTAAACACTAGATTTAAATGAAGTTGATTCGATTTTTTTTTGTCAAATTCAACGTGACAAATAAGATGTAACCACCTCACCAAAAGGATTTCACATACAGCTTTACAGCCCCTCTAGGACGCGCTAATGATCAGTCCTTTTTCTCTGCCTCAGTCCCTCCATCCAGAAGAGTCTTTCCCTCCTTCCTAAATTTGGACTGCCCAGCTATATCACGCATCAAAGCATGAGCAGCCAAGAGCTGCCTCGACACCGCGGTCAGCCAATCATCAGAGACGCTTCGATTATCACGTCTGAGGAGTCAGGATGGAGCACGAGCAGAAGGGACAGGGGCGACGGAGCAGAGCGGGTGCTCCCGCGTAACCGAAACGCTCCCGCCCTCGTCTCCCTGCCGAGATTCGCCTCATCAGTCTCCCGCTCACGGCCGTCAGCCGCGGCGACGGGATTAGATCCGGACCCCAGGGTGCGAAAAACAAGTGGTACAGAGAAACCCTCTTCATCTCTGAAGGGGAAAGTTTGCACTGCAGAATTTTAACTCTTCTCCGAGGCCGCGGCTACAGCGGGCTGGAATAAAGGTAATTCACCCCGGTGGCTTGTTGAGGGGTCACGGACAGTCAAACGGGTGGCCCAGGGATGATTAAACCTCAAAGAGACCAAAGCGGTGAGAAAAAACTAGCAGTCAGCCTCTCTGGGTCTCTCGGCTGCTATTGCCATGCACGACTACAGCTAGACGAATACAAAAGCAGACTTTACTTCTGCAGTTTAAAATTCCATTCATTACATTTCCCTCATTCACTCCTACACTTTTACCCACAGGAGAACTTACTGAACAGCCGAGGGGTGCAAAAGCCACGGTTAGAGTGGAGAGGCCCTGCTAGCTAATGGTAACCAGCACAGCAGCACTCACGCCCATTGGCCAGAGTTACGCAGTTTTGCTAACTGATACATACGTAACTGTGTCAGGAGGATGAACGCCTCCATTGAAACCAATCACCCTCACTTGCTTTCAAAAGCTTAAACTACTGTCTTCCCAAGGATGAATCAGCCAATAATCAAACTGGAGTAAAAGAGAGGGCTTTCAAAAGTCCTTTCAGAACAGTTTGTCTCAGCCAGCATTTTCTCCCTTCTCTCCATTTCACACAAGTTTAATTCTGCCCATGCAGCAGTTGGTAGTAATAGAAAGACTGCTCCTGGTCCACCCCAGGCCAGTTCTGACAGCAAGGTCAATGAAGACAGAACAGGCAAGAGGAGAAGACAAGCGGTTTTGCTTACAGTCATATAAACAAAGTGACTCCCCTGAGTTGACGGTTTTGACATGCGGAGCCAAACCTGGGCTGGATAAGTGATGACTGGTGATTTAGGTAAATGTTATGTGAACAAAGTTGACAGATTTGAGAGAAACAGTCTTCTATTTCAACTGTGACCACATGCATTCAGTTCAGAGACTGTATTAAACTCGGAAGCACACAGTGCATGTGCTCATCCTGGGATCAGTTCTGCCCTTGAGCTCATACTGAGTAAGGATAGACTTTTGACAGGTACAAGTAAGCCAAGGCCAGGATCACCTCTTGTTCAGAAGCGCTTCATCAATACCGGCCCGTGTGTGTGCGCGCGGTACTTTTTGGCTGTATTCGAATCCCTGTTCTCGAACAGTAAACACTGTTCGTCGCGAATCGAATACCTGAGAACGTGTTCGCGAATGCGTTCTCCGCGTTCTTGACCACACCACCTCGGGAGGTGGTGTGTTCAAGAATGACGGGGAACGAACATGGCGGCCACTGGCTAGACTGATGAAATATAAGCTGATTTTATCCCTCGTATGGTCTATTTTACATAACTTGAAAATTTCGGAACAATTTTATCTATTCACTGATCCATTAGGCCTCGACTTCGACCCAATGCCGGATTGAAAAAACCACTTAAATGCTCACAGTTCTTTGCTACCGGATCTTGAATAGATTATCTGCGAGAACCGCATTGCCCCTGACAACCTCGGAACCTCTGCCAAACATTCAATAGCGTGGGTCCACACACGATTGCAGACGCGTACCCATGGTTATCGTTCCCGACTGTTCCGGCATATTTGAATCCTGACTCGTTCCCAAGCTGTTCAGGAACAGTCAAGAACATGGATTCGAATACAGCCTAAGTGCATACGTGCGTGGGGCAGAGAGTGTCACCTGGAAGTAAGCACTCTCGCACAGCGTGTCGTGACAGATATCCAGGTGAGAGGTGGGCGGTCCCTGTGCCGGCTCCACCTCCTCCTGGCCCTCGGTGCCGGGCACGCGCAGCTGCCGGGCCTGGGAGAAGGACTGAAGGTAATGTGCCGCCACCGTCCAGAACTGCAGGTCCGACTCGTCCCCAAAAAGCCTGCAGTGGGGGAAATTTAGACAACGGGTCAGCTCCGACACCCAGAGAAACCAGCCACGCTTCCTACTGCCATAACAATCAGCCATTCCCCCTTCCAAAATACAACCAGCCATTCTTCTACCTACCTCCCAAATAATTAAAATAAATAGAAATAGATAAACACTAGAATGTATTTTTACTCATTAGAACGGATGTCTCCCCCGGCCCCCTCCCTTGCCTAAACCACCAGACGGACGGACAGACGGACAGGCACAGACCAAAAGGCACCACTGCAGGACCCGATTAGTAAGTATGCAAAGTTTCGTTAAGATTATGCAAACGGTTCTGGAGTATTGCTCCAGATAAAACTTGATTACCTCCGGACAGACAGACGGACGGACAGACGGACAGGCACATACCGAAAGGCACCACTTTAGGACCTGAGTAGTAAGTATGCAAAGTTTCGTTAAGATCACATCAACGGTTTTGGAGTTACGCTCCGGAAACCAAGTGGGAACACCGACGCAAATGCGAACAGGAACCAAGCCTAAAACAATGTGTGTCCCCTCTCCCTCCGGGGGACATGATTAGAGAGGAGCCACACCTACCCTTTTGCTCCTATCTAGCATCACTCAAGGCTATTCCTCAAATCCACATTGAAGAAAACTTTAAAGGTGGTGGTACCATCATTAACAACAACAGAAGAACAGCAAGAGAGCTGCTTTCTGAAAATGGGAAAATATTTTAATGGCGTATGTGTGAGCCTGCATTTGTACGTGTGCACCTATGATGTCAGTGGTGCCATTTTTCACATTCTGATGAAACGTGATCAGCGGAGAGAGAGAAATGAGGAACAGGGAGAGAGAGAAAAATAACACAGCTACTTTAAAAATGCATCATGCATTACTGGAGCAACAAGAAGAGAAAAAAATATTTTGCATGCATTGAGAAGGCATAAAAAACATCAAAACAGACAAAAATACAATACTCTATGATCAGCCCAGTGAGAAATGAGGAAATAAACTTGGAACAAAACATTCGGCTAGCTGTGGCCATTAAGCTGAAAATGCTACCGTAAATCACTGTCAATACAGTTACCTTGGCTTTCTACAGAAATAATAAAGATAACCACTAAATGTGTAATCTGTATCCTCAAAAGGCTTCAGCCGAGACAAAAAACTATCATATCCTGCCACTACGAGACAAGAAAGGGGAGTGAGGGAGGACAAAATAAACAGGCAGAGGAGGGAGGGGGAGAGAAATAGAATTTGATGGCCGGAGAATGGGGAGAATAAGAAGTAATGAGTGTGGAGGATGGGAGAAAAATGTGACAGGGAGGGATGATGGAGGGAGGGAAGAAAAAGTGCATCTACACCCAAAAGGTCACCATTAACGGAGAAGAGCGATGAGTTCTGGACAGCGAAGATTTACTGAACTCCACGGCTCATAAGCAGAATTTTTCAGGCCCCTGAAAAAAAATTGCCCACAAAATGACATCACTTTCCTCCTCAGACTATTTTTCCAGGTTGTCGGCATTTCTGCCCGAGTTGGAAAAGCACAGGTGAGATACACGGGCCATTAACAATGGGACAGAACTATTTGGCTCACACAGAAACTCAGAGGAGAGGTAACCAGTAAACGCCCCCATCTGTCTGCTGCCAGAGCTCGACTTCGTCTCTTAAACCCCGGGAGCCGTCAGCTTGATGGACAGCACTGACCTCCCATACAGGCCAGCACTGCCGAGGCTGAACGCTCATTACCCCAGGTGTTGCTGGCCGGCTTTGCCGGACCTAGTTATGAAGCGGGTAGCCCGCTGAGCCTTTGGACGAGCCTGGCTGTTGCACAGCTGCCCGAGTACCCAGCCTGTCCCTAAACAAACACCATTTCTGAGACAAAAACGTTTTTTAATGTTAGAATTTAGACCAACCTCTCAACCCGAGCTGGCGAATTTGCTGGCAGGCTCAGTATCGGCTGGCGGTTTTTATGCCTGGTTTCCATTACCCTTTCATTTCGAATTTCACAGACTGTTTGTTTGCTCTTTTTTTCTCCACGCCACCTGGCCTGGTGGCCAACACTGGGCTCCACTGTTCATATTCATAAAATAAAAAGTCACTTCAGAGGCCAGGCAGAGGCATTCTGCAGTCCCTTTTAGCGGTCTGAGTGCCGACCGCTAAAATAAACGGTATATCCTCTCACATACAGGCCAGTGACAGTAAAAAGCAGACACTCTCTAGAGTGACCAGATGTTCAGGTCCTCTACAACTCTCATCCACTGCAGCCCAATGCTTGATGGTTTATAGCTGCTAACAGGACATTCTAGCACCAAATTAGTTTATGAATATTTTATGAACAGGGTTGCACAGGAATTCAACATTTCCCCTTCGGTACAGCCCTAAGCCATACCTCTTCATAAATATTCACAATACTTTGCGCATTTGTAACATTTCAACTCAACAGAGGGGACAGTGTGGCCAATCTGTAGCGCTAATAGATGAGGTAATGTCCTGGGAGAGAAGAAAGTCTGGGCTGGATTTGATGATCCCCCAAGTCCTGGATTGAGTGACGGAGATACGGCGAGAACAGACAGACCAATGGAGAGCGGGCCGGGACTCACCGCGATACCAACAGACATCGCTGCAACTGGTTCAGCTCCGGGTCCTGCAATATGCCACGGACGTCACTATGAAAAAAACAAAAACAAAGATTGAAAGCAGCCACCCCCCTTTACCTAAGAGACCAGGGATCTGAGTGCAAAGCTGCAGCAATCACACCACTTCTAGAACATTAAACTCAAACAAACAAACAGGGGGAAAGGACACCTAGCACAATACTGGGACAATAAAAAAAACAACGGTATAAGACACCAAATAAAATGAGCGATAAAGCCCAGCTCGTTGGCAAAGCTAGGCTAATATCATCAGCAGAAGTGAAGGGAAAATACACATTGTTTCTCAAAAGCCCGGGGGGTTTCCTCGCGTCTGATGGGCCGGTGAGACGAGGGGTGCCGACACACTCCGTCTGTTCCGTCACACACCGACGGTTTCCGAAGCACTCACTTGGAGAGGGAGTTCAGCTGTTCCTGAATCAGACCCTTCATCTCGTCTTTCTCTGAGTAATCGCTGCACGAAAGGAGGAGAAAGAGAGACGCTGGAGGATTTAAAGAGAAAAACGACGGAGCGCTAAAGAAAATGCATTATACGACCTTTGACCCCACGGATTCGCACGAAAAATTCAAGGAGCACATATCATTCCAAAACAAGTCACACATTCAATCTTCCAAAAAGCGACGATGACTTTATCACAAAATGAGAAAACGGAGTCAATCCTTTGTGCTGCTTAAATTGAGCACCAAGGGTGAGGTGAATTTCTTTGTTGAACTATTCAGTTTGCAATGTGATGATTGCCAACTTTAATCCAAGGCTTAAAGAGACATTTCTGAGGTCCCACCAACATCTGGGTTATGGGAAGCCAATTACTGATGATACAACTATGTCTTTGATAAATTGTGTGTGATGTGGCACTGCTATTTAAATTTCACCTCCAACCGGGCTACGCCAACCCGAGGGCGACAAGGTTAATGTTCTTGATGTTACGCCTACACTGACGCCGAGCTAACGAGAGCATGACAGAGCGGACAGTACTTTATGTTACACCTACACTAAGGCTATGCTAAAAAAAAAAAAAAAAAAAAAAAAAAATTGCGTGATGCAGGAACAGTTCTCAACGTTACACCCACACCAAGCCTAAGCTCGCCTGAGGGCAACAGGAGGACATTGTTTAAGGTTACACCCACACCCAATGCTAGGCTTAGGCTGAATGTGATTGGAGGAGGGGGAAGGTTTTTGAGGTTGCGCCTACATTTGTGCGATGTCCATGGTGAAGGAGCCAGACCAGGGCTGCAGCAGCAGGAAGGCCTTCAGAGAGAGGGAGGCCCTGGGGGGCAGGAGATACGGACACCACACCGGCTCTGAGACGGAGAGGAGAGAGCGATAGAGACACAGAGAATACGGAAGAGTGGGAACAAAGGAGAAGGGAGAGAGGGGGAAAACGGGAGGGAAAGAGAGGAAGGAAGAAGGGAGAGGCAAAAGAGAGGAAGGAAGAAGGGAGAGGCACGGGAAGATAATGACCAAAAGAGGTGTTGAGAGGAAATAAATGTAGGGGACAGGAGGGCAAGTAGTGAGTATAAAGGAGGCATTTATTCATCCTATCCACTTAAATGACCCCTCCCACATACTTCCCCTCCCACATACTTAACTCCCCATCTCCAGCCTTAAATGGTATTCTAAAATTATAACTCTGCAACTATGACCATGCGGATACTCAAACGCTCCACTCATACACTCAGGAGAAAATAACTCACAGCTCCCACACACAGAGACTGAGCACTCATGTAACCTCACGCCGTGGCCCTCTCCTCCTCTCTTCTCCACCTCCACTCACTCCCTCATTCCTCTCCTCTCCTCACCGGTCAGGTCCTGCTCGTCCATCCTGTAGCTGGCCGACTTCATGGCCATCTCCAGCACCCGGATACAGCCGTCGTCTGAGGCCAGCACAACCTTGTCTGAGGTGCACCAATCGATGTCCAGGATCCGGGAGGTCACATTCCGACCGACCCTCAGGCTGCTCACCATCTGGACCTATCAGGGAGAAGGGGGCGTGGTCAGCGGCAGGAAGTGGCCGTGATTACAACCATGGGGAGAAGCCTGCCCCTTTGCCAATTCTCCAGTGAGAGAGGAAGACTCCTCTCACTTCATTCGCTTATACTGTCGCTAGAGGCAAGCTAAACTTTTAATGGATTGGAGAATCAAAAAGAGAGTGATGTCATTAGAGGCACAGTCAGAAACCGCGGGGAGTATTGATTCAACGCTGTATTATAAATCCTCGGCAATCATGCAGCGCTTACTAGAGAAAAATTGGAACTTCAGCCTTAGAAAACAAAGTTGCAACAGATATAACTTCATAAAAATATAATATAAAAATATGGCCCCACCTCATCTAGCTAAAGATCTTTTCCCTGGCTTTTTCACCTCGGCGTTTCAAACACCAGAAGGCTCACACAAACTGACCCACTCCACCCCATAAAAATCATTTGCTTATTTTAAAGGGGTGGCAACAATGTGCCAGCACTCTGTAAAAAACAGTGCTGCACTCATACCAAACTAAGACAGCCAGAGGCAGAGGAAGAGATGACAAGTCAGAAAGGACACCATTTCACATCATACGGAAAAATAGCCATAATTAATGACCGTGTCTCAGTGCCCCAAGTGTGACCGCACCATTTAATCTTATCATTGGCCCTCACTTTCCTCATGCCTGAGGGTAAATATGCTTAATACTTGTCAAAGTTCAGCAGATAATAGCCCACAGGGGAGTCAAAATCATTTATGGTCCTTTAATGTGCAATTCAGAATAATTTGGAGAGAAACGCCCCTGTGACTCTTTCCCTGACCCCTGGAGAGGAACACCGCTAAAAAGAATCACCCTCAGTCTTGCAGGGTATCGAGATTCATCGCCGCTAATGGGACCTTTTTTCCACTCTTCAGAACAGTGGTCGCAACGACATGATCCTTAAAAGAGCTAGTAAAAAAAAGGCTACAGTAAAATTAAAGGAAACCGAAAGGTGTTGACTGCCTGTCTCACCGCCAGTTACCATGGCAACGTGGGGTCCAAACACGACGGCTAACGAATAACTCGGGCTTTGTTAGGGAAGACGCTTCGAAAAAGGATCTAGCTAATGCAAAAGTTATCAAAGTGTTGCTGCCGTGTAATGCTCTAACACTGACAGAGCAGTCCAGTAATAGCATAACAGCATTTTTCCTTCACTATGGCAGGAACTGGAGCGGACAAATCAATTTCTCGGGTGCAAGAATGTGCTTGGATTGAATTTCATTTCCACCAATTTTCCAGCTCATTTCTGTGGTACAGATTATAGCAAACCATTAGCAATAAAGGCACAAAGACAGCATTTAACCGTCACCCACGACCTTGTCAAGAAATTCGGAAAGAAAGTCGAGATAGCAAATTGACTGGAACTGATAAAATAACAAGTTCCTGTGAAATCCTGAAAGAGATACAATCTCGACCACCCCTCGTTACAGGTAGTTTAGCCCCTGCCAGGACTGTCTCGACCTCAATCAATCATCCCCCATCTTGGCTCTATACATGGGTCCATCTTGGCTCTGTTGTGCACACGGACCACAGCTGGCCAGCTGGCTTTGCTGCAGGTGAAGGTGGCTGGTGGTAGCGCTCCGAGGGCAGCAGACCCACCTCTTTAGTGTCCCACACCTCGACGCCGTCTGTGAACATCACCAGGAGCTTCTGATTACCCTTCCCTGGCGCGAAGCGAAGCTTCTTCACCCAGCCCCTGTGTGTAGGGACACCCCTGAAGAAACACACACACACACACACACACACACACACACACACACACACACACACACACACACACACACACACACACACACACTCGTTCAGTCATGAATTCATGAAGGGACACAGCCAGACAGACAAACACATACACATGCAAAAACATTTGCTGACCCATGCAGACGTCTGGTCATGTGTACGCTCACAAAAATGCGCTTGAGCAAAAACATACTTAGACAGGCTCGCACACACCCACGTACGCGCAAACACACCCAAAAACACATATATTGTGCTGTCATGCTTTGTGGTGTCATCCCATACACTTATATTCATTCCCTAACCCCTCACACTGACCTTAACCATAAGCAGTACAAGACTAACCCTCACCTCAACCCATAACCCTAAAATAGTTCAGTCACCCTGCTAGGACTGGAAAATGTCCCCACAGAAAAAAAAAAAAAAGACTAAAAAAAATGTGATATTCCATCACTAGTGGGGAACTTTGCTCCCTACAAAGGTAGGAATACAGGCCTACACACACAAACACACTTTCCCGAACACACACCTGAAACAGAAGGACTCACCGAGACAGACGGGCCTTCAGGTCCCAGAAGTTGAGGTTTCCGTCCACGTCACCCAGGACCAGCGTGTCGCCCTTCCAGGCGATGCAGGCGATGCTACCCATACTGCCCTGCAACATACACACAATGCACAATGCTCCATTAAACATGGTCCAGCTACGCATTGAGACCCAAGCCACACTTACCAGATACACTTCACACACACGCAAACACAAACACACAAACACAAACAAACAGCCCGCCAGACCTCCCTCACCTGACAGCACACTCAAGAGATGAGTGTTTTACACATGACACACAATCAAACCCACCAAGCCATGTTTTTATGGCCCTGGCATTACATCAGATAGAAAATATCTACATCTCGGGCATAATTTTTTCACACATTTACCCATAATTCAGTAATTCAGCAAGACGTATTCGGGATCATTGGAAACCATTGGATCGCAACTAGAATTTAAAATAGGCCTAAAGTGACACAGTTTTGAATACATCAGCTACATTTGAAAAACCCACAAATGAGACTGCCAAGTATAAAAAGCTTATAACCAATGTAAACATGAGCAGCAGAGTGGTCATATACATGTCTTATCAGATACGGCGTACACACACACACACACACACACACACACACACACGCATGCACGCGTGCACACACACACACACACACACACACACACACACACACACCCATTCTAAAATGTATCCATCTACACTACTTCTGTATTAGCAGAGCAGCCTGCACACCTCTCCCACATTCCCACAGCTCAAAACACACACCCCACTCATCCCTTCCTCCTGCGCTCCTCCTCCATCCTCACAATTCCACTTCCAGCGCTCAGGGACCATCGAGGGACCACCGACAGAAAACTTTCAAAAACTTGTGCAGAAAGTTGAGCCGAAGGTCAAATGCAAAATTCAATTCTCCATAAATCCTCTCATACACAGGCGGGCTTAGCGACGGCAGGACAGGCATATGTTTATATTGAAAGCAACTAGCTCTTCAGCTCCAACTTTCCTTGTAAAAGCCCTAGTCTTATTCAACAAACAATGGTTTTATTACACAGGAATTATCTGCGAGAGCTTCACAGGAAGGCGCAATACATGCACTGTCTGCCAGAGAAAAGCAAAATAAAATGGATAGAGCAGTGTGTTTAACAGAGGAACAGAGAGGTGGGGAAGGGCATGGCGAATATCTGCGATGTGAGTGTGTGTGTGTGTGTGTGTGTGTGTGTGTGTGAGTGTGAGAATGAGTGTGTGCGTGTGTGTACGCATATGTGAGTGCACCTGTGCGAAAGTATGAGTGCTCCTAAAAATGCTGACAGATAATCCTCACATAAACGAGAAATTTAAAAAAACCATATTTCACACTTCTACATTCAACATTAACCCTGTTCTGGTATTTTGTTGTGCAGTGGAAATGTTAATTGCTGCTTTTATTTTCAATCATTATTAACAGTAAATGCATTATTGGATTCCTGTGCGCTTCAGCAATATTTGCAGCTCATCTATTTCCTGCCAACTAAGCAACATAAGTTTGAGTTTGAAAGCAAAAACAAGAGCGTGTGTAAAAGAGAGAAAATGAGAGAGGGGGGACAGAGAGAGATAGAGAGAGATTATAACTGAAATTGGTGTAGGGTTTCATGATCAGTTTGGGCTGTTGTCCAGAATCTGTCACATACAGGCTGTAACCAGATGTGGCGCTCTTGAGCTACCATAGTCACTTGTGGCTGCCCTAAGCGGGGTCGGTCAGTGACAGTGCCTGTGTTCCATTCTCGGATAGACAGCCAACTGATTGTTGAATGGTGTCAGTGCAAATGATGCACCACGTCTCGGCGGCTGAGATCTGCCCGTAACATGCCAATGGCTCTTTTTCTCTCTCCTGTGTCACAAGCCGTTCCATTTTCTTGATGCAGTAGCATTTTTCGTTTTTTTTTGTTGGCTTTATTTAGGCTATTGACCACACCCAAAAGAACAAGTCAAGTGTGGCTGTACACATCACGAACAGCTCAATGTTTGTTATTACTGAAGTGCTTGGCGCGTGCACGTGGTGCGCGTCAGGATTACAATACCACGCAGTTTCGTGCCTCACTGGAAAAGCAATAAAAACCAATCGATTCTTCAATTTGCCGTAAATACAGTACATACCTCACCGCTGTGTTTTTAATGGTGCTAAGTATATATACATGACACAAATGCGGCACAAAAACTGACGGCAAAATAATATATTTTTTTTCCTCTCGGGACCTTCAGGTGAGACAGGGTTGCAGCTTATGCCTAACCCTATTCAACACTTATATTAATGAATTGGGAAATACATTAGGAAAACCAGCGCCTGGTTTCACTCCACATCTCAGAGATTAAGGGCCAATCCCAATTTATCCTTTATCCCAATCACTCAGCCCTAGCGTTTAGTTTTGCGCATTCATGCGTAGAATTAGGGTGTCCCGATTCTTGTTGAGATGGAGGGGAAGGGCGAAATGCAAGTGGTACATGACCCTCCAAACACAGGATGTTCAGAGGCACACCCTGAACAGAGGGGAGGGAGAAATGTCCCAGAATGCCTAGCAAATCATCGGCAAGATGGCAGCGAATGTTTTGGAAGCAACAAAAGAAAACCACAAATGAAAGTATTTTCTTCATTAACAAATTTTAATAACCATCAGATTATCTTTGTTTTGCGCCATTTTAATGTTTTTCATAGCGAACACCACAAAAATTGCTAGTTGTGCGTATGCGCTCCTGTCGCTAACCAAGTAGCTAATGTTATAACAGTGTTTTAAGGGTGATCTGGCATAAACACACTTCTAGCTGCTTACAATGCAAGTATTCTGTCCCAACAAACCTCACACAGATCATCATTCAGTCAACACACAAGTCAATAAACGGTCATTTGTTTGACATTGTGCGTGTATCAGTAATGAGAAGATCAAATATTTACGTTACTTACCACTATACTAGTTTGCCCTCATGTCGGTTAGCTAAACTTGGCCAACTACTGTTGTGTCCGATTCAGTCTCCCTGTTAAATCGTATTGCTCCAAACAACGCAAATATAATACCCAGAAATAGCTTACTGAGCGTGTATACATTTCACTCTGAATTCGAAAACAAATAAACATATGAAGTTCTAATTCATCCACTGATAAACAAAAAAGTCTCGTCTTGTAAGTGGACAAAGCGCTGGAGATCGCAATGCACCGGTTCTCATCGCTTTTTGTGGAATTAGCTTTGATATTTTTTTGAAGAACGAGCAGATTCCTCAAAGGCCATTACTTCGTTTTTTGTGCGATTTTCGTAAATCAGCGGCAACAGCCCTCAACTTTCTCCTGTGAGAGCGCAATTTGATCTGGGAACAGAATCGGACACAACAACGGCAACAAACTCGTCGCGTCCGTAATGCCATGGTCGCCTACTGGTGACATATCAGGATCTTGAAGGGTTGTCCCATTTCATCGGAGAATTTTTCAATAAATAACCCTCAAAACTGTTCAAAGGGAAGTGGCAAGGGTAGGGGTAGGGGAAGGGGTGAGAATAAAAAAATGGGCTTGGCCCCAAATGTTTATTCCACACAGATTATCTGGATACAGTGAGCCTGGATCTGCTACAGGAGAACTGCTAAAACCTGAATAAAACTAAAATGATAACATTCCAAAAAAGATCAAATCTCAAAGAACGTAACACAAATTCATACTCAAAAAAATTCTATTGCACGCTCTTAACTACAATTACTTAGGATTAAAAATCAATCCACCCGGAAAATTCTACAGAAATGCGATGAATGCGATTCTATGCTAAACAACAAATTCCTGAGAGAATCCAATTATAATTTGGCTCAAAATATTTGCAGCTATAATTGAGCCAATTGCTCTCTGTGCCAGTGAGGTGTGGGGTCCGCTTATCTGTCATGAATTCAGACAAGGTATAAAAATCCAATTGAATCCTTGCATGCAGTATTCTGCAAACACATAGGTAAATGGAAACACAACAAATACTGCAAGCAGGGCAGAATAAGGCCAATATCCATAACTTATCAAAATACACAAAAGGCAATCAAATTTTGGAGGCATTTAAAACAAAATGACTCCCATTCACTGCAATACCAAGCACTGAGCAGCGAAAACAATCTCCCTCATGCAGCTGGTTCTGAGCCTTATTTCTGTTAAATTAACACCTGCTAACACCTGACTGGCTCAGGATCAGTACAAAACTACTCATGAAATAATTCAACAAAAGTGCAACCCGACAAGAGCAAAATGATGTCACTTACTGAGAATCACAGACAAAACTGCCAAGTAAAATGGAAGGTTATCTGGTCCTAACAAGACAGTACACTGTACACGGTAGCAAACAACAAGAACAATTTATCCTTGTTTCACTCACACACACACACACACACACACACACACACACACACACACACACACACACACACACACACACACGCACACACATTACACCTGTTACTACTATTGTTTATGTTCATTTAACATACTGAGAGAGACTGAGAGAGCAAGAGACAGATAGGGAGAGAGAGAGAGAAGAGAGGGAGACTTTGTAAACTTGGTAAAACCCTATTTATTATTAATTATACTGTCCTAATCAAACATGCAGTTGCCCTAAACACAAATAAATCCCAAGAAATAAAATGAAATTCCACAGAGAGTGAAAACATGGCCAAATTTGCAGGGCAGTGTGATCAGTTTTGACAAAGATATGCATTTTTGAAAATTGACCGATGTTAAAACAAAGGAATTTCTGTGATTTCAGTGTTCTTTTTTTCGAAATGATCCAAATGGAAAATTCAGGCCAAAATCGGATACGGGTGCGTTCCAATCCGAAATAAGATACTCCCTTCACTTCTTCCCTACACTCGAGTGAGCCCTCCGAATGACGTAGCAGGCGAGTAAGCCCTTCCCGAGCGAGGGAGGGCAATGGTGGGGACCTAGGGGGAGGGTTGTGGGAAATCGGATTGGAACGATCCTTGCCGCATTTCTTCCGCACTTCGACATTTGTCAACAAGCCAACGGGAAGTTTGTGTTACCATGTAGCCGACTGAGTTAGTTGCCGGTAAGTTTTACCTTTTACAGTTCACACGGACCGTGTATCGCATGTTTACGGCAAGAAGAAGACGGCGTGCTCGTTTGATTGCTGTGGCACTTGTGACTGTTTTATAGGAAAATAAAGCTGCTTTCACACGATTTTTTGAAAGCGAATTTTTTTACGATAGATTACATTCAAAAGGCTAAACGCGCGTGTATTGGCGTCTTTGCATTGACTTTGAATGTAATCTGTCTTGCGAAAAATTCGTTTCGCGTCCAGTGTGAAAGCGGCTTTAAGATCCGCAACAGTCCTCGCTCATGCTATAGGCTAGCTACAGCAAAAACGAACATTAAGTTACATGCTTAAAAATAATGCGAAACCGATACCCCTCACCCCCAAACTGCGCTATTTGCATATAACTCTGTCATAAATTACACACTACTCGAACACAATTCTTTGATTTTATTGGTAATTTCCCTGCCATAATTCCTCCTTTGCCAGCAGAAAAAAATGGCGGACATGAAATCTTTACCGAGGGAGAATGAGCAAAGCATTCTGGGCAATATTAAAGCTTGGAGGGATGTTCGTTGTTGGCTTCGTTTGAGGGAGAATAATCGAGGGCTTGAGCAAATGAAAATACGCCCTTCCCTCCGCAAAACTGGATTGGAACGACCCTACAAGTGGCAGCCATCTTACATCCGGGATTTTTTGGGGATTCCCCCCTCGATTGGAGGGCGAGTGAACACAACGAAGCAAGCATTTTTTCGGATTGGAACGCAGCCCAGGTCTCCCGTAGCGAGCTCCTGGCACAGATTGGCAACAGCGCCTTGGGTGTGTCGTTAAAGCACCCATGGACCAGTGGCACAGCCTGAACTTAAAACTGCTAGGCCAATAAACATCTCTTTAAAACAATTATTAGTTCTGACTCGATCGTAATCATTTTTACTAATTAACTATACCTTCAATCCGAAAACACTCCGCTCCATCAGGTGTTGCTTGCTCACCTCATTAAGGCAAAACGACAATCAATCATTTGGAAGCGCAATTTTGTGCATTAAAAATCTCTGTCTTTGATTAAATTTAAACAATTAAATCGATCATGAAGCACAGGTTAGATCGCCTGATGAGCCAAAATGGTAGCGCTGAAGTTCCAGAGTAGTTTTACTCTCAAAAAGCAGCCTATACGCCAACTTATGAGTACTTATTTTTCTGAACTGAATTACACGTATTGATTAGTCGCCCTTAGATCGCATCACGAAAGAAGCAGTGCCTTTAATTGCCAATTGATTATTCTTATAAATGGAAATTCTTTTAACAAAGGAAAATGACAAAGAAAAGTCAGGACTAATAACTGTAGTAAAGCAATGTTGTGCGGCCGCTCAATTTTCAGGTGTGGCCACGCCACTGATTTGAAATGGACAAAATTGCGTGTCCAAATGAGTGAGTGTTGTTTTGCCTGAACGAGATGAACAAGCAACCCCTGATAGTGCGGAGTGTTTTCGGATTGAATGTATAGTTAATTAGAAAAAAAATTATTGCGATCGAGTCAGAAATAACAATTGTTTTAAAAGAGATGTTTAGTGCCTACCCAATTTTAAGTTCTGGCTACGCCACTGCCATGGACGGCTCCAAATTCTCTCCCCTTCCCTTTTTCTGTGTGCCCTCGCTCTTTTCTTAATCGCAGAAATCTAACTGTTGTGCCCAACTCAACATCACTCTTATCCATATTTTCAAATGCAGCAATAAATGTATCAACTGAAAAAAAGGCCTGAAAAGCCGGCAGTTAGAATGTTAGCACAGAGAGTCGTTGCTGTGGAAACGATACACCATCTCATCTCGTCGCATCGGTGTGAACTGGCGGGTTTCAGAACGTCGCAGACCGGCGCGTAGCAAGTAGTTGCGAGTTTCAACCCGTCTCGTCTCGAATCTTTGGTCTGAACTGGGCTTAAGATATCAAAATCAAAGCTGCTGAAAACCTATCATGTGGCAACTTGTTTAAAGAGCTTCCCGCCGGGGAACTCTTTTAAACAAGTTGCCACGTGATAGGTTTTCAACAGCACAAGACAATTCAATTTATATATTTTTAAAATTTATTTCAGCGCTCTAAGGTTAAACAACTGAAACGTGAAACTTCATCTGATAGAGAGGTAGATTGAGATGCAGAGAGCAGAAGAGAGAGAGAGAGAGAGAGAGTGAAGGAGAGAGGAGGAGGCAGAGTATTTATGAATGCTGAGCAAGAGCAGTTGTGTACAGAGATGAACACAGAGGGGGGGGAGGGAAGATTTGCAGAGTTCCCTCACAGGTGTAATCATGTTCCGGTCCGAGAGCCCAGAACTAGCCTGCGGGGCGCCGCAATCAAATGCTAATGACAACAGAGCTCAGGGTCTATCTGCTGCTTCCAGGCAATAAAGGAGAGAGGAAGAGAGAGAGAGAGAGAGAGAGAGACAGAGAGAGAGAGAGAGAGAGAGAGAGAGAGAGAGAGAGAGAGAGAGAGAGAGAGAGAGATCAAGAGAGAGAGAGAGCTTCATTAATGATCCGTGTACCAACAGTCTGTGTGTGTGTGTGTGTACATCAGCCATTCCTGCTACACCTCTCCCTCCAGCTAGCCAAGTCCTTGTCATCACCATGCCTCAGAGGCTTGCTCACACATGCACATGTGCAGACACACACATATGCGCATACACACACGCCTGCATATGGACAGACCAAAAATGCCTGGTTCTGAGCAGCGTTTTGAACAGCACTTGCACCATAATTGCGCAGTTTTTACGTTTAATGTAAAAAAACGCCTGGATTAAGTCCAGCCCTTCCCTTCTTTGAGATTCCCCCTCTTACCTCAGTACCTGCCAGCACAATGGAGCTGTCGCTTTACCTGGCATTAACAAGTTGAATGTAAATGGATTCTGCAGTAAAATCAATGGCCTATGATCAAGAAGAACCGTTTGTATTGTATGGATGAGTCGTCTTAAAACAATCTGATTACTTATTAAAATAAAATGATTTCTGGAGAGAGAAAATTCAAAACGATATTAGGAGAAATGTAGTCAATCCAACAAACGTGTTTAAACTGACTCACTGCTGAAGTCTTCAGCACGTCTGCATCGCCCCTTGAACCAACAGACTGTCACTGTGTGACGGAAAACTGAGTCAGCTACTTCCAAAAAATATATATATATATATATTTTATCAGGAGGATGAAAAAGCTTTTTTCCCCAGAAGTCATATTTCTCCGAAACAAGAATCTCAGCCAGCATGTTGTAAAATAAACTAAAAAAATGATACCCCCACGATACCATCTTGCACATGTCAAGTCATAAAAAACGCCACTTAGAACCAGGCATTTTTGGCTCTGCTGGCCTTCCATACACGCAGGCGCATGCACAAAAACACACGCACACACACACACACACACACACACACACACACACACACACACTTGTACATCTTTAACACGCACACACATGCACACGCACACACAAACCCACAATAGCGCGCACACACTTAAGGTGAGAAATTAAAACTGCAGCTGTGGAGAAGCCAGACCGACTGCAGCCCAATGGTTGCTCTCAGGAACCAATCACAGAGCTGGATTCTAACAGCAGGCTGTGCAGTAGCTCTGTTCATTTTCTCACCCGTAATGAGAAGATTCACCCACAGAGATGCAGGCCTGAAGCCACACAGAGAGACACAAACTCAAACTTCTCAAAAAGAAAAGAGGAAGTTAACTATTCACCATGTACAGGAGACAAAGGAGTGAGTTAATGAGAGGCAGTTGAAAGAGATGGGAGACACAGAGGATAAAGAGAGAAACTACAGAGAAAAGTCACGTACTTCATCAAAAGCAGCTCAGAAAACAGGCCATTAACCACACAGTTGTGCGGTTCACTGAAGTCTGTCAAGCAAACTGGACAAGATGAGGATCAGACCATCACAAAGGAAACAGTCAGATCACTTCATAAGGGAAAGAGCATCATCTTCCATAGTAAAACAGCAGCAGGAATAACTTGTTGGTCTTTTTGGCCACTAATGGTGCCTCTCAGGCAACTTTGCTGATGTGTGAGGTGCTAAAGCCAATCCCCGTTCCCCAATAACACTGTAAAACACACGATTTCCTGAATCGTTAAAAACCAGGATGGTCTCAGGGAAATTCTCATTAGCCCACCACAAAGGACAAAGCCAATGGTAGCCAGGGATGGCTGAAGCTTCACGAGGTGGAGAAAAGAGTCGACAGCTTCACTCACGTCGGGGGGAATCCGAGCCCCGTCCTTGACCGTGTTCCCTTCCACAGTGATGTGGTAGACCTGCCCGTCCGTGTCCGTGAAGACGAAGTGCTCGCGAGCCGAGATGCCCTGGTTCAGCTCGGCCTTGCTCTCCGCGTCCTGCAGCAGGCTGGGGGGAGGGGACGTGTTAGAGAGTGACACAGCTGAGATTCTGAAAGGCAGACCGGGCGATCGCTCTGACCTGATGACCGAAGACTCCACGCTGCTCTGCTCGGCGTCAGACACAGTCTGCCTGGCCATAGCCTCCCGGGCTGCCATCTGCTTCTTCTTCAGACTCTTCAGATTATGGGAGGGAGACCATTCCTGCAGAAACACAGCAATTTAGCACATCCCCGATAACCAACCATCCGCATGTACTCACACATTTAACACATACAAACATTGCTGGTGCACAGTCATTTAACACATCTCATTTACAATCCATGTATGCATACTCATGTAACAGAGGCAAACATTCCTGTACACACAAATAGTAATTTAGCACATCCCCATATACCATCCATATGCGCATACTCACTCATGTGGCACACAGATATTACTGGAACACAGTCATTTACATGTACCCATTCACAATCCATGTATGCACACTCATTTAACACACAAACGCACACATTACTGGTACACAGTCATTTGACAATTCCCCATTTACAATCCACATATAGACATTAATTTAACACAAGCAAACATTCCTGCACCCTCATAGCAATTTAGCACATCTCAATTTACCAACCATTTGCATATAGTACACACTCATTTAACCAAGACATTGATAACACACAATCATCCATTACACGCCTTCAGCTTGTACAAAATGCAGCTGCTCGGCTTTTAACAAACACCAGGAGACAAGAGATTACATTTCCCCATTTTTGTCTCTCTTCACTGGTTACCAGTCAGTTTAAGAATTGATTTTAAGATTTTACTGAACACTTTTACAGCACTTTATGGTTTAGCCCCCAGCTACATTGCAGACTTCCTGCACCTTTGTGAGCCAGAGCATAGCCTTAGATCTTCAGGCAGGGCTCTGCTGGCTGTTCCTGAGTCCTGGCTCAAGACTAAAGATGACCAGGCCTTTACAGTCAGGGCCCCTCAGCTCTGGAGCTCCCTGCCTAAGGATCTGAGGCTTGCCGAATCAGTAACATCTTTTAAATCACTTCTTAAGACATCTCTCTTTAAAAAAGCCTTTTATTAAGTCCAGCGAATTACCTTAATTGCTTGTTTTTATGTAAATCTGTTGTATCCGGGTTCAATTGTGAAGCACTTTGTAACTCTGTTTAGAAAAGTGCCACATAAATAAAGTTTATGATTATTACCTCCGCCCAGTGAAGTTGGAGGAGGTTATGTGATCATTACCGTTTGTCTGTTGGTTGGTTTGTTACTTCTAAAAACTTCGAAAGTATGTTGGTCATCATGTTTGTCTGTTTGTTTGTTTATGCTCTACAGGCCACAGTTTTTGTCATATTATACTCAAATTTTCACAGCACAAAGATATCTCACCTCGGAAGAGGTGATTAGATTTTGGTGAAGATCCGGATCAAATTGGCTCTGAGAAGTTTTCGAAAGTGTCACACCTTAGTGAGATTTCATTGGTTTGTTTGTAAGCAGGATTACGCAAAAAGTTATGGATGGATTTTCCTCAAATTTGGTGGAATGATTAAGTTTTGTTCAAGGAAGAGGTGATTTGATTTTGGGAGGTCAAGGTCGAAGGTCAAGGGCATGCAAAAGGTCAAAAACACATTAAAAACATATTTGCGCGAAGACTACAGGACTGCATAAACACGGGTTGCTAGCTAATACTGGCTAAAATAACATTGAGTACATTGGCGGAGGTACTTGCGCTCTCTGAGCGCAGCTCTAGTTATTATTGTTATTGTTAATTATTATTATTAGCATCTAACACAATCCCATTTACTATCCATGAATGCACACTTATTTAATGCACATTAACGTTCTTGCACGCAGTCATTTAACAAATCCTCATTTATGATCATCCACGTGCATATTATACGCACTCATTTAAAGGGGACCCATTGAGGGATTTTTTTTTTAAATCTAAAATATTCTTGGATGTCCAAAAGAATAGTTTTTAAACTTCTTAGCCAAAAAAGAAAAAAAAAAATACACAATAACTAAGCAAATTGGAATCCCAATTCCCAGTCAATCCTTAGCCTCTGAAAAGCGGGCTGTTCCGAGTGGACGTCCCCTCTGTAGAATGAGCTCTGTTCTGATTGGCCAGCAAACAGAGCCACTATGTCAACAAAAAGCGACAATGTCATAATCCCCCAGCAGCTGGCAAGTCTCGAAATACAGATGACTGAGCTAGCTATTAAACTACACGATGAATATGGAGAGGTAACGTCTGTAGGCTACGCAAGCATGGATGTTGCATTGACAGAGGTGCAGCATACAGTAACCATAATAGTTTTACTACACATGACCAGATATTCAGACTCTAATGTGAAGAATGATCTGCGGTTAGCATCAGTAAAGTAGCAACCGTTAGCTAACATTCCATTTACTGCGCGAGTTACTCCATTAAAAACTGTCACCCATTCGATCAGTTCCTACCGTTGTGTCTCAAACATTGCTTCTGGCTGCGTAGCATTTAGCTACTAGCCAATTACATCAACAACCAAGCAATATACATTTAACAAAAGTTAGACAAGGAATTCAGTTTAAATATTAACAGGAATTAGAAACACTTAACCTAGCTATCTGGCAACAAATTCTCCTTGAAAATAAATCGAAACCACTGCTTCTTTGCATCTTCCAAAATGCATAATAGGTCCCCCCCTTAAATATAACTGTGCCAGTCCTGCACTGCACTGATTCAGGTTCGTAGTATAAAGCAGTCAGACAAAAAGCAGATATTTATGGGCTTCTGCTGACTGAAGCTGGAATTTTGCCATAAAAATAAGCTGTAGGAGGAGATATTCAGTAGAGGGGCAAAACAATTTCAACGAGCCAGCATGTGATGTAGGAAGGGGAACCAAAAATGATTGCCATGCCGAATGCCATGTTTTATGAAAAAGGCCAGCCCATAAAAATGACAGGGTTGTTTTACTGTTGTGTTATAGAGTTAGTGGGTCAGGAAGATACTGAAATGAATTTGCACGAGAAGTAAAAAAGAGAGTTTTTCATAATATGTTCCCTTTAAAAAAAAACATTACTAGCACACAAAGTCATTTAACACATCCCCATTTAGGACCCATATAATACACACACACACACACACGCACACACAAACATTCATTAAAACGCACACCCGTTTATTGCTCATGTACAAACTGTCATTTATCACACATGAACATTGCTGGCACAGTCATTTAACAAATCCTCATTTAGTGCCCCCATACAGTATGTATACTAATTTAACATACACAAACATTGAAACACAGTCGTTTAACACATTCCCATCTTTAAAATTAATCTTCCGCTAAAATTCTCAGACATAGTGGAGTCCATATTGAATTCTGATATTTGTCTCTCTTTTCCATCTCTTTTACTATGTGCACACGGTCACTATAGCACATAACAGGAAAAAACCATTTAACACATCTACACTCGCATGCACAAAGAAAACATATCGCCAAACTAAGGTGCAGATACACACAATCAATTAAAAGAAATTACATGTCATAAATTCATCACCAAGAAACCCAGCAAGAACATTATTGCAGATGCTGGTACATGTACCCGTAAATGCAAAACAGGCCTTGATTGTCTCTCGGTTTTATGCTGGTCTTCAGCATGCGTGACTAAGTTGTAAGAATATGCAGGCGTATATCACCTCCACTCAGGCATAATACGCACACGGCGGGGATTATGGGACGAATAACACAGGAGAAGATTAAGCGCAGCATTCCTGCACACGCCAGTAGTCTCGTCGCAGGTTTAAATGCGAACGCTCTAATTATTGTGCACATCAGCAAGATGCTGGAGCCCCTCGGCGTGGCCCAATAACACAGTTAAACTGGATTCTCCCGCCTAATCGTTAGAGTTGGGGGGGAGGTAAGCCATTTACCCCAGAGCCGCAATCAATATGGAAATGTGCCTGAAATGGCAGAGCACGGTGGGCTCCCACAGTGGAGCAGTTATCATTATTATCTGCCGTGTTTGGCTGCCGCCTGCATGAAAAGTTTCACGGCTGGCGCTCGGCCCATGCTAGCGCTGTGTTTTTATGAGTTTAGATTGTCCTGCAGTCAGAGCAGAGGGTTGCACGCTTGGCAGAACTAGAGGCTCTGCAGGTTTGACCGTGACTGTTTATTAGTTCATAACAATTTATTATTTTTTTATGGAAATTAAGTGTTTTACTCAGCGTGCAAAATACCCAGAGGCAATCACGGAGTCCCCTTACCAAGTGCTCATAATCTATGATGTCATCACTCAAAAAATGATAAAAAAATCCTCAAACAAATCTAAATTTGAATTAAGTGACTCATTAAATTAAATGAGCTAATGTTTTTTCATTAAATCAACTTTCTTTAATGAATAAAACACACAATTTCACCATCATAAATACTTGCAGGCAGCAGGCTAATCCAATAAAGCAATAATTTATTGATGAAATGGGCCAATCGCCCCCATAGGCTTATAGCAATATTATGCTACCACAGAAATTAAAATAAAACAAATAGGAAAATAAACATTCTGTGATACACGCACAATGAATGATTTGCACAAATTCTGTGTGTATGAACCGTGAGTTCATTTTTTTCCTTAAAATCTTTTGCCATAACAATTTTCTTTCCACAAAATCTTGAGCCGACATACTCATTCATCATAGCTACTATAGCTATCAAACAAAGGGAGCTGAGGTTATCTGAACCAATGTTAGCCAAGCAGAAAAAATTTAGAGAACTTCAAAATTTTCAAATGGTTTGCCAAATTCGTAGTAGTATGATGGTACATCAGACTCATTTTAAAGCGTTAGAGAGTATATGATAGAGCGAGAGAGAATAAGAGTGCAAGACAGTGAGAGAGACTGAGTGCTAAAGTGAAATTGCTAAAGAGAGAGAGTGAACCCAAGCGAGAGGTACAGAGAGGATAAAGGGGAGGGGAGAGACAGGAGACAGACCAGAGAGCAACAGTGCAGGATGGAGAAGGAAAGAAGTAGTCAGAGGAGGATGAGAATACAGCAAAGGGGCGAGCATTCTGGGTCGATAAAACCGTGACCCAAAGGGATTCTGTGTGTGTGTGCCTGTGTGTGAACGCACTACAGTACCAGCGCAGTGACAGCAGGGAAGTTCTTGGCCATTTCCCTCAGCAGAGTTCCAGTCCTCACGTCCCAAAGCTCCAGAGGCTTGTCTCTGAACACCACTACCAAGTACTGCCTGTAGGGGGAGACGATGAGAAAACAATCGCAATCAGGCTCAACCACTTAGCTAGCCCTCCTGAGCCAAATGCCACATATTTACAGCCAGCCCAGGCCCAGCCGAAGCCAAGCCGACAGCTCAAGGTGTTGAATGGCAGAGCAGGAAGGCAACGTGACTGCTTTCATCCCCTCTGTTGGAGGTTTCATTAAGGCGCTTTTGTGTAACTGACAATTGAGCTGGAGAGGGACGCTAAATCTGTTTCTCTGCAAAAAGCCTTTGTCTTCCAGCAGGGAATTTAGCTACTCAGGGATGATTGGTGTTTATGGTGGTGTTGGTGGTGGGTGTAGGGAGGGGGGGGGGGGGGGGATATGGGCAGAACTGGTGGTGAAACGAAATGCGGTTCAAGCGGGATGAATGCTCACATCCCTGCCAAAGGCTCCCTTTAATCAGACTGCGAGAGGCAAACTTGGAATAGGATTGCGGGCTGTGATGAGCTGTGAGGCGACAGAACTGGCTGGCCGTTCTTCTGTATGCGTGTGTGTGTGTCTGTGTGTGTGTGTGTGCGCCGTCTCGTGTGGGTCCGCGGGAGAAGAGGACTCACTTCAGATGGGAGACTTTAATCATCTCGATCGGCGACTCGTCGTTCCCTCGCTCGCCCCGGAAAGCAAAGCACCTGCCTGAGAAATGGAGGGATCGAGAAGAATGGATGATGAGAGGAGGAGCAGGAGATAGAAATAGAGGGGGAGAGATATTGAAACAGTTACTCAAAATCCAATTCTTCTATGACCATTTAATCATTAACTACTCCCTCAAAGACACATTTAACCATTCTCTTTTCCCTCTTTATACTGTAATTAATCAATCAATCACATGACTTCCCTGGCCCTTCTAATTAAACAATCATGGAGCTTCTCTGTCCTCCTCCCATAACCTATCAGATAACTTTAGTGAGTGAGTGGGAGGGGCCATTATCTGCTACATAGTCAGGCTGGTCAATGCTCTCAATATTTTTTGAGGATTAAATTCCCTTTGTTTGATGGGAAAGAAATTCAGCATCTCCCTTGCTTTCCTGACTTCCATTCCTCCATGTCCTTCTCCATTTCACCATCTCTTCCACGTATTCCCACACGCCAATCCTCACGTCTCCTAGCCGTACCGGCTCGACCTCATTTTAAAAACCACTCACACCAAAGTGCTGAGCTCGAACAAGAAAGCCCACTCCGCTAGCAGGAACACTGCCGTAATTTCCTCATACACATGTCCACTTAATCGTTCGCCCCGAGAAAATTTTATTGATCCTGAGCACTAATTAGATCACTGCCCCCTTTACAGGGTGGCTGTCAAGGTGGAATACAAATGTGCTTTAGCATTGGTTTCTTAGCTTAAAGTTCAAGTTTTTGTGTCTATAGCGCGTGCGCAAGTAAACACTATGCTATCGAGTTGTAAGTCCCTAAGTCCATAACAAAAACATCTTAGTCTGCAGTGAACTGCCAATCCACAGTAGACACATGTACTCATTGAGTATCTACTTCAAAAGTATCTAAAAAAAACTCAGTGATTAATAGTTTATTTAAATAGGTTTTCCCACATGAAAAAATAAAAAGGAGATGGAAGCACATCCATCATCTCCGTCACTGAGAAATTCTGCACCTATGAATATCAAAATATGCAAATATCACAGGTCTTGTGCCACGCCCACCATTGTTGCTTATGCAAGGTTGACCAGTGAAACTGTGCGTTATAATGAACACGAGATAGTGATAAAGCAAAACAAAACAAAAAGAACATGAAAGCAGTACTGATTATTGAAGTATAAATGTAAAGCCATCATGAACTTTAACTGAAAAGCAATCATGAACTTTAACTGAGCGAGTAGGCTATGACTATAATTGCCACTACTATACATGTTAAGCCTATAATCTGAAAGTAATGGATAGCGTTATAACAGAGAAACTTCAAAAATTTGCAAGGATCACAGCAGTCTGATATTAGAAATGTACTATCAGCTTTGTTGCCCTAGACCTCCTCAGTAATTAAATCATTATTGTCTATGACTGAACTTTGAAACACATTGTTGACAGTTTTACTATTGACAGATAAATAAGCAGCAGCTGGCAAAAAGCTAACCTAGTTGACTTTATTGTCAAGTTCCTTCCAGCTACACACTGACGCTCAGTGAATTTTTTAAATGAATAAAGTGAAAATTACATTAATGTAACAATAATTTGTCTTGAAATCAAAGGACAAGCATGGATCAACTGTTTACTGACCATGTCTGTGGTTGCAATTAAGACTTGAGCAAGTGCATGAATAACGTCGCTCTTCTGGTAAGCCAATAGTGAGAGAAATGTCTTTTGACCAGTAGGAGGATTAACGTAATCAGTAAGTCAGAAAAGAAATATGTTCACTATATGCAGACAGCTTTCCTATGAATGTTTGTCAAGTAGAGGAAATGCATACTGACTCCCGCTAACTGTCGCAGATCGAGGATAAATAGTAAGCACAGAATCAGACTTCAGAAGAAATTTCTTGTGAGAACTCCGTGACTTTTTTCATTAGATTATATAAAAATACTCACTGAAATGAGCACTGCAGATACGCAGTCCCTCCAGGTTTGTAAGCATGTGAGCTCAATGTCTGTGAATATTATCCAACAATTTCAGCAGTATAGTTTGATTTTTTTTTTGGTAGCCTAGATGGTGGAAGAAAGCTCCAGGGTCTGGTGTACTTCCAAAAACTGTGCACTCTAGCAAGCATGTTTGCTGTCAAAAAATCACTATGTCAATGCAAACTCCTGCTCTCTGTAGTCTGTACTGACAAGTCCTCTCTGCACTGGATTTTTTTTCCCAGATATCTTTGCTAGCAGTTGCATATTAGACAGCAATTGGCTTTCAAATTTGAGAAGTACCAAATCTAGCTTCCATGGGGTACATTTAAATCTCAGATCTTAAGGAGGTGCACAGGCATCTCGCTCATTAGGATAGTGAAAACACCTCCAGTGACAAACTCTGCACCGACACAAGTCCGTATCGTCAAGATCAGACATTTTAGAGGACATAAAAATAATAAACATAACACGTTGCTGAATACCCCTCGGCCCGGACAAGATTTCCTGCCTCAAGGTCACAGCGCTAAGGTCAAAGGTCAAATCCAGCAAAAAACGTGACGTTGCACATCTATGTGTCACATTGAGTTACCATACCAAATTTGGTGAAGCTGCGATCCGTAGTTGCTGTGTACTAACACATATAAGATTTTCTGCCTCAAGGTCACAGTGCTAAGGTGAAAGGTTAAATCCAGCAAAAAACGTGACGTTGCACATTTATGTGTCACAGTGAGTTACCATACCTAATTTGGTGAAGCTGCGATCAGTACTTGCTGAGTATTGACCCATACAAGATTTCCTGCCTCAAGGTCACAGCGCAAAGGTCAAAGGTGAAATCCAGCAAAAACGTGATGTTGCACATACATGTGCCACAGTGAGTTACCATACCAAATTTGGTGAAGCTGCGAAAAATAGTTGCCGAGTACTGACCCGGAAAAGATTTCCTGGGTCAAGGTCACAGAGCTAAGGTCAAAAGTCAAATCCAGCAAAAAACCTGACGTTGCACATCTATGGGTCATAGTGAGTTACCATACCAAATTTGGTGAAGCTGCGATAATTAGTTGCCGAGTACTGACCCGGGCAAGATTGCCGGGGTCAAGGTCACAGCGCTAAGGTCAAGGTCAAATCCAGGAAAAAATATGACGTTGCACATCTATGGGTCATAGTGAGTTACCATACCAAATTTGGTGAAGCTGCGAGAATTAGTTGCCGAGTACTGACCCGGACAACATTTCCAGGGTCAAGGTCACAGCGCTAAGGTCAAAGGTCAAATCCAGCAAAAAACCTGACGTTGCACATCTATGGGTCATAGTGAGTTACCAAACCAAATTTGGTGAAGCTGCGATAATTATTTGCTGAGTACTGACCCAGACAAGATTTCCCGGGTGGAGGTCACAGAGCTAAGGTCAAAGGTGAAATCCAGCAAAAAAACCTGATGTTGCACATCTATGGGTCATAATGAGTTACCATACCAAATTTGGTGAAGCTGCGATCATTAGTTGCTGAGTACTGGCCCGGACAAAGTCACCCGGACAAGATTTCCAGGGTCAAGGTCACAGCGCTAAGGTGAAAGGTCAAATCCAGCAAAAAACCTGACGTTGCACATCTATGGGTCACAGTGAGTTATCATACCTAATTTGGTGAAGCTGCGATCATTAGTAGCTGAGTACTGGCCCGGACAAAATCATGGACGGACGACAGACGACAGACGACAGACAGACACGCAGGTGACGACAATACCCCTCCGGCCAGAGTCGGCCAAGGGGTAAAAACCAATTTTTGAGAAGAGGGGACCGGTGACGAAAATACAGCACAGTATGCAAGTATTTACGCAGCAAAAATGTACAAAGAAGGCTGGAATCCCAATATGGCTCAAACAACACAGACAAACCAAAGGTGATAGTCTTAACTTAAAATACACCCTTCCAATCCCAATGCGCTGGAGTAGGGAGGCAAAAGGCAAAAATTGCATCACTGTCCTGATACCCATTGACTGCACTAATCAGTTTCATAAATAAGAAAAAGGATTGCAAGCGCCTAGGTGAAGAGCTCCAACAACGCCGTGTCACTGTCTTCGCACCTCAATATCAGTATGCCTCCCCGCCCCCACGAGCAGAGAGAAAATGGCCCACTTTCCTCCGCCTCTCTCCCAGGACCTGCATAAGCCGCTGACAAGGAAGAACAGGCCCGAGAGACCGTTTTACGAGAGTCTGGAAACCGCAGTCGGAGGAGAGCGGGGTTGCGAGGGGGGCTGGTGGCACCTCGAGCGCCAGCAGCAGTCTTTCTGCATTGCGGGAGACGTAAATTGCCTCCCTCTTCGTTTCCTCTTTGTTGTTGTTTACACCCATGTTGCCGAGGCTACCCTACTCCTGATTGCCTGGAGTGTTAATTACGCCCCGGCGCATGCCGCCCCAGAGTCCGCCGTGCTCTGGCGGGGAGATTCGCAGTAATGACAGGGCTCACGCCGGGATTCCACATCTGCTGCCCGTCTCTCTCCGGGGAGTAACAACTACGCTCTCGCAAACCCACACGCTCAGACACATGTAAACACAGTCACACACGTATATGCACACACGCACACACACACACACACACACACACACACACACACACACAGAGATGTGCTTTGTGTACACGTGCCCAAGCACATAGACATTCACAAACAAACACATAAACACAAAAGTAGAGAGATGTACATACCGTGCATACACCAACGAACAAAAACATAAACGTACACCAGTTTCACTCTGTAACATTATACACAAAACAGGTGTATAGAGCAAATTGCCAGGCTTTGAGCTCGATTATAGACAGTCGCAGTCCTGTCGTCATTTTGTATGCAGCTTTGTTAACATTTTTCCATTCCCGGTTCCAACAGCCCAGTGTTTGTGAAAGAACATACAGGAAACGGGGTTTTCAAAAATCGGTGAAAATAAAGTCAAAGAATAAAATTGTTGTAGAGATGGTTCACATTTTGTTTAATAAGATAACATGCACTTCCTTGCAACCACTTGAAAATGAAACACTCAAATGCGCGCGTTGCAGATGATATGCTATTACAAACAATAATTGAACTACAAGCATGCACGCCATTTGAATGAGCTAATGATCCAAGACCAGCGAGTGACGTAGTCCCATTTTACTTCAACTTAAGCACGTCGATGGCAACATTAACCCTTTAGGGTCTCAAAGCCTTTCATTTTGGAAAAGGTTTGGAGTTTTCGTCCACATTATCACAGTGTACAAAACTGTAAGAGATTCCATGCGTTAATTTAAGCATGCACCTCATTTCTGCCAATTTCCAAAAACTCAATTAATTTTTCCCATAGATATTAGGCTGTTGGAACTAGAACCAAAGCAAGTGTCGCCAGGCAAAACATACCTCACTTGCCAGCTGTTTTAATACTTTTGATATTGACTCAATTTTGCAAGTGTGAGCGCAACAGTTTTCAACTTAAAATCCTTTCAAGGTCACTGAAGGTCAAAGGTCATGGTGTCTAATAAAAGTCCATATAGGAGTTCCTATGTGCTCTTAATAGTGAACAACTGTCCATCTCTCCGTCCTGGCTCATTTTCTTGCGCACTGTGATAATTAAATGCCCCCTACAGACTTCCTCCTGCAACTGACTGATTCGATTCTCCACAATAATATTTTTATTTTTATGGATAAACTATACAGGCAAAAAACTGGAGTTCTGATGGGTTCTTGTTTTTCACCTAGTTATGCTTGTCTGTATTTGGGTCTGTGGGAACAAACTTACGTGATGAATTCTGCTAACCCTTTTTTTTAATTCTATAACTTGGTATGGCCGTTATATTGACGATTTGTGCTTCATTTTTGATGGCGATGAAACTAGCTTATTGGCTTTTCATAAATATTTAAATTCCATAAATGATAATAAGTTGTCGGACGAATATTCTAAGGAGAGCATTAACTTTTTGGATCTCACCATTTCTAAAGATAACGTTGGGTTTTTACACACTGACATTTTTAGAAATTCTACTTCTCGCAATACAATTCTGAGAGTGGATTCTTTTCACCCAATGCACCTCAAAAACAATATTCCTTTTGGTAAGTTTCAACAGCTACGACGTATTTGTGACAGAGATGAGGTCTACGTTAAACAGTCCGTTGATTAGTCTAACCGTTTTCGGGAGAGGGCCTACAAGCCCTCAGTCATTAAACAAGCGCGAGACAAGGCATATTCGCTCAGTCGTGTCAACCCGTTAAATAAACGTAAGCGTTTATAAACGGAACCGCCCACAATCTCAGCCCTTCTTTGTGACACAATACAGCACTCGTGCTGCGCATATCAGAAACATCATCAAAGCCAATTGGTCCATTATTGAGAGTGGTCCCAACCTCCGCAAGGTTTTCCCCGAACCACCAATGTTTTCTTTTCGACGTGCCCCCATCCTAAGAGATAAACTTATGCAAAGTTATCTCCCTGCCGTAAAAACAACAAATTGGCTTAGTAAACCCGTCGGAACTTTCAAATGTCACAACTGCAATCACTGTGGCAATATCATACATACCAAAGCTTTTTCTGATTTTAAAACGGGCGAAAGGTACATACATACAGATTTCATTAATTGCAATACCGTTTATGTGGTCTATCGTATTTCATGTCCCTGTCCTGGAGTTTTTTATATTGGTCGCACTAAGAGACGTCTTCGCGATCGCTTAACCGAACACAAATATGCCATACGCAAGCAGAATTTCTCTTATCCCATTGCAAGACATTTCGCAGAGGCTCATAATAGAAACGACTCCGCTCTCGAATTGAAGGCATTGAACACGTTCAAGCGCCTATCAGAGGCGGTAATAGATTCCGTAAGCTTTGCCAGAGGGAAGCATTCTGGATACATACTTTTGATGCCCTTAATTTTCCAGGCCTTAATGAAGAGCTTCATGTTTTTTCATTTTTATAATTCTCCTCTTCTCTATATTTATATTGATATACCCATTTAATATTGATACCTCGTCATTTATTTCTCAATATTGCCCCATTTATGTCTTCCATCATCATTGTTACTGTTTTTTTTTCATTATCACCCTTCTGTATTGTATTTGTCTGATTATTTTTGTAATCTTGTACTTTTGCTTTTAGCAGTTTATCAGGTGACACTGGTCATTCTTTCTTATTGGTTGGTACCATCTATATACGTCTGTCTTTGCCCATGTGACCGTTTACGCCCTGATGAAGACCATGTAGGTCGAAACATGTCGGCTTTTTAATTGTTTCAGCCATGTTTTAATAAAGGCTTTTTATTCTCAGGCTTCGTTGTGACCTCATATTTTTTCTGAGTGCCTGGAGCGCCTAATATCTTCTCTTTTAACCCTTTTTCAGTTATGATGGAAAATGTTATTTTCACCGATGACCTTGACCCCCCTGATATTTAACCCCCAATCGCTACAGACACCATCAAAGCCACTCCATCATGCAGCATATGGTTGGAAGCAGAATGGCAACATGCACGTTTTGGTTCGAAGTCAGTGTGAGATTTTGAAGACAGTAATCAAGTAATCTACGGACCATTGCCCACCTACTCTGAAAGTTCAAAGTCAATCAGTGCAACCGTGTAGATGCTAGATTGCCAGCAAACAAACAAACAAACAGTAGTGATTACAGTACTGACTGTCGCGGGCGAGGTAATAATGCTAATGAAACTGCGTACCAATTTTACATCATTCTGTGACTCTATTAGGGCTTTTCTGGTTTTACAGAAAGTTCTTGTTCACTTGCACCACTACATCTGGCTCAAGTATAGGTCATTTTAACTCCATATCCCAAGTGAATGGTACCTCTAACGTGAAAAAGTGAAGTCAATCATTTCTACCCCCGCAAGTAAATGTACAGCTAAAATGAGCTTTTCTTTCATCTAATGTTTCCCCAGAGTAAGGATTTAAAGCTTGTGTGCCATTTCTAAAATAGAGGGAAACTGTTTGTGGGCAAATCAGGAACAGATCGCATCACTGCATCAAACATACATAATAGAAAACACTCACACACACACACACACACACACAACACACAAGACTCGGGCACACACGCACTCTGGCACACACAAACATGCTCGCTCACACGCTCGCACGCATGCACACACACACACACACACACACACACACACACACACGTTTACTTTCTCCTGCAAAGTATTCTTACAGCGCATGATACTACACACACCCACTCATGGGATAGGTCAGAGATATGCAGCAGAACCAGGACCTCATGTGTCCGGCAGATCTCACTGACTAGGGAATAATTAATCATCTGTCTGGTATAAAGAGCAGTAATGCAAGATTTAGAAATAAAAATGCATGCAATCATGGCATTTGCATTGCATCTATAACTGACCATCCACTGGGATGGCAGAAATTCAATGTGCACAGAACAGAGATTTTAAAGTCATCATCTCATTCACAGCTCACAGTCTCTTTTTTGTGAGTCAAGTTAAAATGCTGAAGCATTTGCTTCCAAACACACTACAGTAATGTCTTATGGGATTGCTCTCTCTCCAAGGCTCCAATTATGCCTTTTCTTTTATCTTCAAATCAAATAACGATGGGTTCTCACTATTTTCTTGCAGAACTAAGTAAATCCAATGGCTCCTGGACACTGAGGATACAATATTCTATAAAAGATGGAGACATACACTTTAGTTCAAATATTAGCAGTTCGTCTTTTGCGACACATAATGGTCAACATCCCCGCAGGCACAGTCGCAGGAGTGAAAGCCATCCCAGAGTTTAATGGCCTACTCTTATTAAAAAAAAAAACCCTAAACAAGTACACAGCTGCAAAAGTAAGTAACTTTATTGGGAATCAAAAGGCAATATTACTTGATTAAATCTTTATTTTATTTTCCAAGCTTCTGAAATGTTCCCAAGATAGCACCTTAAAAATGCTCCAAACACTACAGTTCTTGTTGGATGAAAAAAACTGAAAGTGAAAATTAAATAAAAAGTAATATACGGAAAAAATGAGTAATAAATTATTCATTTGACTATCCTGAACTACGTCACTTTGTACAAATGCAATTTAGACCCATTTTGAAGCCTTTTTCATTCCCAATTAAAGTCTTGGCATGTCTCACATCAATTTAAAACAGACCCTGAAGAAAACTAATGTGTGTGGAAATACAAATGTTTTGATTACGGAAATAAAATGGGAGTACATTTCTATAGCTACGTGAGCGAGCTCTTTCTTTTCCCTGAGTCACACAGCAAAGACATGATTCAGAAACCCATGGCACATAAGAGTCTTTATTAAATCACAGACTACTGAACAACATCCGCTGCTAAAGTGCGCACTGCACAGTGTGCAACAGAGAAGCAATGCTATGCGCTAACAGTCACGAAAGGAAACGGCAATGAAATTGCTAACCGCACACAGAGCTGAACCCTGAAGGAAACTGAAGCCAGCTGTTAAAGATGTAACTCGCCCTACTGTGCAGTAACTCAGAGACAAGTGAACACAGAGGAAGACACTCTGAAATGTAACTGACAGAGACTTGTAAGATGTACCCTTCAAGATAAAGCAGACATAACACAAAAAATGAAGGGTATCAGCATCTTTTTCTGAGAGGAATCGACAATGTCTTCTCTTCTGTCACAGCAAGTACGTGAGTGTCTGCGTGATAAGACTTCACAAGCTAGACACAGCCACTTCCAGTCCCTGAAGGATTCACATTACTTGGGACAATGAGCATGCAATGCATGCCCGTGGGCCAGTGACAGTGT
Organism: Gymnothorax javanicus; assembly: GCA_029692085.1. NCBI lineage: Eukaryota > Metazoa > Chordata > Actinopteri > Anguilliformes > Muraenidae > Gymnothorax > Gymnothorax javanicus. The sequence goes on along the minus strand of CM056208.1, from coordinate 28,264,658 downwards.
TGATTGGTGACTGGGTGCATCAGAGCTAACTGGGATTAATGACTGTGTAGGAGGGGGACACTGAAGACCAGCGAGGGTAGGGATTGGACGCGGTGATTAATTGATTAATGAGTAATGATCAGCGGCGCGTGCTGGTGAGCGAATCTCACCTGTGGGCAGATCGACGTGCTGGAGCTCATTCCGCACCAGGCCCAGGTTATTGGGAGCAGACGTGGCGAACGACAGGAAGCTGGTGAGACTCAGCCATTCGATGCCTCTGTTGAAAACATAATCACATGCACCCTACTGAATTAAAGCCTTAAGGCTTAAAAAAAAAACAAAAAAACAGACAAATGCTGCAACGGATGACAGTTCAGGTACATCCCTGAAACTATAGCATTCTCCTTCCAGGCAAAATTCAGTTTGGCCTAGAGGTGGCGCTACTGTAAAGGGCATGGGGTCTAGAAAATCAACTGGGGAACTTCCCTAAGCTCCAGGAATATTCACAGCAGATTTTACCTGATTCCAATAAGAATTGTTTTAGTTACTGCATTTCTGAAAAAAGGCTGGCCTATGGGAGGAGCAACAGAGCAAGTCACAGTGTCACCAGAATAATAAAATGACTCTTATGAACCAAGCTGCTCACAATGAAGCAGATCGGATTCCAAAAAAAAAAATAGCTTGACTGATTGCCTTTAGAAACAGTTTTACCTAAATGTGACCCCACAGTAAAAGAAACAGAAACATTTAAAAAAAAAAACAGTTTTAAAGACATAATGAAAAGCACGAACGATGAAAGAAAGACACAGACACAGCCACACACTCACACGTATATTTTTAGTTGAGCATATATTTAAAAAAGATGGAACAGATCAATCATACAACGTCTAACTCAATGTTAGGTTCAATAGGCCACAGCTAGACTGGACTGGTCTCTAGGGAGAACTAGGGTTAGATTTTGAACGATTTTTGCCTCAGAGAAATGATTAAAACAGGTGGGCTGGAACCAGCTTGCAATCACCTACAACCTGTCCATACAACCGACATCTACAGCAAAGCCGCCATCGCCCCAAAACCAGAAAAATTCACCACTCTGTCAATCAGTTGATCCATATTCTCAGTTCGCAACACAGAGATCGGAAAAGGAATCACAGCCAAGCCTGTTCCTGCAATTAACTAGTTATCAGCTCTTTTCGATTTCGACCAGACTAGAACCATCTGTTAAGTGAGAAGGGGTACATGTAAAGGTTCAGTCTAACATGTTGCAGGACAGTTGGTACTCATTATGCGTGTAAGTGCTCTTACTTCTAAGTTTAAGTCTAATGCAAGCTTATGTTGAATGTGAATTGACTTTTTTTTTTTTTTTCCTGCAGTTCTGACTTTTAGATTTTTGTCAAGGAAAATGACAAGCCTTCCCACATTCTTTTTTACAATGATGTTTTATAAGCAGGGTTCCTTTGAAAAAGAGAACTCTTAAAGTATGACATCTCCAGTAAATGAAGCGAAATAAATACCAGGCAGAGAAGCTCAGGCCAATGAATCATAAACTTGCTCAAGGTTTCAAGAGGTAAATATGGTGTTCAGGCAGTTAAATTAATTCTACACACATTTCTCTTCACCACACAAAAAAATCTTTACAATTTGACCAAAACATACCAAATCCTAAGCAAATAACTATAACGAGTGACTTAACTATAAACCTTTCCTGAGGCATTTCAGGAAAATATATGGGTCATTCCACGTCAAATCATCCAGGGGGTGCCAGGTCACCTCCTCAAAATTCTTTGAAACAAGAGGCCCATGGGCTTAACGGTCACCTGAGTTGTATAAAAACTGATGTTATTGATGTCAATGAACCAAATATACCAAAAAGTATCATTTTCCTATATAAACTATAGTAAATTTCACCCCCTCCCCAGGGGCAAACATGGAGCTCGAGGGTCATGAAGTTCACAATTTTGATAAAGCACCTCAAGAGCCTTCAATGCCTTCCATCTATGAAGAGTATTGTTTTCCAGCGTATCTGGGTCTGGAGAAGATGATTTGTGAAATTTCAGCTAATTTGACCTTTTTTAGCCCCGCCCCTCAGAGCCCCTGGGGGTGGGCACCATATAATTCACAATTTTGGTGCATATTTGACCAAGGAAGGTTCCTGCAAAATTTTATTGAAATCGGATCAGCGGTTTCTGAGAAGAATTCGAAAATGTAAATTGTTTACGGACGCACGACGCACAACGGACTACGCACGACGCACGACGACGGACAAAAGGCGATGAGAATAGGTCACTTTGAGGGTTAGTCTCAGGTGACCTAAAAATTCACACAAAATGAAACAATGCCAAATATTAGGCCAGTATCTCAAATAGTAAGCTGAACATCATTCAGATTTTTTTGTCACACTGTTCGCATTTATAAGATTACACAGTAAAAATTTCAGAAGAATAACTAATGACATGGTCATTTTTTGCCCCAAAGGGCATTTTGAGGCAAAACCGGAAAAATTTACTAAGAAATTATTTCATTAAAAAACTTCTACAGATGATATTACTTGGATTACTGCATTTTTACAGAGAGATATACCATAAAATCATAAAAAATTAATTCTAGCCTTTTATCTTACTTAGTTCCTGAGTTACAGGTCATAAAATGTGGTGTCGTTTTTGGGCGTTTTGTGCTTTCGGCTGATTTTGAGGCTTTACCATACAAAAGTGGATCAAGATACACAGAAACTAAGGCCATTTTCAGATTCTAGGGGATGAACATGGTTAGTATACCCAATTTCAGCCTTGTATAAGTGATCAATTTGGAGCAATAAGTTGCCAAAGTTGACTGAAAATGGGTTTGCCAAAAAACTTAAAATATCATTCAAATTTTGAAGGGCTATAACTTGAAATCTATTAGAGATACTGGCCTAATATTTGGCATTTTTTTATTTTGCGTGAATATTTACTCGTGAATTTTTTCAAAAATGTTTGAGGTGGTGACCTGGAAAATTTCTCAAAATCTGGATGATTTGACATGGAATGACCAATATGCAATTGTGTGATTTTCTCCAATTCACCTATACAGTTCAAACTGGTCTAAAATATTTTTTAATTTTACAAATTTCCTACAAATGTGGTGATTTCATATCTAAAGTCATGGCAAATACAGTTTACAATAGCTTACAACAGTACAGTATAGTAGGGCGAAGTATGGAATATATGAGTGGCTGAGAGCAAAAGTCTACTATCTGACTTTTCCAAGTTCTGAGAAAATATTTTTGTTTGAACAGAAAAATCACTTTTTTTTTGTACAAACAAAATATGCATATTATCGAAACAGACTCCAGAAAAGTGCAAAGTGTAAAATAAAGTGATTTTTCTGTTCAAACAAAACTTCAAATCTTATTTTCTCAGAACTTGGAAAAAGTCAGATAGACTTTTGCTCTCAGCCACTCATATAAATAATATTGTATAGAGCACATCAGTGACACCCAGAGGGACAGGATCGTTAGATCCTAAATAATCAATGAAAAAATAAGCCCCCGGCGCCATCATAGAAAAATTCTATGAGTGCACAGAGACTCCAGAAGGAAGTGAATGCATATGTGAACATTTCCAGGACACTCTAATTTGAAGGTGATGATGGTGTACACAGTCCATAGAGAAAGGATATGTAACTGCATTAATTTAATCCTTAAAGGGCTAAATACAAACAGGGTTGTTCAATGACATAAGATATCAAATTCAAAGCTGTTGAAAACCTATCATGTGATGACTTGTTTAAAAGAGCTCCTTCAGGGGAGCTCTTTTAAACAAGTTGCCTCATGATAGGTTTTCAACAGCACAAGATAATTTAATTTATAATTTTTTGAGAATTTATTTCAGCGCTCTGAGGGTTAACAGAGTAATAATGGCAGAAAATCAGCTTAAAGGTCAACGGATGAAGGTGATATGACTTCACAGGGGAAGTGAAATGATTGCGCCACTGTGTGACTTGCGATAAAGATCTGACTTTGAGACCATTATTAGTATATTGAGCAAACCCGATCAATGATCACACATCGCCAGTGAAATTATTTTCTCGCTAGCCAGCTTTAATTACGGCGATGTTTCGGAGAATAACAGTCTAATTAAGGGGACTGGCCCCTCAGAGCAAAGAGAACGGCCAGTTGCTTCGTCTTTAATCAATTTCTAAATGACTAAATTGATTAAATCTCTTTCCTGATGAATCAAAGTGAAACCGCGCTAACCACCTTCGGAAAGAGGCCATTAATGTGACTGGATCTTCCTTGTGCCTATTAGGGGCCCAGAGCTCACCATTACCAGAGCTGGACCTCTTAGACGTTCAGGTCTTTTAGCTCATTCTCTTCAGCACCAGCACTGAATGAGTGTTCCGGGCAACCTTCCTTACATAGTAATTAGCCAGGAGCAGCATTGACTCGTGGTAAGAGAACAGGTCACGAGTAGACTGCAAAAGTTTAATTTTTGTCAAGGACCACGAAAGCTGTGTGCACGAATAATGATTTAACTGAAATTACTATGGTTGACATCTGTGCATAATTTCCAGGATATTATTTTGCCCACAAACAAACATATTTCATTTATTCATATTTCCATATTTCAATGGAACGTCAACTACGGATGCAATTAACAAAAAATATGGGTTAAACACATTTGATGAATTACAGTAGAATGCCTCATTACAACTTTTATGGTTGAAGAATGACAGAACCGCAATTAATGTCACTACCGATGTTTACATCCCAACACTATTTCTCAAGTGAACAGGTAATAAATTATGTACCAGGAAAGGTGATTGACTATGTGCAGCCCTCCACCGGAGGGTTCCTGTGGGGGGAAAATGTTCCTCTGGGACAGATTCATAGTCCACCACATAAATCTTGATGCAATCGGCTCCTTCACCTTTATTACGGCTGGAAATTGACCTGAAGAATGACTCAAAGGGTACCTCCTCACATTAAAAAGAGGGCAGTGAGTGACAAGGACCTTTTGTAATATCTTTTGCTAAAGTTGAGTCATCCTCACTTCTAAGTGATCCCAATTGCCTGTTCTCGCTCGAACTACCATATTTTTCACTACAGGGCTGTTTTACCAGCCAGAGCCAGGAGTTTGGTGATTATGCAACCAGCACTCATAAGATTTAGTGAGTGAGGGAATGAATTCATGAGTGAACAAGAGCCATCAGGAGATGGCATATCCCCCCGGCCCCACGTCACCAACTTCGGATTAGCAAAAGGCACCACTTGAGGTCAGGATTAATGTGCACACCAAGTTTTGTGAGGAAATACTGAACACTTTTCAAGTTATGCTCCGGAAACAAAATGTTTACAGACGGATGGATGGACAGACAGACAGACAACCACACCCATGACTATATCCCCCTGCATTATATGCCGGGGGGACAATGAATGAATTAAGAGTTCAACCTTTTCCTGACTAGTCAGCCATTAAGACTCAGACAGCCAGTGGCGGCTGATGGACAGAATGCAGCAGGGCATAAAACATGTCTAAAACTGATAATTAGTCTTGATCGGTTTTCAATCAATGGCCTAGTCTTGATCGGTTTTCATTCAATAGCCTTGATTAAAGATACTTTAACTCCCCTCTTTCAGGTGTCACAAATCCTCTTTGTAAAAGGTAGGAAACAAATGTCATTTGGACGCAAAAATATGCACATTTCAATCTTTGTTTTCATTTAAACAATCAGGAAGCGCAGGATTGACGGCCTGCTTTACAGGATATGACAAAAGTTAAAGCGGAAAAGTTTTTTAGTTATTTATTTTCTCTGTGAAGGGTGGCCTATTAAGGCAAGTGAATAAAACATTTTCATTCAATTTATTATTTACTCGCCTTAATATTTCATTAAAAAGGAAGCCGAGTGTTTAACTGCCAATGGATTATTCATCTTGTCGGAAAACATGTTAATCAAGGTCAATGATTGAAAGCAGATCAATCATCATCCGTTTCAAGGGATGTCTTGCGGCCTCCCTGTATCAAGTCATCGAACTACAGTCATGAGGGTCGCAGCTACTGAGAGTCAATGCTGTGAGACACACTTCTGGCACAAATTGGCCTATTTTAAAACAAATTTACAGGGAAGACTGCACTGACACACATACATACGAAAGCATTAATCTGACATTAATCCAAAAGAGTGGGATGGAGAGACTCTTATCAGACTGTAGTTCAGGTGCACCACATAAGCCAAAAGGAATTTATGCGAACTTGTAATGCCGCAGAGTAAAGCCGGAGGCTCACCTCACTTCACAGGAGTGGACACTTAGCTCCTTGTGCAGCAGACCACCCGTCAGGTTGTATACAAGGATGGATCCGGTGCTCGTACCTGCGGAGAGCGAGGGCCCGCTGCATTACAGTGCTGTCTAATGTCACCTCAAGAGCTCGCAGGAACCAAAAAACATTTTCTTAAAATAAAATACAAGACAGTCTTCCCTTGTCCCATTACCGTAACCCACCCCTCAGGCAAGCTTCAGTCACTTTACACCAACCTAACTAAAATAAAAAATCTGTCGGCTGCGAGGGAGGAAGAGAAAAGATTACTCATATGAAAATTGGCACAAAGCAACCCAACAGCAGACTGTAAAAGGGCTGGGGGGACATAGAAAGGTGCAGCACCTGACAGCCATGTGACAATGAGAACACTCCAAACCATTCTTGGTTTTTATGCTTTTATTTCTTCAAAAAGATTAAACTTTACGCCACTCATGGAAGGCAGAATCGAGGACTCCAAAAATAAACTATTCATCAAAAATAAATTTTTAAAGACAACTATTTTTTACCTGGTGGTAAAACACAGGCTATAGGGATCCGCCCTGTTCCCTCGTGGTGTATGTAACAGATAGAATATGTCTACAAATTTGTGGTCTCTAACACTTTCCATTCTGTTTTCTGAAAAAAAATGGGGACTGTGGTGGCACTTCATTCAAAAGTCTTTGTTGCTCTGACATTTAGCTAATTCCCTTTTGTTCCCCTTCAACTCAATTCATTTGCGACACCTCCAGTTCTGACAGGTAGGAACAAATACTTTGTATCCAGTCTATTGAGTTTCCCGCCAAGAGCAACATTTTCAATACTTTCTAAAGCACAGGACTTTGAAGTCACTCTCTCTGTGGTACTCAAAGCACACGCATCTACACAAAGGTATACAACTCTCTCTCCAACTCCCCCAAGCATACAAGTGCAAACAAAAACACACTCACACTCTTGGACAAACGCTCTCACGCATACTCTGAAAGGCAGGGGTTTAGGGAGCCACTGGCCTATGTCCCAAGGGACCCTCCTCATTACGTTATCATTCCACTTGTCAAACTGGTCCTTCCCTGCCTTGGCGACTTCTCTTTGACAGATAGATTCGGAACCTGGTCCAACAGAGAGATCGCCAAGTGTCTCTTCAGCTTTGCTACTGCTTCTACTTTCTAAAGCTTTCCCAGTCAACAGATAAGCAGACTTGCACTCTGACCAAGCAGGTCGTTTCATCATCATTCACAATCGCAACAGATATATTTTGGGGTCATACTCCGCAATTCGCCCATTTACAGAGTACTACCAATCTGACCTAACTGAACTCCTTCCTTGTTCTGCATCCTTAGTCAATTTTTCCCCATTGGCAGCACTCAATCTCCAATAATCCTCTTTTATTGAAAAGTAACTTTATTAAACTTTTTTTTTTTACAGCACTAGTCTATCTCTGCAGAGCAGAATGTGGCAGAAATCCATTAACAATTCCCAACTGAACTGCAGTACATGAAGGTCATAACTGATTATCCACCAGAGGGCATATTTTCTAAGAGGTGTGACACGGAATTACAGCTTCTAACCTGTCGGAAGACAGTGAAAGCTCAAGCATCGCGTAGGTCATTTTTAATATTTGTCAGAACGATCAGAAGAAAAGAGTGTTGTTGAAGGGCACATCAGACATATGCACTTCTGACACGGTAAAATTAAATTAGATTGAACATAATAAACAGAGTGTTGCTGACAGTTTTATACTTCATCAGTCCCTGTCAGTATGACACTCCGAGCCAGAAGATTTATTTCAGCAAAAAAGGAAAGAAACAGCAAGCTGTCAATTTGTTTCAAGGGAGGAATTAATGAATAAATCACAATAAATTACACAGAATTTTATCTTTTCACTCTGACAATACAAATTACCTCCATGCACACAAAACATGCAGCATTCACAAAAAAATATGCTGATAAGCCCATTCTAAACATTAATATACATTGAAAAATACGTTGAATATAAACTGAAACTCAATACAGCCAAGGTAGAATAGGGCTGGAGAGAATTGGTTTTCAGCTGAGCCTTGAGTCACTCAAACCATTCAAAGACACTTATGCATAACAGCATTCAACAACAGGCTGTCACACATTACTTCACAATAAACATTCCCCAGGCGGGAAATGAGGACAAGGACAAGGAAGTCATTTGAGCCAAAGACAACTGAGCATTTGCCCAGCATTTCTCTATACTATCGGGAGGTAAACAGTTCACATAATATTCAGGTAAACATGTCATTTACAATGTGGAAAAAACGTCCTATTCTGCTCCACTCAAAGATCATTAATGTGGGTCCATGACAGCGGATAAGGATGTGTCACATGCTTCCTGAACTCAGTGGGAAACAGTTCTCATCGTTTTTACGGTACCTGTTGACACAAGGATGGCGGTTCTGTCAAATGTAGGCAAGTGTGCATGCTTTATTCCTTCTGCTGACAAGGCTTAACTGCATACGGTGTGTGATATAATCAGGCACCAGCAGGCACAGGCTGGTCGCAGAGGGTGGTAAGATAGGATGAAATTGAATCCGTGGTGTATTTAAACTCGGAGCTTTTTAGTGGAAATCCTTTTTAAAGTCGCTCACCATGACTCAGGATAAATCAGTTTCACACGCAGCCTAACAAGCTACCAGCTGTTACAACGCCCAGGCTCCTAAATTACAGCCATTAAAGTGGTCGAGAGGCTAAATAAAAAAACGCTGCTGTTTGTAATGCAGATGCAGGCCGCGTACCTTCAGCACATTCAGAGCTACAGAAGCCTGGCTCCAGCCCCAAGTTCCTATCAGCTCCCGACTTTCCTCCTACTCAGTACAACTGTCACCGCCATCCTCTCTCATCGGCTTCCTTTAGTTTGAATAAATTTTAGGTTCTCGGTTGCCACGGCGACTGCGATTAATGAGTGACAGTTTTATTACTTCAATCTCTAAGAATCAGTGCCGAATCTCCCTAAATGTTTGCTCGGGAGCCTGTGCTGATGAACCCTTCCGACAGCAGCGGCTCCGTCTGTGCAGTCCCTGATGTACAGCCCAGCCCACAGATTTGTTGTGGCAGAAAAAAAATAACCACCATCCACCGGCCTGATGCTCATTTTTGTGAAGCTACTGCCACCAACAAGAAAGTAGATGCCGAGTCTCAGATCTGTCCCCACAATGACACCGCATGCTAATTAGTGTATTCATCCACTATTCATGACATTACTGCAGTTCGAGAGATAAGCCTAATGTAGACTCGCTACTTACAGAAAATGCAAACAATATCGATTTGATGGAATCGATTTAAAAAAAACCAGGTTAGTCTGTACGCGCAGAGGCTCCAGCTGTCCTCACGTCACACGGTACCGACCACGCCACTGCTCCCCAAACAGACAGAATCACTTTCCAGACACCGTTCCATTCCCATGCAGAAGGTATCGCTGGCAGCCACGAGAGCATTCACTTAATGTATTAGTTTCTTCATTTGTATGTGCAGGGACGAGGCACATAAAAATGTCCAATCATGCTCAACTGGTGACTTGAATAATAAGATTAGGATGGAGGCATGCTCTCCTGGAAAATTGAACCGTGGCTGTAAAAAGTTCGCTGCTTTACCAATTTGGAAGTTAGGCGTTTTGCCAAATGGCCAGAAAGATCGATGACGCATTAAGGAAAATGGTAGACGAAATTGAGAGAGGAATGTCTAAGAAATGATCATTACAACGATAATTAAAACAACAATCCGCCAAACCCAGAGGAGTGAATTGCAGCTTCGTTACTGGAGGCACTAAGTCTTGCGCTCCATCTGCTGCAGGCTGTGGTCCCCAAAGCAGAATCCGAGACGGATCCCCCAAGGGGACCAAAGTCAAAGAAAGCTAGACCTCCAGGCAGTCCTGATTTCAAATTATGTTCACACTCATTTACAGGCATTTAGTCAAAGCTCCCAGCAATGTACAAATCTTTTACAGTCTCACATTGAATCCATTTAAATAATTACAGTATATCCTGCACAATCACACGACAGCAGAGTCCAATCATCCATCTAACCTGCTTATCCCTGGTAAGTAGTAGGGGGCAGGTTGGGGGGGTTCATCCCAGGCAGCATCAAACGGAACCGAAATGCAGGAATACACCCAAGACAGTTTTCCAGTCCTTCACAAGGCAAAAACCATTCACTGCCCCACCAATAGGTATGGGCAATGTCTCTCCGATAACAAGCGGTCTTTTTTTTTCTTTCCCCTCAACAAAAAAATTTGGCATCTCCAATTCCACCAGAATCTGGAACACCCAATTAGCGAACTACGTACACAACCTTGCTTGTATGCGACCCCATGTTGCCATCTCGGGAGAGTGAAGACAGTTCGTGGCTCTTCTCCGAAGCACGCGCCTGACATCCGCTGCTTCTATTTACGCTCATAGCTCAAAACTTTGCAAGTTCAGAACGAGGGCAGAGGATACCTGAACATGAACAAGCATAGAATTTTACTGATGAGCGCCCGGCTGGCCAACAGGAGGCACTTGAACAATAAATAATGCTGCAATTCAACAATCCCTATCCGGCAGTCCCTCCCAATTTATTTCCCTGCAGCGTGAAGCCAATTGCGCGCTGCTCTGAAAAGGCTAGCAACCACTGTCGGCTGGTACGACTAGGGTTCGAACCCGGATCTTGGTGGTCAATACTGCTCCGCAATGCGGCGACTTAACCAAGTGAGCTAACCCGGAAGCCACAAGCAGTCTTGAGCCTGTGGAAAGAAACCAGAGTATCCAGAGGAAAGTCATGCAAACATGGGTATGGAATGCAAATTGCACACCAGAGAAGCCTTGGCCCGATTCAAACCTACGACCTTCATTCATTAGGCAACAGCGCTATCCACATCACCTCATCTTGCCAGGAGATTGAATATGCAGCCTCGAATTCTTTCCATTCTTACACTGTATCCGATTAAAACACTGAATATGTACTTAAACGATGCCTTTCTGGGAGCTATTATGAGAGGTCCCTTTGGGGAATTGAATCTGAAGGCCACAAGCCTACCTCTCCAACTATTAAACCACAATGCCTCCTGACTCACTAAGACAGATCTGATAATTTATATATTGATGCAGCGTAACAAGTCCAGTACATTTGGTAAGCCAATTGACCCTCAATAAAACATGCCTACCCTAATTTTTTTTTTTTTTTTTTAACCACAGTTCAGAAATAAAATTAGCTAATACGGATGCAACATGCGGATTTAGAATGTTTGTTTTTCTGTATTTCAGCAGCAGCATCAAATGTGCAAAATAATTGAAATAAATCAGAGAATGTGCTGTCGCAGCGATCGACAGTGGAGATACATTTCACCTCCGCTCCTGGCAAAACGAAATTAAATAAATGCACTTCCTGTGAATAGAATGATGTAGCTTGCCAAGATTGGTGACATCAAACAGCAGTTACAGATTGTCCCAAGAGTGAATCTTAAAATTCAAGTAACCATCTGTATAACAGTCACTTAAAGACAGCTTGATGTCAGCGACAAACTCAACAATTAATTCACTTCCATTGGTTTGTCTTCATCATTGTCAACAATGTTTCACAAAAAACGTAGGCCTACAGTAACTAGCAAACAGTTACACTCCCTTGTTAGCAACTTAAAATGAAAAGGGCCAACAAAGCAGAATTTCATCATATGCGGCACCGTGAAATACGCCGAACCCAGAAATGAGAGCAAACAGACACGTAAATGGGATCGAGTTCCATTGCCCTTTCAATTCGCACCTAAGGACGCAGGTCCGACAGTACAAGCAGATACCGAAACTGGACTGTCTGAAGGTCTCTGACAGGAAACGGTGTTTCCCCCGATAGCTTTGCTCATTACATGAATCCCTTTTCAGTGAAATTCTGCAGCAACTTGCAACTTCAATGATGAGATTGTTTTAACTGTCGCGGTTTGTTTTGAAAGACAACTTGAACCTGCATATGAAAATGAAAAAGACACCCAAACAAATTCCCCTTTATCAGTTTTCAAAAGTTTTATCGGCTCAAACTCTCATAGCAATATTATATTAAATTCTTTTTCCTGAATTCATCTGCCAGGAAATATTACTGAGGCATTTTTGCGTTGCTTCAACAGATTTCTCGCATGCTACAGACCAAGATGGATCAACATCCACTTCTAGTGTTCCGCACTTAATCTAACATTGTTTATTGAAATAATGTTAGAGGAAGTTCATGTTATTTCCGAAGCCTCCATCAGCTCTTTGGCAAAATGCTCAAGTGTAAGATTGATCACTACTGAATCAATCATGCGCATACTACTGTTTTCTACACTTTCTAACACTCTACATTTGACAATAAAAATTACAGTATCACACGTTTTTCACGCCTACATTAAAATTCTATGCGGGAAAATTCCCCCCTCCCCCCACCTTTTTTCCCCCCCTTTCCCCGTAGCCTGAATAGGCAACCATAGAGTTTGAAACCTAATATTCCACAGCCCCACAATAAAATTTTAAAAAACATACCAGAGGGAGAAACTGATCTAACATGATTCTAATTTTGTTTGGGGTGGTTCATTATCCAGGACAGATTTTTTGGAAAAGATCAGGGTAAGGACTGACTACAGGCCAAAAAAAAAAAAAAAAAAAATCCTACTCACCGACCCTACCCCTAGCTGTTGACGTACCTGGAAACTGAGAATTTTTTTTTTTTTCCCCTTTGGCGTAAGCAGAGGGTGAGCCATACGTCTCTACTGGTAGGATAGTGGGGACAAAGCCATCATTCAGCTTCAGCAGAATGGGTTCATCCTCAGAGCACTGTTCCACGGTGAAGCAAACGAGTTTAGGACGTCCCCAAGCGGAGACAAACTAATGAACTCCAGCTCAGAGATATTTCACAAATAATTCTGACTTTAATGTTCGCATCACTCTGCATGAGACAAGTGTTGCTACTGATAGTGATCACCCAGTAGGCTGCTGCATTGTTAAACTGCCATCTGGATGAATGTGAGACTGCAGTGAGAAAAAGCTTTAGTGTAACAAACCATAAATTACAAGAGACTTGGATGCAGTCTGTGCGTATGCGTGCATTTGTTTGTCATTTTCAGCTAAATGAAAATGTTTGCGCAGACAGAACAGCAAACGCAATAAGACAAAGCCGAATGACATTTTACTTCTTCAAGTGTGCTGATTGATATAAACAGGGTTTTTGAGTTCGACAAAAATCCTTTGACTGGATATTTAGATTGAGTAATCCAGCAGAAAAGCCCTTTCTATTATTATCTTATCTCTTCAACTTCAGAGGAGGCCAATATGATTTAAGATTTGACAGATTTTTTTTTTCTTTTTAAATCTTAAATATTTCCATTAATAAAATTGGAAATCCATTTTCTGAACAAAAACTGAATCCCTGTAGAGGTCAAAACTGGGTCACACTTTAGATGAAGTGTTGCTCATAAAGGCTTTATACAGCATGTATAATGCCTTCATAAATGAGACATAATGTCCTCATAAATCATACAAAAGCTTTGTAAAGGGTGAAATAACACATCTTTATTCAGCATGTGATGCCAAATCTCATAACTGACAATGTCACTTAGCTAGTGGCTAAATGCTATAGAGGGTGACACTGTCAGCTAAGTGACGTTGACATTGTCAAATCTGGCATCACATGCTGAATAAGGATGTGTTATTTCACCCTTCACAAAGCATGACATTTGTTTACGTATGATTAATGAAGACATTATGTCTCATTTAGGAAGGCATTATACATGCTGTATAAAGCCTTTATGAGCAACACTTCATCTAAAGTGTGACCCATAACTGAAACAGGTATAATTGGGCCTTGGTGGTGGATTAATGTTGGAGAATATTCAATCAAGGAATTTTTATCTTGCATCTCATGAGCCCACAGACTCTAGATCATCCAGTAATTTAGAAGTGTTAACCACAGTGAAAGGTTTGATAGTGGCATATCGCTCCAGCAGAGAGGTTAACACTCATCAAAGACTACATCTCCCACATCCCCTAAAGGAAACGGCGTAGTTGGTCTCAATGGAAGCCACAGATTCATGCAAGTAAACTGCCCACACTAGCAGACCTGAACACGTGAACTACTTGCACAATATGACCAAGACCAGATACATAATGCATGAAGGTTCAGGAGGTGTTATATCCCACAGTGATGGTTTGACCATAGAAACCAAGAAATATTAGACAACTAACTTTTCTCCCATAGACTCCCCCCACATGTTGCAGTCATATGCAGTCTTTATGGGGAAAAGAGATAAAGCTGGGGTTGGCTACTTTTGAGAAACTAACAACTGAAAGGTAGTTTTTTTAGAGTCACCAACCCACCCCTCATCTGCGCCCTCCCTCCAAAGCCACTCCCCTAAAAGATGTAAACGCCCACAAACTGTGATGAAAGAAACATGGAAAACACGAAGCGTATGGGAGGAGACAGCAGCACATCACTAGTTGTCATCTCAAATTATGACAAACTACTCAATGTCTGATTCACGTGTAAGAACAATAAACAGAGCAGCAGATGGTGGCCACAAATACCATCGTAGCATTGGTGCTGTGAGCAAATTTCATAAAAAAATAGCATGATAAATTGCCAGCCAGCTATCAGTATCTGGCTGCAGTAAGGTTAGATATTTGGCAATGCTAAAAACAACAACGCTAGCAAAACTGCAGCTTATTTAGATTTTTTTGCGCATTTTACCCATAATGTTTGCCATGAAAGCAGCTGCAAGTACCTTCATTGCTACCTGGGGATTATTTTTAGCTCCTTAGTAACATATATCGACAAGCACATTGGATTCATATTGTTCTGTGCTTTGTTTTACAAGCTGGAGCTCTAGCTGTCTGAATGTGTACATTGTTGGTGGCAGTGATGAAACTCCAAGTTCAAAAACTGTCATCCCTCCGCCACTACTGTGCTCCAGGCTGCAGATTTCCAACTGGTTGCCAACTGCTCAGCTCTTTATTCACAACAGCAACGCCCCTGAGAAGGTCTGCTGAGCAGATGAGGCTGGTAGGGAGCCTAGAGATTTTAGCACATCAGAGCACATAAGCGACAAAGCCAAAGAGGGTCTGTCAGCACACAGAGGAACCACACAGGCCAGATCTACTCGTAGGGTCCTCACATTACAGGTTACTGGATGGTTTAACACTAAATCACAATTAAAAAATGGAGTAAAGGCTTTGGAGGTTCTCTAAAAATATAAACAAACAAATAAATAAATACATAAATAAAAATGCACAACTTGAGCCAGCTTCTGAGCATCAGGGAGCAGGTCAGAAATTCCAAGAAACTCCTTGACCTTCTGCCGGGGGGAGGGGGAACGCCTGCATTTACCATATACCACACCCACATATTTGCCACACCCACTATTCAAGGGCCTGAGACACGACACTGAGTGCACTCTGATTCAATCAATCACATTTATAACAATTCACTCAAAACCAGACTACAGTACAATCTTTATCCAGTGGCTGTAGTACTCACCCACGGCCAACAGGGGCTGATAGTGGTTGATGTTCTTGGTGGTGAGCGGGGGGCACATGCGAAGTGCGAAGGGGGGCAGGGGTAGGCCAGAGAGGAGTCCTGTCAGCAGGAACTTCAGCTGCACTTCCTGCTGTGCAGGAAGGGGAGGAGCCTCGCCTCCAGAAAATAAACTCTGACCTTTTGGAAATGGGAAAAGGAGAGAGAGATTTGTTAAAATGGTCAAGAAGTGGACATTTCAGAGCGAATGTCCTTGGAGGCAGTTTTGAAATATACAACATAGCCAGTTGAGTGGATTAGAGGTTTTTTGAAATTCTTCAATTTGGCAACAACATGGACTTTCTCAGCATAAAACGTCTTTGTCCTTTGTCCTACACCAAACAATGAGAGGTCATTTTCTTTATTTCTTTATATATATATATATATATATATATATATATATATAAATAAAGTATCTCACAAAAGTGAGTACACCCCTCACATTTTGACAACCAATTTGTTATATCTTTTCAAGGGACAACGTTACAGAAATTAAACTTAAATATATTCTAGAGTAGTCACTGTACAATATGTGTAGCAGTGTAGATTTACTGCACTGTCCAAATAACTGAACAAACGGTCTCTATTTCCAAAATGGGTGGCAACAAAAGTGAGTGCACACCCCAACTGGTAATGGCCAACCAATCAATGAAACGTGTCTTATTCATCATGTTCATGCTTTTGTCTGTTCGACTGGGCCATATGAGGTTGTGCAACATGTGTTGAAGGTTTAAATTGTAGTGCTTTGGGAGCAATGCTCTCATTCTGGTCACTAGATGGTCAACATGGCACCTCATGGGAAAGAACTCTCTGAGGATCTGAAAAAGAGAATTGTTGCTCTCCACAAAGATGGTCTAAGCTACAAGAAGATCTGTGAAACCATGAAACTGAGCTACAGCATGATGGCCAAGGTTATCCAGTAGTTTTCCAAGACGGGTTCTACTCAGAACAGGCCTCGTCAGGGTCGACTGAAGAGGTTGAGTTCTCGTGCTCTGCGTCAGGTGCACAAGTTGGCTTCAGAAAACAGACACAGGAGTGCTGGCAGCATTGCTAATGAGGTTGCAGCAGTGGGAGAACAGCCTGTCGGTGCTCAGACCATACGCCGTGCACTGCACCAAGGTTGGTCTGAATGGCCGTCAGCCAAGACGGAAGCCTTTTCTGAAGCTAGTCCACAAGAAAGCCTGAAAACAGTTTGCTGAAAACAACCAGTCCAAGAACATGAACTACTTGAACCATTTTCTGTGGTCTGACGAGACCAAGATAAACTTGTTCGGCTCAGATGGTGTCGAGCATGTGTGGCGGCACCCTGCTGAGGAGTGCCAAGGCAAGTGTGTACTGCCTACAGTCAAACATGGTGGTGGCAGCAGCATGGTCTGGGGCTGCATGAGTGCCTCTGGTCCTGGGGAGCTGCGCTTCATTAATGGAATAATGGATTCCAACATTTACTGTGACATTCTGAAGCAGAACATGATGCCCTCCCTTCGGAAACTGGGCTGCGTGGCAGTTTTTCAACATGATAACGACCTCCAAGATGACAACTGCCTTCCTGAAGAAGCTGAAGGTGATGGTGATGGCGTGGCCAAGTATGTCTCCAGACCTGAATCCCATTGAGCACCCTGTGGGGCATCCTCAAGAGGAAGGTGGAGGAGCAGCAGGTGTCCAACATCCACCAGCTCTGTGATGTTGTCATGGAGGAGTGGAGGAGGATCCCAGCAACAACCTGTGCAGCTCTGGTGAATTCCATGCCTAAGAGAATCAAGGCAGTGCTGGACAGCAATGGTGGTCACACTAAATACTGACACTATGGACACAATCTGGCATGTTGGCAGTGAGGCGTACTCATTTTTGTTGCCACCCATTTTGGAAATAGAGGCTGTTTGTTCAGTTATTTGGACGGTGCAGCAAATCTACACTGCTTCACATATTGTACAATGACTACTCTAGAATATATTCAGGTTTCATTTCTGTAACGTTGTCCCTTGAAAATATATAATAAATTAATTGTTGAAATGTGAGGGGTGTACTCACTTTCGTGAGATACTGTATATATATATAGTTTATTTGTTTTTAGTCGAATTTGAGCGGATGGAAAAAGGATTATGGCGAGCCCCCAACTACACCACCCGGACAAAAAAAGAAAAATTGCATACTGTAATATTTTGTCGGAAACCTGGGAGCTTTGATTACAGCCCCACCTCAGAACATTAATTCCTGCCAAGAGTCGCATTAATTATTAGCATCCATCTCCAATTGATGATGGGATAGTTGAACCACTCAGTAGTCTTCTCCAGAACAACCAGACTGTCAATTCGGCTACGGTCAGGACTTTGTGGCGGCAACTTCATGTGCGAAAATTATTCCTCATGCTTGTTTTCCTCATTCCTTGTTTCCTTTGCTTAATTAAGGCCAATAATTTGCCCCTTCTGAAACAGTGACGTCTTTTCCAACAACACGGGATACGACTTCCGACACAGTTGTTTAAGAAGTGAGAAGTGACGCACTTCATCAGTCAGGGTTAAAAGAATTGTTGCCAGCTGAAACACATTAATCACTGCAATGATGATCCAATCATGGTACTTGTTCATTTAAATCCAAATGATGACTTTTTTTTTTTTTTTGGTCAGGCGGTAAATATCAATTGCAGTGAATTACAGGCAAAGGTGCGCAGACAACAAGCCGCAGGGTTGAATTTAATAAATTACGAGGGCGTAATAAGGAGCTTCCAAGTTTATGACACCACAACTTTACTAAAGAAAAGCTTCGGCACCTCTATGGAACAAAGATAATTACTTCTCATTTATCATAATCTCTGGGCCACCTTCAGACTGTGGTCCGCGGCGGCTCAGAACATCCTGCTCCATTTCATTCCGGCGCTGGCTGGCACCAGGCTGTCAGAGGACTCCTTTGTTCCTGGTGTGAAGCGGTTTAATTGTGGTGCCAATTAAAAGGCACTTAATAATTTACCACAGGTGCGAGCGAGGAGGCAGGAGAGCAAACAAGGCCAGTAGTTTGTGACGCACCATTAGACACTGAAAACAACTGCACTCATTTTTTTTTTAATAAGGAACAATATGCGAACACACTCGCACAAATCCTTTTACTTATTTATTGATTTCTATATGTATGCACCTATAAAACTAGGCGAATGTGTTTGGAAGATCAGAGAAAATGAAGCTCGTTAAAGTACGGAAGAAAGGATTGGAGGAAAAAGTTCTCTGGGAGCTTGGCTGATGTAACATTATTACAGCATGCCATTATCATCTAATTTTTAGTGAGAAGACCTAAAATGTCCAAGGAATTTTCTGAATCTCTTTGAAGTGCGAACGTATTATTAACCCTTAGAGCGCTAAAAGCAGCTACTATTGCTCAATGATGTAAGACATCAAAATCAAAACTGTTGAAAACCCATCACGTGGCGACTTGTTTTAAAGAGCTCCCGCAGGTTTGCCACATGATAGATTTTCCAAAGCACAAGTTAATTAAATTACTATTTTAAAAATTATTTCAGCACTCTAAGGGTTAATACGTAGTTGTTTGGAGACTTTTTGTCAGTTTCACTTCGCATCCTATTCAAAACCAATCACTCATCATGGCTGCTTCCTTCATCCCTTGCATTAGGTGTTTAATGTGAGGAGGAATAGGGAGCAGAGAAAATGAAAGGATGCAGGCACCAGCAGTGAGAGAGGAGATGAAGATAGTGAGTGAGGAATCGCAGTAGCCACCTTAACCGCAGACGCTCAATACAAGGAAGAACAGGCCCTCGAAACGCACACACCGGCCCTCTCTCACAACCCCGAGCAGAGCCCAGCACACCAATCCCCGTACTTAAAGCAGAGCGTTCGCTGCGTCTTCAGAGAGCACAGCCCTCCAGCAGCACCAGGGAGAGGTTTGTTTACCTACAGCCCAGACGCAACAGTCCGTCTGATGTGCGCTTAATGCCAAACAAAGCCCCAGGAAACACCCAAGTCTGTCTCGCTCTTTCAAACTCTCTCTCTCTCTCTCTCCCTGCACATCTTCAGCGCTAATGAGACCCCCGCGCTCACTGACAGATAGAAAAATAAGCCAATGCCTCAGGACTGAGAGGCCGAGCCCAGCGCTAGCCAAAAGAGACAACAAGCCAAGGAGGAGCGTTGGCTAAAAGGGGGTAAAAAAAAAAAAAGGGGGGGGGGGGGAGTTAGAGTGACAGAGTAAGAAAGAGTGAGTGAGAGAGCGAGAGACAGTGAGTGAGAGAGTGAGTGTGAAAGAGAGAGAGAAGCAAGGGTGAGGGCATAAGACATGGAGTGAGAGAAAGTTAGAAAGAAAGAGTGTGTATTGTACATGGTGAACTGCAGACAGCAATGGTTTATTTTCATTCTTGCCAGTAAAACAATTTGAATTTCAGTAGGAGAGGGAGTGGCAGCTAGTCAATATGACACTTCAGAAAAGAACAATGGAGTTTTGCCCGAGGTCAGTTACCGATCATGGTGTTTAGGGAGAGATCCAGAATCTTCCTCTGGTTTTGACCCAATGGAGTCCCGCCGAAGGCTCCAGGGGAGAAGAGGGGCGACAGGCCGGAGCTGAGAGACACAGCACAGTGAGAGGTGCGGAGAGTAAATGAGAGCACGAGAGACAGAGAGAAAATCATTTCCTCGCAAGAGTGAAAAATAATTCAAATGTATTTAAATTAGAAACCAAATTAGACACAATTAGCAACTGGGGCTTTCCCCCAAAGGATCTCATGACAGAATATTTATTGAAAAATTATCCTTTCACCTCATGAAAAAGAACATAGCTAGAAAACAATACATTGTTTTTTTTCCACTTGGCACTGCATTCAAATTTCGCAATTAAAATCAAGCAAATTACAAAAGGTTAAAAGTGCAGATTTATTCAGAAACAATTGTACACACATCAGGTTCACCACACTGAAATTACAGCACCTCTTAGAAGATATTTACCCCATTTCAGCAACGTGTGAGTGTGTATCTGTATATTTGTTTGCAGCTGTAAGTGTGTGAGTGACAAAGATTGTGTGTGTGTGTGTGTGCACGCACGCATGTGTGAGACAGTGAGATAATAGGCTTTATTTTCGTGCCTTTGTACAAAAAACAACGTTATGCACAATTTTGTCTGTCACAAGCGGCATATTCATCACCTGTTGCTCATTTTGATGGTTTTGTGCTCTGAAATAATGGTGTTTGTGTCACAATGGGTTGAACTTCACATTAGGGGGTGAGTAGATGTATAAAGCTGGTTCTATGCAAGTTTGTGTCACAGACCTTGATTGTGTTTTGACTCAGAGACCACCTTTTAACGAAAATGCTGTCCCTCTACTGTAGTTTCATGTAACTGAAAGAGGCGCGGTAATGCAAGCTATGTGTGTGTTCTTTACCTGATAAAATTACCCTTTGCTATGGCGCTGACGCACTGGTTTCAAAGGGAATGACAGCAGCTGATCTGATTAGCCTGAATGGAACCAAACCCCCATCACACCTGCAGGTAATTCATTTGCATCAAAGCAACCCTTTTGACAACAGCGCCACAACTGTGCCATCGCTGGCCTGGGGTTCAACACACCCAATTCTGATCAGCAATACCATTAGCACTTGTGCTTAGGACATCAAATTGGGATCCATGGGCATGTGAGCACGAGAATGTGAGCATGAATGTATGTGTTTGTTTGCGTGTGTGCATGTGTGAGACAGAGACAGCATATGCATGTACCTCGGATTGACAGGGGACTTCACCACATGGGCCTTCAGCTCCCACAGCATGACCCTGCCGTCGCTCACCACCAGGGCGGCGCTGTTCTCGTTGACAGGGCAGACGATCACGCGGTACGGACGCACGGTTTTGGTGACGCGGATGGCGTCGCACTGCGCGCGCAGGTCGTACACCAGCTCCTGCACGGGCTGCTCCGGGTCTGAGACAGGAAGTGCCCATCAAGCAAAGTCCGCAAGTGTTTGCCAAATACTTTTAAAACAGCAAAACTGTTTTAAAGGGTTACAACAAACTTTCCACCGTATGGATTTAAATACAACATCAAGCGGATAAGCCTAACCTAATTTCAGGCTGTTTATATTCATAACAAGTGAACCAAGTAGGAATTACTGCCCTTTAAAACTGTCATTATCCAAATGCTTGCCAACCTCACTCACCGCATGTCATTAACTGCTACTTAGAGTTCAGTATGAGGGGATGAGTACATTGAATTGGGCTGACAATTACGGGGGTAAAAATAGAGAGCAGTGGAAAGAGGCTTATGAAAGGAGTGTGAGACAAACAGAGTGATGCTGTAATACAGAGGACGGGGAACAGAACCTGCCTGATTCATCGGCGCAGGCTAAGGCCGAGCGGCACAGGCGTAGGGTGATGCAGCCGTTCTCATGGAGACAGAACAGGGCGTCCCTCTGAGCGCACGGGACCACCTGACCAACAGCCGGCACACAGAGAGTTACTATGTGTGTGTGTGTGTTTGTGCTTCATAGTGCCCATCAGAGCACTGCGCTACATGATTGATGGAGCCACAGTAACAGAGCTGTCACACACACACTCCCCCTGAGAGCGAGACACACACTCGCACGCACGCGCGCACGCACACACACACGCACACACACACACAATGACACGGTCCCTCTCACAGAAACACACGATTCCCCGCTCACAGAGAGGGTTGGGGTTGAGTACACCATTAAGGATTAAGTGGTATCGCTGGTGTCTGACCTGTATGAAGGGCACTCCCGAGCGCTCGATGGCCACCACCCCCACGGTCTGGCTGAGCTCCAGGTCCAGGATGAGGATTTCCCGGGGGTAGAGCAGCAGCATGTGGTGCCTCTTGGAAGGCAGGTAGGACAGCTGCAGGCAGTCGTTCAGGGTCACCGCTTCTGCGCTGGACACGCGAGGCACAGTGACAGGCATCAAACCAACTCCACTCAAAGGAAAAATAGAGACAAGCACTAGCAGTCAATCAAGTCCCTCCACAGAGACCCCAGCTCAACAGTTGATCAGAGCCCCTCCCCTCTCAGCGGAGAGGAAGGAATAAAGAAAAAATAAAGAAAAAAATCGGGGTGTGCTGGGTGTACTGGGGAGGGGTTCAGACGGTCCCATGGTAATACCGCGCATTACTTTAGCTGTTCACAGCAGCAGCACCAGGAGGGTTACAGCTCAGCAGAGCAGGCTGCTAAACAGGGATGCCAACTCGCCGCAGTAACTGCCTCAGGGCCCATCGCAAACCTGAAGATGCCCGCTTTAGTGAAGCCAGACAGCCATGACCTGCCTTTGTCCAGTTTCAACTAGCAACTATGTCTTCCATTTCCCATTTTTACCGTGTGTTTCATTCATAGCCTGCAGGGGTTCTAAACCGCTCCAAAGCCAAATGTCAACCTGACAGAGAAATGAAGAGAAAGAGAATGAGAAAGAGAGACTCGCTCAACTATTTCTTTGTTCATCATGTATTATAATAATAATAATAATAATAATAATAATAGCCGCACTGAAGCAGCCAAGCAAAGGACACCGTCTGCCGCCTGTGTGACAACAGAAGAGTTGATTCTCCGCGTGCAACGTCCTAAGGTATTTCTGAATAAATCAGAAAAATTTGACATGCAGATTTAAGAAAGTGCAGCATTACATCTCTCTTGCAGTGTAGCGTCTTTGGTGTCTCATTTGAGGCAGCTCTCAGTGGCCCAGGTGGAAGTAGACTTCAATCAACGTCATTCTTTAGTTAAGACCAGATTCTGAACATTAACGATAAATTTCCTATTTGTCAGTAGAAATGTTTAACATTTGCACCGGACGTCCTCAATGGCATCATCGTTGGCAAATCTGATGAAATGCCACGTACATATGCTTTGACTCATTAATGCCGTATTTCATCCACGAACTTCAGCAGCCTTCCAGAGAACACACACCAAAGTTCGAGACAATCAGATGAATGGTGAAGGAGGATTGAAACGGAACTTTTCCATTTTTGGAAATGGTGGACACAAAGGGTTCAACTGAATCATCATATTATTAATAGTAAGATATCTTGAGTCAAGATTCATGTCAATAGGCAAAATGGCTGTTTAGTCATTGCAAAAATTCAGTTTTTGTTAATTAAAGTACCACTAAGTGACTGACACTACATTTTTTGTGGGACCAAAAAAAAAAGTGTTGACCTCACTTCCTATCATGGCATTATCGCCATAAATGTTGTTAAATTATGGCCAAACTGTGGAAAATATTGCATATCTACAAGACAACTTTTGTGAGGTATAATCTGAAGATCGTATGAGCCAAATTTGGTGAAAACTGCATGAAATTTACAGGAGGAGATATAGTTTGTACAAAATAGAAAACAGTATTTGATAAAATTCAAATGGTGGAGAATATAGTTGATCGTAAAATGGCATCATGGGCTTTCTTGCACTTGGCTTGACCTCAAGATTCTATAGCTGGCAACATGATTCAGAGGTTATGACCAGAAATGTAAGTGCAAATTTGGCCTGAAGGTGGCGTTACAAGCACTTGGGGCATAGCCCTGAAAACTAGTGGGTTGTGGTGAGTGTTGACTGTAAGTTTGCCAAATTTATTTCCTTTTTGAGGTATGATTCCATCTCTTCCCATAGACTTTCATGGCAAAACAATAATACTAATAATAATAATAATTCGACAGTTGGTCGGTCACCGGCAGGTCGACGTGTATCCCCGGACGCCCTAAGCAATCACTCCCAAAATTACCACACACCAAGTCCATGCCAAATATGAAAAGAATCCATAAAGAACTGTGACCTGTAAGAGCATTCTCAAGAAATGCCTACGGACACGGCAGCAGCGGCGGACGCGGCATAATGATCGCAGATCCATAGTATCCCCGACTCGTCATCCAGGGATACAACTATTGCCATTATTACTACTATCATTATTATCAATGCTCCTAAAAAGAAGTAAAATTATAATCATTTTCGCAGTTTTAGTGCCATCATCATTGGTAACTCATTGTGTATCGCTTATTCATCCATGGAAATTTAAATGTCCAGTTGGTCTCGCAACAATATTTATGCATGCGTTCACAGCCAGGAAACGGGCTGAATTTCAATTTGAGAGAACCCACACCGAGTGCTGGTGATTCAGCAAGGAATCCACAATAGAGACTTGTAAGAATTCAGGACAGCAAGAAGCCTGTGACAGCAGGTTCTCAGAAACCCAATTTCACACAGTGTGCAGCGAACGGCGGAGTGCTGCGGTGCGGCAGGAAAAGCGCAGAGCCGGCAGGCTTTCCCCGTCGTAGCCGTAGCAACAGCGAGCCGCGCTGCGGGCGTGCGAGGGTCCCTGCTGCGGGATAGGTCCTCTCTCTCTCTCTCTCCGCATCTCACCCAAACCTGCCACTCCGAACACACCGAGGCTGAAAGAGCGCCGTCCACCCACTGAGAGTCCCCCCCACACGCGTCTACTC
Organism: Gymnothorax javanicus; assembly: GCA_029692085.1. Lineage (NCBI taxonomy): Eukaryota > Metazoa > Chordata > Actinopteri > Anguilliformes > Muraenidae > Gymnothorax > Gymnothorax javanicus. The sequence goes on along the minus strand of CM056208.1, from coordinate 28,239,464 downwards.
GCCGATTCTCCAGGCTTCATTAAAACGGAGGAACCCAAGGGAAAGCAGAGCCACACAATCACAGAATGACTCAGATCCTCCTACACCACAGCCTAGCGCCACACACATTATCTGCACTACTCAATTAGACTCCTGCACCAAGAAAAAAAGCAGACATGGGCTCATATTTCTTCTCACCCGACAACACTGCCAGTAATGAGGCCAAACAGTATAACTGCCAGAAAGACAATATTATGGCGTGACATCACCTCACACTGCCCCCACCATACCAGCTTTTTGACTTGGAATAACAAGATGTAATGGTTTGCTAATGGGGCCAGGGTGTAGTGGGCGACCTTTGGATTACACTTCATCTAGAGGGTGAGAAAATCAATCTGAGCATTTATCACGTGGGGATCAGTATTGCGCAGAACAGTGACAGAAAGGGAGGGATTTCTAGCCAACATAAACATTCTAAGAATGCAGCAGCAATGTTTTAAAATTGTAAAAACATTTCGGTAACATTATGAGAACATTTTATGCTTGCTGGGGAGGAGATTGAAGCAGGACCAAGGGGGTAATGACAATAATAAACGACATACTTAGAACGCAAAACTAACAATTACGGAGCAGAGCCTTGATTTAAACCCCTTTCAATCTGAGAGAGGGAGAATCGATGCAGAAGAACTGCGCAGAAGCCATGAGGACGCGCGAGAGAAGGCAGACATTAGCATGGATCGAACCCAGGACAGAAATGTCCATATCGCAGTTAAGGGAGAAATCTGTATTCTGGCTTAGAAGAGCTGTCTGGAACTGACACCATTAGGCCCAAGCAGAGAAGATGCGCATCTGACTGCTGCCAATGAAATTCAGAGCTCTGGCCTGACTCCAACTGGCACTGCCGTTTTATAAATTGCACTCGCAAAATTGAGATAGCTCACCACCTTGTGCTGTTGTCTGCCCCCATTAGCTGGCTGATCAAGATAAATTATCACATGGAAAGCTTAACAGGCTAAAAAAAATTAAATAAATAAACAAAATCACAGGACTATTGTGCTAGCCTCACACTGGTGGATAATTAGGCAGATTTTTGAGTCCAGTTCTCCCCTACCAACAATCTCGGAGTGGTTCCAAATTCGAGGCGGGTCTGAGCCAGCAATTAGCCAAAATAATCCTGTCACGGGAGTGGTTTAAAGACAGGATCTTACCTCCCTTAATTGGATCAAGGTATTAACCCTTTGAGCACCGAATACATTTTCAAGGAATTAAAAATGTAATTATCCTGAGCTGTTGAAAATCCCCTGCGGGAGCTCTTTTAACCAAGTTGCCACATGATAGGTTTTCAACAGCATCTGACTTTGATATCTCACATCATTGGGCAACTATAGTTGGCCACGGCGCTGAAAGGGTTAATGACCTGAAATCCTGAAGTATGAGAGGAAAAGTGATGGAATCTCGACCACAAACTTGCAGCAGACAATAAGAACAAGCTGACCCTGAAGCATTACTGGAGGTTGTGTACTACTGCAGCATAGGAAAAAAAATGACTACAAATAGCTCGAAGAGGACTTTTGTCTCCCAGGCCAGATGGGCTGGACAAAAAACGGACAAGCTTGTAAAAATTAAAACAACAGTATGAGTACTTATTTAAGGTCTTGTGCATTAGCATATAAATCACATAGAAGTACCACTCCTGCAACCAGCTAATGGCCTGCCACTATGTTTGAAATGAAAAACTGGCGAAATATGTCTTTATGTAAGTGGTCTCACATGTTTTAGAAAATCAGTTTACCTTTTAAAATCCACTACTTTTTTTTTTTTTTTTTAAATTGGGCAGCACAGCCTGTAAATAGGAAACGGACTGTGAATTACACCATTTTTCCATATACAGTACCAGTCAAAAGTTTGGACATACCCACATTTTTCTTACAAGACGTTGAATAAAGAAATAGGTACCGTTTATTTTGCAAAAAAAAAAAAAAAAAAAGATCTAATTCTTAAATCCATCAAACCTACCAGCATTTTCTGCCATATTTACAGAGCATATTCACATTTTTTTCATAAGGGCAGTCTTATGGCTATAATGAGTTTGCTGCTGAGCGGCCGCCTAAGTTCTCAAAGATGTGCTGCACTTGTGGTTTGCTTTTCATCAACTTTTTTGCCCAATAAGTTCCAAAACAGCTTCCCTTTAATTCGACTGTTGGAAAATGGAAGCTTGTTTGTCTGCTTACTTTGCAAAATATGGCTTCTTTGAGAATTCTAAAATTTTGGACACTATTCAAACAAGTAACTTATTCTCTTTTAACTTCTGACTGTTTACCTCTTACCAGATTTCATTTGAGATTATATAGAGAAGTTAAGCCATATAAATTTCTCTAAAAACAGAGCGCTGTGACATTAGCAAAGTGTGTCCAAACTTTTGACTGGTACTGTAACGAGCTGATGTTGTGAATACACAAGTGTCGTATCATACCAATGTGCAGCATGCCAATAATTTAGTTTGATTTCACTATTTAAACCAGGCAATGGTGCAATGGCAACTCAGAGGGTTTTACCAGGTAAAGATCTGAAAATCTTCAAGTGTGCACCACACATAAAACACTAAGAGAAAACAGCTGACTACAGACACTTAGACCTGCCTCTCACAAAATATTATCAGCAATTTACCCCAAAGTGAACGCTTACTGTGCATCTGATTGAGGCGCTTTGAAAAATCATTTGCATAAGCAAATAATAAATAATAGAAGCATATTAAGCAAAAAATGCTTTTATTTCCACCACTGCAACTAAAAGTTGTAAACTTGGCTCTTCTCCATTTATGTTTGTACCATTTTTGCATCAGTCATGTTGAGAATTTCAACCTACAGGAGAAGAGAACAGTTTGTTACAGAGTTGTCCTGGTAAAAGTGCCACTTGCAGTAGCAGGGTGATCACCTTGGCCTCAGAGCAAATCTGGCCCTGCCTGTAGCCACTGTGGCTGGCTGCCTACAAGAGAGCAGTGCGTGACTGCCCTCGCGCTGCTCAGGTAAATTGGAGGGAATCAGTCGGTTTGGGTGAGCGCCGTTTGCTGCTCGAGCGCCTCCTACTGGCCATCTGAGTGTCCATCTATAGCTGAGCAAACACATTTGAGTTTCCTCCATCCTTATCCTACTGGATGCCAGGTCTGCGACCACAAGTGAAAAAGTGACAGCTGTCTGGCACGTGTTTCGATGGAGAACCCCAAATTGTCGACGCCCTCCTGAGAGGGCAACCTCAGTGACATATAATCATGCTTGTACATAGTATTTGCCAAGGGTAAAATACAACCATTCACACGCGCGCACGCACACACACACACACACACACACACACACGCACACACACACACAGGTCATAGTGTGGAATAGCTTGCCAGGTTATGTCATATAGGCAGAAAATCCTGATAGAGTACTCAATATCAATCCCTGAGTATGTTATAAGTGTGAGGTACATTTTACTAATAAACAACGGCAACATTGTTCATGTCATGTCGGCGTGTTCATGTCATGCCATGTTATGTCCTTTTATGTCATGTTACGTCATGTAATGTTTTTAGTTCACTGACTGCACATCCCAGATTCGGGGAGGACATGACAAATTTATGAACATTAACAAATAAATTTAAGTTTTAAAAACCTGAAAAAAGAGGAGCTGAGGAAAATATGAAGAGAAAGACCGGAATATATTAAGAAAGAGCTGAAGCAGAGATCTCACCTGGGCTTCTCATTGGTGATGAGCACCTTGACTTTATTCAAGGCCTTCTTGGCGCCGGTGGGCGCAGCAGGTTTGCTGTGGGCGGGGCTGGCGTGGGGACTGGCGATGTAGACCTTCTTACCCCCGCTGCCCGGGGGCTTGGAGTGAGAGAAGTCAGTGATGAAGACGATTCCCTCGCTGGTCAGCACTGAAAAAACAAGAAGACAAAGTTGACTATAATCCCCATGCTATGAAGCTCTGCAATGCCAGTGAGGAACCATTTCCAGATCGGGCTTTCTCAGAACCAACAGAAATGCGCATAAATTATGGAAATGAAGTCACAAATATGAAAATCATTCAAAAGACACAACTAGGCCATGTAGGGCATAAACCCAGTACATTTGATGGTGATCTAACAGGAGCTTTATGAGTTATGAATTTAAAATTGGATACATAAATCAAGAGCAATGCAACTGTTCTTCAACTTCGCTACACCTAGCCAAAGCTGATGATGTAACTTATGATGCATTTCAGTAATTTCGTGGCATGATTTGTAATTCAGGGCCATTCCTTCTTGTTTGTTTGCGCTATGCATTTCAGGGAGAATTTATGAAGAATGCAAGACAGATGTGACGGACAGACACACAGACATATGCATGGACTGACCCCATTTTGATACCCCTCGGGGTACAAAACAAAATGGCCCAAGAGAATTATAACAGTAAAATGTAGCATTCCAAAGCGTAGCACAATAGCGCTTCAAATACAGTACAATCCTTAAATATTTTGATAGTGACAAACACAAAAAATTGTTCACATGATGTGGATGTTGATCCCAAAAATTAAAAATGTAGGTATCCAATGTAAACTCATGCTCACTATTTGAAAATCCAATACACTGGAGTACAATTACAAGGCTAAAACTGAATCACTTTCCAAAAACTAAAGGACAGTTCACTCTTCTACAGGATCCGCATGACTGCTGATTGCTAGAATGTGGATGAGTATAAACCTGTGGTTTCTACCAGTTTCCTAATTTTTTTCCCCTAAAGCTATCCAAAATGTTCAGGACCTCATGTCAAGCTCATCACTGGCTCCTTTTCCCAGCAGGATTTCAGTATTACAGGCAGAAAAGGTTTGGGAAATGAAGAGGGAGCTCTGGAGAAGAGAAGAGGGCCACACAAAATCAGAAGCCACTACACCTCTCATCACCAGGGCATCGGATTATCCGGATTCATTCCCTTCCCATGTCCGATAAGGACACCTATCACAGACAGGTCAGAGCAGGGAACGCCTAATCTCATCTGACCACTGTCTGAACGTGGAGGTTACACACAAGAGAGAGAGAGAGAGAGAGAGAGAGAGAGAGAGAGAGAGAGAAGAAAGATTTTAAAGAGAGAGCGTGCAGAGACTGACAGGAGAGGGATGGAGGGAAAGAGAGAGAGAGCAGTGACTGACAGGTGAAAGACAGAGAAAAGAAAAGGGAGAGCACAAAGAGAATAAGAGGAGTGAGTGTGAACAGGGGGAGACAGAAAAGATTGAACATGGCAGAATGGAAAGAGAGGAAGACAAAGAGAGAGAGGGAGAAAAAGAGAGTGTGTGAGGTAGATGCAGATGAGAACAGCGTCTCACAAGCGAGGTTGCAGGGATCGAAGGGGTCGAAGGAGAAGGACAGGATGTTCTCGGCGTAGCTCTTTTTCCACAGCTTGGTCCCCGTGTCGGCGTTCCACAGGACGATGTAGTTGGGCGGATGGACAGCAAGGAGGAGGTCACGTGACGCGTCTTGGGACCATAACCAGTCCATGTCTGCAGGGTGCAGAGGGACAGAAAAAGACGGGGAGGGAGGGAAGAGGGAAAGAAGAGGAGAGATTTAAGCATTCGCTGTGACTTTATTCATTGTAAAGATCAATCATCTCAGCCCAGTTCAGTAACATTACATCAATCACTTATGATCCAGCGCCATTATTTCAGAAACAGTGAGGGAAAGATGCATCGCATAGCAATGCCTAATGCAGCACCGAGGTAGAGTAAACAAGATGAATCATGTCAGTCACACACAATCTCAAATAAGACCATTAATGTTTCAACACTACAAACAGCACTAAAATGCCTACGCTCATCATGCCGAAACATTCGAATAATAATAAGTTTTCTGCTGTAATGAGAGGCTTGCTTCATCAAAAGCAGCGGTTTTCAAACTCAGTTAAGTGTCACTGTGCACACTAGCTTTTGTTCCAACTACAATTGCAATCGAAAAATTTAAATAAGTTATTAATTTTTCTTAATTGCAATGCTCACATTCACTGCGATTTTCCACCCTTTTAAGCCACATTATGTCAGTTTCTTTTCATTGCAAAAATAGAGGGAACAATTGTAACTGATGAAATCGAAGGGTCAATTGGCAACTAACCGGTGAAATTGCGGCCACACATTGCCGTGAGAAAATATTTGCCTCCTTCCAAATTTCTTCCTTTTTCTAATACTTGTCAAACTAATTTTGATATTAAAGAGAGTTAACCTGTATAAACACAAAATGGAGCTTTTAAATGATGATTTAATTTATTGACTTTATCCAATTCTACCGAGCCCAATGAGAAAAAGTAACTGCCTTCTTAGACACAACCCCGCTTCCAAAAAAGCCGGGATGCTGTGTAATATGTAAATAAAAACGGAGTGCAAATCATTTATACCCCATATTTAATTGAAGATAGTGAAGTGTTCCAAAATATGTGGAGTGCACCAATTTAAGTTGGGTGATTGTATAATTTTTTACCCATATGTACTGTAATCACATCATGACTTCCCATTTCAGTTTTTGTAGAAGTTTACAACTCACATGCCATTCCAACTGCTTCAGGACTCATGCTTTGAAGGCTGACTAAATCAAGCTACATAGCATTGCATGTTAAAAGGAACATGAATGGAATAGTTGCAGTAGCACCCAATGTAAACAGATTAATCAGAATATTATCTTATTTACAGCAATGCTTATAGTGGGATGATTTAGTTCATGTGAACGTTGTCGATGAAGAATTTAAAGACAAAGCAAATTACAGAGAGTCAAACCTGCTTTGAGTCATTTTTGTGTCAAGTATTAGGAATTACATTTAGACAGAAGTTAAATACATGCATTCATGACACCAAATTGGCAGCTTATTGATACACCCCAATCATGAATTTGATCAGTGAAATGTTGTGTTTGTTGTGGTTACTTAAATATAACAAAATGGAATAATTACAAAACACAAGTTTAAACTTTTAGTGTTCATAGGATGCATTGCCATTTTTGTCATAATGTGGTTTTGCATAATCCCAGATCTACACGCTATGAAAAGATGAGGGCAATGCGCGAGGTACTCGCTCACCTTGAATGGGTTTAGCGTGCTCCTGGATCTCGCAGTGGGCAGTCCCGCTCACCACGTCCCAGATGATGATCTTGCCGACCGCGTCAGCCGACGCCAGTCGCAGGGAGTATGGTGAGCTCAGGCTGTGGTGGTAGTTTTCCCTCGACCATTTCACCTGACCATTACAAGGGCATGCGGGAAGGGGGTGGGGTGGAGATTCCAAAGTGCCTTTATTTTTAAGCAGTTTTTATGACAATAGTATGTTTTTTTATATATATATATATATAATATATATATATGTACATAAATGCAGAAATGTCTAGTGTTTTCTGAAACAGCCTAGAAAATTCAACATATTTCTCAACAATTTAGGAAAGTTCTAGCTACAACTGGATTTTACTGGCACAAGACTAGAAGTAATTACATATGTATGGAAGTTCTCAAGTAAGACACAGATATCAAGAAGACTGTGGAAACTTCTGGAAAGTTATTTTCGGTGAATAAATATTTAAAGATTAAGATATACTTTTTTGAACCCTGTGGGGTAATTTGTCCTCAGCATTTCACCCATCCTATAGTTGGGAGCAGAGGGCAGCCATAGAGCATCGCTGGGGGACCAACTCCAGTTCTAAAGTCAGTTCCTCGGTCAGGGGTACTGGCACAAGTGTTCCTTTAATGCATGTTTTTTCTGGGTGGGGGAAACCGGAGGAAACCCATGCGAACACAGGGAGAACATGCAAACTCCACACAGAAAGGCCCCAGGCCAGATTCGAACCCGCGCCCTTCTTGCGGTGAGGCAGCAGTGCGACACACTGAACTTGGGTTCAGCCAAGCCTGTTTCTTATTCTACACTGTCAGCCAAACAGTTTTTGTTTTCAGCTGCATCAAGGGACACAGAAATTCTTGGACTTCCTGGAAATACAGACTTTCTTGGATATCTCCTTTGGGACCATTCCATCATCGTATTGGGACATTTATTTGGATTACCTTGGATACTGTATCACGCAACTGGGTAAATATTAACTATTTACTTTAATGTAATTAATTTTCTTGTCATCTTAGTTTTAATATAGCAAACAGCCATCGTGAATTGAGGATTTCGTAGCAATTATAGGTTTAAATCAGCGCTCCGGTTTGTTCATTTGTTGACGATCACAGATTCCTGTGTGTATACAATTTGAAGAATTCCTATACATAAGAAAATTTACTTCGTAATAAAAAAGCAAGGTAACAAAAAGTGCTGAGAAAGCTACTATGAAAGAGCGTACGGAGATGGAAAATGAAAAAATGTGACAGATTTTTGACGTGAAAATGTTTTTGGTTTCAACAGGCTGTTTGACCAAAACACAATGCCAGCCCATCGGGAGCATGGAAAAACATACTAAAGCAGAGCTGGCAGTAAAAGAATGTGGGATTAACTGCTTCAAACTCCTGGTGAGGCTATGCAGCATTACTCTCTTGAAATGGTAAGCTCGAATAAAAATTTTGTTTACAAATGCAAACTTGGACTCCAACAGGCGTTAAATAGGGTTCTTAAAATTCAAGGATAGTTCACAAAATGTTAAGTCCTGGGATCTATATTTTCAACCTCTGGGGATTACTACATTCTTTCCCTGGTCTTTGCACTTGTGTTTGGATTCTAAGTGACACTGGATAAGAGATTCTGCTAAACTGCCGGTAAATTGAAAATTCCAGGTCTAAATGAAGTCTCCAGTAGCTTTGTAAATCATTAGGTTCGGAAAGTGCCCTAGACAAAAATTCTATAAATAATTAATCAACCAATCAAAGCCATTTCATTTTGGCCATTTCTGCATCACCCCTGATTTCAGTGGATGCATAGTAAAGATGAGCGACATATTAAATTGTAGTAGTACTTCTTTGAAGGAGATGAAGAAAAACTACTGACTCCATTAGTAACCATGGTGCCAACATCAATCATATCAGATCCAAGAATACAGTGTGGTTCGCACAAACGCACACACGCACACTCTCACACACTTATGCTCCCTTTGTCTCCCACGTGCGTACATAACATTCGTAAATCCATAAGTGTGTGGACACTGTACAAAAACCTTATTGACACACACAGAAAACACATTTTTAAACACTAAAAATTCTAAATATCAAACATTTAATTGATTGTGGAATGAATGTCAGTATTGGCTGATTAGACAGACTTTCAAAGGGCCCATCAGCCTATTGGCACCAAATTTTGTAGGCCTTTGCTTTTCGTCCTACGGCTATACATTCTTTTTTTGTGTTCTTAGATATTGCATTCAGGAGTCACATTGCCAATATATGACTTGACATCATGACCAAAAACTTTATACATTTACAGAGTCCACGGTATTCATTTTCTTCCCCCTCCAAGAAGCAGGAACTTTTTTTTATACAATACTTTAAAATGTTGGGCTGAAGATGCTGCTACCAACCAAATTTTGTGCAAACCGTCCCGGCAATCGATTAGAATAAATTTGAAGAAAATTCAAAATTGGGAAAAACTAATATAGTGCATCATTTTGGTACAAACAACTTTATTATTATTTATTTGGCACTGAGCATGCATCAACGGTGCCAGTGGGGCTTGCTACAGCCTTAGTCACCAGAGAGGTCCATATGGTACTGGTGGCAGTGTTAGGCAAATCCATGTGGAACCGGTGGCACTGAGCATGCATCAACGGTGCCAGTGGGGCCATAGACTGTATAAAAAGATGGACGAAGCAACGGTGACGTCACCCATTGGTTTCAGCAAACCATTTAGGAAGCCTCGATTTTGGCAATTTGAACAGCACCATTTTGTTATTTTGAAACCGGATGCGATTCCTATTGGTCGAGAGCGTGAATTGAAGATCCAGGGAGGACCGTGGCTCTGGATCTGACCGTATCGGACGAGAACCAGAGGATAGCCATGCCCCTAAAGCACTTTCTGGCTTTATCCTTTATTCTAGTCTACTTGGGACCATAATTTACAAAAATGAACATCACGATATATCGAAGGAGACTTGAAACTTGCGATAGATACAATAAAATGATGTGGAAAATCATCATTGAAATAATAAATCAGGTGGGAAAGTAGGGTCATTTTCTCATAGACTTCAATAGCATTGAACTTCTTTCAGCAACCAACAACGTCGCCATCTGCCGGCCATTAAATACAATGCAAATTTGTGAGATTTCCGCATTGGCCTCACTTTTCAGACCCAGGTGCTGCGTCCATCTTTTTATACAGTCTATGAGTGGGGCTTGCTACAGCCTTAGTCACTGGGGAGGTCCATATGGTACTGGTGGCAGTGTTAGGCAAATCCATGTGGAACCGGTGGCACTGAGCATGCATCAACGGTGCCAGTGGGACTTGCCACAGCCTTAGTCACTGGGGAGGTCCATATGGTAGTGTTTAGTAAATCAATAGTGATCTTACAGCCTGGTGTAAGTGTAGGGCTTCTGTGCTGCAGGAAGTGGATGGAGGGGTGTTGACTGTTTCCTGACCAGTCTGCTAATAATTTCCCACTTGGCACATGACACAGGATGGTATTTACATGCAGTAGTTTTATCCAGTGCCTCACCCCACTTTTTTCTGTGTCTCTTTCCGAGGATCTTTCCATCCCCCACCCTGAGCCCGTGGACCATCCAAGCCCTGTCCCTCACTATGAGTGCTGGCTGCTGCTGTCCTGCTGTCCTGATCCAGTCCTGATGCAGTTCTGCACCATCTTCTACATGCCACTTCCTGGAGCGACCGATGCCACTGTTTCGATGGACTTTAATGGATCTCTTTTTCCATTTCTATTCCCCTTTACTTTATTTTGCTGTTAATTAGCTAGCCCACGGAGGATGGGCTTCCCCAGCATAGCCGGGTTCCTCCTGAGATTTCTTCCCACTGGGGAGTTTTTTTTTTTTCTCACCACTGTTTTGAGGATTTTTCTCCCTACTGGGAGTTTTTTGCCTCATTTGCTGTAGTGGGGAAAAGGATTAAGCTGGGCGCTGCCCTTTCGTTCTACTCATGAACTTGACTTGACTTGACTTACTGGCATTTGAATCTTTCTGTGTTCTTATTCTATCCCTATTTTTATTGTATTTTATTGTATTTATTCTTTTCTCTTCGTAAATGACAGTGAAGCACTTTGTGACCCTGTCTGTGAAAGGTGGTATCAGAGGTCGCGTTACACTTTCTGATTGTCCGTCATCGTGACGGACAGAGGCATAAAAATTCTGTCATAATCAATTATTATCTGTCATTGTAATTTTATTTTTTAAAATGATAATCTTTTTTTTTTTTTAATAAAATAACCAGAATAATTTATAGATTACGCATTAGCTGATGCCGACAGTGATTAATGTAGACACACATTGCGCACTGTGTTAAATACAGCACTGCGCGGATTTTCGAACTTACTGCTGTATGAACTTTATAAAACATCACAAATGATTTCTCCCCCCACACAGTAACAGTGCGCAAATGAACGATGCTTTCAGTTATTGCTGGGCTTCACTAAGCCTAACAACCGCAGTCTCGCTAAGCGGTCCTACGAAGCTGCTTATCAACTTGTTACGTCAACTGGGGCTTTTCCGACCTAGATATCTGCTTGTTTGCATAACAGAGACAGCGTTTGTACCATATGACCAATCGTCTACCAGCAGCCGAGCAGCATATTTTACAAATGAAGAGCAAATGATCATATTACAAAAATATGCAGAGATGCCAAGTCTCACGCATTTTTTAGGCCTATTCACCGTAGTCCGCAATTTTTCAATGAACGCTTATTAATGAGATTCTCACACGGAATTAAAATCCTTCTGCATTGAAGTTTCAGTTTCACTTGAGTAAAGGTGGACCTCACCAGAAGTAAGATGGAAAGCGATTATGACTCCGGACTTCTCCTGCTTCTCTTTACTCAGGGATTGGAAACAATGCATGTGTTTCATGATCATTTAAATTGTTTAGCTAAATGAAATAAGACCCTTTGAAACGTCCTTACGCAATTCCATTGCTTTCAATCCGGTAAAGACAAGTGTAAGAATTCCTGAGTCATAATCGATTTCCGCGTCACTAGTGGGGAAATCCACCGTAATGCACGTGAAACTGATTAACTTAATGCACAGTGACTTAAATTCCGCGAGTGAATTTCTTTAGTGCTCGTTGATTGAATAATTGCTGACTACGGCACAGGAACGTGAATGCCACTAAGAGGCGAGAGACTTAACACCGAATGCGTGAGACTAGGCATCTCTGATATGAGGAATACAGGATCAGACAGATCAAAGTCAATGCTCGAGACAATATGACACCCACCACCAATTGGACGGGGGTGTGAATTACATTCTGTCCAAATGACGGACGGCCTTCAAAATTTTCCGTCATTGTTAAATAAAATCCGTCAATGACGGAAAATATTCAGTTAACGCGACCTCTGGGTGGTATATAAATAAACTTTACTACTTACTTACGTTCATTGCACTGCTGGAGCCAGGAAATCAGGGGGGGAAAAAAACCAAATGTGAACGTAGCCCAAACATTTTGAGAGTAACGAGTATAGCACCAGCTATGGATGGATTTACACCAAATTTGGTAGGCAAGAGTCAAATGGCCAGAAGAAAAAGGGATTTCAAGTTTGGTGATGATTAGATATTGCATTCAGGAGTTAAAATTCATATAATATCCAGTAGAGGCCATGCAAAGAAAATTAATTAGCTTCTAAAGGCCCTGATCTGAAGTTGCAGCATACATGATTTTGTGCAAATCAACTGCATTATGTAGGATATGGATTTAAAAGGTTTTACAAAAAATGAAAAATGGCAGATTTACCCATATGCAAATGTGAGTGCCTTATGTGGATAGATTTGTCTGGACCCACAGAATCCAGCAAAAAATGTTGTTTCTCTGCCCAAAATTTCTAAATTTATAAGCCAAAATGTATAGTTTCTTTTTATTGCGCTACCTTGTGCTGATATAAAAATTGCAAAACAGCAAAACGCACCACTCCAGCAAGTGAAACCATTGTCAAGTGATGTTCCGGACAAAAACGTTTCCAGACAGACAGAGCAATAGCTATCCCCGCATTATAGGCATGAGGGGATAAAAATATCAATTTTTTTAATGCATATCAACAAGGTTTCGGTTAAGTTTCCACACACTTTTAGCAATATACTGTACATGCATACAAGGAGGCACTCATACACATGCTTAACTGAAATGTATTTTCTTTACGTCTGTATTATAACCAGCTGGATGAATAACTTTCCAAAAACATTTTTTAAAATAATTTCACCAACACAACTGCAGATAGTCTACTTTCCTGTGCTGATAAATTGCCCGACTAATGTGACTGCTCTTGCAGCAAAATCAAGTACCATTTTATTTTCCAAAGAACATTTCCCACAAAATATTACCTTAGTGACAGAGGTTAAGGCTTTACATCTGAGAAAGTTTGCCTAACAAACACCACTCATCCATCTCACATGCAGAATGCACTTAAAGGCAAATACATGCCGAAACTCATTAACTATAGTTGTATATCCTCAACCCAATAAAAAAGCCCACCATTTCTGCTGAATAAACAAAAAGTCCTTTCCCTTCACCTATGCCTAAATAAAATAAAAGCAAGCTTTAATTAAAAATGCAAAAAAAGAGGCACTTAAGACCAGAAGGAGAGCATCGAGAAAAACCAGAACAAATCTAAGCAGACACAAACAGAACATTTTTATCAGCATCACAAATTCTACCCCATACAAGCCCTCCAGTGCTCTAGTAATTGAAATTTAGCTTACTGGTTGTGAGTGCACAAGCAACACCATGAAAGCCTAGATTTCAGCAATGTCATTGTGCTGAACAATTAAGAGCAGGACTTTAAAGAAAACTTGTTCCTGAAAACCTTATCAATCAACAACAAAGAGTAATCTTCCTTGAAATTAATCAGACATTTAAGAGGGACGCCACACGAAAGACTGTTGTACTATCAGGCAAATAACAGCATCTGACCCCGATTATTTTACCCTGAAAATTGTGTCCGTACAATAATCAATAAACTCTCCAAAGAACGACAGGTGCTCATGCATATTCATAAGAAAGGTGACCTTTACACTTGTTTGCGAGTTCTAATAAGCATGCATCCATGTAAACTTATCTAACGTGTTTTAATGCCAAATTGCTTAGAATGAATTTTTGGGATGACTAATAAGCAAGGGTGTTAAAAGTAAAGAGGAAGGGGCAAGTCACGACCATTAGGGTCTGTAGTGGAGTTTAAAGGGGCAGTGTCACGACTGAGCATGTGCTGTAGAAACTTTTTTCAAACATTTTAGCTAAACTTCCATTTATTTTCTGCGTGACTTGCATAGCCACACTTAGTCTTAGCGGGGACCCACAAGGAGTACAAAATATTTTTGAGAGCTACTGATTGTTTTATATTTGTAAAATGCAACTGTATTGCTTTTTCAAGGCATATAGTGGCCTTCGACCGGCTGTCAGTACGGAAATGGAAAAGGAGACCTTCCGAGTCAGTTTTGAATGCCAATGGTATCACCATAGATATCAATTAAAAAAAACTGACAGCAGTATTTAATGATAACAGTAGAAATTAAAAACAATAAAAAACCTGGCAAGGCTTGAACACAATGTCTATATTAAGCATTATGAATATGAGTTAGCTGGCTATCTCAGACATTCGCGAATTACTGTTAATTGCCATTTGCGAGCTTGAGGGGCATTTCAAAATGAAACGACATTAGATCATTCAAACTTATGAAGCTGGAATGAAATATGACAGTTGCTCATTTATTTCTTACCTGTCTGCGTCCTTGGCAAAATAAAATATGGATAGCGTTTTCCTATTATTACACCCTATTGCTGCACAAGGTTTCGGTATTTTTAACACGCATGGCCAACAACGCAAGATACGGTACATATTTAATGTTTGTGCCTTAATTTACCGCTTTTTAAATATCTGATATTAAGCCAGTACAAGATCATAGCAATCTAGTAGGTTATATTCCTTTCCCCCTCTAAAAACGATAAAACCTCAGTGACAATAATAGTATTACTGAGCATAGAAACACAAGCATTATTTCAGTTTTTAATTTTTATTCATGGTTTCCCGCAGTCCATACTGTATTTCTGTATTGCCAGATGTACTGACGTTTTACGGTGACATAATCGTGTGGTTCTGATTTGGCTCCTGGGCGATGGAAAAGCAAACAGGTTCTGAGGAGGTGCTTGGGTTGAACCAACCAAGCACTAGCACTAGCACCAGGTTCTTTTTAATGGAAAAGGGGTTTAAAATAGTCTTCTAACACATTTCCATCCCTTACTCTAATCCCAGCCCTAACCCTACACATACCCAAATGGTTTTGATGCTCAAACGTAACAAAGAAACTTTGGTGTACAAGTCTAAACTTTTAGAGATGCTGTCATATAAGGACGCCAAAGGGCTCCTTTTTTGTCGAATACGGACGTTTGGGCAAAGCTGTAACCATATAACAAGTCGGCATGATACCACCGAAGCACACAAACAAACGCTTCAAAGTCTGCGCAAACACTATAGATGTTTACAGAAAGTAAGTAATGCCCCATGTAAATAATTTGTTTTTGGAAAAAAAACCGAGCAAGGATAGCTACGATAAACCACAATATAAACTACCAACTCTCATTAGTGACCAACAAGACAAATAAATAAATAAACAAATAAAAATAAAATAATAATAAAAAAAAAAATCAGCAAATTTTTTCCGGTTTACTGTGCATGCTCAGCCATGACAGTGCCCCTTTCAGCACATGCAGGATACTTTCCCACTATTTAGCTTTTGAAAAAGTACAGGGATAGAAAAAAAATTTTTGCAACGAAGGCATGGCAAAGACACACTTTAACTTTTTTTGGAGAGATATAGAAATGTGGAGATTCGTTGACGAGTGGCAAAGGGAAATGGCACCTGCGAGCTGCAACTGCTGCTCTTGCAAATGAAATTTTGGTTTTTAAGTATAATAACACAATACGGCAGGCATTCGATCACTTACCTTGACAACATTGGCTTTGTGCCTCTCGAGAACCTGGATGGTCTGAGCAGTCTTGGGATCGATGATGAGTACGCTGGAGTGGCAACCCTCAGCAATGAGCCCCTGCCATCCCCTGAGGAGAGGAGAATAAGTAAAGAATGGGGGGGGGGGGGGGAGAAGAAAGTCATGCAGGAGTCAGGGCATTTCTCAGGGAGAAGACATCTAACATTCTGAGGTGCTGAAAATGAGAGTGACATTTTGTTTATTGCCAGTCTTCCTTCAAGCATAAAAGCCCACCAAAGGTCATATTTGCACTTGTTAAAAAAAAAATCTCAGAAAAACCAAAACAAAACATTACGTTTTCTAGCAAGACGTGCTTTCCCAGAGTGACTTCGGGACAGTGTTATGGACCTCTCAGAAGAAAAAAAAAAAAATGTGATACCAAAGCACAAATGCCTCTTTATGATCAAAATGGGTACAGTTAGGCAAAGAAACGGACACATAAAAGAAAAAGTAAATGCCACTGCACAGCTAAATGCATTCTTGCACAGAGCATAGCTCCCCCATTACTTATACAGAAGGATATTAAAAAAAAAAAGACAGACTTGCTAAAGATGGGCAGGGGACCCATGGTACAAGCTATAGTAAAGGAAGGTTTATAGTTCATGTTATCTGCTGTTCTGCCCAATGAGGAAAGCTTGTTTTATGATGGAGTGAATTTCTCAGACTGTTCTCATGTATACATGCTGTCTTCTGAGCCTTTGTGACACTACATTAACAGTCCAAGTCCAATACCAGGGTCAAAACTGCTTATGAGCAAGATGGCTAAAAGAATCAGGAAGTGGTATTGATTACTCTGAAATATAAAAGATGCATCAAATATGTCCTTTCTCAATCCCAGCTGACTGGTTATCTCATCATCAAACTGACGACGAGAATGACGTTCTCAATTAAGATTTTTGTTTTGCCATTTCCAAATAGGTCTTACGGTGTCCAATCAGACCTGGCATTTCAAAATGTGTAACACCTTCTCTTGTCTGTTGGGAACAAGTTGGGACTGCAGGCAGGCCAGTCAAGGACTCATGCCCTCTTCTTACACAGCCATCCCTTTGTAATGCCAGCAGAATGCAGTTTGTCCTGGGCTCAGCCTGATCCCAATTTAACCCCTGTGTATATAACTAATATAGCATAAATTTAAGTGATTGTATGTGTTGCCTTTCCAGATCAGTTGCACGGAACCAGTTAAGAAACCAGTTTTAGGCCATTTTAACTGACTTGTCGCTGCTTTCAGTAATATTTAATATTACTGAAAGTATGGCCCTTCCATCATTATTATACTGCAAACTGAGCTTATCTGCGCATTTTATGACCGACTTAACTAACGTCACTACTACTGTAGTACTATACTGTAAAAGAATTCCCCAGGAACAATAAAAGTAGGGGTAAGCAAAAAATACAAAATTATATAAATTAAGGTCACACATTTGTCTTTTTTGCAATGTGATAGGGTATATGCCTACGGTGTTGAAGAGGTATTGTGACTACTTACTTCATGGATATGATATCAAGAGAACTTCACTACAATACAGAAAACTTGAAAGTTTAAGCACACAAAGCATCTCTGAGAACAAATTAATTTATATGACGCATTGACAGAAGTAAGTCCATTAACTTGCAAATCAAAAAAAAAAAAAAAAAAAAAGATTCGAAACGGTTTTAGGTCAAGCATTTTTTTTTGTTGTTGTTGCCAGCATGCCTCCCTTGCTTTTGTGGCACTGATGCTCTTTGCAGTGATTTTAAATTTATATCATCCATATTTCTCCATAATAATCTGACTCTCCTACGTAATAAAATATGCATCTCTGGCCTGGTCCATTTATAATTGGCTGATGATTGTACACGGCATGCTTTTATGTGCATAGCCTGATCTGTAATCATGAGCGCATTAAGCCTGGCTTTACATAACTTGAGGATATATAGCACTGTGCACCCACTTAATATCGAATGCATTTGTTTGATTTAGAGATGCAGAAAGTAAGTTCTTAGCCTTATAATGTTATACGAGCCAACGTGAAACAAACACAGAAACTGGGTTTTTGTAACTATACAGCGGTGGGTACCCTAAGCTACCTTGTTAAATTCCAAAAAAGATTCCAAAAGCCCTCTGAAGAACTGAAGCCCAGACAGGACCTAGATTAGAATAATATTGCAAAATCTAAGCATTGGCTGTTCCATTCTTCTAATGCCAAGTTTCAAATGCAAAATTACTTTGTAAAATAAACAAAAATACAAGTATATAAATAAAAATATCTTTAATCTGAATCTGTCCACAATTTTACAGAAATGTTCTGTCACTTAAAACACATGTACAGCAATGATGTCTGCATTGTGTTTTCCAGCACACGCCACGCCATGCCTGCCCCCCCCCAGCAAAGCTCTCGCTCCACAGAAAACACTGCCACAGGATCTTTAAACTGAGCCTTTCCACATCTTGCGGAAAGAGTGATCTAGGTAAGCAAAAAATGACAGTATCACAGCTCACAGGGAATTTCACAGATCCCATCGCAAGAAATACTAGTGCAGAGGGCTGTTTATTAAGTGCAGAAGCATTTGATAGATCCAAGATTCAGTGTCTTGAAAAGTATATTTTACCAGGTGGTTACAATCATATCAGTACAGTCTCTGATGAAATATATATTATCCAAGTGCTAATAGGAGGCAAGAACAGACATGCTGTCACAGGCACAATAGAGTTGGCTTCACCATCTATCAAATGAATGCTTTCAACCCGGGAATGGATACTTCAAAGGAATGGACAACTCATTTCTCTAAGAGCATATTTCCTAGTTTCTTTTTCTCTTCTCACATGGTTTCCTTGTGTCTCTCCATGCATTTAGGTGGGAGGGATTGAAAAAAAATGCAAGAGAGGGAAATGTGGATGAAATGTAAGAGAACTGAGAGGCACCCCATGTGAGCAGAGAAGAAACGAGGAATTAAATGCCCTTTCTTCTGAAGTATCACCCAAAGCAAAGTCTGTTTCTGATGATCGCACATAGCTGGATATGTTGCCAGCGTCAGTCATTACCGACTGACGTCATGGCCTTCAGAGGAAAGTCTTCCAGGAAAGCTGCTCTAGAGTATCCTCACTCATAGCTCCTACTCACTCCTCAGAGCAGAAATAAGAGCTTTGGGATGGCCAGCAAGATGCCAAATCCAGAACAACCCAGTATAAGCGAGGATTGAGGAACAAAAAAATATCAAATAGGAGAACTGAGATGCATTCTCGCACATCCTGCTTCTCCCCAGCATCAAGGCTGGCCACCATTGACTTTACCTGACAACACACTGGCAGGTGTCAGTTCTCTATATACAAAACTACCACAGAAACCATCACAACCATAGTAAAAAAAAAAAAAAAAAAAAAGGCTGGTTTTCCACCCTACTTTCACCTGATTGTCAAATGCTAAGTCATTCAAACCAATTGGTACGGGTCATTCCATATGAAATCACCCAAAATGGGGGGTGCTCCCAGCTTGATGGTTTCAGAATTGCTTCATTTGGTGATATTTTGTTGCCTGTGATGAGCAAATCAAATCACAGGTGGTTGCAGGTGACCAGAGGGTTAACGTGGGCCACGCACCCTTTTTCGGGGGCCCATAAAATGAGAACGGAACGAGATATCAACTTGAAACCACCTGCGATTTAATTTGCTCATCACAGGCAACAAAATATCACCAAATGAAGCATTTCTGAGACCATCAAGCTGGGAGCTTGGGTGATTTCATATGGAATGACCCGTACGGTAACAGTGATTGTTCATATAATAGCCTGGGGGAGAGAAACCCAGAGCTGGCCTTGGATTCAAGGTCTAGAATAGATCTTATAGTCCCAGTACAAAGGCATTTGATCATTTTAATTTACAGAAAAACAGCCACCCTCCCCAAGTTTGTGGAATCTTTCAGTCTGTGCGTGGCTTCTGCAGGTGCATGCGTAAAAGCACCCGATAACCTGACAAACGATGCACACCAGAGCCCACCTGGGGGGTGTACTACGAAGCTGGCTTTGTGACTATGCCTGACTTTCAGCTTAAGTAAAACCCGGAGCAGTTTCTTTAACTTTAGTCCACGTTCCAGATTTGAAGAGGTTCCTGGTTTTACTAAGTGCTGAAGTCAGGCTTAATCACAGGCTTAAGCTTCGTAGTACACCGCCCTGATGCTGAGCGCATAAGAGCTTGAAGACAGCAGAGGTTCTTTATCAGCTCCTTGGGGATTTAAAAACGGACAGTGACATGACGTTTTAATGTGACGTAAGCAGCAGTAAGTTAACTTGGTGCTGAGGCTAATAACTTAGTTAGCCAGCAGATTGCAGTCACTAATAAACGTCAACTCGGTTGCCAGCTACATGAACCGCTAAAATAAAATCGTTTCACGGCAGTAATAATGGCAAAGCCAGAGCCAAATGATGCATCATTGAAGCGGTGCAAAATAACCACAGTAGCTGACGTCACACAGAACATAGCTAGCTATATAGCTAACTAAATAATTGTCGGTCACACATGATGAGCTGGCCGGCGAGATTGCTTCAGAATAACCAGCGATAGCTAGAACGTGAATCATCGCATTACTCCCAAGAGATTGCTAAATATATGCACGTGTTTAAAGTTTAATGACGATCGATTACAGTAAATTATCGCTTTAAAGTCTGCAATGACGGCAAATAGTATGATCCAGCCTCGGTAGTAAGGGCCATAGCTACTTACCAATCTACAGCGGTTTTGTTTTGTGCATTAAGTGTACCAGTCAGCGTCCGTGCGGCAAGCTTGATATTCACAGTGTATGGAATCATGATCACTGTGAATGAATGAAATCACCAAACGTTACATGAAATCTGAAGATCGAACCACTGTTGTTCCGGACAAATTGGACCAATTCACAGCAGGAACCACTGTAAACAAGAGGCGTTGCATCCAAAAACTGCTGCGCTTCTGCACGTGTAGAAAACTTTCCCCATAAAAAAGGTTCCCAGCAAAGAATCGTTCCGTCTTTCGCAACAGCTTTTTATCCTGTGTCACTGCTGACAAACCACATATTTTTAATCAGGTATTGAAGCGCAGGTGACATTCTTCATGGAATCCAAAATGTCGTCTGTAATCTTAATGACAAAGCAGGAATGTCGGGCAGAAGTGTGAGCGATTAATTCTGATTAAAAATAAATAATAAAAACGGTCTTTATTTTATCATGTACCGTAGGAACTGTTACATTACGCGCTGAATGCATGGTCCAACGTGCGGTTGACGATAGCCTGAGAGCTCACATTCATACTTTGTGCTGGCATCATGCAGTTAAATTTGTAAAGAACATCAAAGCTACGTTATGACTGAACACAGCCATTCAACTATTGTTCGCTGAAATGTACACGATAATTTTCAATCCTTTTGCAGAAGGAATATAAATGTCTCTCGCTTTGAGTGGTGGCAGGATAACATAACTTTGGCCTACTGTCATACCATATTGAAGAACGTTAATAATGAGCACGGCAGAGTTGACCCGAATTGCTGGCGACAGGGGAAGGATGATATTCGATTTTCTCCACAATTTGCCATGACCATTTGTCCATCTATATGTAAATTCTCAGCTAGGTTTCCATTGCTCTCCTGTTTAACCTCAATATTTTCTACCGACATTTAGAGCAATCAACACAAACGTCAATCGAAGGTACAGACGCACATTGGTGACTCTTTAATGACTGTTGTTTCAGGCCTACTTGCAATTAAGAGAGAGAATAAGACCAGATTTAACAGATTTGATAGTTTTTATGATTTACAAACACTTAAAAGTGTTAATAAAAGTTAGTTTAATTGGGCATATACATCATGATTTACAACTGTACTAGTAATTCTCATAATGCATAGAAATTATAATGGCACAGTACCTTGCAGTAATGTACCCATATCAGCCACAACATTAAAACCACCTACCTAATAATGTATGGGTCCCGATCCTACCACCATGACCGCTCTGACCCATCAAGGCATGGACTCCGGAAGATCTCTGAAGGTGTTCTGTGGTATCTGCGCCAAGACATTAGCAGCAGATCCTTTAAGTCTTGTTATTCGCAAGGCAGGGGCTCTGTAGATCACATGTTCTTTTTTTTTTTTTTCGGAACACACCACAGATGCTCAATCGTATTGAGATTAATGGAGTTTGGAGGCCAAGTCAACACCTCGAACTCAAAACCTTGTTCCAGCCATAATCCATTTTTTGGTATAGTATCCAGATTGATTTTAAGAGGTGTGGACTGCAAAAAAAGAAAAAAAAAACACATGGAATGCAATTTTTGCAGATCAATTTCAAACCAAATTCTGCATACAAGGAAAGATGATGTCTCCCCTCTTTCTAACGATGTACAAATTGGGGCAAAAATATCCTTCATATGGACACTGCCATCTTGCACACTTCAAGCTGGAGTCTGTGCAGTCGTGATCAGGAGGTTAAGCCATGGTATTGAGGTCCCG
Source organism: Gymnothorax javanicus (assembly GCA_029692085.1). NCBI lineage: Eukaryota > Metazoa > Chordata > Actinopteri > Anguilliformes > Muraenidae > Gymnothorax > Gymnothorax javanicus. Next base: position 28,216,935 of record CM056208.1, on the reverse strand, counting down.
CCCATTCAAATCAATGTGACCAAAGCAAGTATTTGGTTCATTTTTAAAGATGAACATTACAGTGAGCTCAGGAACACAAAATGGCCGGGAAGACCAGAGATAACACCTGTAGTGGGTGACAGAAGAATTCTTTCCCCAGTGAGGAAAAATCCCTTCACAAAAGTTGGAAAGATCAAGAGCACTGTCCCGGATGTATGCATATCTCCCATGTGTATGCAATCAAGAGAAAACTTTATAAGAGAATATGCAGAGTGTTTAACACAGGAAGTAGAACACTGGCAAGTCTAATAATCAAGATTTCTGCCAAAAAAAATCAAACAAACCAGCAGAGCTTTGGAACAACTCTGTATGGGCAGATGAGACAAAATCAACTTGTACCAGAATGAGGGGAGGACTTGTGTATGGCAAAGGGAAGGAAGTGCTCATGATTCAAAGCATACCACCTCATCTGTGAAGCGTGGGCAAGTGTGGGGATGTTTGGCTGCCAGTGGAACCAATTCCGTTGTATTATTGATGACGTGACTGCTGACAAAAGCAGCAGAATTCTGAATTTGATAGGGTTTTCTTATCCATTCAGATTTAGCAAAATGCTTCAAAGCACTCCATGGTGCTTCTCAGTTTAGATGGACAATGACTTGAAATACGCTACGAAACCAACCTAACATTTTTTTTTTCAGGCACAGAAGCGGAATGTTCTTCAATGGCCAAGCGAATTACCTGTCCCCAATCAAGAGAAGCATTGTTAAAAACTGAAGGTAAATGCCCCATGAACAAGAAACCCAGCATCTATGGATTCCAGATGCAGTCACTGGCTGACTACAAAGGATTTGCTACCTTATCGTTTATTAAAAATGAAATGCATCCAACAGTGTGTGTGTATGTGTGTGTAATTACTTGGAGAAAATTTACAATGGAAAAGACCAAATAATTGACAAAAAATTATGTTTACATCATTTATTTATATATTGGCTTTGAAATCATGCTTAGAATTAGTGTACTTATAGTTTACCTTTTTCTCACATGATTACTTTGAGGATTTCTTGCCGTATGTCCAAATGTATGCCAGTGGTGGTATATTTGGGGTAAAGTTGATCTCTGGTCTAACAACTAATGTCACTGACACTTCGCATCTCTCATTTTTTTTTAATACGCTTGTGGTCTTTGCCAATATGAAAGAATCAAGCAACTGAAATATGGTGGTGCTCAATATAACGGCTTGTATTTTCATATTACTTCTAATCTTCTTTCTTTGTTCTTTCCTTGCCCCCCCCCCCCACAAGCACCTGATCCAAAATTATACAGGAAGTGTTTGAGTGATGAGTGCCTTGGCCAAAGTGGAAAGAAGTAATATATCTTAAAAAGAGACATTTTCCCTTTTTTAATCTAAAATATCAAAGTTGTAATACAACTGCGGTAGCCTGGGGATATCTATGGGTGAGTGTGAGGAGAATTCAGTGATGGAAACAGAAAACAGGGGTAATCACATGTCAGCGGTTGTAAAAGTTCATTTAATGGGGAGCTTGGGGAGAAGGCGGGGTAGAGAGGCTTCAATATATTTACGGGGGACCCTGGGCTTTTGACACAACAGCATGCAATTTTACGCACAAGGAAGGCTCATCCCAAATCAGAGCATAAATGCTGGTCCCTCTTTCACTGTGAAAGGTAATTTCACCAGAATTAAACCAACCAGAGAAAGGTAGGCAGAAAAGACGTAAAAGGTAGTCTGAACAAAACTAATCTTGGTCGTAAAACAAAGTCCTACAAAGGGGGTCCCATTTTGTAGCACATAATAAAAAAGGCACACAAATCGATTACGAATTACAAGCAGAGCTATTATTTCCATCCAATCAATAAACAGATGCCTTTCATCAGTCACTAACAAAGGTTGTGCTCGTAAAACACACAAACCAAGAAATAAAGATATCAAGTGAAGCATTAAAGCTTGACCCATTCTCCCTTAGGGTACTGCCATCTTAAAGGCCTCCCAGACTTTCATCAAACCTGTTCACGTTTCTGCAGACTGTAAGAATTGTGTTCCAGTACTCGGAGGATCCAGTCAACCTTCTCCCCTTGACTTGTTCTGCTGTTACAATACATATTGCTATAAATGCCTCTGCTTGAGGGAAAGAAAAAAAGAACAAGCAAGAAGATGGAGTGAGGGTAAAGAAGTGAAAGCCAGAGAGATCCTCAGGCATTTCCTCTACATTTATAAACTTCACATTGGGTCAGTTGGCAGTATCGGGGAGTTACTTACCAAGTCAATCCAAGTCAAAAAACCAAGCAACTTTAAAGAGCCTTCTGATTTAAAAATTAAAATGTTATGCAAGCCAACTGACGTAATATACCAGAGAATTCTGCCTGTTTCATTTGATAGTTCAGTGCTGCTCATTTTGTAGATTTTTTATGCGCCAAGAGACATACTTTGGGGCACAGTTGTCTTTCATCAAATGTAACCTTTCTGTACACTGAGAAATGCTCTTGTTTGCCTGAAGCACTCTTATCTCACAAACTCTGTTTATACAAACTGACAATGAGACAAGTGTCATTTTTATCTGTTTTCCCTTGACTAGGGACTATAGATGAACACTTAAATTTACCGTATTTATTTCAATGCTCCAATGGATGTAAAGTGTTATTATTGACATCTTTATTTTGAAAATAAATGACAATTATTAAAAATGATTTCGGTGTTTACACATAGGGCTCTATCTTTCACACCGCCCTACCCGTTGCCACTACCCGCTACCCGTGAATTACGCATTTAGTAGCTTCCACTATCCCTAAATGGTGTCTTGCGGCCACACTACCCGCTATGCATTATGCCGACTCCTTTATTTGTGCCTGGAGGTGTGCCCGTGGGCGTGTTTATGCGCTTTCCCTACAATTGCTATCTTGACCACACACATTAGGGAAAGCGTATAGCGGGTCCTCAAACCACCCGCTACCCATTTAGGCTTTTACAAGAGCGCGCCCGGGCAGCTTCAATGCGCGTCCACTTGGACACATGTGGACGTGCACATGCGGCTTCACTTCCCGAATTAACTCGCCTATAAAAAGCCACCTTGCTTTAGCCTCAGTTGAACCCCTGAGAAAATGGCAGAGATAGTTCTAAATCGCCTTGATCGCCAGTTAAATAATAGAAGACGCCCAGAACGCATGTACCGCCAGCGCACCAGCTACCTGGGCCTCTCAGGTAAGTCTATATTGTTTGTATTTTGTATCAATAATTTTTTTCCGCTTTTATAATAATATATAATTATTATATATAATATATATTAATGATATATATTATATATAATATTCTAAAATTATAATAATACAATACAAGTATTATTTCCCACAGAGCGAGAATGTGTGACAAAACAGCGCCTCTCCCATCAGGCAGTGACGGAATTATGTCACCTGGTTGCAGATGATGTAGACACCACTGCCAGCTGTCCGTATGCCTTGCCCGTTGTTGTTAGGGTTACTGTGGCACTATTTTTCTATGCTAGTGGGTCATTCCAACACCCACTCAGCTCAATTGGAGGCATGACCCAATCTGCCGTAAGCTTGGCTATAACTGCAGTCACTGCCAACATAGTCCGACATGCCTGTAGGTACATCACTGGCATCCCTGTGACACCCGAGAGACAACGAGGGTAAAGCGGATTTTTTGGCAAGATATAGGTTCCCTAGGTTCTGGGTGCCGTCGACTGCACACACGTTCTGATTCGGGCTCTGGCTCTGAACAGTAGGCTATGTGAATCGTAAGGGAACCCATTCCATCAACGCCCAGGTGATTAATGCATGGGGTTACATCTTGTTAATTCATATGCAGCCTGCCTGGTAAGTAATTTATTAAAGTAGGCTACTAATAATGTAATAATTTATAAATTCATAAAAAATGTAAATGGTAAAAAAAAAGTGTAAATGGTTGCAGTCAATGTAGGCATTTATTTGGCTGTGGGTATTTTCTAAAATGGGATTTTGATCCTCCCCTGTCTGGATTTGACCTCATGCACGAGCAATTTAACTTTGTCTTCGGAGAAACGCGGCAACCTTCCTCTCTCCATCACGGGTTTCGGTTTGAGGATTTGGGATAGCGCAGCCTGCTCTTAAAGGCAATGGCACCTGGCACACTGATTGGTTTAACTGGCGTAACGCCCAAACCACGCCTATGCATAATATAACGGGTAGCGCAGGTGTTTTAGGGATATAGGCAGGTGTGCAAGATAGCAACTTTCGCGGGGGAACGCCCCTTACGCAATGCTAAATCCCCAAATAACGGGTTTAGGGACTCTGGCGTAAGATAGGGCCCATAATCTCATGCAACGTGAAAAAAAAGACATGGGGAACATACGGCAAGAAAACATACATTTTTATGTGATTGTATAATTTATTAAGTCTAAATTGCCTTCCAAAAACTGTGAAAGGTAATTGCCCCCCTTATCTTAATTAGATAAAAAGCAGCAACTACAACAAATGTTTCCAGGACAGGAGATCATTCCTTTACATCGCTGTGAAGGATGAATGACCCCCTCTTCTTTGCAAAATTGCATTGTCATGTGTCGTGCCCCCCTGTCTGCGTTTCACAATGCGTCTGGCATTCCTGGATGTGGGCTTCTGTTAATTGGTTAATTGTCTTGTTTCCTTTTTTGCCCTCTGTGCATTCCTTGCCCTTTTCCACACCTATTTCTTGTTTCGCCTCATTACCTCTGTGTATTTAGGTTCTGCTCATTCCTTGAGTCATTGCTAGAGTGGTGTGTTGAGCCCAGCCTCATCCCAGCTCGTCATATTGCGGCGCCACCTGACCAAGTGTCGATATGCAACAGTTTGACGCCAGTTTGAAACGAACCTTAACCCGCACTCTAACCCAAAACGTCAAATAAGGATGCCAAAACTCTCCTTTTTTAGCCCACTTGGCCTCTAGCCAATCGGGCTTATGCTGTGGTTAGATGCCTTTGCGGCGGTCTGTCGTGCGTCCGTTTGTCTGAACTTTTTGCCTTTTCAGCGCTCTAGCACATTCAGTTTTTCACGTACCCTTTTTTATATTTTATATGCGTGTATATTGGATGAAAATCTAGGCCAAGTTTGATTTTGGCCATGTTTGGTCAAGCGGGCGCAGTGGCTTTGCCACTATTTTTGTTGAATATCGACACTTGGTCAGGTAGCCACTATATGACGAGGATCAGAATGTGTCGTTGTATTGTGCTCTGCTCTTCTTGCTTGCTGTCTCTTGTACCTCGCCCCTCCCTCTGCTCCCCTCCTTGTCTCCTAATCCACTCAATCTGTGCTTTGTCTGTGTTGCCCTAATTTCTTGCCCTTGTTCTCCCAGTCAAGTCCATCACCTGGTGCCCAGTGCAGTTCTTCCCCCAAGCTCCAGTCCAGGTTCCAGCCCAGCCGCTAGTCCGGTCCTGCCTTCGGTCCAGTCACCTACTCTGCATCCTGTCCCCTGTTCCAGCCCTGTCTGGCATTCAGTCTGCCCTTAATAAAACTTTCATTCTTATACTGCTGTGGGTGCTCTATTGATTCCTTTCCCTTATTTCTGAGAGTTAATACAGCTGCATTAGAGAGTTTTCGAGCACGTTCTGCCTAAGGAGGCAAGCACTGCCATGCAGTTTAGTGAGTGTTTGTCTGGGTTCTTTTTTTATTTCCAGGATGAATTGTCATTGCAATCTTGGAGGAATTTTAGTTAGCCAAATGCTTCTAGGACAATTTACCATTGTTCCAAATTTTCTCCATCTGGAGATGCTGGTTATCTCTGTGGTCACACTATAGCATGAAGAATGGTATTGTAACCCTTTTAGGCCAATATATATTTTTGAAGCCATTCTTTGCCATCTACTGCTGAATTTATTTACAAATCCCAATTCCAATTAAGTTGGTACATTGTGTAAAATGTGAATTAAACAGAATTCAAAGATTTGCAAATCTCATAAACCCACATTTTATTCACAATAGAACATAGACAACATATCTGATGTTGAAAGTGAGGCATTTTACCTTTTCATGAAAAATATCAGCTCATTTTGAATTTGATGGCAGCAACACATCTCAAAAAAAGGGACAGGAGCAACAAAAGGCTGGAAAAGTAAAAGGTACCAATAAAAAACAGCTGGAGGAACATTTTACAACTAAGTAGGTTAATTGCCTACATGGAAAGAATCTATATGAACATATGCGCATATATGCAACCTATATGCCGCATATATGCAGCATATATGTGCATGTGTGCCGCATATAGGCCAAATTCAAGTACATATATGTGCTTATAGAGGGCATATAGGTCTCCTATATAGCTCATATACCCAGTGGCAGGTTCTGTTTGTCATACCTATTGTATAGCTCATATCTCACTTTTGCAACTGTCATACATGATGCCTAGCTCATATTTTTATTCTCAAGGTAATATCTGCATATTAGTCCAAAGTCCATTACAGAAATAACAAGAATTTAACGCAATAACTTATTAATCGCACGTGAACACGTGAAATTGGCATCACATTTGATCCTAAATACATGTTGACATGTGACAACGGCATGTTATGTGTAAACCAGTCATTATTAACTATGGCGAGTGAGAGGAGACAAAAAGCTATGATATCAACACAAATATCTAATACTATTTGTTACATTTTTTTTGCTGAAACATTCACAATAACAAGGTCATCAATTCTTTCTTGACCATACCTATTTCCATTCTATGAAGACTGAGTTGTGTATTGTGGAAGAGAAGGAAATGTATAAAAACAAAATGGTTTGATTATGTTTATATCATCAATTAAGCATTTTTTCAAGTTTAAGTCACTGCCAGATTCACCACGTTAGATAAAATTGGATTCACATCATTACAGCTCACACACATCCACTGAAAGGTTATACACTACACTGTTACATCCACCAAATGCAATGTTTTCTATCTTGTCTGTAATGCAGTTTCTAGATGAATATGGCTCAGAGGTCCTTAGTCTAAATATAGCAAAATAAAACAAAAATAACAAAATAAAAGTACACAGAAGAACATACATTCAAGTAAACATGCCTTTCAAAAGTCAGTTTCATCCCCACATCTATTTGAGCATTTCACTGTGGTTAATGAATTTGAAGCAAAGTTTGCATTTCTGTTCACAGTTTTAATGAACAGACACTTGTCTTTTATCTGAGATGCTTGTATAGCAACTAAAGGTCCCAGACTTTTTCCTACAGGGATGAAATAACAAGGATTCTTAAATTTCCACACGGAAAGAACCTACAGTATATAAACATATAGGTTTTAATCCCCGCCTTGTATCAACCAGCAGTGGTCGGAAGCTCTTTTCAGAAGTAGCGCGCAATTGGCCAATGCGCTACAGAGATGCAAGTTCTGAAGGGCCTGCTGGGAAGGGTTATGTAGATTAGAGTTCCCCTAGGTGCATCCTGTTGGCTAGAGGGGCGCTTTTAAATAAGATTCTAACCAAACAGCTTTATGACCATCCTCTGCCCTCGTTCTGAGCTTGCAATATATCGCCCTGTAAATGTTTAATAGTAGTGGCTGTGAGTGGTAAACACTCTGTTGAATTGTCAGCAGAGGGTCCGTATTTGCAAGTAAGCCAAAGAACTTGTATATAGTTCTCTAATTGGATATAGCAGATTTGGGTGGGATTGGAAATGCCAAATAAAAAAAAAAAACACCAAGAAGTTTTAATTGGCCGTTTTCATATATTATAGGTACATATATGTACCTATAATATATGAAAACGGCCAATTTTATGTATGTCGCATATATGCGAAACCTATATGTGGCCCTATATTAAAACCTATATGTTTATATAGGTTCTTTCCGCGTGGGTGGCAACAGGTCAGTAACATGACTGGGTATAAAAAGAACATTTTAGAGAGGCAGAGTCTCTCAGAAGTAAAGATGTGCAGAGGCTCACCAATCTGTGAAAAACTGAGTCTAAAAACTGTGGAACAATTTCAGAGAAATGTTCCTCAATGTAAAATTGCAAAGATTTTGAATATCCCATATCCCACCATCTACAGAACAAAATATCATCAAAAGATTCAGAGAATCTGGAGAAATCTCTGAGCACACGGGACAAGGCCGAAGGTCAATATTGGATGCTTGTGATCTTTGGGCCCTCGGGCGGCACTGCATTAAAAACAGGTATACTTCTGCATTGGAATTCACTGCAAAGGTTCAGGAACACTTCCAGAAATCACTGTCTGTGCAATCCACAAATGCAAGTTAAATCTGCATCACGCAAAGAAGAGGCCATATGTGATCACGATCCAGAAATGCCATCGTCTTCTTTAGGCCAAAGCTCATTTAAAATGGACTGAGGCAAAATGGAAAACTATTCTGTGGTCAGATGAATCAAAATTTGAAATTGTTTTTGGAAAACACGGACGCCGTGTTGTGCAGGTAAAGAGGAAAGGGACCATCCAGATTGTTATCACCACTCAGTTCAAAAGCTTGCACCTCTGATGGTATGGGGTTGCATTAGTGCCTAAGGCATGGGCAGCTTACACATTTGGATAGGCATTATCAATGCTGAAAAGTATATAAAGGTTTTACAACAACTTCTCTTTCAGGGAAGGCCTTGCGTATTTCAGCAAGACAATGCTAACCCACATACTGCATCCATCACAACAGCATGGCTTCATAGTAGAAGAGACCGGGTGCTGAAATGGTCTGCCTACAGTCCAGATCATTCACCAATAGAAAACATTTGGTGCATCATAAAACGAAAAATCTGGCTAAGAAGACCCAGGACTGTTGAGCAGCTAGAATCCTATATCTGACGAGAGTGGGACAACATCCCTCTTCCAAAACTCCACCAATTGGTCTCCCCACTTCCCAGATGTTTAGAGACTGTTGTTAAAAGAAGAGGGGATGCTACACAGTGGTAAACATGGCCCAGTCCCAACTTTTTTGAGATGTGTTGCCGCCATCAGATTCAAAATGAGCCAATATTTTTCATGAAATGGTGAAATGTCTCACTTTCAACATCTGATATGTTTTCTATTTTCTATTGTGAATAAAATGCGGGTTTATGAGATTTGCAAGTCATTGCAGACTGTTTTTATTCACGTTTTACACAACGTCCCAACTTCATTGGTATTGGGGTTGTACGTTGCAGCATTATATGGGGCTTGTTGAGACCTTTCAGCATCTTTCTGGAAGTCCTGTTCGTGTGTTGTCTGATTCAACTCAATTATCAATGAAATTAGAGAACTGAGGGGGCAAACACTTTTCACGCAGGGCCAACTGGTAATGGATCACTTTTTTCCTTCAAAAATTGAGATTGGTATTGAAAAACTGTAGTTTGCGTTATTGTTGTGCTTTTATCTTACACGGTACCGAATTTTGTTTCCAGTCGAGATCTGGGAGACAAAGAAACAAAAGAAACAGCAATATTAGAAAGTGTGATGAGGCAATTATTATTATTTTTTACAGCACTTTATACTGGCAAGATTAATTGCTCATAACTAATAGTATACAGTACTTTCCTGCGGAGGCAAGAGGGGTACTTAAGTGTCCGCTCCTTGAGCTGTTTGAAAAGAAAATGAGTATGTCATAATTTGAAGCTGAGAGAAAATTATTAGCTTGATGGAATGGTGTCCCAGTTAGTAGTGCCTCAGTGCTGCCTCATAGCAAGCTGATTTTGGGTTCACATCCAGCGAGAGCCCTTATTCTGGCTGGAGTTTGCTTATTCTCCCTGTGTAGGTTTTCTTTGCATTGAACAGTTTCCTCCCTCAGCCCAAAGACATGCATTTAAGGCCATTTGAGACTCTACATTGCCCATAGGTGTGAGAGTGTTAGTGAATGCTGCGTGAACCCCGCAATGGAATGGCGGACTGTCCAGCGAGTGTTCTTGCTAAGATAGGCTCCAGTCACCTTAAGTACGACCACCCACACACGCACCTCATTTTATTTTTTTGACTTTTTTTCTCGCCCTAATTCCAGTTTGGAATCAAATTCCAGTCTGTTTCCTCTCGAGGAATCCTCCCACTCAAATTTGGTCAAACACTCTGAAGAATCACTTCCTCCCTGAATACTGCTATGGCAAGAAATTCCCTTGTCCATAAAGACTCCCACAGCCATAAATGCATTGACCCTCATTTGATTTGAATTCTAAGATGCCAAATGTGCAAAGTCATAAAGCATTTTGAATGAATGCATGCGGTCTCAAAATATTTCATGGTTATTTATTAAGAATAATTTGAAATTTGAAAAAAAGTTATGCCTCTTTTAGCATTGGCTTCAGTAAAGGCCATATGGTTCTCATGATTAAGACCAGAGAATCATGTCTCATACAGAGGACAAAACTGCATTTTCAGGCTTACCAGGATATGTACCCCTTCATAATGTTATAATTTAATTGATTAAATTTAGGCGCGTTATACATTATCCAGTTTCCCAACGCTGTATTTGATTCATAAGTTGTGAGCTTCAGACCACTTGGCACACAGAGGAAACCTGCTTTACTCTGAAAATGTTTTTTTTTTTTTTTAAATTTGCCTCATTCATGTTTATCTTCTGTTTCACAGCTGCTGAGGAAAAAAGTAAATTTCTTCATCCTCTTCTTATTAGTCTACTTTCTCAGCATGTGTAATCGGTGATGCATGTACTTTTTTAACACGGAGAGAAGGAATGACAGAGAGAATCCCCAGAATATTTGTGATTTCGAGGGAGTGGATACAGAATAATAATTATGCCAAGTGATAACCCGGTAATGAGGATAATTAGTTTATTTAAGCAAATGTTTTGCTCCAGAATTCCCACAGAGACTGTGAACTGAATATTCACACACAAATACAAATACACGTACAATATACACTTGCAGCACTCTCCCCAGCACCAAATAAGAATTGCCTTTATTTATATGTGTCCCATCAGTGCATTTATTAGACCATTAAATTACATTAAATTACATTGCAGCCCATAACGGTACATTAAAATATACACTGTCTGGCCAAAAATAATCATTGGTTGAATTTAAGTAAGCAAATGCTTAAGGGTCTATCACTGGATCAGAATTGCACTGGTTAATGTGTGTCATCAGGTGACAATTCTTTTGACCCAAACTAATGCAGGGTGTAACTTCTCATTTCTTAAACAACCGTGTTGAAAGACTTATCCCGTTGTCATGGAAAACATGTCGCTGAGTTTCAGAAAGGCCAAATTCTTTATCTGCGTCAAGCAAAGAAAATAAACTAAGAGATTGCTGAAATCACTGGAATTGGGTTAAAACTGTCTAAAGCATTATAAACCTCATTGAAGGTGTTCGGGACGGCGCAGAGGAAGACTTTACGGAGTGGCTTGACTCTCCCGTCGTCAATACAAGATCTTGGGTCAAAGATTGATAAACCTGGACACTGGATGAAAATAAATGTTGTGATTTTGCATAAGGTTGTCAAACAATGCCATGATGACTGTGTAGTTTAATAAAAGCTAAAGGCAGTCCAACAAAATATTCTACAATGATTCTCATTCAAAATAGCTGCTAAACTTGCCTGTATTTAAGCCTCAAACAACTGGGTTTGGAATAAAGCAAAACAATGTCCATATACTCCATTATCTACAAAAACATTCCAAAGAAAATATTGAGAATAAGGAATATTTTCTCATATCTGAAATGAGCTGTAGAAAGAAAATTGTAACTGAGATAAATGTTTGTATATTCTCCCTGCTCCATTTTGCTGCCTGGCCAAAGATAAAGGGGTTGCGAGAATAAAAAGGTTTTGTATCAGCCGCAATCGCAGAACTTGTAATTTATGTTGTAGTTAGTTTCTTCTCTCTGGGGTGTTAGGACCATTGAATTCCATTCAGTGTTGCACTCCCAAGTCTCGTTAGACCTCCCATCTCTCCCTGCCACTTGCTTCTCAGACTCAGTTTGATTCTGGCATTCATTCAAACGCATTTTTAATTCCACCAATGTTTCATTCTGAATCATATTGCAATGTTGCTCTTATAATAAGACACATACAAATGTGTCAGTGACTTCACCATTAGAATGAAATAAGGTGTCTGCAGTTTCTTGTCAGAGGCTAATTAGCATACAGAAGGCGAAGAGGGACATTGTAGAGAGGAATATTGAGCCCATTCTTATCCCGCCATTTTCTTACGAGGTGTCCACATACAACAAAAATAGAGGCTTTTGGCATCCTTACTTGATGCAATCTTTAAGACAAATTTACCCCCTAACCCCTAACCCTAACCCTAACCTGAACCTTCACCCTAGATTTCAAATAAGCATGCCAAGCGGCTGTATATTTGTCATATATTGGCACGTGGTCAGAAAGTATCACTATATGATGAGTCCAGATGAGAATGTGTTGGAATATTGCAGCCTCCTCAGGTTTGTGTGTGAAAAGCAGGGGTAAGATTTGTTCTTTTCATGCTCTGGGCTGGTAGAGCAGGCTGAAGTCAGAAGCTGAATGACACGTGTGCTCTTTTACTGAGATGAGGTGTGAGTTTGCTGCGACAGATGGTTTAACAGCACAGTGAAACATTCAGGTGCTCAGACACACACATGCCCATAAACACAGTGCGTGTGAGAATCACTGAGGCCTACAAGATGCTGCTTATGCATAATCATTAACCCTCATCCAACCAAGGAACAGATTTTTTCCTGTCGCACAAAAACGTTAACAGATATGATCTAATGCTTCCAGGTAATTGTTTATTCATCCTTTGCGCTCATTTTAATGAAAAAACGATGAGGGTGCCTCACCCCCCGGGGGTAGGGTAGGCCGTCAAAGTTGACGGGTGGGGGGGTGGTTGCCACCAGCGTCAATTTTTGCCTGTTTTTGATACAAAATATGCTTACAAATTAGTTGCAAATAGTATGCTATTATTATGTTTCATGCTCAATGCACTTTGTACACCACACTGATTGTCATCCTTATTGATTTATTGATGATTTATTGATGCTTGTCCTTGTATTAGTAAATCTTGGAATTACAATGACCAGCAGTGACCAGTAACCATGAAGTGATCTTCACCAAATAATATTAGAAGTGCATGACTGACATACTTTTAGTTATGTGTTTGACTGGTTGCTGTACTGTATACTATTTTTATACTGTGCTATAGGCCTACTATTATACAACTTCATAGAATTGTTCATAAAGTTGTTCTCATAATTCATAGAAAAACCTTTTATGCAAGTGTCTAACATTTTGAAGATAACTGTACATCTGTCCGGTGAACTTGTTTTCCTTTTGTGTGTGTTTTTGTTAGAGATCGGTGATTTGTATGTTTGTTTTTAGCTTGTTTCTAATTAGTTTCTGGTTTTAGTTTCTGGTTTTATTTCTAGTATGTTTCTGGTTTTAATTCTTAGCATGTTTCTGGTTCTGTTTTAGCATGTTTCTAGTTTCTAGTATGTTTCTCGTTAGTTTTTAGTATTGCTAATTATTTATATATTTATTATATTTATTCGTTTAGAGCATGTATGTTTCTGGATGATTGCTCTGTCTCTGGTCTTCAGTGTCTTCCTCTCGTTTCTGTCTCGTGGCGTCTTGTCTTTTTCATCACACTCTCTTCCCTGTAATTTCGGTTGGGTGTTTCCACTTTCTTCTCTCTCGCTGTTCTCATTGACTATCCGCACCTGAGAATAGTTTAGTGAGGCACGGGTGTTTAGTTAGATTAGAGTTAGGACTCCACCCGTTTCCCCTCTCTCTCCTATCACCGTCCTTGCTTTTCTAGTTCCACCTCTCTCTACAGCTGTCCTGTGTTTAGCTGGGATTCCACTTAATTTGTTTGTGTGTAAAAGACCCACTTTCCCTCAGCTTCTTGTCGACTCGTTTCTACCACAGCTCGTCTTGGTCAGTCTCGTTTCTGCGCTCTTTTCTCGTTTCGATTGTTGAAAGCTCGTTTCTTGTGATTCTCCCGTAAGTCTTGTATTTGATTGTTTGTATTGCGTTGTGAGATTGCGGTTTGTTTGATTAGTACTTCGTTCTCCCTGATTCCCTTTTTGTACCAATCTGTTTAGTATCTCCTGTGTTCTCCCTTATCCCATCCAACTCCCTTTTTCCTTCCCCTTCCATTCCCTTAGTTTCAGCCCTCTTTGTGACTGTCTTTGTGCGGACTGATTCTCTGGTTACTGGATTATTTTGCTTGTCCCCTGACTTCGATTCTGCCTATTCTGCATCTCTCTGTTTGCCTGGCTATTGATCCATTTCTGTCTTGACCATGAGCTTTGTGAATCCCAATAAACGCCCTGCCGATGCTGAACTGCGTTTGGAGTCTATGCCCGTTCCTTTCAGTTTTTCCCAAAATGAGTTATGACATCATAGTAATGTCAAATTTATATTACTCATGAGTTCATAACATTTATAATACTAAAATATTAATGTAGTATCAGTAGTTCTAGAGGTTACATAGTTATTTTCAGCTAAAACTAATAAAAATATAAAACATGGATTTTTGTCATTTTGATGTTTTTTCCTAATATGGTGTTTAGTTATGACGTCACTATGATGTCATAATGTTAATGTGTTTTATTTGTACTTGATTTGAAGAGAGGACATCTGTAGCTGCACACTGATACCAAACAAGATGATGTTTATCACTTAATTTCGAAATAATTGGCCTTGGTCGGAGTTGTAGTAGAAAAACCCTTGGTTGGACGAGGGTTAATGGACACGTTCACCTACGCCAGTCTATCCTTCATGACACCTGCTCACTCCTGGTCAGGGTAGTGGGGGGGGGGGGGTGAAGCCAGTGTCAGCATGAAATGGCCACCTGGCAGAAAGACAACCAAGACAGTTCACAAGTCCATCTCAGGGATCACACATCATTCACTCACACATTTACACTGATTGGTAATTTAGAGTCACCAATTAACCAGACAGACATGTCTTTTGGACTGTGCGAGGATACCGGAGTATCCAGAGGAAACTCACACAAACATGGAGAGAGCATGCAAACTCCACACAGAAGCACCAAGGCCAGATTCAGGCCCAAGACTTCCTTGCTGCGAGCTGACAGTGCCGCCCAATGCTTTACTGGTCAGAGCAGTTATGGAGCTGCATATATCACGGAGGCCATTCAGGTTTTGTACTTCATATAAGAAAGCAGAGGCAGGTTCCTACCTAGAGGGGGGTCACACCAGCAACCTTTGAGTTGCAAGCCCAGGTCCCTGTGCTCTGTACTGCACTGCTTAAATCAGAGCACTGTCTATCCACAATCTGAAATGGAGGGAAAGGCACTGGAGCAGAGAGTGGGAGTACCAGCGATGTGATTGGATGATCTCACGGTTGGTGCCCATTGACGGACAAGCTATTGATTAAGCCATCAGAGACCTGTTTATCAGGGAGCAGATGCTTGTAATTTACAGCAAGGCTCAACACAGCCAAGGACATGCACATCTGGAGGACAACTGTGGAGATATGCATATTTGAAACCAGCAACCTTTCACTCACATTATTTCTGCCGTATGAAGATGACACTAGCAGAGACTTGCTTGCATACAAACACACGGACAAGTATACCCCAGATATACTTTCAGCTGCACACACAAAAACAAGGAAACCCATATACACACACACGCGCACGCACAAATAAATGTGAAATGTGGGTTTAAAAAAATAAATTATAGCAGCCACTTGCATGAAAAAAAAATGATGAAATCACCTTTTCAGTGATTTTCCCACAGGTCTAATAAAATGAAAAGGATCAGAACCCAGGCTTATCATTCCTCTGGCTTTCAAGCCCTGAGCAGCACCCCTCCCACCCCTAACTGCACCCCAAACCCCCCCACAGCCCTCTACACCCACCCTCTCACAAGCAGGAAAGGTCATATCCCAGCTGGAGAGCCAAACACTTGGCTCTGAGGGGCTCTTATCGGCTGCAATGATGCATTACCTTCTCACCAAAAGTGCTTATCGCACGCTGTCAAAAAGCCATCAAAGTGATGGACAGCAAGCCAATGAAACACAAATTCTTATTTTACGCTCATTTCATATTTTATTTTGCACTCATACTTCTCTTTCTCCTCAAAAAATGAATGACTGAATACATGGAGAGATTGGAAATTCCCAAACAAAAACAAAATAGCTCATTATTTATTTTTGACGCTTTTATGATAAATTTGCTAATGCTCAGTATGAGCAAATCATTATGACAAGAAAGCAGGTATGAATTTTGATTTGAAAATTCATTCTGCTTGATAATTTGCTGTTTTGATGATGAAAATAATGGTACTAAAAGCACATTTATGTGATATAACTTAATACTCCGAAAAGTACATGCATTATTCACATTAGAATTATAGTTTTGTAACAGCGGGTCTTTAACTTAGTGTTGATGGGATGTGTTGATGCATGTACATACTTTGTGGAACAAAGAATCCATCATCTATGCATACACCATAAATACCATTTATATAGTAAATATTTGAAGTTAAATATTACACCCCACTGACAGTAATTGTTCTGTAGAATCCAGCAGCTGTGTAGGTGTGTTTGTGTGTGTGTGTGTGAGAGAGAGAGAGAGAGAGAGAGAGAGAGAGAGTGTGGAGTGTGTGTGTGTGTGTGTGTGTGTGTTTGTAACAGGACACACTAAGGAATCTAACTTTCAAACAGCTGCCTGTCAGGCAGCGCCGTTATCATGACATAATAAACCCAAAAGAGCAGAAACCAAAGTTTTTCTCTCAGTGAGGAAGAAGCATTATACCAAGACACATGGTAAAAGATAGAGATAACCGCATTGTCCATGTCTTTAATCTTAAAGCATCTCTTTCTCTCTCAAACAATACCTCACCCTGATGGACGTCATTGCCTTTTTATATGTGCGTGGGTGTGTTTGTGTGTGTGTGTATGTGTGAGAGTGTGTATGTGTGCATATGTGTACGTGGGTGCATACGTGTGTGTGTGCGTATGTGCGGAAGTGTATGCTGCGTGTTTTGTGTGTTTGTGTCTTGGTGTAGGAGCGTACATAGACATGCTTGAATTCAGATAGTCTGGCAGCAGTGGCAGCTGATGTGCTTAAAATAGGGGAAGCACAAAAAGAAATCTCATAACTGCTGATTATTCTGAAAGTCAAAAACATTTTATAAATAAAAAGATTCTCATCTCCATATTGCATTGCCTTGTTCAGGAGTCAGAGTCTTCTTGATTTTCTATTTATTTATTTATTTATTTATTTTTTTTAAGGCCATGGCCAGAGCATTGATGAAAAAAGACAATATTCTTACATCACCTACAAACACAGAAAAATGAAAAAAAAATTTTTACACTGGTAAATAGCATTTCACATTAATATTGATAATCAGAGACCTTGAAAACCTGCTTTGTGCTGAGAGCTGACCTTTCTAGTTGGAGTTAGAAACAAACTTTGTTAGACATCAGGGTCACGATGTTTGTTTTATGCGAAGGTCTTGAAAACTTTGCCTTCTTCAATTTGAGCCACCTGATGAAACAATTATTCCCCTGACACTCCGCGGGAGAGAAAAACAACAGTATTTAATTTTGATGACTTTGACATCAAAAAATATGATTTGTCATATTTTTATTGAATGTTCCTCTCAAATTTCACCCCTTTTATCTTAATAGAATCAGCTTCAAGAAACCAGAGATATATTATTCTGGAGCAACATAAATTTTTGTTGGTCTTTGTAGGATAATAGTCCCTAGTGAGCGGGGGAGTAGGACCCCTGGCCGACAAACTGGGAAAATTTCATCCAAATAAAAAGGACTCCTTGTCTGGCTGTCCTTGGTTCATTAACCTGCAGTGTGAAGTATGTCCAGATATGTGTAGCCATAGTGTAAGGCCACGCCTCCAACCCTCCAATTCACCAGCTTATTAAGACCCGGACCGCATTCCTCAGTCTGCGATCATTACACATGGAACTGTTCTCTATTTTCTGTGAGCAATAGTATTCCCTATTTAAGTCATATTATTATTATTATTATTTCATCATCCATAAGTGAAATCTTAAGCAGCATAACCACAGATCAGGACTTCAGTTATTGTCAGTGAGATCTTCTTCCTTGCAGGTGTATTTCTCTTTGCAAAATGTGTTTGTACTTCAACACCGTGATATTAGGTGGCAGAATGTGTTTTTCTCTTATCTTTACCTTGTAACAAATGCTCACTCTCCCGCTCCCTACCTGATAAAGGATATCACAACGCTGTCTCGCCTGTTTCCTAATTCCTGGAGCCGTACGGGTGGTCAGGTTCTGCCTCTTTAAAAATGAATGGATCATAATTCATGGTATTCTATGTTGCGCACAGGGCTTCATGCACATGAATTATTAATGTTGCTCATTTTACACTGCCAGAAATGCAATACAGCCCCCTTTTCATGACACATTATGCAAGTATGAACATGCATATGAACGCACACTCTCTCTTTCACACACACACACACACACGCACACGCACACACACACACACACACACACACATAAATGCACATACGTATGCTCAGTAATACTCTTATGCAGAACACATCCATACCACCATCTACCATCCAGGGACATCACTACATATTTATGGACAAAGGGGCTAAGCATATACCAGGCTGTCTAGTCTGGCATGCTCTCCCCATCCATTAAGGTTTTAAACTAATAACGTTCACTATTTTGGGGCTAAAGAAATTTTCAGGGAGGCTTTTATGCCCAAAATAGGCCTAGGGACCCTTACCATTATTCTAACCTGTATAAACACTTCAGATATTCTCATAACAGGATTTTATTTTGCAAATACTGGGTAGGAACCATAGACTGTAAAAAAAGATGGACGAAGCAACCATGACGTCACCTATTGGGTTCAGTATAACATTTAGGAAGCCTCAATTTTGGCAATTTGAACAGCGCCATTTTGTCATTTTGAAACCGAATGTGATTCCTATTGGACAAGAGCGTGAATTAAAGATCTAGGGAGGAGCGACGGCTGTATCTATGGGTGGATCTGACCTTATCGGACGAGAACCAGAGGATAGCCACGCCCCTAAAGCATATTCTGGCTTTATCGTTTATTCTAGTCTATTTGGGACCATAATTTACAAAGATGAACATCATGATATATCGAAGGAGACTTGAAACTTGAGATAGATACCATAAAATAATGTGGAAAATCATTATTGAAATATAAATCAGGTGGGAAAGTAGGGTCATTTTCTCATAGACTTCTATAGATTTGAACTTCTTTCTGCAACCACCGACGTTCGCCATCTGCTGGCCATTAAATAGAATGCAAATTTTAGAGATTTCCGCATCGGCCTCACTTTTCAGACCCGGGGCTGCGTCCATCTTTTTATACAGCCTATGGTAGGAACCCCCTTTGCCCCCAGAAAACCCCAAATTTCTTGCAGCATGGATTCAACAGGTGCAAGAAATATTACCTAGAGACTCTGGACCATTTTGGCATGATAGCATCTTAAAGATTTTGATGCAGCGCTTTCATGAGGCGAATCTCCCATTCCACAGCACTGCATCTCTATTGCATTGAGATCTGTAGAATATATGGACGATTGAAGAACCCTGAACTCATTGCCATGTTTGAACCAGCTTGAGAAGATGTATGCCTTTTTACACAGTGCGTTGACCTGGAGGGAACTATTAGCAGACAGGCTGATGTTCCCATAAAGAGATGCACACAGTCAGCAACAATACTCAGGTGGTTTGGGTTATTTTAATGAGCCTCATACAGTCTTAGCAGGCCTAATGTGTGCCAACAAAATATCTACATACATCATGATGCCGCCAGGACCAGCCAGACCCTTTGACGCAAGGCAAGATGTATCCACAGATTCATCCTACTTAGACCAAAAATTCTGGCCCAACCATCTGTATGCTAGAGCAAAATCTAGGATTTGTCAGACGAGACAAAGTCTTTCAAATCTTCTACTGTCCAGTTGAAGAGAGACTTTGCCCACTGTAGCTCAGTCTCTGGTTCACAACTGACAGTGGTGGAACCTGGTATGGTCTTCTGCTGTTGTACCCAACCATTTCAACGTTTGATGAGGCATCTGTTCAGATATGCTCCTCTGCATAGTTCTGTCATACTGTGTGGTTATTTGAGTAAGTATCTCCTTCTTGTCTGCTTGAACCAGTTGAGTCATTCTCCTCTGACATCTTCCATGAATATAGTGTTTTTACCCACAGAACTGCTGGTAACAGGATGCTTAGTTTTTTTGCAGCATCCTTTATAAGATCCAGACACTGTTGTGCATGAAAATCCCAGGACATCATTGATTTTTATGGCACCAACAATCATTCCTTCCTCACATTTTATTTTATTGATTTTATCTAACTTTTTTTTAACCAGGAGAAATTAATTGAGATTAAAAAAAAAATCTATTTTTCAAGAGTGTCCTGGACAAGACAGGCAGCAACACAGTTTACAAAGTTTCTGATGAATGAAACACGGCAAAAACGAAGAGCAGCAATACATGCAAACATAATACAAGATAGATGATTATAATACAATAAAGACATAGATTAACAAGTAAAACAAGTCGACCACAATCATAAATATATCAGGCAGAAAATCTACAGCAACATGCATCTGTCTCCAAGTCATTCAAAGGCAACTTAAAAGCATCCAGTGACACCAGTTCCTTAAGTCTCCGGTCTTTTTGCAATTTGTTCCAAGTAAAGGGACCAGCAAACTTAACCGCCTTTTCTCCAAGCTCAGTTCTGACCTTTGGAACAGACAGTGAGAAAAGGCCCTGGGACCAGAGAAGTTCCTGTTCTCGTCTGTATGATGTAGGTCAGAATGTATGAAGGAAGCATCTTTAAAATAGACTTATAAATGTGAATACTCCAGTGTTTTAGTCTACGTGCGGACATGGAAGACCAACCAACTTGTTCATATAGCAAACAGTGATGAGTGAGGGCTTTAAAATTCATGATGAACTACAATGCTCCATGATATACAATGTCCAAAGCATGTAAGCTTTGAGAAGAGGCATGCATTTATATGACATCACCATAGTCCAGCACAGACAGGAAAGAGGCAGCAACAAGTAATTTTTTAGATATTTCTACTAACTGCTGAATGTTAGATGTAAAAGAGAGAGATTCATCAATTAAAATACCAAGATGTCTGTACTGAGACACGCACTCTATTTGTGTACCCTGTGAAGTGGAGATTAATGGTGGGTTCTTTGGCTTTTTGCATTTGATTTTGCATTTGAAAACAGCATGGCTTTTGTTTTGTCAGCATTAAAAAAACAAATTTTAAATCATAAAACATTCGCTGGAAAAAACAAGCTGTAACAGAGAGAGAGCTTGGTCTGGAGTGAGTGCCAAGCAGTACATTACAGCTTTGTCAGCATGAAAATTTTAATTTACATTAACAATATTTTAATTGATGTCATTAATACGAAGAATAAATAGGAGTGTTCCCAAGACTGACCCCTGAGGCACACCTTTGGTCACTGTGAGAGAACTACTTGGAACTTTCTGCCCGTACACACTGAGTCTTGTCTGTTTGATAGTTGTCAAACCAGCTGACCATTTGTTCAGACAGTCTTACTCTAAATATTCTTTGTTTGAGTATATTATGGTCCACTGTGTCAAATGCTATAGAGAGGTCAATAAAAGGGCTCCACAATGCTGCTTTATCACTAAAGTCGATGAAATCGTTTTAAACTTTCAGAGCTGCTGCTTTTGTACTGTGCTTTTTCCTGAAACCGGATTGAAGGTCAGATAAAACGTTGTTAGCATTTAAAAAATCTTTTAGTTGATCACTAACAAGGGATTCCAAAACCTTTGCCAGGACGATTTAGAGATGAGCCTGTAATAGTTCAAAATGGTGGGGTCACCGCCTTTAAACAAGGGAAGGACAAAAGCAGATTTCCAGATTTGTGGGATGACATTAGTGACCAACAAAAGATTAAAAATAGGTGTGAGAGGTAGGGCACTAAAATCTGCTGCCAACATGAAAAAGTAAGGCTCCAGCCTATCAGGACCTGCGGATTTGTTGTGTCCAAGAGCTTCATTGCTTTGTGTGCCTCAGAGACTGAAACGTGCGAAATCGAAAGACTCATTTAACAGAGTGGGATCATCAGACTAAGCAGCAGAAGGACTGTCGTGTCGGATTAAGACAATTACAACGTAAAAGCCTGAGGCTATGAAATGTAAATTGAAACAACCAAGCATTTTGGCCTTATCAAAGATTTTTTTTGAGAGTCCCTCACAATGCAAACACTATATTTCTTCCCCATTTTGATATTCGATTTGAACAGCAAGCGAACCTCTTCGTCGCTGCATCAAAATTGGCTGATTTTATATTGGCATTAATGAGCTGGTGCACGAGTGCACCTAATAAAGTGGCCACTTAGTGTGCCTACAGGCATGAACACACACTTAAACACATAGTGGCTAGTCATGCATGTGTGTGTGTGTGTGCGTAATCGTGTCCATGAGCATGAGCAGGTACATGTACATGTATGTGTGTGCACGTAATCATGTGCGTGAGCAGAAGTATGCACATCCGTGCGTGCGAGCGTGTATGTGCATGGATGAAGGGATCAGGCACTCCAGACACAATCATTCCCTCAGATATCCATGGCAAACAGAGAGCAGGAAGTGTTGCTTTGAAGAGCGAGGCTCTGGGGAGAGGACAGAAATGCAGGTGGTAAGATGTGAGAGGCATTAATGCTGTCTCTATGGATATGCTCTCAGCAGACATTCATTTACTGGCTCATTCTTTTTTGAAATCCCAAGGTCTCCCGACACCTCCCTCCTTCGCCTCCTCCTCGGTCTGCTCATGCTGGAGGACCTTAAATCCTCTGAGGTGCAGTGGAGAGACGCAGCATACCTGATCCACAGCGCTCTTCCCCATGAGTTAAAAGGCACTACCGTGCAGTGCTAATCCTGTTATTCCCCTCTGCTTATCCAATTATTAACTGATGGCTCACTGAGTCAGATTCAAACCATCTGAATGAAAATGCTGCGCTTCAGAAAAAAAGATTGGTAATTTTTCTGGTGGGTGTCCACTAGCCAGACAGAAGAGAATGTCCACACTGGATGCATAGACAGACAGGATTTATGGAGGGCAGTCATTGCATCTCTCGCATTAATATCTTTTTCACAGGTAATTTAACATCACCAATGTCGCCCATCTTTTTTACTAGTGAAAATATATGCATTTCTCTTTTACAGGCTTGGTTATAGAGGCATGCCTTACCTTTCAGTCCCCAGTGTAAGTTTTCAGCCTATTGTGAGTAAGTGCACCACTTTCAAGAGGAATTTAAATGGGATGCTGTGTATATTGTTCATTCTGCCAGTTTCCCTGAACTGATCAAAAGATAGCAAACAAGATAATTTATAGTATTACAGTATTATTGCTACACGTGTATAAATGTTCCAACCCCACTACACAAATTGCAGAATTTAAGCAAGGCATGGCAGGACAAGCACCACTTCACAAATATAAGTGCTTTCAGTTCTGTGAAATTTATGTTGGCAATTTATTGTATAAGGGTAAACAAATTATTGAAGGCAGACAAAAAGCTATTTGTGTACATATTTTGCAGTAAAAAATGATGTCCTCTGAGGCAGTTTGACAGTATTCAAAACAACTATATTTGCCACAGTAATGCAATGCAAATTATTAAACAGGGACTATAGCTATGTTTCTATTTAACTTTGAAGCGAATCTTGTGAAAATTTGCAAAAACGAAATGCGAATTAAGTGCGAATTAGGTGCGTTTCCATACGTTTCTCTCAAGCGGTTCAGAGCAATTAAACAACACTATGTAGGTGGTGACATGCGTGCGTAAGTCTGTCAGATAAACATGTAAGTACGTCGTTGCCAGACAACCTCAAAAGTGAAAATGGAGAACGGCAGCGGAAAAGCTCGCTACGTCAGAGTTTATTCGAAAAATGTGTTTCCATTTCAGATCATGCGCATTAAGTCTTTTTCATATAAGTCAAAATCCAACTCAAGCGAGCGTAAGTAGTTTTTTTTGCGAATCAGAGGATTTTATATTTTTTTATTTTTATGGTGTTTTCATTAGCTTTTTTCGATGCAAAACTTCAAAATGCGCATTAAAACAGGGAAGTGGAAACACAGCTTATGATGTAACCCTCAGAA
Organism: Gymnothorax javanicus; assembly: GCA_029692085.1. Taxonomy (NCBI): domain Eukaryota; kingdom Metazoa; phylum Chordata; class Actinopteri; order Anguilliformes; family Muraenidae; genus Gymnothorax; species Gymnothorax javanicus. Next base: position 28,192,916 of record CM056208.1, on the reverse strand, counting down.
TCATTCACTGTAGTCAGAAAATGATGAAAAGATGGCCATGTCACCAGGGAGCAGGCACGAGTTTGCATTTTTAAGTTTCAGTTGATCGTGGTACAGTTGAGGGTCATGGAAATTGGACATTTACGTAAGTTAGACAATGCATTTATGTAGCTTTTATACCATTGGACATTACATGTTTCATGAATCAAGTAGAAAGGCATCAGCTTGTGTATGGCCTGGAAATCCATTAAATCATTGGATCATTGGATACTGCAGCTGTTTTTGACTGTATTAAGATGATGATCATTAAATGACTTTGAATGTCAGTAAAACATACCAGTTAGAAAACCTCTTTGTTAAAAAGTGGGATGTCACCATTCATCAAACATTTACAACATTGTAAATGAAATACACATTCAGTCCAAAAGACTATTAGAAGTTTAGGGGGCATGTGTGGGTCCATAGGACACTGAAAGCTGAGCAGTTAATTGCATAAGGTTATACAGTACATCTTCCAAGTAAATCTGGTCAGAACTGTCATTCCTCTGTGGAAGAAACTGAATTAAAATTAAAAGACAAAAGCAACAATCTGCAATTACACACAATAGCCAATGTACAAGTGTATCTGAACAAAACCAAGCTCTAATAGCATAATGGCAGATCCATTCAGCCACTGATTACAAAACAGTCATTTTCCTCCGAAGTACAGTTTTTAAAACTTATTTTCATCCATTTGTGTAAAGAGAATGTTTAAAAATAAAAAATCAAATAAAAATTTTGGAGACTTTTTTTTGATGAACAACAGCAGTACAGAGAAAATGACACCAAGCTGGAGTACTTGCATGTTCTCAAAATATTTTAAATAAATAGTCAACACATTCTCACTCCTACTCGTCATATAGTGACGCTACCTGAACAAGTGTCGACATACGACGCAAAAGGAGGCTTTCAGCGTCCTTATTTGACGTTTACGGTTAGGGTTTGGGTTAGGGGTTAGGGGTTAGGGGGTAGGGTTCATTTTAAACTATCACATAAGGGTGCCAAAAGCCTCTTTTTGCGTTGTATATCGACGTTTGGTCAGGTAGCATCACTCTATATGACGCCGGGGGATGAGACTGGACTCAAAAAGGATGTTGATATCTTCAACCATTCAGATTTTCAAGCAGTTTATCAAAAGCACAGAAAAGGGCCCATTTTCTATTGTTTTTTATCGAGTATCATAAAAAGCCCAGTGTATCAAACACTATAAAGGCCATGAATATGGATCCATGCCATTTTAAAATTAGGGAAGTAGGCCTTTACCACCAACCAGTTCATTTTAACCAATGTTTAGAATATGATATTAAGTTTCAATGTATGTACAGTGCTGTGAAAAAGTATTTGCCCCCTTCCTGATTTCTTATTTTTTTCATATTTGTCACACTTAAATGTTTCAGATCATCAAACAAATTTTAATATTAGACAAAGATAACCCGAGTAAATACAAAATGCAGTTTTTAAATGATGATTTCATTTATTAAGAGAATAAAACCATCCAAACCTACCAGGCCCTATGTGAAAAAGTAATTAGCCTCAAAACCTAATAACTGGTTGTGCCAACCTCGGCGACAACAACTGCAATCAAGCGTTTGCGATAACTGGCAATGAGTCTTTCACATCACAGTGGAGGAATTTTGGCCCACTCCTCTTTGCAGAATTGTTTTAATTGAGCCACATTTGAGGGTTTTCGAGCATGAATGGCCTGTCTAAGGTCATGCCACAGTATCTCAATTGGATTTAAGTCCGGACTTTGACTAGGCCACTCCAAAACATTAATTTTGTTTTTTTTTTAAGCCATTCAGAGGTGGACTTACTGCTGTGTTTTGGATCATTGTCGTGCTGCATAACCCAAGTGTGCTTGAGCTTCAGGTCACAAACTGATGGTCGGACATTCTCCTTCAGGATTTTCTGGTAGAGAACAGAATTCATGGTTCCATCAATTCTGGCAAGTCGTCCAGGTCCTGAAGCAGCAAAGCAGCCCCAGACCATCACACTACCACTACCATGTTTGACTGTTGGTTTGATGTTCTTTTTATGAAATGCTGTGTTAGTTTTACGTCAAACGTGACGGGACACACACCTTCCAAAAAGTTCTTCTTTTGTCTCGGCAGTCTGCAGAATATTTTTCCAAAAGTCTTGGGGATCATCAAGATGCTTTTTTGGCAAATGTGAGATGAGCCTTTGTGTTCTTTTCGGTCAGCAGTGGTTTTTGCCTTGGAACTCTCCCATGGATGCCATTTTTGCCCAGTCTCTTCTTTATTGCTGAATCATGAACACTGACTTTAACTGAGGCAAGTGAGGCCTGCAGTTCTTTAGATGTTGTTCGGGGTTCTTTTGTGACCCCCTGGATGAGTCGTCAATGTGCTCTTGGAGTAATTTTGGTAGGCCGGCCACTCCTGGGAAGGTTCACCACTGTTCCAAGTTTTCTCCATTTGTGGATAATGGCTCTTACCATGGTTTGCTGGAGTCCCAAAGCCTTAGAAATGACCTTGTAACCCTTTCCAGACTGATAGAAGTCAATGACTTTGTTTCTCATCCGTTCTTGAATTTCTTTAGATCACGGCATGATGTGTTGCTTTTTGAGATCATTTAGCCTACTTCACTTTGTCAGACAGATTCTATTTAAGTGATTTCTTGATTCTGCAGGTCTGGCAGTAATGAGGCCTCGGTGTGGCCAGTGAAATTGAACTAAAAAAATGTGGCTAATCACAGTAAATTCATGGTTTAACGGGGGGCAATTTCTTTTTCACATAGGGCCAGATAGGCTTGGATAGCTTTCTTCCCTTAATAAATGAAATCATCATTTAAAAACTGCATTTTGTATACTCCAGTTATCTTTGACAAATATTAAAATTAGTTTGATGATCTGAAACATGTAAGTGTGACAAATATGCAAAAAACTAAGAAATCAGGAAGGGGGCAAATACTTCTTCACAGCACTGTACATAAAATGTAAAAAATTAAAAAAAAAATTAAAAACAGGTTGCAAATTTTTTCCCTGATGTAGTACAATGTACATCAGTTATGGACTGGCCAACAATGACACTTCTTTTTTGTTCCTGTACACGCTAACTACTGGTCTAAAAAATAGTATCAATATCTGTAACCCAAGAGATTTTCAGGCCCCTTTTGGTTTGGTCAGCAGAGGATCCTCTGCTTGGCCCCCTCAGTGCTGCCTGCAGTTACACAGATATTTTCCCCATATTTTTCCCCAAACGTTTGCTAGGACCAAAATACCCTTAAATCCTTCAGACACATGAATGACTAGATAAGAACTTGTTTTTAAGGCACCCGGATGACATTGTGAGTGTTGCAAGTAAATCATCTTGTACTTTCCTCTGAGGTTTTTCTCCGATCACTATTTTGGAGTTGTGTCCTTTTTTCTGCGTACATGTGAAATAATATGAGCTTGATGCTGTCTTGGAGGCCTTTTCGAATCACATGCCTACAAGATTTATCAGAATAATATTGTAAGAAATACTGTATGTAAATACATGATAACAAAACACAACCTGAATTCTGAAAAAGGTCCTACATTGTGGAAAGTGGAAATAAAATCAAAAAGCACTGATTGAAAATGTGCATTCACTCTCAACTACATTGAAAATTATTGAAAATATACAATACGATTACGGCCAAAGAGTCCAAAAAAGTTGCCACAGTCAATTGTTTGCTTAATATTTTCTACTCACACTCATTCAGCATTTACGCAATGAGGATGCCAGTTGGTCAGGTTTAGCATGCAGAATTTTACCCCATTCCTTTACTAGGCAGGTCGTCTGATGTGCAACTGTATGGGGTCTTTGTTGACATAACTTTGGTTTCATAATGTGCCATACAAACAAGCATTAGATCTTCCAAATAAAGAGTCATATGTTAACTATTTGGGATGTATAGCCTCAGTTCTTGGGTCCACAAGAAGTGTTTATTATAAAGAGGCAGGGTTCTAAGAGGTCGGGGAGATGGATGTTTGTGAAGGCTGTGGGAGCTGGTGATTCACTCATTCTTGCAGTGCTAGGATGTTGAGAAGGAAAGATGGGGGGTAAGAAGTGAAGGCGTCAGCCAGGGGCGGAGCTAGGCTCTCACCCCAGAGGGGGCGAAGCATTACAAGGGGCCCCTCAGATAGTCATAGCAGTCAACTGTAAAATAACGGATAGGTCTGGATCAGTGGTACTCAACCCTGGTCCTGGAGAGCCGCAGTGTCTGCTGGTTATTGACGTTACTCAGCACTTAATTGATGAATTAAACCAGTTGATTACACACTTAGCTCATCTCACCTGGTGTCTTGGGTTTAAATAGGGTGGAGAAAACCAAACTCAGCACATCCTGTGGCTCTACAGGACCAGGGCTTGCTACCCCTGCCCTGTAAACTTTTATCTTTTCTTTGTACTTCTACTTTGTCCGCATTACAAATATGCTAAATGTCCAACTACACTGAAAAATCTTGGTTTCCAAGTAGACTGCTGTCACAGTCTGCATGTCTGTTTAATTGGCTCTAGGAGTCTTGTGGGAGGTTCCTGGTAATTGATTGATTGGCTTATTATTCCCTTGGTGCAGGAGTATAGCTAACAGCACAGGGTGTGCCGAGTTTGGTTTTCTCCACCCTATTGAAACCTAAGACACCAGGTGAGATGAGCTAAGTGTGTAATCAACTGCTTTAATTCATCAATTAAGTGCTGAGCAACGTCAAAAACCAGCAGACACTGCGGCTCTCCAGGACCAGGGTTGAGTACCACTGGTCTGGATCACATTCCATCCTAACCAATACAAATCGTCACTTATTGAGCCAAGCAAACTCATGTTTAACTTATGTTTAAGAAAAAATACAGTGAAGCCACTTTGTCAGTCAAATTGTTCAGAGGGAAGGGGGAGAAAAAAAAGTTGCCAGTGCTTTGGCAGCAAAAGCATAGGGTAACGTTGCCAGACGTCTTTTAAACGAGAATTGTCATTTTCATTTATTCCGAGCCTTTGGTGAGGACAAAAGTAGTCATTTTCATTTATTCTGAGCCTTCGGCGACGTAAAAGTGAGAATTACTACACAAATTCCATTAATTTGATTTGTCGGCAAAGCTGGATATTCCCATTTTTGCCACTAGCCGGTCGGGCTCGTGAGAGAAAAAAGCCACTAGCCCTCAGAAGATTTAACAAGCCCGACTGAAAAAGACTGGAATATCACATGAAATTTAATTGCACAGGTACAAACCTGATTAAAACATTTTATACAAATCAATAAGAAATTTAAATAAATAAAAAACACTAACAGTTTAAATGAAGCAGATTATTTCATGTCTTGAGTTTGTACACTGCCCGGCCAAAAAAGTCACCTCCTGGATTTAACTAAACAAAAAGGTAAGAGCCCTCCATTGGATAATTACACCATTGCATTACATACAGCATTGCTGTTTGAGGAAGGGTCGTCCGTGGTGCGGCAGCTGCTTGAAGCCAAATGAACTTAGTTTTGGCAGCTTTGCTACCCTCTCCGCCAGGTCGGTCTTTTCTTTCCTTTTTTGACTGCTTTTATGTTTGAATGGAATGACTGCTCCCGAGTTTACAAACTTGATGATGCTCAGATTTTGCGCTTAAACTAGACTTTACAGACACTAACATGGTCACTTTATCAAATCAAATACAGACTTGTCATTGGGCAACAAATTACCCAGCAATCACCTTGACAATTTGCATATCAGTATGAAAGAAAAATATCAAATAAAATAAGAAAATAGTTGATTTCAGTAATAGTCTTTAAAACGTGGGTACATTAAGCATGAAAACTTGATATAATATTTATGAATGATTGTTAAAAAAAAAACTCATGATAGAGATTACATTAACGACATAGAGGTTTAGATAAAGAACAGCACAGTGTGGGTAAATAGTTGAGAAAAATTTGTGGTGTATTATTGGACAAAATGGGTGTGTTTTCTATTTGACAATAATGAGAATGTAGCTCAGCGAGGCAGGACCGGTACTGCGGTGGGGTGGGCCCTGGGGCGGCCGTCCCCTTGGCCCCCGCGGTTGCTCCGCTTAAGACGCCATTTTGAGAAGTTCAATCAGTTTTGTGACCGCAGCATTAAAGGGAGCATCCCAAGTCACCCATTGCTGCACCAGCTCATAGATACAGAATGTAAGGATGGCAATATTGAAGATTGGTGCATAACACAAGCATGATGTACCATGTGCAGTACACACATCTCTCTCAAAATTTGAATGCCATTTCACAAACATGTCCTTCATAGAGAAAATGAGGAGAATAACCTAGCTTCTTATATTACTTAACTATCAGTGTATGTCTATATCTATAAATTGTTCGTTTGGGAACAAAAAAGATTACAGCATTCTGGATGCAGTGAGCAATATAACTGTAGAACTAGCAAAACAAGAATCCAAGTCAAACATATTTAAAATGGAAGTAGTAATATAATGCTAACACTCTTTTATTTATTTTTTATTGTTGTAAGAACAACAATGTGATGCTCTCAGACTGAGGACTAAAATCCAATTAAAAATAAACACTATGGGCCCGATTTTAACGATCTAAGGCAGCGCACTGACTGAAGCGCGTGGCACAAGCGTTTTTAGGGCGTGTCCAAATCCATATTCGCTATTTTAAGGGTGGGTAAGCATGGCGCTAAACAAGGCGCAATGTTCAAAAGGGTCGTACTTAATCTCTTAATTAATTAATTAGGCGTGTTTGAGGTGTAACATTAAATTAACCAATTAGAGTGTCATCTCCTACATTCTTGTAAGAGCCAGCTGTGCTTGTCTCATGGCAGATTGGTAGCCTAGTATAATGGCGGATTTGCCACGTAGAAGGACAGAGCGATTCTCAGCAGAGGAAACAAATCTACTTGTGTGCGAAGTGAAGGCGCGCGAGCTGACCATCTATGGCAGCAGCAAGACTCCACCAAAGTTGTTAATGGTGAAGCAGGCGTGGGAGGAGATCGTGGTGAGCGTTTCCTCGTTGTCTGGCATCACGAGAACGGCTGAACAATGCCGAAAGCGGTATAATGATATTAGAAGAAGAGGAAAACTAAAAGTCGCAGCTCACCGAAAACAGCAGTTGCATACGGGAGAAGGACCATCCACGGCCACTGAGAATCTGACATCAGCTGAAGATATTGCTGCTTCTACCCTCAGTGTCGACAGTATTAAGGGATTTGGTGGACTTGAGGTAGGCATCCCTGATAATGCCGTCATAACAAACGAAAGTGTACAAACAAAGGCCGGACCAAGTAGGATGGAGGGAGAACAGGCGGTAGAGGAAGAACAGATGGTGGAACTGCCTTCATCGAGGTCGGCAGGAGAGATGAGTCAACTCAGGTCACGACGTGGGAAAATCAGGCAGAATTACCTCTCATTCCTGCAACTCCTGCAAACTGGATTCAACATGCTGGAGAGAGAATTGGGTGGAATCAGACGAATTGTTCGATGCGTTAACTCCCAATTACGTCGCCTTGAGATGTTGTTGCGACCTCTAGAAAGCACCATGGGCAATCTGGAATGGCTCGCTGTCGCAGTTGAGTGCCTTGTTCCTGCTACATCTCCTCCTTCAACCACCCGATCTCTTCCATGCACAAGATCTACATCGCGAACCAACCCCCCTCCTGCTTCCCCTGCGCCCTCCCATGGCCACCTCCTTCGTGCTGCTCCCCGCCTGTGAACCCGAGGAGGAAGAAGACCACCAGTTTAAGATTCTGTTCTTTAATTAGATGTAAATGTGTTTTTGAGCTTTTCAAAATGTTTACTTTTTTTATTGAATTATTGCTTCGCTTCTATTTTTGAAATTGTTTTGTTCCACAAGTAAAATCAGTGGGGGTTTAATTTCTGAAAATATGGAAACTTGATCATGCTAATCTTAAAAAAAAATAATAATAATGTTAGTTTCTCTCAGAGAAAGGAAAGGGGATAAACCACAGACAAGTGAAATAAAGAACTTCAAAAGGTGCTTATTCAGGTTTTATTTATCGATGTGCAACACGTTTTGCGCAAAAGGTTTGTGTGACATCATTGGCAGTATAAAAAAAATCCTAAATGACCATATTCCGAAGTCTTTTTTTATTTCAGTAGTCTGCAGGTATCCCCTTTTTTTTTTTTTAATTCTCTACTTGAACGGCACCTGTGGAATTAAGTTCAGGCTGTGCTCGCAAAATTTTTGCTTTGTTGCATTTATTTTAATATATCATGATGTGTTCAAGAAAAAAAAAAGCATGGTGAAAAACATTTGTACAATGCTATGTAATGTCTTAAATACAATATTCTATGCTTAAAGTTCTATGTACATATATATATATATATATTTTTTTTTCTATCAAACCATTATTCAAAGCCTCTACCAGGCTACAGATGAAGCAGCTGTTCTGCCAGCTGATCTCTCCTTGCCCATGCTGCTGCTGTCGTGTTCCGATTTTTGTTGAAAGGCGGCACAAGCACACGCAGTTCAGCATCACGCCTGCTGCACTCTAGTATTGTGTCCTCATTTATGAAGACACAATGACATATGGCATGTTATGCAACACACAACATGCCACAAAGAATGCTGCTACCTTTTGAGGGCTATATTGTAATGTGCCACCTGACTTACCTGAAGCACATTTTAAGCACTCCAAACGTTCTTCCTATGACAGATCGTGTTTTCACGTGTTTTCGATTGAACGAAAATTCCCGAACTCTTGTTGGCATGATATATGGTGTGATCAGCCATGTCTTTAATGGATAGCCACTGTCCCCTAACAGCCACCCCTGGTATCCCCCTGAAGGACTGCAGGAATGGCTGAGTTGGCCAGTATAAAGGAATCATGGCTTGATCCAGGATAATTTGTGAATACATGAGTAACCTTACACGTTGCATCACAAATCACCTGGATTTTGATGGAATGGGTCCCCTTACGATTCACATATATCACAGCATTCTCTGACGGGGCATGCAGTTGCACATGCGTGCAATCAACCGCACCCAAGACCCCAGGGAACCCAAAGTTCACCAAGAACTCCCGTTTAACCCGTTCTTGACTGGCAGGTGTCTTAGAGAATTGAATGAATTCTGGGGCATGTAGGACAAGGCTTGCTGTTACTGCGTTTTACTACCGAACTTACGGCAGATTGTGATATGCCTCCTATTGAACTCAGAGGATGCTGGAATGATCAACTAAAAAAAAAAAAAAAAAAAATGTAGCGCAACTATGACTTTCACTGCAACTGGGAGTGCATAGCGGCAGCAAGCATTAGTCTCTAGGTCATCTGCCAGTAGACTGCCCATGTCCGTCACTGTCTGACGGGAAAAGCGTAATTTATTGCAGCATTCCTCTTCGCTGAGGAACAGATATGTAGTCCTAGCCCAGTGGACTCTTTCTTTCTGCCATCTCCCAATCCGCTATCCCATCAAGAACTCCATTTGTAATGGCCAGTAGAGTACGGAGGCCAGGTGCAACCACCAGAGAGAAAGAGAATAGCGCAGACACAGTACAAACACAGAGAATAATACAGACCAAATAAAAGTACTCGCGCTTCCGAAGGACGTATAATAGTTCGAACCACGGAAGCAAAACGAGATAGAAAAAGGGAGAAGAAACTTCAATAATTAGAAGATAGAAAGTCATACAAAACCTGACTACAGATATCTTCAGCTATAGTGCTTAGCTACAAACAGACACTATAGCAAAGAGGCGTGGCGAACATCCGGCTTATATAGAGTCCGGGGAAGCGCCGCCCCAGTTCAATCAGCCAGCTGGGTAAAGAATCCGATGAAAAGGAATATGATTACATGCCGGGACAAGAGCCACAAAGAAAAGTCCAAAACACACGCACAAACATCCAGAACCATGACAGGACCCCCCAAGGGACGGCCCCAGACGTTCCAAAAGAACCCTGAGCACGGAACTCTGAAATAAGGGTGGGACCCAAGATATCCCGAGAAGGCACCCAGCACCGCTTCTCAGGACACCAAACCCTCTGGCCAACCTGATAAGCCGGTGCAAAATGGCGCCTCCTATCAGTGGCCGCCTTCCGTTTATTCACCGCCATGGGGACAAACAAACAGCCAGACGACTCCCCACCAGAACCAGGATCGGGCTGCAAGGCCTCCTGCACAACAGATTCAGTATCCCACTGCATGAGAGCCACAATCTTGTGGGGCGACTTGCCAAAATCTCACGACAGTGAGACCTACAGTCAGAGCCCCACTGGACGATTGGATTATCTTGACTGCTCCAAAAGATCTGTGGTCTATGCCTAAGCAACCACAAATGACCTAAAACCACAGGACAAACCAGGGAATTGATCAAGAAAAAACAAATTTTCTCTGAATGAGCACCAAAAGGGATAAACATAGTCAAAAAATCAGAGACCTCGGCTATGAGCCCATCTCCCAACGGTCGACCATCCAAAGCTTTGATTGAGTGCGAATGTGAGAGAGAGCGGATGGGAATGGAATGTTTTCTAGCCCACTCCCCATCCATAAAACAATCAACAGCCCCCGAATCCAAAAAGGCTTTAACTCATATTCTCCTTTTCCCCATAGTCAACTTTACTGAAATAAGAGTTCGACCGGGAGATTGGGTCTGTCCCTCTAGCGCCCCCCCTACCGCCAGAGGGGCTTCCCGTCTCCCTTTAAGCTCGGGGCAACTTGGACGGATATGTCCCGGTTCGCTACAATGATGACAAATTATTTGTCTGTGAACAGGCTTACGAGCCCGGCTCTCATATGAGCCATCAACCTGCATGGGCTCACCAGAACTGGGCATTTCAGTGGGCGGAGTCGGGGCTGGATGCGTGTTGTAAGGAACATTAACCCCGTTGCTATCAAGAGCCAATGCAGTACGTTTCTCCTTGTTTCGTTTGTGGATGCGATTATCAACTCGCACCGCACTACGAACCAACGAATCTAAAGAAACGCAAGGCTCTAATGTACACAGAGCATCCTTAACTTCCTCAGCCAAAGCGTGAACAAAAATTGTCATAAGAGGTGCTTCTGGCCACCCTGTCTCTGTGGTTAAGGAGCGAAACGAGATAGAAAAATCAGCGACGCTCTCAGCGCCCTGCTTCAAATGCATTAGATGTGTAGCTGCGTCCTGACCATAAACATCCAGATCAAAAACATTGATCATTTCTCTCACAAGAGTTTCCACTGAATTTATTACCGGCGATCTAGCTCGAATGAGTGGCCCCACCCAAGTGAGGGCTGTGCCGGTCAACAGTGATAAAATAAACGAAACCCGTGATTGTTCATTTGAGAACCGTGAGGGTTGCGCTTCAAAAAATATTTCAAATTGAGCAATGAAATCTTTACATTTTCCTGCCTCGCCTCCATATCTTGAGGGTAACTGGTGTTTAGGCTCTCGGGGAAGGTGTACTGATTGTGCTTGTGAAACACGTTGTGTAATCTGAGCAGACAATGCTCTAATTCTCTCGGAGAGACTTATTAAAAGGCTTTCCTGTCTCTCCATAGCATTCTCCTGAAGGCGAATTCTCTCAGTCAGCTCCGCCTGCCGACTGTCCAAGCTAGAAAGACCCTGACCATACGCAGTAAGGATAGACTGCTGATCAGCAACAATGCTGTCTAGCGTAGCCGCTGCTGGCGACTCCATGTCTGGCTAGAGTGTTCTGTAATGGCCGGTAGAATACGGAGGCCAGGTGCAACGACCAGAGAGAAAGAGAATAGCACGGACACAGTACAAACACAGAGAATAATACAGACCAAACGAAAGTACTCGCACTTCCGAAGGATGTATAATAGTCCGAACCATGAAAGCAAAGCGAGATAGAAAAAGGAAGAAGAAACTCCAATAATTAGAAGATAGAAAGTCATACAAAACCTGACTACAGATATCTTCGGCTATAGTGCTTAGCTACAAACAGACACTCTAGCAAAAAGGCGTAGCGAACATCCGGCTTATATAGAGTCCGGGGAAGCGCCGCCCCAGTTCAATCAGCCAGCTGGGTAAAGAATCCAATTGAACAGGAATTCGATATCGTCCCGGGACGAGAGCCACAAACAGAAAAAACAAAACACACGCACAAACATCCAGAACCATGACACCATTTGGCTGTGCAAATCGAGAATTCGCAAATGCACTAATATTTAACTGAGGAGTAAGTGTGATCTTTTGTTCTACTTATATTGTCCTGTATTGATGTAGCAGAAAAGTCGATCCGTGCGTGATCTGTTGCCAATTTTTGTTTGCTGGGTCTTGACAGACCTCCACAACCTGGCGGGTCTGTTTAAATACCTGCGTGTATTGCCACAATTGGTCAAATAATTATTGAATTTAATTGGTTATCAAGGCGATACTATGATTAAACATTGAAAAACGAACGTTTATTTTGATGTGCACAATAACAATCTTTTACAATGTCATCTTTTTATTTTTAATCGTTTGCATGTCTGTGCGCTGCTGCCACTCTCTGTGCCTGTCACAAGCAGAGGGCATGTGGCTATGCGCGCTGTGCACAAGCCAGAAAAGACGCATAATAAAATCTCGATAATGCGCCCTTAAAATAGCAGTTAAAAACTGATTATTGACTTTAGACCAGGTTTTTGTCAGTCAATCGTGCAAGACCTTAAAGCAACCTCAGCAGCACACCAGCAGATCGCCTGACCACACCTCATTTTTAGACCTACACGCCCATATGCGCTCAGTGTGGCGCAAATGCATTCTCGATTTATGTAGCGTGGACACTAGACGGAAAAATGGTTCCTGCGTTGGTCTGAAAGTAACAATAACATTTGCGCTACGCTTTGCACTGAGTGTAAGATAGGGCCAAAAAACTTTTTGGCAATAGTGATTCCTTGAACATACATGTTAAGAATTACAATATTAATGTCAAACTCTCAGGACCATGGTTTGTTCAACAGATATGAGGCTTAAATCATGCTTTACAACATGGTCCCTGCCAGAAGCCTCCTCATCAAATAGAGGGGTAAATTCATTTCAATTTGCATATAATGATGCCTCTGTCCAAACCAGCAGATTGCCCAATAAATTCTTCTTATCTCATTGCCCTAGGACTTAATTCAATCAGATCACAAGGAACCAGCAAACAGAACCAAAGCCAATTTGAAATGGTTATTAGAGTCCTAATATGTGAGAATCGTGATGGAAGCCTTTTTCACAGACGTGCATGCATAAGCAGACATTCCCCTGCTAATACACCCACAAACGAACACACACACACACCCCACTACATTCAAGGCACACACATGGGCGCGCACACACTTACGCACGTATGCAGTACACTCACCGTATTAAGACTCTCGATAAGTTATTTGATGTCAAATTAAATTCAGCAGTGTTTTAAAAAATAACAGTATATTTATCAAGTAATTAAAAATAAAAAAAAATATGAAATCACTGATCCAGGAAAACCTTCAACAGTTACAAGTAATTGGAATTGTGGAAAATATTGTTCCCTCAGGTCAATAACTGATTGAGAATTATATGTAAATATGCATTCAATCATGCTCATATTTAGTGATATGACAGGTGTTTACTGTATGTAAAGTATGTAATGTAGTGTCACGTTTTTGGTTCCAAATATTATCTTCTTAACATTTGCTATTCCTCAATGTAAATAGTATCTGACTATATGTGATATCTCACTTTAATGTGTGACCAGCAGATCTGTATGTGCAGCTCCATGATAAATATGAAACCAAAATCAAAACTTCATTTTTTTTCAAAGATGAAAAACCCTCTAATAGCTTAATTAAATGAAATAATAATTACACATGATTATTGTTGTATTAGTAAAATGTAGCTTGTTGCGGTTGCATTCTTGAGCTAATTAGAGGCAATATGTTTAAAAGCTTTTTTTCCGAGGTTGTTGGGAAAGTCATTGCATTCCAGTCACATTAATCATCTTTCTCCCATTAGTGGTGTAAAAGCTGGAGAAATATTCTCATTTTTCTGTGCAAGAATATTTCTGCACTGCAGTTGCGCTGCCTTAGCTTTAATGTTGGAGCTTCTGGGTCCTCCTTGAAATGCAATCATGGAGACACACACACACGTGTGCACACACATGCAATAATGCACACAAATACACTCAACAGAATATTCAATTGTACACTATAGTAGATTCCATTTTGGTTTCCATGGAAACTCGGGCCAGCTACTATGTTAAAGTGCTCAACAGCAGTCATCCCACCCCCCAACACACACACACACGCACACACACACACACAAAATCTACACCACCTACAATATGCACAAATAATGTAGTCTGCAACTGTAGGGCCGTCAGTTTAAGTGCGAATCTAATTAGACTCCTGTTTTCATAATAAATATTTAAGCCTGCGAGCGATCCATGATCTGCTCCAAAACCACTATTCTCGCTCTCAACTGGCAATCATGCATGAAGTGCTCTTAAGTTGTCCAGATCCCTGATGGCGTCTACTGTATATTTAACACCCTTATTACAAAGGCAGCTCATCAAACCACGACACAATCCAGAAACCTCATTATGCACCTACATCGCTAACTGACTGAAAGCCTTCTAATTTTTGATTTGTATTCCGGTTCCTTAAGCTCCACAGCCTTGCTTTTGGCCTATGTGGGCATTCAACAGCACTCCACAACACAAACAGTTGTGCTGCATTAAGTAATTGCTTCTCAGTTACATTGGGAGATGAATTGTGAATTGAGCCCGAGTGCTGCTAGGTTGCTGCTCGAGAGTACTCAACAATGCCGAGATCCGTAAGCAAATTTCTGCAGCACAGTCTGCTCAGCATTCTGTAAGCACATCTGTGGCGGGTCGATAGGATAAGGAGTGATAATATGGAAGATAAAAGGGTTTTATCCCCGCCTGTATCTATGATTGTAAATTAGGTTATAAATGTGTTTCCATAGCAGGTTCCTCCTTTCCCCCTCACAGAAAGGAACGATTAATACAGGAAACACTATCCAGGAAATGAGGAAAAAAAAAAACACTTGTTTTTTTGTACGTTCCTCTACCTTTCTCTACATTTCCTCTCATGCTGAATTACAGCAGGTTAGACCATGTGATATTAGGTTCTATGCTTTTTTTTTTGTAGTTTCACAGATTCTGCATAGTGCTGTTCTCACTGACGAGTATAAAACTCAGTGAAACTACATGTATTGCTATGGGTTATATGTATCCAAAGTTTTGTTGAAAAATGAGGTCCCTTGATTTCCAGTCTGGGTTGTGATATTAGCATATACTGTAGGAATGATAAAAAAAGTAAATAAAACCCCCAAAAGTTGAGAGGGTATAAAAAATACAATTGAAAAATGTATCACATCCCATGTCTCTTATTTCTAACTTCTAGTTTTTTGTTTATCGTCCGTGTCTTTTTTCTCCATGATTGGTCCCAACACAGATTCATTGCTTTCATTCATGCCTTATTGTCTCCTTGTTGTTCACCCCTGATCCACGCATCTGATATCAATTGTTTTCCCATTATCTTTGTGCTTTTAAGCCTGTCTTTTAGTCTTTGTCTCTGCTGGATTGTCTTGTGCTTGCCTCATGCTTTTTGACTGCTTTTCAGCATTCATTTCCTGTTCCTATTTCCTGTTTCTGATCCTGTGCCCTGGTATTCTTCTCTCTGTTCCCTTGTTCCTGCCTCCCTTTCTCTGTGTCTTCATTTGTTCTACTCCAGCCTCACGCTTGCCCTTCGCCTCTCCAGCTCTCTACGGCTTTCGCTTACCTGCATCCTTGACCTTGCCCTGCCTGCCCTGCATGTTCTTGATTACCATGCATTGTACTCCTATCTGTCCCTCAACAACGAACACCATGTACCAAAATCTGCCTGGCGACCATGCATTAAAATGCTTATTAATGCTATTACTTGGTCCCTTAGTTCCTGGTTTCTGCATTATGGTAGATTTGTAAAGCATCTTTAACCTGTATTAAATTGAAAAAAACTTCATTTACTCACTTATTATATGGGAAATACTAGCTCATTCTTAATTCAATGCCCGTAACATGTTCCAAAAAAAGTACCAACAGGAGGCGGAAAGTGTTGGAAGACTAAAAAATAAAATAAAATAAAATAAAATAGGCACACGGGTGTTGAACAGGTGAGGATATCATGCTTGAATATTTAAGGGGCCCCCAAAAAAGGCCCAGTGGTTTACAATGAGTGGTCAAGGCTTGGCAGTCCGTGATGACCTGTGATTGAATAGTCTAACAGGTTAAAAACAACATCTAAATGACCTATTATTAGGATTTTTGGGAATTCACCTCTGCAGTGCACAATATGATTAAAAGATACAGGCAATCTGGTGAAATCTGTGAATTAAGAATGAGGCTGAAAATCATTGCTGAGCGCTCCTAATCTTTGATCAATCAGATAGTCCAGTATCATAAAAAAAAAAAAAAACATGCTTTTTGGATGGAATTAACTACATCGGCTGAGACTGGAAATTTTTCACCAATAAGTACCATTCATCAGAGCCTCCACAAATGCAGGTACATACTGTGTCATGCACTGAAGTAGCCATAGGTCAAAAATGTCCACTAACATACAAAAGGTGGTTTGCCCATGTCTCGTTTAAATAAGCTGAAATCCATGAAAAATGTAATAGAAAACAGCACACTTTTTTCTCCAAAATGCATATACATATTCTTCAGCATCAATGGTACCTACACAGATGTTGAAGTTACCCCTGCCATTGGCACTAACACACAGCCATACCATGACAGATGCTGGATTTTGAACCACATTGGAGACAACCAGGGTGTTTGTTTTTCTTTGGTCTCGAGAACACAACATCCATGAAACAATTTGAAAGGTTGATAGGTCTGACCACAGCATATTTCCACAGTGCCTCAGTCAATTTTTATAAGAGCTCCAGCCCAAAACAGACAATACGCTGGAAACCTGATAGTGTGGTAAACTCAAATGTTTTGAGGAAACCAATTACCAAAAAAAAAAAAAAAAAAAAAAATTGCGTAAGCCAGCTTAATTGCATTGTGTGGAAGGAACTGAAAGAAAATAAGGTAAAGTTATTTTTCGTGTTTTTAAGTGCTGCGAACACAAGATCGTTAAGTTGGCATACACAATTTTTTTTTTTTTAGGTAATCAGTTTCAACAAAACATTTGAGTTCACCAAACGTGTCAGGGTTTACAGTGTGGCTACTGACAAAGAATTCAGCTTGCAAGGATCACCAGAAGACACAGAAGCGAAAAGTACTTTCACCAATCACCAATTACTATGTGGTGTTTCAAATGCTTCATTTTGAGATAAAAGAAGCAATTATGTGTTGCAGGGAAAAGAAAGAAAGAAGAACAGCCTGCATTATTTTCTATAATACATCTGTTTTTGTGGTTCAAAAGAATGAGAAATGTCTGGAATGTTGGTTCTTGTCTGGGACCATCAAAGTTTCAATTATTTCCCGAAATTGTTATCTTGGAACCCTACCCTTCGGTATGACTGCAATATGTATGGCTATGGCCTCACTGTTCATTACCTCATTTAGCAACATCATTTGCCCTCAAAGGAAAATCTAATTTTGTGTGGCGTGACTGCAATGAGGGACGATGCATACCACTGACTGGCAGATGGTATGAACTAATGATTCTAGCAAAAGAATGACAATGATGAAGTGGGGGATGAGTCTGCATAGACATAAAGAAAACAATGGAATAGCCACTGCCAGGAAAAGCAACTGCACAGAAATTACATAAAGATCTTTTGTGATATAAATAAAATCTTAGCTGAAGCCTATGTGGTCCCACACTTATCTTTCTAAATGCGTCAACAATGTTCCCACATCCAGAGATGGCAAAAGGTAGCTCATTAACACCTCGGATCATATTGCTTTTATAAATAGCCCAATAAAATACTTGTATTATTAACAACATTATACCTTACATCCAGGATATCAGGAAGCACTGGTTCCCCTTGCTGTTCTAAGAGGTATACCAACTTGTTGCTTTTAACTCAGAGAGCCTGAACAAACCTAAAAAAGCTAAGAGGCCTACTCACAGATCTTTAAACCTTTAGATTGAAATTACAGTTGAAAGAAAATATACAGAATAGTTCAGCTCCAGGAAGAGGGCTGGGAACCACAGTCATGAAGCAGCCACAGGAGATAGAAGCACTCAGCTGCCCCTTATCACATGCTGGTGCTTACAGAAATGATTTGCAATATTTCAGTGAATGGCCCAAGGCAATGCCTGCCACCCAGCCCTTATTACAGACATTTTAGAAATCAAATGAATGTAACAGCAACACTGGTAGGAATATTTTTGGTGGCAAGATGGCGGGATGGGTAGCAGTGTTGCCTCACAGCACGAAGGTTGTATGCTCGAATCTGGCCTGGGGCCTGTCTGTGCAGAGTTTACAGGTTCCCCTTCGTGTGGGTTACCTCTGTGTATTATGGTTACCATGGTGCGAAGACACATACTGTATGTCAGATGAATTGGAAACTCTAAAATTGCCTGTAAGTATCAGTGTGTGAGAGAATGGTGTGTGTGCAGGATTGGGAGCTGTCCAGGAACTGTCATATTATGGGAATATCAGATTATGTATTTTTTTCCCTTTTTTTGGGGGAGGGGGGTGACGGCAGGCATTTACCTTTGGCCCTCAGTAACTCCTCTCATAGGGCACTCTTTGTACCCTATAACACAGTTTGGAAACTTCTTTTCTAAAGTGCCCTTACAGGCTTACACCCTTTCAGGGTTCCTGATGAGAGAAATTGGGCTCAGAGTTTCTTCATCAGGGGATAGATGAGGCATTTCAATCTTCTGAAACAAACTGTTTTATATTCTGTCAGAGTACAGTATAAATTGCATGAGTTCAATTCAGAACTTCTAACGAATCCAAGTGTTTGGTCCCATGGAGATCTGTCTGTGAATATAATCCATTGGCCCTGAGCTGCTGAGCCAAGTCGCAGAGTTTTACATTTATTGAAATAATAATCAAAGTTATAACTCATTTCAGTAGTCTAGGAGCAATTTCAGTTTCACGACTTAATGGGCTATGTAAATTACATTAATTAATTATATAAGCTTGACTATGACATATGGCATGAATGTAATTCATTAACAGTTCCCATCAAACAAACAACATGTTTACAAAATTCACAGTGAAAAACAATTGGAGAGACAAAGGCATGTCCTGAGACTTATGGCCTTGTTTATTTAGAAAGTATACATGCACACATATAATATCATTCAAAAGTTTGGAATCACTAAGGAATTTAAATATTTTTGCAAGACATAAATACCTCCAATGGACATATTGGCACAAAATGAAAAATGCAGCAGACACTGAGATTGTCGCAGACTAAAATTGCTGTTTTTTATTTCAAATTTAACTAAGGCAAATGAGGCTGGCTGTTCTTCAAATGTTTACACAGCTCCCTCTCAGTCACTCAATACACCATGTCTTATGAACCCATTGTGTCACCCCATACTCCTGTAATTGAGCCAGTGCTAGAGAAATGGAAGAGAAACCACTCCCATCATATTAATTGCAGCATAAGCCAGCTAAATCAGTTAGTTGCTACATTATGTAATACAGTGGCTAGAATTTATACAGTCCACTATTGGAATTTGTAAGTATTGCCAAAATGCAAGATCTTTTTTTTTTCTAGTTAAACTTCTCTGTCAGATGTTGAAGACTGAAGACTATGAAGACTATACTGCCCTACAAAGGCTAAGTGCAGTAACTACAAAATCATTCAAGCAGTAAAAAAAAAATGGCCTCAGAGTTTGTTTGCTGTCCCAACAAATGAATAGTTGGCATATTTATGATAGATTACGGTTAACTGACTTGCCATGGTATAATTTCTATCCAAATAAATCCTAACCTCCATACTTCATTACATTACAAGACTGCCAAACTGACATTTTACCCAATATGTAGTTACTGCACTCAGGCTTTGTAGGGCAGTATAATGCACGATATTGCCAAAAGATTTCATTCAAAGATGTGCTTTACCATCTTGAAGGAATAGCATGGGTCTGAACAAGACCGGAAGAGAAGTATAAACCCCAGACTCAAAAATGCACAAGAGGACAAGTACATCAGAGTCTCTAGTATTTTGAAAATAGTCCTCTGAGGGCCTCACTGGTCCCAGCTAGCATTCACTTTTGTTATGGTGACATGACCACTTTGGAATGCTCTTTATCAGTGATGTCGCATATCTGATTACCAACCACTGTTTTCCTTCTATTGCTATTACGATGTCAACTGGTAAAAGTAGATGACTGCTGAAAGTGATAACCACTGTCACTCTCACGCTTCTGCAATAACTCTGGTTTGCTTGGTAAGAAAGTTGAAAACTAAGCTTTGTCTATGTTATTTAAAGACTGATCGATATTGTGCTTGCTTGTAAGAATGTATAGTGAATGGTTTGGGATACCATTTCATAAGGGTAAATGTATCATTTTACATGCTGAAATGTGAAAACACGTTTGGTTACCTGGTTTAGTAATATGACTAGTTTCCAGCTGTGGGCCAGTCATGCTGTTTTTTGGCTGGTTATAATGGAGTTATATCTGGCTAAGTGATCTAATTTTTATTTTTTGCAAAAAAATGTGCTCTTTTAGTTTGACAGTGGTGATTAAATCAATTTCTGTTTATGGTAAAAGAGTAATACCGAACTGAATATCCAGAATGTTGCACAGTTTCAGCTCTAGGCAAGCTTTGGCAGAAAGTGTAATGATTCCTCCATGTCAATACAATTTTGGTTTATTACTGTGCCCATACACGGGATACCAGGCCCAGAAATAATACAAAGAGCAATGGAAATAGGTCACTAACTCTGAGGTACAGAAAAACCAACAAAATACACAGAAAGAAAATCTGCAACCTGCTGACGGGTCATATGAACAGGGTTTATAGGCGAAGCAGTAATGAGTCCAGTAATGATGGTCCAGTGCAGCTGCTAATTAATTAACAGGTCTGTTGATTAGAAGACTGGTGACACTGAACAACGGTAGAACAAAAGTGGTGTTGTTGGCGTGACAGAGAGTTTTTGCCGAACAAATCGAAAATCATTGTCAGTGCATGTTGTCGACTGAGATTGTTTTATATTTAGTTTTCTGCATTTTCCCATTGTATTCACATTTATTTTTTTTTAAATAATATGTGCAACTACTGTACCTATGTCCGCATCGTGGGAGTGCAACATTATGTTTCTGCAGTTGTTGCTGCATTTTAGGTCTCCAACATGTTACAGTTCCTAATTACTTCTTAGAAAAAAGCAATTTCCCGATCAAGCTCATAAAATCGCGGAATGCAATTTCTGACTGTTATAATATTTTATTATCTAAGTTGTTTTAGATTTATGACTCACAGTAAAGAGGTAATGAATCCTTAAATACCAATGGTGCTTTGTCGGCATGAACAATATTTGCTTTTACGACCAAATTAATTAGCATGAAGTAGCACGTTTGTCAAGAGAGACAAAAAGTTCTTTATTCGTGGCAGTTATCTATGGATATATTTCACATCTCTATCTATCTATCTATCTATCTATCTATCTGTCTGTCTGTCTGTCTATCTATCTGTCTGTCCATCTGTCTATCATTTCTCTTTCCATCATACCCTCTCTCTGTTTTTGGTAGACATAATTATACTGAGAGCACAGGAGGATTAATACATTACAATGACTCCCTGGGGAGACTGGCTCTGGTTTGATTCAGTGTCTAATCAGAGTTATTATTAGGGGAAGAATGTTTGCACTGTGAGAAGTGATTCATTTCAGCAGAAACCTCTTATGATAATGTCCCAGCACTGACACCGGGAGAGGGCCAATAGCAGTTCAGCCCTCCCTAGTGCACTTAGCGATTATGAGCTGCTCTAAAATGTTTCCGTCATTTAATTCATAAATGTTTATAGATTTAATCCATGCATAAACTTAGGTTAAGGTTTAGGCTTCTTTAAGGTTTTGAGTTACCTCAGTTTTTTTTTTTTTTTTTTTGATTCTAATAGCATTTTTCCCGCTTTAATGTTATTCTCTGCAATTAAGCACAATACAATAAGTACAAGGTGAACATGGAACTTTCATTTTGTCCATATGAAGCTAAACCATCTCTGGCATAATGTGGCTAATGAGGGCAAATAGTTTTTGAGCATTTGTTTTTTATTGGAATGAAAGCCAGCAAAGATGAGAAGAGCAGGACAAGACAATTGAGAAAAAAATGCTCTTGACAATGCATTTGTTTACTATTGCTTGTGGGGAAATTTTCTGCAAAAATTTCACAGTACCTGGTGGACCACCAGCTCCACACATTTTCAAAGTGCAGGTTTGGCACGCTTTGTGCTCTTGTGGCGATAATGTTCTTGATTGTGTGCGAGTGGGTCCCAACTCCTATAAATAATTGTTCTTATTCCTATTGCACTGTATTCTACGCAGTGACTTCAACACGGGACCCTGGCTGCAGGAAATTTGGCCTCGGCCTATGGGAGGCAGCAGGACTTATTCAAGATGGCAGTGCTCATTGAGAATGTTGATACATTTAAACCAATGTTTTGCAAAGAAATAAGATGGATTGCTTTGTTATATGTATGTCATGTTAACTGAAGTATCTCTGCGCCATGATAAAAGCTAGAGATGGCCCAACAAAATATTATAGTGTGCGAGTTTTTTTTTTCTTTTTCCTTTTTTTTTTGGGCGGACAGTTCCTTGGGCGGCAACACTTCCTTGTTTAAAACTGGAATTTCTGCTGAGAATGTATGCAGTTTAATGTCAAAATTAACATTACAGCCAAAGTATTTAAGTATGAAATTTCAGTCACCTTTGGTGATTGGTACCTCTCTTTGTTGCTTTGAACCTGTACTTTAGTATGAGAGAAAATTTAATTGCTAAATTTGTGAGTGCGCACCTGAAGTATGCGCTCAGTCGCAAATAATAAAAAACAATACAAATAGACCAACAGATTCCCCTTTTCACAGAGATAACCTTGGTTTCCAGATGACACTCAGCAGAACATGATTTGGCATTCAGGGGATGTGCACAGTGAATATTTTAACAAATTTTGACACCTAGTCTTGAGATTCGCAGGGAATACACGACCTGCATCATCAAACAATGGAATCGCCCCAAGACATGTTTTATTCAGGACGGCTGCATGAGAAAACGGCAAGACAGGCAGAGGCAGAGTCAGGGAAAGAGACACACAGAAATAAAGAGAATCTCAGTAGGAGGCACATCATATTAAATTGATTTAAATATTTTAATGGGTTCCTTAGAATTCTATTACAACTTTTCAGCAAACAATATTTTATCCATCACTCTCATTCAGTCAGAGTGTCACTCTAGGCTGCAAGTTATTGCCTCCTCTTCCACTTCAGGCCCCTTCATGGCTGTTTGTTTCTTAGCAGCATCTCGAAAATTACATTTAGTATCTACATTTCCCCACATGAATTGCTTTTATTTGTTTGAATGAACTTTCTCGATGTATATTGAATCTGGGTCAAGACATGAATGCTATGGAAGTTTTTTTGTGTCTTATTTTAGCCTGCTGGGATGTTGAACTTTTTAGTAGAGCCTCATTAATCTTCTGGAAAGTTGTCTGTTCAGTTGAAACTTGGTTTGGTTAAAAATGCAGGTTAAAGTCCATCCTGAAGAAAATATCCTTTGTTTTGCATATACTGTATATATTTCTATCCAATTTAATATGTGAGAGTGTTAACCCAATGTTGTCTGCCAAAAGTAACTGGTGGGTACTCGCACTAGTGAGCAATTGAAATGAATACTTGTGACAGTCACCAGTGCCAAATGTATTCAAAATTGAATATAATATGCAGTAAATAACAATAATTATGCAAGTGCAACATAAATATCATTGACACTTATTTGTTTTACAGTCAGCAAATGAGGGAATCAAACATCAAATACAGTATTACAGTATGTACTGTTCATTAGTTGGTGGCAGATAATTATAAATAATTCTGGAGGGAAAAAAGGTCTTTGAAGGTAATTAACAATTGAAGTGTGGGAAAACATGAAGCAAAATGTCCTAGGTGTTCTTTTTTTTTATGTAAACGTGTTAGCATCGGATGTTGTGAGTCCTGTGGTGATATAATTGTCCAGAATTTTTGTTGTTGCACATCTGCCTTGTAAATTTATTCTCAAACCCCAAACTGTTCAACTATTTATTTTGCTTTCTGATCTCATTTTTACTACCACTGCTGTATATTTTACTTCCAATGGAAAAAGGTTTAACTTCAATGCTTTAACCCATGCCTAATTACGGATATTGCTGGCAAAATTTGACTGGTTGTATAAACAACACAAAGTGTACGGCAGAATAACATCAGCATATTCATTTGGCTAGTTTCCAATCCTGCCGACATTCTTTTGGAGAAACAGCTGTGTCCGAGAGGTTGTTTTCTGGCTTATTCTTATTTCTACATCCCTTCTTTTCTCTCTCTTGTAATTTCACTATTTTTTTTTCCCCTCTAGTTCCCTTGGGAGGACCATAGGTGGTTAGATAGCTTACCATTTCCATTACTGCTGTTTCTCGAGTACAGTTTCACTAAACCAAACTAGGTCAAGTTCCTTAGTTATGCTATGGAAGAGCATTATTATGAGTATATTGTTTGCTAGGGCTACACTTTCTTGATTATATCGCCTTCACTAACCTGTGGAACTTTAGGCCTGTAGTATTGTTATTATCTGACATTCTCCAGTACAGCACACTGTCAGGGCCAGGGGAGGCCAGGGGGTAGTGGAGGACCCAAGAGCAGACTAAGAAGGAAACTGAAGATGATTAGAGTATAAAAAGAGCACAAAAATACAAAAGCAAAAAGTCAAAAATATCCAAAAAGGCAGTCAAAAATGCAAACGGGGGCTGCTGGGTAGCTCACTCGGTTAAAGCATCGCATTGCGAAGCAGAAGTGGCTATCACGGCGCGGGTTCGAGCCCCGGTCGTACCAACCGGCAGTGGTCGGCAGCTTTTTCAGAGTAGCACACAATTGGCCATTGCGCTACAGGGATGCAAATTGGGAAGGGTAATATAAGTTGCTTTGTTCGTTACTTAGGCGCCTCCTGTCCAGCCGGGGGCTCGTCAGGAAGATTCTAAGCTTGTGCATGTTCGGGTATCATCCGCCCTCGTTCTGAACTTGCGAGGATTCAACCAATGAGTGTAGAAGCAGCAATGGCTGACAGGCGCATGCTTCGGAGGAGAGCCGCGAACTGTCTTCACTCTCCTGAGTTGGCAACAGGAGGTCGCATATGCGAAAGCCTTGCACATAGTTCCCCAATTGGACATTCCAGATTCGGGTGGGATTGGAGATGCCAAATTTAAAAAATAAATAAATGATTTAAAAAAAATGCAAAAAGGGCTCAAAAAACTGTTCACAGGCAAGGTACCAAAGGGCTCAGGCAAAATAACAATGGTCAAAAAAACAGGCAGAGATCAAAACACTCAAGAGGCAGATAGAAACGGGCAAAGGTACCAAAACGTCAGGCAAAAATACAAAATCCACAAAACAGGCTAGAGTCATAACCAGGACTAAAGGACAAAAATCTAGATAAATGGCTAGAAAAGCACCAAGGAGACACAAAAATCTGGCTCTGATGGCAGTTCAGGTCTGGCTTTAATACTATGGCTGATGAGGGGAGTGGAAACAGGTGTGATGGACAGGAGAGTGCTGATAGGCTGTCTCCTCTGTCAGTCAGCTCAGAGTCAAGAGCGGGGAAAACCAGGACTGGATAATAGGAATGGATCAAGGGACAGACGAGGATACTAGGAAGTGGAGGAGCTGGGCCGGACTGTGACAGCACATACAAAAACATGCTTACAAACAATCTGCTGAAGAGATAAATACAAAATTCTGTCAGAGAAATTTTGATGTTTCTGAGGAGTCCAGATATAAGAAGAAATTTCTTAAGTGAGCAAAAAGCATTAAAGGCTGGGAGTAGCTCTTCAATTTTTTATTTTTAATCTAGGACTAGGTTTCCTCGAAGACTGGCTCCAGAAGAAAAGAATGATTACATTTTTGAGTTTTAAATAGAGATATCCATAATCCTAAATGTAACGTACAGTCTTTGTACAGGCTATACGATTGCCTGGGATGTAGTTGTCAAATATTTCATGCGCCTCATTCCATACTTCTATATTTGTTGAAATAATTGTTGAAGACCTGCAGAACATTTAAAGCCATAAAGAATCTTTCTTCTTGAGGATTTTAGCAGCTAAGCCAGGTGAACTAATCATTGTGTCAGAGTCAAATTTGAGGGATTATTTTAACCCAGGGATAAATGAAACTTGCTCTCGAGCTAAAATGGGTTATTACTGAAGAAATATTTGAAGATTCTTTGCGGACACATCCATCAATAAAAATGGTATCATAAGGAATAGACAGTTTGCGAGTGGCTGAAATGTAGTCATACTTTGAAATATTTCATTACCAGAATATTTCCAATAATGTGGGAGTTTTAGTCCTCCTCAATTAATGTATAGTTTTCAGTTTATATAGTAAAGGTCACGTAGCATTCATCTCTCTCCTGGTCTCTATTGTCCGTGCAAGTAACTGCAGAAAAAATGATTGATTACCCTTGAGAGCACAGTCTGATGCTGACAGATTAATCAATTGGCAAAGACAGAGACACTCCAGTGTCTGCAGCAGCGATGTGTTCTGGAAGGCTCATTTGGGATGGCAGATAGATGGAGGAAAAGTGTAATATTCGGCAGGGGAGGACATCCCTTTCTCAAAGAGAGACATAAAGACAAAATGTATGACACAGCACAAAGTTTGTCAGCAAGCTCATTGGAAGAACAGAGATGACTTGACAATAAACCCAGTCAACTTAGAGCTGAAACAGACAGTACCTGTCAGAGTATATACACCCTATCCTAATCTCCATTTCTATTTCATCAGTCTAGACAAACTACCAAATCATGCAAGAGGGAATGTAGAACTTTCCCATTTGTAAGTAATGAACGGCTATAATAGAGCCAGTGTATTGCCTCCTGTGCAGGGGCACTGGAATCATTTCAGAAGTGCGGAGGACAAATGTATCCTGAAATACCTCGAACCTCCCCAACCTCACGCCACCCTAACTCTCTCATTGATAATCTGAATGTCATCATAACTGCACTGCTCTGAAAAGCGTTTAGCACACCCCAAATGCACCGCTTAGCCGAAGGAGAAATAAGCTTATGCTGCCACAACTCTCCATATAGCAAAACATAGTTTTGATGACGAACACAAAAACCTCTCCTGCTCCAACTGTATGAAGCCAGCACATCTAGAAACCTCATCAAATTGAGTGCAAGAGAGGGCATAAACTGGTTTTTAGATTCAGATTTTTCTACATCTACTTGAAAACAGCGTAAAGAAAACATATTTAGTTTCACCTTATCAACTGCATTGATTTCTGTAAATATCTGAAAATTTTGAATTGGATGCCTGCAATATGTTCCATTATAACTGGTAGAGGGTAATGGAAAGACGCAAAAAGTTGTGGAATATTCATAAAAACACCTGCTTGGAACATTCCATTGATAAATGGGCAAATAGGTAACAGGGGATTCAACTACAATTGGGTATAAAATGAGCAGTCACAAAAGGCACAGTCATTTACCTCAACGATGGGTTGAGGTTTGCCACTTTTTGCCACGTATCTCAACGTGCGATTGCATGGAATTTAGGGTTATCATCATTGACAGTGCATAATAAGGTCAAAACCTTCCGAGAATCTATACATCTGTGAAGGCACAATTGACACAGAGGGGTACAAGCGCATTTGTGAACAGCACATGCTGCCTTCTAGATGACATCTTTTTCAGGGATGCCCCGGCTTGTACCGGCAGGATAACGCCAAGTCACACTCTGCACATATTACTCCAGTGTGGCTTCATAATCACAGAGAGTGGGTACTTCAATGGCCAGCCTGCAGACCAGACCTGGTCCCCACTGAAAACCTGCAGTAAATTATGAAGCACAAAATATGATAATGGAAATCCCTGACTGTTGACTAACTGAAGTGCTATAGCAGGAAGGAATGGGAACAAATTCCATTTTCAAAACTTCAAAAATTAGTGCCCTCTACTTCAAAATGAGTACTGTGATGTGTGTCGACATTACACTGCTTAGAGGCTGGTCCGCGTCCGCCTTGCCCAACCTGGGCGATGAATTCAAATGTAAACAATTCTTACTTTTAGATGGGTTTCCCAGACATTGAGCAAACCAAAGCCCACACTAAAAAGCCAAATTCCTTTTGGACTGTCTTTAGTCATAAATAGCATGACAGAACCAAAAGAGGATCAGTGATGATGCCGAAACTGACCCTAATTAACAAAAGTGAATGGAAAGTTAAAGGACTTTCAAGTTGTGCGGTAACGACTGGATGGTCCATTGTCAGGTGGGAGCAGACAGGCACATTTAGGCAAAGGCAATGCGTAGTGGAAGGGACTGGTCTGAGGTTGATAATCAGGATGGCAAGTTGAATGAACCAGGGTATGCAGGACAGACTCCTTTGAGCATGAAAGGATAAGCTTCTCGCCAGGACCACAGAATCTGGATAGAATCCCTCTGATAAGTAGGCTCTTGGAGTTTAGTGACTTATCCACCGAAGATGAGCGACAATAGACACAGACACACTGCAACAATCCAGCAAAGGGGAGACGGAGACCAGGAACTTAAATACACAAGGCAACAGTCAATGAACTGGAAAATGCTTACGTAGGCACAGGGAGAGAAACAAGGAGGGAGGGGAATGGAACAAGACAGTAATTAAATAATGAGATTAAATAAACAAAACTGAAACTAACAAGGATGGCTGGATTGCATGGAGGACTAATTAAGGAACTTAGGACGTGACAATCCTCTAATGCTATGCACTACAACTGACCATAAGCACAGGTAGAAGCATCTTTATTTTTCTGGTGTGTTAAGCTGACTTGTGTAAAGTTTATTAATTTTACTCTGTTGAAAACTGTGAGGTTTGTAAGAAGTAATCAGTTGTCATGTTGCAAATTAATGCAGTAAAGACTCTACACGGAGGAAAAAAAACAAAACAAAACAACACAAAACAAAACAAAAAAATCTTTCCTGGCTGTTGGGGATTGCAAACACATGAGCTGTCAACCTGCTGGATGGGTTTATGTCTTATAGTTGCATTTTGTAGACAAAAAACTACCATAGATCTTAACTATTGTCCTTTTAAAAACAAAATTTGATGCTTGAATTATGTGAACATTGTTCCACAAAAAGATTGAATTTACATCATAAATTTGCGTTTGCCCCATAGTATGTTGCATTTTGCTGAAGTAAACTATGTGATGATGAGATGTGCATTTCTTTGTGAGGCATCCGTAATATTAGTTATATTACTAATTACTAGTAATTAGTAATACTAATGCATTAGTTAATCAAAATATTGGATTAAAACTTAAGGCATAGACTGCACCTTATTGCCACTGCTGGAAATACTACGTGCAGTGTTGGAAACTGTCATTTGCAGCTGCTCGAGATTTAAGCTCCAAGACTAATCTGCAAGTCACATAAACGGGAAAGTAGGAAATAAGATTAATACATTGTGCGCCTTTGTATTAGAGAACAGTTTTTTTTCTGATTATTAGTCTTTATAAATGGGTTGCAAAGCGTTGCAATGAAGTGTGTGTGTGTGTGTGTGTGTGTGTGTGTGTGTGTGTGTGTGTGTGTGCTGTTTCAAAAGAATACCATAGCCTGCTGGCAACCTAAAAGTCATGAGGCACTTTGGCTCAGGTAAGCTACAGCCTGCTTTATGATTAGTTCTGAAAATGCAGAGGCCACAGTCACATAAATTGCAAAGATAACGTACATCCATGGCAAATGGAACTGAAGCAGTGACGTGCGGTCGGAAGTTAGTTTGGTGAGGCAGAATCCTTCCCTTTGCTTGATTAGCAATCAGACGATTAACTAGTTTAGTAAAACTATTCGGCAGAATGACGGGCCAGTTTAAGTTTCTGCGGTGGTATTATTCAGTATAACGAACCTGAAATGCTCACTAGACAGTAGATTTGCGCGTACTTGCTTCCAGGAAGCCGAAGCAATGTCATCAACAAATATTAAAACAGTTCGACTTATGCAGAGTGCAATGCTTAATCAATATACAATGTATTCTCCTTTAAATACGCGCTTTTACACCCTAACAAAAAAAAAAAAAAAAAAAAAAAAAGCGGGCGTTTATTTTCAGTCTTCTTTTATAATCCGATTAACAAAATGTTTAAACGATACACAGAATTACCGAGAGCCGAGAATTTTTCCTAATTAATTATTCAGATTTCCATCCTTGCAATCTCGAATTGAAGCGTATAGGCCCTACATGAATGAATCTTTTTGTCATTATCTCCTCTATCAGTATCAGGCTTCCTATAGGCTTGGTCTTAATTGTTTTGATTGTCAATCAGGAATAGTACGTGGGAACAGGTTCACAAAATCCTGATATAAAAGTTTGGGTCACTGCCTCACCTCACCGCACGTCTTTGGCTTGCTGTAAGCAAGTACTCGCAAATCTCAGTTTCGTGAGCATTTCAGGTTCGATGTAGCCTACTGAGTAATAACACCGCGGAAACTTAAACTGGCCCGTCATTCTGCCGAACAGTCTTACTAAACTAGTTAATCGTCTGATTGCTAATCAAGCAAAGAGGAGGATTGTGCCTCACCTAACTAACCTCCGACCGCACGTCACTGGAACTAAGCAGAAGGAACGGGTGCAATCATCACAGTACTTCGGCTTGATTACACCACGCTGCATGTTGGAAAAAAATAAAATTCTGCTCATTTCCGAAAAGGGCATCTTATCACCTAATTTGAGGATGGTTAGTTAAAAAATGCACAAAATTTTTTTTTCACAAAATAAGAATGAAGATTTTCCTTATTATATCATACAAAGCTTTTTCAGAAAGTCTGTAATTTTCTGTAACTGCTTGGGTGTAGTGAAACATCCACAGATGTTTGCATTTTCTTTTGTCGGTGCCCATATTACTAAGTCTGAAATCAGGATTAGGCAAAATGAATTTTTTAGAATCATTCATGCATGTGAAAATCAGCCGAGAATTGAACAAATAGTTCTCTCCTGGTTCAGAGGAAGATGGAAATTGTCTTTGTGGCAGTTTCTCTGGTGATTAAGGGATGATACAAGTGGTTGTCAAAAGTGATAATACTATGAAATGCGCATCATACACTCAGAGAAAATGTAACGTGTGAGAGGAAAAACAGACACTATTTTTGGAATCAGCACCCCAGAATGAATAAAAAACAAGTATTGGATCTTATTCAGCAAAAATTATGCAGGACGATGTTATTGATACTTATGAATCCACCCCAAAACGCAAAGTGGAGCAGGGAATATTGCAATGGAGCTTGTCCGTCCTATCCATCTGTCTTTCTGTCTGTCCAGATAGGTGGGGACAAGTTTTTTTCAGCAACTACTTGGCCAAGTTGAATGATATTATATGAGTGTATGCTACTAGCGATGACGTTCGTTAGGTTTGAAAACAGGATTCCATGGTGGAGAAGGATATTGATGACGTCTTTTTGTTTACCATTAGTTTCAAATCTCAGCGGGTGAGCATATGGAGGCCTCTGCTGGAGTAATCAAGCTTTTTCTGGTCCAGGTAATACGCGTTTTTCTGAGTTCAGTTAAGTTTTTAGCTACTCATCATCCTGAGCAATAAAACACAGAGGCTGATTCGATAGAATGGTGTTTGCCACGTTCGGTTCAAATAAACCATCTAAGCGCACCCCTGAAACATGTTATTGGTAGAGGCAAGAACAGTCTATGCATCTGATTTGGGTCGCAATAGACTCCTTATGTTCACAAACATTATTCTAACTAATGGCTGTGAGTGGATAGGAATCCTTGCAATTTCTTATCACCACATTGCAACAGATAATTAACAGGTACAGGGGTGCAAATCCGGGTCAGGGAGGGGTCATTTGACTCCCCCTGGTCCAGCAGCCATGCTCCCTTGTCTGTTTTATTTGAGAATTTATTTTCCTTTGACTGCCATCAGCAGTTTTGTCAGAACTAGCCCCAGATGACTGGTTACTGGTGCCCACGAGGGACAAACTGTACCAGAGCAGGTCTAAAGGGCAGAGCTGACGGTAAGTCCAGCAGTCCCCTGATTACACTGCACCAGAAGAGGGACAGAAAGAGGATTTTTTTTTTTATATATCTTTCTGACATTGTTTGCAGTTCCTTCACAGTACTAAGAATAGAATAGGGAGAGAGAGAGAGGCTGAATCAACTAAAAGATGTTGCCATTCTTGAATACTTCAGAATCATGTCATAACTGAACCATGCCACACAAAGCAACGCTCCAATCTAAGAACATGTATATCTTCGACACGTCTAATACACATGTTATACATTGAACAATGTGATATTAAAAAGCTGAGAATGGGAGCATTAACGATGCGTGACCCTACCCAGCTTTTCTGTTCCACATTTAGTGTTTGTGTTTGTCAAAATTTACCCCTGGAGTTGTGAACCTGTGTTGGCACCTCCCTCAAGAGCCGAATTAGCTTAACAAAAAATTCACCAGGTAATGAATAACAACTACCACTGAGCAAGTAATTTTTTGCTTTATCAACAGTGAGGCTTAATCACAGTAAAACTTGCACTGGAATACGCTGTACTCAAGCAGGTGCTAATTAGCGTGAAATTGTAATAAAAAATGTGAAAAAAAAAAACGTAGAAAATGTGTTTATGCCTGCATGTATTATTGCATATCCTTTTCTTGGCTTGTGTTGCACTTTTATCTGGGGAAAAATGGAAAACAAATGTCTATACTGCATTTTATCTTTCCATCTTTTTGTTTTGTGTGTCTTTTTGTCTCTGTTACAGCTATCATCGCAGCCATTTATTGCTTTATTGATTTGCAGTCTGTTATGACAGCATGTCCAGACTTCTCCACGGACTAGAATATCTGCTCAGTACGCCGTCTCAAACATCACACTGCAAGACTGTAATCGCTCTCTGCTGTCCAAGTGTAGTCTGTATTCAGCTGCCATACAACCGAGAGTATTACACTGCAGCTTACATTTTTGTTGGTTTCTTCCTGCTCACCAGTTTCAATAGACACGGCAAGGAAATTTTTAAAATAGAAAAATTATGAGCAGAGAATAATACTGCCAGTAAGGTGGGACTGTTTTGCTCATTTCAAGATTAGCCAACATGGTGAGACAATGTAATTTGTGCAGCAGTGTGAATGAAACAAGCATACATTATCTTCTTCAAAGGAAAAAAAATGCAATTATTTATTTTATTTTAATGTTGAAGTCTTATTTTATGAGGAATATTTGTTGAGTCTTCAGACTTGCAGTGGACTCAGCCAACCTTTGCTAAGTTACAGCACAAATCCACGTAAGTCTACAAGTCAATCACAATCGAAGTACCCAGTACACACCTCAGGCTTAATCCATATTTCACTCAAAACATAAACTATTACTTAAAAAAAATAAATGACTAACAGTGGCCTCAGGCGCCATTTGGTGTTTAAAGGTGAATCTTTGTATGATCATGCTTGGGGCATTCAAGTACATACACCAATGCACCAAAACATGAAAACCACTCAAAGATGAAGTAAATAATGTTGACTGTCTCGTAACTACGACGACTGTCAAGGTCCGCTAACAGACCTTAGGTATTGACAATAATCAAACAGTTGGCTTGCTTGTTAGTGTAGGAGAAGTGCGATCTGAGCGATTTTGATTAGGCCTAAATCCTTATGGCCAGATGAATGTGTTGAGCGTCTACAGAGTTGAAAGGCCACTTGGGTACTCCTAGTTAGCAGTGGTGAGTACTTACTGACAGTCTTCCAAGGAGGGATAAACCATGAACCGGCACCAAGGTGTTGGACGACCAAGGCTCTTCGATGATCTGAGGTAATGAAGGCTATCCCGTCCAGTCCAATTGCAGGGCTACTGTGGCACAAGTCGCAGAGAATTTTAATGATACTTACAAGAGGTATATGTCACAATACACAGTGGCTCACATTCTGCAGTGTGTACTTTGTAGCTGCAGACCAGTCTATGTCAGGGCGATTTCACACTAGGTAAGATTGTTTTGTACTGTGCCACAGTGCGATCGTCTCCCGTCCCCTCTCCTACCGCTGGTCAGCTTTCACACTAGTAATGTTGTAACTGTACCTGAGTACACTTGCTAAATTCTGACACAGTAGGTGACAGTATGCACGTACAGTATGTGGTTTTAAATAGGTAAACATACACAAAGAAGAAGAAGCAAACCCTTGCGTTTTTAGCCGATTATGCTGTCCGCTGCCTCATACCAGGAAAATAGATCTTTCTCATCTCTTGAACAGCCAGACTTTCGCACTGTGTCCCAC
Organism: Gymnothorax javanicus; assembly: GCA_029692085.1. Lineage (NCBI taxonomy): Eukaryota > Metazoa > Chordata > Actinopteri > Anguilliformes > Muraenidae > Gymnothorax > Gymnothorax javanicus. The sequence continues at coordinate 28,158,646 of CM056208.1, read as the reverse complement.
ACTTTTTAACATCGCAGCCGCATTTTCTTGACTTTGGCACAGCACTGTTCTATTGTTCTGCGATAACCACACGAATGTAAATACTCACAAATTATTCCATAAATCGAGTTTTTGAGAGTAGTATCTAGTTGTGAGTGCTTGTTTTCGTCCGGCCAAATTCCGAGCAAGCGTTTAATTTCTTTAATTGAATAGAGAGATCCTTTTGCCGCTACGTTTGTTAGAAGAAAAAGAGCCAAATAGTTAAAACGTCACGAAATGTCACGTCACCTTCCATGCACAAGTTGCTTTCACATTTGGTACGAGTACAGATGAACCGTGCCCGAGACCACCTCTTCCAAGTGGACTCGCGTACCGTGCTTGTGTTCACACTAACCAAATTAACTGGACTTTGGGGTCAAGTGTAATCGGATCCATGCCGGAGTCTCAAGTGTGAAAGCACCCTTAGTGTTGGATTTGGACCTTGGAGCAGTTGCAAATAGTCGCCTGGTCCAGTGAGTCCTGTTTTATTTCACATCATCTGCAATGGCTGGGTACGTGTGCACCATTTACCTGGAGAAGAGGTAACACTAGGATGCACTGTGGGAAGACGACATAGGGAAATGTTCTGCTGGGAAAGCCTGGATCCAGAATTTTAAGTGGGTATGAGTCTGACGGAGGTCTTTCGGCAGTGTGAAGGGGTACTGGACAATATGAGGCAGGTGGTTTTATTGTTGTGGGCTATCGGTGTACATCTTGTATCATTTGTGAAGGACAAAAATGTGTTCATCATACTTCAAATGACAGTTAAATTTAAATTTCAGAAAAAAAAACACAACTGAGTCGGGACATTAATCTGTTTGAAACCTCACAATGGTTAGTCTGGCTCCACAGGCCCCTTTGCAACCATTAAACATAACAGCCAGGTACAGTGGCTCTCAGCAGCAGTCTGTTGTTATTAATTACAGTCCATTCATTCCATTTTACTGCTCGCACATCACTGCAGTGAGTCAATCTGTATTCCACCCATTCATTTAGATCTGGATCGATTGATTAATTCATGTTTTTCTTCCTGTATTTTCTCTGCAGTAAATGATAGCTGCGGCAGCAAAGTACTTTCAGTTCAGTTCAGTTCAGACTTTATTTTAATGCGAAATACATTAACATAGGGACCTCATTTACAATACAATCATGTAAAAAATATACAAAGGATCTATGTGCTAATACACACAAATGAAGAACATTGGGTTTTAATTCCTAAGCAAAAAATAATGAAAAGCCAAATTAATAAAATAATACAACCACAAGAGTAAATAAGGCAATTAAGATTTAAATCAAATAAATAAAGTAACACAAAAACAGCTGGAAATGAAATAAGCTGAAATTAAAATTTTGAATTTCCCTTGGGATAAAAATGAGTGAACTTCAGATTGTTCTACATATTATTCCAGGTTGCGGGTGCGTGGTGGGAAGAGCTCGATTGCCCAAGCTCAGTACAAGCATTGCGACATAGTCCAACCATTTCAGCATATTCGATTTGGTCCAACACTAAAAGACAGCAAAGAAAAGATGTAAGAGGACAAAATAAGAGAAAGTGTTATGATTAAGAGTACAATCCAGTAGTAGGGTTTATTGATAGTAATACGATAAGATAGAGGAATGGAGCCCAGGGCAGAATGACACAGTTCAGTTCAGATGTAACAGGTTAGCCATCATGGGCGTATCTGTGCCTGGCCAGTGGCATTCTGGGACAGCAGCCAGATGGAGTGCTCACTTTGCCAGAGCAGAACTGTCAGATGGCAGGACCGGGGAGTTAAGCAGGAATGCAGCCCCAATTCTGATGACCACAGAAGTCTTTGAAGGTGTTCCTAATAAACCGGGCAGAGGAAGATACTGAACGGTGATTAATAGGATCCCAGTCCCAATCCTGGTGACCAAAAGTAAGGCTTGGGAGCTTGTTCCTATTAACCCTTTGAGTGCCGAATACATTTTCAAGAAAATAAAAATGTAGTTATTCTGAGCTGTTGAAAACCTCTCATGTGGCAACTTGTTTAAAAGAACAAGTTGCCACATGATAGGTTTTCAACAGCATCTGACGTTAATATCTTACATCATTGGGTAACTATAGTTGCCTACGGCGCTGAAAGGCTTAAAAGAACTATAAAGAGAACTTCCGTGTAAGTATCATTAAAGATTTTCAAATAATTTCCAAAGATGATAATTTTTTACTTGGAGGATACTGACTAGGAGCATATAGACATGTAGAAAGCAACAATCCAGCAACTTGCACTCTCAAAATAAGGAGTATACAGTACATTTGTCAACACACACGTGAGGAAAAGGGGAAACACGAATGCATAACAACTGGGGGGGGGGGGTACAAGAGGTGTAAACCAATCAAAGGAGACAATACAGCAATAAGATATGCAAGTCGCTGGAGGGGAAGAGGCACAAAAGGGATTTGTATGGGGGAATGTGACAAGTAAGGGCCTCATAAATAAATAAAACCCATGCTGTGTCTATCATACCAAACAGAGAGGGAGGTCCACCCAATCTTAGCATACAGCTCACAATGATGGTTATTATAATTATCACCAATGAATCTTTGTGCCGAGTGCAGCATTCAAGGGCTTCAGAGTTGCAGCTGAAGCATGCACATATAAAATATCACCATAATCCAAGGCTGAGGGGAAAGTTACCCCAGTGAGCATTCAACTACAATGCAGAGGAAAACATGTTTTATTCCTGTAAAAGAAAATAATTTTTCCCTTAATTTCTTGTGCCAGATTAGTAATATGATACTTATCATTCATCTTCTAAACCTAAATCCCGAGATACTTGTACTCTGTGCCTCTTTCAATAATTGTAACATTTTAGTAGAGAGGATATTATCATAATCAATATTTTTTTGTTTTATTTGCATTTAGAACTAATTTATGGTTATCAAGTGCAACTTGTAAATCAGCAAAGCAGGGCTAAAGGGATTTAACAGCAGGATGTATCACATGGCAGTGCAAAATAATATCATCAGCATAACAATGTATTTTACAACCAGTTACAGAGGAAATAATATCATCCATACAAAGAGTTAACAGCACAGGCCTCAGAGTTGTGCCTTCAGTCAGTGTCTTTGGACATCAAAGAGCTCGTGCTCCACTATGACTTAAACTCATGACCTCGTTATCGACCTGCTTGCTTGGGGCAATGTTTCCCTAACCCAACGGCCTCTCTCCCACTTAATTAACCCTGGAAGTGAGATACACTGGAGTGTCTGAGGTCACTAATTAAGGTAGAGGTATTGTAGCCGGAAAGGCTAGCTGCACTAGCACCCCCATCCCCAGCCATCCGCCCACTCGCTGCTACGCTATCCCATTAACACTGAGCCGTCACACTTCCACAGCTCTGCAAATGGCCGGAACATCTTAATTGATAGGCTGTTAATTAGTTGATGACTCGTCTATGCGCCTGCTCTAATGCACGGCAGGGGCTCATTACCATCTGCCTCTCCGGTAATGGGCAGTCCTGCAGGAGGCTGATTTTCATCTGAGGGATAAGAAAGATTAAAGTGAAGAAAGTGATGAAACAATGAAGGACAAGAGAGTTCTGCGGCATGATAATAAGAGACTCCCTTTGTTCCAGCGAAAGGTGAACCAGGCTTGTCGAGTGCGGGAAAAGGCCGACTCGTTACTTTTTATTATTTAACCTTCACTTCACCAGGAAGTCCCACTGAAATTAAAAATCTCTTTTTCAAGAGAGACCTGGCCAAGGTAGCAGTCCTTCAAAATTACAAAATTAAAATGCAACATATACAACATGATACACAAAAATTCACAGGTAAACAGAAAATCAACTCTTCAAAACAGAGTAGCTTCTCAAGAAAAACAACTACACGCCTTCATCACCAGTTTCTTTATGATGCCCTTAGATTCCTCAATGAATATAAATGTTTCACTTTTCAGATCTTTTGATTATTTCATGCCCTGGGTGCTTAGTAGGAAAATGCAGTTTTCCCCAGATCTGTAACTTAAACATTGTTGACATTTATTTTAACATTTACCATCTTCCAGTCCTCCCTGGGATAATTAGTTGGGAATGACAGTGAATTTGTTTCTCCCTCTTCCGATGTATCTTCCTAAATCTTGCGAAACGTAAGCTGATGTGTGATAGTTCCTGTAAAATCTAAAAGTAATGGAGGGGATTTGGTCTGAAACGATACACCTGAGGCTTACAGATCGCCGATGTGAAGCCAAATGTGAGGGTTCGGACTACATGTTGAAGTGAAGTATCACACCCCGCCTCCTGAACCCCTCACATGTCAGGGTCCTCATTTCAATTCCAATCTCCATCGCGTCCAGTGGCTCAGAGATTTTATCAGTCCAATTAATCCCTTTTGCATCTCACTACCCTGCCAGTCAAGCTGACGGATGGCAGTGGTTGGGGATTTATTTGCTGGTGGCGATCTTTATCTGCCCCCCACGTCACCCCTCACTGTGTGACAGCCATTATATTCAAGGAAGAGGAGCCGTTGCCGAGCCAGGTACGCTGAGACCTTATCAGCACCAGTCGTTGGGGGTCGTAATACTCTCACGTCGGTCAACCAAGAAATCAGTCATTTATACGTGACATGAGCTTGGGAAACTGAGGGCTCAGAAGTCGCTAGATGAATGGAGCTGTTTTAATGCAGTTCTGCCCAAATAACCAGACTCGAATGGCCGTTCAGGGAGTCTATTATCTTTAGTCCTTCCTACATTTCTTTCCTCATAGCTAAAGGATGAAGGGAGGTGAAGGATGAGGTGAGAGACCGTGTCACCTTCACTTTTGGAAGAAATGGCTCATTGTAACCAGGTCTCGCATTACCGGCTGTTCTGGTAAATGGACACTTTTGATTAGTCAGTGGCAATTTTGCGATGATACATTGAATTCGCCTCAAGGTTTAAGCCAATAACCGAATTATGAGTCTCTGGTGGCGGGTCAGGGTGACACGATAGCAAAGTGGGTATCACTGCTACTTCACAATGAGAGGAGCGTGGGCTGGAATCAGGCCAGGGGCCTTTCTGTGTAGAGTTTGCATGTTCTCCCTGCATTCACATGGGTTTTTTCTAGGTCCTCCGTTTTCCTCCGGCAGCCCAAAAACATGCATGCTAAACACTCTGAAGACTCTGCAATGGATTGGCAAGCTATCCAGGTTGTTTTCTCGCCTTATTCCCTTAGATATTTGAGTTATGCTTCAGCTCTCCTGCGACTCTAATGTGAAATAAACAGTTTAGATGATGAATGAATGGATGGATGATGGATAGTTGGATCATGTGTTGTTGACCACAGGAGTCTGAATGTTTCTTATGATATCAGAATCCTGAATAACTGTACACAAGCTGTCAGGAAGATATTTCATTTCATTGCATTTCATCATTTTCCATTAATAATATCCAAGACATTAACTGAACATTAATGAAAACAACCTTACGTAAGGTGGCATATTTCATCAAGACATTTGAAATGCAAGTAGAATTCCCAGTCAGGGCTTTAAACTGCAAAAACGTGCACATGAAAATCTCAAAATATATATTCACAACCCTGGGATGGGGCTTTATCCAGGACTGTCCAACTTGTTATTTTGCTGCTAAAATCAATTTTCAAAAATCAATTTTCAGACCTTCAAATGGCTGACATTCCCCGGTTACCTTGTGAGGCACACAGCTCTGCATCTGCATGTTTAACAGTGCTTTATTGTTAACCGCGTATTAAATATTTGTGGAATATTAAATAAAAACATCAATAGCAGCACCATTATATAAGGTGATGCTGGGAATTAGTTTCATTCTCATGCCCCCGAGAATGTGAGAACGCCAACATTCACACATAGCAAATTGAATGAATTTCCGATGTGCTCTAGGCTTACAATGTGGCATGTGTGTTAGATAGTGGGCGGGAGTCTTGAGCAAACACTGTCAGGGAACAAAAATAACCTTAAAAGAAAATATATCATTATAGGAAAATTTAAATGAAAAAAAAGAATAAATAACATAGTGCATGGAAACTCTAAAAAGAAGTTAGATGGCAGAATTGCACAGTAGGCAGGTCACCTGGAAATTTATTTTTGCAAGTTTGTTATTGTGCGTCCTCCTGGCACCATTTATAGCAGAACACCTGTACACATTTACTGTGTATAAAATTGTTGACATTCGATTATTTAATGGGCGGCGTAATTGGCGACAAGTAAATGATCCAGGCCTGGCTTCTGGCTCTAAATGAATTCCTTTTTCAAGGCAAATACTGAATGTTTCAGGTCCACAGGCCTCGGGGGCATCTGTTCTTGATTTAGGGCAACAGAACCGTATAGAAGCTGATATGAGTCATTAAACTCCATGCCATATGTTCTTATAAGATGAATTGTGCTCTCTCATTATGCCTCACCATGCTTTTTCACCCTAGCCCCCCCCACCCCCACCCCAGCCCCATCATCCATTCTCCCACTTTACAGCCCAAGAGCAGCTTTCCTTCCTCAAGTTCTCCTCCAGTTCAGTGCTGCCCCTCTGTATTATATCAAAGTATGATGATGAATAATGACAATCAATTGCTTTTTGTGGCATCTCCAAGTACTTTGCAGTGAAGGGGTTTTGGCAGGAACAAGTGACCACAGTCACCACATATTTGGCCTTCGCTTGATGCGTAGAGCTCGTCATACACCAGCCAGCTGATTAGCCAGTAGTCTGCGAAACTGATGTTTTGATTAAGCAGCCAAAGGATTTTATATGCACTTCACATTTCATTAAATTACAATGGCTTTTTCAGGGGTGTTCATCCTTTCCATGTGTGATTGCAATCCTTTGCCCTGCTGCGACGCAAAACCCCGTATTACTTAAAACCCCTATACCTCTGGGTGTTTTTTTCTTTTTGGAGTATTGCTGTGATAGGATAAAGTAACTACACTGTGATAAACTGACTGAATTTAGCAGTTAAATTAACACACAGTGGTAATTTTGTCTGGTGCAGCCCGCGTGGTGGTAATTTCGTGCGGTGCAACACCGTGCGCAGCCACTTTGGCAATTTGGTAGACGGACATGCGCCGAGATGGGCGTAGTGGCGTAGTAGGGGAAGGTGTCACATATTCATCATGACGCAGTGACAATTTGGAGGCAAAAGGCTCCGCCGAAAGTGTGCAGAGAGCTCGCCACCTCCAACCTGGTTTACTTTCTGTACAGTGGTAATTTGGCTGACCGGCGCACAGTGCGCACACGTCACCGAAACCTCACAGCCAGGTTTCCAGAATGTCAGGCACATTTCAATGCAATAAATAATTACAGCAACCACTATTTAATGTAACTATCTGAATCAGCACATAAATTATAGTATCTATATTGATTGTCCTGATGTCAGATCAAAGAGAGAGATGTGTGCATGTGGCCGCGTGAGTGCGCGTGTAGGCTATGTGGGTATGTGTCCTTCAGCTGTTTTCACACCAGAAATGAAACGAATTTTTCGCATGACTGATTACATTCAAAGTCAATGCAAAGACGCGTGTATTGGCGTCTTTGCATTGACTTTGAATGTAATCTGTCATGTGAAAAATTCGTTTCACGTCCAGTGTGCAAGCGGCTTAATGCTATTATTGTCACTTAGGTTTTATCGTTTTTAGTGGGGGAAAGGAATACAGCCTGATTGCTATGATCTCGTACTGAGTTAAGATCACATTGTAAAACCCACAAAACAATAACCAACGGCGGAAATTGTAGGGTTGAAGGTTTATCTATGGATTCCTAGTATTGTCCATGCGCCTGGCTTAATCACAATAAAATGGATATATTTTTTCGAACAACGGGGCACAAAAACAGGGTTTAATTAATCTGACTCCATAATAAATTTAGAATACCAAATTTAGTTATACCCGTTAAATATGATGCAACTTAGAATTAGAATTTATAAGGGACACATGCGTGAATCTCGGGCAGCTACGCCGCCAGACTCTTCCGTGAAAACCCAGTTACTCAACTGACGCCCGGGTAATAGCTCAGTTGCGGATCTTAGTTCGGTGAGAGCTCTAGAGGATGGAAGAAATTACATGAACCCATAAGGGGAGCCAGAAATTACCATGATAGTAGCAACTTTGGCATAAACATATCATGAACCCAGATTTATGCACACCACAGGGCCCCTTAAGGGGATCGCCAGGCACCGGCTTATAAACTCAAGAAAACCCTTAAGGTCAATCCCCAGGACCGATGCTACATAATGCGCACCACAGGGCCCCTTAAGGGGATCGGCCAGGTACCGGTTTATAAGCTCAAGAAAGCCCTTAAGGTCAAAATCCCAGGACGATACTACATAAACCCTTTATATGAGTAGACCGTAACTTGCAATCCAACTTAAAGCCCATCACATCCTTTAAAAACATCAGCTAGCTAGTCTGGAATGATAAGGACTTACCCCTAAGTACCGGGGTCGTAACGTGGCTAGAAAGGACAAAAGGATTAGGAGTCCCGGAGACCACGCAAGCTTAAAGGAATAGCAATGATTTATTCACCAGGTAGGCAAAAGCTTAAATCATACAAATCAATACTAAGCCAATTACAAGTTACACATAATTTAGAAGAGGAGAATAAAGTCATACCTGGAGGAAAAGGATACACGCACTAACGTGGCGGGAAGTTCAAATAACGATGTTACATCATTGAAAAAGCTACTCACGCACTAACGGCGAGGGAGAGATCGGATACGATCTTCCTGACTATATAGATTGGCTACATACGGCATACGGAATGGCTACTCACGCACTTACGTGCGCGGGGACAGATCAGATACGATCTTCCCAGAATGGATTGTTTTCTTTTGCTTTAAGCCAAATCACGCCTTTTGATCCAGGCGGCATGGCCATAAACACTTGGAAGGGGGGGGGTCGAATCCGGTTTTTGGGTAATAAAACACTTCAGCAGAGAGAGGAGAATAGGGTGATTACCAGAGAGTATTCTGACCAAATTTCAGGAGTTTCCAAAAGAGAACGAACCATAATTTCAATGGGAATGAAACATACTCCATTCAACTCCTTAGATTCCCCGAGAATAACAAGACCAAACATGATATGAATATGTACTAATATGATGCAGTTGTCATGAAAAAGTCTTAAGATGAATTAATATATAGTTTAATTGGGTTATAAGTATATAAGTGCTATTTGGATATATAAGAACATGATTTAACATATAAGCACATTATGCACTTCCCAGTGGTTTGGATTATTTGAAACAAATTAATATAACTGGACTTTAGCTTAAGACTTAGGCCAGTAATATGACTTCAGACAGGGGCATTGTGTCAGCCAGAGCCCTCTAACAACCCCCCATACAGAGGAACAGTAAGACTGTTAACACCTTAGCAAGCACCTTGGGGAGAAGTCCACAAAAGCTTTATTGCTATCTGGCATGGCTCTGGACTGAGCTTATCAGCCATTTCGTCGCGATACAGTCGCTGGGCTCCCCACGCATCAGTTTTGCAGATCTTACAGAGGTGCCGCTCAGAACCTAACCCAAAGGCACAGATGAATTTTACTGGTTTTGGAATGGAACAATCTTTTATAAAATGAAATATGCAATGTCTACAACATATTGAAAATAAATGTGTAACGTATCTTGCATTGTTGTCCATGCATGTTAATCCCAATATTTTAAGCAGCAACAGGGTGTAATAATAGGAACACACTATCCATCATTTCTCTTCCCAATGATGCAAGCAGAAGAAATAAATGAGCAACCGTCGTATTTCATTCCAACTTCATAAGTTTGAATGATCTGAAGTAGTTTCGTTTTGAAATTCCATTCAAGTTGGCTAATGGGAATAATTTGCGAATGCCCTAGCTAGCCAGCTAACTCATATTCGTAATGCTTAGTATAGACGTAAGCGGTGCAGAAAACATGCCTGAAGCAGCAAAGTAAAATGCAACATTAACGGATCATGCAGATATAGGACAGAGGCTTCTTTATTCCAACACTTTAAAGGTGAGGAGAGGAGTTCATTTGATTGGTGAAGATTTGACTCGGCTGTGTTAAACCCACTCACGCCTTTTCTCCTCCCTCTTTGCCACTTGCGCCGGCAGGAGGGACAGAGGCGGGACAGAGGAGTACTTGCACTGGGCTACGCTGGGTACGAAATTGCAAAATACGCCTGGATACACCCCATTGGCGCGGCACTCCACCATTCGCCGCGCCTGCGCCTGGTCAACGAATTTAGAGCCCATTGTCTCCTTGTTATTTTAACTGTAAGTAGAGTTCTGCGTGCATTTAACTGTAGTTTACAGTTAACATACACAGAACCTCTGTTATTAACGGGTTGTAAAATTACAGTTAAAATTACTGGCAAAAAAGTGCCAGTTAAAATAATTGGTAAAAAAGGTGCTAGTTTTTAACAATGTATATAAGTTGAGTTGGTGAAAATGAGATTGACATTTGATGAAGTACAATATGCCAAACACACAATATTCTACTTTGCTGGAAATTTTTACATTTGATTTGTGAATTGCATTGCGGTTTACTTTAGCTATGATACACTGCCTACTTTCTGTTTTTAGATTGGTTTTTTTTTGGAGTGCTGTCTTTAGTTTCAGGCGATATCCGATGTTAAGTGATGCAATCTTTTTTCAGCAGCATTCAAATTCACAATTCGTTCATCCTTGATTTCCTGAAGCTTCTGTAGTCGTACTTCTGACAGAAAATTGTGCCTTTCAGATCTAGTTTGGACGAAATATTAATGTTTTACTGTTTCAGTCGCCTCAAGCCTCACCCCCCATGGAAGGAGACATGGCAATTGTGCAACCACCTATGTTACACTTCATTTTTAATGGCCAATTCCTGTTATGTATTACCGTTCAGGACCCAGAACCAAGTCCGTCAGATTAAAGTTACAGTGGCCTGTTCTTTCAGAGTGGCTTTACCGTCCTTTGCACTGCAGCTGCCTTATAGACTTCTTTCCTGTGCCAGGACTTGCAATCCTGCAGAGAGCTAATCAGCAGTCGTAGCTGAACGCCAAGTAGCCACCCACACGACCCTTGACACTCTGAGAGGTGAAATTATTACTCCTTTATGGCTGACAAATTTCCATTCTTAATTATGAACACAGATTGTACTGACAAATTATTCAAAATCTCCAATATAGACCAGCATTGATATTATACAGGGTATTATAGGCCCTTTTCTATTGAAAGAAGCATAAGAATACACACTAGGGTTTGGATTGTTAATATTGAATCTTTAAAAGGGCTAACTGTTAAATGGTTGTGATAAGGTAACAAAAACATCTGGGGCCTTATTTATAAAAATTCATGTGGATTTCATACCTAAATAATACGTACGAACAAAAAAAAAAAAATGACATTTTGTGGAAGATAACCTAATTCATAAACCGATTGGTAAAATAAACTGCATGGAATTTTCATTTATTTAATCAGGATGGACTTGGAATTTATTGACATTGTGCATAATCTTAATAATTTCCCTTTTTTATGTCAAGTTTGTTTTCATAAATCAGAAATCTGCAAAGAAAGTGACGTACGTACTTTGTATCTTTTTTGTGCCTATGCACTGTTTCTAAATGAGGCCCCTGCTACCAGTGTGTGAGGTCCAGGTGAGATGATGGGTTGAGGTGAGAAATTTGTTCCATCCCTTTATCACTGCCTTGTAACGTGATTCCCACACAGAGTTACCATCAGGGTTGCCTTCAATCCATGTTAAATCTGAATGAACAGTCTTGGTTATACAAAAGATAAATCTATATAATACATTAACTGGAATCGCATATCACTTAACATAATCGTTGTGAAACATAATTTTGGAGAGAAATCTTGCGGCATCATTTTTGCTCAGAAAATTTGATTGAAATCCTCCTATAGTTCAAGGCAAGGGAGCTCTCGACTACACTGATGATGCACCAAAGTATAATAAACACTGAGACGAGAAACAAAGTTTGTTATCTTGAAGCAATGGTGCATGTCAAGCTTTACAAACAGACCGTAGACTGTAAGCAAATGGTAGTCAATATATTGGATACAAGATAAAGGGGACCAGAGAAATTCAAATACGAGCCAAACTATGGCTAAATGAGAGGATCAAGCATTTCAAAAGGGCAATGCTTGTGGGATGTTCCCAGTCAGCAGTGGTAAATACCTCCCATCTGTGATCAGAGGGCAACAGGGTGTTTGGCATCCTAAGGCTCATCGACACGAGACACAACCTGTCCTATCTGGTCTGAAACAGTGGGAAGGCCGCTGAGGCACAAGATGCAGAACATTTTAATGATGGTCGTGGAATGAATGTGTCGCGACACACAATGCATTGCACCCTGCTGTGTATGGAGGTTTGTTGCCCCAGACCAGTCAGAGTTGCCCATACTAACCCATATTTACCATTAAAAGCACCTACAATGGGCACCTGAGCTTCAAAACTGGACCTTGGAGCCATGGAAGAAAGTTGGCTGTTCTGACAAGTCCCATTTTCTTAGGTATCATAAATATTGGCCAAATATGAGTACCATTTATGTAGGCACAAGATGACACCAGCATACACTGTGGAAAGAGGACAAGCTGGTGGAGGGAGTGATGCTCCATGAATAGTGTTGCTTGCAAACCCTGGATACTGGCATTCATGTGGAATTTAACGGAGCCGTTTAAGCGAAATGCAGAGGACCAATGGGATATTATGCAAGTGGTCAAACTTTTTTGTCTCATCTGCGTAATTTGCTTACATTACATATCTCCAGGGCCACAAGGAGTCATATTGCAGTTTTAATACATGCATGCACAGTATGTGTGTAAATGTACAGTACCAGTCAAAAGTTTGGAAGAGAGGTAGCCTACATCAGATTGATTTAGCAAGTAAGCTTCAACAGGCTAGGGGTTAAAGAAATGCTACAACTCAATGCTTCCTGTATCGCACAGTAACAGAAGTGCCACTTGCCTGTGATAGCTAAAACACTGCAAGCTAGCCCCTTGAATTTGGAGTAAATCCCAGCAGACATTCACCTGGACCAGAAACTGCACTCGTTGGCCAGCCAAAGCTTAGTCATTCTCAACTGGACAGCCACATCGTCTTGTTCAATTATTCAGATTTTATTGAGTCTTTTTCATGTTAACTGCCTTCTGTTTTTCCCTCAGGCTGTTTACAGCGTTCTCAGTGGTTGGTCAGTGTCTTCACCACAGGTGTCTTCCTTTTCAGACTTCCTCTCTCAATGCCATGATTCCTTGCATCTCACACGTCAGTGAAATCTCACGGGAAGGACAGCTGGGCCAGATTTAAAGATGGAGGGGCATGCACTGTTTGAGTGACACGCCAAAGCCGATGGGAAAACAGCTAACCATTAACATTCAACGATTATAGATAACAACAAATTAATCCTGGACTTCAAGGCATGATCCTAATGCGTATTCACTGGATTCAGAGGGGATAGTGATACCAGCGTCACAGATGCATTGTGGAGCAATCAGCAATCTTAAGTAAGGCACTCTCAAAATCGAAAACCTCATAGCTCATCTCCTCCACATCTTGACTGAAATCCCTCCATTGCTGTGCTGTATTAAATTTAAACCACAACCCTGTCACAGCCTGCTGAGTGTTTTCATTCTTTATATGAGACCAGAGACAGACAAATGGCTGTATCACAATGGCTGAGAAGTCTCTGTGCTGTAATTGAAAAGATTATTCAGTGAGATCTCTGAATACCTCAGAGCAAATCCAAACTGATGGGCACCACAAGATGCTAATAGATTTGTGTCAGTTTGACAGAGGTGTGTGTGTGTGTGTGTGTGTGTGTGTGTGCGTGCGTGTGCGTGTGTGTGTGGACTCATCCCAAAAGAGCCAAAAAAAGACCCAGGCAGAAACATGGGCTAAAAACAAGCGAAGAAGAAGTCTGGCAAAAGGTCACCTTTTTTAGCTGCTTATTCTTCGGTTGAACTTTCTAATTACCACGCCATCAATGACAAATGAAGTCTTAAAACCTGTTTGGATGGTGGTACTGCCCATTCATAATTCACAGAGACTGGATTTTATTGTGACCTTTGTTCAGCTGCATTTACCTTCCATTTCACTGTATATATCTTTCATTCATTTTGTTCAAGAAACTTTTGACATCTATGACTGTAGTACACTGGTGTGACTATATTTGCTGTTCATTTTCATTAGAAAGTGATGTATTTTGTTTTCAATATGATGCTCTGTTTTAGGTCTCTGAAATAATAAAATTTAATGCTGTGAATTTTTTAAATCAAGTTCAATTTTCGTTATTTTGGGGCATTTGCTTCTAAAAGTACTCAAGTCCGCAGACTGGTGTTTGAAATATCTGGGTGAAGAATCAAGATAGAGGCTAGAAGGTCTCATATGTTTTAAGAGATTTTTTTTTCTGATATTTAATTACGTTTACATCAGCTTAACACATGTAACATGATCCCCACAAGTTGTCAAATTCTTAAAATCTTGTTTCTCTAAAAAGACGTAAAGGGACTTGCGCACTTACAGAAATCAACCCTTCAGTTCCAATGTGTGAGAGTTCTGCAAAAGATGAGAGACACAGAGAAGTCGATGCTAAAAGTCCTAAATCCCCTTAATTGTTGGAATGAGAACTTATCAGAGCTGCGTTTCCCGAAATCACGGATGCTAACTTACATAGTTGGACCCATTGACTGTGAATGGATGAACTTTGTAAGTTGCTAACTTAGTTAGCAACTATGCTTTTGGGAAGGCACCCCAGGTGAGTAACACTCAAGGCGAAATGTGCAATCCCACATACAGTAATTTTACCACTTTCAACATTTTTACTGTCAGAAAGCCTATAGTTTTATTTGTGTGGATATTAAATAGAAAATCAAACAGCCTCAAACGGTTGAATACAATAGTTTTGATGCGTTTATACGCAAGACACTAAGTAGCCCATATTACCATATTTCTTATGCAGGCAAAACAGAATTCAATCCACAGCTAAATTTATGAATCTGCTGTGAAGTACAAACTTAAAATGTTAAACTGTTAAAATGTTTTCTATTGCAGTAAACAGGGACCCCACCATCCTCACCAATCTCTACGGCTCTTCTCACCCTGTCCTGCTGCCACTGATTCAATTTCTCTCCCTGATTCTTTACCTGCTTCTCTCTCCGTCTGGAGTTCTGTCCCCGTCTTACTTCTCGCCTGAAGTACTTTGTATTGAATTAATAAGTAATATGTATAGAATTAAGTGGAGTGATTTTATTAACCCTTTGAGCGCTGAATAAATTTTCTAGGAATTAAAAATGTCATTATCCTGAGCTGTTGAAAACCTATCATGTGGCGACTTGTTTAAAAGAGCTCCCCAGGGAGCTCTTTTAAACAAGTCGCCACATGATAGATTTTCAACGGCATCTGATTTTGATATCTTGCATCATTGGGCAACTATAGTTACCTACAGCGCTGAAAGGGTTAAATTGCTATGAGGACATGAATATCTGTTCTTGAAATTCACCGCTGCCCTCTAAACACAGATACTTATCTCTAACGTTATCCCTGATTAAAAAGGCAAGGGTGCTTCCTTCACGCACACATACTACATACATTCTCAAAAAATAAAAACCCTCACGCCATTTTAACAGCGATGAAGCCACCCGCAATTATTATCCCTCACCACGAAGAGGATGCGTCTATAGGAATGAGTGTTGTGCTTCTGGTTTAGGTTCCCGTCTCGCCAAGTGCCAAAAATGAGAGAAACGCATGAATTATTTCTTGCTCACCTGCAATGATGCCAAAATCTCTGCAGCAGACGCTGTGACAGAGGCTTTCTTCCAAAACCAGAGTATCCCCCTAAAGTCTCTCCAGGGATTAGTAAAATAAATAAGGCCCTATTTGTCCATGTATGAATATTGCGTATGGAGTAAAACTTGTATGTTGCATAAACAAATGAGCTAAAACATTATGACCACTCACAGATGAAGGGAATAACATTGATTATCCTGTAACAAGAACACATGTCTGGGATATATTAGACGATAAGTGAACAATCAGTTTTGTAATCAGTGTTTAGGTCATGGGAGAAAAGGGGAGGAGTTGAGACCTAAGAGACTCAGACAAGGGATAAATTGTCATGGGCAGAGAACTGGGTCAGGGCATCTCCAAAACCACAAGACTCGTGGTGCTTCTGGTCAGCAGTGTTGAGTTCCTACAGACAGCGGCGACAGGCTGATGACCAATCTTGGCCCCACTGACTCTGCATGCTCACATGCTCACTGCCACCGCTGCCATATGGATTTATTTAACACTGGCCGACAGTATCATTTGGACCTCTGTGGTGACTAAGGGCGTAGCCCTGACACTTTCTTACATTTGGTTATCTGGCACTTTCAGCTTGAAAAGGTTCAGTGACAAAGAGGATGAACTGTGCAATGTCAGCCATTATTGAAGGGTGTTATCATCAAAGTCGGATAAACAGAAATGAATGATCATTTCTAAGATGTCATATTCTTTGCATGTAATGACTCCTTGAAGTCCATGATGGACTGACATCACCAGATGTGGCATTTCTTCCTTGGAAATGCTCTGCCAGGCCTGTGCAGTGGCCATCGTCAGTCCCTAATTGTTTCAGGGACTATTTGCCTTCAGACTCCTTTTCAGCATTTAAAATGGATGTTCATTTGAAATATAATCTGCCAACAGTGGTGCTCACTGAATAATTTTGGTTGAAATGTGTTTGAGACACTCATTCCAGCAGATTGATCTATAGGCCTATTGATTGTTTATCTGGAGAAAAAGGCCATATCATTTGACGTGTGGTGGGTTGAGCATATTACCTGGGTATGTAGCCACCAAAGCTAGAGCAAAAATTCCCAAGACATGGTTTCTTACCAACAGTAATACAAGTGCTATACGTCTGCTTAACTGTCTCAGGCAATAATAATGGATTGCAATAGTATAAAAGTTTTAGAAGAGCAAGCCCTGGTATGTACGACAATTAGATTCAATAATTTCTAGCTTGGCTACATAATACCCACTACTCAATCTGCTCCAGTCACGTGGCTGAAGCTAAGCAGGTGTGGGCTTGGTTAGTACTTGGATGGGAGACCACTTGGGAAAACCAAGTTGCTGCTGGAAGAGGTGTTGGTGGGCCAGTAGGTTGCAATCTCCCCTCTGGTAAGATAATCCCCAATGCCCCAGTGCAGTGATGGGGACACTGTACTGAAGAAAACGCCATCTTTCGGATGAGACGTTAAACCGAGGTCCTGACTCACTGAGGTCATTAAAGATCCTATGACACTTTTCAACAAGAGTAGGGGGTTCCCCAGTGTCATGCCTAAATTCCCAACCTGGCACCTAATCATCCCCTGATCTAATTAGCTTCGCAATTTGTCCTCTCCCTCTGCACCCTAACGCCCCTCATCCATAGCTTAATTGGTGGATTGTCGGCCCATTTGTAACCACACCTCCCTGCATGCTTCTCTCATTTACACACCTATTCCCCAAGTGGTTGGTCTCCCTGTTTCCCTTTTCCTCCCCCTTAGTGCCTTGTGCAAATGCTCAAGGGATTCACAGGAGGGTAAAAACAAAAACAAGTTGATCGGCATTAGATTAGATGGTATTTATTGTTCTTAAATTGTTTTTCAAATTTACAACATTAACAATTGTACAATATTCAAACAAACTACCAAAGACAGACATAAAATGAGCATCAAGTATTTATTAAAAGTTCCAGGACCTCTTCTAAGGTCGTAAGATTTACAAAGGTATGAAAAATTTCTAAAAGGGATTGTACCAAATGGATAAACCATTTCTACAAACCTGAGAGTATACTGTATAAGCATTGCAAAAAACACGTTCAAAGGCAGACATATTTCATGCCACTGTCGTAATAAAAATAGACAGAAAAATACAACAGTTTTTCTGCATTTTTAAGCAAATACAGCACTCCTGCGATACGACAGATGTCACATTCTTGCCCCGTGCCATGTGACTTTTTCTTGTTCCAAAAAATCAATTTTCCCTTAAAAGGAAAGATATTTTATGGCAGCCCATTAGAATGTCAAAATTTTCACTAAATCAAAACTTTTTCACTCAGCAGCTGTGTGGTGCCATTATCACTGGTACAGTGTCGGAACAAGTGTGTATCAGCTGGGGTAGATTTATTTGAAAGTGACAGCAAATTGACATTACATAAACTGTACAAATGGCACTTCAGTTTATTTTAAGTGCTGAAAAATTAAGTATTAACTATCATAAACATATGCACACACAGACAGACAGACAGACAGATGAACTGACACACACACACACACACACACACACATGCACGCATGCACACACACACACACACACACACACACACACACACGCCAAAACAGTCACTGAAATCATGGACCATATAGGTAAACAGGCAGTCTATTTGATTGAATCTTAAATTCTAAAAATAATTTTAAAGATATTTCAAACCAATCTTATGTACAACAATACACATGAATACGAACAGTGCAGTGAAAAAGTATTTGCTCCCTCCCAATTTCCATTATTTTTGCTTGCTTGTCATATTCAAATGTTCCTGTTCATCCAAATCGTTTGATATAAAACAAAGACATTGCGAGTAAATGTAAAACGCAGGTTTTAAATGATCATTTCATGTACTTAAGGTCAAGAGTCATTCAAAATCTTTATCACCATGCAAAGAGCAAAAGAACATCATAACAACAGTCAAACACAGTGGTGGTAGTATGATAGTCCCAGGCTGCTTTGCTACTTCAGGACCTGGGTGACGAGCCACAAGTGTTGAAACAAAAAATTATGTTCTCCGCGAAAATATCCTGAGGAAAAAAGTCCAGTTATTTGTTTGTAAGCTAAACCTCAAGCTCAGTTACGTTATGCAGCAGGACAATGATCTGTAGCACACAAGCAATTCCATCTCTGAATGGCTCAATAGAGACAAAATGAAGGTTTGGGAGTGGCCTAGTCCTGACTTGAATCCAATAGACATGCTGTGGCACAACCTTAAAGGGCTCGTAATGCTTGAATACCCTTCAATACAGCTGAAAAAAATCAATCTGAAAAGACGAGTGGACAAATTGTCCTCCATAGCGATGGAAAAGACAAATTACCAGGTATTACAAACATCTCATCAAAACTGTTTCCCCAATGGAATGCACAACATGTAATAAGGTTTAGGGGGAAATATTTTTTCATGTGTGATATGGGTTCTGAACAACTCTTTGCCATTCTCAAATGAAATTATTGCTTAAAATCAGCATTTTTTGTTTACTCATGTTGTCTTTGTCTTGTATTAAAATTGGTTGGAGGATCTGAAACATTTAAATATGACAATGAACAAGGATAGAATAAATTGGGAAAGAGGGAAATACTTTTGCACACCACTGTACGCTTATTGTCTTTAATGCAACCTCTAAATAAAAACTATACAAAGTTTATACACAGTTTTCAAGTTTTAAAAAGTTTAATTGAAAAAGTTTAAATACACAGTTCACGGCAAAAATTAATTAGCTCAACAATTTTTGTCACATTTAGATTTAACATTTAACATTTAGATTTGGCATTTAAATTTGATACTTATAATTTGATATTTACATTTAACATTTACATTTAATGATGACATTTAGATTTATAATTTCATATTTACATTTAACATTTATTATTTAGATTTAGCACTTAACATTTAGATTTAACATTTCACATTTACATTTACCATTTATTATTATTTAGCTTTAGCATTAGATTAAACATTTGCTATTTACATTTAGCATTTAACATTTGGATTTAACATTTACTATTTAAATTTAACATTTACATTTAGCATTTAACATTTGGATTTATAATTTAACATTTGCATTTAACATTTACATTTAGCTTTTAGATTTAATGATAACATTTAGATTTATAATTTAATATTTACATTTAACATTTATTATTTAGATTTAACATTTACATTTAGCATTAACATTTAGATTTAATGATAATTTTTAGATTTATAATTTATTATTTACCTCTAGCGCAGGCTAGGTCGCCTGATGGGCCAAAAAGGCAGCACGGAAGTCCCGGAGTAGTTTATCAGGACATTCTAAAATGCTTAACGTGAAAAAAGCTCAACGAGGCTTAATGTACAAAAAAAAACCGATAAGCACCAAATTCCTCTAGGACATTTCTTGTCAGGAGTACTATTTCCAGTTAAGAAATCAAAACCGAAGTCCTAAGAAAACAGACGTCATATCACAATAAGCGTTTTTGCCTTTTTTGTTAAAGATTATTTTTTGGGAATTTTTCCTTTATTTGACAGTTATACAGTGTAGAGAGACAGGAAAGTTTTGGGAGAAGAATGGGGGAAGACATGCAGCAAATGACCTGTGCTGGAATCGAAACCAGGTCGCTGCAGGAAGGACACAGCCTTTATGGTACGCGCGCTTAGACCGATGAGCCACTGGGGCGCCCCATGTTTTTGCCTTTTTAAAACCATTTTGGGTTGAAGACCAAAAGGATAAACAGCAAGACATTTTTTTCATGGCCAGTTTTGCTCATATTCACAAGGGATGGCAATAATTCTGGATAAAATGCGACATGAATTGATATTTCTCTTTTAATGTGCCTCAGTATTTATTTACCTTTATTTTAATCAAGCAAAAAGCCACATTAAGCGTTTTCCTTATAAATGTGCGCCAATGTAAGGGAAAACGTTAAATGTGATTAGACGTCTGTTTTCTTAGGACTTCAGTTTTAATTATTTAATTGGAGAAAGTGCTCCGGACAAGAAATGTCAGAGGAATTTGGCGATTATTGGTCGCTGTCTAGGTATATTAAACTATGTTAAGCTTTTTTCCTCATAATGTATGTAAATAGAGGGGAAAACACTTAACTTGATATAACTACCATATTCCTTACTCTTCAGTTTCAATTTTTTGATTGGAGAAGGTGCTCCAGACAAGAAATGTCCGAGAGGAATTCGGTGATTATTGGTCGCTGTTTTGGAGCATTAAGCCACGTTTAGCTTTTTCACTTTAAGTGTTTTATGTCTCCTCTTAGATCGCATGGGGGAGAGAAGCTGTGTCTTCAATTTCCAATTGATTCTTACTATCATTGGAAAATGTGTTAATAAAGGAAAATGATTGAACGAGCAAGGACTAGTTGTTGTCATAAAGGGATGTATCTTTGCCCCCCGATTCTCAGTTCTGGCGCCAGCCCTATTAATAATAAAGGTGAAGAGTTGTTCCTCAGAGATGGAGAGCTCAGACTGATCTCAGTGAAGGTCCTGGTCTTCGTTTCTGCTCCTCTCATCGGCACCGCTACAACAGAAAACAGCTCAGTCACATGGCCTGGAAACCAGCCTCAGCACTGACCTACATCCCACATTATCACCTAATTCTATAGAGGGGCTTTACCCCTATTGAGATTAACAGAAATTTTACCTGTACTGCATTCACAGCACAGCAGGGATATTACTCTGGATCAGCTCCTACCTGAACTCATAAAACAGCAAGTAGGCCGAGTTTGATCTCCGCCTCAACACTGTCCTCTGGTCCAGTTCCATCACCTTCTCGTCATCAAATAACCGCCACCTTTCGTCCCGGTGTCGGCTCTCACAGATGTAATGGCCTTCAAAATTACACAGAAAAAAACTCTCCGTTATATGTTCTCATTGTGCCGATGATTGTGACGCAGGCATAACTCTCTCAGGGTAGAGGCCCGAGGGCCTTGGTCCTCTGGGGTCCAGATAATTTCACAGCATTTGTTTGGTGTGTATTATATTAGGGATAAATAGCAGTATTTCTCAAATAGTACAATGTCAGGAAGTTTCTCATATACTAATGATACTGTTCAGAATCATATACCACATGTGTGCACTAAGTCTTACCTATAGTGATGGAAGTCCAAATTAATGCAGAATTAAAATTTCTTATTGTTTTATTTACCACTAGGACTTGTGAAAATGTAATAATCTTAACAGTAAAGGCTCTTATGTACAATTACTTTACATTTTTCAGTCAGAACTGGAATTAGCTGAGTGAATGTCAACTGGGATATTAGCTTGGTCAGTGTATTGACCAATGGCAGGAGAAATTGTTCCGGAAATATAATGAGGTTGATGTTAATTGCACGTAGGCTAATGTATATTTTTTAAACTAGCTAGCTAGCTGTCCTATGTCCTATTTTACATATTGTTAGAGTGACTGTGTGCATCTTTGGCAATTGTCAACTTTGATAGCATAGCTATGCTAAGGAAGCTAAAACAGAAAATTGGCTTTTAAAGTTTGCAAAGCTGCCAAAATTAAATCAATTTTTATTTTATAGTGCCACCAACTTTTTCACTTTGTGATGCTTCTCCGGGGTTAATGTGACAACTTCCCCTTCTGTCGGCCACGATGAAGTCTGTATTTTTATCAGCAGCTGTTAATTTCCTATGGCATTTATGACTGTGGTGGAAAAACTTAATGTACCCAAAGCTTTTGCTACAACATGATGTGGCATATAGGTTACAAATATGAAGTAGAAATTGTAAACATGACAATGTTTTAAAACTGCGACTGAAAAGGGTCTAAAAAAGTGTTCTGTGATTGTACAGAGTTGGTTATGGGGGTTCGCCTCCCCGAATACATTGGAGCTTCCACCAGCAGAAAAAGAGATCGGCACCAACGCTACTCGGACCATCTGACGGTGTAGGAGCTCCAACAGAAAAATGTACCCCAGAGCCCACGGCAAACCTGTTCCGCTCCAGAGAAGTGAACTGATCATTTCCTGAAAATGTCTCCTGATCAGATTGCGTAAAGGACCCAGGAGTCTTTGCTTTAGGTCTTCAGTGTATCTTACCGTGTCGCATATTGGACCCAATGTGGGACAGGACACTGGTGATTCTGTATTTAGCCTAGGAGACAGAAAGTACAGACCTGCGGTCAGAAGAGGTACAAACCTACACCCTAATCTCCCATCATTATTATCTATCAGTGCTCAGCAACCTGCCATTGTATAAGACAAAAGACTCTCTCTCTCCCTCACTCTCACTGTTTCCTGTCCTCACCATAGAGCAGCTGTCCTCTACTCTGACAGTTGAACTTCCCTCCAGAGTGGTCTTCTTTTCAGCTTCAGGGGAGACCAGACAAAACCAAAACACCATCAGATCTCTTGCCCCATCTTTACTGCCACAAACTGAACACATTTACCCCTGAGTTCTGGAGTCCTATCACTGAGTCACAGGTCTGCAAGGTTACAGGGTCGGCAGGTCTCTGTCATTTCCTTTTACCGAGTGCAAAGAATTTCTCTATTTTGCCATAAAGCCTGATTCAGCATGTGTTTTTATTTATTTCTTATTTTTTTATATGACACCTAATTCAGCATGTCTTGCTGTGTGATGATGATGATGATGATGATGATGATGATGATTATTATTATTATTATTATTATTAGTCCATTAGACCAGGGCTTGTTAGTGTTATCATTCTGTTGTAAATATATCAACGAGACTCAAACCATCAAGTTTTCACTTGCGTAAAACTACTTTTGGTTGCTTAAAAATAGCCTATCACTATCACAGGATTTGTTTGCACTTGGCAAGGTAAGAAGGGCCAGCAAATCGACATAAATGTTTAAACACTGTCTCAAAAAATGTACATGTAGATCTAAGGTAAAGGAATGAGAAAAATCTGCACTTATCACAGCAACAGTGAAAACTTTTTTTGATCCAACACCTGCGTGTGTGAATGCCTTACACACGCTCTCAATACTTTGACAAACAGCACTAACGCACTGCGAGAGTCTGACACTCTGGTGCTAATTTATTACCCACATTATAGAGAAAATCTGCAGGAATGTCTCTCAGGGATAAAATACCTGCACAGGGAGCAGCATCAGTCAGGTGGGTCTTGGGCAGCTCAGGGAAACGAGCAGTAACACTGCTGTGGGGCTGCAGGCTGAGCTGTGGGGTGATTCGCACCCAATCGTGCAGCTTCACCTGGTGTCCTTTGTTGTTAGCGCTGAAGCGCTTCAGCTGCACGAACAGCACTCTGCACAGACAAAGGGGGGAATTTTTTAATTTACTATTTTTCCAGATATAATTAAAGACACTACGCAACTAAAGTTAGCAGAGCATTTTAGGACGGGGGTACATAAAAGTTGAGGAGTTTGTCCTAAGTTGCAGGTGGGAGTAGCTTAGCCTGATTTTGATGGTTGGCAATGGCTAACGTTCCTCTAACTGTCAGTTAAAGGGTTAGTGTAGCATGAAATAGTTCCAGCCTGGACAAAGATATCGCAACCGGAGAAAAGTTCTCACTGACATCCGATTTTATGGACAGGATTTTTTTGAGTGGGAAAATCGTGGCCTTGAGACATTGCGAAGAGCAAAATTTAATCCATGGTTGGAACATTCTAGATATGAACTTGAGCATGAACTAAGAGGGTGAAGAGAGTTCAGTTTGGAATATATCATGTCCTGACATAAGGGCAGATATACTCAAAGACGAAAAGAGTGAGAGACAGAGGCAGCTGCTCTTACCTGGGAAGTGACTGGAGTTCCTGCTCCATGATGACCAAATGCCCAGAGCACCACAGACACTTACACTCCACCTCAAAGCCCTGCAACAGCCAAACATGGTAGCACTGCATGCTAGATCACAAAACTCAACAATACATTCAACCCGCAACTCTCACGGCGAAGCAAAGCATCACTGTCAACACTCCACTCACAGATAAATGCAAAATCTGTCCCAGATGGACACTTACCATGAAGTTGAGCCCCAAACTGTCCTGAATAGAGCCCCCTGGGACCAAATCCAGTGACAGGCAGTTGTACAACTCTCTATGCGAGAATTTCCTCCCACAGCTTTTAAGCAGGGACCACAGAGAAACAGAAATTCAGACACAGGTAGGGATGTCAATTCCATTTGAAGATCACAAAGGAAAAACGATCTGAGTCCAAATGATGCATTTTTGTATATTTTATATACAAAAGTATTATATATTATTATGATATTTATAATAATATTTAGAAATATTATATATTATCATAACAGTTTATATATTTAATATTTTTTGCGTATTTTTTCAGGGCTTTGTTACTAAGATCGTTTTGAATTTTTCATTCATCATTTCTCCACAACGTGAAAATGTGACTGATCATTTTTCCATTGTGGTCTTCATTTGGGATTGAAACTCAACAAATGAGGTTAAAAATCTTTTTTTCTGTTTTTAATTGAACATTATACATTTTAAAAATTTTCAAAAAATTCAAATGGGACTAAAAATGCAGTGGTGAGAAATCTAGGTCAAAAAGTTTGTTATTTGTTATTTGCTGCAATCACCAGGATTGTCCAGTTAGCTCAATTCTTCAGCCAGGAACTCAATTAAACCAGTTGGAGGCATTTGCGGGTGGAGGTTATGGCAAAACGATCATATTATTGGCCTCTGGCCTTTTGACCTCCACTCACAAGCCACTGTTTTACTTAAGTACCTGACATAGATCTTTTGGCTCACAGCTCACCTATCCAGCCTGGTTTGTGATCGGTGAGCAAAATGGAGATGGCTGGAGTCTAACTGACCCAATGGGAGACACTGCAAATTAATGGCTCACCTGAGGCACGTCCTGGTGGACCGAAGCTTGAATTCAAAATTCGACTCGATGGTCCTGTTGCAGGGGAGATCCCCCACCCTTCTCCTCAGGGAAGCCTGCTCCTCCTTAAACTGGGAGAGGAGAACGCCGAGGAACTCATGAGCATCCTGCAGGAGACAGGGAAAATCCGTGAGGGAAGGAGAGGGAGTTGGGCGTTTGTGACATGGGTTCATCAGATATTATAATATTATTATACACACAATGGGCCATATCATCACTCCAGTTTACTCCACAGCCAAACAATGTCCTCTATCGCCCTGTTACACAATGGCTTTCATTAGCATAATCTGAGGTGATTACTCTCATATCAATGTGTCCAACAGAATTTATTTGCATATTGTAGAAAACATTGTCTTCTGGAAATCTGCAGCCTGCATTCTTATTATCTGCGACAAGAGGTAATAAAATAAAGGATCATAGGATATGTACATGCGTGTGTGTGTGTGTGTGTGTGTGTGTGTGCGCGTGTGTGTGTGTCTCTCACCTGCTTCTCACTCCCGCTAAAGTCACTGCAGTCCACTGCAATGCACTCCTTCAGCACTCCCAACCGGCTGGTCTTCTGCCTCCTGCTGGTGCTGCTCCTCGCTGCCAGCAGATCTACAAGACACCTGCAGGGGTGTAATTAGGGTAAATTTAGGGTAATTAGGGTAATTATGGCTCAGAAGAAACCCAGCTTGTACGCACAGTGAAGCTTCAGGGAGAGGTTTGAGAGCCAATACAGTCCATAGGACTCATGGGAAGTCCTGTGGGCAAAATATTTTCAAATAACACTGCTAAAGTGTCAATTTACACAAAATCTTGATCAAAGTGCAAAATCCAAAAATCCTAATAGACCACTGACCATCAGCCAGCACCAAAAACAACACAAATGTGATGCCCAGTACAGCCCTGGTATCTACAGATGTCTTTGACAATAGATGTTGATGTACTTCAGTAAAAGTGAACTCCCGAGGTCTTCTCCCCTGATGTCCTGGGTGAAGGTCGGCAGGCTGAACAGGTTCTGGAGAGTTGCGTTCATGTAACCTGAGTACCCAATGTTGGGTAACCTGTGGCAGAGACATGATCAAATCCTTACTCTGCTACAATAAGGAAGTCCAGATTGTACTCGTTTGAAATGGCTATCTCCACATGCATCTCATGAACATTTTGTACTAATTGTAATGTCACTCTACACTGGGAATCTAAAAGATTGAATCAGGGAGAACTGATGATTTGACTTGTCATACTTTTACACCTGTCTGCACATTCAGGAAGTAAAACAGCTGTTATAATGTTATACAGCTTGGACGACCTTTACAGCTAGTCTTACCCAAGCACAGTGTAGTCCAGTGACATCCTCTGAGTCGCCTCCTGGTCCTCGCCGTCATCCTGGGATATCCTGCTGTCCAGCCGTTCCAGTCTATAGAATGGAAAAGGGAAACAGATAAACATGCACATTTTTAAAGAAACTGAGAGCCCAAAAAGTAATCATAGGTACCAAAAATGGAATGAAGTGAAAGACTTACCCTTGCTGTCCTGTGCAGTCGATAGTGGATGTCGAACTCTTTACGCGGAGAGAAGCCTGCTGCTCTGCAGATCGGATGTTATTAGCAGATGCCTTCCTTGTGCAGGTGATGTTTAGGGCCGATGTTTGCCCTGTAATGCAAACATTACAGGCCAGTACCACCTCCGTGTAGCTTAAGTTCTGGGTTGGGGTCTCGTCCATGTGGCCGATGTTCTGGGCCGGGGTCTCATCCGGAGAATTGAGGGTCAGAACAGCCACTTCCTGGCAGAGGCCACTCAGGGTGGCCGACTTTAGCATCACTTTGTTCTTCCCCTTCTTCCTTTGTTTGGTTTGCTGATGATTTTGATCAGCATCGTCACTGGTCAGGTCTGATGAATGAGGGCAGGTATTGGTCAGTGCTGGTGGTGCAGACGTGGAGGCACTGACTCCCTCTTCAGTGCTGCTGATGGAAGCAGTGGATTCTGCTACACAGGCAGCGAAATGCATTTGCTCCTCAGCACAGCTGATTGGACAAGCCGTCTCTGTTGCTCCATTTATGGAAACAGGAGCTTCTTCTGATAATGTGGTGATGGAAGTGTCATTCTCACTTTGGATGGAATGGGACACAGGCACTGGGGTATGTCCAAGCTCTTCAATGCAGTTAATTTTAAGGGCTAAACCCTGCTCTGCTGGATGATCTGTGGAGTCTGTAGATGAGCCCAGTTTTTGTGCTTTTGACCCTTTCTTTCCCTTCTTCATCGACCACTTCTTATTCTTTTTCTTCTTCGATTTTTCTGTGTGTTCTGCTGAGACAGCCATTGGGGACAGCTGGTCAGTGCTGTCAGTGGTAAGGGCTGGGGTTGTTGCACAGTCTTCAGTAACAGTTGACTGCTCTGTATCATCAGCAGGCTTCAAAGTGTCAATGGCAGTCGTTAGTTCTTTGAGGGAAATATCACTGGCAAGAGATATTTCGTTTGCGCTGTCGATAGTATGGTCTGGTTTCTCTGCGCAGGGAACAGAAATAGCCGACTCCTCAGAGGAGGTGATGGTAAGAGGCTGGCTGCATGTTGTCACCGGTATGAATTCTGTCTCTTCCACTGTCCATGGTTAAAGATGCCTCAGTGCAGTAGATGTTAACTGCTGGCTCTTCCGAGTGGGTCATCAGAAGAGCTAACTCACTGGTACAGTTGATGGTGGTAGCAGGATCGCGTATTTCATCAACAGGAACTGCTGGCTCTGTAATAGCAGGCTTCACTATAAAGTCGATGTCAACAGTTGGTTTTGCATTATCAACTGAAGGATCTACCTCCTCTACGTGGTTGGTAGAATGCGCCTGTTCCTTTGCATTGTCATTGGCTGTAGATGGCTTCACATCAATGGCTGTCAGATCTTGTGGCTTTACATCATTCTTGACAGATGCTGGCTCCTCAGTACAGTCCATGTGAAGACCATTACCTTCTGCCCAGTCCATCACTGAATCTGGCCTTTCCATGCAGTCCATGGAGAGCATCGACTTTGTGCAAGTGATGGAAGAGCTAGGCTCTCCGGTTCGGTCATTACCCAGATCTTGCTCTTCTGCACAAATGAAAGCCAAAGATGGCTCCCCCAAGCAGTCAGTTGTTGCTGGCTCTTTTGCAGTTGATAACAGGGTCATTTCATTTGTGTTGAAAATTGCTGGAGCTGCCTCCCCTTCACTGTCAAAGGGAAGATTTGATGCTTCAACACTGTCAATAGTAGGAGTCAGAGGTGTTTCCTCTGTGGTGTCATCAGTGTGAGCCGGATTCTCTGAGCAGCTAAAACAGATAGCTGACCTCTCAGAGACGGTGATGGAGAGTGCTGGCTCCATGCAGTCACTGATAAGAGCTGCCTCTTCTCCACAGTCCGTGGTCAAAGTGTCCTCACTGCAGTTGGTGTTAACTGCTGGCTCGTCTGTGGCACAGTCGATGATGATGGTCGGGGGTTCCTCTATACCATCAATAGGAGATGCTGGCACTGCATCACTGATGGAAACTGCAGGTCCTGCTTTGCAGTGGATGGTAACTGCAGGCTGCTCAGGGTACTCATTATTAAGAGATATCTGCCTTGTATCTCCGATGGTAAGGGGCAACACAGGAGTAAGCTCCCTTGCATGGTCAATGAGAGCACTGGGTTCTTTGTAGTTGATGGTAGAAGTTGCCAGCGATGCTTCCTCAGCACAGATGGTAACAGTTATCTCTGCAGGGTTAATTGGAGAAGCTGGTTCTTTGTCATTGATGGTTAGGACCTCCTCTTTCATGCATTCAGAGGTCAGAGTTGACCCCGCACAGTCAGTGGCCACTGCAGCTTCTCCTGCACAAATTCTGGTAAGAGTTGTTTCCCCAGCAGAATTGATGGTAGTATCTGGCTCCTGAGTGCGATCGAAAGCTGTAGCTGGCTTCTTCGGGCAGGAGTTATTCAAGGCCCCCTGGTCAGCAGATTCTAACTTCGCCTTTTTTCTTCTTTTCTTCCCATTCTTCTCTTTCTTCTTGCACTTCTTCTCCTCATCGTCCAATTCCTGGGTCAACGCAGATTCAAAGATTTGAATTCCTCTCAGTATTTTTGGATTGTGTTCCATTTAGCACATTAGGGCAGACTGACAGCATATTGGGCGAATGAAACCTCCCTTGGACTGGAAAAATCTAACATTTCACACGTCCACATCAGGTAGCTGACATAGCGAGTACGGCTGCTTTGAGACCGCTCCGAATCACGAGCAAGCAAATATTCAAAGCTGCACTAAGGACATCTAAGATCTAAATTTCTACATTTGATGGAACCCAAATTTAATGAGGGCAGTAACGCTAACTTTTAATGGCTTCTGATGCCATTGTGCAGCATATAGCAAACAGATAACAAAACTTACTGTGGGCACCAGAATTATTGGCACCCCAAACTGAGAGTATACTAAAAATTCTCCGAGAATACAACTAATAACATCATCGTGGGAAATCATCCATGTATAGTTTTTTCCTGCACATTTTTGTTTTTATATGTCCGTGCATTTTGTTCCCTGAGTGTATGTCCTGTCCTCATCTACATGTTTTGTCCTGCCCACATCTGTAATGTCAGCGCGGTCTGATCCTGTCAATGTGTAAATCTGCCTGTATGTCTGTATCTTTGGTCCTGATCATGCCTTTCATCTGTGTCTTGTGGTGGGGTGCAGAAATAAACACAAAATGCCAAAATGTCAGAAATACTGTACTTTATTAATGTCTGAAATTAATAGATCTAAGCATATGCATATTCATTTACAACCCCATTTCCAAAATAGTTGGGACGAAGTGTAAATTGTGAATAAAATCAAAATGCAATGACTTTCAAATCACATGAGACAATATGTAATTTACAATAGAACATAGATAACATTTCAAATGTTGAAACTGAGACATTTTACATTTTTATCCACAAAATTAGCTTATTTCAAATTTTATGGCTGCAACAGGTCTCAAAAAAAGTTGGGACACAGGCAAAAAAGGGCTGAAAAAGCAATTAATATATAAGAGAATCAGCTGAAAGAACATTTAGCAAGTAATTAAGTTAACTGGCATCAGGTGTGTAACATGATTGACTATTCTGTCATTGACATTACTCAATGGGCCCAAGAATACTTCAAGAAACCACTGTCAGTAAACACAGTCCGCCGTGCCATCCACAGATGCCACCTAAAACTCTATCATGCAAAAAGGAAGCCATTGTTGAGCATGATCCAGAAGCGCCGCCGTGTTCTGCAGGCCAAAGCTCATTTAAAATGGACTGTAGCAAAGTGGCAAAGTGTCCTGTGGTCAGACGAGTCCAAATTTGACATTCTTGTTGGAAATCATAGGCGTCGTGTCCGGGCAAAAGAGGAGAAAGACCCCCCCTGTTATCAGCGTTCAGTTCAAAAGCCAGCATCTCTGATGGCATGGGGATGCATTAGTGCATATGGTGTGGGAGACTTGCACGTTTTAAAAAGCACCATGAATGCTAAAAGGTATATAAAGGTTTTAGAGCAACATATGCTCCCCTCCAGACAGCTTCTATTCCAGGGAAGGCCTTAAGTGTATTTCAGGAGGACAATGCAAAACCACATACTGCAGCTATTACAACAGCATGGCTTCGTAGTAGAAGAGTCCGTGTGCTGAACTGGCCTGCCTGCAGTCCTGATCTTCCACCGATTGAGAACATTTGGTGCATAATTAAACGAAAAGCCTGTTAAAGGAGACCCAAAACTTTCCAGCAGCGGGAAGCCTGTATTAAACAAGAGTGGGATCAAATTCCAATGGCTTAACTCGAGAAACTTCTCTCTTCAATGCCTAGATGCCTCCACTGTGTTAAAAAGAAGAGGGGATGCTACACCATGGTAAACAGGCCCCTCTTCCAACTTTTTTGAGACCTGTAGCAGCCATCAAATTTGAAATGAGCTCATATGTGGATAAAATTGTAAATTTCTCAGTTTCAACATTTGCTATGTTATCTCTGTTCTATAGTGAATAAAATACTGGCTGGTGTGATTTGAAAGTCATTGCGTTTTGATTTTATTCAGAATTTACACTTTGTCCCAACTATTTCAGAATTGGGGTTGTAATTAAAAAACAATTTTCTCTAAATCAAGGTTTCACAATTCATTGTACCCCAAAATATTATTTCAAATAAAACACCAAATTTGAAAGAGGAATGAAACTCATCTTTATTTATTTTCATCCGAGCTTTGAGGAAGTACATTGTGTCGTATCACCACTTCCTCTTACAATGGGGTATAAAAGTAAGGTAACATGCATTCAAAGCCCACAGCAGAGTAAAGAAAACAAAAAACTGGCGTTTCAAAAGAGAGCTCATCGTAAGCCTTCTTAAATCAGGTAAAGGTCCACAAAAGATTTAATATGACAACGAGCACTGCCAGGGTAATTATTTAAAATCTGAAATGTGTGAAACAGTTGAAAACCACACCGGTAGAGGAAGTTACTGCATTTTGCCCCCCAGGAAAGGAGGGAGAGCAAAAAACTCCGAGTCATTTATTTATTTATTTAACACCTCCTAGAAAGGAGAAATAATATACAGCACAATAATTACAATAAAAATACAAGCACCTTATAAAATGTCCACCCATGGAGTTACATACAGCACCCAAAGTTTTTACACATGGACTTGCATGAATGTACAGCACCTAAAATTTTCACACTTGAGCTTATATAGTGTACAGCACCTGAAAATTTTTACACATTAAACCTCCTAGGAAGGAGAAATGAAATACAGCACAACAATAAAAATACAAGCACCTAAAATTTTCATGGTTGAGCTTACATAGTGTACAGCACCTGAGATTCACACATGGACCTACCTAATGTAGACTACAGCACCTGGAGGTTTCACACATCGTTTTTTCATAGTGTACAGTTATCACATCAAGTGGGAACAAAACCCAGCGAAGCTAAAGACAAGCCCTAAAAGGCCTTAGTCAAGTCACCATGAAAGAGTTGCATGCCTTGGTGGCATCTTGGGGGCACTAGTTTCAAAAAGCACCATCAGATGCCACCCCCATGGCTGCTGGGTTGACTCTCTCAGTGAGGGTGCTGCTTTCAGCACAAGACTGAGCACCACAGCATGGGATCTAACTCAGCCGCGTCAGCGCTGACAGGCCAACAGCCTCCTGACAGCAGCAAGTAATTGGCTTCGTGCAGCTCAGGTACATGAGAGGGATACAGTTGGTTTGGGTTAGCGTAGTTTTTTGCTCAAACCGCATCTAATGTCGATCCGGGTGCTCCTTTAGTATCAGTCAAAGCAAGTTCATGTTGGGGCACCGCCCTCCTTCTGAGCATGTGCAGTTTGAAACTTCGAGAGGAAAAAGTGGCAGCCGACTGGGGCATTTCAGAGGTGAACCATAAACTGTCTGCACTGTCTCTAGATGACAGCATGAGTCGTGCAAGAGCATGCTTGTACATAGTCGCTGATTGGACATTCCAGATTCGGGTGGAATTGTAAATTCTACATTAAGAAAATATACCAAGATTACCATGGGCGGTTTAAAAAGGTTGCAACGCGAGAGGTGTTCTGAGTCCAACACACGTGCAAATGCTTGAAAATGGTTATTTTTATATTATGATTGGACAAAGGTGCTGGGTCAGATGAGACCGAAGTTGAACCTCTTGTTCAGACACATCATGGCTCTCCATGCTCTCCTGAGATGTCAGCGCACACACAATTACATACCAGCATGCTTGTGCACAGTTTGTGTTGAGGATCATATTTCAATATCTCTCATCATATTCATCAGTAAATCCATAACCATAATCAATCATCATAATCAGTAACCATATTATATAAGCAGCAGTAATACACACACACACACACACACACACACACATAAAACACACACACACAAGCAGTTCACACACGCGTGAGCAGTGCACACAGACACATGCACACACACACACACACCTACAAGCAGTTTACACATGCATAAAAAGCAGGCTTCTGTAGCTTTGATTAGTAAGCAGGCTTCTGTTTAGATGATTCGAAAACATAATCAGGTGTTGTATTTGATTTCTGTAGCAGGCTTGATCAATATTTGTTCAGTAAAATCATTAGTTGTTACTGAAAAACATAATCTGTTGAATCATTTATGTATCTACTTGTATCCTATTCCTTTGACTGTATTTTTCCACTCTTAACTGTAATTTTCCTCTCCTTTTTAGTGTTATGCATGCTTATCTTTTGGCTGCAGTTCTCAAGGGAAGTTGGCAGTGTTTTGGTTTGCCTGTCCTGTTGTAGCGTGAGAATGAGAAGGCGGAAAGACCATATTTGGAAGATACTTCCTGTGATGAAGGTATAAAAACTGGGTGTGAAAAGCAAAATGTCAGTTCTTCTTGCGCAAAAAAAAAAAAAAAGAACTCGGCTTTATATTTATCAATATGCCTCAATAAAGCCCAATTGTCTGAAGAATCTGTCTCTCTCCAATTGCTTGAGCATGGGGGAACCTAATATGAAAATATGTCTGAAGGAAAACCACAACATTTGCTGCATGGAAATCCCAGATTCTGATGGGACTGGAGAAGCCATTTTTTCTAACCACATGTCCATGAAAAAACCTCCTGCAGCAACAATTGGCATCACTTATTTCCCTGAGGAATTTGGGCAGTAGATTGACCAAACTAGTTAAGATCATTTAATTAAAATAGAACAGCATGATGCCATAATGCATGCAAATACTAAATTCAGACAACTGATGTGAGGTAAAATGTATGTTTTCCACCACTGACACACAAATAGACTACCTAAATGCTTGGTAACTGATAATTGTTGAAAGGTCAAGGATATTCTTGATGCAGTAAATTTATATCAAGTGTGTTGCAAATCTGGAGCATACTAGTGAATATTAGGTAATATATTATCGCTGGTATTTCAGGCAGAAAGTCTGACCTACAATACAAGTGCAAACAACTACAAGCATGTAAAAGCATACCACTTGCTACTAGGAGCCTGCCACCTTATATTCTAGATGACAGCAGCCACTTTATATGACCATTGTAACAACATGGTTTACACAGTCTAACAACTATTTACAATATTATCGTAACCAAGGACAATGACCATGGCCTCCTGTCGGTAACACTCTCGCAACCACACCATGACATGTACATGACTATTAGGTAATATTGTAGTGACCACTCACAAAGACCCTAACAACCACCCAGAGCACCATAGCAGCCACCAAGTAATTCCATACTAACATCCTAGTAAGGTACAACCAGCTCATGAAAACTGCTGCACATTTTACACCTGAAGTACAACTGTGCTGCAACATAGTGCATCAGCAGCCACAACTTTGCATTTTCACTTGGAAACATTTTGTTTTCATTCAAATTTAAAACATGACAGAGACAAAATACTCCAAATTTCAATGAACACTTTAAATGTTTCCATGGGAATCACAAGATTACTTTTAAATGTGAATTATTTACTCCTGTTTTGGCAGGGAAGATACCCAAGATCTTGTGATACCTGTGGTTGTCAACCTCATACAGTCATTACATGCATTAGATTTGCAGCAAAGAAACATGATTTGCGGCAAAGAAACATGTATAATAACTTTAATTCAAATTATAATGAAATAGAATTGCATCCATACCCCTACAATGAAGAGCTATGTTTATCAAGGGCAGGAATTATTGCAGAAATCTGTCAATTCAAGGAAGTGCCTTCAAATTAAACTTGACATCTGTATTTTTGTCGCATATTTATTGTTTATTTTCAAATATGCTTGAATACTGAGCCAAAATAACTATGTCAATCCCCCCCAACTTTTGACAGGCAAAAGTGGTTAAAGAATACTTTTGGATCTTTTAATCAATTGCAGAAGCATCAAACATCATGTACTACTCTAAATTAGTAATTTGTGGATTACTAATTTATTTGTAGGTTATATGCATTATAAATGTTTTGTTGTTGTATTTTTCATGGTCACTACTATATTTTGAGATTCATCCCAGGTCTGTATTTAAAAAAAAAAAAAAAAAAACATAAAATCGATACTAATATACACGAGGGGCATAATAATAATAATAATTAGTGGGTACTCACCGGACGACAACAACACAGAAACGAAAACATTTTGGAAAATGATGTCGTCGCTTGGGAGCAAACATGTTTTATACACATGCGTCTTTCAATCAGAATTCTAAAACTTCAATGCTTCTCTGCGGTTGGTTGACTTTGCTTTGTGTTGCCTGGAAGCGCTCACGTAAATAAGTAGCGTTATTCACGGAATTAATTACAGTTTGGACGTTTCCAACCGTTCATAGTTCAACGGTGTTATGATGACCTTTACGCTCACTGAAAGTGAAAAGGAAAAATTATTTTGTCGCCTTCCAATTATTTAATAAAGTAATGCCATCACCATACACAGCAAAAATCCCAGTGTTAATTCAACTCCAGTAGAGTTTATATGAGACCAATCCATCCATCTTGGACTCAAATGAACTCTATTGGAGTTAAATTAACACTGGGATTTTTACTGTGTAGATATTACGCTTCGTTTGCTCGTAGTACTCTAGTGGTGCTATTCCACAACATTAGGAATGACGGTATCTCCATGGTAACATTCGCTAATAGGCCTAGTTTCACTCTGTTGTGATCAAGAATGTCCCCGTTTCATGACAAATGAATCCCCTATCTGTTTACTGAGTCCTGATGTTCTGCGGACTCACTGAAATTTATCGTGTAAAATCAATTAAATGCAGACGAAACATTCTATACAGTTAATTGGGAAAAAGGAATATGCCATCTGCATGAACAGTCAATTCAATCATTCTGCAGATTCGCAGTTAAAACCATTGCGGTAATGAGAAAACATTTGAAACATGAGCTTCTTACCGGGGATTGGCGATGGAACCGACAGATTTTCTGAATAAAAATGTAATTGTCCTCAAAAAATTGGACTCAGGTAGGGTAGAGAAGGGTAAGATGTCCCCCTTGAGCAGGAATTTTTATAACTGAAGGTAAACAACATGAATTAATAATTTTTTTTTTTTGCTTGAATGGATAGTATGTTAAGTTGGCTACAACATCTCGAAAGACTTATGACATAGTCACTATAGAAATATTTTTAAATGTTTAAGTACTTTTTTTTTTTTTTTCAAGGTCAACTTACCCCACCCCTGGGGTAAGATGCCCTTCTAGATGGGGTAAGATGCCCATGGGGGGCAAAAGGGATGGAGGAAGCGCTACCTGGATCCAATGGCTATCCAACAGGTGCTCTGTAAAGCGGGTAAAGTTACGGAAAAAACGATTCCAGGGAGTAAAGCCCAGAATCAGTACCTGTTTTATGTTATCTAGAATAACTTGTAAAGCCTAATACATGCTGGTTTTACTGCATTTCACATGAGTAATTATCACATTATAGCTGTTTTAATTTAATTTAATTAATTTTTAAATGGGGAAAGAAAGAGGTGCATTCTCCTAAACTTAACTTTTTATTAACTGATTATATACAAAGGCACGTGATGGCAAGGTACTGTTGGCATTAAATGCATCAAGGAATAGATGGTTATATCTTGTGGACTACCAAAAAATATGAGGCACCACATTAGACAAACATGTAGCGGTATGGAATGTATATGAGTATCCATGAAAAGTCTTTAAAATTAAGAGTGACCATAATGCATTTCACCCAATATATTTCTTTTTAGGCCCTTATTGATGCATATATGATTCATTATTGTGTAACTCCATATGGCCCTACTTTTAACATGTATGGATACACTTAACTTTCCATTCCCAAGTTCTTTATAAATCATAATGTCTGATATATATTTCCTATAAATAGAACATAATTTTTTAGAAAAAAAAAAAATTCATAGAACAGAATGAATACGACTCAAAATGGGGTAAGATGCTTTCCTTCCCAAGGGGAATCTTACCCCAAGCCAAAAAGGGCATCTTACCCCAGCACTACCATATTGGTTTTGGCTCATTAACCCCAATTTCTCCTATTATCATCACACAGGACCCCCTTTTATACATAGAGAAGGCATCAGAGAGTTACACTGAAATGTGCTGCAGACTCTTGGAGCAGTCAAATACTTGTGGCAAAATGATTCATTTGGTATCAGATGTGCTCGGCCTACCATATCTGCTCGGGGTCCTGCGCATAGAGATGACGTAACACATTCTAATGCTCTGAACCAATGATATTAAAAACTTCTCTGCTGCACTTCGGTTGGTGTCCGGATGCTATAGCTATGTTAGCGCGCTGCAGGCTGTAATTGACAGGAGCGAATATTCGATTTCGCAATACTTTACATGAAATTAAAAAAACTCTCTTATATTTAATTAAATGTAAATGGAAATGTACAAAACCCAAAACCAGTGAAGTTGGCACGTTATGTAAATCGTAGATAAAAACAGAATACAATGATTTGCAAATCCTTTTCAACTTATATTCAATTGAATACACTGCAAAGACAAGATGTTTAATGTTCAAACTGAGAAACTTTATTTTTTTTTTGCAAATAATCATTAACTTAGAATTTAAAGACAGCAACACATTGCAAAAAAGTTGGCACAGGGGCCTTTTTACCACTGTGTTACATCACCTTTCCTTTTAACGACACTCAGTAAACGTTTGGGAACTGAGGAGACCAATTTTGAAGCTTTTCAGGTGGAACTCTTTCCCATTCTTGCTTGATGTACAGCTTAAGTTGTTCAACAGTCCGGGGTCTCCGTTGTCGTATTTTACGCTTCATAATCGCCACACATTTTCAATGGGAGACAGGTCTGGACTACAGGCAGGCCAGTCTAGTACCCGCACTCTTTTACTACGGAGCCATGCTGTTGTAACACGTGCAGAATGTGGCTTGGCATTGTCTTGCTGAAATAAGCAGGGCGTCCATGAAAAAGACGTTTCTTGGATGGCAACATATGTTGCTCCAAAACCTGTATGTACCTTTCAGCATTAATGGTGCCTTCACATATGTGTAAGTTGCCCATGCCTTGGGCACTAATACACCCCCATACCATCACAGATGCTGGCTTTTGAAGTTTGCGCCTATAACAGTCCGGATGGTTCTTTTCCTCTTTGGTCCGGAGGACACGACGTCCCACAGTTTCCAAAAACAATTTGAAATGTGGACTCGTCAGACCACAGAACACTTTTCCACTTTGCATCAGTCCATCTTAGATGAGCTTGGGCCCAGCAAAGCCGGCGGCGTTTCTGGGTGCTGTTGATAAATGGCTTTCGCTTTGCATTGTAGAGTTTTAACTTGCACTTGCAGATGTAGCGACGAACTGTAGTTACTGACAGTGGTTTTCTGAAGTGTTCCTGAGCCCATGTGGTGATGTCCTTTACACACTGATGTCGGTTTTTGATGCAGTACCGCCTGAGGGATCGAAGGTCACGGGCATTCAATGTTGGTTTTCGGCCTTGTCGCTACGTGCAGTGATTTCTCCAGATTCTCTGAACCTTTTGACGATATTACGGACCGTAGATGATGAAATCCCTAAATTTCTTGCAATAGCTCGTTGAGGAATGTTGTTTTTAAACTGTTCGACAATCAGCTCACGCATTTGTTCACTAAGTGGTGACCCTCGCCCCATCCTTGTTTGTGAATGACTGAGCATTTCAGGGAAGCTGCTTTTATACCCAATCATGGCACCCACCTGTTCCCAATTAGCCCGTTCACCTGTGGGATGTTCCAAATAAGTGTTTGATGAGCATTCCTCAACTCTCTCAGTCTTTTTTGCCACTTGTGCCAGCTTTTTTGAAACATGTTGCAGGCATCAAATTCCAAATGAGCTAATATTTGCAAAAAATTACAAAGTTTACCTGTTCGAAAATTAAGTAACTTGTCTTTGCAGTGTATTCAATTGAATATAGGTTGAAAAGGATTTGCAAATCATTGTATTCTGTTTTTATTTACGATTTACACAACGTGCCAACTTCACTGGTTTTTTTGTACTTGTAATTTAATTAGCTATTTAACATGGCCCGTGTAAGTACAAGCTATGAAGTTATGCTAGCTATGTGGCTACGTAAGTTGACAGATAAATGGAAAGGTAGAAGGGGACCCTTTGTGTCTGCTTGCCTTCGTTCAAAACGCAACTGCTATCCAGAATTTCAACGAAAGTATTCTAGCGTTCCCATTTTTCTGAGCCCTGTGCTCTCATCCGTCCCCTGTTCAGGGCTACGAAAGAAAACCAGTTACTCAAAATTGAAAACATGCCACATTCCCGCTAAACTTGGCACTACAACACTTCGAGGTCGATTCATTTTCGCCAAAACCGAACTCATAAAATCGCTCGGCTTGTAAAAACAAAAAAACAAACCCGGAGACTACCCAACTGAGTTTTTCCCACTGCGGTCAAGCTATGACCAGTTCAGAAAACGAAGGTCACACTATCACCGATAAAAATGTGATGCTCAAATACAGTAGATAGCGCGGTAGCAAAGTCACTTGATACAACTGCTGTAAAAAATTGGCTTGTGGAACAAAATAACGAGGCTTATTCAACGAAAGTATGAATTAAAAAAAAAAATCGTAAACAAATTCCATAATTTGGTTCGAAAATGATTTTTATTTTCTTTTTTCAGTAAATAGTTGACACTTTGTGCAGATTGAAATGTAAGATTTTGGTGAAGTGCTATTACTCCAGATCACTAGCAATTGCTTGACACAGTACCAGTGTTTCACTTTAAGCAAAAAAAAAAAAAAAAACAGGTCGATATTACTCTGGCATTAATGTAGGAATTGCCATCAAAATTGGTATTTTGAGGTGGACAAAAAAAGGAGAACATTCAAGTGGGGACCATAATAGCCTACTTGAGTAATTCAAAATGTCTAAAAATTAGTGGTCCCAAACCATACTGCATACGCTGTAGTAAAAGCGTATTGAATAAAGAGAGAATGCATGGGTGAATCACCAGAGAAACAGCCATCTAAGTATGTACTTTGCAACTGGACACAACAGGCCATGTATGAGGACTTGTAATGGCTAAAATTGAAAAAGTTTGTGAAAAATGCGCTTGCATACAACAATGCATGCACTCCAGTACAGGAGATCCGAATAGGAACACACTCTGTGTTGGATATATTAAATAAATGGCTATCAAATGTCCAAATGCTGGCAATTCATAACTATAAAAAATGGATGGAGGAAGCGCTACCTGGATCCAATGGCTATCCAACAGGTGCTCTGTAAAGCGGGCAAAGTTATGGAAAAAATGATTCCAGGGAGTAAAGCCCAATATGAAATAAGGCAAATACTCAGGAAAAAATACAGGCACTCCATCAAGGATGAAGAATAGGTGATATTTTTAATTCATGAGCAAGGCAACAAGACAGACCAACGCATTTCGACACTAGGTCTTCATCAAGGTCTAACACACACTTGATCCGACAGGTACAAATAGGCTGGCCGTGGGAGGCTACCAGGCCTAGCACATGATCTTCTCAGTGCACAGGAGCTGCCACGTAAGCTCCAAACAAATTTAAAAGGTGCCAATGACAATAAGCCAATATATATGCATTAGAAACAAAAGACTTCAACATCATTAAAGTTAACATTCACTAGATAAATAAATTTATGCAGCCCCAGCCAAAAAAGTATATGTAGAGAAGATACATACATTTTTTTCTTTTCTTTCAAAGGCTATAAATATTGTCAAGCTTCTACAATGGAAGTAAAAAGATTTTAGACTCAAGACACGACAGGGAACAATAATTATACAATTATGTAAGACAATAATTTTTACAGATGCAGAAAAGATCAATCATTGTCAAGGATAAAAGCTGGTATAACATTTTAAAAGAATATTACAGAAACGGGAGAAAATCAATTTCATCATTTAACCCTGGGGATTGGGTGGCCTTTAATGAGACAAACGTCAATTATATAACCCTGAATATTACACTCCTCTTGCATCTAACCCTTTGGAATCTATGAAACAAGAACTGGGGGAAATTTTAAATAATGCAATAGAAAAGAAGTGGATAAATGGGAAAGAGCGAGATTTTCTCACAAATAACAACCCAAAGCTACCAACATTCTATATGTTACCCAAAATTCATAAAGATTTATCCAAGCACCCTGGGCGGCCCATTATTAGTGACATCGACCCTATTTCTGAGCCTGCGTCTCAATATATTGACCATTTCATCAAATCGTTTGTTAATGTTTTGCCATCTTATATTCAAGATACTACACACGTCCTCACTAAGATTGCTGAAATTAAAAATATTGGTGATGCCTTTATGGTAACTATGGATGTCACATCTTTGTATAGCAATATTAAGCATGCAGAAGGCCTTGAAGCTGTGAATCAATTTTTAAATTGTCGAATCGATGTTACTCCTCCAAATGAATTTCTTTTGTCGTTAATTGAGTAGACTCTTAACAACAATGTATTCCTATTCCAGGATAAATTGTTTCGACAAAACCGTGGCACAGCAATGGGTGCAAGTTTTGCTCCCAATTACGCATGTCTTTTCCTTGGATATTGGGAAGAGAAATTTATCTTCAGTCCGTCTAATCCATATCTAAATAACATTGTCTGGTATGGAAGCTATATTGATGACTTGATATTCTTTTTCAAGGGCGAGCTATCAGAGCTTAAAGAATTTCACTGTCGCCTTAACTCGACCAGTGATTGTGTTGAACTTTCTTTAGAGTTTAGTCAGACCGAAATTAACTTCTTGGATCTTAAAATCACTAAAACGTCTTCGGGTGAGCTGCATACAACAATTTTTCGCAAGTCCACAGATCGTAATACCATTTTACATGCTGAAAGCTTTCATCCCCCCATTTAATTGACAACATTCCCTTTGGACAACTTCAGCATCTTAGACGTATCTGTGACATAGGCGGCCTTACCTATGTTTCAACTGTTTCAGTTGAAACGGGCCCCGCCCTCCAGGGGGCCCCCAGCAGTCGGGCAAGAATTAACATCCTATACGTTGACTGTATGAAAACATGCAGTGGCGCACAGCCAGGAAAGGCAAACCGGGAAAATATTTGAGTCCCCCCAAAAAGGCAAATGTTTGGGATCCCCGACGGCCACTCAAATTGGCACATTTTGCAACGACTTATAAAAACCCCATTAAGCCCTCTATGAAGGCATTGTAGAGCACCCCCGGCCGGTGCCTCGAAATCCCCGTAGACGGGGCCCCTTATCTAAGTTGCAGCGAATGCGCAGCATATACGGTTCGCGGTAGTCATAGTTACGGGTTTTCTCCGTCAGATTATAATAGTTGCATGGACACTGAGCTGAAAAAGAAATGTAGTAATTATTCATCGTCTACAAATGATGCCAGCAAAAGAGCAATGGTAGCTGATGCTCCGGGAATTTCAGAAATACAGTCGTTACTTTAGCCAATGTTGCTAGCGCCTCGGACTTACCAGTTGGCATGTGAACAAATTAAAAAGTAATTCGCTTGCTGCATTCCGGGTGTATTTTATATTGTATATAACAGTGAGCTTTGATGTATACATTTTATAGCATTATTTATCTTTTTTTTCGTTTTTTACACATTAAATTATCCACGAACATTATGGAAATGTCTGGATTCGGGCCAGGTCACGGTCTAGTTGCTTCCGGAACCGACCCAGTCAAAATAGTTTCTGATGCGATGATAATTCGCAAAACTTAGGTTGCAATATTAAATAACTCTTCTGCCCGTTTTTTCCCCAGTCCATGCAATGGACTTTTTCTTTGTCTGTCTAGCTAAAGATTTCCATTTTTTGCAGATCCAGATTTGTTCTTTTGTAACTTGTGCTAGTGATAATCGTGCTTGTATTCAACCTATTATCTGGCTTCTGGCATGACAAGTTGGTTTCTCAGGGGAGCAGGTAATTAGGGAAATGGTTTCTGGTGTTCTGTGCACATGCTGAAATTCTAGGTGAGTACTGTTGGCTATCTGGAAAGGCATCCTTTGTGGAAATGCACTTTATGCATTTTTTTTTTTTAATTGACTATTGCTTTGTGAGGAGAATGATTTTAAGCTTCCAATTTTGTCCTGATGGCGAGTGGTCCAAGGGAAGAGGAGTATTTACCGCTTGGTACTTCGTGAGTTGGAGTTGGAGTTGTCCCCTGGTAGGGAAGCTCCACTTGAGGCTAGGCTAGGTACCAATGAGCCCTGGCTCCGCCCACCAGGCACCTGCATATTGGCCTCAAATGCAAGCAGAGTAGGGGCCGTAACACTTTTATTGGTGTCTGATGAGTATTTGAGGGAAATTATGCACCTTGAAAACGAACGTATGCTTCCAAGTTCCAAGAAGTTATGGCTCTAAGGTAACGTCTGGCTACTTTATACCCAAGGCGTTTCGGGACATAACCCAACCAAAGCCAACGAGAGGTGAGTTTTCTGGGACAAGTCGGAGTTCAAGCATCTCCACGCAGAAACAACGGGCAGAAAATGACCAGTGCGGACCTGTTCGATTTTCCCCTATCTGTTATCAGTGCATAATTGTGCTGCGTTTTAATATAACGTTAGCTACATGTACTTTGAGCGAAAAACATGCTCCTTAATTCACATGGCATCGCAATTGAATGAAAACATTAAAACGGTGAGCAAGCTGAAAATGTATTGATGGTTTTATATACATCTTCATGGCTGTGGCAAAGCCAGCCTCATTCTCTGACAAAGCAGAGGGATACTGCGTCACCCAGTGTTGCGTAATATTTATAGCTATGTAGCCTCGCGTCACCAGGCTCTTCATACAGCGGAGAAGAGCCCCTTCACTTCTTCCCTCCACTCGAGTGAGCCCTCCGAATGACGTAGGAGGCGAGTAAGCCCTTCCCGAGCGAGGGAGGGCAATGGAGGGAATTTAGGGGGGAGGGCTGTGGGAAACGACCCTCGCCGCATTTCTTCCGCACTTCGACATTTGTCAACGAGCTAAGGGGAAGTTTGTGTTGCCATGGAGCCGACTGAGTTTGTAGCCTGTACGTTTTACCTTTTACAGTTCACGTGGACTCTGCATCGCATGTTTATGGCAAGAAGAAGATGGCGTGCTCGTTTGATTGCTGCGGCCGGCACTTGCCACTGTTTTGTGGG
The DNA here is from genome assembly GCA_029692085.1 of Gymnothorax javanicus. Taxonomy (NCBI): domain Eukaryota; kingdom Metazoa; phylum Chordata; class Actinopteri; order Anguilliformes; family Muraenidae; genus Gymnothorax; species Gymnothorax javanicus. Next base: position 28,114,069 of record CM056208.1, on the reverse strand, counting down.
AAAATAAAGCTGCTTTCAAACCGGACGCGAAACGAATTTTTCGCACGACAGATTACATTCAAGTCAATGCAAAGGTGCGAATACACGCCTTTTGCGTGTGTTCACTTCTTTGCATTGACTTTGAATGTAATCTGTCGCATTAAAAAAATTCGCTTCGCCATCCGGGTGAAAGCTGCTTTAGTCTCATAACAGTCCTCATGAGATGCTCCCTGCAAAAAAATGTGCTGTAGGAATTCCTATAAATATGCTATAGGAATCCAGTAGAATTCTATAGAACTTAAGTACCTCAAGTCCTATAGAAAAAAAAATTCTATAGAAAACAGTTCCATAGAAAATCTCTGGAAGACTTTTTTTTTCAGTTTGGCATCTTCAATTCCACCAAAATTTGGAAAGCAACCATTTTGTATGGCATGTCCCAGCAAGCCTTTCCCAGTTTGCATCCCTGTATCACAACAACCACATGCGTGCTACTCTGACCGGGGCTTGAACCCAGACACTTTCGCGCCGTAATACGGTGCTATAACCAATTGAGCCATTCAGAAGCTCATGGTGAGTTATTCAAATTGCATTCCAATTCTAAATCTGTACATAATGGAAAGGCATAATTTGATTGAATTTTTTAAATTAAGGGAAAAGTTCAAAAGGTCAAACTTTCAACGGAATTCTGTCTTCGTAAGCAAAAGAGGAACACGAGTTTTCCATTATAGCATAATAAAGTTGTAATGCCTTACATTTATATTTTTGAATTGCCGCCGAGGAAATGGAAAGAGGTCTTCATATACCGTAACTGAAATACTGCTAAGTTGTGTGGTCAGTCAGTCAATCAATCGTCTGATCAGAGAATCAATGAGTAGGTATGTGCCTGGTACCCCATGTGCTTATAAGCACACCTTAAAGTTAAAAGGGACACAATTTCCTTGCTACTTCAGTATCGTGGATATCACTGCATATTGCACATTTTCATACCATTAGTCCAGTTTCTAACTTCTAGAACCTTGGTACACATAAGGTAAATTGGCCCTTCCATAGAGCATTGCAAGGATTCATAAGATTTATTTTTATTTTTATTTAACCCTTATTTAAGATGTCTTTCCCATTAAGCTTTTGTTCTATTAGAAGGTCCTAAAGACTATCAAAGTCCTAACAGGTTTTTCAACTAGGGTGTTCTATAGGAAGGTCTTATAGAACAGCAATAATCTTATAGGACTTTCTTTTCCATAGAGGTGCTCTATAGGTCTCTAGCAAATTCCTATAGAACACACGGAAAATCCTATAGAACATGCTGTTCTACTAAAATGTTCAATAGAGTTCCATTGATGTTCTGTGGAGTTATATAGAATTCTATAGAATTCCACAGGAGTCCTATAGAACATTTTTTTTGCAGGGCTGTAGGCTAGCTACAGCAAAAATGAACATAAAGTTACATGCTTAAAAATAATGCGAAACCGATGCCCCTCACCCCCAAACTTCGCTATTTGCATATAACTCTGTCATAAATTACACACTACTCGAACACAATTCTTACATTTATGTGGTTATTTCCCTGCCATAATTCCTCCTTTGCCCAGCAGAAAAAAATGGCCGACGTGAATTTTTTTTTTTACCGAGGGAGAATGAGCAAAGCATTCTGGGCAATATCAAAGCTGGGAGGGATGTTCGTTGTTGGCTTCATTTGAGGGAGGATAATCGAGGGCTTGAGCAAATGAAAATGCGCCCTTCCCTCCGCAAAACTGGATTGGAACGACCCTACAAGTGGCAGCCATCTTACATCCGGGATTTTTTTGGGGATTCCCCCCTCGATTGGAGGGCGAGTGAACATGACGAAGCAAGCATTTTTTCGGATTGGAAGGCAGCCCTGGGTTACCTTTAGTTTGTAGGCTTAATACACTACATTTGAGTTGTAAATATTGTTATTACAGCCAAAGATCATTTTAGAATGAGGAAACTCATTGCAATCGATCTCTGAGTATACCTTTGGACCTTGTACGGCATTACAATAAACAGAACTAATCAATTAAAGACGGTTGCACGCGCACCCTGGAGTCTGGCTTTCTTGAGGTAATTAGCAGTCATCATCCGGATTGAAGTGAATGCCAAATAGCAAAGATAGTATCTGTCTTTCCTTTGCCAAGAGGCATAACTGTCGACTGAGGCTTTCCCGAATCCAAGTTGTCGGATTAAAGCAGTGGATTTTGGCTGGGCAAAACACTCGTTTGTCTTCCAACACTCCCTGGCAGTGCTCCTCAGTTGCTCTGTTTATACAAAGGAGCACACACACTTCCTCACAGACACTTTCACCATGAAATTCTAAACTGTGATTTGCAATAAGCAGGTTAGAAGTGGGACTATATCGAGCTTCCATACTGTAGCATTGGTCTTGTTTGTGTAAGCCTGGTCCTGAGAATTTATTACATACGGCTTGTTTTAGCATGTTAGCCAGGAAAAAACTTGTGCAGGCTACCTTTTTAAGCGTTTTGGTTTATGGTGATGTTGTTTACATGCATGCTGCCTCTTGAACTCTTCATATTTTAGATTCTGTGCATCATAGTGCTCTGCAATTTATGACCAACTCTGGTTCTCATACTCATCATTGTATGCCTCATAAAATGGTTGGCTGGCTGTCTTTAAATCTATGTAGACATCTTCACTTGCATATTTTTGCTTGCAAGGTCATGCTGGGTAATCTTCCTGCGTATTTAATTAATCTCCTGACACAGACCTCCAGTAGTACTAGGCTTCGTTCCACGAGGTGGCTTCCTTACCAGGTGCGAAGGGTTTTACTGAGCTGGGGAGAAAAGTCTGATATTTTGCTCCCTGGACTTAGAATAATCTGCTGAGCACATTACACCAAAATAAACAAGGCCCCATGGATGTATTTAAGGCCATGTTAAAATTGTGCAACCTATATGCAACTGTCGTAATTGAGCTAGTTTTTATCTCTTCCTCTTGTGCTTCCTATTGTGTTTGATGGCAATCTCTCAGTTTGCTGTGTTTTATTTTTATTTAGACTATAATTGTATCTGAGGTTTTATTCCTCATTTGTTGTTTTATTACTAAATAAATTGTAATGGGGATGCTGTCTTGGTCAGGCCTCCCTCAGAATTCTCCATCTCAAGGTACTTCCTGCTTAAATAAGGTTAAATAAATAAGTAAAGAAAGAGTGGCAGGGTCCACTGGTTTTTTGGTTTTGCCTGAATATCAACAATCAATTTACACCCAACTGAGCCAGCATGGTTATATGAGCTCCACATTGGTTACGCTTGGGCAACATGGGTACCAAGAAGGCATGGGCCCAAAATGGGCATCTGATCTGGGGACTGCTTGGGCATTAAATCCATGTGGGCTACTGACATGGAGTCACTATGGTACCCGCGGACAATGCCACAGAGAGCCCATTTTTCAACCCATTTACTTTCCTCTTAGGCACCACATACAAGTGTTGACTCTGGGAAGTAACTCAGTGCGGTGAGTTTCCCACATAATGGACTGCTTTTATTGAGCAATAAGTGCTGAGTTACAACAAAGGCCAGTAGACACTGCAGTTCTCCTGCATCAGGGATAAAGACCCCTGCCTCAAATTCTCTTGCTCGTGGGGCTCGACGTGTCATGGAAGATCTTTATGTGCAGGACGGGCATGTTTCGGCCACAGCGCGTGCATTTCAGAAAATGCCACTTGTCACGCCTATGTAAACGTCAACAGCTGGTTGAATGTTTTCAATACTGCTGTTCCGGAAATGGTGTTTTGGGTTGTTTTTGCTTATTTGTCAGTATTTAAATATTGAAAGTTATACAACTAATATTAATATAAGACAAGGACAATGTAAGTAAACACAAAATGCAGCTTTTTAAATGACCACTTCATTTATTAAAGGTAAAGAGTTATTCAAAACGTATATCACCCATTTGAAAAAGTAGCCTCCTAGAACTTAATAATTGGTTGTGCTACCCTTGATGGTAGCCAGGGTCAGCGCCCGGATGAACCACAAAGACCAGCAATTGGTTATTACAGGGGTTCCAAGGTGAACCAAGTCTTAACAGATAGGTGTCATATCCACCAAGGCTGCATTATTACAAGCATATTACCATACTGTAGCTCATAACTTCTGACCATCAATGAAGAAATATAATGCAGATCAATACAGAAGAAAAAATGCAGGTGTTAATTTGCTTTTTTTATGTGTTTCATTTCATGAAAGTACATATCACAACAACTGCATGCTTGAACAACCCCACCACTGTATACTGTATCTACAACGTATTTATGCAAACTTTTCATATTGTTATTAATACAATATCAATGTTAAATAGGCTATGGCAAGGCCTGCCTTGTCAGGGCTCAAGAGAGATACATTTTTTGGAAATAGTCTGAGTAACATTTATGACAATTGGTGCGATTCCATCCTCCTAGTTTTAATCATATTTCTCAATTTGTGCTTCCGGAAACTTGACTGGAAATGCACGCAAACGATTTAAACTCCCAAGAGTCGATTGAAACTTCATCAACTAGGCAGAGGTGGTTTGGCATGGGTATCGAATCCGCCATAACGCCGTGTAGGAGCGTGGAAACAGTTAAACTTTATCAACAATGACACACAGATTTGGTATACACGACTCTTCCAAGGCAGGCATTTTTGTTTTGGTTGTTTTGATGGTGTAGTTCAATATTGAGGATAATTTGCACTATGTAGACTTTTTGATGGAAACAAGGGTAAATTCTGGCATCAAATTCAAAATGAGCTGAAATTTTTTAAAAAAAACAACAACAATAAAATCTCTCAGTTTCAACATTTGATATGTTGTCTTTGTACCATTTTCAATTAAATTGAATGATTTGTAAATCATTGCATTCTGTTTTCATTTACATTTTACACAGCGCTCCATCTCTGCTGGCGATGTGGTTGTAATCAAATAGCTACTCACAATCTGAACAGTTGAATGCAATGGATTTTTCTGCTAAACCTCTTGAGTACAGCATCTTTTTGATGTTCAAAGAAAAAGGAAGGGTTAGGGTTCTCACTCCCGTGTCCCAAAACGATGAAAATAGTTGCATCAACAGAATCATTGCGAGCCTTGCGGCAGTAGCCTATCCATGCCACCCTAGCTGTTGCCTCTTCAGTCAGGGCCTTCATGGAAAACCATTTTCTAATCTTATTGTCAATTTATCTGAACAACATACTTGAAGGTGAACTTGATAAATAAATGAATAGCACACTAAAAGGAATAATTGTCAAGGTGAAAGGAGTACCCTACTCTAGCTGAATTATCCAGAGTCACTAGTCCACATGCGGTGGCCAGAAGTGTGTGTTGATCGCAGGGCAGTTGCTAGGAATTCTGGGCCCCCTGACAGAATATCAGTGTGGGCCCCCAACCCCAACTTTTCATTGCCATTTTTTTACGACTATGTATCATGATGTTATTTTTTATTTTTCTGTTTCTCAGTGTTCTTGGCAGTGCCTAATGCAATACAGTAAAACTCGCATATAACGGATTCAACTGGACCAGCTCATTTTGTCCGTTATAAGTGAAATCCGCTATATGCATAAAACGGACAAAATCCGTTATACATAATACAGATTATATCTGCAATATGCTTATAACAGATTATATCCGTGATATACATGTATGAATTTGTATGTATGCTTTGTGTATTAATATCGGAACAACCTCAATCTTAAGTGCACATTGTTGTCTTCATTTAGTCCGTCTTTGCCGAGACACAATGCACTGTTATAAACTGACTGAATTTAACAGTTAAATTAACGCATTGTCTCCTTGTTATTTGAACAAAAAAGGAGGTGCGAGTTTAGAACAGTAAGGATGATATTGTGTGTTGCTGAAACTGGGATGGAAACCGCGCCAGTTTCAGTTTCCACGAATAGGAAAGCCGAACTTCATTTCGTTGCTCTGTTGCAACTGGGCACGTGCATGGAGCAAACCAGCTTGTCCGGTATGCACGAGTGTCTTTTAATGGAAATGCATTGTGACGGGACTGGACATTTTATCCGATGTAAGCGAAAATCTGTTGTACAGAATCCTTTAACTTAAACTTTATCTATTTACACAGCCCTTTACAACCACCCACAGATGAACCAAAGTGCTTTACAATAGATAGTAAGTAAAACAGTAAATAAAAACAATAAAAAAAAACAATAAAAGCAATAAAATAGATTAACATAAAATAACATAAAATAAAATACAAAAATCCGGTATATCCAATGTTTATTTAATGGAAAAACATTGCAGTAAAATCACGACTTCAGCTGTTGTCCGGTATGAGCGAGTTTCCGTTTTATTCGACGACGGTTTAGGCGAGTTCTACTGTACACCCAATTTTTCCTTTTTTTACGATTAACCACTGAACAAAGAGTCAGAGTATCATTATGTAAATTATGAATTATTAGTTGTCTTATTCACATTCACTCACTCACTCACCATCAAAATCATCTTCAGACTGCTGCTGGTGAGGGTCTATTGCTGGGTCCGGTTCAGATGAAGTGACCACAGCTGATTCTGGAGTAGCAGTGCATAAAGGTTTCATTGTTCCATTTCATATTGCTTTTGTAAACATTTAAAGTTATGTTCTATGGAACAACTGATGAAAACTAACCTACCGAGTCTTGGAATAAACAGAATCTAAATGGGCTTCTCAGTGCCATAGCTCTAAGCAACACAGCTTCATTTTGCTATTGTTATGAGGCGAGCAAGCTCTGTAAAACTACCCCCTGCGTAAACAAGACTGGCGTGTGTCAACAGGCTAAAGTAGCAGTTTAGTTTTAGTAAACACATATGTAAGAAGATAAAAGTAATGTCAGCCTTGTCAAGTGATTATTTAAGTTACACCTAAGGTTGCCACACTGATTACATGTAGTTCGCTAGCCAAACCTAGCCTGTACAGTCACTTACAGCTGGAGAGAGCTAAGTACGCAGTAACCACTCATAATAAGAATGGAGGAACGTGTCCTTCTGCTACCGGATTTTTTGACGGAACATTATAATGGCTGGCGAATGATAACCTTACCGATCTTTTCTGTGGAAGATATCTTTAATAATGAGTAATGTCATTCTTGTCAGGCGATTATTTACACAGCTGACCGCATGTTACATTAACGTAATGTTAGCAGCTGAATAGCCAGCCTGAACAGCTAACATTGCAAGCTACTTAAATACGCTCACCTTTCTTTGAAAAGAATTTTGTAATGTTCTGGACCCCTGCTCTGCTCCTACTGTCCCCTCTCTATTCTTTTCCAGTGTCAAGATTTGTGTGTGTGCTTTTTTTTTTTTTTTGGACATGGTATTCGCAAGGGCGGCTCCCTGTTTGCTGCCTTAGTTCATGACCTCGCCAGCAAAAACGCACCGACAATTTTCGAAGACAAGCACGAAGCATGGACCGAACCATTTTTTAAGAAGGGGGTTACTGCAATGTTTTTCATCAATATGGCATGCCTTAATGGCTTTGTTTAAACTCTGATGCATTAGCATGAATATTAGATAAATCTATGCACAATAATTTTGTCTTGGCGGGTAATGTAGGTTTTGTGGGCCCTAATGGACTGTGGGCCCTTAGAATTGTCATCACCTTCCCCCCCTATATGAAGGCGCTGGTTGATCGGAAGGCCTTGAACAAACTTTGGTGTCCTAATGGATCGGAACGTGCATGCAAGTTTCAGCTTGATTGGCCTGGTAGTGTCGGAAGAGAAGATATTTACACATGGACGACGTCCGACGAAAGACACCCGATTACAACAGACAAGTAGGCCACAACATAAGCCCACTGGGCCTTCAGTCCAAGTGAGCCAAAAATGAAAAGTTTTGCCTGGTGGTAGCACTACGGTAAAGGTCATAGGGTGATCAATATCAATAATGTCTTCATTCTGTCCCAGAAACAGTCCCAAGAAGTGTGATGTGATTCCCAACAAAAGTGTTTGAGTTATTGCATTTAGTAATATAAAGGTTGACCTGCTGATGCGGCTACAGGAAACATCATAACGCTGCACGATACTATAGGGGTCATTCTCTATGCACCAGGAATAAACACAAGAAAGATTGGCAGTAAGGGCAGTGCCAGCACAGGCGAATCCATTATATTCCCAAACACTTGGTTTTGAGGATATAATTATGCTACTCATTCAGTTTTTCAGTGCAATTACTGAAGTTAGACAATACAAATTCCAATGATATCATTCAAATTCAGTTTTTAATATAATTATTGAAGCGCAGCAATTCAAATTCAAATATTAGTGACTAATATAAGCAACTTCAAGTGAAATTTCTGTTCCTAGCTGACTGTCTTACATTTGTCGAAACAGCAGATGACTCTAGCAGGCCTGCAAAGCTTCAAACAATGAAACAATCCGTGACCAAGGAAGAACTCCCACAAGGTCTTGGCTTGAGAATTACCTGACTACGCCACTTGGGGCCTTTCACACCAAGAAATGCTTTGACTTCAAGTTAATCACCAAACACCTTGTCTAAGACAAACAGGCTCGTACATACACAGATAAGAAATGGAATAGAGACGTGCTTTTCAGTAGAAAAATAAACAAAATTTATTTATAAATAATGCAGATTAAAATGGCCGGGCTGTCATTTACTGCGGTAAGCAGAGCGTACGCAATAAGACTGGGTCACCAAGTACGAGCACGGGGGCTGGGGTGAGTAGTGGCTGCCTCCAGAGAGAATAAGTATTTACACAGTAGGGAATTAGTCAGCTGTCATGGGGGAAGGTTACCTGTTCCGGATAGAAGTGCAGTTCGCCACTCGTGCTCCATCTGGTGCCTATGGTCAACACGCGCACACACACACACACACGCACACACATAAGCACAACCACTACAAAAAAGTGATTTGAATCAATTTGTGAGGTGCAAGTTACCACTAATACGCGGTGCAGTGCTCGAAGGAGGAGGCAGCAGCCTGCCCTGGAAACAGCTTCTCTAATGTTCTGAAGAAGGGAACCAGGGAGAGGAGGTCATTAGATTAGGAATAGCTGACAAAATTGGACAAGATTATCACTTCAGGTTCTGAGCTACTGGGGCAGCCAATACCACGTCAACCTGTGCGTTGGAGGAGGAGGGCGCTAGGGCTGGGCACAGACCACGACCAGTCAACTAAACCCAAAAGAACTAAAGAATATAAAGAAAGACAAAGCTTAATGTTACAATTTCATATAAGCAAAGCAGCGGAGACTGTCTGCAGACACAGAATCATTAAAATTAATCACATGTTCAATACACATAAGGCATAGCAAATCCCAGTTGTCACATAATACAGTACATATTATTCTTTATTTCTTTTACCTCAATGTATCTCGGACACCACAAGGGATGACCAAGGGAAAGTGGCCCTGGCGCCTGTCTTCACAGCCCTACATAAGTGTTATTGCACACAGCTTGTCTTTTTAGTACATTTAAACGACACTATAAAGTAAATTGCTTACATCACATCAACGTCACCGTGGCAGTTTCCTTTAATAAATATGCAGGGCTATCGATGCACATACACACTGGTCTTCTTAAAAAAAGTAACGAACAGATTTACCTTTGGATGCTATGTCTGTTGATTGATGTGCAAGCACTCGTGAGGCATCTCGCGCAATACCTATGTACAAAACATGCTCATTTAAAAGTGTATGTGACTCAATGATAAAACCTGCTGTATGACAAACAATAATTCAAAACAAAGAATGTACAAAATCTTCGGTAGTACTAAGCACGACTACCCCGAAAGTGTAGCAGGGACCAGCTGGACACCTATTTCATAACAACTTCATGTTAAATAAACATTACGAGATAACTTCTCAGCTACCTGACACAAAACGTTTGCGCATACCTCCGTCAGGCCGTAGCACAGGGAATCAGACCATAACAAAAGCTGGAAACCACAAGGACACCAGGGCCCTGTTCCAAAAAGCGGGTTTACAGACATAACTGGCTAAGTTAACCCAGAGTATGCGATAAACCTGGGTTTTCCGTTCCAAAATCGTCTGGCTAAATAAGTCACTATGGTAACATATGATGTGAACATAACCTGGTTGGGGTAGGTTTTATTCGGGTTTAGTTCATTTTATGTGGATAACCTAGGTTTTGTTCAGGCGAAGTTCAGGTTATGTTCGGGGATTTAAGAGCATGTTCAGCAAAGCTGCTCCTTTGACTTCTGTCACACAATGGCGTTTCCTTTTGAAGAAGGTCCCATAGACATCGAAGCTCAAATTGTCCGTGCAATTCACCGTGAGAGGCTGATACGACCGCGGCACGATATATTGCATATCCTGATGTGGGAGCGCTACCGCTTCTCAGCGGAGTCGCTCATATATTTGAACAACCTGCAGCATCCATGCATTTCAAACACCACACATCGGGGGTTTGCTTTGACATCCATCCAAACATCATACATTGCCCTTACTTTGCTACAGGGAGTTTTTTATATACAGTCGGAGACGCAGAGCACATCAGAAAGGCCACCGTGTGTCGCTCGGTGCGTAAAGTGTGCCTTGCGCTTAAAAGATTCTTAGTCAACTATGTTCAAAGAGACAAACAAAAAGATGTACCAGGGAATTATAGTAATATGCCTATAATATAGTATAAAGAAGTGATGCAAGGAGGAAACTTTTACCTGTTTGGACGATATCTTTATATTTAGTTTTCACTTGCAGCCACGTCCTTTTTGGGGCGGTCGGGTTACATCTAATTGAGAATAATATTTTTTATCCAATTGCAGGGGAAAAAAAAACATAGGCCTACTAAAGAAGCCCATAGTAGGCAATAATAGTCACTGAATTAGATCTTGCCGAGGGTAAGCTAATATATTGTGCTTTTACTTAGCCCTATTAATAGCCAAGACTAAATTTACGCATTTACGCGGTCGGCAACCCTCTGCTAAGCATGCTCGCATGCAGTGGCAGACGCGCTGGTATTGCTTTTCTTTGCGATTATTACTCGTTCCTCCTCGTAGGCCTCGAGGAGGACTTGTAATTCTGGCTCACAAAAATGCGGGGCTCTGCGTTTCATCATTTCCTCAAAGGATTTCGACACTCAATCGATGATGTCCTTCTATGTTCGCAGTGAACGCGCACCAGTCTTGGTTAACCAATACAGAGTTGATTGAACTAATTTATAACCGGTGTTTTGGAACCGACAGCTCAGGATTACATGTCGCGGGGTCAACCAAACGCGAGTTCAGACTTAATCTCCATGTTTGTTAAACCTGCTTTCTGGAATACCCCCCAGGAAAATCACCTAGCCAGACAACGTTTCTTGTTTTATGGGAAACCGCCTAGTAGCCAATGAATCATTAGCCACTCAGCGGCTAGCTAGAGGAAGTGAAGTACCGGGAGTAACCGCAGAGGGACAAACTTAAGACATGCAGTAATGACTCTGCTGTTTACAAATCTGTAACGCAATCAGCTGTAAATCCTTAGTGTTTCAGGAGTCGTCATCTCACTAATTTTTTAAAATCCTTTATTGCGGGGTCAGCTGCTTGAGGGCAGCAAGCCATCTTTGAAAGACCTTTTGAGCTTGCCAAAATGATGTCCTAGCTCTACTTGCTTTATTTATTAATTTTGAATCCAACTGGCCAACATCCCAAAGTTGTTTTGTCCCTGCTGCAGATGCTGCTGTTTGGTGGGTAATTAACAATGAAGCTTCCTAGTGAGGACCTTTGAGACTTCTATTTCTCAAACTGGTGACTCTGATATGCTTTTCTTCTTCATAAATTATGCTTTGGGTCGTTCTAATTAGCTTTTTTCTTGGTTAGACTCAATTTGTGCTGTAGAGAATATTTTTTTGGAAATAACCAGAAGGTTTCATGCAGTCTCGTCTCGTGAATGTAATAGCTTTAATTTTGAATGGCAAAGATTTGAAAGATTGAAAGGTTTCTGGAGAGGCTGGTTTATTTTTTGTATATTTTAAAGCCAGAATTTTAAATTCCTTTTTGCCAATATGCAAGTCTAGCAATTAACTGAGCAATATTTTGTCTTCCATTATGCACAGTATGAACGTAATGGTTTGAAAGAGTGATAATTTGTGACATCAATGTCTAGGCTACATTTTTGATCAGTTTACCAAAACACAAGTCAATATACATACCAATTACTGTAAAGAGTTGAAAAATAACTTGGCGATTCCAAAATTGAAAAAAAAAAAACCTGCTTAGCACATTCTCTCAAGTTATGTTTTGCTGCTTTTGGAATGAAAACACATGCGGGAGTAAGTGGCTGCCAGTATGAAACATATTCACATTGATTTGTTTACATTCAATAAAAAATCCTCATGAAACTAAGTTTTACTGACAGAACACAAAAAAGCTGCTGAGATCACCACCTCGCCGCCTCTGGCTCTTCTCGGCGTGTGCTGGGGTTAGCTCATGTGGAGATATTGGGTCATACTCTCAAAGTTCCATGAAAAATTAATGGTTTTTTTCTCAGCTGAAATCCCACATCCCTGGAGCTGAATGAGCAGATCCTGTCAGCACTTGGATATTTTGGATTAAATGCCAGAGTGTGGGACCCGTTCATGTTGTATATCAGTGCCTTAACAGGATGAGCTGCTCAATAGCTAGTGAAACAGTGATGTTTGATGTGCATTTTAAAAAACGCAGAGAATGTTCAGATTTGCGTCAAGATGGAATAACTCATGAGAAAAAGCATGGCAAGGGAATTAATTCATGAAACTTGGACTGATATAAGCGCTTACCACACTGTTAAAGGTCAAGTATTTACACATGCTGTTAAGCAGCCACGTAAACTTCTCACCCTTGAAATAGCCCACAGTCACACCACTCCTCACTTTTTTCTTGCCAAATGGCTGAAACTAAGTGGGCCTGGCCTCGGTAAGTACTTGGTTAGTAGCTGGTTTGTAGCTGGTTAATCGCTGCTGAAAGGTTGTTGCTACTGGCGGGCTATCAGGGGTCTTTCATCGTCCTGCTGAAGTGAACCCCTGTTGCCTATTGCTGCAACACAGACCCTATGTCAGAGCCATGTCGAGCTAACATGGTGCCCTATGCAAGATTGTCGGCAGCACCCCCTTTTGACCGCAAATTTCCGCTTTTAATTTACCAAAATTAATTTCCATGGATAGAGTCTTGGAAAAGAAAGGAAGAAGGGAAACTAATGGATAATGTCAAAGAAAATGTTCCTGTTATTCAACCTTTATTGGTTCAGTAAACAAAATGTAATAGTAAAATTGTTAAGTAACAATATCATTGTCAATGTCGAGTAAAGAGGTCATTGTCAGTATGCATATTATAAGTTAGTGCTGGCTTATAATTATAATCTCATATATTGCAATAATGAAAAAGCTAAATGTTTTTTATTGGAATAAACTGCATCTACTTCATCAAATAATAAAAGCTATGCCTGTGGCAGCAAAGTAAAAATGTGATATCAAAAGATTCAATCAACAACTCTGTCTATTAGCATTGATGCTAAACCATTCAAGCAGGCACTGATCAGTAATATGCATAATTATATTTTTAATCCATTCAATCAAATGTAAGTGTTTGTACTAAACCTAACAGACAGACTCAATTAGTGCAAAATATGCGTGTGTCCTGTATGCTGTATATATGTACAGTCACAATGACTGAATAATGTTCAAAAGAAAGAAACAAAGCTTTGCATAGTGATTCAGACAAGCCCAGATAAAGTAATACCATTAGTATCAACAAAACGCTAACAACTGTATATTGTTAAACACATACCTTTATTTTTTTTGTTTTCTTTTCTCCTCTTTTTATCCCCTAATCATTTAATCATTTTGGCTTTATGAACATGCCTACATCATTGGCGTCGCTCAATGGACGGTAAGTCCAGCAGTTTAGGGAAGCAAACTCCCCCCTTAATCACTGCTCGGATGGCAATGGCCCAGAACATGGCTACCCACAATCAATCTAAAAATGAGAGCTACACTGAGGCCATGGGCCAGCGTAATGGAGAGGTCTGGCCACGGTGTGACCACCTACAAGGATTTGACTCGGAAAATATGTCACATAATTACGGTACTATTTTACAGTCACATACTGTAGTTACAGTATTACAGTATATTGATAGCAATGCATAAAAAAACAGCTTTTTTGAGAGGTTGAACAAAATTGTGTGCCCCCAAAGCATCTTGTACCCCTTGAGTTTGCCTATATTGCCAATGCAGCAGGCTAGACCTGACCTGCTTTATAGAATTAGACATTAAATTGAGGTCCTGACTCTCTGTGACAATTCTCAATCTAGTTGCTTGCAACACAATTGGAAAGGATGTTTCCAGTGTCCTAAATTTCGTAATTAATCCAAAATTGCTTCCTTATTACTGTTCGCTGAAAATATGTTCTGTCTACCAAACATATCATCAATTAGGTACCGTCTATCTGAATAGAGTTTTTTGCAATGGCAAGGTGAGTACCACGAATGAAAGGGTTTTTAAGTTTGCAAAATATTCTAGTTTGCTTAAAACTCCCAGGTGATCTGTATGTTTCTGTAGTTTTGCTTGGGTTTACTTTTTTGCCATAGTGTCTATGTCCAGGAGAGTGCCTCATGTATAGTTTCTTTGCCCTTCTTTGACAGTCAGAAAAGTCAAAGGGGAAAAGTGATACTTATTTCGACGTAGACGCCTCATGACACTCCCGATCTACTGTTAAAAAGTTGTGAGGAGGAAGAATTGGGCACTCTGCATGTGGAGCAGCACGGTAGCCTGGAGATGATTTGCTTGGCTGGTCACTGCACGATTACTGATTTGAGCCCTCAGCAGATTGTGTTGAGATTTTGACTGGCATTTGGAGAGATTAAGTTGGAAGAACTCTGCTTGGACAAGGCCCTTAACCCCAAAAATGGCTCCAGGGGCTTTACCCCATTTCTCACAATCCCTCCGCACTTGCAACTGATCTATCTGGCATTTTTCCCAGGGAGTCATTGAAAAAGAAACATGCTCCCAGTGGAACCTACATAGTTATATAAAGGTTAAAAATAGTACGTCAACTTGATCATGCGTATAGATTGGTGACATGACCACTCACAGCAAAATCATTGAATAAAATACATACGTGTATATACACGGTATATATATGTGTGTGTGTGTATGTTTGCGTGTGTGTGTGTGTGTGTGTGTGTGAGAGTGTGCGTGTAAATATTTATAAGCCAAAACATTAAATCCAATCAGAGATGCAGCAAATTATGTCATAACAATGACGAATATCAAGGTTGGCAGACAGATCTTAGACGGTCAGGGAACGGCCAGTTCTCTCATATTCAAGGAAATGGGCACTGAACTACTTTGACAAGGGCCAAATTGTTATGACCTGACAAGTGAGGTTAGAACATCTCTGAAGTGTCAAGACTTCAGATGTGCTCCCTGTCAGCAGATTTGATTAACTTCTGACAGTGGTCCAGGGAGGGACAAACCATGAACCAGTGACAGGGTTTTGGGAGCCCATCGATGCATGAGGGCTACGAAGGCTTTCCTATCTGGTCTAAACCGATAGAAAAGCGACTGTGGCTCAAGTCCCTGAGAACATCAAGCAATATATCCAAACACACAGTGTGCCATACCTTGCTGCGTATTGCACTTTTTAGCTCGCAGATCAGTCAAAGAGCCCACTCTAACCCCCATCCACCATAAGCGCTCCCAATGCGCACCTGAGCTTCAGAGTTGGACCTTGAAGCAGTTGAAGAAGGTTACCTGGTCCAATGAGCCCCATTTTCTTTTCAGGTATATTTTTACTTCTTCCAGATCTAGAATACAGAATATGTCCCGGATCACTTCCAAACCTGAATCAACTCATCCTTGGGACTGCCACCCACCATCCTACCAAATTTTGTGCAATCCGTTCATTACTTTTTGAGTTATCCTGTTAACAGACAGACAAAAAGACCAACATGAGTTAAAACATAACCTCCTTGGCGGTGCTAAAAAAAAAAAAAGATGGAAAGAAAGAAAAAGAAAACTACTGTCATAACATTCTGTATTAAATGCATTTTTTTTTTCTGGAGGTGATGATGGAAGTTGCCAACGAGGGTTGTGACTTGAAGTGATTCAACTCCTGTCAAAAGTGACAAATTACTGTCAAATTGTTTTCTCTTTACCTCTTCAGGCTGTGAAGGAAAGTAACAGGATAAGCCAAATCACTAAGGTGAGTTTGTATTAGCTTGCCGTCTTTGATATGCTCTTGACATTTGGTTATACGATAATATACTGTATTTTTGACATGTCGCTGTCATGGTCATTTTATTTGTATATAGACACTACTAAATCAAGCAATGACAAACCGAAGAATGGTTTTTTGTAAAGTATAGTTGAATTATTTATTCTTCATGTAATGTAATGGGCTTTCGCAATGCTCCCACACAGACTCTCACTAGATTGTTGCGTGAAGTCAAACACACTTAACAGAAGTGGGATCCCTTCTGTGTGCAACTCCTAATGAGTGAGACCTTCCTTCCTTCCCTCTCTTATTTTCTTATTTTATTTTATTCTGATTAGGTTACTTAAAATAAACATGACCATTAACTTCATGCTTTGTTTTTACGTACTTCATAGCTGCTGATAAATAAAGGTATTTGTGTGGGGGTAAGTAAAAAATAATTTAAGGATGGTAGATTTTTGGCCCCCTTGCCCTACCAGGCAAATGAAAAAAAAACATCTACAGGCATGTCAAACCCTACTCAGGCCAGTTTGTGAATAAGGGGAGGACTGGCACTTATCTTCTTCCTCTTTTGGCACTGCACTTTGTTGACAACTTTCCCATGCAATTAAAATGATTTAAGTAAGAACCTAATAACTTATTGATTGAATTTCCTAAAAATTGATGTCTTCTACTCCTACCTTAACCAATGTGCAGAGTAGCTGCCTTGCGTCATGAAGGAGGGAGCAACTCATGAGTGGTCCTTGAGGTAAGTTCCCTTTTCATTCCCGCAAACCACTTTCTTGCTGCCAATGGCTGAAGAGAAAAGAGGCATAAAAATGCAACTATCCTTAACATTTTACCAATTCACTTTGCTTTTTCATAAATAAGTGCCATGAAAAAGAAATATCAATGTTCCACAAAGCTCTGTTGGCTGTACTCAGTCTCGATGTGTTAAGCATCGTCATGATATTGATATGTACTATAATGCCATTAATTCATGTCTGTTGTCCAGCTCTGAAACTATACCTATGTCATCTAATTGTAAACCAGTCGCTGGCTGGTCGGAATATGTGAAACCCTACAAAGAGAGGTCTGTGTTTTGGCATTGGCTATGGAAAGAAAACGGTTGGGTTCGTCATGGTATGCTACATGACATTATGCTGAGAACTCGCGCTGATTACAAACGCATAGCCCATAGAGTTATTAGGTCGCAAAACAAACTTAAAATGGAACGCATGGCTTCAGCTCTTTTGTCAAATAACGCGCATGATTTCTGGCTAGAGGTGAAAAATGTGTCTAAGTCTGTGAACAGTGTCGCTAATATCGTAGATGGTGTCCACGGTGATGAAGATATAGGCTCTGTTTTTCTAACGAAGTACAAATCTTTGTATAGTAGTGTGCCCTATGACAGAGATGAAATGTCACGATTGTATAATAAGGTGAATGATGGTATTATGTCTACATGTAACTGTGATTCCTGTGATGAGTCTCATGTCATACTGACTACTGATGTTCAGGATGCTATTCAGAAACTGAAACTGTTTAAAGGTGACGCAAACTTCGCACTTTGTTCGAATAATCTGATTTATGGCTGTGATGAATTACATGTGCATCTTGCTTCATTGTTCACTACCATGTTGCATCGTGGTTATGTACCCCCGGATATGAACCTGTCTACCTTAGTTCAGATACCTAAGAGTAACAAGAAAGTTTAAAAGGTGATTGTAATGATGAAATTGCCATGTGTATTGCCGAACTCTGTGATGTAACGGATGGCCTGCGAGTATGCGACTTTGAAATGAATGATACTGTATGTATGATTACTTCACTGGCATGTATGTAAAGCTTACAACAATTGTACTTGATTAATGCTTCCCCTCCCTTTGCTGTACTTTTTCTGTGCGAATAAATTATTATTATTATTGAAACATTTTGTAAATTCTTCTCCCAGAGTTATCCAATTCACATAACAGAACAATGTCTTTAGTTGGCAGCGCTCCTCAAATTAAATTATTTACTTTTTTCAAATGTTGAGCATATTGAATTGTGTACACTCAGAAACATTGACAGGAGTCTTGTTGCACTTTGTCATTTAGGGATTTTTATGTATAAATGCAAATATAGTTTGGCAATACAAAATCTGAAAGCAACTGATAAGAAACACCTCCCCATCTTTAATTTTACATTTCATTCTGCAATATGAGCCTAATTAAGTGTTATTAAACTACTTGACAAGTTTGGGTTCATGTCCCAATGCGCACAAGTGTGGACTCTACAAATTTTGTTGCAGATGCCAAGATGGTAATAATTAGTACTGCAAAATTCAAATTTGGCTGTCCTCAAAAGAAAAAAAAAAGTTCTTATTCGAGACAGTGTACTAAAATAATTACGATAAAGACTGCAGGTGGTGAAATGGTGGAGGCAGGTATACTTAATTAGCATGATTTTCTAAATTCCATTCACTTAAAAACTGGAGGTGACTGCAAGTACTAAGATGCAAACAAGGGTAATGAATAATTGCCAAAATAACCTGTTCTTGCCCGAGTCAATATGTAGGGAACTTTAATAAGACTCATTAATCACATAAAGTTCAATCAGTTCTCATGAACCTACAGGATCAGAAATCCATAGAAAAAAGGACAACATCCTAAATACAGCTGCTGCTGAAATGGGTGAGGAATTACCAAGGACAACTGAGTCACAACCTTACAGCATGGCATCATGAATCTTATCGATTTACAGATTAAAGGATCTAATTAACATGAATAAAGTGGCCTCAAGACGCGATATTTTCACTGCAGAGGGTCAGGCTTTCTTTCATGTCAACCGAATAAGTGCCAAGATCAAAGCCTTCCTGTTTTTACGC
The DNA here is from genome assembly GCA_029692085.1 of Gymnothorax javanicus. Classification (NCBI taxonomy): domain Eukaryota; kingdom Metazoa; phylum Chordata; class Actinopteri; order Anguilliformes; family Muraenidae; genus Gymnothorax; species Gymnothorax javanicus. The sequence continues at coordinate 28,095,099 of CM056208.1, read as the reverse complement.
AGTGTGCGTGCGTGTGTGTGTGTGTGTGTGTGTTTATTAATCCCTTTGAATTCCAAGGGATTGTCAAACAGCGGGGTTTTTACCCCTTAATCATTGTAAATATTTGCTCCATAATTTAATATTCATCAGCAGACCACTTGAAAAGAAACCGCTCCATCCACTTGTATGTTGCTTTGATGAGCGTGACTTTATGTTAGGTTTGCTTTTAATCAGTAAATAGTCAACCAAATATAATTCTAGACATTAGAAGTTATCAAAAACTAAAAAAGAGTGCATAAGGAGCTGCATACATACTAATTAAGACTACATAAGCCTCTTTGCCTCTCTGTGGTCTTGTGTTCTTCACTTTCCTGTGCTTGAGCAATCAAAGTTTCCTCAATCTAGTCCTATCACCTCCACTGAGGGCTAGAAGCACTTGAGAACTGTAGCCAGGTAGCTTAATAACTAAAAGCTAACAACACAGTCAAATAGGTCAACAACCATGGACCAGGCTCTCGCATAGCAACATTCAAGGCAGCCTCAAGAGTGGCAAAATCTAAATACTATGTGTGTGTGTGTGGACTGTGTGTGGAGTGTGGACTAATAGTTGCAATCAGTATGTTATGTTTAACCTGTTTTTGGTCTGCCAATTAACCGCAAGGACAGAACTGCATTTTTGACAGGCCTTTGTTCCAGTAAACAAGCAGGATGGAAGATCTCTGTAATTAGAGTTACTGAGACATACAAGGAGCAATGTCATGAATGTCCTTACTATAAAATACATTTTTTATTCATCCTAAGTTCTAAAACCTATGCAGGGTAATGACATTTGTGTGCCCACACTGTAACTTGGGCCCCTGAGTTTCAGATGCCTTGATATTGCCTTTCAAATATTTCCCTGGCTGTAAATAAGTTTTGCATCGGTGCACTTTCATGGTGTTTTTGTGTCATCCATCACAGTTAAAGTTGAGTGTGTGTGTGTGTGTGTGTATGTGAGTTCTTGTACTTGCTACGTACTGAGGACCGGAATGAGTTTTTAACCAACAAAGCGAAGTCTTTTTTGGGAAGTGAGGACATTTTGGCCGGTCCTCACTTCTACAAAGGCAAATCATGACTTATTAGTTAAGGTTAGGGGTAAGGTTAGAATTAGGGATAGGTTAAAGTTAGGGTAAGGGTTTGGGTTAGGCATACATTGCTTATTGTTAAGATTAGGGAAAGGCTGTTGAGACAGGAAGAATGAATGGAAGTCAATGTAATGTCCTCACAAAGATATAAGTACAAGGATGTGTGTGTGTGTGTGTGTGTGTGTGTGTGTGTGTGTGTGTGTGTGTGTGTTTCCCACTGATGCAGAATCGGGCAAAAAAAATCAATGGTAACTCTCTCATGAGTTCAGTTCTCAGATACAATCTACGAGTTCCAGCTCTGGAGGCAATGCCCTAATATTAGTGATTTCTTTTTGGAAAGTTCTGCACTTTTTATCCAATGGAAGAGTCAGCACTCCTCTCTTAAACCACTTCTAAATTAGGGGGGAAATTGCATTGGCTAATGAGGATGAAAGAGGGTGAGCGGCTCTGTCAAATCCCTTTTGGGATGAAATCTTAAAATCAACAAACATGAAAAGATCAAAGCAACTCTCCCCACACATTTTAAATTCAAATCTGCATTATTGGCATGACCAAAAACTGGTGCAGTATTTGGTTTTCTAAAATGCAAGTCCACAATGGTGAGATCTATGCAAGACATGATTATCGCTAAGCCTTTTTAAAGAGGGCATACAATGTTAGTATTAAGATTAATGATTATAAATGATGAAGTACTAAGATGATGCCAATTACTATTAATAATAGCTCTAATAATTATTAATACTACTAATAATATATTTTCAGTCCCTGAGTGGGTTAAATAGAATACATGAAGAGGACCTGCATTTTTGTCTAACTGTTTTTTTCTTTCACAATCTTTTTTTATTCTTCCCCTCTCTCTTCCTATGGTAATCTCATCCTGTGACACTTGGCCTCAGAGAAAAGACTCCTCTGAAATATCGCTCGCTATTTTGGCAATACAAACTCAGTCATCAAATTTAAGATGTAATCGTTCATAAAGCACAGAGAGGGAATGCCTGCTGTAGGATTACCTTGGGCTTTCTGGACTTCTCATAACATCGTGATGGCTTCTAAACACCACTGCCAACAAAACAAGGCAAGTTCCCAAAAACCAAGAGCTTTGTTTCCCTGCATAAATGAGTAAAACCAGGGAAATGTATCAGAGAGCTTCAGATTTAAAGGATGCATTCATCTCGTTCTTCTTTTTTTTTTTTTTGGCTTGTGGGATTTGTCATAGGTGTATTCCTTCAAACAGTATGGTGTTCATTCTAATGTTGGTTGTAAAATTCCATGTAAATTGACAGATTTCTCGGTTTCCATGCGAAGGCAATGTCATGAAGAGTTATTTATGTCTGACTGGGACTGGTTTGTTTTAAAAGAGACAAATAACAGCTGGCGTATGCATCACCTCATCTGATCTCAAAGTGAATTTTGTGTCGGAAATTAAAAGAGCTTTTGTCCCACTTGGTGTGAGACACTAGTGAAGAGGTGCAGCGCTTCGCACCATGAATGATAATAGCGCATACTTCCTGAAATACTGTACTCACATAGCATCCTTGGAAAACTCGATACCTATGTGTTAATTTTGATATGAGGTAACATTGCCCTGTATGACTTACGCAAATGTTTTTTTTTTTTTTCATCTAAATTTGCCGTTTATACTAGAGTGATAACTGTATAAACAGTGATTATCTTGAATAAGGTTTTCATTTAAAATAATGCTTATTTGATGCAGTAATTGCAAGCTGGTGTTTGTTTTAGGTGCAGACTGAGATGGCAACAATCCAACTGCGTGTCAAGATGAATGGGTCGGTAAAAAGAAATTCCAAGTATTTTAACTTCATAGGACTAAAGGAGATCAGTTCATTTTCCCCAGCACAGATTCTGTTATTGCTGGGCAAAATCCTAGACATCGAAAACAGACAGATCTGACCAGCTTTATGTGTCTGGACGAGAGGTAATACAAGGCTCCACATTTCTATTGAGAAAGGCACCTGGGAAGTATAAGGGCAGTGTTGCAGCATTAGTCAACATGTTGCACAAGGACTTCCTGGCTCTGAAATATATTGATTCACATCTACATTTATTCACATACAAACGTTAACATGCAGCGTTGTCTTGGCCATTGGTCCATTTGCAATTCACTGCCTGTACTGTGTAAGTCTCTGTAACCATGTTTGAATGATTACAAATCACACTTTTTTTGTCCTTTCTATACATTTTCATCCCCCGTACTGTGAATTGCTGAAAAATCATTGTAAAAAACACTCCTGTGTTTGAAGTCATGAAATCATCTTCATAAATGATGTTTAGAAGGGAATCGATTGCCAAATACATAATTCACACTGCCTGGAACGAGTTTAAACGAGCCTCATAAATTATTTAAAGAATTATTTACAAGTTCATTGACTTGTTCTTCGAGTGAAAGTGCTGCTCAATATTTTATTACAGACTGTCGTATCACACAGATGTAATTCTTTTGATTAACTATACCGAAAGGTAAACAAAGTGCAGGTACCTATCTATTACTAGAATAATACCATATCAAAGATTTCAAAGTACAAATACCAACTTCAGTGTGTTTTGACTTGTGTTGCTGAATAATAAATCAGAAAAGAAGGATGTCAATTTCATTTTATCTCATGGTTCGGGTGTTATTCTTCAAGGCTGTTTTCGCTACCCAAACAGAGACACACAGAGGTGCATACACACAAGCGCGCACACTCACAAATACAGAGAACTAGACTTCAACTCTCCGACTTCTCTCACTGTGTTACGGCTCACACCAGGTGAGCCGAATTCACATTCGCTTTTCAATGACTCTATTATGTCGCTGGGAACTGGAAGGTCATCCATTATTGAAAACCTTCCCATTGTAAAGAGCAGAAGAGTGCTGATAGGGTGGGGTGAAATAAATCAGTGATGTATGGGATCACGCCACGTCTTGAAATGGTCCTCAGGTATTGAAGTGGAGGATGAAGGTTTTTGTGCCGAGAACGGAATGTGTTTGTACAAGGACACTTCAGAGATATCTCATTCTCTTAAGTGGTACTTCACGACAAAACACCAGAATATTGCCTTCCCTGGGAATTTTTTATGCATATTTGAATTAATGGATGCTGCTGAGGCAACATTAAAATGAATGGCTTCCATCTTAATCATAATTTAATTCCCTTATTTAAATGAGGCTGCTTTAAGAAGAGCACATGCATATCCCAATGTGTAATAATCACGAAAACACGCTATCTCTTCCACCCTCCGATGCTTTGTCTTTGTTCCTTCGTTCTATCACTCTCAAGACAAGCACTCTATCTACCATCTAGTTACGCCCGTGTGTTGCTTGAGCCGCTCCCAAGTGTCATAAATAGATCCCTAATAGAATTTTACTTCACCCATCAAGCAGCAATCTTTGGCGTGAACTGAAAGTCAATAAACACCTGACACAAAAGCAATGAGTCATCGTAGAGGAGAGAGACAAAGAGAAGAGCTGTATCTATTAGTTGTGTCTTGGCAGCGAAAAGCCAAACAGTAAAGGGGTATTACACTTTTTTTTTTCCCCAGTTCCCCGTAAGAATGGCAACAGGAGTTTTGTGTAATTGCATGATGGAACACGCATGTACAGTCAGGGGTATCAGAGATTTTCAGTGATTTAAAGGAAGATTCTTGCTGTGATACCAAGACAAAGAACCGAAACATAAGTCCAGACTTTGCTGAGACTTTCTGGAAAGGAAGTGACAGTATATGGAGTGACCAGCTCCATCACGTGATTTAAGTAAATTTGATCTTCAAAGACACACCTTAAGAAATATTGCTGTCTACTTGGACATTCATTGAGTACAATGCCTCAGAAAATGTAAGATTTCAAATGCATAAAATTTGCAAAGTGCTGTTTAATTATTCTTTTTGTATCCTTGATGACAAATGACTTTAAAAAAAATGCCTGTGTTATTTATCATTTGAAAAGATTTGGAGATTGACAGCTATTGTTATTTTAGTAGTCAACCACAGCATGTAGGCATTAAAATAACATGTTTAATATGAGCCCAGAGAGCAGAATTTCTACTTTCATTTGATGACATTCCCATCCAGATTGTGTGAATGATGTAGGAATTACAGCAATATTTTTATGCGCCCCCCTTATTCTCAGAGACAAAGATAATCAGACAGTTGGCTGCTTAGCTGATCGGTGGCCAGGAATGTGTTATTCTCTTATGATTTATTTTAAAATGCACAAATAAAATGTCTAAACTCAATTTAAAGGGGACCTATTATGCTACATTTCCAAATTTATATTTTGATCTTGGATTCCCCTAGAGTACTCCTGATCGTTCAAAGTCCAAAAAAGGGTCCTTATTTAGCTCATACTGCCATCCTCAAAAAACCCCATTTGTAGTCCATTGTAGTCTCTGCCTGAAACGCCTCGTTTGGGTGGCTCTTCCTCTATGGCCCCCCCTCCCTGTGTGCCCACTTTCTTCTGATTGGCCAGCTCTGTGGAGCGCAGAGCTGGGCAGGACCTGGCAGAACGCAGTTTTCCGGGTCTGCCTCCCTAGTGTGAAACGTGAGACGCGTCTGCCATCTGAGCTAAGGAATAGCGTGGGGAAATTCCGCAATCAAACGCAGTACATGTGTATAGATCTAATGAAATAAACGTGTTCTAATAAACTAAGCGGCGAAAGTGGAGGATGCAGTGTGAAAGTCTGGCATCTCAAGCTCGAATTTGCTATCTACCTACGGTTACTATGGTGAGTACACCGGTGTTTCTACTCAATAGCTAGGATTGAGGGAAAAATAGAATCCACCCCATACAGACACATTTGTAGAACAGGTCTGAGGTATCGTTCAGGAACCAGTCGCGATAACCAGGAATTGCAAAAGAAGTGATTTTTATTAGCGAGGGGGTAAACCCCCGCAGGACCGAAGGCAACAGTACAAAGCCCACTATCCAAAAAATCACAATCCCAGGGGCAGAATCCAGAGTCGAAAAACCAGGGCAGCAATACAGTAATCGAGGTCAGACAAAAAGGGTTCGATACACAGGAGCAGATAAACAAAGCCAAATCAGAGCCAAAAAGAGGTAGTCGGACGGTCCAGTCAGAAAAGTAACACTATGAGTACGAGGCGAGAAACGAGAGCAGCACAGGTAAACAAGGGAAACGTTCTGACAGGGAACTGCAGTGAGAAGACAGCTTAAGTACACTCAAGGGAAGTCACATGCTATGATTAGGGAAAGGTGAACTGGATCAGACTAATTACGTGGAAGCAAACATGAGGGAGAACCTAACCACATGAAATTGGCAAAAGCCAAAACGCGGACAGGGAACACGAGACAGCCTATGACAAAACATACAGCTCCGGTTAGGGAGTTCTAACGTGCACAGATAATGAGAGGCAGGACAGAGTGGAGCAGGTGCGGAGGATCCGCTGAATTGCAGCAAAGACTAAGAGAACGCAAGAGGCGGAGACTAGAACAGGGTGAGTGCTGAGAGCTTGTTAATCAATTAGTAAGTGCAGCTATACAATCCCTGGTGCTCGTTAGTAAGTTAGTATTATATACAATGTTAGTCTGGGTTAGTAACTTTAACAAAAACAAACTGTTAGTATTGGTTAGTAAAATAGAAAAGCAAGGCGAAGGAAGCAAACGAGATTAGAAGGAATGTTTGAAACCCAGAAACCATGAAATCACCTAAACATGTGACACACAGGATTTGGGGAGAAGCTGTAGCTTAAAAGACCAGACAGGGGAGACAAAGTGCAATGAAGGGCATGGGCAAAGACATGGACCGGCATCTAACAGAAAAGTGGATCTGGCAGGGCAAAAACAAAAACATGGCAAAGTACAAAAACTGAACAGAACATGGCAAAACCTAATAGACATAATCATAAACATAACAGGGCATAGGGAAAGCATAACAAGCATGGCAGAATCATAACAACATGGCAGAAACAAGACAGACATAGCAGAATCATAACAAGGTCGACATACCCAAGTGTAGACCGGAGACCGTAGAAATCCGGTGGGTCTGAGTTTAGAGGGAAACATGGACAGTGAGGAGCAGCAAAAAGTGGACTAACAACTTATGGACTGCTTAGGTGTGTATTATGAGGACCTGCTGGTTCGTGTGCATAACTGTGGTGTGTCGTTAGCATGGAGTAATGAACAGTTTCTGCACTGGTATATGACGGAGGGGCGAAAGCTCAAGGCTAAAGGACCTTTTCGGAAATTGCCCGTGGTAATGATTTACTTATTGCATAGGAGCGTTTGCTCGCAGAAAATGGGCGCGATAAGCCGCTTTCACACCAGATGCAAAACGAATTTTTCGCGCAACAGATTACGTTCAAAGTCAATGCATTGTCTTTGCATTGACTTTGAATGTAATCTGTCGCGCGAAAAATACGTTTTGTGTCTGGTGTGAAAGCGGCTTAACGCGCCTATAATGCGTGTATTTGCGTCTTTGCATTGACTTTGAATCTAATCTGTCGCTTGAAAAATTCGTTTCGCGTCCAATGTGAAAGCAGCTTTATGGATAGTACGCAACAGCTAGAGAGAGCTCTGGTTATGCTATGAACATAATACAGGTTTTACAGACTGTAAGTTCCATTAGCGTGGACAGTTGCTTATGCGGAGCTAGCGAATCGATCACTTCTACAGGAAAAAATTTCCTATTCAATTTCCGCCTTTTTCGGCTTTTTATTGGCCAGAACAATTTCTAAAGGGGGATGAAATGTTATGATTCTGCCATGTTCTGTTCTGTTTTTGCTCATGTTCTGTTTACTCTAGATCATTGCTATGTTTTTGTTGTTGCCATGTTTTGTATTCCCTGCCATATCCACTTTTCTGTTATTTTCCGGTCCATGTTTTTTCCCATGCCCTGCATTGCACTTTGTCTCCCCTGTCTGGTCTTGTGTTGAGCTACAGCTTCTCCCCAAGTACTGCGTGTCACATGTTTAGGTGATTTCATGGTTTCTGGGTTTCCAACCATTCCTTCTAGTCTCGTTTGCTTCCTTCGCCTTGCTTTTCTGTTTTACTAACAAGTACTAACAGTTTGTTATTCTCGGATTTTGCCCATTGGATTGTGATTTTTGGATTGTGGACTTTGTACTATTGCCTTCTGCCCTGCAGGGGTTTACCCCCTCACTTAATAAAGATCACATGTATTGCATTGCTGGGTTCTCGCGACTGGTTCCTGAACGCTACATCACATGAAATTATGCCATGGCAATGTGGAGAAATCATTTGTTATACCAGACATGTTAGAGCTTGTGCGTTTTGCAATTGCTTTCACGGTAGCATCAGAGAGTTAGCACAGATATTGGTGAAGTATCCAGCTGACCTCGGTCATGGATAAGTGAAGTGATCACAAGCAGCCGTAAACAAACGCAAACACATATCCCAAGCTCTGCAAAACCTTCTTCTGGTCTAACTGCAGCCTTTTCAGCCCAACTTTGCAGACACATACAACACCTCTCCGACTTCAACTGTAGTGGCTACAATCAGGCAACGTTATGATGAAACTGCCACATTGATGCTTACCGAAGTAACATAAGCATACCGATCAGAATTACTACATATAAGTTAACCAGGAGCATTTTTAATTAGCACGGCGGCACGCAAACTAACATGCAGTGGCTGGTAACCGAGCACTCATAACAACCACAGAGACAAACCCCTGCAATACAGGTTTTACAGGCAGCAAGTTCCGTTACCGTGGATAGTTGTACCAAGCATCTTAATTACAAACAAGTACAAAAAGTTAGCTTCAAATGAGGTTTATGTTCACACACGTTCTGTTGAATTTCCCCTGACATTACTCTTGCATATTTAGGACACAAACATTAGCAACAGTAACTTGGCTACGTTAGCCGCAGTGCTACAGCCACATTCAACAGGCTATCATGTTAGGTAGGCTTATGCAGTAAAGCAACTTACAGCTTCTGCGTCTGTGAGTCACGGACAGTCGCGACCGATCCAGGCTTTATCTTCAGATATTTTACAAAGCCTGTGTTTCAGGCCAGTTGTTAGCGCTAACTATCGTTAGCGGTCCTGCTAGCCACCCATAACACGTTAGCTTCACTTACATTATTTGCTGTTAAATCGTTACTTACAGCTTGTGGCTCCGAGCGCTTGATCGATGCAACTGCTCCAGGTTTGAGAAGCAGCTGAAACGCCTATCCAGCATCAAATTATCCTTTATTGACAAAGCTGTCTTTGGTGAAATGCTAAGCACAAACAGCTAACGTTCCCTTTGGCTGTGGCAGTTCGCTGCCAGCAAACAAAAAAAGCTACCCACTGATTTCTGGTGGCATCGTCTTTTGGAAGAGAAATAGGTGCTTTTCTTCGCATCCAAAAGTAAGCGGACAAGCAGCTTTGGGAGAGATACTGACAAAACTGCACCTCAAATGATCCGCGGTTCTTCTTTTATATTTCCAAAAGTGTAGACGTTACTAAGGCATAGTGTGATCCACGGTTGTTTGTGCCTGCTAGAATAGATTCCGTTGTGGGCAGGTCCAGCACCATGATTGGCTCTGGCTAGGTCTGTATTAATTGGACGGCACAACCTGATGTCAGGTTTTGCCCAGATCTTGTGAAGATCTTGGGACGAGCTATTCAGAGAGGAAATCACATTCACGAAATCACGTTCTTGGATTACGGCAAAACCCCTGTATCTTATGTTAAGAAACTTTTCAGAGGTTGAGTATGGACATCCAACATTATAACATTACTTATATGTATTAAAAGAAGGATTAGCATAAAAGGTCCCCTTTAAGTGTTCCATTTGCATTTGGAATCTGTTGCTGTTAATTCTCAATATGAAATTCAAAGAGCTGCCACTGCTAGAGAGGGAAACCATCCTTGGGCTAAAAAATCAAAACAAAGGGGTGATATAGTAAAAATGGAGACAGAAAAAAGATGTGGCCAAATAATCTATTTGGTGCACTCTTAAAAAGACAGAACACACTGGTGAGCTCATGAACATGGTGTGGCTTGGAGGTCTATGGATCGCAACAACGGATCTCAAAGTGTTCTTTCCCTGGTGAAGAAAAACAACCGTTGCCCAGATTAAGAACACCATTCAGGAGGTTGGTGGTATCTATGTCAATGTGCCTGATCAAGAGAAGACTTCAGCAGAGTAAAAATAAAGTGTTTACAACAAGATCTAAACCATTTTTAAGCTATAAAAGGTACCTATAGAGAATTTCTATCTGAATAGATATTGTTTCCCCATCAAAAACGAACTGAAAGTACATCACACCATTTTTTTTGAAGCTCAGAAACGTGTAATATAAGGCCATATTAATATAAGGTAATATTAATTTACAAAAATAAATTGATCCCACTGATATTTTTTTTTCAGGAGGCTCCATGTTGGAGAGGTTTGTGACCTCAGCAAGTCATACTTGAACTCTCCCGCACTCTGGTTCATGGGCTTGAAAGTGACAAAAATGAATTTGTTTACATCAAAAACCGGCGATGATGCAGACAATTGATGAGAATTCTGGAAATTTCAGCAATCTATATGGACCACAGAAGTCAATTACCCACATCTGGAGCAAAAGCATGATAGCAGTGAAGACAGTGAAGACAGCTTGTATGCAAGAAGGCAGAGTCTAGAGTCAATTTGCATATATCACATAGTACTAGGATCGGGGGAAAGTGGTCTGTTATGGCAGTTTTCTAATTATCACTGGCCAAAATTTTAGCATCTTTCATGTATTTCAAAGTAATTTTCTCCAACTATTAACACTCAAAACAAACTTTTAGCGCCTTGTAGGTTGTTTTATTCCAGACATTGCCAACTGTCGGAGGTATTCTTAAAAAAACAGAAATTTTAGAAGTTTTACCAAAAATGTTCTGGAACAACATTCTGTGGACAGATCAGGCAAAGGTGAACTTGAACCAGAATAATGTGAGGAGAAAAGTTTGAAGGACAAGACTTCTTGTGACCCAAAGCTTACCACCTCATCTGTGAAGAGCAGTCATGGGTGGTGGGGTGGGGTGGGGCACAGGGGCTATCTAGTATCATAACAGTTGTCAATCCTAAATGGCTCATAAATTATTATTGCCAATAATTAAATGATAATTAAATCTGAGAGGCTACACTTCAAGCACACCTTGAATATTTCATGTCAAACTAATTGAGGCGGTGTGCAGAGCAGAAATTATAAAAATTGTGTCACTCTCCACATACCTACCACTGGACCTGACTGTATCAGCCTATCAGGGAGTTCTATGGAAAGTGAGATGGCGACTCTCTCCAGGGAGCAATTGCAAAGCTTATTGCACCTTTTAAAGCATCCTACTGCGCTATTTCACCCTCCTGTTTGGTGACATGTTCCGTAGCTCCGCAGGCCTTCAGAGGGGATATTTATGCGTAGTCATATCCACATAATATGTTAGCTGCCATTCATTTCCTGTGCAGCTGGATTCCAAGCTTTCAGGCAAGCAGCGGAAGGAGAATTATTTTAGTGGGATATGTGATCAAATTTATGTGTTCAGACATTATGCATACTTGGATAGACGGACGAATGCGCATGCATATACACACTCATGCACAAAAACGGATGTATGCATGTGAACAAGCACAAGTACACACAAACATGGGGATACACGGGCACACACACACACACTACACTCATACACACTCAAGTGGGAAGAGTGGGCTATTAGAAAAACACATTTTAGGAGTGAATATTATCCTTCTGGTGCAACTGTTTCTGCTTAATCCAGGGAGATATCAGTCTGCAGTCATTTATCTTTTATCCATAACACTCTAAGTCTCTCGGAAGGCCATGGCCCTGGATAGTATATGTAAAACCAGTGATTCATATGCCCCCCTGCCCATCCTGCCTTCTCAATAGTTTACAGTTTATCGGCTCATCTATTTTTTTTTCCCCCAGACTTTAGTCCCTCAGCTATTCGCATTTACTCAGATGTATCTGGCGAGTTCTGCCCCACGGACCCCAAAAAACATCATAAAACATATTGTGAGACACCAGGAGCACACTATGCCCTCAGTGACTGTGCTGGGAAGCTGACGAAGCATTAAGCTCGACAGATTTTCTTTTTCAGACCCATTTGTATCGCTTGCTCATCGCTCATAGCGATAAATAATGTATGCAAGTAAAAAGAAAAACCAAGCACGAGATTTTAGTGCCTTCTGTATGGCAGTAAATGTAAAATGTGGTTGGTACTGATGGTTTTGTTGCTAGCATTAATTATTTTTTTAATTAAATTAGTCATTCTGCTGAAGGCTTATTCTGTTGTGGAGTGTATGAAATTAAAATGAAGATTTTTCCGGAACCTTAGATTGTTAAGACCTCCGTAAAGGCTCGCTGTGGCCTCGCCACCAGATCAGCTGCTGTACCTTGACAACCCCTTCCTTTTTTTGTAATCAGGCTCCTGCCGTCTCGAATAACTCCCTTGGGTCTCCTAGAATATCAAATCAAGTAACCGATTTTGCGGGAGTTAAATGGTCATGCTTGGCTCAGAATGTTGATAATAGTGGTGCTTTCCATATCAATGGAATCTGTGAGATGAAGAGAGAAGGAGGGAGAGGGTGAGAAAGAGTGGGAGACCCACAGCTCTCGTAGCAACAAGTCCTCTCTTTCTCTTTTCTCTTTCCCTGGTAGCAGAAACCTGTAGCTGGTAATCAAAGCCATCGCTCACCGCTGAACTGCTTAATGAAGAGTAATGAGTGTCAGCTGGTCTGGGGAAGAGCCAGCTCTGCTTTTAAAATGAGCCTGAGGAAGTACACAAGCGGATCTACACGCACATCTCAAGCACACCCACGTACACACAAACACACACAAACACAGATGCATACAAACATCACAGGCACAATTAAACACACAAATAGATGCTCACAAATTGCACGCGTGTGCACACACACACACACACACACACACACACATTCAGGCGAACACACAAAATGATGCACACAACGATTACATGAACAATTACACAAATGCTCACAAACATAACATCCACGCTTGCACAAATGCGCCCACAGATGAACACAAACATCACATGCACACGCAAGCAAGAGAACACTCCCATTCTCACACCAAAAGGAACACAGAAACACACAGGTCCAACATAAAATGACTTCCACACCAACATTCACACCCACGTGCGCACACAAACCAGCACAGATGCAGGAAAACATTACACACAACACTCACATGCACATATGCAAAGTAATGTCACATGCGCATTGACACACACGTGTGTCACACATCCACACATTTTGACAAGCATAAAAACCACAGAACTTGAATTGATAGAGCCATTCCCATTCAAATTAACGTTCCAGGACGGTAAGAGTGGGCACCTCCCTTATAAAAATTTACCATAGTTAACTATACTTTACTACATAAAATTGATGTATAGTAATTTACACTTTGCTACAGTAAACTATACGGCCCTACAAAGGCTAAGTGCAGTAACTACGCTATAATTTAAACAGTAAAAATGGCTTCAGAGTTTGTTTGCTGTCCCAACAAATTTTGTTTGACTTTTGTGATTTACTTTAGCATCACTATACAAAGTTACTATAGTATATCTATAGTAATTATAGTAATTTTTCATAAGGGCTTTTTAGCGTACCGCTGGTTTCTATTGGTTTCTATCTTTCATGTACACCGACTTTCGTATTCACCACAGAATCAGGCAGCTGGCTACTTTCTAAACAAACCCTCTGCTTCAGCATGGGGTTCAGCTCAGAGCAGTCCAGTAGCGCTAAACAAGAATATTCTGAGTCGTCTCTTTTTTTGCTAGGTTTAACGCCGATTCTTAACCAAACGTTGTTCTGAGTATAGCGTGTTCAAAGAGGTTGTCTTAACATTTTGCTTCTCGATCATTTTCCTTGGCAAGCTGGCCACTAATGACGATGGTTGTCTTCGCTTGAACCGGCTTTTTGTCAAACCGAAAATGGAAGTTCTTAAAAAAATCAGACGTAGAAGTGGGTAAAGTGGGCATGGGCTGCATAAGGTCAATAAACTAACATAAGGCATCTGTGTGACGCAAGAGATGAGGTTTTGCTGGGGAACATGTGTCATGCAACATTTCTGTTGTCTTGCTGTGACAACAAGCTGGGTTTGTTTTTTTGAAACATGAAAACAAAAATACATTCACGTATATTATGTATATTATATCATATCTAAAACAGGAAAAATAATGATATCAACTTATATCTAAGAATGTAGAAAAACTCAAGTTGTTTAGCATGTCTTTTTTTAGCTGTCATACTATTGGAAAATTATCACATTTTATGATATAAACGGCAATCTTGTTATATTCAAAGGGTAGCTAAATCTCTGCTTTTGTTGCTACTTTCTCTGTATCTACTCTGTGTGTCAGCTTCTCTTGGCTATGCAGCGACATCGTATGAGCACAAACCTGGACTTCAATTCACAAGATGTACAGAAACACTTTTGAGTTCATTTCGACTCTCAATCTACAATCTGCATGATCTAGCATAATGTTGCTAGCTAGTGTCACTGAATTACTCTCAAGTTCAGCCAGCATCTGTTACCAAAATGTTATTCTTCAGCAAAAGTAGGCTGAGCTATGTTAATTTAGCTATTGCATTTAAGGGGCTATATTACGGTAAACATTCCTTATAAATAGCTTGTTTTAGTATTTAGGCTTGCAAGAAAAGAACAATTATACTGATTATACTCAAATATTTGAAGTTCTTTTGTTCTCATATGTTAGTCTGCAACACCTCAACACAGTTCTCAAGCAATTACGAAAGTCTTTACAGCCTCTCTGGCCACTCCAGGTGTCACCATAGCGACAAACCCTCTAACTTCCTGAATCATCATTTTTATGCCACACTGGCCGAATGACCAAGGCCAATAGCGGAAAGACTATTCTGTCTAATTCAATTTCTGTGATAATAACACACAGGTGCATGCAAGTACACGCATTTTCACTCGGTGACAAGCCTTGTTGGACTAAATGGTGCGTTCTCATCACTCCGTTATGACACAAGCAAGGATATAATTGGAAAGCTGGAACACAGCAAGACTGTTAAAAACATTCATGAGTGTACACATCCTGACAGACACAGAATCACTCACAAATCACATGCACTCAAAGTTCAGGTGCACCAGTGTATAGATATGGTGCATGCCCAAACACAAGCAAGCATACTAACACACAAGCTGCAACTCTATATTACATGCACACACCCATTCATACTTGCATGCACTCACAAATGGACATATGGACACAAGCAAAGTACAGAGGCACGCAAATATCACATGCAAAAAACATCTATGCGCATAAATGCACAGAAGTATTACATGCTTTAACTCACACAGAGACACGCACATAAACAAAAACACAGATGGAAACAGTGAGACATATCATTTGAATTCATTCCTACTTGTTCAAAAATGCACAGAAATGGCTCACAAATGCTCGAAGCAGTACTGAAACATTGCAGACACACACAGAAACACAAATGCATGTATATAGATCACATGATAATATGACCGCACATAAAAAAAAAAGATATGATAAATTCATGGTTTTATAACTTTTTTATGTATTACAATATTTGTAAATGGTATCTGTAATCCAGCATTTTATAGGATGTTCTATTTTTAATATCCGCATTGTATTATGACTTTATTATAATTTTACATCTTTATATGCAGAATGATGTTCTAGCAAGCCATAAATGTTCGACTCGAAGGACTATATCACCCAATTTACAGGAACATAAAATTCATCGTATAGAGAGTCCTATTAGGTATTACCTTCACACAAACATGATCATTCATGCACAAACAAGTACACTCACACAAGCAACCACACATTCGCACTCACAAATATATACACTGACATACACACACACACACACACACACACACACAAACACATACACAACAATATAAATTCATAATACACACTCCTATTGATTCATTCAATGGAAAGGCATATCGTCGCCTGAAAACCAGAACGTTCCAGTCACAAAAACCTGATTTTGAGATAATGGACTCCAAAGTTTCAAATCGCATTTATTTAATGTTTTGTTAACAATTTCCAATCAAATTTGCACAGAAGAAAGAAAACGACATTCTGAAGCAATTTTAGCCAAAGTTTGGCCTTAATGTTATGATTTTATGAGTTTTTGACGTTTTTAGTTTGGAGATGGAACATTTATGTTCATCAAAATGAGTTCTTGGTAAAACTAAACTGTTCTAAGTGAAGATTGTCTTAAATAATAGCTTATTTCTTTCAAATAAATGAACTATTTTGCTTCTATTTTATGTTTAAAATGCACTTTAACTTTTCAGGCGATACATTGACAGCAGAAATATATGAAAAATTCCTTGCATCAACTGTATCACATGTAACATTGTTCATACTATGCTGCAGATCTTTCCACTAAAAAGAAAAGCAAAAACCAAGGCATCGAACAATAACTTTTTATTATCAAAATCAAAAACACAACAGACGCAAGAGGTTCCAACCTTGCACCTCATAAAATGAACAGTTTGTAGGATACATCACCCTAAGTACAAAAATCAGCTTTTGATGATGATGTACTTTAGAAAAGAAATGCTTTTAAGTTTTAGCATTCATTGGACGGCTAAGCAATAATTCAATGTGTATCGCAACCCCCTGGTAAAGTGAAACAAATAATACAAATTTAAACACAAAAATGGTTGAATAAACTAAAATGTAACAAGTGAATTCAACCTTGGAAAGAATTGGAAAGAAAATAAAAGGCGTTTTGAAAATATATGATGGACTATACCTAATTATGTCAAACTGACCCCACAACTCAACTGCAACAATACTCCACAAGCTAATGAAATGTTTAAAAGTTCGTTGTTCCATATCCATAACAGCATCATTGGAAAATAGATGGTGGATTCGCAATTGTCTCAGATCCAAAGTGTTCTATCTCCTCTTTTCATTTCAAGATGGACGCTTTCTCTATATAACAAGAAATACATGAGAAATTGATTAAGCTGTCGTCTTGAGGAGTTAGGGAATCACTATACTCAATTTATTTATTTCAATTATAATGTTTTCATGCAAAAATCAATAAAAATGTACTCACCATGTCCACATGACCACAATCAATTCGTCAATACCAAATTGTTCCATCTCCAGGTCATGTGACAAAAAAAACATTAGCAATTGGTTAATCACTTAGAACAGTGTGGTTTTCAACAGAACGCTTATTTTGAGGAGATGAAACAAAATTAAATTCTAAAAATCATACTTCCAGGGCTTATTTCAAGCTGAAACTTGGTCAGGAGATAGAATATCACCTCAGCTTTACTATGGTACCCATAACTCATTTTTTTCAAAAAGTGGACTTGGAACACTCTGGTTTTCAGGCGACGATATCCGGAAATGTGCCTAATTCTTCTAATTCCTCTGCTGAGGATTGAAGTCCATCTCATTTTTCAGAGACAATGCAAATGTCTTTCCGGATGGTCTTTTTAAGAGTTGAAGTTCTCTGTATTTGTGTGTGTTTGAGTGTGTGTGTGTGTGTGTGTGTGCGCGTGCATGCACATGCGTGTGTGTGCAGGTTTGTGTAAAGTGTATTGGGAGAGGAAAAGAAATATGTAATTTGAGAGCATAGAGACTCGGACATATTTACAGTGCATACACGGAAATATCATGTTTATTGCAGATGCTTTTCTGCAGCAATTCAGTCCTACATACACGTTCAACTTCACTGTAATTGTTAGAGATATTCATCTAAGCATTGATAATGCTTAATCATTCAGTGATACTGCACAGTAGTTTTTGTTTGTTTTTTGACCATCATTGAACTTCAGTGATGATAAAACAATTTAACTGTGTATTTATATGCTTTTTATTATATGCATACTTATGTTGTGATGGGAAATGGAATCCAGAGCTAATTTTAATATTTAACTAGAATCAGCTGCCAGTTTCCCTTTAGCATCATTGACCAATGTTGTGACTGTTCCATCAGTGGGTTCTATTAAAAAAAAAAATCAATTTTCATTGGGATGCTAACTGAACACTGTGTTCATTGTCTTCTGGCATTTTTTATTGGAACTCAAACATTATTTTTGTTAATGGGAAAGAACAGTCTCATTACAGTCAATGTGCAATGTGTATTTGTCATTCTGTGACTCCTGGCATTAAAATGCCTAACCTGCCATTTACAAATAGAATCAAAAAAATTTTTACTCACCCACTATTTTCAAGCAGTCAGAGTTGTAAAAATGAAATGTAACAACCTTTGTTAAAAAAAAAAAAAATCTATATTTTAGAAGTTTTCACAAGAGGCATATTTTTTGATCATCACTTCTGTGCAAGTTGACATCCAATGCTACAGTGTACAGTGGATGGTCCCATGGGCATGCTGCACTCTTGAGTTGGGTTATCTTGATCTTTCTGTCCCATTAATCTCAGATTTACTTTAACTTCTAATTTTGGAAAATGTAAATAGTGATTAACACCACTTTTTTTTTTTTCCCAGTAAGCTATAGTAGACTTTAAGCCACTGAAATAAACTTTTCTTTTTTATATTTCACCAAAAAAAAAAAATCTTAGCATATGCCATTCAAGGTTACTTGCGTTATATTTCAGGTACAGTATGAACAAAAAAAGCCAAAGCCAAAAATGGTAGGTCACTGAAAAGGAGATGTATGTCTGGGAAATTCATGTTGGAAAATAATTTTAATGGAAGTCTCCACTGGTGTGATGATTGACTGAATGGAACAGACAATTAAAGCAGCCCATTTAAAAATAAGCTAAAAATAATGGAAAAAAAATGAAGAAGATGCAAAAACGGTTTGATATCTTTCACAATTTCACATGCTCTGCTGTGCACGTTTATTTAACAGATACCCATCTTTTCTAGTTTATAACTCACAAATGAATCTCCATCTCATCATCCACCAGACATTTACAAACATAAGAACTTTTATTGCAGACCATGATATTCAAGCAAAGGATGAATGTATTCCACTTGCACCAGACAATTTACAATCTCAGTTCCACAAGACTTGGGATCATAGGCAAAAAATTTTTTGAATTTGATGCATGTAACTCATCCCAAAACAATGGGGACAGGGCAAGTTGGAAAAGGTTTAGAATCTTTAATTTGGAATATTCCACAGGGAAACAAGTGAATAGTTCAGAGATGGATCAATTATGATTTAATTTGAAATGAGCCATCACAAAAGGCACGGTCTTTATCAGGAAGATAGTTCAAAGTTTGAGTCATTAGTCAAATAGTTCAACAATAATATTTCTCAAGGTACTGTTGCATGAAATTCAGGGATTTCACCATCGACTGCCTGTAATACACTGAAAAGATTCAGAGAATTTGGAGAATCAGAGAAATCTCTATGCATAAAAGATGAGGCTGAATACCAATATTAGAACAGTAACCTTTCAGCCCTCAGGAGGCACTGCATTCAAAACCAACATGCCTCTGTAATGCACATAAACATGAGGGGGCAAAAATATTTCAGAGGACCTGTGTCAATGAACTCAGTTCATTCTGGCATCATGAAATGCATCAAGTTAGGACTCTGCTCTGCAAAGAGGAAGCCATAAATCAGCACCATCCAGAAGCACTGCTAACTTCTCTGGGCTTGAGCTTATCTGAAATAGAAGTGAGAAGAGTGCTGTGGTCTGAGAAATTTTTACAATTTTTTTTTTTTTTCCGGAAATAGTGGACATTGTGCTCACAGGGCCAAAGTGCAGAAATACTATTCCAATTGTTTTTAGAGAAATGTTCAGAAGCCACCAACTGTTTGGAGCTGGATTAGTACTCTTGGGATGGGCAACTTGCCCATCTCTTATGGCACAATTGATCCAAAAGGATTAACACGGAATTTGGAACAACCTATGCTGCCTTCTAGACGTTGTCTTTTTCAGGAGCATTATAGTCACACAGTGCGGGTACCATAGACTAGCCTGCCTGCAGCCTGGTTCTGTCTCCCATTGAAAACGTGTGACTGCTTACGAAACAAAAATATGACAAAAGGGACCCTGGATTTTTCATCAACTGAAGTCCCTTGTGAGGCATGTAGGAAAAGGAACAAATTCCACTTTTGGAACGCTAACAAGACGTTCTCAGTTCACAAACAAATATTAAGTGCATTTAAAAGAAGTGGTGAAGTTACAGAGGCAAATTTGCACCTGTCCCAACTTTATTGGAATGTGTTGCAGACATTATAAAAAAAACATTTCATATTTGTCTTTATGCTTTTTTCAACTAAATACCGGTTAAAGGAAATTTTAAAATTACTTTTATTTGCATTTTACACATTTTCCCAATTCTGGAATCAGGTTGTAGAAATTCGAGAAGTGCCCCATATTTTATGCTATGGATAGCAAGAAAGGGGATTTATGTTGACATTTTGTGACTCTAAAATCACATAATTAATAGTACAAGCATTGATTGGAAAGTGACAAATATTAATAGATACATCATTTGTTGTATGGTGTTAGCTTTATTTCCCCCTAATACTTCATTTAAATTATTATCACAAACATGTATTTCACAAAAGTCTAACAGCAGATTGCTGTGGTGAGTTTAGTCTATAGCATGGCTCATGATAATTTAAATAAACACCAGATGGTAAATTATGGAGGCACAGAGCAAGAAAAGGATTAGCTGCCAGATAGAAGTTCAGTCTTTTTTTCCGGAAACTTCATGGCAATTATCATACATCAAATCCGTTTACCATGTATATGTTGCCATTCAATATGAATTTTTATGTCGCTGGAGAGCTTGACTAATTTATTGTTTGTAAACAACGTATGTAGTAGTGCAGGCTTCTTGTTTTAGACACAACCCCATATCAAGGAAGCTAACACTGGGATTTTACAATGACCCCACATGGCAGCAAAGTCTTTTTCTTCTCTTTTCAAAAATATAAAGCACAGTTTTGTTCTGACTGAAGTGCAAAAATCTCTCTCTGACTTCTTTGTTTATACACTATGTTGACATGGTTGCATTTTAACTTTATATACATACAAACAGCAACGCACCATTTTAAATGTTCTCACAGTCAGACATGCTTTTTTTGTATAAAATAGTCTCTTATTTTCACAAATGGTACTGGCATGCCATGGCCCATGACACTATAATACTATCTGACATATTCTTCTTTTCTTTTTCATGGATGAGAGTGAAACACTGGCTCTTTTTCCACCCAACTCACTCATTTACAGCACACTCCTCAGAGGAAGAAAAATCTGACTGTATATTAATGCTGATGGATTATTAATGTTTTGCATGGCAGGACTTAAATGAACCCAAAGCCGTAGTGAATACATTCCCTAAATGTCTCTCTAACTTTATAACTTCAATCTGCCATACAGGCTTGTAGGAGATGATTACTGTTGAGCAGCATTACCTGTGATTAGAGGGTGTGAGGTCACTGGAATGAATCTTAATTTTTATGTTATTTCAACATTATGTTATTACAGTGATGTCAGAATATTAATTATCAGAATGCAATGTGTTCTCATAAGGAAAATCAGTCTTTAAGTATTTAGCAGCAGAAGTGCTAAACATCAACAGCAGAAGTGAGGGCTCCTTCAGGAAAGCCCATGCTCTTGCTTTAAATCCACATATTAGAATGCCAACAGGAGCCACGAATCTAACAGCATTTCCAAGGAGCACTTGCATATGTGCATACAACAATTTAGGAGCGCATTAATGAATCCCCAAATACAAGTAGCAGATGTATACCTAAATAATTTAGTTGACCAGTTAACACACATAACAATTGAGAAGTAGCGAGCTCAAGAACAATTGGCAGTAAAAATTCCTTTAAAAAAATAAATAATAAGTTTGATGAACTCAAAATGCCAGCATGTTAGAAATACTTTATAATTGATATGCAGGAACCAATATTTTTGATTAATTTAATTAAAAATCAATTTCACAATGACAAGAATCCATGGATTTGCACTTATCAGTATTCTGAAATGGCCATCACAGTTACCAGTCCTAAATCTGATCGAAAACCTGTGGGCTGAATTAGAGAGCAGTTGATAAGGATAAACTGGGCACTGATGCTGAAAGGACCTTCATAGAGGAATGGTCTGAAATCCCTCAAAATGTGTAAACTTTTCAACAGCACTGGAATGGAATCCATGATGTAATGCTTGCCAGAGGTGGTTGGAGCAAGTACTAAGCCAGGGGTGCCATTGATTGCGTAACCTTGATTTGGAGAAAATTGATTTTTAATTAATAATACCAATAATTCATGAGCCCACTGTAAATGGGGGCAATGTAGACTACTGTTTTATAGTAACGTTTCAAAAAAGAGTGCAGAACAAGAGCACATGAACATTTAACTGTAGTATTTGAGAAATCTATTGATGTGAACAACCAACAGAATCAGGAGAACCCAAGTCTGTTCGGATTTTATAACTCAGAAATCGTCCGCCCTTCAGTGGGAACTGAGAAATATTGCAGAGTAGTGCCCTTGATTGCAGTTAAATGTATTAATAAGGTGCATAGGTGAGCTTAAACAATGACGTCTCTTTCACAGAGTCAGATCTCTTTTAACAGACTTAGGTTGTCCTATCTGTGCAGTACACAGGTACACAGAAAGCCACAGGGATTGATATTATGTCAAGAGGCAGGAATCATGAAGACCAAGACATGAAGGCATTATTTGATTTGAGGTCAGAGGGCAAGTAGAGCCTTGCAAACACAAAATGATGTCACAACACTGCCCAAGCACTGTCATAATCCATGCTCTTTTTTTTTTCTTTGAGAAATCCAGCGTTTCTATGGCTACATATTATGGTTTGCTGGCCAATCCACAGATATCAGTGTGTGCAAATTGCTTACATAAAGTGTGTCCTTAACTGGTTCCCAGCTTCCCACCATTCCCTTGAGGACTAAATGTTTTATCCATAATTATCCGTATATGTCCATTTTCAGTGCTTGCGCTTATTTAAAGAATCAAATTGGCATGCAATTGCTTCCAACTGAACACAATTAAAATAGCACTTTTGGAGCAGCACCCCATTCATTCAAGATTTGACCCATCTGAAGTGGTTGTTTTTTGACACCACCATGGTGCTTCCTCACAGAAATGAGAAACACAAGAGTGCCTCCTTTGCCATAACTGATTCGGGCTGCCTGGTGTTTATTTGGCCTCTATTCATCTGTGTCAGTTTCAACACTCCTCATTGGGGTTTAGAGTTAGAGTGTTGTCTTGTTCCGATTGTATGAGTCCATGATGTACCATTCCTTCCTCTCCAGAGCCTCAAATCTGTATTAAAATTCAAGGATGGTATTTTTAGAAGATATACCAATGGATAGAGTGAAAGATAAAGTGAGAAGGAGAATGTAAGACAGAATCAGGACGTCTGAAAGTGTATGTGTGTGCGTGTACATATGTGTGTATGTGCGTGTGTGTGCGTGGGGGGGGGATAATACGGCCGTTAAGTATGTCGTAACTTTGCTTTGCTCTCTCCACTTTAATGGTGCTTAAATGTTTGATTCATGGATTTTAGGCCACAGTCACCAATTTAAATGTGGGCCCGTGTAAGCTATGTCATGTAGTCAAAATGAAATAAGATATACATATTTATCCTTGTGTTGCCATGGACAACCAGTACAACCACTGGTGGGGGAGCTTTCTCAGTCACTGTCTTTTTTTTTTTTTTTTGGCTTGGTCTGAAATGCTAGATTTTGCCATGTGATGATGAGTTAGAGGTCAGAGCACTGACAGTGCTAGAATATACAGTTGGACTTCTTTCAGCATGAATGATTTATACAAGCAATTTGTCAACCCACATTTACTGTGCGAACAGGGCAGATCATCCATTTTCTCAGTAAGACTTATGCGAGACCTCGAGGGCAGTGCGGAATACAGAATTCTGCAACTGTGTGGGAATAGTAGGTCAAATATTTTTGAAACATGGAGGTACTTATGTTATTATCATGCTTACAGCAGAGTTCAGACAAAACTGGTTGAAAACTGTATTATCTTACGCCTACTACTGGGTGCAGATATAGTACTTTCATTGCTTGCTTATGTTGTGAATGTGACAGTCCTGTGCTGCATTGTGAGAGATTGTGCATTTTTTATGTGTGCATAAATGTATCAATGTATGTATGTACTGTATGTAGTATGCATGCGTGCAGCATGTATGTATTTATGTACATATGTATGTATGCATGCATGTGGCCTATGTATATATGTATGTATGTACGGTGGCTGACAGGGGCAAACGTGCTGCAATGGCCCAAAACATCTCCAATTGAAGAAACACGCTGCAAAAACAGAAACGAAGCAAACTCAAAAAAACGCAAACCACAAAAGCAAATGCAAGAGAAAAACGCTGCATTTAGACATCAACACAACAGAAGTACTCTGAACGCTATGGTTAATTTGGCAAAAAAGCTTTCTAACTAGCTAACATTAGTTTGCTTGATTAGCTAGCTAGTTTGCTAGCCTAGCTAGCTAACAGTTATAGTTGGTATGACATAAATGCTCAAGGTTCAACTCTAGCTAAGTGAGATAGCAAAATAATGGATCATTTTTATTCACTTATTTTCTATTGACTTCCGTGCACCAAACTGTAAGCTGGCCAGGATAGTGAACTAGCTTGCTAAGCAAGCGAACTAACATTAGCTAGGTAGCTAGCTAGCTAGCTAGAAGCCTTTTTGTCAACTTAGCTCGCTAGTCTCACTCAGGGGTGCTTTTCCCAAAAGCACAGATGCTAACTAACATAGTTGGAACCACAGACTCTGAATGGACGAACTATGTTTGCTTTTGGGAAACTCGCCCCAGGTCAAAAGTAAAAGCTGTTCTATTTGGCACTCCCCATGGCGGCTGGGAGGACTTCAATTGTATTGATGTGGATATGCAGCGTTTTTATCTTGCATTTGCTTTTGCAGTTTCCATGTTTTTAACTTTGCATCGTTTCTGTTTTTGCAGCGCATTTCACCAATTGGACATGTTTTGGGCCGTTGCAGGGCGTTTGCCTCTGTCGGCCACCGTATTTATTTATGTATGTGTGTATGCATTTGTGTAGAAAGTACGTATGTATGTATGAATGGGTCTTTATTGTGCCCACCCCAGTCACACAGTGCATGCACAATGAATTAAAAACATATAAATTAAAAACACAACATGAAGGAGGTGTGCAGGAGGTGGAAGAGGAGTCATGTCCACTGGAATGTATAAGTGCTATTAGTCCAGGTGGCTTGAAGTCCACGTGGGGAGGGCGGTCTGTGTTAGTCATACAGGCCCTTCCGTCAGACCCTCCAATGGGAGGCCGGTGGCGTTGTCAGTTGGCTGCGCTTCCTCCTGGACAGCAGGTGCTGCAGCCAGGCTGGCGTAAGGCAGATGGCAGTCTATGTGCAAGAAGGGGGGGTAGTGCTGACGGTAGCAGATGTAGGCAAAGGCCAGGCCGATCACACCCCCCACTAAGGCATCTGTCAAAGAACAGAGAGACACAAACCGCTTCAGTCACTCTTACAATACTCAGCTATGTAGCAAAGCCATTGAGCCCTTGGAACAGTTGATTTTTGTTTAGTTCCAAATCAGTCCCCATGGGACTCCATTACTTTCCATTTCCTCTTGTAATGGTTTTTGCTTGCTTTGTAGTGTAAAATTTGAACATTCTTATCATGTATTAGTGATCTTATATCTCAAAGGGGTCTAAATCCACACTTAGATAATTTAAGCAAGAAACCGTGGCCTGGATTTAGTCAATATTTCAGGTCAATGTCGGTTCACATTTACATTCCAGTCGTGTCTTTAATTCCTTACATACAAATGTGACCACCAAAAATACCCTATCAAACTGTGCTGGTTGTCAAAGAAACCGTCTTTTATCATGAATCGAAGTTAAGTACAAACCTGATTAAATTACAGGCCTGTACCTCGAACTGCCCGCATCCAGTGAATAGCCTAAAATGTCATTTGCCACCTTGGACATTGGTGTAGTTTACACAACAAAATTGTTTAAGATTTATGGTCTTTTCCTGAGCCTCGTTTCCTAATTACAGACGATCATAGAGCTCTAAAAGGGTTTGCAACGAGCAATCTTATGAAAGTACTTAATTCTTAACGTGCATTTCCCAAAGCAGCTCTTACGCTGGAGCGCACATACGGCTGTTAACTACATCATAACTTCACTTTACACTGTCCACTTTAATGTTGCTGAGATGTTTGATTAAATGATTTTAGGCAACAGTCACCGATTTAAATGTAGGCCTGTGTAAACTATGTCATGTGGTCAAAATGAAATAAAAATATGAATAAAATAGTCAGAATGAATGAAAAATATTACACAGTGGAAGCATAGTTGGCATTTCTTGTCAGGGGGCACTTTGGGAGATGGACGTGGAGCAGGAAGTTAGTGTCATGGAGCAGGAGATTTAATTTCAGAATAGCAGTTGTAATTATACATTAACCAGGATATTTGCCATAAACAAGACAATACTTAAATATGTAACAATGGGGGGGGAACAGAAAACAAAGGATAATATAGCCTACCTAAACAGAGAATGCCTATAAACACATAGAAACAATACAAAGGTTAATGATTACAAAATGAACCCCAAAGTATCAAATTAACTAGGAACAAGACCACAAAAGAACAAACTCCAAAGACTGTGACGGCAAAGGTCAAAATACAAAAACCCGCAAAATACAAAGGAAAAAACCGTGATTGACAAAGGATTGGAACTAGGATAATAATTACATACACGAGAGTAATAAAAACTGGGAAATTGGAGCTAGAATCACAGGAATTCATAAATATGCGAGAACAAGACTAAAACACACAGGGGCTAGAAACACCGGAGTACGAATTACAATGTACAGGGACCACTGAACATGACTGGGAGTTTAAACAGACACAGACTCAGGTGAATACAATCAGAACTCAGGTGAGTTTGAACGAGGAAGTGGAGACTTGATTGAAGTTGTGGGTGTGGTCACCAGGCTGCCAGGCACGGATGTGACCGTACTAAGTAAAATAATGGTGATGTTCCAGTGACGGCTGCTTGGCTGAAATTAATGCACAAAAAAAAATTCCTTGGAAGTAACTGGTAATCTTGTTCTTAAGACGCACTTAGCTTTCTACAAGTGGTATTCAGCAGATCTACTATGATCTCTGAGAGCGTCTTAAGCTACGATGGTTTTCAGAAACACTCATCAAACGTAAAATGCGTCATGAGAGATTCTATGATCATCGTAGCCTTAAGATGCTTTTGGGAAATGAGGCCCTGCAGCATTTAATGGATGATGACAGGCACCATTACCAAATATTCCTCCAATCAAAATTAGACTTTTTCTTCAATAAGCAAATTTCTTTTTATGTCACAGTTAAAGTACTTAATAAAAACTGTTATTATTAATTTGTATCCCTGCCCATTTTTTAAATAAAATCATGCGTATAATTAGCACACAAAGTGTTTTTATTACGCCATAGTAATTGTAGATTAATGCATTGATAAATATTTGTTGTCAGTAAGTCTCTTATTACAAAAACAATTTATACAGAGACACCAATGAAAAAAAGCACACCAAGTATCTCTCACACATTGAAACAGATACAGTATCTTGTTTCATTATAAACACTCAGGACTCAAGATGCAAGATGTTCTTTGGTATTGGACTGATACAGGATATTTAATCCTTCGCATTCTCAGACGTATATTTTATGCCATAGCAAAACAAAGCCAGAGGGTTTGTCGCCCTGAATTTGTTTCACAATAGTCCAATATTGTTAAGACAGCACATTCCTGTCGGCTACTGGGCATGCATTCTTCTGTTTCATTTTATAACTTCCATTTGAGTCTTACGTCTTCATATCCTTGTAATGGGTTCATTATAAGGACGAGACAATGTTGTTAGGGTTCACTGAGCCCATACTACAGGCATCTTGTCAGTGGCATCTCCTCCTTGCGATCACCGTGCTCTTGCAAATGCTGCTGAAATTTAATTCTGACATTAACAAAAGCATGACAAAACACCTGCCCACAACACCAGATATTACTACACATGCAAGTGCCTATTTACTGTCTACTCGGATCCCCGGAAAATCTTATTTTGTGGAATTCTAAAAGCTGAGATGATAAACATTTATAATGCATTATCCTCTCCCCTTTGATTATTTAAAGATTTGCTATGTTTCTCAATGTATGGGGCTGTGGAGTCCGCATGATATTCATAAATCAGATCCAGGTGAAAAAATTACTCTAATTCGTTAGCAAGGATCAGAGGGCAGGCTAATGTGAGCTCGCAGCCTGTGTTTACTGACGGGCCGCATCTCGCCCATCATGTTTAATGGGCCGAAACGCTGTTCATTTTATTATTCATATTTTAATGACTGGAGCAGGGAATGGAGCAGTCTATATATGGCATGTTTCCAGGAACCAGGTTCTCTTAGCTTGTAATCACGCTGCCTCTCTGTGCTCTTCCCAATGCACTGCAGTTTGTTCCTACTCGATCGAACTCAGATCTACGAAGTTCATGGCTAATTAGAACATGACTGGTGTCCATGGCGGAGGCAATTTCTTACCCCTGCATTAATTTTTCACGGCCTATTTCTCTTTTCACAGCATATTGCCTCCTGCTATGGTATTGCTTTTTTTTTAAATGGTTTGAATCACCCCTGTATTACAAGTATTTATTTGTATGTTTCTTTGGAATTGATACCTACACCTGCATTTAAAAAAAATCAACATATTTCCTTTGGGATCCATCAGAAAATGATATGAAGCAACTGTACCAAGAAAAAATTACAGAAATTTGAGCATCAATTCAATTTCTTGGTAACAGCAGTGGCCATAAAGCAGAAAAATGCAGAAGGTAGCTAGAGGCTAATTATAGTTTGTCTGCAGAGCCCAATGAACTCCCTGGGAGGCTTTTGAAAATATTCCAAGTAAAGAGATGTATTAATAGGTGAAAACATGTGAAAACACAGAAGATTTTTATATAATAGTCATGAGTAAAATAGGAAGTTCTCTGTGGGAATAATGAACAGCCTGACAGCCATAGTTTCCTTGTTATGTTGGCTGTCAGCTGACTGCTCGACTCCCCTGACAGAAAAAAGGAAATGCTGAGTAAAAAGTCATTGTGAGTGCTGGCGGATGACTGGGATGAGATGCACAGGGATGGCTGTAATGGCACCATTCCTTGGAGCAGACGAGTCCTGTATTTTTGTTCTGCATAAACAAGTCGATCAGCCAAACTTTTCTCCACCAGTAAAATTGAGAACATTAACCTATAAATCTATCTGTACGGCTGCAACAACTGGTGGCTTTATAGTAGCCTATACAGTCTACTTTACTGTTTCTACAATGAGGTCCGTAAGTATTTGAAAATTGACTTTTTTTTTGGCTGTATACTTTATAACTGTGGATTTGAAACAAGTCACGTCAATACTGTCTGATACGTAAAATGCTTTTGCAGAATGACTCTTATAAAGATGAGAGTTACAAAGCAGCCGAAGGACAAACACTCAGCCTGTTCCCCAAAATGGCAAACCAGGCAAAAAAAGGAAAGAAAGAAAAACACCACTGGTGAGAAACTCCCCTTTAGGAGGATATCTTAGCAGGAACCCAGCTTTTTCGGGGAAGCCCACCCTCCAATTGCGTCAGTGATTTATGGTAGAGATCTCTAGCTTTGACTTTCATGTATTGACCTTCCCATTGTGTAAACCACGCAGAAAATATAATGTGATTTTGGAGCATCACACTGTTATAAACTTGCACCTTTTTTGCCAGTTAATGTAACTGGCACCTTTTTAGCCAGTTATTTTAACTGCAACTTTACAATAAGGTTACAGCAGAGTTCCGTTAATGTTAAGTGTAAACCTCAGTTAAATGCGCGCAAAACTCTACATACATGTTAAAATAACCAGGAAACAATGCGTTAATTTAACTGGTAAATTCAGTCAGTTCATAACAGTGCACAGTCCTAATACTTACAGACCTCATAGTATGCGACTGTTAGCTGCAATGCGTGACACGCCACCTCCTTCCTCGCATTACAGATTATTAACACTATCCATTAAAAGCTTCAATTTACAAGAGTGACCCAATCTGCTTGACTGAGACGGACTGAGATGTCTGCCCAGACCAAATGAAGCTGGGTCGAAGATGGCCTAATTGAAACAATGATCCAACTTGTCTGACTGGGAGGAAGGCCAAATTTCGTTAAGAGAAGCTGCATCAAGTTGAATGAAGACCTATAATACGACTCCACTCAAGCATGTCGTAAGTAAAGCCCTTATTTACTAAAATGAGCCAATTTTAGTGCTCTTTTCCCACTGAGACTTTCTCAGACGGTTCATTTCACACACCTGTGCGGTGAGCACTGACATTTAGTACACTGGCCTGCAAAATTAATTGATTTTCCAGCGCTCCTATGAAAAGGCAGCTGGGCCCATCCATCATGAGCTGCAGAAATCAGTTTAGTCTGAGAAAATTATACAAATTCCCAAAAAATAAAAAAAAAGGTCTTTGGCTTATCTCCACCGAGGAAACCTTTTTAGGAACTACACTCTCTATCATAGGTGTAAAATGTGTAGAATCTCCCAGATCGAACCATTCTGCCCAACAAAGAACTAGATATTGTTTTTCAGTGTGCAGTTTGTAGCTGATGCTAATATAGTCAGATAGCAAACGTTTGTATTTCCGTACAGTTGAGCTTGCAGTCACTGGAGAACAAAGGATTTCTCAGGGATCTGCAACATCCTGAAAATTCAGCTTTTTTCACTGTTTGTTCAACCCAGCATCCCATGTTGATGACTTAAACTCCATCTTGTCTCCCTGCAGCTCATCCAGAATATTCCTCTGATCTAAAACTTCCCCGGGCTTAGCCATGTCGTTCCAGTGGATACTCATATCAGCTCGCATCAAATTAAAAATCTTGCTGCCAGCCTATACCAGGCAGCTAAAGGAATTCTCTGACTGCCTTCTTTTCCCTGTGATGTCTCTTGGTTGCACTGGCCCTCAGGTAACAAAATGAGCTTCCCTCTGTGATCAGGAGAGCAGAAACCTTGTCCACCTTCCAACCCAGATGGAAAACTACCCACCACTGTGGGCACTGTGGCTGCTCTTACCTTGTTTGAATGGCCACTTAATTTAAAACTTCCTTGCGGAATAGTAATGTTATAGGTGTAGCCCTTTTCAGATTAACTGGCTTCACAGAGGTCCTCGCTTTCACTGGCATTTTAAACTTCTGCTATCCAGACTTTTCCGGATTGTTTAGAAAACTTTACACGCATGTCGATTATAAATGTTACTGCCTCTCCTTGCGCTTTTGTTGATTTTGCACTTCCTAAGACAAACACGGATGTTCCAATCCAGTGACTATGAAACAATATAATTTAATCCCATCCCGGTCTGGATGCTGCAGTTAAGCCTTAAAACTAAACAGAATAGGGTCCAAATTCCAGTGCGCTGCCAACTTTGATCATCGCAAACTCAGCCTTTATATACAGCATCAGATAAAGCCAAGTAAGACATCAGATAGGAGTATCATGAGGTAACAGTTAAACTCGCCTTGCCAGTGGTGCTTGTAGTCGCAGGTGCGGGAGAGAGCAATCATCATGGCACTGTAGAGGGGCAGCACCATGGCACAGAGACGCCAACTGCGGCCACGTCCGTTATCAGTGAAGCACTGCAACTTCCCGGCCAGGTAGAAGGAAGTGAAACCCAGGCCAGAGAACGCAACTTGGGAAAAGCAGAGAGAGAGAGAAAGAGAGAGAGAGATATTATACAAGACATCATAGCTGTAAGTCATTATTATCCCCTGCCATGATTCAAGTTGGAGGGTGGATACTGCAGTTGAGCTTGCCCATATATCCGTCCATCCATCTGTCCGTCCAAATAAGTGGGGAAAAGTTTTCTCAGAAAGTGCTTAACCCAGATGAACAAAATTTTGCATTAGCATCCACCTTGTCATGACCTTAACTAGTTTCTAAAACAGGATTCCATGATAGAGGGGAAAATTGATGACAATGTTGTCTTCTTGTTATATTGTGTTTACTGTTTGCCCTCAATCTGTATACTACAGCAACTGAACGCTGATGCGATATTGACAGTAAACACCTTGAGATTGACAGTAAGAGAGGACAAATTGTGAATCCTTTTAAGTGAAGAGCCAACACATTGATTCACAGAGTGATATGTTAGTGCCTGTCAATGCCAACGTGTAACCAGCTAGAGATTCAGTAAAAGCATAATGTTACACAAATAATAATCCCTTATACAATTTAATTTAAGAAATGCATTCTCTCAAAACCTCTTTTACTGTTCTCCTCAGCAACACTTTCATTACTGTGTTCTTAAATGTTGACCGTGTTCGCTTGTTATCACATACAACATCTTGAAACGATTAACCCTTAGAGCGCTGAAAAAAAGAAAAAAATATATATAAATTCAATTATCTTGTGCTATTGAAAACCTATCATGTGGCAGGGGAGCCCTTTTAAACAGCTGCCACATGATAGATTTCAATAGCTTTGATTTTGAGATCTTACATCATTGAGCAACAATAGTTGCATTGAGCGCTCTAATAATACTTTGGTAGTATTTCCCATAGTGAATGTATTCCATGCCATTAAAGCACACTGAATCAGAGTGGAAAACTGAAAGATGAAAGCGATGAATGTTATACACCATCAACTTGTTCCACTTCCTCCAGAATTACAGGTGAGTGGTGCACATATTTAATTCCCCACTGAACTCCTACCTTTCTCCAGTGCGGCAGATTTCTCCACACCTATCTGTTTGCACATATGCTACTTAATGATCAACAAATTTATGTCTTCCCAAGATGAATATATGCATTAAATATAATACAGAGGGTGAGAGCCTGCTGCTGCTGTAATTGCAATCTGCCAGAGCACGATGAGAGAGGAAGATGGAGGGAGAGAAAAACCTGGAAGGATGAAATTCAAGCAATTCAGAAAGATGAATTACAATTCCTCATAACTTTCCTCATGCTTTGAAAAGTAAATTTTGAAAATAAAAGAATTATGATAGAAGGATAGAGGCAGAATATTGCTGGTCGTTTCTCTCTCACTCACTCTCTATCTCTTCTCCCACTCTTCTTTCTTGTCCTATTTTTTCCTCAAAATTACCGGGCTCACTATAATTTGATTTATATTACAACCATACTTTTCTTTCTCGGTTTCACCACTTTTTTCATTGTTCCTATTATCCCTTTTCTCCTTCTCTTCTCCAGCTCTCCCTCTAATAGTAATCAGTAATGATACTTGCCCTTTCTCTCCCCAGTGTATTCCTGATCCCTCTGCCTCAAAGTCTCCTCCGACCCAGCGGCACTCAGTGCAGATGATAACCCCCGAATCCCTGAGTGCTCGCCTCTTGCTTTATTACTTTCAACCTGTTACCCTGGCAACTCCACCGAGAAATAATAAACCGCAATAAGCCCCTCGAATCTGCAGTTGGCGCAAACCTCATTAATAACGCGCTTCAACAAGGTTGACGCAGCCTTCAGCAGAAACCATTCCCCCTGCATTAGGAGGACGCCACGTAAACATGGCCTCGCACCAAAATTCTGGAACCAAATTAACGGGCCAGTTTTATCATTCCTCCTTGCTTTCATCATGACCCGCATTTCCAGGGATACAGCAGTGAACTGCCGCACTGTATCAAGTTATAATACAAAACCGGGCAAAATTGCAATAAATCAAACACGTATGCGTTCACAAGAAGTACCCTCATTAGCATATTACCGATGTATCAAGATTACAGTAAGCCGAATTAATTGCAGAGAATAAATCGGATGAATCACATCCTCTTGCAGCGTAGACTTTTTTACAGCGCAGAGTATCGGATAATTTACTGCCCTCGCTTGCAGATAAGATGGAGAGAGGAAGGGAATGGTGTAATCACGTAAAATCCTGAAAAACCTTGTAGCCCTTCCTTTGTAAACACTGTTTACGAGCTTGTAGAAACACAGCATATACTGTGCTATAAGTCCCATATACCACACTGAATAAACCTTACCCTCAGAGGCCAAAAGGCTACAAAACTTCCGAGCAGCCAAATCTTTCATACTGCTATTTGTAAACTAATCACCTTAAATCAAGTGCAATCCATAAAGTGTATTTCGCAAAGCATGCCAGACGTGAAATAACAAGAAAACACTCCTCAGATGGCACGTAACAACTATTATAATTGATACAACAACCACAGATGGCAATTAAGCTCCCTTTGTAATCTAACAATCACAATGTGATAGATTTGCAAATGAAAATCATATTCCTGTGAATGGAGATTCCTCTTTCACTCACCTCATCTTTGTCTGATGATTGGTTCAGGGTCAAAATGCGCCATAAAGCAACCCAGTCCAATGAAAATTACGTAGCACACTCACTCCGCCGGCTGAATGAGCAGCGGAGCACAAAAGGGTACATGACGCATGCAGAACATAGAGGCACCACACAAAAGCCCCCAGTTCATAGTTTAAAAAATGGTATTAGCTGCTCAATATCCAGAAACAGAATTTCAAACAATAATAATGGCAAATTATTATTTTTGCCATCTTTTCGTCAACTTGCCATTAATCAGTGGAGGAAAAAGAAATACACCACTAGTTGCTTATAATGTTGCTCAGCAGTCGCCACCTCCATCCAAAAAGGTCAACTGGAGGAGGAAGTTGACCGAGGTGCAAAATAGTAAGAGAAAGAGGGAAGAGGATAAATGTGCAGAAATATTGCAGGAAATGTGCTAATGGATGATAGAAGACTAGTAAGCTTAATATTGACTTATCACTGAGGCCATTGAGGAAGGCATGAAGTTAGCTAAGAAGCTGCCGAGACTGATAGGTCTATGCAAGCTGGCGAGTCAATTTAACACTACGAGCTTGCTCACTTGACTCAGCAAAGTAATATTAGCTGTAGGGGAGTTGGAAGGGAGTTGGGGTGCGGGGGTGGACTGGAGAGATGTGGGTCAGTGATAATGTGGCATACAATTTAACAAATTGGCACTTGCGCCCATGGGAAGGAGCCATATTGCAATCAGGATTGATTCAATGTACAAAATCAGTTCCCCGACTAGCTTACTCAACCATCATTTGTCATTCATCCTCATCACAGAGAACATGAGATTCATTTTTTCAAGTGTCTCCTAGCAAAAGAGGCTTGATAAACTAAACACTCATCATATATCTTTAATGATCCATTCAGTTCAGTTTGTCTAACTTCCATCTAATAAATCTTCTGTCTGTCCAATAGGCGGGTGCACTGGTCATGAATTTTTCATCAACTTGGCAGAATGCGAAAAAATGGATGATGTACTTCTTCTGATGGGAAATGACAGAGCAACATCAGAGGCTCTTTCCTGGTGATTCCTGGTTTTCTCTATGCATGAAGGCAATTCTGAGCCAGAACTGCACCAATTGCCACTGGCTTTGGGCAGAATCAGTGCATAACCAGTTTGAAGTTGCTTCCCACTTAATGGATGAGCATAGTGCAACAAATCCAGTCACATTCTGACTGTGTGTGAGCATAAATTATCACAAGGGAACTGCTGGAAATACTTTAATATAAATAGGACCAAAAGAAGTAGGACACATAGATGGGTCCACTTTTTTTTTGTCTGAGATATATAAAACCATTGAGAGAAAAGTCAACTGAGTGAACAGTTTCCATGTTACAGCCTTAGCAAACTGTCCTCATATCTGTATCGGACAACATTTGCTCCCTCCATGTCGACAACAGACTGGTGCAACAGGTACAGGGAAACGAAACAGAATTTTCAGCCTGTACATCTCTGGATCATTTGTAATAATTATAACAATTACAATAACACTATAGCACTTTTCTTTACAATTGTCACAAAGGGTTTAGACATTAGACAAAGTAAAATAGATTGTATAAAGAATTAAAAATAAATTCCTATGACAATAAAATAAATACTATGTGAGATCAGTTGACAGAATACAGGATCAGAACTCATTCGCAAAGGTTCAGTTCAGGGGCTTTATCAGAGATCTTGGTCATACAGCCTGGTTCAGTAACACACAGTAGAATTGCACCACAAAAGCAATAATCCAAATTGTAATCCAAAAATAGTCCAAAGATCAATAACCAATCAGTAGGTAGGCCAGGTTTGAGGGACATGCAAAATCGGTAGTCAGTGAAGCAAGCGAAGATCAAGGGCAAGGAATATACAATACACGAAGGACAAGGCAGAATCATAATCATAAGACAAAAAGGAACCGTGACCAGAGATTTTGAGAGGAACCTAGGGATGCTCGTAAGTTGGCGCTGTAAGCGGCAGAAAACCCGCATGCTGGATTCGTGCGCAGTCTCACGTACACAGGATTACCCCCATTATCTTAATGGCACCAGCACCTGGCAAAGAAATATCTGGTTTGCGGACAATATCGATAAGGGTTTTTACGACCCAAAAGGCACCCAAACTTATCGGCCCACGGTTGGAGCTGTCACGAACCTCTGGGTTAATGGTCAATGTCTGGTTTCTTCATTAAAATCTCTTCAACTGTTTACGAACACTGGCGTGTGCCGGGCAATGCCACAGTGCCATCAACTAGACTTTTCAGAGACTATACCAGCGAAATAATTCGCATTGCTTCCTATTCACAAATTTTCAAGGACTTTTCCCTACTGATATAAAATACAAATTTCACCTATAATGTTACAAATATAATGTGTATTTCTGTTATATTGTATGATTAGAGCTGATTGCTAACATTAATACAAATAATCGTTGTAATTATGTACTGTACCGGACGTTTCATGGCAAACCATAGTGCTAACATATCTTGTTTGGTATCATTCTACTCCTTTAAATTTCCGAAATTGCATGGGGCATATTTCGAAGGGATTAGAATTGTATCAAACCCTCATTTAATAACTGCGAAAAGAATATCCCAGTTGAAATTTCCCTCATGCCAATGTCCCTGCCCAAATTCCTCCGGTGTGGGGTCGCGTTCCTAATTCGGCTACCCAAATAATTTACGACCCTGCTATAAAAGCCATTCTAAAGTTTGGGCATAAAAGATAGGGAAACAAACCATTCGGGCAAGATCGCAGATGACTTCCCACACGTGCTTCTATCTGCCGTGTGTAGCCTATACAGTTATGGAAGATCGCAAACGACTTCCCACATGCACTTCTGAATGCCGTGTGTATCCCATATAGTGATGGAAGGTTCATAAACGACTTTCCACACGTGCCTCTGTAGGCTGTGTGTAGTCAAACATTTCAGGAAGCTTGTATTCATCCTTCCCACATTGTACACGCTGTGCATATGTGTAGTTGCGAGTCACGCCAGGTATGATTTACTTATTTCTTTAAAGGTGGTGTTGCGTCAGTATGGGAAAATTTCCCATGAAAGCTTTTGATTCCTTACCATATGGAATGTGTGGAGAGATGAATGTGGGCCGAGAAAATGCATTTGTTGTATCATATGTGCTCAGACAGATGTGGGCCAAATTTAGATGAGCACCCCCCTAGAACCAACATATGGGGATAAAATCAATCAATAACTCCCAATTATCACAGAGAAAGTTCTAAAATTTATAACTGTTATTGTTGCTGCCATCCCAAGGAACAATTTGACACCAAACATCACCTAACTGCTTTGAAATATGAGACCCAGGAGGAATTGAAGCCATAAAAAAGCATTATTTGGCTACATTTTTCATCACAAATTGAAAGTTTACCATTAAAATTAATATACAGTCCCTGAACACCTGTTTGCGTCATACTTCGAAAGTTTTTAATGAACATTAATTCCAGCCCCCGGTGGTCACTAGTCGTAGCTATTTTCTATGTCAAACCACTGGGCAGAATAGGACCGAGAGCCTCTGAGTTCTCCACCGAGTTGGGCTGTACAGATGTTTTTGGTCTGGTGGACTTAGGGTATAGACCAGTTAGTAGTCCGCCGCACAACAGAGCTCCAAATTCATAAATTGGAGTTAGATCAAATTAACAAAACGCATGATTAAATTGTAACCGCGATTGATTTAAACTAAATTTTATATTCTAAATTTAATATGGAGTCAGATAAGCTATAACCTCTTTGCTATGCGCCATGTTCCTACGAACAGAGAAAGTAGAAAATTAACATCTGTTTTATCCTGATTCACGCCAACTGAGGAAGAACACGCTATGCCTTCCCCTCTGGCTATTTCCGTCATTGGTATAGCTGTGAGGTGTTTACAGCACAGAGAATACTGGTAAACAAAGGCCATTTCTCGAAGCGTACGCTGCATCCTTCGAAGGCTGCATTTTTAGGCTGCTTTGTCATCACAAGCTGTTCCATCGTGAACGCGCTTTCGAATTCAACCGAGAAATGCAGCCTTCATCTATCCTTATATCAGACAATATTCTTGGCTCATTTACACTCTGTTTCCATGTTGACAATTCCATTTGATATCCGGCAAGATGAGCGCAGCATTTCTCAGTTGAATTTGAAAGCGCGCTCACAACGGAACAGCTTGCGATGACGTAGCAACCTAAAAATGCAGCCTTCAAAGGATGCAGCCTACGCTTTGAGAAACGGCCAAACTCAAAATTAGATACAGACAGGAAGTGGAATATAAAGGGAGAGAAGAGGCCAATTGAGAATGGAAACAGATGAGTGTGAGCACATGGAACATCCAGGGAGGTGTGGCCACAAATAAAGACATGAGGTGCACTAACAGAAAAACAGAAAGGGGAGGGCAAGTGCTTGAGATTGGGGAATGAACATTGAAAGCACGTGGAAAGTGATTAAGGAGAGAAAGCAAAAGAACTAAGACATGGATCAACTAAAATAAACACAGTGATGCAGAAACAATCTTAAAAATAAGAAAGATATGAAATGCAAGAAAATACATAGATTCGCTCAGATCCTAGCATCAATGAGCTACTCATAGTCCAGAGGCAAGTGCCAAGAAAACACTCTCAGCACGGGTGGAGTCAGTTCATTTTGTTTTTTCAAATCCAGCTGCATTTTAACAACCAATCATTAAAACAGTTGAGTGGGAGTTGAGTGTCCATAAGGGTTGGGTGCTTACGTGAATAGAGTCGCAGGAAACATATTTCATCCAGAGCATATAGTCGGTGAACTAAAAGGAAAAATGTATAGTCTTGCATCGCTAGACATGAACTATAGCTACTTGGTTTTCACTGTGGCGATTCTTTTTTCTTTCAGCTGACGAGCGGGGTCAGTTGGTAAATTAAGCTTTTACCAAATTGTGTCTAGATTTAATTTAATAGATTTAACAGACCATTCAACATCAGCACCAGCCATCTTGATCATTTATGAAAGTACTTCAACGTCATTGTAACAAACCCGGCCCATATTGGATAAACATTGTGAAAGGGACGCGATTAGCAGCCTAGCTGCTCATCGCTCAGTATATGAGCAGAGTCCTATACTGTCCCTGGTCCTATTTCCTGTCTGCTGCAGCTAGTTTTTATGCGAGAGCCTTTTGGAGCTCAGAATACTCACATAGAGCAATGTAGTAATGTCAAACAAGAAAGAGTGCTGTGATCACCAACACATCTGTAATTCAGTCTCGTGCCTACGAACATGGTGATATTCAGTATAACAGCACAACTTGAGTGAGATACAGCTTTTATACAACAGTTCAATAAACAATATATTTATGAAAAATAAAAATAACTGACATTCAGAAATGATATGATCAAATCATATTTATTTTTTGCTCACAAACAAAAATAGTTCCCAAAGATGACGAGCGGGATTGAGCATTACTTGCTGTTGTGTAAGCCGCAGATAGAAATTGCAGTGGCTCACTTCAGCGCTTGCTGTCTGGCCTCCTTTGACTGTAATATCCCTTTCAAGGTGTATTGGGTGAAATCTAGTGGTATTATGATTTGTCTCTGGTCTGCCTATATTTCACCCCAATGTCATTGATTTTGCTGACTTCCCTGTTGCTTACGAATGGAAGCCTCCACTGTAACGAGCTAACCATTCAAATTTGGAATGTTGAATAATACACATTAATGCATAAAGTTACAACAATAGAACAAGCGGTGCCAAGCAGAACGTACCTCCCTCTTACAAGATATCCATAAGATGTCGCTAATGAGATGGCACACATATCAACATAATTGAACGAAAATTGACAATTTTTTTACCCAGCCTGCCTACCACTAAGGAGAGGGTGCTGCCATGGCATAGTGTCAGATATCAGAGGATGTACAGTTGAAAGGTGTCTCTTAAAAGCTTGAACTCAATTCAACCATTACAACAAGAATTCATGGCAAAAAAAAAAAAAAAAACATTTCAGAATTTTGGCCTTTCTCTTTGTAGAACTTCAAAGGCTTTGTTAGGCCTACATTCTCAAAAATAAAATGGCTTGTACCCTGGACCATGGCTGACCAGTGTATCAAAGTTGGAAGCAATTACTGCCATATTGTGGTCACAAAGTTGCAAACAAAGAAAGAAACACAAGGAAATTAAAACAATACCTCCCCCGGATCCTCCAGGGCGAGCTAATAAGAAACATAGTGGAATGAATAGTCAAAAGCGTCGCATTTCTTTTGAAATTATCAAATAGGAATCCAGTAAAAACGTGAAGAAGGTGCTTAGCAGAATTTTCAAGGAACAGACTGGAAAAAAAACTCAGATATTAAAACTACGAGTGGAGATGGCACTGTGTACAGACTGCCGTGTGTTCAGCACAGCAGAAGTACGAGCGAGGGGGCCGATTTGCCGTCTGCTTGCTGACACACTGGTCCCTATGGTAAAGTGTGAACATATGGTCTGGATATTGCATGTGTCAAGTCTGGATCAGTAGTCAGGGCAATGCATGCAGACCGACCAGGGGTAGCGTTCTCTGATCTCACATTCACCGAACATTGCCACTGCCTGTTTCCACAGGTTTCCACCCTGAGGGTAAGCCGCAAACCAGCCTACCGGTTAAAAGAGAGTACAGAATCAAAATAAACACAGGAGCTGCACAACCTGATCAATAAAAACCATCAAAAATGAGTAATGAAGCCAAGGCATCCTCGCCTCAGTCATTTATGGAGGGGATCATATTCATTGCATTGCCTAGGAGATTAATATTTTTATCCAGAGGTGTCTGAGACTGCTCTTATTCATGCTGATGTTTGTTTACGATCCATTTGTCATGGCACTGTCTCTCCAATTATCTGTATGTACATTATACTGACCAACAGAAGAAACGCAATACGCAATTACAAATTGAAAAGGTAATTTGAATATAGTTTTTTTTTTTTGGACAATCTTGATGAAAAGCCTTTGCTTGATGGTTCGTGATGTCACCCTATACAGTTCAAGCGCAGCAGGGCCCATTGTGTTTATTGTTGCCTGTAACTTGCTGTAAGTATAGGTAGCCCTACAGGATGTCTGCAGCAAAAATGCCAGTCAGCCAGCTGGCATTACTTAGCTCGCTTATGACTATGTCTTGTCTTCCAAAAGTGTTGCTGGCTGTTTTTGGAAGGAATGGCTGGCACAGATGCTGGTGGGTGATATAACCAGTGTTGTGCTGTCGTCACAGGAGATGTTCTACTTCTAGTTCCATGCGAAGTGCCGCTCCTGGCTTGAAATTGAGTCCATAGAGTACAGATCAATGAGACAGCCTCCCAAAACGCATTTGCAATGATACTAGGCCAGACCCCAGCTCGGAGTAATTTGATAGCTCTTTCAAGGTCTGCTGCGTTAAATCTTGGCATTCCGCTTCTGCATGGACGAGTGCTGTCGGAGAGCAAACGAGTCCTGACCTTCAGTTTGGGTGAAAATTGAATGTTGCTGGCAAAAGAAGTTTTGATCTGGTTGCTTTCTTGTGGCC
This sequence comes from Gymnothorax javanicus, assembly GCA_029692085.1. Lineage (NCBI taxonomy): Eukaryota > Metazoa > Chordata > Actinopteri > Anguilliformes > Muraenidae > Gymnothorax > Gymnothorax javanicus. Next base: position 28,053,235 of record CM056208.1, on the reverse strand, counting down.
TGCACAAACAAAAGCTCTTTTTTTCGAATTTAAGGTAGTGCAAGAAACACACCTTCTGTTCTCAAATGACCTGACAGACACTATGCCGCCTTGATAAATGCGTCAAATGTTTTTAGCTGTCACACCATCGGGAGTGTGCTAAATTTGACAAAATACCTTGCCACCGTTAATTTTTGTTTCTTTGTTTGGAGTATATCTCAAGCCTGTCTGTACCTGCTGTGCAGAAAGCAGAACACAACCTGCTTGTGGCTAAAAACACACAACAGGAAAACTAAATATCCAACAGCATAAAACTGATAGGATTATTTAAATTTGTTGGAGTGAAAAGAAATGGGAACACTCCTCACAAAAAAAGCAGCACCTTCCCACTAGGGCTAATTTGCCATTCTGGCTCCCAATTTCACCCTCAGAATCAAATGCTCCCTTGCAGAGCAGTCATAAACATAGAGTGTTATCATGGGGAGCTGAAAGTGTCGGAATACATTGGAGCGTTAGGAGCGTTTAAGGGGCCATTTTTTTTGGCTGAGGTGACCCCCCACATCTGTCACAGGGAGTGCTCCTGGTCCTGCACATACTGTGTCACCCCCTCCCAATTGCAATGCTGTCGCTCTGTCTGGCAGGCGCTATCCCCTAAAGTCTCCGCAGTCATGCCAGCAGAGTCAAGGCATGAGAGCTCAAGTCTGAGAAACATAAAAAGGGATCGCAATTATAATAGGTGCTTCATACATATTTATACCACTATAAAGCATTCCTCCCAGAATAAACAGGAAGGGAGAGTAATGAGATTCTGGGGCATTAGCGAAAACTTTGATTGCTTATCTTATCTTCAAATGAGTGCAAGGTTATTGTGATAGTTTTCAAAGCTGGAAGCAGTTTTCGCCCTGCTGGAGTCACCTTTTCTCACCGCAAGTGTTGATGTAATCTCTTCAAAAAAAGCAGCAACCAATCTGGGAAATATGCGCCAAATCTGGTCATTTGTTTATTTAATAATTTTTTTCATGTACTTATTTTAACAGAACTCTTTGTGAACACTGGAACGATATTCAAAAAATATCTCATCAGGAGCAGCAAAAAGGAAATGCACAGGAATGATCGTTGCATCTGAAGACTAGATGGAGAAAACATCTATGAGACAATAAAAGTAACGGCTCCATGGCTTGTTTCATGCATTGTAAACCCTTCTGTGAGGGTCATGTCGTGGCATTGTAGCAAACAGAGGGATCAAATCCATCCATTGACCCATCAGCCCATTATCCAACCTCAATTTTCCTGGTCAGGGTCATTGAGCAGCTACAGCCTGTCCCATCATCCATTCAGCGAGAAACACAAGTACATCCTGGATCCACCAACCTAAGGCAGGCTATACAAGTTCACTCAAATACTCAATTTCTCCAGTCTCCAGTTAATTTAACCCTTTATGGCCTAATGCAAAAATCCCAGCAGAGAATCATGCTGCCATGTTTACCATAGTAACCTGTATTTGGGCTGAAGCACAGCTTCTCAGCTTTCAGGAACAGTTGGATTTTTTTTTCTATTGTGCAAAACTTACAGTAATTATGGTACTTTCAAAATTACGCGCATAACTGTGTCGGCAACGACATGTTCTTAAAATGCGCACATGCTGTCCCGGTTTAAATGGGTTAACTCATATCTTTGGACTGGGGTGGTGGGGGTGGGGGGTAACAGGAGCACCTAGCTCTAGATGTCAAACAAGGACGCTATAAGCCTCCTTTTTCATTGTATATCGACGTTTGCTAAGGTAGCGTCACTACATGACAAGTCAGGAAGAAAATGTGTTGAATAATACCAGGTGGGACCAGATAAATCCCTTTCCCTTCCTATTATGCTCTGATACTCAGCCCGCTCCTAATTATGCAAGGGCTCAAGGCGGTTAAAACCATTCAGACTATCACAATCCCATCTCTGCATTTTTTTCCGCCTTATAAAATTCCAGACAACCAAAGGCCACTTGTTTGAATCAGTAAGATGAAAACTTAAATCACATTGTAATTTCTGGACTAAAAGGTATCAGTCATCACTGGCTCACAGCTTCATCGCCTGCAGTGTCACTTACTTGTATGAGGCACAGGTGTCAGCAACAGAAGTAGAGAAATCCATTAATCAGAAGAAGAAGAAAAAAAAACACGAAGAGAAGCAAAGTTTGAATGTTAATGCTTTTCATCCCTTGGGAAAAAATGGGACTTTGATTAGCCGGTCAGAATGACCAGAGGTAGAATGTCCAAGTTCAAAAAGACCTCACTAGTAATTTGTTTCAATTATCTTGCTATCTCATTTGGACAAATCTTCAGCCAGGAGGTAGACAAAGTAAGTAAAATCACCTGGCAGAATGTACGGGTGAGATAAATAGATAGCAGCACTTTTAATTTCTGTCTCTGGGACTTTCCTCCTCTGTAGATAGGCCTCCTGCCATTACCTCAGTGATCACCGCAGTAAGTAAACAGGAGAGCTGTGAGAGTGCTTGCCAACAAGGCACCCATTGTACAGGCCATTAAGCTTCACAGCCTTTTCCACCAACATTTCTGTGGCTCAACCCTCCGCAAGGCCGATAAGCGTGCGATCACATTAGCAATTGCAGCTTTTCATTAATGAAGCGCTATCTTGCTACTCCCTGGCGACCAAAGGTCAGAACTCTCCCAAAATTTAATTTGCCATTTCGACACTTAGTGGGTTTAATTTCTCTAAAATCACCTCAGGAAATGTTAACCCCCCAAAAAGGCATGTTGCCATGGTCAGTGGCCCGTGTTTACAACACCAGATATGCAATGAGCTATAAGCTACCAAAGATCAAGCCAGAATGTTATATATAATGCACTCATAGAACAGTGTTCAATTTGCATTTAAAAGACAAACACTTTTATCATTCCTTGGGGCCACTTTCCAAAGCTATCCACCTGTATACACACTGATGGTATACTGTTTGTTTGGATAACATATCCCACATAATCCCTGCTCCACGTAAAATCTTGAGCTATTCCACTAAAACATGTGAGCTTAGTTATACCTACTGTTCACTTGTTTGAAAAATACTACTCGAAAATATTTTGTGCATAACTGATTTATAGTCAGGTGGCACAGAGGTGCAGTGGGTAGCACTGCTGCCTCTCAGCAAGAAGATTGTGGGTTTGAATCCAGCCCAGGGCCTTTCTGTGTAGAGTTTGCATGTTATCCCTGTGGTCAAATGGGTCGGGAACTTCAATTTCCTCCCACAGCCCAAAGACATGCATGCTATTGGAGACTCTAACTTGCCCATAGGTATGAGTGAATGGTGTGTGCGCCCTGCGATGGATTGACAAGCAGTCCAGACTATGGTCCCTGCCTTATGCCCATGGTCAGCTGGGATAGGCTCCAGCTCCCCTGTGACCCTAGTGAAGAAAAAGCGTTATAATAATGGATGGATGATGTAGACTATTTTACTAAATCTTCCTAGAGCGTTTGCAGCAACAAAACTAAATATCCAACAGAATCCCCCCTCTCCCCCATACAAACACTCACACATCTCCCCACACACATCCGTTCCAGGGGGTACCGACCCTCTCTCCTCCCTAGTGAGCGGTTCCTACCCAGCTATCTGGTGCTATCCCCTACAGTCTAGGCAGTTATGCCAGAGTTAAGGGATGTAAGGGATTTTGGATGAAAGTATTTTGACCGCGATTTATTTTTAATGTCAAAAATTGCAGCATAAATTTTCCGCACATAATCCTCAGAGAAAATTACCTTCCAAAATTCAATGTTCAAAGAAAGTTCTTAATTTTTTTTTTTTTTTTTCACTCGCCTGTATTCAGCAATGTGGGTCTATGGAGCATATTGGCGTTAAACCCTTGCCTGTACAGCGCTGTGAAAAAGTAATCACACCCATCCCAATTTCTTCTATTTTTGCATATTTGTCACACTTATATGTCTCAGATCATCATAATAATTTTAATATTAGGCAAAGATAACCTGAGTAAACGCAAAATGCAGTTTTGAATTTATAATTTCATTGATTTAAGGGGGAAAAAAAACTATCCAACCCTTCCTGGCCCTTTCTGAAAAAGGAATTGCCCCTTAGTTACGAAATCAAATTACTGAAAGACATTTAATTGATAAATGGGTTTAATTTCACTAGACACACTCAGGCATGATTACAGCCAGCGCTGCTGAATCTAAACATCGCTTAAATAGAGCCTGCCTGGCAGTGTGAAGTTGGCAAAAAGTAGCACATGATGCCACAATTTAAATAAATTCAAGAAAAAATGAGAATCAAAGTCATTAACATCTAGCAATTTGGAAAAAATTAAAACCCCATTTCTAAGGCTCTGGGACTCCAGCAAACCACGGTGAGAGCCATTATCTACAAATGAAGAAATTTGGAACAGCACTGTCCCTTCCCAGGAGTTGCCGGCTAACCAAAATTCTTCCAAGGGTGCACTGATCACTCATCCAGGAAGTCACAAAAGAAGCATATAAAGAACTGCAGTCCTCACAGTTAAGGTCAGTATCCATGATTCCACAATAAGAAAACACAAAGAAACTGGGAAAAAAATGGCATCAGTTGGGAGAGCTGCAAGTCAAAAACCACTGCTGACCAAAAGAAACACAAAGCCTGGCTTTACATTAGCCAAAAACATTTTAAGGACCCCCAAGATTTTGGGGATAATACTCTATGGACTAATGAGTCAAAAAAGGAACTTTCTGGAAGATATGGCTCCCATTACATCTACTGTCAAGGTGACACAGCATTCCGCAATAAGAACATCGAACCAACAGTCAAACATGGTGATGGTAGTGTGATGGTCTGGGGCTCCTTTGCTACTTCAGGACCTCAACAACTGGCCGTAACTGATTGACCCATGAATTCTGCTCCAAAAAATCGTGATGGAGAATGTCTGGCCATCAGTCTGTGACCTACTAAACCTTAGAGCAGTTGGGTTATGCAGTAGGACAATTATCCAAACCGCATTAGCAAGTCCACCTCTGAATGACTCAAAAAGAAACAAAATCGAGGTTTTGGGATGGTCTAGTCAAAGTCCTGACTTGAATCTAATTGTGCAGCTGTGGCATGACCTTAAACAAGCAATTCATTTTTTTTTTAAAGAAACGAGAGGACTATTATCTTTAATATGTGTTATCCTGCAATTGATATGTCCTAGTAGGATTTGACACAGGGCCATAGGCCATCATAACAGAGAATATGCTGAGATATATGTAGCAGAGGATAATATAATTATTTTTGCATCAAACAATGCCCAGTCAATTAATTTTTTGGACATCAGACATACTAGACCCCTCACAAACACCTCAACCAGCCCCACAGTTCTGCATTTTTGTCTATTTAGACAAAGTTCTCAAGAACCGAAAGTCTTATTCTATGTAGTACCTTATTTTAAACAATCAGGATCAGTGGTAAATCTCATTTGCTTGGTTCACAGCAGGGAAGAACCTTGCTAGCAGATAAGTTGTAGCCTCTTATCTGTCACTGTCTGAACATCAGGTTTCCTGCCTGAAGATAGATGGGCTGCAGATAAGCATTTATGTCTAAATGTTACAGATACCAATACAGATTCATCATCACTGCACTCTGTCATTATTTCATAGTCAATCTTATTCCAGGCTAATTAGGAAGCAACAGTATAATATATTCCTTTGGGCTATGCCAGTCCAGTGCTCTCTGACTGTATTACTGAAGTGCAAATCCACGACTGCATATTGGCTCTATCTCTGTAGTCTATGTCGACATAATTGCCCCCACTGCCCTTTTCAACTGTGATCCTTTCCATTACCAGGAGACTGACACTTTTTCTGGGGCTTAGCTTTACATTTAAATTCACCTTGGCCCAGCACCAGTGTGTGACAGGCCACAGGATCAACTAAATTCAAAAAGCACTTCTCCCTTCCCACTACACACTGCCGATGTGAGTAATTACCATTTCATTACCGATTGTTCGGATGGATGTGGTGAAGTCGGAAGGCTCTGCTGGCCCAGTCTTGTGAAGCAGAGAGGTGCTGTCTGTGTGTATGTTGCTGGTGTCTAAAAGCTTAAGTACGCCTTAGCAATAAGCCACTGGATGAGTGAGTTAAATTATCAGTTGTCAAATTAGAGATTTAAAAAAAAAATTGAAAGCAGCTCTGTAATTGCCTGATAGACACCACAAGCATTTTGTGTTCAATTTGACATCAGAATTTTGCACACACAAAAACACACTCACAGACACACACACACACACACACACACACACACACACACACACACACACACACACACACACACACACACACACACACACACACACACACACACACATGGAAAAAAGGAAGGTCAAAATTTAAATACATTTTGATTCATTCAGGACATTTTTTTTATCCTTGTCCTTACTTCTCTATATTTTGTAGAAGTTAATCCATGGGAGTATTAATTTATTCATGGGCCCAGACAGCCTGCTGGATGGCATAAATAAGTTATCATGGAAATAATTCTGATAGCTCCTGGATCTCTGGGACAGCTTTCCCTGGTATTTTTAAAATTCACAACCAATCAAACCTCTTCATGTGACTGGTAGCCAGTCCACACTAATCTCTCAATTTAGCTCTCAATATGGTTCACAGATGGTTCCTTGAGCAAAATAACTCAGCTCTTGGAATGTTGCCTTTTAAATTGGTGCATGTGTGGCAGCCGGATGTATTATCCACTACTGCTGTGCCAACATGTGCACATGTGCCTGAATAGGCTGGTTTATCACATACTAGGCAAGATAAATAATATTGACGCGTGTGTGTTATTTACTTATTGATACATTTAAATATTTATTTATTTATGTGTACAGTGAACTACTTCTCACGCTGATGCTGCTGCCACCTAGTCTAAATCCTCACATATAAAAAAATAAAATAATAATAATAATAAAATAAAAATAAATAAATAAAAATCACACTAGCTGAAGTAGTCTGTTTTCCCACGCACAGTCACCAGAGTGTCAAAGCTTCTCAACACCACTTTATCACTTAAATCTCTGGACAAGCCTTCATTCGTGTTTCAGTGTATGTTTTCTATCTCTGATGTCCCAGTGATGTGCCGTGTCTCAATATCATGCAAATCAAATCACCTGAATTAATTTGGGTGGTCAAAATTACAGAGCAATGTCTTGAATGTTCTAGACTAAGAGCTCTGAAACAAAATGATTATTGAAAAGCTGGCAGCTGTTGAGGGTACAAGCCATTTTGCCCTGTCCTTGGATTCCTCCTAACCTTTTAATTTGAAATGTATGATATTTTACCTTGATCATAAATTATCTGGTTGCCATTCATCTGCAAGGCACTTAAATGATAGAATAGTTCTCTTTTGAAAATTCAATTCTAGAATATTGCACAGTTTTTATTTGCACGGACAGTTTTGTGCCTCCCCAACTTGGACAGAGTTGGCATAGGAAGGAGAATGCACATAAGAACAGAAAGCAGAGATTTAAAACAATTTTTTGACTTGTATTTTTTTGTGTGTATTTTTGTGTCAGCATGAAGACAAGAAATGTAATTTTTTTGTTTGGTCAACTAAACTTTATTTTCACTATATAAATCCATTCCTGCCATTCAAGCTTGCAATGCATTCCAAAAAAGTTGAGACAGGGCGGTTGAAGACTCGTGCTGACAGAAACTCATGGTGATTTTGCACTGGGCACAGCGCATAATACAATAGCATTTTATTTCAAGTAGCCACCAGACAAATGACGTTATATTAGGGATGCTAGAAAATGTCAGTTAGTCTATTGAGGCCGTTCTATCAGGTCCTGAGGTTCCATTTTGGTCGTTTCTCCCATTCAATTTTTGGCATATGGAACACCATCTCCAGAACACAATGGGTTAGTAATGGAAACTCTGGATTATCAGTAATGTTCTGTACTTGCGCAGCAGTGCTCTTGTCAGTGGAGACGTTAAGACCCTCCAGTGGTAGCATGATCAAATCCCAGTCACAAAGGCTCTCTTCTTCTGTTAGCTTTGGTTTACATTTTGTACAAGTACACCGCTGAGTTTCCGCTGCTCTGTCTTTGTAGTCCACAACTGCCTGTGGGTCTGGTTTAGCTGCTGATGCTTTGTCTATCTGTCTGAGCCCCTCGTCTGTATGCTCTGGCTAACACCAAAATGGCTGAGCAAATAAATGATGTTCCTCTTATTGTCATGGTTTTTGGAGACTGGCGAGCTTTCTTTGTTTCTCTTGTCTGGGACGATATCGTTTTGCCCACAATCGGATTCTTTGGCCAGCTGGCATTAATTGTGGGTGGCGCCCGGACTCTATTTAAACCCAAGTTCTGCCTCGCCGCCTTTGCTAGAGTGTCAGTGTTACTATGCACAACAGCCGGTAAGGTCTCTAACTAGAGAATTGTTTGAGGAATTAGCTGCAAAGAGGAAAGTGCTAGTTAGCAAGGGAATCTTTCTCTCTTTTCTTCCTCTTTCCGGGCACCGTCTGGTGCTATTTCTTTTTATCTCGGTTCCCGAGATTTTTCCTTTTTATTTTGTTCTGTCGAGCTCGCTTTGCTTGCTTTTGTTCCCGGACTGGAACTTTGTCCGTTGGAAGCGCAAGTCTCTCTCTCTCCTTTTGTTGGTTTGTCTCTCTCATTTTGCTGGACTTCCTTTCGTTTCGGCCGCTGCTTTTGGCGTATCGAAACACCAGCCATCACACTTATATTTCGAAGTCCACAGATATTTTCATCCTTTTTTGAAAGTTTGGAAAGTAAATTGTAAGCGTGGCAAGTCACTATGCATGCTGGTCTCTCTCTATTCTGTGTGACTATAGTTCTGGCTGGCAAACACAGGTGTGCAGCTATCACAATCTCGTCTCGCGCCGATTCAGCATGTGCCCACGAAGAAGAGTGCGCCTCCAAGTTAAGAGGCTACAATGGGAATTTACCAAAATGCATGGTCTAAATGATGTCTTTTCAAGTCATAGTTGAATCTGTAGGCTCGCAGAGACCTGAATTACGCCACACGAGCAGAATGGAGGCATTTTATGTTTTTGTTTCTTCCTTTTTTTATGTTTGAAAGAATGGTCACCATTAACTTCGATAACAGTGGATTTTTGCCCACCGCTGTTTTCCTCTGAAACTCAAGGAATTTTCTGTGGACTAGGAAACTTCACCCACCCTTCCCTTCACATAGGGGTGAGCAGATGAAGAAGGAATTTTAATTTTTGGGTGAACTATCCCTTTACAACTTTACTATGCAAAAAGAAAGCCCTATGTTTACTGTCCAGAAGCACTGTCGACTTCTCTGGGCTCAAATGCATCTACGATTGACTATCAAACAGTAGAAATGTGTATTGTGGTAAGACAAATCAATATTTCAGGCCATTTTTTGGAAGAAATGAATGTTGCGTGCTCAATGAAGAAAAGGCCCATGCAGACTGTTATCAGCAACAAGATCAAAAGCCATGCTCTGTAGGATTATCGGGTTGTGTCAGTGCCCTTACAAGGGTAACTTGCTCTTCTGTGAAGGCACCACTAATGTTGAAAAGAACACTGGTATTTTTGAGCGACATCTGTTGCCTTCAATATGACATCTTTTCTAGGAAAGCTCATGCATATTTCTACAAGACAGTGCAAAACCGCATTTTGAATGCATTACAGTGCCGGACAAAAGTCTTGTCACTTATCCAGGTTGTAGGAACAACAAACAATAACCTTGTCGTTGAACATTTGGAATCAAAAATGGCTTATATGAAAGGCAAAGCCCTCTAGATTATGCGAAATATAACAAAATAGAGTTTTGTGTCATTCATTGAGTTTTATTATTTAATTTGTACAGAAAGGTCAGATTTTGCTTGGACAAAAGTCTTGTCGCATTGAAAAAAATGTGCAAATTATACATACACTTTATTTTGAATACACAAATATGCCACTATAATATCAGAACATAAAGCCATGGTGCCTTGGAAAAAAGAGCTTGGAGGACTGCATCCATACGTCTTGGCAATGACTGAGATAACTTGATGATGAAATCATCTGGAATGGCATAGAAAGCAGTCTTGCAGGACTCCCAGAGTTCATCAAGATTCTATGGTTTCATCTTCCAAGCCTCCTCCTTCATCTTACCCCCTGAAATGCTCAATAATGTTCATGTCAGGTGACTGGGTTGGCTAATCCTGGAGTACCTTCACCTTCTTCGCTTTCAGGAACTGTGACATGGAGGCAGAAGAATGAGAAGGAGCAGCAGTATAAGTAGGGCAGCAAGAACTTCTTGATATTTCAGGCTGTTGATGTTGCCATCCACTCTGCAGATCTTTCTCACACCCCCCATACTGGATGTAACAACAAACCATGATTTTTCCTCCACCAAACATGATTGTTTTCTGGGAGAATCTTGGGTCCATGAGGGTTCCAACAGGTCTTGTACGGGCGACGGGATGCAGTTCAATGGATGATTCATCAGAAAAATAAACTTTCAGCCACTTTTCCAGTATCAATCCTTTCTGCAAGCTGTGGGCCTTGGCAAATGCAATGCAGGTTTTTTGTTTTCTGTTTAATGCAGGCTTCTGTGTACTAATTCGGCTAAGAAAACCACTTTGAGAGAGAATTTGACAAACTCTTCTTGTAGATACCAGGATTTTTGGTGACACTTCCTCATGTAGCTTCACTGTAGTTGAAGAAGGGCTAGCCTTGTACAGTTGAACCAACAAACGGTCCTTTCAAACAGTTGTCATACCGGGGTCTGTCTGACCTGCGCTTGCCATGAACGTCACCAGTTTCTTCAAATCTTTTTCTTATCCCCTCCACTTGACATTTGGATACATTAAAGATGTCTGCCACCTCAGCAGCAGACTCAGTCTTCAGGCTCTTGATGATCAGCACTTTGGTCTGTGGTTGAATCTGTGGTATGTTGTCAGAGGTCTAGTCCCACCTCATATGAAAGTCTGGTGTGCTGGGGTTATTTCTATACACATCTGGGAATGTGTTAATTACAGTATTTGTCATAGGTCAAACTCTAATCTGCGATTTGTTGCATCATCTGAAGAGACGGCAAGACTTTTGTCCTAGCAAAAACAAATGTTATGGGCTTAGCCAAGCTGTGAACATCAGAACACTTTTTGACGGTTTCATTTTGCACCAAATTATTAATGTGAAAGCCCTTGACATTAAAATGGACCATTTATTGTAACAATTGACTGGTTAGAAATAAAGTTATATGCTATTTTTAGTTACTATGTCCTTATGCGACATGACTTTTGTCAGGCACTGTACAAAGGCATGGCTGTCTAACTTTTTAGCAAAAAAAAAAAAGGTGAAATCTGATGGCTAACCAAGGATGGATGTTACATTCACAAAAAAGTGCAGTCGCCATAAAGTTTAACTACACATTGAATTCAGTCTCGATCATTATGAATGATCCATTGCTAGCATTTGTACAGTAGCAACCATTTGCTAACATTGCATTTACTGCGCTACCCCATTAAAAACGGATTGAATTCCATTTCATCTGTTTCTATCAATGTGTCTCATAAATTTCCTCTGGCTAAACTGGCGACAGTTTCCAAATTCACAGTCAATTTAGAAGCTAGTTAATGAAAAACACAATAATTATGGAAAGATAGCTGACTGGCTTACTTACATCAACAAACAAGCCATACAAATTTGTTTAATGTTACATTTGGACTTCAATTTAAATATTAACAGAAATTGGAAACATGATTCTCCTTGATAATAAAAAGAAACCACTGCTTGGTATCAACCAAAAAACATAAAAGGCCCCCTTTAATATGAATTTTGTTCCCAGTCCTGCATTATACTGACTCAGGATAGTAGTATAAAGCAGTCAGTCAAAAAGTTGATAGCACACACGTATTGGTTTTTGCTGCTTTAAAATGGTATGTTAGCAAGAGAAAATAAGCCGAGGGTGGGTGGGGGGGGGCTATAATTCTCACAAGCCAGCATGTGACGTTGGAAGGGGAGCCCAATCTGAGCAGCATGATGTGTGTCATGTACCATGAAAGAGGCATCCTGCAAAAAATGACTATGGGTTGGTAGGTGTATGTGCACAAGCACTGAAAAAGTGATTTTTTCATAAGATGTCCTCGCATTGGACAAAGAAAAATTTGGAACTTAAATAGCAAACAAATTACTGGGGAAAACTTCGAACAGGACCGCGGAAAACAGGGAATGGTGACTGAGGGTGCGGTCACAAACAAGCAGACTAACAAGACATTTTACAGATGGAATGAGAAGGGCGAGTGGGAAGCACTAATGAAAACAAAGACACGTGGAACAGACAGTAACAAAGGCAAAAAAAAAGAAAAGGGGAAGAAATACACAAAACTCAAAATTATAAAATGAAATAAAATAAAATAAACAGATTACAGAACACTGAAAATGTCTTCAGTCTCAAAACAATTATAAATTGATGTGAAATTGGCAACATTAAACTGCAAAATTCTTTACTGTCCATAAATTACTGAAATATGCAGGAAGAATCAAAGGTGTTTATTTAAATCAATCAAAGTCCCACGATGGAACATTAATAATGTACTTTGCATTGTTATGAACATAATTCAGGTCAAATATCATTCATGAATCATTGTTTTCAATTTTTATTTTAATTCATACCACCCATAACTATCTCTGATTTGGGGTTGTAAGGAAGAATATTTTACTGAATTTTTTATGATTCTGATGACCTGCTATCAGACGGAAAGTGAATGTGAGTAACTCCAGACCATCTCTGGAAACTACCAATGCAGCATTGTAATATGTGCTTGAAGAAGTTCAACATAAGAGTTAAGTTACGGGATTGTGCTATTCAATCATTTTTCAGAAATCAGTACTAAATTCAGACAGCACAAACGAGGACTGATCAGGCATGGATTTTAAGGAATTGGAATCAAATATTTCTCTCTACTCAAATGACCTTAGCTTCATTTCTACGCTATATTTTAAACATGGTATGTACTGTAATTTTCAGTTTGAAGAATAAAAATTAAAAATGGGTTTGATTCATTTGACAGAAAAGTATCATCTGACAGGTGCTGTCTTCATTATGATTTGAATGCCTCAGCCTGTCGATCAGTGTGTCTGGCATACATCTCTGGGACTGCCCCAGGGAATCTCACATCAGGAGTCACCTGAGAATAAATGAGATTGACAGTCAAATCTTAAAAAAAAAAAAAAAAAAAAAAGTCACATGGGACTGTGGGTGTGCAATAAGAATTCGCCGAAGGGACACATACATTTACCAGAGGGAGGCGAGACGCACCCTAGTGATTTGTGGCACTGCTCGTGAGATGCCTCCAGCACTTTTAGACACAGGCAGGTATTTGAGAGCACAGGGGGAATTAGTGGCCTTCACACTTAACTGTGTGGCATATGGTTGCCTCTCCCCCTGCTCACTCCAGACGGAGAGTTTATTTCACACTGGCATAATAAACCATAAAGCAATTAGGCCAAGGACTGATATCATGCCTCAGAGCTGCTTCCAACATTCTCCCACCTGACAGCCGATGGACGGAAAAATGAAAATGACTGCAAAATTAAATTCTCCTTCAAGCCGCATGAGAAACTTGAAAGGTTTCTTTCTACCTGAGTTTCGGCCAAAAAAAATGGACAATTTTCTGCCAAAGATCAACCGTTCATTAAATGTCTGAAAAAAAAAGACAAGTCAGACAATTTATTTCCTGTTTAATAGGACGAAAGACGTAGCGGGGGAATGATGTTATCAACGTCTGTTCAAAATGCCGCCTGGGGTGTATTCCTGAGATACATTATTGAGATAAACTGTGGCTTGGACAGGAACATTATATTTACGATCCATACGGCCTGATGTAATGCAGTATATAATCCCACCACATTGATAGTTTGTTCTGCCAAATGCAATGAAGTTTGTCTCTGTCAGTGCTGAGCCCAAATGTAATGGAGCCTTTATCCATAGCTGGTCCTGTCAAACAAAATGGAGCCAATCCATGGTCAATACACTAGGTAGGGCATAGAAAAACACAGCAGACAGTGAACAGTAAGGTCAGTAAGTATTTGGACAATTGACTGCAATTCCTACTCCGTTGGACTGTCAGTATTGATATTTGATAAGTTGAGATCCAAGCTGAGTTAACCATGTAGGAATAACAGCCCTTTAAAATTCAGTTACTGGCCAGATACATACAGACCTTATTGTGTTTCAAATGCAGGCTTGCAGATGCGCAGAAAGAAGCGAAATACTATAAAGGTTAAACTTACATGCTAAATTTCTTGCGAATACATTTCACATTCACTCCTTCAAGCATCTTGACTAGAGGCATTTGTCAGGTCGTAGCAACCTATGTGGGAGGTTTGTGTATTGGAGCACTGCTGATATAGTAGCAGATGTATCTGAGGTCAGTGCTCTTGGAAATAATGGGGAGTGTATCCATGGTGAGTACTGCTAGCTATAATGACAACAGTAGTTTGATGAGCCCTTTTACAGCGCAGGCTAAATGGCTTCAGAGAGTGCAATCTGCACTCGGATAGCAAAGCCCATTCAAACCATCTGTTAGGCAGGATTGGTCCCTGGATGCTAAGAGTCACAGCCCATAAGACTGCACAAAAGCAGCTAGCAGAGGTTTGAGAGTAGAGGGTCCCTAAAATGTGAAAGAAGCTGTCAAAGAAGATAATCTCAATTTCTTTGAGGCAAATTTCAATTTCCTCTGACTACGTTATTTCTTTACAATCTCTTTTATAATATCAGTGTCGATATCAATTTAATGGGAATTGTTAAATGGTTTCTCTTCAGGATTTTATTTATTTATTTGCATGCTTTAACTCAGACTTCTGATACAATGCTCCATTCCTCTATTCCAAAACACAATAAACCCCGAGCTGTGTCCTTAATTGGGTTTTGATATAACTTTTGTATCTCAATACATTTCCGGCAAATGCACTCATTTCAATCGTTATCTGGAATACAAAGATAATCACTGTTTGTCAGACAATGTTGTCAGATAAAGTATGGTTACGATGGTCCACAAAAGCACCTTTAAGCAGTTATGTTTCACAATCGATGCTGATATTCAGCCTACAGCCGTTTTTTGTTTTGTTCATAAGAGGGTCGCAAGTCGCATTTCTGGAACGCAATTCATATAGGCAAGCTACGAGACATAAATGGAGGTGATTGATTGTTTTTATTGTCAGGAAGGGCCCTGGAAAATGTATTGGTAGTGTGGTGGAGAAAAATGAAATGAGAATCCAGAATGAGTAACTGCACTGAAACGGGAAACTTCAAATTGCTCTGTCGATGCAGAAACTTCATAGCCTACGGGACCAGAAGTGTGATTGGTCAACCGCCTACAATACACATGGATGCAAGTGGAAGAACTGCTGCAAGAACACAGAAACAATACATAATTAACTTGCTTCCTACTTTTATTCAGCATGGAACTAGTTTTGAGAAGTTTGAAAAATATGGTGCCTTGATATCACAAAAATCTGACTGCAATCGAGCGATGAGACATGACACAGAAACTTCCAGATTGTCCTCTGAAATGGATTGTCCTTATAAACCCATCACCTGCTAGTTCACAGCCTTTACTGATACAAGAGAGAGGTCCTTCCTGCTGCTCTGAGGAGCCAGTTTCATATTCCATTAAAGACTAGCTTGTGTGTAGGTTCAGACAGTAGAGGGGAAAGGCTCTCCTGAGAATTCAAGTACCTGAAAGCTCTCATTTCAGTCCATACCTTACTCTGCTGACCTTAAATGGCTTTTCAGAGACAAAGTCAAGAGGGACAATAGATTTCACTCCTTTCAAAGAGAAAGAAGCTCATAGAAATATGCCCCAAAAATGATATGTGTGTCAGTTTTGTAAAAAAAAATCTCAGGTGACTGTACCAACTGGTGTTTTTTGATCTTACATATGCTAAAATCACTCAATCAATGTAGAAGTTTTCATTTTTTTCAGTACAGTGGTGTCTCAGATACTGAACACTAACAGCAGCATTTACAATAATGTAATGCCAAATAAATAGGTCAAAAAATAAACAAGTAAATAAATAAATATATACTGGGAAGTGAATTCCAAGTTTTCCATGCCAGACAAAATATGCTGTATATGCTGTTTTCAGCAAATTCGATTTTCAGCTTTGGTGCAATATCAGTGCTGACCAGAAGAAATGTGATTTCAGTTTTGTATCAGAGCTGAGCCGGAGAATCTTTGTGCCAGTGTTTATTCTAGTGTTAGCATGGGTATCATTGGCAGTAATGATCTGGGAAATTTTTACGCTAGGTGTTGGCCTTCACGTTCATTTTGAGAAACCTAGTGCTAGCATTGGTGCTGGCGCGGATGCCATAATCACAATCCTGCTAAAAAAACACATTTTCACAATATTGCTGAAATGTAGCAACAGTACTACGGCATACTGTAAATGAAACATTTCAGACAGTAACATTGTGAGAAAATTCTGGTGTTAACTGAGATATTGGTGATTTTGGGACTCACAGGAAGAGTGGCTGCTAGGAAAGCTCTTGCGCCCCTCAGACACCAGGTCTGGCTCACCCGTGCACAGCATCTTTGTGTTGACCTGTCCGTCCGAAAACAGCGATGGAAATAGTCTGGCCTTGGCCTGTAGGGGGCAGCACATACCCACAATCATTAATTGCCGCTATACAAGTGGTGGAAAATCCATATTCAGAAAGTAAAAGCCCCCCTACTCTGTTGCTCCGATCGCTGGAAGTGGCTAATTAGCACAGTTCTTCAGCCAGATGGTTGATTTAATTAGCTAAATCAGCTGGCCAATTTCATATGCATAAGAACAGCCTGGCAGGACTTTCACTTACTCACTACTGGACTTTTCACCTCCGTTGCAAAAACATAGAATATAATTGTATAATGCATATATGTGTGTGTCTGTATATATGTATAATTCAAATGCTTTTACCTGCCAACTATCAATTTAATGGTGTTGGTGAAGACTCCATTCAAAGCCAGGGCCAGAGACACAGCTGGAAATCAGACAGAAATCAAAGGTTGAGAACAGACAAGAGTGTCTAGTGCAGAGTGACAAAGTGGTTAATCAGACAGTTCAGTATTGTGACAGGATCACCTCCAGAGTTGACGAGACAGGCCAGTATGGCATTTTTGTTGAAGTGGCTGGAGAATAGTTAGGTCCATGCCCATAGTGTTGAATAAAGGTTGGATGTGATCCAAAATCTATGACTTCTGACATTAATGGCGCGTTTATTCTGACTTACTTAGTAAAACATGCACTCAATAAAAGATAAAAGGAACTAAAATAAAAAGGAAGAAAACACGTTTTGAAAATTTCATTGCCCTAAGGACAGGGGGAGAAACAGAGAACAGAAGCAACTCATAAAACTGTGTGCAGCAGGCATGCTGATTAATACATCACTTTTACACTGTGCCACTGCTGACTGAAACATGAATTGATCAAAACACATCCCCCCTCTCTGCGGCAGAAATGGCCACATCTGACCCTCAAATCCATTTGCAACTCTGGTTTTTTTTTTTTTTTTTGGGTCAGTTAACTGGACAAATTATTGGTACTTACTAGCAAGGCTGCATTCACCCCTGACCACCAGGTAAAAAAAAAAAAAAGAAAAGAAAAGAAAAAACAGTAGTTCCTGTAGTCTATGGGACAAGATTAGGGGAACAGCAGTCAATTTTCCTGAAAGTCTGTCAGATTATGAATGACCACAGGAAGCTACCACAATGGCCAATCAGGGATAAGCAGCTCTCCTGCCCCGCCCCACCCCATCTCCCCCCCAGGCTTCTCTTTGGTCCTGTGTCTCTTAGGTCACAAACGGTGAATCATTAATGAGAGGAAAATGTGGTTCCGTTGCACTACTGCCATTAAATACATAGAGAATATCATATGGGCATTTTCATATCACACGCTGTATCAACCTGAGACCCCAGTATCAGCCCGAGAGCTTTTCGAGGGCTGATACTGGTCATGTTGATACACGGTGTGATATGAAAATGCGCGTATGATGTTCTATTTATCATATACTGATTTTGACCATAATTAACAATGCATTTTATCTAAAGCATTTATTTCAGGTTATTATTGTCATCATTACAGGCCAGTAGCGCTAGCATTTGCTTTTAGTCAGCGGTGTTTTCAAGTCAATGAAATGGCTAATAAGCTAGCTAGCATGCAAACGCGATTTTCTCTATTAAGGTAATAAATTTGCGTTTCTACGATAGCTTACGCATGAAACGTTTTACTACAGCCCTTTGCATGAATATTGCGGCAAAATGCGGCAGTACGCATGCAGTTAACAAATAATTCTGTATCAAGTTCCTTTTCTACAACATAGTCCAGTTCAGAAATTTCAGCCGCTGAGGAATTCATGAGTCTCTCCGCCATGACAGCGTCTAATCAGCGTCTAAGGCGATGCATTGCCAACAACGCTCGTGACTGTTGCTATGGCAATGGTTGCTGCCACTGATACGGGATTTTGCCCGGCGGGCAGGCAGATATGGGTGATACAGGATTTTTGCCTGGCGGGCTGATACAGCCTCGTGACTCGCGCTCCTATCACATGGGCAGATTCCCCGTTTTTATAAGGAATTATAAAACGGGTGCTTCCCATCCTTAAATGTGATTGGCTGAGCCGCGTTCCATGCCGGTATAAAATCAGTGTAACCCAATGTAATCTGAGGGAGATCGCAGCACAAAATATTCCAGCGCGCCTGGCGTAGCAACCAACTACTCTGCGCTCAACTGACTCGTTCGGTTGCGTTTGTTTCAAAACTTTTAGCTCGCTATTTCAGTGTTAGCGAAGTTTAGCCTTTTAACCCGCTAACCAGTTGGCTATCTACTTAGCTAGCTATAGCATTATAGAGTTCGATGTCACTTTTACTTGCTAGCTACGTTGCTAACTAGCTCGCTATTTCAGTATCAGCGATAAATTGTTGAATTTTTTCGTGTGTGTTTATTTTATGGGCTATGTGTAGGGTAGCCACATCCATTGTAACCACATCCATCTAGCTAGTTGACAAGCTGGCTAGCAAATTAATGCACAATTCAACATATTTTCCTGGAGACCGCAAGTGTGGAGAACAAAAGTCAATCTTTGTTCCCTACTCGCTGCTGGTTGTAATGATATGGCCGATGGGCGCGAAGTTGAGAACAAGGAAACACGAAAACAAAAAACCTAAAACGAACGTAAAATTATTTAACGGGCCTTCGGGAGACCAAGGAGACATTCCAAATAGCCTGCTTTCATAGTATATCTACATTAAGAAGCCCAAATAGCCTGATGTGACATGATAATGGCGCTAGATGAAAAAGAAATTTTAGCGTCTGTTTTGCTTGCCAACCATTCTGTCCACTCGATCTTGCTTGGTGGAAGAACAAATTCTCAATTTTATTGTTGCATTATTACCTATAAATTGTTGATTTTTTTCTTGTGTGTTTATTTAATGGGCTATATGTAGGGTAACCGTTTTACAAAAGCAATAAGCCCCTTGAAGCAGTGGGTTACATTGATTTTATAACGGCGGAGGGGCGCTAAGGCACTCCGAGTCGTGCCTTAGAACGCCCCTCCGCTGTTATAAAATCACTGTAACTCACTTTTTCTCGGGGCTTATTCCTTTAGTATATGATAAATAGCAGTATGACACTCCTCCCGCTCCATGCCCACCAGTAAGAATTTTCACTACAAAATGTCAGAGAAAATAACACAGAATCCAATTTGTTCCAAGCCATCATCAAACACAGTCACAGCCATCACTCTACAGCGAGAACACCACAGAGCCATCTGGGTTTTTTGAGCAAGCCCATGGTAGCAACAAAGTGCCAGCTGTAAATAAGGCTGGGTGTACAGTTTTGCTTTGTTTCTACTGTGTGAGACAGGACAGCTAGTGCCAAGTTTATAGTTGAACGTATATTTTAATGAGTTCTGCCAATAGCAGCGAAACATCACGGTGCCAATTCAAACTGACAGTTGACTGTAATGAGAGTAGGCTAATTAAAAAGACATTGAAATACAATTGAATAGCTGTATTTAATTTGACATTTTGAAAGTAAAATATGTATTTTTTTTCCTTCAACTAAAAAAGAGGGGGGCCATTGATGGAATAATGAAAAGTGGAATCAGCATTTTTTTTTTTTTATTTTTATTTATTTATTTATTTTTATTTATTTTTTTTTTTTGCACCAATGCAAACTCATGCAGAATCTAAACAAGATAAAGTAAACAGCTCATTTAGTAGCAGCTGAGGTTGGCGAGACAGAATGATCGTGGTGGTATTCCCGGACATGGCAAAGAGATTAAATTTACTTTTTATTCCTGGGACGTGCTAGCAATAACCACCCCGCTCTCTCCCTAGACAGTCACTGGAGCAGAGTGGAATTACTTTGAATCCTGACGGTAGCAGACTGGAACGGTGCACGGTCATTAAACTGCTTGTTACATGGAATGGCTGGACGTATCAAAGTGAACCAAAAGCCAAATGAGATCAGTTTGACACAACCGGGAATTCAGTTAGCTTTTAAACTGAGGCAAACCCTTAATGTTCGAACAGATTATTTTTGCAAACATTAGCTCATGTAACCCTCATGTTTACGGTTTAATTTTTTCCCCTTATTTGGAACATTTTTTCAACTGGGCACTTTAATGGATATTGAAAGCAGACTTCTTCCACAGTCCGTCTGAAATTTTCATAGTGTTCAGTCGAACAAGCTCCTTGGGACTTGTTTGTGCAATAACGAGGTCTATTACGTGCAAACAAATTCCCGGACATGGCAAAGAAATTAAATTTACTGCTCTGACGATTATGGCTATTCGTTAAGGTCTGAGTTTTTGGGGACGGTCCTCCGGACCAAAGAGGAAGTGAATCCCAAATGGTGATGGTATGGGGGAGGATAGGGTTTTCCACGTGTTACAACAGCATGGCTCCCGTAGTAAAGAGTGCGGTACTAGACTGGCCTGCCTGTAGGAGACCCGGACTGTTGAACAACTTAAGCTGTACATCAAGCAAGAATGGGAAAAGTTCCAGAAAACAAAATGCTTCACACTGGTCAATCAAGCAAGCCTTCAAATGATTGTACCGAAATTAAAATCTAAGTATTTAGCAATTGAATTTTAAAAATAAACATGAGGACTCGGGTCCCTGCTACATTACCACAGCATTCATGAAATGCTTTGTGAAGTGCCAGCAAGAACACTGAGTTTCTGCTTATTAGAGGTGGGCCAACTCCACGTTCTATATGGTTACTTTCTTACATCTCCATAAATAGAAACTGTAAAAATCATAGTCGGAAAATTGGTTACTTGAATACATTAAGTGAAGTTTATGTGAAGTATACTGTGTTTTCAATCTGGTCCATAAAGAGATTGAGCATATCAATCTAATACAATATAGACTATCGGCAGTGGACGTATGTTGTATGTGAAAGTCCATCTTGTTCAACTTGCCTTGTTTCATCTGTCCTATTATCGCTGATGCAAAAAGGTGAGCAGAGAACATAAATTTACCTTTTCCAATGACACTGGAAAAGTTATCTGAAGTAGAAACAGTCCATATTATTTTCCAAAGAATTTACACAAGAAAAGAAGCAGTTCTCTAAAAAAATTTAACCTTTAAGAATGTAATTGGAATGTTTATTACTTGCACTTTTTCATGCCAGTCTTAATTTCCCATTTTAATCACCTCTCGGCAGTGAAGAAACCATATGCTATGTTTGTGCGCCTTACCGAGACACGCCTCTTTGATTTCCGTCTTGTCTGTTCGACGTATGATCTTCACCACAAATATCACCGCCAGTGGGGTGAGAAATGAAATGGCCTGGATAGAGAAAAAAAGAGATTACATTTACCGTGTAAGCCAGGAAAGTGGGCACTAATACTGCCTACATTACACCACAGGCTTGTCTTGAATTGTCTGAGGAGTCCCTGTCCAAATTGTTTTCCGCAAGTGGCGGGCTTTATTGCGCTCAGAATTACCTCTGTTACGACTGGGAGTCTTGTGGCTATCATCTGCCACTGGGAATTTTAATTCACATTGAATTAAACGAGTTGCTACAGGATTCATTGCAGTTCCAAAGCGCGAAGGCAAGACAACTGCTGATTGATCACTGGCAGTGAGAAGGAATCAAGGGTATTATTTTGAATTGGATACAAATTCCTACTTCAGAAGGTGCCAATTACTGTGCCTGTAGTGGCCAGTCAGCTGTTGTATTCCGATTATTAGATATTTTTGAAGGAAATAGAAAGATAAAAATTTCTTGCGATGCAATTTTCCGACTGTGGACAAATTAAATTAGTGAGAACAAATTTATGTTTTTGCTTTCATTACCATGATGAACCTTTTAAGTTATGAGAAATCTAATTATAGTGGTCAGCAATTGTTTAAATTTGTATGAAATTTGACTCTCTCCCTCCCTCATTTTCTCTTCCTCTGATTGTCATGGCAGTACTGATAACCTTTGCTTAATTTCTTTTCTGTGTGTCATAGTGACAAAGCTATGCAGCCGTTACACAGGAGATATCACTGGGCTATCGGGCAAATCTGAAACTATGAACCCCAACTATGGAGAAACAGGTGTCTGAGCCTGAGAAACCAAGAGAGCCATTAAAATGATTAGCTTGAAGTCTGGTGCAGCCGCAAACAAAATGGTGTTTAATCTCCGGGGCTCTATTAAAAAGCCCTCTTCCATATTTTAGTTGCTATTTAATGATTAATTCCTTGCAGCCCGTGTTCATAGAAATGAATCATGAATTCATAAGGAAAGGCTAATTATACCATGAACAGTAAGGGCACTTCAGTGACTCAGTCCTCTTTTGCATGTTCGACCTCTGGCTCGCGAGAGCACATTTCATTTCTTGAAAGTTCATCATCAGATTCTCAGCCTGACTTTGATGATATGTGCAGAGTGCAAATTGCCACAAAACAAATGCTGCGGATATTTCAGAGAAGTGAAGAATGAGTTGGTACTCCCTTTGTGTTTCAATCAATCATCAAGGCATGGCAAAGCAGAAACCTAGGCAAGGCATGGCATCCTAGTTCAAACCCTGGATGTGTGCGCGTTCGTGGGTTTGTGCATATGTTCTCAGTTAAACGAGTACACAATTGCACGTAAGTTCTCCAGATGAACAATTATTTTGCCAATGTTTCACTGCAGTTCAAGGCTGCTGTCCCTCCAGATAGCCATTGCGTCATTACCCCTGGCATATTTCCGTGTGACAGTTGGTGTACTGTGGGTGTGCGTCGTCAAATTCTTTTCCGGCGTTCTGGTAGTTCATGGATACCCACAACACTGATTTCATCTGCCTCAATTTTTCGAAGGCCTGACCAAAACAAATTGCATTTCATAAAACTGCAGCTAATATGACACATGTGGATAGCCATTTGGCTCTCAAGGCGATCGTCTGTGCTGTTTAATTGAGCGTGCCGAAAAATACATCTCTGTCCTTCATAGGAGCCCTTGGTGGCTTTTCACAGCAAACCAAGGCTAATTTATCCATCGCTTTTTCACGGTTCCTTTTGCTTCAATGCTGACAACAATTTAATTACGTTTAGAGGCCCCTGTTGTCAAATTTATTCCAAAACCTGGGCACTGACCTGGTGGCAGTCTGTAGATGTTGGCTCTCGCATTCTGTATGGCTAAATTAATGCTAACCGGCTTTGAAACATTCTGTATCATGAGTACGATGTTAAACTGCTCACATTATTACACATTACTGATAGCAGGTGTTTCTACATTGTGTAGTCTGCCAAGAAGAAGCATCCAGTTTGCGAACATTAAATATAGATGGATTTAATATTAGTTATTTTTCATGCACTAGCCACTCAGGGATAACACTTTGCTTCCCACTTTTGAACATTGTATTAGATGTGTCATGTTCTAAAAAGGCAGGAGTTTGAACTGGATTATCAATATGCACACTGCACAAGTAATCACAGCCAATGGGCACTTTAGCCATCATTATATCAGAGAGCAAAGGAAGTATGAGGTCAGAGAGCCTGATGATATTAAATCTGCTGACCAACATTGCCATTAAACCTGACAGGATTAATTTGATTGTGACATATTGTACTATGATTACAAGTTAAGGACATCGCCACTTGCAGCAGTGTGGGCACTGTCAAAGCAGTGAATGAAGAAGCTGACCTTTTTGTTTCAGCTCTCCGCAAGACAAGGCACTTGGATCTGGAATGCTGCTTTTCTCATTGGAACTCAGTAGTTCTCCAGATCATTCAAAAAGTCTTTACTCTGCAGATTAGTTATTAATTGATAGTCATACATTATCAAACAAATGATTATTATTTTCACTGTCAAAAAGGAATCCATCTAGTCAGGTTCAAAATTACTTTCACTGTAAAATCTGACTGATTTATTTGCCTGAGTAGACATTAATAACTCATTTATTACCAGTTCATAAGCCTCTATAGAAGATTTATAACAAAGTTATAAATGCTTAATTAGGTAAGCCTGTATATTAATCTTTTTTGCAGTATGTGGTAGACAGAACTGAGGTTTTGAGCAAACAATGCTCTTGTTGGCGATAATTGGGACAAAACAGAGGTGTGTACTCACAAACATGACCCTCTTTGGAATGTGGTCTGACTCCACCAGTGGGTTCTTATATAGCCACATCTCCTCCGGCTGAATGACTCTCTCAAAGGGCTCCAAAAACTCTGTAAAGCTGAGGGCACAAAGACGGACAGCTGTCAATCAGTGATTTTGTTTAGGGCAAGATTTTAAGTTTTTCCAAACCCCCCACACCACCTCGGACTACCAGAGATATGCACAGTTTATGCGGAAATTGATCTCAAATAAGATGTTAAATCTATTGGATAAGATCCAAGGCAAATAGCAGGAACAGGGTTTTAGCTGAAAGGTCCACCATGACAAACTTAAATAATTATATTGCTTGGCTGGAACATTTTGTTTATGACACAGTTAATTCTAAGGGGCTCTAACCGATTAGAGCTCTTTTTGAATTCTTAAAAAATTAATAAATTTCGGGAGTCTCAGAGAAGTTTGGCAGATATGATCCTTTTTCTTGTGGTTGTCGATATTTTCTTGAAATTGATGGCAAAACGATATTCACGTTCCTTCAAGGGGAAGGAGAGGACACTTAATGACAGTGAATTTTGGCTGATATTAATGTTTTTTTAGCTCTCCGTTAGTAGAAATCAATTATTCTGTCATATAAAGCAAGCAAAACAATGGAGGGAAGAAAACTAATGCCAATAGATTTTTCCCAGATTAATTAAATCAGTAAATCACTTTGCAACGTGATAAAGCACTTGTCGGTTAAACAGAGGTGCATTGCCAAAATCATAGGCCATTATTTCACATTGCCGTCATTTGAATACACACACACACACACACACACACACACACTCGCGATCAAGTACTTTCTTTAAACAGTCATTTTAAATGCAGCTGTTACTAATACCGTGAATTTATTTATTGTCCTTCTGCCCTTATATAATGGGGTTGACAGTTATGTAATGTCAGGTTAATGTCGCAAAACCTGAGGCATAAAGCTCACAATCAGAAATAAAAGCATCAGAGGAGATTTTCTCAGTAAAACCCTCTGTTTCATAAGCCTCAGTGAGATTAAGTCCGCCATCTCCCACACGCCTTCTCAAACAAGACTCTTTTCCCCCACAATTCTGTGGGGCTGCTCTGGTGCGCTATCCTTTGACTCGCAGGAGGACGGGGTGGGCAGGAATAATGAATGCTAGTCACACCTGGCAGTTGCTGTTAAGGAAAATATTTTCTAAAATTGCCACAAAACTAAAAATATTGCTTTATGGCTACACATTCATCAATGATAAACAGGAATTCTGCATTGAAAAAACAGTGAATAAGGAATTCAAAAATAGGTTCATTCTCCTAAATTCTTCACTCTTCATGTACAGTGCACTACAAATACAGATAGCAGACACATTTCTCCATCCCAGTAATGAAATGATTAACAACTACAATCAACAAAGGGAGGGCGATACAGCCAAAAAAATTTGAGCACAATTTTTTTAGGTGCTTTGGAAGTACAGTTGTATATGACATACTGTACAACGCAATATTTCGTGTTACAACGGTTTACAGCGTATCATAACATGATTAATATTGGGGTTGTCAAAATGATGTGTTGATTTAAATTAATTAATTATGATAATTATGAAAAAAAGCCCATCAAAAAATTAATCAAGCTCACTGCCAACATCACAGATCACATTACACATAGGAGTGGCAACAAAGACTCGCAAATTCTCAAGGTTAGCGTGACATCTTAGTCATCTGACCACGCTTGTTAACTCTGTCTGCCATCTTAGAAAAAGATAAAACAAATGTCCTTTGTCATGGGTCTTATTTGAAATGGTAAAAATTATTTTTGTTGCAGTTTGGTAAACTAAAAGAATGCTTATCACTCAGAAATGGTGTATGATTGTATGGAGAGTTTAGATAGGCTTTGGCTAGGTACAGAGTGAAAATTGATCTCTTCAGGATGAAGAAATGAGTGTAACAAATTACTGCAGAATTTTAAAAAATCCTTAGACATGTTTGAGATCATTAAAACTTGATGTCTCCCTGATACAGTATTTGTGCCTGACCAATATGGGATTTTGGGAATGGATACGGATTTTGAATTTGAATCAAAATAGACCTTTTCAATACGGACTGTGCACCAACATGTCTATGCACAGGTTCCAACAAGCTTTCTTAAACAAATAACGTAATTAAAAAATTAAAAACTGTCATGATCCAAATCAAGTCCAGGAATCAAGTGTGGAGGCAGAGTACAATCCAATAGTAAGGTTTATTGATAGTAATATGGTAACGGTGGAACAGATGCCAGAAGAGGAAGGCAAAGTTCAGTTCAGATGTTGAGGGCTAAGCAGGGCACCGCCAATCTCTGGCCAGAAGCTCTCAGGAGGACTGCCAGATGGAGTGCACACTTCGGCAGGGCTGAACTGTCTGAAGGCTGGATAGAGCAGCTAAGGAGGAACTCGGTGCCAATCCTGATGACCGTTAATGGATTAGGACCCTCTTCCAAATAAACTGGACAGAGGAACAGATTTGGACAGGGTTAACAAGACCGCTCCCGGGAACCTGAATTTGGTTTGGGAGCTCGTTCCATTCAACTATGCAAGGTAGAGGGTTTCTGCAAAGGTTACCTCTCATTAAAGGTTACATTTAACTTTTTTTAAGATGAAGCTCTTCTACTACGAATTACTGACTGTTTCTAAGCACAAATAGTGAATTACAAGCCAGCAACCTGCAACTCAAAGCAGGGGTTGTAAATGCAGGTACAAAAGGAAGTAACAATGAAACAAGACAAAGCTGGGGATAGGGGAACATCCAAGACGTATACCCATCAAAGGAGAGACTACTTCTACTAGACGCGAAAGTTGCTGAATGGGAGAGACACAGAGGGCATTCACTGAAAGGTTGTGACATAAAACATTATCATATTATTAGAATATCAACATAGAGTCACAAAACTAAGGATCTTACTTAGAAAATTGGAACATCTGGTCAACCTACTGCTGATTAGCTTGCTGATTGCCAGCTAGCAATGTTACCATTAGTAAACATTTAGCGGCAGTTTTCACATATTAATTAGGACTGCAATTAGTGAATGAATAACATTTTCGTTAATATGCAATCATTTGCAACCAACAACACAACAACTCTTCATCATGCTATAAAAATGCTTTTGATATCTGAAAGGTAAATGCTGCACAAATGGCAACAACAGTTTTTTTTTTCCCTTTAATGCCACTTGCATATAGACACACAAAGCATTTTGGGCATAGGTAGTGCCAGGATGACCGACCTTGAGAATAGGAAAGACAACTTAAATATCAAGTAAGTAAAAGCATAATCTCAATCAAGGTGTTACCTATATTAACATGTTGTGTTGTGGAGTTGAGTGTCTGAATTGCAATGGCAGAAACTGGTGTGCTTGCTTTCTCTGTTCTGCCCATCTTCACGCATCGCTCATTTGTTTAGGTTATTAACGATTGGCTCACAGGTGGCCCCTCCCAGTGTCCCTTTCGCATCACCAAGGGTCCTTTTCCACTCCAAACTGGTGAACCAACATTAAGCCACAAAACTGTAAATATACACTGGAAGGATGGTTCAGCATTTATGGCTTGAGTCATTTGTAAGCCTGCTGTCTCATGACTCAGAATTTTCCAACCCTTTGTCACTTTCTCAACCAGAACTTTGAAACTGTAAAAGATGTCTCTTTTCTGAGGAATCCTTATTTTTTATTCTGCCATTTCAAAGTTTTCCTCTTTGCGTTTGAACAGTATTTTCTTCTTATCCAGTGGTACTTCTGTATATTCAAATAAACACCATACCATCCTTCTGTTTTCTCTAATTCCAAACCACCTTTCTTAGTGCAGTTGCATTATGAGGGTGGTCAACGTTCTCAGTCCAGTCGTCCATTTAAAGGGGAAGGATGGCAATATACAGTATTTTCCTGAATTTTTCAAAATATGAGAACCCATAATATGTTTTTTTCCATGTATCATCCAGTAGAACAGAAGATAATTTGTCATATGACAGGCGTAAAAAAAAAAAAAAAAAAAAAAACTTGATTTTGTTCAGGAGGGTCTCTGGAATCCATCCATGCCACATTTGTAACAACTTGCAGAAAAGTTATTGTTATGACAATGAAGAGTTGATGTTTATATCCATTGAGTTTATGAGCACTCTGAATCACTCATCCCCAACAAAGAATACCAGCAAGATTGTGTTCTCAAGTGACTGCTTAGGTAGCATAAACTATACCAGTGGAAGTTGGTAGTTGATATTGAGTATTAAGCATGGAGTTGTGGACCCAAGAAAGCTAGAATGCTAGAATTGCTCCACCAAAAGAAATATTTAAAAACACGCCCTTAGTTGGTGACTTCTGGTAAATTTTGGGGAAGCAAATTGACAAATTGAAACTTGGGAATTAGGAAACCAACCTTCAACTGATTAAAGGTGTCACATACGACTGCACTCAACCATTATATGATCATGCTTCTGCTGATCATTTTCAAATGGCTATCAAAATACTGGTATTTTCACCCAGGCTAAGTGTGTTAACAATGTTCACGCACATCAGGGAAATACCTTTACAATATATTAGAGTTCCCCAAATCATGGTCCTCAAAGGCCAAAAAATGCTGGGTTTCCACCCTCCCTTTACCTGAAAGTCAGGTGTGATGACAGTCTGGCCAATCAGTGTCAGCAATTGTTTGCCTCATAGCCTGGAAGGAGAGAAAACTAGGACTGGATTTGGATTCGAGGGCCAGATGCTGGCAGCCCTGATATAGTATATAATGGCAAGGATGGGTAATTAAGATTTGTTTCTCTTAATAATACTGATACTCCCGCAAGATGTCACAAGCAACCTGCAAATGTAGTTATCAGTGTCATAAAATTACTATTATAAGTAAAAATTCAGAATTTGAGGTAATAATGAAAGAGGTCATCTTATGCCCATTTCCCAGTTTAATATTTTTATTTTTGTGGTCTATTTATAAATATTTGCTCGTGTTTATGGTCAGAAAGCACTAAGTTGCGGTTGTTCAGGCTGTGTGTGCAGCACCTCAGGCTTACTCAAGCCTGAACTGGGCTGTTTTGCCTCCTGTCTCCTTTAGGCTCCAATCTGTTGTGATTGGCCAACTGCGATTCAGGAACAGTGCTCTGTAAATTGAATGGAACGTAACAAATGTTATGAGGATTGTACTGCACTGCAGCGGAATAGCAGTAAAAATTAAGTTCAACTACTGATTCTTCACTTTTCGTGTCAAAACAAGAAAATTTCCTCTTCTTTTGAGAAAAAAAAAAGAAACACGCAAATCAAACTCCTCTTGGCCTCTGCTCTAACTAGGTTTCCTTGACAGTGCACCAAACTAGCCTTGAGGCAGGCATCACATACTGTAAATGCATCACAATGTGACATAGACATGTTTCAGAAGACAAGGCTGGACAGCAAATGAGGCATTTTAGGCAGTTCAAGAGCTGTTTAAAGTATAACTCTCTTTGGCGTGGATTTTGGGCTTTGTAACTTTGCATATGTTTTACGTGCACAAAATACTACACAACACAGTTGAAGAAAGGTAAAAATTGAAAATGCATAAATGAAGACTGCTCACAATGAATAGGTGGAACAATATTCCTGGCCAGAGTCTCACAGGAGATGCCTATTAGGCACACTGTAAAGTGTGCAGTGCAGCATTTTCTATTGCGCATAGTGGTATGTGTAGCATCAAGCAGCATGCTGTGAGAGAGAAGGGATGCTGTTTTTGAGAGGGACCACTTTGAACAGATGCCATGTTTATTTAAAAGATGAGAAATGCCAGTGAATGACATGAGTGACACTTACCCAAAAGCATGATAAGAGAAAGATGCATTTCATTTGGATGCATTTGGTTGAGGATGAAGATTATTCTGAATATTTGGCCTGCTGCTGGACGCGAAGTAGACGACGGGGCTAATAAAAACTTATTCAAAACAAGTAACCTGCAAACCTTCAACTGTTCATACATACTCTTGAGGTAAGCTAACTATCACTTCGTAAAATACCATGAATTAGTGTAACTGATCAACAAGGGACCGAGGACTCAGGCCCAGACAGAAGGTCAATTTGACAGGCTTTATTGAGAGCAAAGGCTAAGTTGTATAGTCCGGTTCTTTAACAATCAGGCACAATACAGCTCAGAGATTAATATCACAATCAGGGTCAGTCAACTGGTCGTAAACCAAATGGTGGGATTGCCAAGCCAACGAATAGACAGAGTCATAAATCAGGAGCAAAACAAAACTATTGCCAGAAATAAAAAAATACACAAAGGACTTGGCAAACTGAAAAACCATGGACAAAAGAAATCAGGACCGGGGAACAACTCTCAGAATACAACAGGGTCATGAGTAACACGGGAAGGAAACATAGTTGAACACTGAATGGGAAAATGGGGAACTTAAATATCAAATAGATCAGAGGAGCAATCTCAAAATTAGTTGTCGGGACAACAAGGAAGCACGATAAGCGGCATGATAACAAATGGGTGGTAAGTGAATTAATTAACAAACAGAATGGGGAGGGCTAGAGTGGGAGTAAATGAAAATATAAACAATTAGAGCAACAATGAAGACTGGGGTGATAATAAAGAAGGCAAAATAAATACAGAAATAATAACAAACAAGGGTGAATAGATACAGAAATCTCAAAATGAAAAGAAAAACAAAATGAAAAGATTATGAAACTCTTGACAGTAAAGTGTAGTTGATTTGTCACCCATTCACTTTCAAAAAGGCTGTATTGACTATAAATATCATAAAATATCAAATAATTACCTTTCTGTTATGATAAGACAAAGAACCAGATGCAGATACAGGGTAAAATCCATAGAGGAGTATTTATTGATAAGAATACGGACAGTGGCGGCCGGCCAGTAGAGAGGCGCTGGGGCGCCTCCCCTTCAAGCGATGAAAATTTACTCAAATATGTTAAATATAATTTAGCTGTATAATGCAAACAATTAAGTGGATTAGGTCGAAGCCTACAAATGCAAATAGGACAGTCCAGCTTGGTTGGTGCTAACTGAAGAGGGTGGGGGCTTGTCTGCACCCGGCCAGTGGCTATCCCAAGGCAGAATCCAGGTGGTGAATTCTCCTCTCTGAAGCAGGACTGCTCGACGACAGTACTGAGGAGTTAAGCAGGAACGTAGTTCCAACCATGGAGACCGACGAAGGCCTCAGGTGTGTTCCTAATAAACTGACCACAAGGGATGAACTGGAACAGGTGATTAACAGGAACATGGTCCCAATCCTGAAGCCCGATTTTAAGTCTTGGGAGTTTGTTCATATTAAAAAGACTCCGAAGAGTAATCATGTCTTTAGCTATCATTAAACACACCAAAGAAAAACTTTGCTCAATACTGACTGGTAGGCTTGGTAGGGCAAAGTGTTACAATCAGTGGCACAGATAGAACTGGGAATTGGGGGAGACACAGACACGTCCTTTATGACAACAATTAGTCCTGGCTAGTTCTCAAGCATTTTCCTTCATTGACGCGTTTTCCAATTATCGTAATTGGCAACTGCAGACACGGTTTCTCTCCATATGCGATCTAACGGCGATGAAATCATGGGCTAAATTCAGTACAATGGCAGAGCCAGAACTGAGAATTGGGGTGCACAAAACATCTGTTTAAAACAATTATTAGTCCTGACCTGTTCTCAGTCATTTTCATAATTAACAAAAGGTTCACTCCGAGAGCACGCCACACTGAACAGGTGCTGCTTGTTCTCTCCGATTAAGTAAGATGGCAATCATTCATCTGGACGCGTATTTGCTGTATTTAAATTAACGTTATTTAAAATTGCATACCTGTCGACTCTCACGCAAGTAGCTTGAGCCACATGCTTTTTATAGCCTATTTAACTGCCAAGTGCCGCTTTTTTTAATCAACCCATGTAATACCGAGAGTGAAAGGCAATATTTCATTAGAATGCGGACCAGTTCAATCAAGGCGAAGCACTGGCCCATTAATAAGTAAATTATTTTTCTGTACTGAATTAGCCCATGATATCATTGCTGTTAGAGCACATATGGAGAGAAACCGTGTCTTCAGTTGCCAATTACGATAATTGGAAAACGCGTCAATGAAGTAAAATGATTGAGAACTACCCAGGGCTAATTGTTGTCATAAAGGATGTGCCTGCGTCCCCCCCAATTCCCAGTTTTATCTGCTCCACTGCTTACAATCCAGCAACACTACTAGACAGAAAGTAAGCTCATATAGACAGATTACGCACACGGAGCAGGGCACATAATGGATCACAGCTGGGTGTGGGAAAAAAGATGCGACAATAATTCAATTGAATGAGAAAAAAAAAACACGAAACACGCATAGGTTGCTAAGAAGGGGAAGGAGACAATTATGGACACGCTAGGGTTGTGACGTCCCTCAGAATTTAACATGAAAATTTTACATTGGTAACTTTATTATTTTATTCCCAGTACAATTATTTACAAAATAAGATGTCATCACATTTAATTTTGTCAGCACAGTCTAAAAATGAGAGACATGCAAACTCTGTTCTCGACTTTTGGACTATTCACGCTTTAGCATAAATGCAAACAAACCCATTTTATCTTATATGTCCGTAAAAACAGTTAATCTGGATGAACTCAATGTCCAGGGTCCAACATTATTAGAAAATCTGCCCCAGGTCAACTATTTACAACTCGACATCAAAATTGCCATGATGTGCTGTATAAAATTATGCTGAATTAAGTAGAGTATTATGCGGCATAAAACATGAGTTCCACAAAAAAGTGTTGGATGAAGTCTCGCTGTGGATAAAAAGTTTTTCAGAACAAGCTAAATTGGTTAGCCTGTCTGCTCATAAGCAGCTTCACCCAGTTTAGATTTTCAGAAAAGTTTGAAGGATGATCTCTGCAATTTATGTGCAAATGTACATTATGTCTGAAAACTCTGGAATCAATATTGGATTTCAGTCACCCACCCCTACCACTAAAAAACACAGATTTTAAATGCAAATGTACCACCTAGGCTACAATAATGAAAGCTTTTATGCATCCCACAATGCTAAGCATTGGGCTATTTATGCAAAGTATTTCTTCTCATTTCAGTGTGTTCTTTTCTTATTTTCTGAGTCAGCCTCAGGCCTCCCTTGGGATATTACATGTCAGCAGCTTCTATTCATAACATTTCTCAAAATGTAATTGCATTACTCATACAGTGCATTTTTTCCAAGATTCATCCGGCATATTGCTCGAAAAAGAGGAGGGTTAAGAGAAATTTTATCAGAGCATGTAAGAAAGCAGAAATACCGCCACACTCAGAGCAAAATATTGTTGCTGACATTTGGTTTCATACTATTGGCATCCAATTAATTTTGCACATAATTACACATGATCAAATTTTCTAAGAAACACACACACACTCACACTTTCACCAGAAGATGTATTTATCTGTTCAAGCTTAAACTAATTATATTATAAAACACATATTTGATAATGATAGAGATGTATTTTTAATGTCAAATAAATATTTCACGTATGTAATTCAGTTTGCAGTCACTGAGGAAGGACTTGGACAAAAACATCTCCATCCAAGTTATTTGCGAGCATCGAAACGGATGCATGACAGCCTTGAGGGGAAACTTCCATAAACATTTTCTAATTCTGTTAACTTAAATTCAGAGGTTATAATTGCTACAAAATTGCTCCGTCAGCAATGTAAACATCTTTTTTTAATAGGCTGAGACAGTGTTTCAAGATTACAGCATCATCTAAAAACACTGCATCCTTTCAGATCAGCCATTAGTAGCCAGCTAAAAAATTCCTCCAACTGCAGTCTTCCGTCCATATGCCTCAGTTATACTGGGATCATATGGTATGGTATTTATAATACAGTATGACTTATGCATCGAGTGAGCTGCACTAAGTGCTTTGAAAAGAAAAACATAGACTCGACTGCAGTCTGAATCACAAGAAATAGCTATGCATTCATTCAGTTAGTAAACATTTCTAAGGACAATGTAGAGGCTAGATGAAAGCCTACTGCTAGCACTGATTTCAGAGGAAAATTTCGGATGCATACAAATACATATAAAATGTGCCCTAATGTACTTAGTTATACCACTCTGGGATATGCGATCTCTGAGTACAGCAGGGACGTAATGGGATGGTAATGAAATAATAAGTAAATAAGCAAACATATAAACAAATAAATATTGCGTGTGTGCATGTGTGTGTGCGCACACGCGCCAGTGTGTCTGTGTGTGTGTGTGTGTGAGTGTGTGTGAGAGTCTCTGTATGTAACTGTGTCATTATCTTGATGGAGCTTGTGGCATTGAATAGCAGACCTGGCTCAAGTTCATTAACACAGAAGAGAAATGACTTGAAGTGAAGCTGGTGTGATTTAAGTTATTTTTGTCTTGATTTTCTGATTTTATTTGAAGCCAAAGTCAGTGTCCTACTTGTCATCCAAACTGTGCTACACATGCCCCCTCTGCTTGGCTTCAATCATTAAACACTTGTTAATGTTTGAACAGCTGATCTATTCTTGCAGAATAAATTTGCAGGAAATTCTCAGATTGAAATACTACAAGCACTCCTTGTTAAAATTATCCACTGCTAATGTAGTTTTAATTAAGTTCAGACTTAGACAGTCAGTAAGACAATGTATTAACTTTTACAGTAGTTTACCATTTTTAGGCTTCCTGTTTTCACAGTTGATCTAATAAACATTTACTGCCACTAACAAACACGTACGAATATGAAAATCAATTCAGGGGCTAAGCATTAAAATATATATTCAGAGACCCCCAAACCTCAAGCAGCAATTTGTTACTTGATGCTAACTGTGGTCTCACTTAGAGAGGGCTGTTCTGCTAGCAACCCTACTGCAATTCAAAAAATTTCTATATATATGTTGTTGTGTGCGTGCGCGCGCGCATGTGTGTGTCTGTGTGAGCACGTGCGTGTGTGAAAGAGAGAGACAGTTGCAATGTTATCCGTTTTCCTGTTTATGTCAGTATATGCTCTGGCAGTACATCGGTCTTCTCCATTATCCACAGGCAGCCCTGGTTTCACCCAAAATGTGCACTGGGTTTCCATGTCTCTGATAAAATTTCCTGTCAAAATTTATGATTTTGATCTCTGGGGGTACACAAAAATCATCCTTGTGGTAGAGAATTCTTCCCATAAAACCAGCATGAACAATCAGTCAACTACAGAAAGAGGCATCCTGGCATCTGTGCAGAGCAATATGACCTCAATAAGGGATCCCATGCCGGTGGTAGTTCATAAATGTCCCAAATAGCTCAGGAAAGCCTGGTATGATCAGTCTGCCTTAATCTCCTTTACATTTATTATAATGATTCTGCTTTGGCTCCAGAATGTCTCATATAGGTACTTGTCTGTTGATACTAGAATATAAAGGAGGCCCAAAGTCTTCACTAAATGATAACAATTAAACTGGACTTTAGTTCAGCAATTACAGTTATTGTGAACGGAGAGTGAACTTGCAAGCATGGAGGCATTAAATTGAAATCACCTCTGCTATGGGCAGCATCCAAGTTTTATAACATCAGAGGACTACCATTAAATGTACTGAACAGTGTTCATTTACTGTAGAACACTTTTCTGCCTGTGTAATGTGCACCCCGACTACCTGTCATTCCAGAAACAGCATGAAAGCCGGGAAAGGTTATCACCCCATCCATCCAAACCCAACCCGCCAATGGTGCCAATCATCCCCTCCAGCCTAAATCAAGTTAAAAACATGACCATCTCTCACCTTAGTCTTTGCTTCTGGTTCCTATGCATGCACCGCAATGTCAAGCTCTCAACAAAAACTAGTCTAAAGCTAACCTCAAAAATTATTGGTCAATTAGCATGCAAATAATGGCACCCGCCTAAATTCTCTATCTTTGCTAAGAAAAAAATTGCCTATTCTTGGGCTAAGGAAGTTTGACTCTGATCATGACAGTAGAAAACAGAACATAAAACATACTTGGCCTAAAGTTTAATCATCCATTATCTTAAAGACAAATTACATTTTCACACACGCTTGAACAATACTGCTCATGATTCTTCATTGCATTGTCAGAAGAGCATAGATATGGATGACGATCCAGTCATGGTTTTAGGGTTTTTATCTCTCCTGCCTGGTTAAGATACACAGACCGGACCACATGGAAAACGCGTAGATTGAATAAGATAGCTGGTAGGGACACATATGAAATGTGAGCGTGCATAGCGCGCGAGCAGGAAACTTTTTGCAATAATTTAAGTGCAAATACAGCCTTTTCTGCAAACAGAGATTATCTGAATGAGTGTTTCTTTGTTTTTTATGATGCTAAAAGAAGAGCGAAGATGATACTCTTTCTGGATAGATGCCATATTCATTCATTTTTTTATTTTGTATCCAAATACTTTCGATTTTTGAATACAAGTTTTCAACTGTTAATAATGTTATGAGCTCTTATTATGAAGCTTAATATTATCAAATAATTGAAATACTCTTCCCAATTTACTAGCTACTTAATCACATGTTGGTATGTTGTATTATTAGTGAATGATACAATCAATATATGGCAATTTATTAGCTAGCTATAGCTCTCAAACTAGCTAATTAGTGATCTCATGTTAGTTACGTTCTGTTGCCAGCCACACAACTAACTTCAGCAGCCTACAAATCAGACTGGGAAATGCCTAGCTCAGGTTCTGTGTAGCCCTACATCCCACATCGTAGCACTAAAGTTAGAAGACAGCTTTAACACTAGGGATCTTCTTGCAGAAGAACCATTATTTGGCATTTCAGACGGTCCCAATTTAATTGTTTAAAGTAAAAAAAAAAAAAAAAAAAAAAAAACCCTTATTTTTTCTTAATTAAATGCATTCTTAGAATCTATCCTAAATCTCCAATTCAGTGTCCATTTGAATTCATCAGAAACTGGCTGCTTGCTTTTACTCACATCCAGATGCCAACTGTCTTGCATAGGCGAAATAGTCGAGCTAAGAAACATAACCCAGCTGTATGTCAAATAACATCCCATGCCAAAGGAAGGGAGTAGGTTAATTAGCTAGATAGATAGATAGCATTGTGGCTAGCTAAGGTATTGCCCTCTGATTTTCCTCAGGTGTTCCAAGGCTACACTTCGCACAAGGAGACAAAAATAGGAATTTATTTCAGACAGTATTACCCTTGCCTGATTTTTCTCTCTTATTTCAGTTTTTTTCTCCCATATATCATATTTTTGTTCTTTGATGACCATAAGGTAAATCGAAGGATATTTTCCATAATATAAACTGAAAATATGCGGCCTATCCGCCATGAATTTCAATAAAAAAGAATATCAATTATCTAATGTGGACCCCTTAATATTTACATGATCATTAAACATTATTAAACATTGACGGATTGAAGTCTCAAAGACTTTCTACGACTTAGATTTAAATGCCTTTGCTGTCATTTATAATACTGAAACATTCCACCTAAGATTACGCCTCACATGCACGCAATTCTTTTAGATTGCCACAGTGATCATATCGCTAGAGTTTAATTGTGAATGGATCCCCATCACACGCTGGCTCAGGTGCAAGTGCACCCCCAGATTTTCCGCCACTGGTAATCAAGTACATAAATATCAACTAATGTTTGAGTTTCCTTCACTTTCCACATCCTTCTCTTACTGCGACAAATCATCTCGGCGTACTCACAAAACCCCCTCAGTTCTGGTAAAGCGTACATTGAAACCAACAGAGTGGATATATCGCTATGTTAGCTGGCCAGTTTGCAATATTGTCTGTTAAGCATCTTTATGTGCAGTGCTGTGTTCTTGAAAAGTCAGTAGCTAATGCGACTGCAGCTGAGATAAACACTTCAAATTGGACATTGACTACTACTTATGAATTGAACATAGCCGCAAACGAGCATTACATCAGTCACGTTCCAGCTCGCAAAGGGTGGAGGAAGGTATATAAAACCAAGATGGAAAATGGTTTACAAAAGTATTTATTTTCAGTAGGGAGTTTTCGGTTGAATAATAGGCTACAAACTTAAAGGGGGAACAGGGCAAACAGGTGCAATCAAATCAAAAACAAAGGATTACAAAAAGAGGACTCTTAAGAACTAGAGCTATCTGGAAGAAACCAAAATAATAAAATAAAAGCCTGTCTGACTAAACTATGAGGCGTTTAAAACAAAAATTCAAGCATAGACCGCACCCCTGATCCTAGGGCAGGGCTGCCAACTCTTATGCATTTGGCGTGAGATTTAGTGGCATATTCACTTTCCCGTGCTGTAGTACCCAATTATTCAATCAACGCAATGCATGTGTTTCACGATTGTTCAAATTGTTTCAATGAAATAAGACCGTTTTAAATGTTTTATGCAATTCAATTGCTTCCAACCCCCGAGTAAAGAAAAGCGTGAGAAGTCTGGAGTCATAGCCTAATTGATTTCCATGTAACTATTTGGTGAAATCCAACGTAACGCATGTGAAACTGATAAACCTCCACGCACAAGGACTTCAACTGCCTTTATATCCTCATCTTTGAATTTTTAGGATCTGCGCACATTATCCGTTTCGATGAACGGTTGGAAGCATACGTTCGTTTTCAAGGTGTATAATTTACACCAAATACTGATCAGACAATATCAAAAACTAAACAGACGTGATCTTTAATATTTCATTTTAATTCAGTGAAATTTTATCGATAAGAAACTTTATTGACCGACCGGTTCCAGAGGCTACCAGACCGTGACCTGGCCCGAATCAAGAAACTTCCATTATATTCATGGGCAATTTAATGCGACTAAAATCGTAGGAGCTAGCTAGATAGTGCTTTGAAAATGCCCTCTAGGATCGACGATGACATCAAAGCACACCGTATATTAAATATTATAAATCTCCGGGATGCTACAAGCGAATTATTTACTTGTTTGCTTGGAAGCTAAGCGTTGCCCCCATTTCAACGAGACCACCGATGCATGCATAATCCTTTCAGAAGCTTTGTAATTCTACCTTAAACGCTGGTGTCTTATTGGAAAATTTCTATAATAAATGCACGATGTTGTATCTTAAGCTACTCTCATATATGTGCGAAACATCCTTAAGATTGTGTGCGAATGCAAAAATCACGCGAATGTGTGCGATTTTATAAGAATGTTACGACTGCCTACGAATAAGTTACAAATAACTGTCGTAACTTATTTGTATCTTTCCCGTAACATTATCGTAATATTCGCAGCTTGTCGTGCAGTTTCTACAATTGAGTTACAACATCTATGAGACCACTAACGATCAGCTGTGTCCGAAATCACTCACTACTCGCTATATAGTGCACTAGCCTTTATAGTAATTTCACCATTTTGTAGGGCTGTCCAAATTTTTAGTAAGAATTATTATCCCCTATATTATAGTGGACTCACTACATCCCACAATCCACCGCAAAATGTAGTGAACATCCGATGGTCACTAACCCAGCTATACATCCCATCACGCACTGCTCACAAACCGAAAGAGCTGCGTTTAGTCAAAGGAGTTTGGTTTATTTTCTGAAAATAGGCACGAGATATTTATTCTACTTCTGGCGCGAATATGTTTTTTTTTTTTAAATTGAAAACCGACCAGCGCAGGAGACCCGTTTGTTTACACAGGATATTTTAATAAGAACATTCAAAGTGCATGTAATGTAAAGATGAGAGAGAGATTTCAAACAGACAAATAGGTACAATTAAAATGAATAATGATGAGTTAGAGAACAAAAAATAGAAGATGATATTAAAAATTTAAGGAAAATTTTAATATTTAAACGATAATGGTAAACACAAACACGGCGGGAAATATATTTGTTTATTACAAAAATACGTCCAAATCCTTCAGCTGAAGTTGAACAGGTACAATTTAATTTTGCGACAGCAATGACACTATTAACAGCCGCGACAAAACGAGCGGGTACTGTGGTAGAGGTTAAGTCCCGATCAAATGGAGGAGGTGTCATGGCGGCTTTTTCTATTTTTGGAAAAGCACATGGCAAATTATGTAGCATGTGTTTTGTGAAACAGCATGGTGGACATGGCCGAAACAGCTCCTTGGGTGAAGACTGCGTAGTCTTCGCAAATGAGCTAATTAATGCATGGTTACGGATTAGATGAGATGAACGCAGCAGTAGCACACTCACAGCCAGAATGGGACAATATTTATACAATTTACCAACGTTTTGACGCAGGTTTTCTTCGGGTCACTGTGAGTCAATTCAATGCCTTAACCCTCATCCAACCAAGTGTTTTCTACTACAACCCCGACCCCCCCCCAATTATTTCGAAATTAAGCGATAAACATCATCTTGTTTGGTATCAGTGTGCAGCTACAGATGTCCTCTCTTCAAATCAAGTACAAATAAAACACATTTCAACATTATGATGTCATAGTGACGTCATAACTAACACCACATTAGGAAAAAAACATCAAAATGACAAAATCCATTTTTTCATATTTTTATTAGTTTTAGCTGAAAATAAGTAAATTTCTGTAACCTCTAGAACTACTGATACTACAATTAATATTTTAGTATTATTATAAATGTTATAAACTCATGAGTAACATAAATTTGACATTACTATGATGTCATAAATAACTCATTTTGGGAAAAACACACAAAAG
This sequence comes from Gymnothorax javanicus, assembly GCA_029692085.1. Lineage (NCBI taxonomy): Eukaryota > Metazoa > Chordata > Actinopteri > Anguilliformes > Muraenidae > Gymnothorax > Gymnothorax javanicus. Next base: position 28,012,109 of record CM056208.1, on the reverse strand, counting down.
GAAAACAAATAGTTTTCTGAACATTTTTCACATTTTCTTTACTTTGTTTTTCCCTATGATAGAACACACTTGCATAAAAGGTTTATTTATGAATTATGAGAACAACTTTATGAACAATTCTATGAACTTGTCTAATAGTTGGCCTATAGCACAGTATAAAAATAGTATACAGTATAGTAACCAGTCAAACACACAAGTAAAAGTATGTCAGTCATGCACTTCTAATATTATGAGGTGAAGATGACTTCAAAGTTACTGGTCATTGTAATTCCAATATTTACTAATACAAGGACAAGCATCAATAAATCATCAATAAATCAATAAGGATGACAATCAGTGTGGTCGACAAAGTTCATTGAGCATGAAACATAATAATAGCATACTATTTGCAAGTAATTTGTAAGCATATTTTGTATCAAAAACAGGCAAACATTGACGCTGGTAGCAACCTCCACCCCCCACCCTTCGACTTTGACGGCCTACCCTACCCCCAGGGGGTGAGGTACCCTCATCGTTTTTTCATGAAAATGAGTGCAAAGGATGAATAAACAATCACCTAGAAGCATTAGATCATATCTGTCAACGTTTTTGTGCGACAGGAAAAATCTGTTGGGGGGGTGGTAATTTATCGTCAAATCCAGCCAAAAACCTGACGTTGCACATCTATGAGTCACAGTGAGTTACCAAACCAAATTTGACGAAGCTACGACCAATAGTTACTTTGTACTTAGCCGGACAAGATTTCCACGATGAAGGTCACAGCATTAAGGTCAAAGGTCAAATCCAGCAAAAAACCTGATGTTGCACATCATGGGGTCATATGAGTTACCATACCAAATTTGGTGAAGCTGCGATCATTAGTTGCTGAGTTGTGACCTGGACAAGATTTTCACAATCAAGGTCACAGCGCTAAGGTCAAAGGTAAAATCCAGCAAAAAACCTGATATTGCACATCTATGGGTCATAGTGAGTTACCATACCAAATTTGGTAAAGCTGTGATCATTAGTTGCTGAGTTGTGACCCGGACAAGATTTCCACGATCAAGGTCACAACGCTAAGGTCAAAGGTCAAATCCAGCAAGAAACCTGACGTTGCACATCTATGGGTCATAGTAAGTTACCATACCAAATTTGTTGAAGCTGTGATCATTAGTTGCTGAGTACTGACTCGGACAAAGTCATGGACAGTCGACGGACGACGGACGACAGACAGACAGTCACGCAGGTGACGACAATACTCCCCTGGCCAAAGTTTGGCCAAGGGGTAATAATTATACATTTATTTGCTTAAAGCATGAATCAATGCCTTCAGCATAGGGTCACTGCCATATGAGTCCAGTGCAAATCCATACCATGCACAGTGCTGTGAAAAAGAATATGCCCCCTTCCCAATTTCTTCAATTTGCGCATGTTTGTCACAATTGAATGTTTCAAATGATCAGACTAATTTTAATATTAGACAAAGAAAGCCCAAGTAAACACAAAAAGCAGTTTTCAAATGATGATTTCATCTACTGAAGGAAAAAAGCTATCCAACCTTACTTGGCTCAATGTGAAAAATTAATTGCCCCTATTCATAACTAAATCAACCAGTTTAACAAATTTAATTGATAATGGGTTCAATGCAGTTGATACATGGCAGGCATGATTACTGCCAGTCCTTTTGAATCTAAATATCACTTAAATAGAACTTGTCTGGTGTGAAGCAGGCAAAAGCTGCACAACATATGGCGACCAAAAAAAAAAAAAAATTTAATTGTCAGTAACAAAGTCATTGACATCATTCAGCCTGGGAAGGGTTAGCCATTTCTAAGGTTGTGGGACTCTAGTGAACCACGCTGAGAGCTATTACCCACAAATACAGAAAACTTTAACAGTGATGTCCCTTCTCAGGAGTGGCTGACCTTCCAAAATTCCTCAAAGAGAATACCAAGTACTCATCCAGGAGTTCACAAAAGAACCCAAATTAAAATCTGATTAACTGGAGGCCTAACTTGCTTCAAGTAAGGTCAGTGTCCACGATTCCGCAAAAATTCTTGCATTTGAATCCCATTCATATTTGGGACAAAAGATTCATCCCTGTTGAGCAATGAGTTTTGTTTGCTGTCACACGTTCAGAAATATTTTTGTTTTAAAAAACGTAAACTAGCCAATGTGTCTGTCTTACTATCCATGTTGTTACCGAAAATCTGGAATACATTAAAGGTCCTGTCCCGTATTATATTATTTTTTAATTATTTAAGACGAGTCTCCGGTGTCTGTAAGACAAGGTTTTGAAGCTTGTGGTGACCTTCAATGTACTGCATTTATCTAGACTTAGGAAGTGGAAAGTCAGAGAGTTCAGAGACAGTATGAAGTAAGAAAGGTGCACAGATGGAAAGAGACAGGGTGATAGGCAGGGCAAAACTAGAGCAACAATAGAGAGAAGTGAAGAAGACAGTAACAGATGGAATGGGATGGAAGGAGAGGGGGAAGTCAGAAAAGAAGTTGAACAGATAGCCGGTCTCACACCAGGACATTATTCCCACAGACCCCAGCAGTCTGTCAAGGGAAGAGGGCCGTCTGCCAGCCAGGCATTCACTCCTTTATAGACATGTCAACTTGTCAATTGTGGAGCTTTGATAGGAGATCACTATTACTCAGAGAAGCAAAAGGAGAGTAAAGGAGACGTTACCGAAACAAGATGAAAGGTGTATTGGAAAAACTAAACCTTTGACCTACTCAGCCTCAAGTTCACTGGCAGTTCTTGTGAAAGTTTCAAGGGAGCCTTCAAAGTATTCAGGATTATATTTTTCTGTTCTCTCTCCCAAAGGAGAGGCATGACCAGAAACGAAACACGCATCCTGCACGCTTAGAAAAAAAAAAAAAAAGAAAAAAAAAGGTTCTTTGGCTGAGGTCCATTGCGGAACAAATGTAGCATCAGCCAATGTGCGATTTATTAAAATGATTTGTGTTGAGTAAGATACCTGCCACAAACCAATTTAGAGAAAATGAACTAATTTCTAAGGCAGGAAATTAATTCGTATCCCAGATAAATGCTTATATAACCCAAAGATGGCCATAAGAGTCACAACTCTGTATTTTACGGCCAAACCAAGTTTTAAAAATATACACACTGCTGTAGGCTGTAGGAGCAGGTCTGGAGAGGTCAGGAGAAGCAGATTTTCAGTTAGCGGCAAGTCACGAAGGACTTTTGCTCGCAGATCATCATACAGCATTGCCGTTTGCAGCCAAGTTCAGCAGCCAGAAAAAATACATTTTCTAGACATGTTTAGAGGGCATCTTCTCTCCATGTTTGCCTTGGTTGACTCCAGGCATCAGGCACTCCTCTTTATTTCCACAGTCCACACAGACGTGTACTGTATGCAAAGACTCTAAAATTGCCTGTCGGTCTCTGTGCGAGTGGATGGTGTGAACTGGCAATAAATTGGCAAGTTGTCTTGGGTGTGAACCTGCCTTTTGCCCATGTAAGATCTGGAAAGGGGGTTGGAACACCGCAAACGCTGATGAGTGGGGGAGCCCCAAGGCTGAAAGCGGCAAATGGCTGATAGCTCGGGAACTGGGCCTCAAGGAACTCCGGAGCCATGCTAGATAACAATAAAATTGGTTGGACTTCCTCCGTTATGAGTGGGCCCAGGATGTCTGCTCAGCCTCCGAGTGGAAGGGGTTTATGGTCTTTCTGTGTCCTTGGTGTTACTCTGTATGGGGGGTAGTTGCAAGGCCTCTGGCTGACAAAATGCCCCTGTGGAAGTCATTTTATTGTCCTCAGTCTTTCATGAAACTGGACCTTAACTTATCTATTTAAAATAATCTAAACCTCTGGGAACTTCACAATATGCTCATGTGTTCAATGTATTGTTCTGAAGTCACTTCTGTACTTACAACCCAGCTTACCTGTGTAATAATTCAGCTTAAGACTTTTTCATGACAACTGCATCATATTAGTACATATTCATATCATGTTTGGTCTTGTTATTCTCAGGAGAATCCAAGGAGTTGAACGGAGTATGTTTCATTCCCGTTGAAATTATGGTTCATTCCCTTTTGGAAACTCCTGAAAATTGGTCAGAATCCTCTCGGGTAATCATTCTGTTCTTCTCTCTCTGCTAAATTGTTTTAGTACATCCTCCAAATGGTGGAAACCCAAAATCCAGATTCGACCCCCCTTCCAGGTAATTTATGGCCGTGCCGCCTGGATCAAAGACGTGATTTGGCTTAAAGCAAAGAGAGACAATCCATTCTGGGAAGATCGCAGCCGACTTCCCACACGTGCATCTCTATGCCGTGTGTAGCCTCTATAGTTATGGTAGATCGTATCCGATCTCTCCCCGCGTACGTAAGTGCGTGTGTAGCCTTTTCACCAGGTATGACTCAACTCTCATTATCTAAATTGTTTGTAACTTGTATTTGATTTAACTTTGATCTGTTTGATTCAAGCTCTTGCCTACCTGGTGAATAAATTCTTGTTATCCCTTTAACTTGCGTGGTCTCCGTGACTCTAATCTTTTTACATTCTTTCTAGTCATGTTACGGCGGATACTTAGAGGTTTAATCCCAACCGAGGACTGACTGGCCCGCGGCCCGGTATGGGAGTAGGTTTTATTAAGTTGGAGAGGCTATCACAGTCTACTCATTTAAAGGGTCTATGTAGCGCTGGTTCTGGGAATTTAGCCATAAGGGGGCCCATGGACGAAAAGTCGGCTTCCGTTAAATTCCCTTAAGGAACCCTCTGGGTGTTTGCATAGACCTGGGTTCGCAGTCTCTGAGCCAAGATGCCTTTGCTGCGGTGATTCCCTCCATCCCCTGGTATTACCAACGAACCTAAGATTCAGCAATAATGCTAATATCCGGGAGCATATATTGAGTGACGGCGGTTGTCTCCTAAGAGTTCGAGGTTTAGTCACCTCGAGATCCACGCATGTTTGCACTAAATTCCAAATCTCAATTCTAATTGGAGTCAGATATTTAACAAAAGTATAACTAAATTTGGTATTCTAAATTTACTATGGAGTCAGATTAATTGTAACCATTGTGCTTTTGTGTCCCGTCCTTCGAACGGAGAAAATTGATTCAATTTATTGTGATTCGTACTAGCCAAAAGATCGCGCTTGTAACACCAGCCCAAAGAACACGTTGAGCCTTCGCCCCCTGCAATTTCCGTCATTGGTATTGTTTTGTGGGGTTTTTCACCCATATAGCTGGGATAAGCTCCAACTCCCTGCAAACCTAGTGAAGAAGATATGATTTAGATGATGTATGAATGGATAGATGGAAGTTCATGCTAGGGGATTTACATATTTTACCCAAGTGAGACTTGTAACTGAATCAAATCTTTCTCAACCCAGGGGTAAAACTTATGTTTCAGTTCTACAACCATGTATACAGCAAAATAATCAGTGTTAATTCAACTGGGACAGAGAACGCTTTTAGTGTGCACACTTAGGGTTAACACTGTACATAGAACTGTGCAGGGAAAGCAGTCCAATGAACATATTCTCATGCAGATAACTAATCTCACCCATAGTAAATCATGTCTTTGCCAGCTTACAGTTGGGATTAGTACAAATCTTGCCAACGTCTTGCCACTGAGCAAAAAAGCAGCACAGTTATTGGCTCTGATGCTCAGTTCGATCTCGCAGGCTGTCACAGCAATAGCCAGAGAATTCCAGAATCTCGCCCAGCCTGCAAATTCAGTGTGATAAGGGACTGACTATGGCATCCTTGATTCAATAAGGAGTCCGGTCTTAATTTAATCAGAGGATTTATGAGGTCACTAAGGCAGAGAAGAACCGGGAACAAAGACAGAGCTTCATTTAATCACACGGCCAAATTTATTTATTTATTTATTTATCATCATCTGTCTGCCTACACATATACCTTTCTTTCTGCATGTCTGTCTGTCTCTTGACGTGCTGTGAGGCAAACAAAAGCTTCGCTTTGTTCCAGAAGCTGAGTGGTGCGAGGAGCATGTTCACTAAAAGAATTGTGGCACTGATACGAGTGGAAACCATTTGCGAGAGAATCACTGCGCTGGGCTTCTGAAGCATTCCTAGCTGCTTAGGTAGTGGGTTAAAGTAATAGAGCCAAAATGAGGGACCATATTGCCGTGCTGTGGTTCAGATACAGCCCTCTATGGCAGCAGTCTAAAGAATCACTGAGGCAGGTTGATGGTACCCAGCACTCCGAGATACATTAACTTCTGCATGCAAGAATATACGGACCCAATAATGGTGCACTCGCATAATGCACCTCAATGTTCTTATTGTCATAAAACAAAAGCATAACAGGATGGGAAAAATAATTTCTGCATTTGACATGATGCATTGCTCTACTGAGAAATATTGTTTGCTACCATACATCTCTATCTTTGACTGTTGTTTCTTCATTTTTGTACTGTAGGTCCACCCATCCATCATCTAAACTGCCTATTCCTGGGCAGAGCTGGAGCCCTTGCCATTATACAATGGGCAGGAGGCAGGAACGTGTCTTGGATAGTCTGTCAGTTTTTTTTTTTCTTTTGTTTTTCAGGGATCATGCACCATTTACTCATGCTCATATCTACGTGCAATTTAGTTCATGTTTTTGGACAGTGGGAGGAAACCCATGCGAAAACAGAGAGAACTCGTAAAATACACACCGAAAGTCTGGGTACAAACCCATGACCCCCTTTTAGTGAGACAACAGCTCCAACCACAGCGCCACCTGCCCACCCTATACTGTAGGTGCATATGCTCATTTGTATGTGCTAAAATGCTCATGCACATTTTTGATAAATAACAACTCCAGATGATTTAAATCAGGTCATTGCACTGACCACTCCATATTTTGTCCTTTCCTCTCCAGAAAAGCCCCGAAGGGTTTGGATTTATGTTCCAGGTAGTTCTCTTGCTGTAATATAATGCTTCCTCCATTTATTCTCTGTGGAAATCACTGGATATTTCAAACTTTAGTCTTTAGGTGTGTGCTTGTGTGTGTCCATTTGTGTGAATGGGTGTCTATGCGTTTCTATGTGTCTGTTTGTATGAGTGTGTGCGTGTGTGTGTGTGTGTGTGTGTGTGTGTGTGTGCGTGTGTGTGTGTGCGCATGTATATGCGTGTGTGTGCGTGTGTGTGTGCATGCGTGCACGCATGCGTGTGTGTATGTTTGTGTGTGTGCGCGCATGCGTGTGTACAGGTGCGTGTGCGTGTGTATGCAGAAGAGGGAGCAAAATTGAATAATTCCATAGCCTTAAACCCAGGAACTGTCCCTTTGGACCGCCAGTCTTAATTATCATGGTTACTTTCAGTAATTGATTGGATAAGAAATCACATCACCCGTCTCATTTTCTACCAGCCTTAATGACTGGCTTGTTAACACATTTCTCTCAGAAGCAACAGCAATAGCTGGCCACCAGCTGAAGTTGTCCTAATACAACATTCACGGATGCACAGTCAGATACCATGGAGTAGTGCAGATCTGTGAAAGAGCAGTGCAAAATGTCATTTTCAAAGCCAGGCAGGCATTGCAAGGAACGCAATTCCTATGGGGATTTATTTACACCCTGAGTGACACATTGGCTCAACAATGAGCCCGTAGAGACACCTGGTCCCTGGCTGGAAATGGCAGAAGGTGGGGGGCACAGGAAGTAGAAAAAATCTGGCATCTCATTGCACCTGCCAGATCCATACCAATCACATTTTGTAATCACTTGCTGTTGCAACTCTCAGCTTACCAAACCGGGCAGATTGAAAGAAAGAACACTGAAATTGCTTAGGTAATAGATTGTAAAGGAAGTTGGGGAAAGTCGGGAACTTTTGGCAAAGAAATATCCTACCTATGTAGCCTGCAGAGGGTAGATTATGATTCCAGTGCTGTGTGACAAATTTGCTCATTGTATCAGCTCACAGATTTGCATTAGAAAGACTTGTGTTAATATTTTTCTGGCTTGGTTACAAAGTATAGCTATGGTGCTGTCCAAAATCTGGACAGAGACGAGACTATTTTTTTTTTTTTTTTTTTTTTTTTTTTGCACATCAGTACATTGGCTTTCGAAGGTAATAATGAATAAGAGGTTAAGCCCGACATCACAGACTGTCAGCTTAATTTTGAAGGCATTTACTTCACATCAATACTGGGTAATCTAAGTAGGTATTACTACCTGTTTATTTTATTTATTTAGAGCCAAAACAGCAAGAACTGTACATATCCAAAAACTTTAAAACATCACTGTAAATCAATGGCAGAGAACACTCTGCTTGCCGGCTTGCCTATACCATGGAGGAGAGACAAGGGCAGAGAGATAGTCAGGGCCAATAGATTTTTAGAGCCAACTTAATTTGGATCCACACAGTCCACAGGCTCCAGCTGTGGTCGGAGATTGCCGGACACCAGTGGGTTAGATAGAGGGGTATTTCTGGAAAATAGAGAAGTCTTAAATGAATAATCAAATGCATTCTTGCTTATTTATTTATTTATCTATGAATTAACATTGGTCCTTCACCATATTCTGTCAAACAGCTGTGGCCATTATGGGACAGATTTCAAAGCACATCTCGGTGCTCAGGTGCTCCGGTTGAAGCAGATGGCTGCAGTTGTTAGGTGCTAGGTGTCCCTACTGGATCAAGGAGCTGCAGCTGCTGGAGGTAGATGATGAAGGGCGTTGAAGCTCCAGCCGAGGCTGGCTGATGTCATTGCTGGAGCTGAACAGTCAGTGGGGCCGACATCCCGGTGTCAGGCTGCTGGTGCAGATGGTGAGAAACACTACGGAAAGACAGTTTGTTCCGGCCACGCATTGTTGCTTTATATTGGTCCAAGTACTTTGTGTATTTTAATATGATGCATGGGATTCTTCTGAATGTGTCATGCTGTTCAAGTTTACAGTGTGCTTGAAGTTCTGCGAATGGAAGTTTGGACCATATTAATTTGTATCTTCATGAAATGGGTTTTGATGCATGTTAATCGGGAGAAAAACCACGTTGAAAGATGGCCAATAGAAAAGGTGAAACTGCCGTATTTTTTGGAAACAGAAGACACTTAGACAGAAAAGACTGCACCCTCAATGAAATAAAAAATTGTGTTTCATAAAATTTTAATTTGTGCAACTGCATTAATTATATTCTAAAGAACTCCATTTTAGAAGTTCCTTGACCCCTTATTGTTCCCCTCTTTTTTATTGAATATCCAACAGCTGGAATAATCACAGTCTCTTCTGAAAGGTGATACTCAGGAGATTGCTCTCTTAACAATTCTTGTTTCAAGAAAATCATTCTGCGCATAAAGATGCTTAACAGATAGGATTGTGAACTGGCTTGCTAATATAGCTATATATCTACTCAGTTGGTTTCGATGTCCACTCTACTAGAACTTGGCAGGATTCGGGAGTGCGAAGAAGTGATTTGCATTAGTCAGTGAAGGTTGTGGTAAGTGAACAAATTTAAAAATTTGCTGATATTTAAGTACTTGACCATCAGTGGCGGAAACACTAGGGGTGCATTTGCGCACGGGCCTGCATGTGTTGGGGATCCTAAACCCGTGACTGTGGAGATATGATCAGTGTGGCAGTCTAAAGTTTAAAAGAATCCACTTCTACCTATGTTACATATAATTTTGTTTTCATAAGGCAGTAAATGACTCTTCACAAATTATTTGTAAGGGTCAGTTTTTTAGCATTATAAATGACTGCAAAACTCAGTTGAGGGAACTGAGATTTTTAATATTTTAATCTGTCAATGTTTCATAAGGAGGAGGCCCCGGGGAAGACCCAGGACACGCTGGAGGGACTATGTCGCTCGGCTGGCCTGGGAACGCCTCGGGATACCCCCGGAAGAACTGGAGGAAGTGTCCAGGGAGAGGGAAGTCTGGGCGTCCTTGCTTAGACTGCTGCCCCCGCGACCCGGCCCCGGATAAGCGGAAGAAGATGGAATGGAATGGAATGTTTCATAATCATTTAAATATGAAGAATACCTATGTTACATAACTGAATTTTTTATTTTTGTGGTTGAGCGGCATATTTTTAGTTTGTATTATGGAAAATATCCTTCCTCTTGCCTTCTGTTTGTGGAGATTTATGGAAAATATGACCAATCAGATATCCAAGTACGCTATTCTGATGAGCCAACTAGCATTTCTCAGCGACTTCACAGAAAATGCAGTCAAAGAACAAACATAAAAATGGGCGATTGAAAAGAAAGTAGAGAGGAAGATGAAGTGAAGGTAAATCTGTCTAAAGTAGATTGCTATTTTTGACTCCTCATGCAATGCACAACGGAAGAACACCTGAAGAAAAACATACGGCTTTTCCTTAGCTAGTCACAAAGCTACATGGCTAGCTAGCTGAGTGACTGGTTACTGGGATTGACTTATGTCCTATGGGGTCTGAATAATTTTTTTTACCACCCACTGGTTTATTATTTACAACTCGACCATGTCGCTGACACAAGACAGTCAGCAACTGGATTTGAGCACCTAGCTAGCACACAGTTTTTGTTCAAGGTTAAAGTGGACACTAAATTGGAGATTTTACATTTAAAGAAGGCATTAAATAATTAAAACTTCGAGCTTTGCTTTGCTATTAAATTGGAATGGGTCTGAAAACGCCAATATTGGCTCTTCATCGAAAAATTCTTAGTGTTTAAACTGTTATCTAACTTATGTTGGAGCTAAGTGGGATGTTGGGCTAGACAGACACTGAGCTAGGAATTTCCAAGTCTGATTTGTACATCTGTTAATAGTGCGGTTGGCATCAGACCATGGCTAGATCATTAGCTAGCAAGCTAGCTATCAAGCTAGGTAATAAATTGCCATGTAATGATTGTAATGTTTATTAATAATAATACAACATACTATCATGTAATTAAGTTACTTATACATTGTTAAAAGTTTTATCAATTGTTTGATATTGTTAAGCTTCATAATACATGGTCAGTACATAAATAACAGTTATAAACTTGTTTTCAAAAATCAAAGCAAAATTATTCCAACAAAAAACAGAAAAATAGGCGAATCTATGAAAATGACAAAGGCATTGGAAAAAGCAGTTTTTGCTCTCAAATTATTCCAAAACTTTTTCCACCTTGCATTACATATTTCCCTACCAACTCTCAAATTAAACCTACTCCCTTCAGGCTAAAACACTTACTGTTCCATTACATCAGTACATAACAGCGAGTGGGAGCACTTAAGTATTTTGTTCTTAAAGGGCTACAGTGAATTCAAGTGTTAAAAAAACTAATTATAGAGAAATTCAGTAAGAAGTGCAGCTTTTATCTTTTTGTCAAAGTAATTTTGCAGAAGTTTATTCTAGTGTGCTTGTTTTGTGTATTATGACAGGTTTTGATTGTGGGACTGCTAACGAGGTAAGATTATCAATTTCAACATATTTTGACTAATCAAAACAGTGCTAAACAATCAAACCTTTGGGATTGCATAGTGAGGCTGAGGGTCATTATGACCCTATTTTATATACTGTTTTTGCAGTATTGTTTGCATCATAAAATGGCTTACACATTTAAAATGCTGAGTCCTCACACTTTCTTACAATGATAGTTCTCCAACGTAACACAATATTTGACCCTATTAAAATGCAATTATGTCTGGCGGCCTGCCCTCACGTGAAAGTTCACTAAACTGTTAACACCGTTATTGAGGACTGTTGATAAGGCATAAGATTTTATTAAGTCGGACATTTAATTTTAAAGTGCGATAAATGATGTATCCTTAGTAGTCAGCCTACAACTCCATGATGTCATGGGCTAACTATACGTACGCTTATAAGTTAAAGACTCTATGAGTGATTTCTGACTGAACTTAAAACAGCGACTTTTTGCGAGGGAGCGTAGCACAGTGAATGGGACTCATGGGTGAATATGGGTCGAGTTTGGCTCCAAAATCAGAGAATGCATTGTGGATCATGAGTTCTTAATGTGTCTCTTTGTGCAATCCTTATGGGTAAATATTTTGTTTCCAGCACAGTGTCAGGATTGGGCAGGCAATGACCTCTCCAACCCATCTGCAGTATTGCAGGGGCAATCATCCCAATGCCCCCCCATCAATAGTCGGCGCCAGTGACCGCGGTATTTTTGGCGAAAGAGTCCAAATTGCTGAGGATGAACTTCAGTCACCCCCAAATGAGATGAAATGCACTTCAGAAAGGGATTATGGATAAATTCAAGCATATTTTGCTCACATTTGCATTCAGGGTATCTCTTCACTAGGTTAATGCTCGTCTGAATAATTCATAAATAGAAAAAATAGAAACTACTTTTTTTCTTCGAACTTCAGGAAGTCATGAACTACTAGTAGCATTTTTATTAGTCAGTACACTCAACTTATTCTGATGGGGTCAGAAGAAATCTCATTATGGTCAGAATTCCAGACATAATTCTTGGTAGCCGCAGTCAGGGTAAGGCCTGAAGAAATACTCATTGAGATGGTAATTGTTTATAATGTGAAATGTCAACAATAATAGTGTAAAATTCAAGCTATTGCATCCTTCTTATCGACCCGACACAAAATAAATTTTGCTCCCATAAGTTCACCTCATCAGACCTTGTTTAATAATTTTGGCGCGTTCTGAGGCTATTTAAACCCCTCAGCAAACAGGCCTCAGGCACATGCACGCACATACAAAGCCAGACACACACACACTGCTACATGCACAGCCGTTCCAAGAGTAGCAACTCACGGGATTTCTACAAATAAAACTCACTCACAGATTGGTTATCTCTGGCTTAGAAGTGGCATGCAGAGTATGTCCTAAGAAAATGTCCTAAAAGGACAAGAAGTTGAAATGTTAAGTGACAAATTCAGCAAGCACAAGTCAGCTGACATGGCCTTGTACTGGAACAATAGACAAAATCCATAAGGTATCTTGAGTTATCATGCGCAAGTCTGCTGGCTTTCTTCTTCTTAAAGAGCTGCCACAAGCTGTTACAATTTAAGCAATAAGTCATAACTTCACATGACTCCACACAGCCAGGTGTGTTACTTACATATGAGCCCACCCTCTATAGAATCAATAGTCTGTAATTTTTTTAAGAATTGGAAAAATATTGATTGGTGACAAGAGATTAATTGCCTGAGGTCAGAGTTGCCACAAGATCGCTAGCATTGATTTTCTGTTTGGCATGGCTGTGTGGAAATACACAAAGGCGACCATTTTCTGTTTGGCGCTGAAGTTACAAGCTGTCAGCTTTCAGGACATTGAATGAAGGTCGACTGACGAACTTTTTATCATTGCCTCTTGTCCGGTTTTTAAACAAAGAGAGTATCCAAATTCTGGAGGAAACGTCACAAAGTCAAGCACTCATTGAGGAGCCACAAAGATTTAAGTTGAGTCATTTTTTTTGCCCTAAATTCTGAATGAACATAAAGGTTTGTTTTTTATTTTAATTGCCTCTGAAAAGACTGCTTAATATGATTGGTAGACTTGCAGTCAATAAAAACTAACAATTCAATTGTGAGCTAAATCGAAGGCTGAGTGACTAAGAATGGCAAAGGATGAAATTACAAGAGTAACAAAGTTAAAATGTTACAATTTAACAGGAGCACTCATAGAGCACATACCTCTGCCAGGCCCTAGAGGCTCCTACATGTCTGAGTCTGGAACACATATGACTAGCATTATAATGTACCACCACACTAGTAAATAAAAAAATTCCTGGATCCCGAATATGATCAGGATCACTCCCAAAATAGAATCAGTCCTTCATTGGGTCAAAACAAACCTCTAGTAATAAAATTCATAAAAATCTGTGCATAACTGTTTCTGCAATGTATCTAACAAACAAACATACCCGCAAACTGAAGTTAAAACATAATCACCTTGTTATAATAAAATATGAGCTAAATGTGACTATGACTAAAAATGGTCAAGCATGAAATTAAAAGGGTTACAAAGTTGCAGTAAAGGAGACAGTACTTTAGATAAGGTTGCCCAAGATGTCTTGGCTTTGGTCACTTCTAAACTGAGAACTAGAAATGGAAAACTGAGTGTGAACCTGCAAGATGCATGGAGGGTTATCATGTTTGAGCACATTCTGAAGAGAGGTGAGGAAGCCCATCAAACAGGTCTGTAATCTGTCAGCCAGAGTCCAAGGTCAGCCATCAGGTTTCAGACAGAGTTATCCTGTCTTGGCAGGATGTCTGAGAGGTTACACCCCTGGGATCAGACTACTTCACCAGTCACACACCTCCCACGGACACTGCCTGGGCTCCAGCACTGCTAGCGTCTTAAAGGCAAACCACTGCCTCAGGAGACAGGAAAAGATTAGCCAGTTAGCATCATCTCACTGCCTCCTGATTCTTCCTGTCATCTCTACTCTTGTCCAATGTGGCTGAGGTGTTTTGGGGAGATTCCAAAGAATGATTATTCTCCTCAGAGCAGAAAGCTCAGAGCTATGCGTATTAAAAGATTACCACAACAGAGGTATAATTATCTCAAATTACCTCAACAAAGCCACAGAGAACAATTTTAAGATTTATTAAGAGTGTACTTGATATGCTGAATTAATCTGGTAAAAAAAATAAAAAATAAAAAATAGAACCACAAAGATAGCAATGATGACTATAAAAAAAATATAGTAAAGAAAACAATTTTATTGGCACAGATTGACGTGCACACATAGACACACAAACGTGCACATGCCTGCACTCACGCATTTTATGCACTTGAAGGCGTGGGGGTACTTTTATGTGAGACATTTGGTTGGTTTATCCTACTGATAAACAATGGAAATGGTGGCATCACAAACCAAAATGAAGTGGAAGTACTGTACATAAAATGTAATTAGTTGTGCAGCTTGAATTGTCTTTTATTTGCCAATATATGTTACTCGCAACTTCATTTTGATGTGTTTCTAAACTTAATTTTCAAACCTGAACCATGAGAGAGGGGAACATTAGAGGTGGAAGAAAAGCAGGGGTCCTCGTGGTGAAGTGGAGATGCAGAGAGGGAGGTCAGACAGTGGAGGAAGAGAGAAATCGCAGAGATTAAAATGTCAAAGTCTTTCTTGTTGTCACAGTCAAAATTCTCTCTGTCTGCCCTGTCTCTTTCCTGCCACGGTTTTTCTTCCCACTGTCACTTCGCTGCCCAGTAATTGGAATCCTGTCTCTCAGAAAACGCCTTATTGCACAGACAGCCGCATTGTTGTGTAGGTCTTCCCCGTTTCTCGCTCTGACTGATGAAAACTGCCATGTCGATGAATCAAAGCGTGCTCCCACTGGCTACTTATCTTTTAATGTGTTTCTTTTCCAGATTTTAACATGCTGCAGGGCTTTGCTTGGTGACAGCGCAGGTCATTTTTCAAGATGGTGAAGATAATTATGAATATTTCCAGCGCCATTAAACCACGGCTTTTATCATTTTATTAATTTGTGAGGTGTGCATGGATTAGGCAGCCTATTTTGATTAAGGGAATTAAATATATATTTTAGACATTAACATTATTTTTGGAATTGTACTGTTATTGCGCACATGTGAGTTCGGACTGATACGATGAGAGGACTGCATATACCTGAACCAAAGCAATGGAAAGAGAGAAATCTTAAAGATTCCCTCGCAACTACAATACCTTGCGCGTGCAAAGTGCAATATCTGCCATTTTATCTGCCATGTAATTTCTGAGATTTTGTATGTTGAAAAGAAATCCTCGTCCATCCTTGTGTGTTTGCTTTACCGAGGTTGTAAACTGCCACAAACGCTTTTTAAAATTATTGTTGCTTATATGTGGGTTGTTATTTTATCATTATTTATTTTTATCTCTGACTGATTCCTCGTTCCTTTGCCCGCATGGTGCAACAGGCGAACCATTTATATTTTCGGATGTTGATAGTCGTGCAGTCTCCATTTCTTCAACATCTACATCCACACGTATATCATGGTCCACTTCTTCCTTTTTAGCGCAATCATCTTGGATCACTTGACCTTTGTTCACGATTCAGGCCCCCAGCCGAAATGAAAACAACAACAACAAAGGCGTGCGAGGCATTATGGTCGGAAGGGATCCTTCAAGAAAGAAATTATCTTCTAATGTAAAAAGTGCATCCTTCATTAGTGAAACATAGAGTAGATAGTACAACCCTGAATCAATAAAATTGACATGGTATGTCAAAATAATACGGAGAGCAGTAATTTGAAAATTTTTTATCTGCATTATTTGATGTTTCACCGCATGAATTTTATTGATTTCTCAAAACACACCAATTTCAATAATGATTCTCGCTACATTTTTTTAAAAAAGATGGGATAGTAAAGTATTTATCACTTTGTAATGTTGCCATTCCTTATTACAACATGTAATAATTGTTTAAGGAATGAAAACACTGAGTGATTAAGGGTTTCAGGTGTGAATTTGTCCCATTCCTCAAGCAAACAAGTCTAAAGGTGAGCAACAGTACAGGGCCTCGACTGTCTCGTTTTACATTTCAAAGTGCACTGCATGTTTTCCATTGGGGACAAGTCAGGAGTGCAGGGAGACCAGTTCAGCACACACACCCTCTTTTTATGTACAACTCCAATTCCGAAATAGTTGGGACAAAGTGTAAATTGTGAATAATATCAAAACGCAATGACTTTCAAATCATACCAGCCAGTATTTTATTCAAAATAGAACAGAGATAACATAGCAAATGCTGAAACTGAGAAATTTTACAATTTTAGCCACAAAATGAGCTCATTTCAAATTTGATGGCTGCTACAGGTCTCAAAAAAGTTGGGACAGGGGCCTGTTTACCATGGTGTAGTATCCCCTCTTCTTTTTAACACAAAGTGGAGGTGTCTGGGCATTGAGGAGACAAGTTCTTGAGTTTAGCCACTGGAATTTGATCCCACTCTTGTTTAATACAGGCTTCCTGCTGCTGGAGAGTTTTGGGTCTCCTTTGACGGACTTTTTGTTTAATTACGTGCCAAATGTTAGCAATCGGTGAAAGATCAGGACTGCAGGCAGGCCAGTTCAGCACAGGGACTCTTCTACTACGAAGCCATGCTGTTGTAATAGCTGCAGTATGTGGTTTTGCATTGTCCTGCTGAAATACACAAGGCCTTCCTTGGAATAGATGTCGTCTGGAGCGGAGCATATGTTGCTCTAAAACCTGTATAAACCTTTCAGCATTCATGGTGCTTTTTAAAACATGCAAGTGTCCCACACCATATGCACTAATGCATCCCCATACCATCAGAGATGCTGGCTTTTAAACTGAACACTGATAACAGGAGGGGTGGTCTTTCTCCTCTTTAGCCCGGAGGACACGACGCCCATGATTTCCAACAAGAATGTCAAATTTGGACTCGTCTGACCACAGGACACTTTGCCACTTTGCTACAGTCCATTTTAAATGAGCCTTGGCCCACAGAACACAGTGGCGCTTCTGGATCATGCTCAACAATGGCTTCCTTTTTGCATGATAGAGTTTTAGGTGGCATCTGTGGATGGCATGGCGGACTGTGTTTATAGACAGGGGTTTCTTGAAGTATTCCTGTGCCCATTTCGGAATGTCAATGACAGAATCATGCCGGTGAGTGATGCAGTGGCGTCTGAGGGCCTGAAGATCACGGGCATCCAGTAGAGGTCTTCGGCCTTCTCCCTTGCGCACAGAGATTTTTCCAGTTTCTCTGAATCTTTTGATGATGTTATGCTCTGTTGATGATGAGACCTTCAAAGCCTTTGCAATTTGACGTTGAGGAACATTGTTTTTAAAGTATACCACAATTTTTTTTACGCAACCCTTCACAGGTTGGAGAGCCTCTGACCATCTTCTGAGAGACTCAGCGTCTCTAAGGCATCCCTTTTATAGCCAATCATGTTACACACCTGATGCCAGTTAACTTAATTACTTGCTAAATGTTCTTTCAGCTGATTCTCTTATATATTAATAGCTTTTTCAGCCCTTTTTTGCCTGTGTCCCAACAAGACCTGTTTCAGCCAGAAAATTTGAAATGAGCTCATTTTGTGGATAAAAATGTAAAATGTCTCAGTTTCAACATTTGAAATGTTATCTATGTTCTATTGTAAATAACATATAGGCTCATGTGATGCAAGTCATTGCATTTTGATTTAATTCACGATATACACTTCGTCCCAACTATTTCGGAATTGGGGTTGTAGGCATGTTTATACAGTGTGCACAGAATGTGTTTTTGCATTGTCTTGTTGAAATACGCACAAGCGTCCCAGGAAAAGACGCTGTCCTGAAGGCAGCATGTGTTGCTCCAAAATCTCTGTGTACTTTTCAGCATTAATGGTGCCTTCGCAGATGTTCAGGGTGCCCGTGCGAAGGGCACTGAAACAATCCCATAACATGACTTAGCATGACTTTCGGACTTGTTGCTGGTAACTGTCAGGATGGTCCTTTTCTTCTTAGGTCCTGGGCACACGGCATTCATTTCTTCCGAAAAAGACCTGAAATACTGATGTGTATGACCACAATACATTTCCACTGTGTCCACTACAGATTGCCTTTGAGCCCGGAGAAGTCAACAGCACTTCTGAATACTGTTAACACAAGGCTTCTGTTTTGCACAGTAAAGTTTTAACCGACATTTGTGGATCTAACTGCATATTGTATTACTAGCAAATGTTTGCCAAAGTAACCCTTAGCCCATGTGGTAATACCACCCACAGATAAATGATATTTCTTGATGGAGTGCCGTCTGAGTGAGCAGAAATCATGGGTATTCAGTGCAGACTTGCACAATTACCCATTTCTCACAGAAATTCCTCCAGATTCCTGGAATCCTTTATTTATTATATGAACAGTAGAAGGTGAAATACCCAAGTACTATCCTACCCTCCATTGAAGAACATAGTTTGTAAACCGTTCAAATTATTTTTTTCTCATACGTTTGTGGGAAAATTGGTGATCCCCAGCCCCTCTTTGTTCCTGAAAGACTCGGCCTTTCCTGGATGCTGCTTTTGCAAAGAATCAAGACTACATCAGCTGTTTCAGATCACATCATTATTCAGTTTTTTTTTTTTTTTTTGTTAACCTCATTACTAGTCTTGAACTATGAATGGATGTATATTTACAGATACAATGAAGTTGACCGGATAAATCGTTAGATACCATTATACTGTCAGCAGTGAAATACAAGTCAGACTGAGCGCTGCATCTGAGTAGCCGTCGTTAAAACTGGCTCAATTGTCTTCCCTGATGACACTGGTGACAGTGGCTCCAGGATGAGCTGAAGAATATTCTGAAGAATACAGGAGCATCTGCTGCCTTCTAACCTGATTCCTCAAAACTTATTGGATTGCACATCACTTGGCAGCAAGAAAAGAATAAATACCCTCTCGTTAAAGCTGACAGTCTGCACTTTAACCTCATATGCATTGCTTCATTTCAGATATAATATGCTGAAGTGGTGATTCTAAACAGTTTAATCATAGATATTGTGTCATTGTTGCGTTATTGTTAAGAGGTTAGCTGTTTCAGCCTTCCACTGATTCCTAATGCGCTACTCTGTTGGACTCATGCCACTAACTGATGAAGGAATACTGAGGAACATTGTAATCACATTTACAATACGTTTTTGCATAATAAGAAGTATTTTATTATATTTTTATTTTATTTTGAAAGATGGACTGTTAATCAGAACCTTATAAGTCTGAGCCAAAATAACAATTTTATCACTGTCCAGTTATGTTTGAGTATTTTTTATGTTACTTGATTAAAATTGAAGAGCCTAGTGCTAAAAGTCCTGAAGTCACATTTTCACACACTGTGGGGCAAGGATGGGAAAACATATTTTATAGTCACCCGAGTCGATTTTCTCAATGTCCTCAAAATGAACATTTTGTGATTTAAGTACTTATAGCACTAGGGTCTTCAATTACACACCCCACACACTCACACACACGCAGGCGCAGTGGGGGCGAAGACACGTCCCTTTTAGTCCTGGCTAGATCTCAATCATTTTCCTTTATTGACGTCTTTTCCAATTATTGTAATTGGCAACTGAAGACACGGTTTCTCTCCACATGCGATCTAAGAGCAATTAAATCGCGGGTTCAATTCAGTACAGTGGTGGAACAGAGAATTGGGTTGCACAAAACAGCCATTTAAAACAATTATAAATCCTGACCTGTTCTCAGTCATCTTCATGATTAACAAAAGGTTCACTCGAGAGCGCTCAAGACTTAACAGGTGCTGCTTGTTCTCCCCGATTAGGTAAGACGACAATCATTCATCTGGACGCATATTTGCTGTATTTAAATCTACGTTATTCAAAATTGCATAGCCTAGCTACCTGTCGACTCTCACGCAAATGGCTTAACCCGCACGCTTTTTATAACCTAGGCTATATAACTGCCGAGCGCCACTATTTATTTATTTTTTTTAAATCAACCCACGAAATACCGAGAGTGAAAGTCCGCGTTTCATTGGAACACGGACCAGTTCAATCATGCGAAGCACTGGCCAATTAATAAGTAAATTATTTTTCTGCACTGAATTTAGCCCATGATTTCACCGCTGTTAGATCGCATACGGTGAGAAACCGTGTCTTCAGTTGCCAATTACGATAATTGGAAAAGACGTCAATAAAGGAAAATGATTGAGATCTAGCCAGGACTAAAAGGGACGTGTCTTTGCCCCCCCTGTAGCTCCGCTACTGTAATAAATTGATAACATCTGTTTGAAACATCTTCTGTTGTGCCATTTCCTTCACATTATGTCACTGGTGTAACAGTGCATCACTGGTGTTACTGTGTGGCATATTGGTGTTCTGGCATCAGAGTTGCCAAATTTATTTGAATATGTTTTTTTGTATCTAGCTAACTGTTGCAACATTCATTAGTGAACATTTTAAGGGCATGATATTTCAAATCTGACGACTCAATGTCAATTAATTCTAAAGTTGTTTAAAAAAGTGAATGACAGAAATTGAAAAATGTCACATTATAATACTGTACACATACATATTTAAACTAAATTATTACTCATTTTAAAAAAACATCTTAATAATGTCATTAACCTTTTTTGTCTTTGATTATATATGCAAACTAAATAGTCCAATTACATCCCAGCAAGCCCGAATTCTCATCTAAAACATCGGTAACACCAGTGACAAAAAGGCAGAACAAGCATTTTTTAATATAATGTAATAAAAATATTAAAATACATCAAGATGTAATTTATGTTGATTTATAATGGTAAGTGTTTAAATGTTATGTGACCATGTTTTAGTCGTTAAAAAAAGAATACAAATGAAACATGAAATTGCTGTTCAAAAAGATACCATTTTCATAGAATGACCCAGTTACATTAAATAGTGGTTACTGTAATTATTTATTGCATTGAAATGTGCCTGACATTCTGGAAACCTGCCTGTGAGGTTTCGGTGACGTGTGCGCACTGCGCGCCTGTCAGCCAAATTACCACTGCACAGAAAGTAAACCAGGTTGGAGCTGGCGAGCTCTCTGCGCACTTTCTGCGGGCCCTTTATGCACGAAATTGTCACTGCGTCATGATGAATATGTGACACCTCCCCTACTACGCCGCCACACCCATCTCGGCACACGTCCGTCCACCAAATTGCCAAAGTGGCTGCGCACGGTGTTGCACCGCACGAAATTACCACTGCGCGGGCTGCACCGGACGAAATTACCCCTGCGTGGGCTATGCCACGCTGCGCCACCCTGCGCTGCGCCAAGAAATTAGAGCCCAAAATGTTAATATTTTGACTTTGGTGTGCTGTATGTATTTTCATGCAGCAGAGGGACTGAAATAGTTGCTCAGGAAATTCAGATGCTAAATTCTTCTTAAGATGAAGTGTTCCTGTATTGTAGGGACACTGACTGTGCAATGATCTTGCACATTTCTACAGGCAAACAGCTGTTTATGCTGTCATTGAAGCTGGTAAAGTTGTGCATACTACAATTAAGCGGTGATCCGTATGATTACTAGTGTTATAGAAGCTGTTGATGTGATGTTGATGCAACTGACGTCTTGTTTTACTGCCTGCCGCACGAAGATCCCCATCATTGAATCAATGAGACGCTTGCATCAAAACTTTTCCTTGTCATTTCCCAGCTGGCGACTAGAAGGCTAAGTTGCCTCGGGTGCAGATTTTATTGTCGCTTGAAATTGCCATCAGTTTGTCACACAGTTAAAATGCCCTCTGTAAAGAGGGACTGAGGTGCAGCTCTACTTCACAAATGTCTCCCTAACAAAACTGCTGCTGTCCCTCTGCATGCTGCTAGGATAAAGAAAAATATGCCAAAAAATGTCTCAGGCGCTCTGTAAGACAGCAACCTCATGTTCTCTGCTCATCTGAAAGGACAAACAGTCACAACATGATGGGAACATGGACAATTGAAGATTGGGAAAATTAGACTGATCTGATTAATCTTGATTTCTGCGGAGAAATGCAGATTGGAGGATCAGAAAAGGGTGAGAATCGCAAGAATCTGTGGACCCAACACGCCTTACGTCAACTGTTTAAGATGGTGGTGGTGTTGGAGTGTAGAATGCTATTACAACAAAACTTTAGACCCTTCCTACCAACCAATCATTGTTTGAATGGTACCGTTTTCTGAATGTTGTTGCTGACCATGTGAGTCCCTTTTTGGTCACTATTTACCCATCTACTGCTGGCTACTTCAAGCAAAATAAAGCAGCATATCACAACACAGAAGTCATTTCAAACTGGTTTATGAGCTTTATTTCAGTGTAATGCAGTGGCCTCACAATTCATTAGACCTGAATCCAATAGAGTACTTCTAAGATTTGGTGGAACTGTAGATTTGTAGCACATGCTGCTGGCAAATCTGCAGAAATTATATTATTCAATTACAAGGACCAGAATCTCAAAGGAGTATTTTCAAAATCATGTGGAATCCATGCAACAAAAAAAAATTAGGCTTTTCTGACAGCAAGGGAAGGCCTAACCCACTATTTGTATGATATTCCTTATAAAGTGCACGGTGAGTGTACACGTATATACCGCTAGTCAACAGTTTTTTGGCAACCCCTTATTTTAGCATGTGAAGCTATGCACTTGTTGTAAATATGATGAAGTTAGGCAATATAACCAAGGAATAGATAAGTGAGATAGGAAACAGAAGTTTATTGGAAGTTACATTTGGAAGTGCCCAAGGTCTTGCCAATTCTAAGTTGGCAATTGTCAGCATTTGTTTAGTAATTGAATCCTCCAGCGTTCTTTGCACATAGCCTTAACTGTTTGACTTTTCGAATTCACTTGCTTCTAAGAAAACACTAATTTGGAGTCACAGGAAGATCTGAGCACTTGCCATTAACAGGTCCTTAACCTCCTGAGACCTAGTGTCCTCATATAAGGACATCACATTTAAGCTTAGCACACAAAATTAAAGTCTGGATCTCGGGAGGATAAATACAAAGATGTAGGTTTTTAGTGGAACACCCTGAGACATGCATTACGGGAAGCGAATTTCTGCTCATGACTGTGGAAATATAAGCTATTATTACTCCAAGCTATGAACCATTTTCTTTCTGGGAAATTTCCAAAATAAGCCATAAGTAACTCTGAGCACAGTGGCTCACACTGTCAAAAGGAAAGTGGAAACTAGGAAGAACTCTGATCTAAATGGGTCTGTGGCAGACCTACATTGAGGACAATATCAGACAACTAGTTCATGAAGGTCTCTCGGTAGTATAACAGAAGGATGACTGCGCAAAACATCCAGACACTGCTGGATTAGGCGAACAATAGGACTGTGTCCTCTTCAACCGTGTAAAGATGACATTAGGCTGCATGGCAGGTGGGTTGTGAGGCAAGGTCTGTTCCCAGGCCTTGACATACAACTTTTTTTGCGAGATAATCAACTTTTTTTTCTTTTTTTTTTTTGCTTCATCTATGAGTGGTCATAATGTTTTTTGTCTATTGACTCATATTGTTGAAAGTCTGTTGCATTATTTTGCACAGAGGAAAAGGATAACTACAGTGAACAAAAAAAACATCTTTTAAGTGACCTGAAAACCACAGAACTGGCAACAGAACACACGACTTCTGCTTTACTATTATTTATTGATTCCTTTGTTTTTGGTGTGGTTGCCCATGTAGAGCAACTTTCTCTGTATATAAATTCCTTGATTAATGAGAAAGCACAGGCCCCATCTGTACGATCCAAATTATCGTGGCAGTTATTTGTGCCTGTAACCTTCAGCTTTAATAATAAAAATCACATTAAAGCAGAAAAACGGCGAAGAATCGGGAGTTCAAGCGACAGAGAATCACAGGAAATACATGCCAGTCGATACAGGGCATTGCATTGTATAAGAAAGCTGTTTTCTTCAAAAATTTGCACTACATAAATGGAACAAGGCAAAGACATTTAACATATAAGTTAATCTTGTGTCTACCGACTAATTTTTTCCAAGCAAGCCTTTCAAGGAGAACACGGAAACTTCTTGAGGTTAATATTTCTTTGACAAGATGTTTTCAGGATTCTCTCAGAGTTGTTATGCTTTTTTTTTTCTTTTGTCTTTTTCAAATTCATTCAGTTTCTCTCTTAATGCAAGGTGGAAAACTATTAAGAGTGAGTTCCATTAAGATTAAATCAATGGCAAATCGCCCTAAGCACTTTATCCCAGCCTGGGCTCTAATTGTAAGGTTTTACATGAAAATGGTCAAAGTTGATGTTTAAAAGTGTTATCTTGGTGATTACAAGAAGAATTTGATTTTTTTAAATAAATAATATGAAAATGATTGCATATTCCAAAAAGTTTGCCGCAATTGTACCCTGGCAATAATTACAGTCTTACAGCAATATGCTGGCACAGTCATAATTATTCACTCCTAGGTTTATAATCAGAAGATGTGTCTTTGACGGCAACTTGGAACAAAGGCTGACTGGCAAACCCCGGTCTTCTCCATAGGTTATCTTTTTCTATTGGAGGCTAAATAGATTCTAATGCTCATCACAACAGGAAACAGTTCATGCAGCAGCAGGAGAACAGGATATAACAGGCTATAATGCAAACCTGTCATGTTCCCCATGCATGAGCTCTATTCTTTACTCTGCTGACTTACTTTTAACCAAGGATGCAAAGGCCAGGGTGACTTCTTGTTGTGTTTTAATAGCCATTTCGATGATTTTTTTTTTTCTCAGTTTTCAAGATCTCTGACAATTCCAATGTATAATATCTCCCATTTTTGGTAGTGCTTTTATATGGTTTGCTTTTTCTTTCATTGAAAACATAAAATTCCTCTGTCCTTTTTTAATTTATTAATTTAGCTGTTTGCACGTAATGTATTTAGCTGCATTGTTTTTATGAAAGATGCCATGCAAACAAATTGTATTATTATTATTATTATTATTATTATTATCTCTGCCAGGAGGTATAGTGATCACAAGTGTGTGAATGTTTGTTTGTGTGTTTATATGTGTATTTGCCTGTAGGATTGCTCAAAAACTATTCAACGGATTGCCACAAAATCTTATGGGAAGTTAGACTGTATGAATGGGAGAGGGTGAATGAGCATTTCTGGACCAATCCAGCTACAGCCCCCCAATCTACAGTACACATACAATAAGTTGTAAGATCAATAATGTTGAATTGCGTACATACTGATAATTGAGGTTCTGCGGTTGGAAACTGTTCCTCTTAACTGAATTAAATTGTCATTCTTCTGAATATCACAGTTGGTAAAACTTTAATGTCAATGTTTGGAATCATTTATGTCTTGTTCAAGCCTCTAAGTTATGTCCGAATGTTTGTCTGTGCTAGTATTTTTGTTTTTGTTATACCCTTCCTCTGAGGAGAGGTTTCCTTATGATTTATGATATAATTATTTCTAAACAAATACATAGATGTAAACAACAACAACAACAACAATAATAAAGCTGACCTCCAAAGAGGGGGGTTGGTGGCGGAAAAAAAAAAAAAACAGTTGGTAAAACTGCATTTGAAGTCACTGAAATCATTTTTCTTGAGCATCTAATCTTGTAGATCTTCTGGATTTGTCACAAGGACTATTCAAAACTGGAATTCATTCAAAGTCTCTTCCATTCAGTATGTAGCCTACTGTTCTGCAGAATAAACATAATGATGGGTTTAACTGTACAGAATAGCTGAAAACTTGTGATGTGGATCACACATACTCAGTAAATTAACACGGCTGTTCAGATGGAACATTGCCTTGGGGTTGGCCATCACAATAACAACCGTACAAATCAGCCCTTGAAAATAATAAAGAATTGCTGTACTTATTATATCTAGGCAATAGCCTGGTCTGGCGCAATTGCGCAAATAAGACATTCCGCTGATAAATCCATGGAGGCATTTATATTTCCATTCATTGAAAGTCACCCGGAAAACAGTGTTTGCTTTGCTGTATGAATGAAATGTATTATTTTCGCTCGAACCTAATTAAAATCAAATTTTAACCTATCACGATGAATGAAAATATGGTATTTTAAATGCTATCTAACTCTAAATGGCGACATCTCTGATTTTATGACTGCCTTTCGATAGTGTCGACAATCGTTCATTCAATTGACTGCAAACTCAGTGGGTTATTGCTCGACGGGTTATTGCTGAGGACCAAAGGAAGTGCAGTGTCGAGTGTGAAGTTGTTTGGTTGCGCGGTTCTCGAGAGCTGCAACAAAGCGGCAATACCGCGCGAGCTGCAGTATCGGAGGCCAAGCATTCGATGCATTCCGAACAGTTTTACACGGACACAACACTCACGGGCGCTTCACTAATTTGTGTTAAATTGTGATGGGGGGCGGTAGTGTCTTACACAGAAAATCATGTGTTCAAGTCAACAAGGTGCGCTGTTTAGATGAAATTAAGCCAGGAAAATTATCTCATGGGAATTAACAATTCATTTTAAGTAATTTATTATGGGCTCCCTTGCGGTGCATTATTACGCTAGGCTACACAATCGAATAGAAAAGCATTCAACCACAGCAAGCATGGAAGTGAGGATGAGTCGGTATCCCATTTAATGACCAGCCAGCAGGTGAAATGAGTTGCGACAGTGGGCAGCACCCATAACGCGCGATGGGAATGCCCGAATCTTCCGTGTAGTCTGCATGGTCTACATACCTTGTAACTTTTACCAATCATCTTTTTTTATCATTAGGCAAACAAAAGGGGCCCACAGCTGAACCTTAGGAAAAAGAGAACCTCCGCATTTTGAGTGGCCCAACGCAGTTTAATTCCTGAGCACTGCATGCTCAGTCAATTTGTCAATTAGTGTTAGGTGCAGTTCTTGCTCGAGCTCCAATAGCTCGTCAGTTAGCGCACAGCCCAGTATTACACGAGGCTGGTACATGAATTCACCTGGACGTGCTGAGGACACAATCTTCAATTGCTTCGCATCTGAGATGAGGTAATCAATGTTGAATGATTAATTGAATGAAGACGATGACACTTAATTCAATAATTAAATTTCACAGCACAATCATTCTGCCAAAACAATCTGCAAACTTCATATCATGCATTTAGCCAAGTACCATGCTATCTCCGCAATTATCATTACGTCCGCAGTCACGTAAAGGACGCTACTGCGGCGTCAACAAATGACCCATACATAGCAGTCGTGATGACACTTAATATAATTTCTCCAATATTGCCAACTCCAATTGAAAGTCCAATTGAAAAAAAAAAAAACAGTTTATGACATTTATTGATGTTGTTGCAGAGTTTCCAAAAGCGGAAATTTCTGTGGTAGAAGAATGATCCTCTTACTCAATGACTGAATCGCAACATATCTCAATAGCCTTTATAGAATCTCCCTTGGCAGAGACCCTGTGGGAAATTACCGCGAAATGAAAGAGCGAGCACCGTATGGTCTCTCTCTCTCTCTCTCTCTCTCTCTCTCTCTCTCTCTCTCTCTCTCATACACATACGCGCACAGACACATTCCAGTTAATCAAATAAACGCAATCATTAATGCACACTTTCAAACGCAAAGGACTACTGCCTTTTTTGACGCGCAGTGAGAATGAACATGCGCAATTCCCTGTATTTCTATATTTCTAACCTCCTAGTAAACGTTATCCCTCCTTAAAGGGCATATTAGAGAGGCAAAAGTAAGACAGTCTGATAAAAAATCAATCGAAATAGGTAACACATCTGCATTTTGCAATCCTTCTTCTTAATGACTTGCCAGCTGTTGAATGCTCCAAAGTCAGCTGCAGTGGTATCGCGATGTCGCGATGCACTGCAATTCTCCTAAGCTGAAAGGGCTGTCCCTTCAGTACCATGCGCGCTGACTGAATCCAGAATGCGGACTGAATTGTTGGTATAATAGTGCGAAATAATTGTGTCATATAGTTTAGCCGTTTTTGGAGGGTGCTTTCTTTGACACATGAAGGATTTTTTTTTTCCAGTTCGATATCACACATTGGACACGTGATTACAAAACCAGGCTACTTTTATTTTAGTTCAAAGGTACTTGTGTTTTAATGAGGACGCAGCCTGTTTTAAAGGCAATATAACATGAACAAATCAGACTATGTTGTATCATTTTTACTGTTGCTCAAGAGAGCGGCTGCGTTTATAGTTTGTGGGAGAATTTAATAGTCGTGTCATAAAATAACAACATACCGAGACTTCGTCGAGACGAATACTGCCTCAGTATGTTGCCAGTGGTGTACTTCACTAAACAGACATAATAGGAGTAGAGCACCGGCGTGGAAGTCAGCCAGATTGCCACCGTGATTTTGTAATGTATCCGCATCCTCACGAATTTCACTGAATTTGCGTTTGCAAGAATGGCGAATTAATGTATAATTTTAACTTGCATTAAATTAGGAGCCCAATCCACCTATTCCTTGATGGCTTATTTGCGAAATAAACAGAGTATCACCATTTAAACCCAAGCAAGCGTTGCTTGGCGTTGCCTGTACTCACACAAAAACTCCGAAGAGCAGAACTCGTATGCCAATTTCCAGCGCCAGATCTCGCAGGCTTTTCCTCCGATCTGGGGGAGACATCTTCATGGTTTTAATTCCTCAAGATGGAGAAATCCGATAACAGGAGAGCAACTCGTGGCACTAGAAGAGAACGTTCACTTTTAATCCCCTTCACTGGTCGGAATTAAGTTCAAATCCTGAAGTCACGGTGATCAGCTTTTGTGCCATAGATGCCGCGCTGTCTGTCGCGAACTGGTCACCTGAAATGGGCTGTCTCCTAGAACTCTCCTCCACTGATGAAAGCTGCCCGTCTTTGGGGGTATTTTATTTTCCTCAGAGATTACGCCTCTTCTTTATGCGTCCTGTCCCGATGTAATGATCGAAACACGGGATTTGCTTTCGCATACGGATAAGCGGGGTGCGTAACAAAAAAGGACATTGCAGAAGAGGCAGGGAGAAGGAGAGAGCACGCGGGTGTGTGGGGTGGTCGTAGGGAGGGGGCAGGTTACACTGAATGGCACGAAGTGAGTATATGGAGTTGAGAAAAGATGAGAACTCTCTCTCTCTCTCTCTCTCTCTCTCTCTCTCTCTCTCTCTCTCTTAAAGCACTAAAGCATTTCAATAAAGAACCTTGACAATCTGTTGCATATTTGTTCACGAAACGCATCCACATAGTTCAGCCTGACATAACTTCGTAATATTGTTGGCATTGCTGTCAATAACATTGTGCAACATTCTATTGCAAGGTAATAATACATTTAGTTCCTCTCAAGAATTCAGCAACTAAGTGAATGAGAGCATTTTGATTACACCAGCTGACACAATGGCTGTGAATTAATGCATACTTAAAATCAATGGCTGTTCATTGAACAATATACACCACTTTTTATCACCAGCAACACACTTGCATATGTTCCAATTATTTGTAAAAAAAAAAAAAAAAAAAAAAATTAACTGAGGTATGTACAAAGGCTTGTCTTGTGGCAATAGCAAATACACATACGATATTACTGACTTGTTACTCATTAAAATGATAAATTCTTTGTCTATTGAAAAAATTCCATTGTCATTATCATCAACTGTTGGTACAACTGTGCAAATAGACCTCAAGACACAAGATGCGGTGAGTGTACAGAGGTCTAATATAAACACAATGTTTGGTCTGCATATCGTTCAGCCTCTGTAGAACTATACCTATACAACCTACTTAGGGCTTCAAAGTCACCAAAGATCACTTCATGAAGAAATGAAAGTGGCATGACTTGAGGTTTCCTGTATAGTTATATTTTAAGGATAACCTTACATTTTAGACTTCTTGTTATCTGCTACAAGATGAATATACGTTTACCTGGATGCAGCCACCTTGCACACCAGTCACTTCTATGGGTTTATACAGTATCTCTTTGGATGACAGGGATGGTGGGAAACACAGAGATGCTGGTCTTGACACAGATTTCTGACTATTTTTGTTTTGTTTTGTTTTTTTTTTCTTTTCTTTGATTTCATCTGTTTTGTCAGTCTCAGCTGAAGCTTTGATTCTAGGAGGTTGTTTGCCATTAATAAAAAGAATCTGCCTCTACATTTCTATTGGAAGCTTGATATGTGTTTACTTGCTTGAAGAAACATGTTTTTTTTTAAAAAAGAGGCTCGCATCTGAGAGAGCACGGCTCAGGAAGAAGCCTTTGAGCTTTTCAATCCTACGAGGTCATAAATCAATGAGGCCGAATCCAATCTGAAGCAGCAGGGATGTGGGCACAGGCCAATTTAATAAGCTTCCCTGCAAGGCTGGTCAAATGAGACAGAGCAGTGTAGAGGAGTCCTGCCAGAGAGAAATCACATCTGCAAGAGCAGAGAACTCCTCGTGGATCTGGATGATGGTCGATAGTCCTGCTTCTGATCTAACTACAACACATCATGCACTGGCCCAAGTCATCCAGTCAGAATCCATCAAAGATCATGGCATGAGGAGGGAGGCCACGTGTGCTTCAGATTGTGAAGAACATCTATTGATCTGGCTGCATCCTGTGCTCTGTATATGTGGTGGCAGGATTCCCTTGTTGCTCATGCTTTGAGTGTTATCACTAGACTGAGTGAGTGTTGTCATCTGTTATCAGCACCAAAGATATGGGAGAGTTGGGGCCTAGGCTACCTAAGTTCAGATAGCTTTGATCAATCGATGATATAACAAACAGGTTCTCTGGTCTCAAATTAAAACAATATAATTAAATACAATTTGTAATTTAAAGTTTGCAATCTTTTCACCTCAAGGTAGTATCTGTGTTTATTTTTCATATAATTTCATGCATTTGTTGTTATTTCAGTTTGTATATGTCCCCATTTGTTTTCTCATGCTCTGTTCAGTTCTCATGTTTGTTTTCTCTTTCATGTTCGCACTCGCTCTCCTCATTTTGTTTGTTAATTAGTTCTGTCTATTCCTTTGTTAATTGCCACACCCCTTGCGGTTCTTTCTGCTACCTGCGCACCTGAATTCACTTCCTGTTTCCTTTGGTTTTGCCTTTATATACCCCACTCTTTCAGTTTATTCTCTGCGAGTTTCACTATGTTCAGATTACAATCCTAATTCTTCTATTCCGATTTTTTCTGGAGCAGATTTGCATGCTTTGATGGTTCACATTCATAATTTCAAATGACCTGTAGCTATCTGTAATGTGACTGTATCTGCCTTCCAAATCAGCAGGCATACGCACATTCATACGTTTTCGCTCGAGTCACCTGCGTCATCAACAACAAAAAACGACATATTTGTGAGAGCACTTATGGTATTAAAACCTGATTCAAACCGAGAAAATGGACGCGCCTGTAGCAAATGTATGGATGGCATTTCACCCTGGAGGACGGCAAACAGTTGGTCAGCTGTACCTGATGAGGATGAGAATGCGAAAAAAGCCAGATGGCTAGGTTTTTAGGTTTTGAACTGCACTCAATGCATATCTACAGGCAAAACGCCATATGGATTTTGATCTGACCGTTCTCGTTCATGTCGGATTGCCATGTATCTGATCTGTATCCAATCTAGGACTACATACAACAGTGGCTTAATCATCATTTAAGAATCGGTTGTAAGATCAGATTTCTGTGTCCATATAGCTCTGAAAGCATCAGATCTGTGTCACAATAAAGCAAAAAATCTGATTTGAGTCACTTCAGACTGGTAACATGAATGTATAGTAGTGTGCAGTGATGATTACACACCTCTACTTTTGTCTAAAAGCGGTCCTAATATATTACTTCTTTATAATTTTTTGGTGATAATTTATCAAAAAAAAAATACTATTGTCGGCAATGCGACCAAAAAAATCATTCCCACAAGTATACTGAGGTAAAAATATGGGTAGTAAAAAAACACTGAAACCATCAATTTTTATAAGAATTGAAAGTCGTCACAATTTTTTTTTTTTTTGCTCTTGCATAGCATGAATGCATGTTTGAAGGCTCATGCCATGGTTATTGATGCTAAAAAATTGTTTAAACTGATTTGAGGCTACATTATTCTGCAAAATTACCTCCAATGGTCAGTTGTTCCAGGATATAAGGTGACATGAACTTTGAGCAGTGTCAAAGTGTTAAACACAATGGCACAATGGAAGGAGCTATCTGAGATTGTTCACATTGTGGCCACATTATGGCCTTACATGATGCTGGTTGGTCACTTAGAAATATTTCTGAAGACGCCTAATGCGCCATGGCGCTGTAAGAAACACCATCAAGCATTTCAAAGAGACTGGTTCACTGAAAACTAGTGGCAATAGAGGTGCAAAACAGAAGTTAAGTGCCTCTGATGTTTGTTATCTGTGCATGACAAGCAAAAAAAAAAAAAATAGCAGTTGACAGCACAACAACTTTTTGATGATATTAATAGTGCCAGAGGTAAAAAGATGAAAGCATCAAGATCGACTATTTCCAGACACCTGTGTGAAAATAGTCTGATTGTTTGTGTTGCTGCCAAGAGCTGGCAGCATCAAAAGTAACTTGAGTTTGCCAAGAAATTTAAGAATTGGACACCAGTGACTGACAACAAGTCTTTTGGACCATTGGATCAAAATTAGAAATTTTCTCATCCAAACGCAGAACTTATGGTATATGTGCCATAGAGTTGGAGAATGTTTCAAAAATGACTGTTTAATCCCTTCACTAAAAGGTGGAGGTGGTAATATTATGGCTTGAGATTCAGTCTGCTCAAAAAGAGAAGAGATAAAAATCAACGATATCATGGATCAAAAGAATTCTTGTAAGGCATGCTTTGCCATCTGGAAAGAGAGTGATTGGTCGCAGATTTTATTTTCAACAAGATAATGACCCTAAATGCCCCTCTAAGTTGTGCAAGAGTTATCTCAGTTGGAAAGAATCATCAGTGACATAAAAGTTATGACTTGGCCTGGTCAAAGTCCAGACCTTGATCCGATTGAGGAAATCTGGGATTTGCTTGATACCAACAAAAACAAAGCTGTTGTAAAATCGAAAGAATCTCTTTGGAATGAACTTCAAAGCATATGGAATGCTTTAGCAAGTGATAAAATTAAAAAAATGCGAAAACTATGCCTGAAAGATTAAATGCCATAATCAAAGCAAAGGGTGGCTGCACTAGATATTGATGTCTCAAAAAGACATTATTATTATTATTATTATTATTATTATTATTCTTTTTTAACTATTTGTTGTTATCTATTTACTAATTTTCATCTATATGATCCAATATTACACAAAATGAATACTTGAATAGTATTTTGTTTCTGATTTATCCTCATTTTGTTAAGCGTATAATCATCACTGCACACACTGTAGCATGAGTTGCTGATTTATCTGTAGCACTAAGAGCTTTTGTTGATTCCTGTGAGCTTCCCTCGTCTAGACTCTCCTTTATTTCCACAGTTTACGAGATTGCCTCTCCCGCTGTGTATTAAAGATTTCCGATTACGACTTTAGCTTGTTTTGGATTTATGATTCTGAATCTCTTTTGGTTTTGGCAATGTTCCTGTTTGGCTTTCGACCTGTGGACTGTCTTGTGATTACAATTTGGATTTCCTTTTCTGTGCCGCATTCTCTCTGATTGGCTTTGACCTGGACTGTACTACCGAGTGTAAGCTCCTCAATAAATCTGTGGAACTGATTTCCTGCCTGCACTTGAGTTCTGTGCCGGAGTTCTGTCACTTGTGGCTGAAAACAAAACTTCCGTCAGACTTGGAGGTGAATTGGTTTACTCTTGCAGTGGGTCTGGACTCCCTTTGAGCTCCAACCACTGACCAATGATAGAAATTGATGATATTGAGTCACTGAACCCACTTGTAGGTAGACTAGGCCCCTAAATATCCCCAATATATGCTACTGGTTATTTATGATAGCAAAATTCACCAGAGTGATAACAGTGAAATTGCATTTACTTTTCATTATTACATTTTAGCAATACAAACACATTAAGCTTCGAAATATAAAATTAATATGGCTTCCTTTTAGAAGAGGCAAACAGTTTCCTTAAACTGAGATCAGATGTTCAAATAAGACAAACCACAGAGAAGCATAAATGAAATCAATAAAGAAACTAACAGTGAAAGCTAAAGGGTCAAAAAAACTTTATTGCAATCAGCACCCCTGCTTCTGCGTAAATGATCAGTAATCCTGAATGAGATCTTTGTAGACCTATAGTAACTGGTATGTAATATACTATTTGGTTTTGTTCAGGTAAATGTATCTTGTTGTAGCATCTCAGTGACAAAAAAATAAAACATGAACACCTAAAAAAGCAAACACTTACTAATTTATATTTACTCAACTTGTTTACTTCATTTTAAAATATGAAAAAAATAACAGAAATATAATGAAGCTCAACAATACGACTCCAAAAATATCAATAGGAGGCTATCATTGGGGAGTAAAAAACTTCTTAACCCTGTTGTGGTGTTCATATTTCTATTACTTAGCCAGTGTTCGCGGGTCTGGTGGACCCGCTGCATTTTGGCGTTTTAAATTCAACCCAATCAATTTCACGTTAAAATACTTTACAGATGTTTACTTCACCCCAATTACAAGCAATATAAACATCATATATGGTTAATATTTGCCGTTTACCTTTGTTAGATTACATTTATTTTAACAAAGTGCTACTTGTTTTTTGCTTGTTTTTAATAAAATGTAATTTTAAAAAAAGAAAATCAATTATAGTCAGGATATGAATGGAAAAAAAAAGATGTTCATCTTCAAATTTACAAATAAACCAAGGTTTTTAATAACAACTGATTTCTATTTCTTTGAAGTTCATTAGAAATTTAACCCATTCAGTTCAGTTTACTCTACAAAAGCTGAGCACATACAGTAACCAAGTCAGTCTAAACAACACATCATCCCCATTGAACACAATGCCTTTTCATACCAGGCTACACAAAACTAGTGGCAGAGTTTTACTGTGTGTGTGTTGCATATGTACTTCTTGCACATGATGCATGTATATTGTGTTTTTCTGTCCGTCTTTGGTCCACACACTTCGCAGCGCTTCTTTTTGTTGCTGCTGGCCGCAACCTAGAATAACTAGACGGTCCGGTCGGCTGCCACCACATGGGTGTAGCCCCCGAAAGCCCGCTTTTCCCCTTTTTTGCGCACTATTCGGCCAATACTGTTGCCATGGCAATCGAAATCGATATGTGTCATAACTGAAGTATAACATGTCCATCCCAAATATCAGTCAAAAATTGTAGCCTGTACTGAGTGCACAAGGAAATCTCTATGTTTTGCCAATTATTTCCGTATTATTCGGCCAATACTGTCTTTATGGCAATCAAAATCGCTAGTTGCTGTAAGTGAAGTACAACACATGTCCATACCAAATATGAAAGTAATCGGTCAAAAATTCGGTCAAACAGCCCGTGCAGCGTCCACAAGAAAGTGCCTATGGACGCGGACGTGGCAGCGGCGGCGGAGATGACACTTGTGAATCCTTACTAGCCGCCCGACTTCGTCTGGGGGCTACAATGAAAATATCAGGAATTTTACTTACACCTCTCTCTGTCTCTCAGTCGGAAAGACGGAAGGAAGGAAGGAAGGAAGGACGAAGGACACTTTTTCCTTTACATTATCAAAAGCTTCTTTCTCTTCCAAAATCATTTGCAAGGCCATCCAATTCTTTTGGCTATGTTGATCAGTTGTGATAAGGAACCACAGGGGAAGAACTATATTTATTGTGTCCCGCCCCCAATTTGCTGGAGCCTCTGTCTTGGTTCCCGCAAGGCATGGGGTAAAATGTGCGGGAATGTGAGAGCAGACAGGTGTCGGTGCTTGAATTTAGCAACAATGTTACAACCGTGTCCGGGAACTGCAGGTGCAGAAACACAAAACTCGCACTCACAAAAACACACACACACACACACACACACACACACACACACACTAACAGCAGGCCCAGACAGACGGAGGACAGAGTGAAGGTACACACTTTTATTAGCCCCGGGTCCAGTGGATCCAAACATCCTGTATGTAATATAAATGTGAAGGGGGGTTGTAGTGTGTGGTCATCGAAAATGTGTTCTGATATATGTTCTTCACAGAAAATGAGCCAAGGCCAATGAGTCTGAGAATCAAAAAATAATTAATCGTATCATTTTTCCTTTGATAAAAAATGAAAACGGGTCCCACAGACCCGAACACCATACAAGGGTTAATTCATGGCAAAGACAATGAAAAAAACTGCATAGAATTGCAATACATGAGCACGGGTGGCAATTGCGGTCTGGTATTTTGTAAGAACTGAACACTTGTTTTCCACCCTGCAAACTACTGCTCCTATTTACCCCATCTCAGCCTCCAGTGGAGTAAAGTACAAGTTTTGTTTGATATTTTTTGCCTGAAAAGGTATTTTTTGAGAATTCATAAAACATAAAAGTTTGCTTCTTTTATGTTCTTTGTTTGAATAATACAGTGAGGCTAATTCTATAACTGAATTGACCGTTAGGCAGGTGAAGGATGTATTAGTTTTGAACTAAGGCCAACAGATCCACATTTAAGTTCCTGCCTTACCCCTCCTCTCCAAACACACACATATATTCATACATGAATCTGCACACACGCATAAGCACTCACACTTGCAAGCACATTGCTAGCCAACATCTTCACAGGGAATTGATCACATAGCCCATTAGCTCCCTATCCTCTGGCACGACCTATAGGATTGTTTCTAGTTCTACTCAGAGGAGCATTTTCTCAATTCTTGTAACAGCAGCACTGCAACTGACCATAAGTAACAGCAGAACTGTGTCCTCCCAAACAAACAGTTAGGAAAACATTACGGCTTTGGTTAAGGTTACTACCTCCTAAAGTTTAAGGTTAGCATTAGGGTTAGGTTAACCCTTTTAGCGCCGTGGGCAGCTATAGTTGCCCAATGATGTTAGTTATCAAAGTCAGATGCTGTTAAAAACCTATCATGTGGCAGCTTGTTTAAAAGAGCTCCCGCAGGGGAGCTCTTTTAAACAAGTTGCCATATGATAGGTTTTCAACAGCTCAGGATCACTACATTTTCAATTCCTTGAAAATGTATTCGGCGCTCAAAGGGTTAAGATTGGCATCAGGGTTAGGGTGAGGGGATAGTGGTTTTATAAAGACAGTCAGGGCTCTTAAAAAATTGCTGTGGTTGGCAGCACAAAATGCTAAACTCGTGGAACCAAGAATCAAACACCAGTCTCCCATGTGAAGATCTGCCGTTTCGTCACCCTAACAACCACAATTGCCCCCTCCCGACACAGACTGCCTTGCTATATAAGGATGTCATCTCATTTCCTCCTTTGCCCCTCTGTCACTCAAACAGTAATCTATACCATATTAAGGTGAATTGCAATCTGTCAAGTGGTTTTTCCTGTGTGGACAGGCTCTACATTACCAATGCACACTGTGGTGCAGGAATGAGATTCCTCACCCCTGGTCACACTCACACATATCGCCTTCCCATTCTGGAGGAAGCATCAGGCCCATGGATAGCACCAGAGAGATAGGCCTGGTCTTCAGCACCAGCCCCCCCACACACACACACACACACACACAAGCTAGGACTGGTACACAAGCCTCAATCATTCAATCAGCCTGTTGCCTCTGGGCAACAAGAGCAGCTGGAGCCTACTCCAGTGATCGGCTGTCTCAGTGAGCAGGGTTGCCAGATCAGTTTGACAGTTTCTGGCCCAAGCACCAGTTCTGCTTAAAACGCGCCTAAAAATCAGCCCAAAAAATGTTTGATAGTACCATTTCTACCTGTCAACATACCAACCCGATGTAATTTTCCCCACCGAACATAATAGAAGATGTCCAACTGGCCCAAATTAGCCCAAGCTGGCAACACTTAGTACAAGGCCTGGTCCACACGCGCATGTATATTTAATAAAAATTAAACACTATCAAAACACAATTAGAGTGCTATGAAGAGCATGCCAAGCCAACAGGAGGCAATGATAAAATTTAATGTCAGACCACGTAGGCCAATCACAAGCCTTAAAGACTCGCTTAAAAGCGCATATGTTGTGACGTCACAAGCGAGTGGAGTTTCTTGGATCTTCACCCTCGAAGGCATTTTTTCAAAAGGTCCATTTTCAGAGACTTAAAACACAGTTTGTGTGTGCACAGCGGGCCGAAATGCAAAAAAAAAAATGCAACGTTTTCAAATTTACCCATTTACCTGTGGACAGGGCCTTAGAAGGGTCAACAGTTGTTGACAAGACCCGGACCTGTCCTTGGCATACCCTCCCACTCAGCAGAACTTTCCTACAGTTCTCTGTAACTGTATTCTTTAAAGGACTATTCATGTTTGTCACTTGATTTTTTATTTATTTACACTTTTTTTTGTATAATAAATGCCCTTCATTTTGTTGAAACCAAAGCCCCTGCTGTGTCTGTGCCATGCATCTGTAGCTCTGCTCAACAACACACTCTTGTGTGCACACACACACACACACACACACACACACACGCACACAAATACATGCTGTATTCTGGCCTGTCTTTTATCTTTTTCAGCTGGCTAATGAGGACTAAACAAGTGCCGAGTAAATTCAAAAGATTCCACAGGAAGGCTAATTTGGTTTTGACTTCAAAGCCTTCAATAGCACAGTATTTCTTCTGGCTTTTACTCCAAATGCGATTTCTCCTGTACATGATTTTTTCAGAACATAGAGCCGCATCACGGAGCAGATGTTTTGTGTTTGTGTGCGAGTGGCTGTTCTTTCAAGAATCATTATTATTTCTTAAAATATAAATATTACATTGCGTAACTGCAGCAAGACTTGGGCATTTGACATTCAAAATGAGCACAGCATCGAATCATTCATATCTGCATTAGGGTAAAGATCAATTTTGCAAAGCACTTAGCCACTGTAAGAAGGAAAAAGACAAATCAATCGGCCAGTATACATCCATCCAGTTCACCTCATAACGGAGAAGCCGTAACAAAATGCACAGCCACAAATACTAATGAAGGAATTCATGAGCAACGCTACCCAATATCACACATAATGATAATATTCTGACAGCATAATAAAAGCAAGTCAGGAACCTGCAGTGGATATTAATGTGCTTCTTGCTTCCATTTTAAATGGGAATTATGCACAGACTGTGAGTGCTTTGGCATGTTTGATATGAATACTTCCGTCTAGGTAAGAGCAGAGCAGTTCAGAGGAACTCAATGAGCTGTCTGTCAGTATGATACAGTAGAGCAGGGCTGTGAACCCTACACATCCATTCTATCATGAGACCTTGCAGTTCCGGTCCACAGTTGTTTTAAACATACATTCTGACCATCGGTAGCCTTGCTTCTTCTAAACAAAGCCAAGCACTATTTTAGGAGGACAACATTAAAAAGGGAAATTGGTATAATAAGATTTTTTGCAAGCAGCAGAAGAACAGCCAATTGAGGTCAGTTTATTTTTCTTTCTTTCTTTCTTTTGTTGGAATAACTGAACTGTACAAGTAGATGACTTCTGTAATTTGTTGATGTATTTATAGGTTTAAGGTTAATTGGCCAGAAGCGAGATGTAGGGGGTATGGTTAGTCAAGCATGGCAACAGCTTTGCCAATAGATACAGTGGTTCAGCCCCTGGGGGAAGTACAGTGACTCATCTCTGTGATGAAAACATGTTTGATATGTTCAGATTTTCTGCAGTAATAGCTGCTGTTATTCAAAGATCTGAAGCAAAAATAGCTTGTTGTTATAATCATTTGTTCAGATAACTACGTTGTATAATATAAGGGGAAAATTTAAAACGACACCACACTCAAAGAACAGCAGACATACACTTTAAAGTCCACAGAGATGAGCAAAAAAATTTCTTACCTTTGATATTTTGTAATAAAAAACAGTTTGAGGGTAAATACACGCTTGTTATTGTAAGCTGAATGTGTCTGTGTTATAACGAAACTAGATCTTCCAGTATCCTAGCATGTTTTGTTCCAAGGCATTGCTTCAAAGATCTCAGTTCCTCAGTATTCAGCTTGCTTGCAATGTATTTTCCTCTCTGTGATCGGCTTGCGATGCTGTCAGTAAGACTTTGCAGGTAACCATTTGATTCTATGGGCTCTGACGTTTCCAACGAGCCCTAAACCAGCTTGATTGCACTAACCTAGCCCGAGAAACTGAGCTTTGCGTTCCCAGTGCGTCAAACCCAGTCCATGGGCCATTTGCATGTACTTATTCGCATGTGAATACTGACGGCACAACAGTACAAACAAGGTGAGTGACTTGTTTTCTTGACTCATTCTTTATATGGGCAATTTCACAGTGCTGTTTGGGTCCACTGATGTAGTCTAGTGGTTAAGATGACCGGCTGCAACACAGGCGACCAGGGCACAATCCACGCTCATATGTGCTTTTAAGTAGCAACGGTATCATTTTTCCTGTATTAATAATTGCTGGGGTTTTTATTCTTTTGACCCCGCCCCCCCCATTTTTTAACCCTTTTTGTATTCATAATCTTTTTAATTTGCTTTTTTTTTTAAAATAAATCTGCTCCAGTGGAGCCAAACTTCATTTTCTTTGTATTTATTGTCTTCGAATGGAAAATTGAATAGGCTATAGGACTGACAGAAATAATAGTAATAAAAAATTATAAATACTAAAAATTAAAAACTGGTTGTATTTGGGTGGAATGTATGCCTGTAGTGACATATAAGTGAAATTAGATGAGTTTTACAGTTTAATATCTGAGAAATCTGATTTGGCATACAAGGTACCTAAACTGCCAATTTGGAGAAGCCACCTAGACATTACTCTCTAATTTTGTTCTGATTTACTTGATTAGAATAAACTTTGGCACAGATAATGGTGAGATTCTGTGCTGTAAATTTTTTGAGGTTTTAGACTGCAACTAATTAAGTTTACAAGGGACAGATGTAAAACTTTGTTTCGTGCAGAATGAGGTCTTTGATTTATACTATGTTCCATCTTCATTTACTCTGACTTAGTAACATATATGCTGATTTTTACACCACGACAGAAATCCCAAATGGTGTTACCTTTATTATACTACCAAGATTATTCAAATGGACCAGACAGTTGCAGTGATATACTCATTTCATTTTGGGCTTTCCATTTTCGAAAAAGAGGCTCAGGGCTTAAGGGGTTAATGAAGTTATGGGTAGTATGCTGGTAAAATAAAATTTGTTATAGTGACTACACAATAGAATGATTACCTTAAACCACATTAAATCATTTCTCACATAAGCCGAGAAATTACCAGTAGCTGACTTAGTGACATTAGAAAGTATAAACGTATAAATATTTTCACATTATCTGTCAACCAAGCTACAAAATTTTGGCCACAGTTTCTTGAATTACTTGCTTGCTCCTTTAGACTGTCATAATACAACAGTCATGCTAACAGCCCTGCCAACAATTCTGTTTATTCAACGCCATTCAAATGGCTAATGAATGAGCTGAGAACAGATTGAGGCATATTCTAGATTTTGATGCAACGTGTATGAGGATCAAAGTATTAAAACAAGCAGACTGTAATTTTACAAATATTTAGAGTCCTAATCCCATTTAGTGACAGTAGCAGTTCAATGCTAATATGGATGAATCACAGCCAAACATTAAAAAAAAACTATAGACACGCAAATTTGGTTATTTACCTGGTAGGTGTTTATTATGTCCATCAGGGCAAGTTTCAAAAATACCAATAAATGTCTTGATTTTACTTGCTAGAGTTTCATCACAGGGTATGGCTCTAGCAAATAAAATCAAGAATACTTCTGGTGTATCTTAAATTTGTTTTTAAAAACATAACGGACAAGTAACAGTTAAATAACTGAGTTGGTGTGTAAATATGGTTTGTTGTGCACTTTGTCTGCTTAAAATCCTGTCGTGGTCTGGTCAAATTTAATCAATCAGCACATTCCCTCTCTGAAAAAATGTTGGTCATTTAGCCTGATTTTGAAAACGTTCCAAGACCATGTCCACGCAGGGTATCTGAACACAAAAAATTAATTTTGATCATCTTCATTCAGTTTTGGGCGTTTTATTTAACTGCTCTCTTCCCGTACGCAAAAAGGGATAATGGGAAGCATGGGCCAAATTTTTACCTTTTCTACAGTGTGGGAATAACCCTAGAGAGAGAAATTAAATCAGCAGTCCCTGCAGTCTGCAAAAACACTGACCTGCTGATCGCTAATACAGATGTAATAATGTTTCGCCAAAGTCCAAGTGATCTGAATAGCTTGGTGGACATGTGACTGTGTCATACACAACAGGGTTATCATCACTTCCTGGTTAATATATTGTACATTATTATGGAGAGCAGCAAGTAGTATCCAGGTTATGCAAGTGTATATGTGATATTTGTGAACAAATATGGGATTTGTGACATGGCCCTTGTGAACACCTTGAAAACATTTTTTTGAACAACATAGATTCATCAAATAACTGTCCTTAATATCAGAAATAATAACATTAATGAAATTCCTTATTAACATCCGCAAAATACTTAATGCACCTATTAAAAAAGGTAATTTACGTGTGCCTTCCTCTTGTGTGTTCACCAGAGGTTGGATAGAAGGTGTCATTTTTGGTAATGAAGTTGACCTGATGCACTCTACTTACAGTGCCCACGTGCACCTACAACACAGCTCATGTTTGTGTGGTAGATGAACCACTCCCATTGACCAAGTACTAAGATGTATCCCTTGGCGCATATCACAAGATCATTGTATTCTTGGAAGAACATCTCAGGATGCATGGATCATTAGCTGAGTCTTTACATGTGTGTGTGAGTGTGTTTGTGTGTTAAACATAGCTAAGCCTACTTAATTTTAATGAATTTATTATTTAATCATATTTAATCATGTTTCTGAAGACAAAGATTACAGCTGACAAAGGCAACTTTGTTTCAGCATTTTTGCGCACATGAAAGCATGTAAGCTTTCCTCCACATCCCAGAGCTCTTTCCCATGGTAGAACAGCAATGTTGCTTTGTAAAGAGTTGTGAGAAGATGGGGAATCTGAGATTTTATTGCACCATCTTGAGTCTGCCCTTTAGAAATAGTAATTAGACGGAAGGAAGCCACGGCATTTTGAAATTATTGCGCCTTCCAGTACAACGCAAAACTTTCCTTTCATATAAATCCAAAGAATCCCAAGGCTGTTTCAGTTTTTGCTGAAAAAGCCTGGCATTCTCTCTCTCTCTCTCTCTCTCTCTCACACACACACACACACACACACACACATGCACACATACACACACGAGCTTGGTAGGGGTTACAGTTCAAAGCCAGTCATATAGAGACTGGTTTCATTCCTATTTAAGCAGTATGATGAATTACCTTGGGCAGAGAGGTTCATTGTACAGAGGTTAGAATTACACTGTATATACAGCATGTGTCTCTCTGTGTGTGTGCTGACTGGATATTCTCTCAGAACTCTATGGTACCCACTGCATGCATTATATCTGACAAAGACAGCCAGCCAGTGCAGTTTTCTGGATGAATTCATAAGATGATGGCAATTCCATAAACAAACTTCTCACAAAGCAGACTGTTCTTTAAAAAAGATGGCTTCCTCTTTCCTCACCCAACTCTTCAGTCTTGTTTACCAGCATCGTCAATATATTTATCCATCTCTATATCCATGTCTACATCTATACCCGCCAGCTCAAAACTCTGATCTCAGGCATCCCGTTTATCGAATGATGTAACTCTAATGAGAACAGTGGAACAACATCAAAATGCATGGGCTAATTTTCAGACAGATGTCCCTTGGCTCTGTCCAGGAGAAACCATATCAATCAAACCCTCCTAATGGTACTCATTGAGTGTTCCAGAATGTTCAGAGGAAGGCTTTGTTTTTCCCTCCTCCACAGCCATAAAGCTGACAATACTAAAGCAATGTTGAGGGCAAAAAAAAAAAAAAAAATCAACCTAAATGCTTTTTTCAGGAGATCCTCTGCTGATGATACATCCTGTATCCGGGGAATCAAGTTCAGATGACAAAGCTGGATGTTTTTTGTTTTTTTTTATGGTGCTACCAAGAGACAGTCACTAACTCACCATATAAGAAAAGCACAAAATGGAAGATCAAAGCAAAGACATAATGATGCATTCCTTTATTCAAAAGTAGAAGATGGAAACAACATAAGAAGGTGAAAGTGTGTGGCACTGCAGTACTGTCGCCTGTTTTGCCCTCTTCCTCTCTCTCAGTCATGCTGAGAGCTCTGATGGATTCATCTAATTTGGCATTTGCATTTTGTATCGGATCTCATTGTGTGCTCAGCAAAATGAGTGGTTTATTGATGCCTGTGATATTTTCTCATTACTTTCTGCCAGAGATGGAGGAAAACTTGAGATAATGATTGTTCAAGGACTGTTTAACCCATTTGCACCTAATAACAATATTTTGCACAATAAGAAAACATGGCATAAAATATGTTCTGATTGGTTTTACTCTATGACATTTTGTGTAGAGATACTATGGAC
Source organism: Gymnothorax javanicus (assembly GCA_029692085.1). Classification (NCBI taxonomy): domain Eukaryota; kingdom Metazoa; phylum Chordata; class Actinopteri; order Anguilliformes; family Muraenidae; genus Gymnothorax; species Gymnothorax javanicus. The sequence continues at coordinate 27,967,344 of CM056208.1, read as the reverse complement.
AAATGCCTTACCGTACACGGTATTTTTATTTTTATTTTTATTTTTTTACATTGCATGAAATAATCATACTTTTATGTGTGGTCAGAGTTGGGATTTTGAAAATATTTGTCTCAACCTTCAACCTCAATGTCTTCCCATCCAGCAGCTTACATGTTCTTTAGAAATACTGTCGCCTTTAACTGGATTATGTTCCATGTACCTCCCCCGCCAGTTGTTATGCATTTGTGTTCCCCATTCCCTTACATGTGTGTTGGCGCATGTACTGTATAATCCTTAGTTTGAGTGTGCAAGTTGCTGGATTGTCACCTGCCCAGTCAGTATCTTCTTAGTAAAAGTAAAATCCTTAGATTTTTTTTTTTTTTTTTTTTTTTTGTAACCTTTAATGACAGTTTACTATGGAAGTGCTCTTCCTAGGTTTATTAATAGGTACAAGTTCCCTAGTTTTACTCTCAGTCTCCAGGATTGAGGCCCCGATCGTATTAATCAGTCTTCACTCTATTACTCTGCCTAATTATTAGGAACACCTCCTAAGCCTTCTACGGCCATCGGAATTGGGACTGTGTTCCTGCTAAACTCTGCAGTCCTGCCATCTAACAGTTCTGCTTTTTGGTGAGTGCTTACTCCATCAGGCTGCTGTCCTGGGACACCACTGGCCAGGCACGGACACACCCCCACCCTCAAGCCTTCACCTTCTGAATAAAACAATGCCATTCTGCAATGGGCTTTGTCCCTCTGTCATTATTGCATTACTACCAATAAAACCTACTTTTGGATTGTACTCTGGTACAATCCTGTCTGGATCAGAACAATATCAGGAAAAAACATAAAAATTATGTTTATAACTCGCTATCTGTATAAACCAAAAAATTCCCTCCAGATAAATGTGCATACCTACAACTTTATAAATTGTTCTGAAGTCATTTACACCAAATACATGATAGTGCTCCAAGTGGTTTCTAAGATACAGCCATTTTTATCATGCTAAATTTAGTCTTTAAGCACATTTTTATATAAGAATGGTACAAATTGTCCTGAAATAACCTTTAAAGTGAGGGGATATTTTTCAGAGATGTTCAGTCTACTCCAGAGGCTTATATCTACATATTCCATGTAAATAAAAGCTGCTCTTAACTATTATGTTGCCAGCCCTAGAATAATTTGCTAGAAAGAACCTCCATTGTTATCAAAGGATTTCAATGCATTTCCAGGTATAATGTATTAAGTCCCATTGAATGTATTTTTTGGAGTCGAATATTGACTCACAAGTAGTTCTCTCTCTCTCTCTCTCTCTCTCTCTCTCTCTCTCTCTCACATACACACACCCATACAAACACCCGCATATACAGTCATTGTCTTTTAAGGTGCGCTTTCGAGTGCGCGCAACATAGCGCAACTAAAAAATTTTGATGAGGAAAAAAGCGCGGACCTCACAAAAGCAAAGCTTGAAAAAAAGTGTGCCTCGTGGAAACTTGAATACTTCCTTCTCCATGGTAACACTCCGCTGGAAGACCCTCCGTTTAATGCAGAACGGTAGCGCCAGCAGTGTTTTGTAGCGGCAAAGACGGGAACAAGTTGACGTGGAGACTGGGAAACCAAAAGTGAAAGATACCCGTTCTGTGATTGGGCAACCGATACCAAGTGACCCTTTTTGAACCAATCACCTGAGATGTTTCATTTTCACTTTCGGAGCAGCTGTAGATGGCGAACATAGCCGGGGGTATGCCATTAGGGTAGAAACTTTTGCAAAATGGGACATTCCGAAAGGGATTATGTCTCTAGAGTGAAGAATGTAAATGGCAAGCCCATGATGACGGAGGTAAGTGAACGTTTGATGTCGGGTTAAGAGACTTTAGCGACAAAATGCAAGGTGAATCGTGGCTTTTGAGAATGCTTGTCTGCTGAAGATATGTGCATTTTCCCAGAAATTCATTTGCTGTGGACACGCGTACTGTTACTCGGCTGAAGCATCAGCGGGTACCATGGACGAGATTTAGGCACTGACATTCGTTTTGGTTTCCAAATTTGGTCAGGTTACGCTAAGGAGTTCACATGCACGGTTTGTGAATGTAGCTAACTAGCAACTACCACTTCTGACAGTGATTCGTTGATTCTTTTGAGCCATGTTAGTGTGACAGTTGAAGGGTTCTGTCACTAGAAATGCCTCCTAATAAGTATGCGCCCTGGCAACCTTGCCAACAACCCTGGCTCTTTTGCGATGTGGTCAGCGCGTTGGACTCTTACCTGGGAGTCTGGGGTTCAGTTCCCCGCCTGGGCCCTCCTTCAGATCGCCACATTAGGTTAAGCAGCTATTGAGCTAAGGCCCTCTAATGCGGCTGACGATTTCAGTTTAATTTTATTCCTTCTTTAATTTCAGGTAAAAATGTTTCAATAAAGATTGCTAATTTTTTTACTTTGTTACTTTATTCTCAGTATAGAATTCTATTTGACCCATACAATGGCATTAAAAGGTGTAAGCTTATATTGGAGAATGAAGTTGGTTTCAGGATGCTTCTCAAAATCTCAGCATGTTTAGTGTAAAAGGAAAACTAAGTTTAAACTTGTTATGCATCAGCATGGGCCCTGTGCCACAGAATGAATCTATCTTGGAGTAACATGCCCATCACAGTAAATACGTTCCTTGCGAAAAATGCAGTGGACATGCAATCTTTTCATTCTTCCGGTTGCCCCAGCTTAGGAATGAGCCGCGAGGGCCGAAAAAAGTTTGCTTTGAATTCCTAGGTGAGCTTTTAGCCATTCACCTGGAATTTTTAAAAGACAGTGACTACATATATGTTACAGGCACACTGTGTAATCAGGAATTTTGTGAAATGCCTGGGTTTCAGTTCAATCATTTCATGCTGATTCAAAATTCCAGGCATTTGACGAAAAGCCTGATATACAATTTGCCTGAAAGGTATACACATGCACACACACACGGACCGAGAGCCTGGACTGTTGATTAGGTGTATCAGGTGTGCTTCTGCTTGATTGGATTGAAAACCTGCAGCCCCTAGGCCCTTTATGGACCAGTTTGACATCCTTGCTTTAGGAAATGAAGGGGTTTAAGAGGTGTTAAAAAGTAATGTATTACATATTATGCTGTATATTACCTTTTATCAGAAGTAATCAGGTACATTACAATATTACTTCATATAGCAGTAACTAATTACTTTATGTGTTACTTTTAAGGTCTTTTAAATGAATCATCAATAGCTGATAAGACGTGGATTTTATAGCTACAGCCAATAATTAAGCCAGTTTATCTGCCATGTCTCTAATTTGATAACTGGAATTGAATGTTCAACATGTTTAAAACAAAAAAAAAAGAAAAAAAGAAGAGACTTTTTAGTATTTACCACAAATTGAAGAGCCTAGTGCTAAAAGTCACATTTTCACACACCATCTGTTCAGGATGGGAAAACGTCTTTTATAGTTCCCTGAGCCCTCTGCCTTGATTTTCTCAAAGTGGACATTTTGTGACATAAGTACTTTAAGCACTGGAGTCTTAATTTACTTGCAGGAGAATAATCATCTGTCAAATTGGTTCATTCACACCCATATGCAACACACTTTCCAACAATTGACACATTCTGACCAGTGGTCAGTTGATAGTGAAGCTAATGAATTTTTCCAATGCAGACTCTGGGATTTGCTTGTGTTTGTCAGGTTGCCAATGAAATCAGATTCTTGCTTTGGTAAAAGCTAGTGCCTTAATGTGCAATGTAATTATGCTGGGATTCATTGACACATTGGCATTTAAAAGGACAACAAATAAATTAATGAGTTTGCTAAAAAAAAAAAAAAAAAAGAAACAAAAAAACATTATTTTCTTGTAGTGTGGCATCAGATATCAAAAATATGCATGTCTCTGTAGATTATGTGACAAACTGCATCATAAAATGTTTGCACCGTAAGTAAATGAGAGATAATTCTTCATTTTTGCCACCGTAACTAGCAAATAGAGAATCCAACCAACCTGCCTCGTCAGAACAGAAAAGATAGCAAAAAGTAGGCTTAAATTGTAAAAACAATTTACTGTTCATTGCAACGAAATGTGAAATAACTGAACTGTTTTATCTTGAATATGATTAATTGCACACAATTTATTTCCATTCAGTTCTTTGTAAACCATTTTGATTATAAAAGTAGAGTGCATTTTGTTGAAAAATACTGTACAATCAGTTTTAAATCTTAAAGCAGTTTGTGCACAAAGCTTAATGATCAGAAGTACATAAAAATCTATATTTTTTCTTGCTCTTGAATTTATTTCCCTTTCTGGGACGGCGGCACGGTATATTAATATTCCTCTCTAAGTCATAGCCATGTTAAATGAGTTGTTTGATAAAATGGCCAATACCATTGGTCCAGCTTTAGATTACCTTGTTGATTTTTATCTGGTTTCTTCAACCAGTTTTCAGCAGAAATTAACTCCTCAGCTAACATAATGTGTGAACATAGGCAGAGGTACAATGCATAATGCAGCCAATTGCAATAATTGTGTGATGTAGCTTGGCAACTCTAGCAGTAGTTCTCCGCAATTGGACACTCACAGCTCCAGTCTAAATGTAGGTTAATAAGTGATTGTGAAACTTCCAGTTTACATACAGTTTGGAAAAAACTGCCAATACGATTTTATTTCACAGCCTAAAAAGGCAATAATGTACGAGAGTTGGAAGATGAGCAATCCACGCAGAAAGGCTCCTGGACAGATTTCAACATATGACGTTCATGCTGTGAGGCAACTGTGCTACCCAATAGGTCACTCTGCCACTCCTTATATGTACTTTAAAATGAGATAACACAATCCAGTTCAGAAGGATAATCAGGCATCGGATAGCCTCCTTTGAATTAAAATATTTACAAATTTCTTTTTCTGTCACTCATTTGTTCATGTAAGAGTCTTCTAGCCACTTTTTGTTAAAAGTTGCGTAACTCACCATGAAATAACTGTCTGTCTCAGGAGCATCTCTTCACTTCTTCAGTCCACCCCCACCCCACCACCCTCCCAATATCGCACTCCCACAACGGTTGTGTTTATTAATTTCACCTCTCCTTCCTCGCCATCTGTGGGTCAATATTTCTCCAGGGAAAAGAACTAAAGAATGCATTTTTCTGTATTTATTTCCGCTGAATTCAAGTCCAAGGTCTCGCTCTCCGTAGGAAACAAAGGCGGGCTCATAACTTTGTTCACTGCTGCTTTCATTGAATTTCAAACAATTTTGTTTGTGAAATATGAAAGCCAGGAGACAGTTTTGAAAAACAGTTACAAAGAAGTATTGGAATGCATTTCGGAAGTTCGTTTTTGGTGAATTGAGTGTCATTCACAATATTTACAGCCTTGATAAAGAGGAGCAAAGAATGCTGTGTAAACATTATACAGCTCAGAAGCGAAATCCAACCATCCATTATCTAAATAGTTTCTTCCTCACTAAAGTCGCAGGGGAGCTGGAGCTTATCCTGGAGCTGGAGCTGCTGACTATGGGGAAAAGGCAGGTACCTACCCTGGATAACTCAACAATCCATTGTAGGGCATGCACACCATTTACTCACACCTATGGGAAATTAACAGGCTCCAGTTAACGTAGCATGCATGTGTTTGGACTGTGGGAGGAAACCAAAGTACCCTGAGGAAACTGCTAGAACAAGGGGAGAACATGCACGTGCCACTCAGAAAGGTCCCAGCCCAAGTTCAAGCCCACAAACCTTGCTGTGAGGCAGCAATTCTACCAACTACAGCACTGCGCCACCCCTCAGTAACTACATAGGAACTAAAAAAACATGTCAAATTGCTTCTTTTTTTCCAATATTCTCATATAATTGCTCTGGTGGAGACAAAGAGGCCACTGAGTTATTTTCTATCGTGACCATTCTTTCATGTAGCTCATTCAAGGTCATTCAGACACTTGTGTCTGTGTACTCCATTCAAACCAGAAATTTATAATTGCGTTCGCGCCTGGAGATGAAGCGAATGTCTGGGAAATGGAATTGTCGTGATCAATAAATCACCTCTTGATTGATGTTGAGGTATTATATCACCTATATCACCTATATCCTGGTGCCTCTTCCCTTTATATTGTAATGACTGAATAGCCATACTACAATATTGGTTTTTCACAAAGTTCGAAAAATGTATCTCAAAACCATGCTGATGATGGGAGAAGTTAAGATTTGAGAGTAAGATACTTTTTTGAACCCTGTTAGGTAATTATGTGGAAGCAGGGAGGTGCTATAATTGGATACAGTAAATGTTTAGCCTCACCTATCACAACAGCCCTTGTTAGAAAGTCATTTCAGAGGCTTGTTGGCATGGTGAAAATTTGATCTGCTTACATAGAAATATGTATCACCTGTAACTTAAACCATTTTTTTCAAACTAATTTACCGTTTGAATACAGTGTGTTCCAACACAGTGGGAAAACTTGAACGGACCACATTTCTGGAAAACTCCTAGTGGGTACAGCTATCTATCAGCCTCCTGTTGTAATGCTGGAGGTGTATAGTCATGGCAATGGGATCTAGTGGTGCCACATATCCATACTATTGTCCCTTTCATATTACCTTTCCACATCAAACTGAAGAATACGGTGCGATATATATATTACAGGTATGTGCTTAATTTGAATGTGCTTTTTGCACAGGAACATTGGGCAATTTCCAGGGAGAGATTTGATCCTTTCTCATCCTTTGACAGAACCTATATTGGAAAAACTATGGTAGAGACATCTGCAAACTTTATTGGACTCGTTAGCCATTCATGGGATAGTAAAATATGACTGCTGGTATAACATTGTGGCTTTAAGCTCAGTTCAGATATGAGATTAATCTTCTTAATTATGAATAGGAGGCAGGGCCAGAGTTAGTCACCCATCAGAAAGGATTACTTCCTAACAGCAATGTTCCTTAGTTTCTGTACAGCACATTTCCCAGTCGTTATAATTGTTTCTTTTCACATTTTGGAAATCTCTGGAAGTTCTTAAAAAGAAGCCTAGTGGACTTTATTCATCTTTATTTGCAACAGTTGAATAAATTATTGATTTATGTCCTTTTGATATTTCTAACTAAAAGGCAAAGTCTCCATGATGCACTAATTCTGGAATAGATTTGTCATTGAGTTGCACAGTTGAATTGTGCAGTTGCATGCCTGTCTCTGCAAAAGGAACAAATGATAAATCGTTTTTTGTTTTGTTTTTTTTTCCCACATGTACAGCATGACTTGTACCACACACAAAAACTTACCAGCCATAACATTATGACCCCTGACAGGTGAAGAGAATAACATTATCTCATTACAATGGCTCCTGTCAGTGGGTGGGACATATCAGGCAGCAAGTGAATATTTTGTCCTTGAAGCTGATGTGTTGGAAGCAGGAAAAAATGGGCAAGCCTAAGAATGTGAGCGACTTTGACATTGGCAGAATTGTGATGGCTATATGACTGGGTCAGAGCATCTCCAAAACTGCCGCTGCTGTGGGGTGAGTTCAGTTTGCAGTGGTCAGTACCTACCAAAAGTGGTCCAAGGAAGGAAGACTGATAAACTGTTGACAGGTTTGTGGGTGGCCAAGGCTCATTAATTTGCATGGAGTGTGAAGGCTGGGCCGTGTGGTTCGATCTAACAAAAGCGCTATTGTAGCTCAATTTGCTGAAAAAACTCATGCTGGATCTGACAGAAAGGTGTCACAACACACCATGCATCACGGTTACTGGCGTATGGGGCTGCGTAAGACCCTTAGAGTGGCCATGCTGACCCCTGTCCACAGCCGAAAACGCCGACAATGGGCATTTGAGCATCAGACATTTTACCACAGAGCAATGGAAGAAGGTGGCCAGGTCTTATGAATGAAATTTTCTTTCAAATCATGTGGATGCTGGATGCCTGAGCGGCGCTTACCCATGGAAGACATGGCACCAGGATGCACTATGGGAAGAACGCAACCCAGAGAAGGCAGTGTGATGCTTTGGGCAATGTCCTGCTAGGACACCTTGGGTCCTGCCATTCACGTGGATGTTATTTTGACATGTACCACCCAGTGAAACACTGTTGCAGACCAAGAACTTCCTTTCACGGAAACGGTATTCCCTGTGGCTGTGGCCTTTGTTCAGCAGAATAATGCCCCCCTGCCACTCTGCAAAAAATGGTTGAGGAATGGTTTGAGGAACATAACAAGTTCAAGGTGTTGGCTTGGCCTCCTAATTCCCAAATTCTCAGTGCAGTTGAGCATCTGTGGGATGTGCTGGACAAACATGAACAATCCATGGAGGCCTCCCCTCACAACTTACTGGACTTAAAGGATCTACCGCAAAGGACTTAGTGCCAGATACCACAGCACACCTTCAGAGGTCCAGTAAGTCTGTGCCTCGACAGGTTAGGCCTGTTTTTGGTGGCAAAAGGGGGACCTACACAACATTGGGCAGGTGATCATAATGTTATGGCTGATTGGTGTATGTTTATGAAACCCCCTCTGGGTTTCATGAACATTAGTCAACCCATCGTTGATGCAATTTGCTAGGCTAAGCCAATAAAGAAGGAAGCATAACATCAGGCATTTTAGCTGCATTCAAGGATCTGAAAGTGCTTAAAGCTCGACTCCATCACACTGGAATTATAGATAGGGAAGGTTTGCTTCTTAATCTTATAACTGCATAACACGTAATTACTTTGCATGGATCCGTCAGAATGCGTGTGGGTTGAGGCAACTACTAAAAAATTAGCATTTAATTGTTTTTCACTCTTAGAGTGGCTTGGAAAGCATTTCAATCAGGAAAGACTAGAACAAGGTGGTGATTTGAAAATGTTTACAATGTTGTTTATTAATTAAACGTAGAGCATGATCTTTGGCGGTTAGACCCCGGCATGAAATAGGTATATAACATAGTTGATGATTCTGTAGATTATATGCTCTATATGAGTAATGAAATTCCCCCCGGGATCTAAACACTGGTGGTGGCGGTGGTGAGGAACCGCTACTGGGACGACTCCTGAGGGCCGACTTGATCGAGGAGCTGGTAGAAGAGTCTGGGTGTTCTTCAGAGGATGGTGCTGGGGTGGAGGAAGGTCGCAGAGCGCATCAGAACTGGTTGAAAGCTGAATGACTGCAGGGATAGAAAAAACTTTTAAGAATGACGGCAAGCAGATGATTGGTCCAGCGACGCCGTGTAGGATTCTGATTGGTTAATAATGTGCCAGTGTAATTTAAAGGACAAGCCGGAATCTATGCTGGAGACTTTCAACGCATGTGAATAGAATAGAATAGAATAGAATAGAATACAAGTTTATTTGTTACATACAAGTTTTATAGGTACAACTGCAGTAAAATGAACTCTTATCATCCCCAGGCTGGACAAGAATAAAATACACATATAAATATATAAAAATAGAGAAAAATCTCAAGAATAAACAGACTGTGGAATAAAAACTGTAAAATAGAAAAACTATGTAGAATAAATAAAACAAAAAAAAGAACTATGGGGGAGTGGGATTTGTGCAAAGTGGTGAGTGCATCTGTTCAGCAGGCATTAATCTCAACAGTTAAGAACAGTAAAAAAATAAAAAGAAACAGTACACTGAGAGCAGCAAGTAGCAGCAGTGCATTTGCAGCAGATGGGTTATGAATACTAGTATATTGCACTGTTAATGCGGCTGAGATTGAGTAAAGTGAAACCAGAGTTACTATGAGTCCTGGTTCAGAAGCCTAATGGCCTGGGGGTAGAAACTCCGCCTAAGTCTCTCAGTTTTGGCCAGGAAGCTTCTGAACCGTCTTCCTGATTTGAGCCGCAGGAACAGGTGGTTGCTGGGGTGAGACTGGTCCTTGATAATCTTGAAGGCCCTGGTCCTGGTTCTCCTGATGTAAATGTCCTGCAGTGGCGGCAGTGCTGCACCAATACAGCGTTCCGCAGCTCTGACCACCCTTTGCAGACATCTTATGTCCTGGGCGGTGCTATTGCCAAACCATGAGGTAATGTTTTGAGTAAGGACACTTTCCACAGCACCAGTGTAGAAGGTCCTTAGGATCTGTGAAGAGACCTTAAACTTCCTCAGTTGTCTAAGGTGATAAGGCGCTGCCTTGCCTTTTTGGACTGGGCCTGAATGTGTGCAGTCCATGACAGATCAGCGGAGATGTGAACAGCTAGATATTTGAAACGATTCACCCTCTCCACCACAATCTCGTGTATACTAACAGGAGTAAGCGGCCGTTGCCTCCTGCTGAAGTCCACTACCAGCTCCTTTGTTTTGCTGATGTTCAGTAGGAGGTGGTTCGCCTGACACCAGGATGCCAAATTGTCCACCTCCTCCCTGTATGCTGTCTTGTTATTATTGCAGATAAGTCCAAGAACCACCGTATCATAAGCAAATTTGAAGATGGAATTGGAGCTGTGTGTGGCAACACAATCCTGAGTGTAAAAGGAGTAGAGCAGTGGACTGAGCAGGCAACCCTGTGGGGCACCCATGCCCAGAGTAATGGTACAGGTGACACAGCTGCCAACTCTGAACACCTGCGGACGTCCGGTGAGGAAGTTATGAATCTAGGCACATAGGTGGCTCTTCAGTCCCATATTTCTCAGCTTCATGAACAGTCTAGAGGGGTCTATGATGTTAAAAGCTGACTATAGTCAATGAACAGTATTCTGGCATAGTTCCCTTGCCTCTTGTCCTTGTGGCAGAGGGTGTTGTGTAGAATATGAGAGATGGCATCCTCTGTGGATCTGTTAGCCCTGCATGCAAATTGGAGAGGGTCTACAGAGCTGGGGATAAAAGTTGTAACGTAGTCCTTTATGAGTCTCTCAAACACCTTTATTACAACTGAAGTGAGCGCAACAAGAGGGCTTATTATTCTTAGGAATTGAAACAATGATTGATTTTTTGAAGCATGTGCAGGGAGATGGTCTTCCTGCTTGAATTTTCACTAAGCTACATTTCTGCAAACTGCAAACTGCATTCCAGCCAAACAGAGGGGTTGCAATCAGGGGAAAAAAATGGTTCTCGGTGACTTAACCTAGTCTCCACACAGGTTTCACTGGTGCTATTCACATTTCAAACTGGATTAGAATGATGCCAAAATAATCAATATCCCTGGCATCCTCCCTCTATATCCCTGTCCTAACTTAGCCCGAAACAGAGCTGGCGCACAACACCTCCAGATGACTGTGTTGCTGCCATTGGGATGTTTTTGAGCTATTGCCCTGAGAGAGAAGAATAGCTATTAGGCGCTGGTTAATTTAGCATTTTTATTGGCTCTCCTCAGAGGCGCAGAGGGGAAAATATTCTCTCAGGCCCACAGGGCTACGCGTTCATCATCCGCCACTATGGCGCATTGAAGACGACACACCGCTGCGTCCTTGTGTTTATCGGGCGGCTGTGTGTCTTCCCAATTTTACTTTCATTCTCGGTTTCCCATCGAGACACATTACCGCCGCTTCTCCGTCTGCTCAAAGCTGCAGGTGAATGCCGTTTGCAAAGCATCGCTGCGGCGTGAAGGCAACCATAAGCTGGCATGGTAGTAAATCTGCCGCAGAGACCCCGAAAAAAACAAGTCTTAAGGAGGCAGTGCCAAATTCAGTGGTGATTAAAGCAGATCAAATGTAGAAAAAAGGGCTAATTAAAGATCACGGTGCCAGCTTCGTATTCACACTGGCAAATAACCTTTGGCATGATTTATGTTGCTAGTGGTCAGTTGAATGGAGGAGAATAATTTCAGCTTCCTCTGTTGGGCTTTAGAATTACTTTCTATTTAATTGAAGGTTGGCTAATAATCTAGGCAGTATATGTGCCACATGTGATGTCTCAGTCTCTCTGTCACCCTGTCTTAGTAAAAGTGTATCTCTAACGGAACATCTGTGTCAGGGTAAAGGGGGAGTATGGACCCAAGTGCAGACAAAAATGAGAATAATTAACTGATTAACTGAAGTTTATTTACAAAAAGCAAAGAAAAAACAAGTTCAGGAACAAAAAGCTGGATGTTTGCCTAGCACGGGAACAAACTGGAACACTGATAGGCACAGGGAAATTTGCAGGAGAAAGCGATAGCAGCACACACAGAAAATACTCTGAAGTAAGACTAACACACTTCTCACAGACAGAACAAAGGCACTGTGAGCAGACACAAACACATGGGAAGGAGTCAGGAACCACCGAGGAGATGGAGCCAGAAATGAGATAACACGAGCAAAGCTAAATAGAAAAATAAAAACCAATTAACACAGAAGATGGGACGTACTAAGAAAAGCAAAACAAATACAGGTGGACTGAAACAACATGGAATGCAAACTCACAAGAAAGGACGGTGGCAGCTGGCCGCTTACAGGCTCAAAAAACAGCGGACGGGTGCTGAACAGCATAGAGGGCGGGACGCTGGGCAACAAGGAAATCTGGGCATCAGGCAGCAAGGAAGCCAGGATGTGTGGGGGTTTGGACACTGGGCATCATGGGAGCTGGGGCGTTGGGCAGCGTGGAAACCAGGACACTGAGCGGTGTACAGGTCATGGCGCTGGGTTGCATGGAAGCCAAGATGCTGGCCAGCATGGGAACCAGGATACTGGGCAGAGTGAAGGTCTGAGAGCTGGGTAGCATGGAAGCCAGGACACTGGGTAGTGTGGGATCTAGGTGCTGGGCAATGCAGATGTCTGGATGTGAGCAGCGTGGGAAGCAGGACACTGGGGAGCACGGGGTCTGGGTGCTGGATAGTGTGGAAACTACAATGCTGGGCTGCACAGGGGTCTGGACGCTGGGTAGTGTCGAAACCGGGATGCTGGGCAGCTGGGGGGTCTGGGCACTGGGCAGCATGGAAGTCTGGGAGCTGACAAAGCAGGCAGTCTGAGCTGAACAGAAACCGCTTGGCCCAGTCAGGAAATGTGGGCCACGTTCAGAGCCTCCCAACTGTCCTCTCCTGCTGTGGCTCTGCTCTCGTGATCGTGGAGGCACAGCAGACTGCGATCCTGCTCCCTAAGCTCCTGATACAACAGAGTCATGCTGGGTCCATGACTTGGTGCATTTGTTCTGTCGGGGTAGAGGGAGAGTATGGACCCAAGTGTGGACAAAAATAGAACAATACACTGAAGTTTATTTTTACAAAAAACAAAAAGAAATACAAGCTCAGGGACAGAAAACTGGATATCTGCCCAGCATGGAAAAAGCTGGATAGGCACTGGAAAATTTGCAGGAAAATGCAGTACTGCTAGACACGGGGAATCCACAGGGGTAAGATGAACACCAAACTAACAAAAAGAATGAAGACACATATATAAACATAGACTGAATGCACGGACATGAGACGTGGGGAGGACTCGGGAAACACAGCAGTCGCAGGGCCAGAAACAAGATAACATGAGGAAACCTAAATAGAGTAATGAGAACCAATTAACACAAAGGATGGGATGCATCGAGAAAAGGTAAACAAATGCAGATGGACTTTCATGGATACTGAACTCTCAAGAAAACTTGGAAAACAAGACATGGACCAGAAAGACAGAATCTTAACAACCTGTTTTTCTGTATTGTCTATTAATAAACCCCAGGATTCACATATCCCAGTCACTCTGATCAGTTTGTTGCGTATCCAGTCCATGCCTGCCAGGGTGGTAGAACGGCTGAGATACGCAGTAGATGAAAAATCCAGCCTCATTATCTGTGACGTCACCAAAAAATGCTCAGGATGTATAACTTTGCTCAATCCTCCACTTATTTTCTGAATATGTGGGACTTGAATAAAAGGCATAAATAAACTGAGTAGAATCCTGATGGCTTAAAAGGTCCCATATTATGCAGTTTTCCCAAAAGTTACAGTATTCTGGGATGTCCAAGAGGATGGTTTATAAATAGTTAAGCAAAATAACTCCCTAATAAAAATGATAAATTCTAGGCCACTCACTGCCTGTCACTCTTTCCTCACTGAAGAACACACTGTTTTGGGAGGGCATTCCCTCAATGATAATGAGCTGTGCAACAGATTGGCTTGCGAACAGAAATAAATGGCAGAAAAGAGGGAGGTGGGGAGGTCGAGTTAGGCTACAGGAAGAAGCAGACAGACAGAGATGGCAGGCGAGAACTATGCAGAGCATGTCTATTTGTTACATACCTATAAAACTGCTGGAATTTGAAATGGCATGTTTTAAGCACTGAGGTGGAGAAGGGGGGTCTCATGGCCAAACTTGGCGGGGGGGCATCTTCACTGGTCTGTTAGTTCAGTAGAGAATACTGTACAGGTGGTCTGAACTGGGAAAATGTGCTTTTCATGATATTGGTCTTTTTAAAGATATCTACATACAGTGCTGTGAAAAAGAATTGGCCCCTTTTCAGTTGATTTCATTTTGCTTATTTTTCTTGTTTAAATGTTTTCAGATCATTCAAATAATCTGAAATAGGACAATGTGAGTAACCATAGCTTTTAGATGACCATGCCATTTATTGCAGGTATAGTTTTTCAAAAACTAGATCACCAAAAGATAATTGCATCCCAGACCTAATAACTCCTGGGAGCAGCAACTGCTTTCAAATATTTGTGATGACTGGCAATGAGTCTTTTACATTGCTGTATACTAATTTTGACCCAGCCTTCTTCGCAGCTTCGTATAAATTCAGCCACATTGGATTTTCGAGCATGAACAGTCTATTCAAGGTCATACCTTATCATCTTAATGGTATTCAAGTTCAAGCTAGAACTTCGAATTGGCCGCTCGAAAACCTTTTGAAACCTTTTGTTTCTTTAGAGCAATACAGAGGTGGAATTGCTTGTATGCTTTGGATCATTGTCTTGCTGCGCAGCAAAGTTATGCATGAGCTTTAGGCCAGAAAAATTGATGGCCAAACATTCTTCTTCAGGATTTTATGGTAGAGAGCAGATTTCATTGATCAATAATGGCAAGGTACCCAGGGCTTTACGCAGTGAAGTACCCCAGAACATTGCAGTGCCACCACCAAGTTTGACTGTTGGAATGATGTTCTTACCATGGAATGCCATGTTAGCTTTATGCCAGATGAGAAGGGACCTCTGTCTTTCAAAAAGTTCCACTTTTTACTCAGCAGTCCACAGAATATTGTCCCAGAAGTCTAGTTGGTCATCAAGATGTTTTTTTTTTTTTTTTTTAGCAAATTTGAAACGAGCCTTTGCGTTATTTTTGGTCAGCTGTGGTTTGCATTTTCTCTATATGTCAATAATGGCTCTTACTATGGTTCACTGGAGTCCCAGGGCCTTAGAAATAGTCTCGTGTAACCCTTTCAAGACTGATAGATGTTGATGACTTTAATGCTTCTCTGGTCTTTGTTAAGTAAGAGGTCAGGTGGACACCAGGCGCAGGATCCAGGAGGTTTATTTGGAACCCAGACACAGGAAAAGTGGCACACAGGCCAAAAAGAAACACTGTGCACATGCACTGAACCAGGAGAACCAAGGTACTCTGCCAAAGGCAGGGAAGGGGGGAAACTAATATATACACTCCACGAGTGGCTAGAATAAAACTGAAACAAGCTGGCGGGAACACGGGGACTTAGACAGGGGGAAGACACTGGACTCAAAAATACAACGGAAATGCTCGGAAGGAACAGAGATCTTCAATGCCGCACAGACTCAGGTGAAAACGCGCGCGAAGTCCCGTGAGACATTTCTTCCCTCTTCCAAGTTTAAATACACTAGGGAGAAGGCGGGGATAAGGCAGGCAATCTCAAGGGGAAACAGAAACACATGGGATTAACAAATTCACGAGGACCGGGTAAACAATGATGACTCGACACAAGACGCTAAGACGATCAATCAAACTGGACAGTTTAGACTGAGGTAATCTAAACGTGACAAGCAAAAAGCACCATGAGAACAGCAAAGGGAAGCATAGCTTTAAAGGCAGTTAATCAGGGAAAGCTTAGGAAGGAATTCACAAAAGCTAGAAACACTCGCACTCGCTAATGAGTTAATAAGGTTAGTACTATGTGACAATATATACACACCCTTAAATAAGTGCTGGTTAGTATGGTTAGTAATGGCCCTATCAGAACGCATTCACTCAGTTTACGAGCCATTCACTCAGAGTTTACGAGACCCAAAATTAAGCACAGGTGGAAGGAATGAATGAAATACCAAAGCCAAAACCGAAAGAGGAAATGTGATTGGACAACGGGACTCAGGCATGCAGGCTGTCTTACGACATCACAGCAACCAGGGCGAGGGGGAATAGATGGACGGGTCGCAGGAATGGAGCTGAAACACAAATCAAGGGGGACACGAGGAAACGCACAAGCACAGACAAGCACACAAGGCAGAATCATAACAGTCTTGCATTTCCTTGTGGCATCATGTGTTGCTTTTTGTTTACTTCACATTGCCAGTCAGGTCCTATTAACATGATGTCCAGATTTAACAGGGCAGGCAGTAATCATGCCTGGGTGTGTTTAGTGAAAGTGAACCCAATTATCAATTACATTTGTTTAATTGGTTGATTTAGTAACTAAGGGGGAAATATCTTTTTCACATATGGCCTGGTTTGGTTGGGCAGCGTAGGGCTTCATCTTTCAATAAAAAGAAATCATCATTTAAAAACTGCATTTTCTGTTTACTTGGGTTATCTTTGTTTAATATCAAAATTATTATTATGATCTGAGACACTTAAGTGTAACAAATATATATAAATAGAACAAAATGGGAAGGAGGCTGATAGTTTTTAATAGCACTGTTGCTGCAACTTGGCGAGGGTGTAGATGTTGGACTATATATAGAATTATGGGAGGGAGGAGGGGGCAATCTCAGCAATTTTATTTCAATAATACTTATTAAACATTCATTCAGCGCGATGAATTATAGTTGTTATTCTGGGAAAATAAAACTTTTTTTTCCTAACAGCACTTTGCAATCTTGACACGCATTGAAGAATCAAATCAAGACTCAAATTGCATTGAGCCTCATAAGAGCATTGCCACTTATGCCCCTTGATCATTTGTTGTTTTCTTCTTCTCAAAGTTTCATTTCCTGAGCAAGGACGCAATTTTTTTTTTAAAGCTTGAAGACTTCAGAGTTTTTAGCACAGCATCAGCCTTGGGAGAAGAAAAGTGCGGTATTATAATGATTCCATCAACAAAGGTCTGACATTTTGGATCACGGCTCATTTACTTCACTGGACTCGTCAACCCTGGTTTAAAGACATTTCTGTCACCATTGGCTTAACAGTTGACTGACATTACTCACACCCTTTCTGAAGCTTTTATTGTAGCAGCAGATATGGTTAATAAACAGGTAGTATAAAAATGTGTGTTATTTGATTACCTCTGCAAAGGAGGTTATGCTTTCACCCCTATTTATTTGTTTGTTTGTCTGTCTGTTGACAAGATGACTCAAAAAGTTCTCAACGGATTGGCACGAAATGTGGTTGGATGGTGGGTGGTTGTCCAGGGATAAGTTGATTCAATTTTGGAAGTGATCTGGAATAAATTCTGGATTCTAGATCCAGAAAAACCAATAATATTGACATATGGCATGGCGGAGGTATGCGCTCTACCCAGTGTCCTACTAGTTTTAAGAGGAATCGTTGTTACATTATTGTAATTTACTAGTTTATTGGTAAAAAAAAAAAAAAAAAAAATCAGAGTGGAACTGTACTGCTGGAAAAAAAAATTGACCAGTAAAAGGGTTAAGGACGAACCAGACATGTATGCTATAAATGGTATACAAACCCCAATTCCAATGAAGTTGGCTCATTGTGTAAAACGTGCATAAAAATAGAATACAATGATTTGCAAATCTCGTAAAACCATATTTTATTCACAATAGAACATAGACAACACATCATATGTTGAAAGTGAGACATTTTACCATTTCATGAAAAATATAAGCTCATTTTGAATTTGATGGCAGCAACACACCTCAAAAAAGTTGAGACAAGGCCATGTTTACCATTGTGTAGCATCCCCTCTTCTTTTAACAACAACTGGGAAGTGAGGAGACCTATTGCTGGAGTTTTGGGAGAGCAATGTTGTCTCACTCTTGTCTGATGAAGGATTCTAGCTGCTCAACAGTCCTGGGTCTTCTTTGCCGGATTTTTTGTTTAATGATGCGCCAAATGTTTTCTATTGTTAACAGGTCTGGACTGCAGGTAGGCCAATTCAGCTCCCAGACTCTTCTACTGCAAAGCCATGCTGTTGTGATGGATGCAATATGTGGTTTAGCATTGTCTTGCTGTAATATGCAAGGCCTGCCATGAAAGAGACATTGTCTGGAATGGAGCATATCTTGTTGTAAAACCTCTATATACTTTTCAGCGTTGATAGTGCCTTTTCAAATGTGTAAGCTGCCCACGCCGTGGGCACTAATGCAACCCCATACCATTCGAGATGCACGATTTTGAACTGAGTGCTGATAACAAGCTAGATCGTCCCTCTCCTCTTTAGTCTACACGACACGCCGGCCATGGTTTCCAAAAAGAATTTCAAATTTTGATTAATCTGACTGCAGAACAGCTTTCCATTTTGCCTCAGTCCATTTTAAATGAGCTTTGGCCCAGAGAAGATGGTGGAATTTCTGAATCGTGTTCACATATGCTTCTTCTATGCATGGCACAGCTTTATCTTGCATTTGTGGATTGCACGGCAAACTGTGATCACAGACAATGATTTCTGGCAGTATTTCTGAGCCCATGCAGTGAATTCCAGTGCAGAATCAGGCCTGTTTTTTATGCAGTCCCGCCTGACGCCCTGAGGATCACAAGCATCCAATACTGATCTTCAGCCTAGTCCCTTGCGCAAAGACATTTCTTTATATTCTCTGAATCTTTTGATGATATTATGTACTACAGATGGTGGGATATTCAAAGTCTTTGCAATTTTACATCAAGGAACATTTTTCTGAAATTGTTCCCCAAATTTCAGACGCAGTTTTTCGCAGATTGGTGAACCTCTGCCTATCTTTACTACTCAGAGACTCTGCCTTTCCAAAATTCTCTTTTTACACCTAGTCATGTTACTGATCTGTTTCCAATTAACCTAATAAGTTGCAAAATGCTTCTCCAGTTATATTTTATTAGTAGCACTTACTTTTCCAGCCTTTTGCTGCCCCTGTCCCAACTTTTTTGAGATGTTTTGCTGCCATCAATTTCAAAATGAGCTAATATGTTTCATGAAATGGTAAAATGTCTCACTTTCAACATCTGATATGTTGTCTATGTCCCATTGTGAATAAAATGTGGGTTTATGAGATTTGCACAACATTGAATTCTGTTTTTATTCACGTTTTACACAACATCCCAACTTCATTGGAACTGGGGTTTGTAGTACAACAAGTAACAATTTCATGAGAGTGATACATATCCCTAAAGCATGGCATTTTGTTTTTTTTTTTTTTTGAGTGTTCACATTAACATGACAACAACAGCATGACAAATGCTATTCAATAGGTTACAGTCTAATCATACAAAGTATTTTATATTGATAGAAATCAGGCTGTCAAACTTGTACAAATGCAATATAATCTGACCTGTCACTGCAACACCCATGCAATGATATCAACAAAATAAATACTTTATAGACTCATTCCTATGCACACAAAAATCGAAATGTCCCAGCAATGTCTTGAAATCATTGAGTAGAGTCGCAACTCTTGTTCAAATCCCTTTCGTGTCTCCTCCCATCTTGCAGCTTATGTGTCTTTCAGATGTATTAATATCCTTTGATAGGTTTGCATTGCAGTCCCCCCCCCCACCAGCTATAATGTGTTTGTGTTTTCCCATTTCTTCACATGTGTGTTGGCATATATACAGTCCTTACTTTGAGAGTACAAGCTGCTGGATTTACAATCACTATAGGTGCCTGAGCAGCCAGTTAGTATTATCCAAGTAAAGGGTTATTTTCTTTGGAAATTGTTAATAATTTTTACAGATTGTTAAATACGGAAATTCTCTTCTTAGTTCTTTTAGAAGGAACAAGCTCCCAAGCCATACTCTAGGTCTCCAGAATTGGGACTACAATCCTATTAATCATCCTTTAGTCTATTCCTCTGCCCGGTTTATTAGGAACACCTCTCAAGCCTACTTCGGTCATCAGGATTGGAACTGTGGTTCCTGCTGAACTCTCTGATCCTACCATGGGACAGTTCTGATCAGGCGAGTGCGCGCTCCATCTGGTAGCTGTCCCAGAATGCCATTGGCCGAGCACAGGCACACCCCTGACACTCAAGCCTCTACCATCTGACTGAACAGTGTCATTCTGCTCTGGGCTCCATCCATCTGTAAATACCATATTACTATCAATAAACCCTACTATTGGATCGTACTCTGACTCTGCATTTTGTTCCAAGTCTGGATCATAACAAATATTGGAATGTCCCCGTCTTAAAATCATTGAAGAGTCAAACTGTGATAAATGTGTCTGGTCGTAATTTTAGGTTTCCAAAGAAACACCTCTTTGTAAACTTGTTTTGAATCCCAAATGTCTTTTTGATTCATAATCATATCCCATGTTACCAATACATATCACAGCCTAACAAAATCACTGTGCTACTGACTTATGCCAACCATACACTGAGAGATTTTGAAAACACTTTCAAAAGACTAAAGTCTGACGTTCAATCAAACCTAAGGACAACATGACATAAAGTCAGTGAGTTTTTACTCACTGACTATGAGATTTTGCAAGGACTGGGATCCTGCAGTGCACCTACTAACAGTGTTCATGTCTTTACACTTCACAATTAGCATGAGCCGAGACTATGGACTTCTGGTAATATTGAATATGTTTGATTTTACTGATACATCAAAACGAGAGAAAGACTGAGCAGGACCAAGTTTTATGACCACCTTAGACCAAACAAACAACATGGATGGTGCACACTCCCCAACTCGAGCAAGACTCATATAATTTCATTTTGACATTGGAAATTTGTCTGCGGCAGTGAACTTGCCCCAAAAGTTGTTTGGTCATTAGGATGAGTTATATATGCTGACTGAACGAACTCCAAACATACTGCTTCCTAAATATACCACTTTTTTTAAAGTATGCCTAAACTCATGAAGTATGAGAGAATTAAGGTTAGATATTAAACAGATTTGTTTTGATTCCCAGTTCATTAAGTTGTCGCAACTTGATCATCTGAAAATTAAGGCATAGCAGATGTATATTGTATGCCATGGTATATACAGTAGTTGGATCCTTGTTTGATTGTATGCACTTCCAATGTGAGCATTCAAGGAGATGCAGTTATGTGAGTTCTTTTTTGCCTTTTGCTGAGATATTAAAAAGCACAAAGATGCTTATTATCGATTTCCTTTATATCTGTCAACAGCTATCTATTACATGACTGAAACAAGACAAGCAACACAATTTAATTAGAAAAAAAAACTGTTTCCCTTTTCACAGCAAAACCTTGAGGATGTGGTTTTAATTCAATCGCTCTCAATTTCTCTAGCCGTGTTCTCGAGATCAATAGCATACTATTGCTCAATATGACACTCTTAAACACATATGAATGTTACATCTTTTAAAATTTTGTATTTACGTAAAATGAGAGCGACAGAGAGATAGAGACAGAGGGTCAAAAAGAAAATGTCAAACACAGTAGGTTCAAAAAATCGCAATAACATGTTGAGAGATAGTATGAAGAAAAAGATAGGAGGGCTCCTTGAGCGCGCACCCGAGCACTCCAGCACCGAGGAAGGCTTAGGTCTGGCAGCAAAAACTGTCTGCAGCCCGCTTTAGAATCGCTCAATCTAGCATCTCCTCAGATTGAACAGAGATAAACAAGCTTGAAGGCATCCAATTACAGCAGCCCTCTTACAATTATTTAGATCCTAACAGGTTTTCCAGAGCAGGGCTGAAGGTAGGCCGAGTAGCATAAATCTGGCCGAGACAGACAGTGGGGGTTTAGGCTCTAGTGAGCGAAAGGATCTCATTCAGAGGAGATGGTGGGGTATGCTTTATTTAAAAAAACATAAAATCCTGCTATTCTCAAGACTGTTGCAGGTGGCTGGGGAATAAATGTCTGCTTCTAGGGTGGGGAAATATTCAAGGGAATACATTATTACTGGCTACTCACCGAGAAAGAGAGTAGTTCACTGCCTGAAAAATTGGAATGACTATTACATTTCAGCAGATTGTTCCGAATCATTCACGTGAGATTGATGAGATACTCTAACTTTCATCAACAAATACACAGGATGGAGAAGATGCACAGTATAGAGAGTACTCTTTCGTCTGATTATTGGGGGAAAAAAGTGTTTACTTTGCAGAAACTGTTCTGTAGTATTTTACATGAAAGTGAAGTTGTTCAGCTGCACGTATTGCAGGAAAATGTTGTCAGTGAGGGCACAGACAGGGCTGGAAATGCCGCCATGGTAAGAATGGTATATTTAGATACATAAAGTAATTAGATACAGTTCATTTTTGATGCATCACAATGTGTCAGTGCATCACAAAAGAATTTTAGTATTAAGGACACTGAATGTAATGTGCTTCACTGTCCTTATTTTAGTTGAGTAACTCTTAAGTGTAAACATGAAGGGAAATGCATTAACATTTCAGCAAAAGAGTGTTATAAAATATGCTTCTGGCAGCTGACTTATGAAGGCCTAATTAAACTTGCTAACAGTTTCCAGTGACATTAATAATTTCTTCTTTAAATAATTATTTTGTTTGTCCAGTTCATATGCCTCATTCACTATGTACTTTTGACCATCATTTTTAAAATCAATTCTTAAACACAACTTAAAAATGTTAATTATTCATGGGCATGGGTATCCGAACGCTGTCAACATGATGCTTGAAAAAAGAACAGATATAAATGATAAATGGGTTATTCATAAAACTGTGAATTTCCTATTTGTGGATCTGCATCATTTTATAATTTCTCATTGGCTTTTTATAGTTGTTACATTTTTTTATCAACAGTGTCTCAAATATACAATTACACACAAAAAAGCCCCAAAAGAGGTTCAGTACATAAAGGATGTGGCATAACTCGGGTATCTGAAAAATGAATAAATAAATAGATCCTTTCCTTAGAATAACATTGCAGCTGTGTAGCCGATTTCACATTTGAATTTTCAATGCTAGGCTGTCATACATTTTTTACACAGCAGGGGGCAGTAATACATCACAGACCATGCACAATAAAATCAGTCTCCTCTGCTCCATCCCCCAGGATGCGACATTATTTAAATGAAGTGACTCCTTAGTGAAGTTCCTAAATGAAGGGATTTCGTTCCAAATAGTATGTAATTTTCTTTGTTTTATACTTCAAACTTTTATAAAAGTTCTTGCCCATCTGTGTGAAGTCTCCCATTGGAAGAATACATTTTTTTTTAAGTTCCTTTGCAAGAACAACACTTTTTTTTTCTCTCACGAAGCCTCTTCTGCACACCACAGTTTCTTGGAAGCTATTTCGCAGAAGGGATTATAGACTCTGAGCAAAGAATAAGAAAAACCCCAGCTCCAAAAAAAATGACTTGTAACAGAAAAGCAGAAATCAACACTATGCTAATTGTTTTGACTTGCATTCAATTGTAAACTGTGCGCAGACTAGATAATCTGTCCTAATTACATCGCTTTTACACTAGGGACTCGGGCACGGATCCAAGTACACTTGACCCCAAAGTCCAGTTCATTTGGTCAGTGTGAACAAAAGCCTACTGTGCTCGGGCACAGTACACGAGTACGGTTGCAAGAGGTGGACTCGGGCATGGTTCATCATAATTAATCAATTGTACATTTCTTGTGAATATTCTTGTGATGCTTGCAATACACATGTGATATCAATATAAACTGCATCATGTTCCAAAAAATTTGGGGCATGTTTACCTCTGCGTGACATAATTTTTCCTTTTAACAACACACTTGGCAGTTGTTTGGAGACACACATTAGCATATTAGCAAACATCCATGCCATGACAGGTGTTGGCTTTTGAACTGTGCGCTGGTACGTCGGTAGTGAACTCAGAGTTCAATGTTGGAGTCAGAGTCTATACAGGCCCCAGATGCAACTGGACGCATTTACACCAAAAATCCAAAATACCAACTCGAAACTATCGACTTACGATGTCCAATGGATTGCAACATTCATGAGGTCAGCATAGATGGACTTCCCCCATGTCTACAAGTAGGTACTACAACTTTTGAGTGGTACTTCATGGTGTTTTTTAAAAGGAGGTTGGGATATCTCGACTTCCATATAATCTGGAATGCAGTGTCAAACTAGATTAAATCGTCCTTTAATCGTCCAATAATCAGTACAATAATCCCAGTCCCGCAATTAGTTTATCCTTTGTATTTACAAATTATTATAGTGCAAGGCATTCCAATAAATTATTAGTTCTGTGTTACTATAAAAATGGATAATGTTTAAATCCATGTATTTATTTTTGGCTACGGCTGAGTAGAGTTCAGTAAGCCCCCTTGAACCAACACAAAGTGCGCCCCTGTGGGAATGTGGCAGTGGCTTGTAGTGAAAGGGTGAACAGGTGTAGGAGTTCCGGGAATGATGGTGCAACAAAGATTAATGCAAGCTAACTGAAGAGCAGTGTGGTAATATCCTAAATATTATACAACGTAAAATGAAAGTATGACCATAATCCCAGTTCAACAGAAAGACCTGGGACAGGTTCATATGTCCTTCTGAATCACTGAAAAAACTAACACGACTGTGAAGAAGCTCAAAACCCATAAGTCTGCCAACAGACTAGATAAGGAGACTCCAATGACCTTCAAAGTGTGAACAAGTCTTCCGGAATGACCATATTGGTAGCAGCTACTGGGCGGCCTCACTAAAAAGAACTGGTTTATTCTGGACAAAACGGAGGCTCCTGCGAATTCATGTCCAAATTTATGGACTTACAAAGGAGTTACCCAAGGGTAGCTGAATCCTGAAGAAAACCTCAAGTTTTAGGAAGACAGGAGCAATGCACAAGCAACCTACAGAGATCGAAAATGCATTTACACTTCTTATAAAAGGCAGTTTCAGCAAACTTGTAACTAAGGCTGTAAAATTTCATTTAAGACAATGAACCAATCAGGAACTAATGATATCTGATAAGATGTGTCAGGTTTATCCATGCCCTGAAATAAGCAATGAAACAGGAGTTCTGACAATCAGTCAGACAATCTGTGTCATGTGATTGTTGAATAATAAATGCCTCTCAGTTTGCGCGGACCAACCTGGGTCTTTGTATTTCACCTTGAGCTACTTACAATAGACCCAACTGCATCAGACTCAGGAGAATGAGTCCATTCCTTGAGAATAGATTTACAAGTGTGAGAGGAACACTTCGTCCACTGGCCCAGACTGATGATATTTTTTCTACCACAGCAGGCAATATGTTTTCTTTGCTTGCAAAATCATGAAGGGGGGTGAGTTTGAGAAAATGAAGATGGAGAAGGAGGTGGAGAGAACACAAAAATGATGTGCAATATTGTATTCAGAAGTGACAAAAAGCTTGAGGGTAGAGAAGGAAATGATAAGGACACAATTTGATTGAGTGGTAAGAGTAGGAACTGAAAAAGTGAGAGGTAATAAGGAATAGATATGGATAGAAAGACATTCTTGGTATTTATTTCTGTGGTTATTAACTGAGAGAGTGAAATTGAATCAAAGTCAAAGAGGATTAGGATGGTGGTTTATGCGATTTACAGAGAAGGGGTTTATAGAGATTTCAGACATGAAGCAGGATGAAATTCAAGAAACTAAAGTGAGTGTGTTCGGAGGGAGTCAGACACTAGGGAACATGCTCTCTGCATCTCTCTCTCTCTCTCATTTGCTGTTCAGACGATAATATGGAATAACATGCTCAGCAGATGGCAGTAATTCACCAAATAAATAGTCATGAACCATAAAAATGAACTGAGAGGTTTTGGATGTCTGTAAACTGTTGTCCATATTGAGGGGTTGTTGGAAGTTCAGTGTAAAAAGAGAGAGATTGAAGACTGGCTGGTAGATATGGGAAGGGAGTGGAGCTTCAAAGGTTTGTTTGAGACAGAGGTTAGACAAGTATAGATACAGAAAGCTTTACTTAAAGCTGCTGTAACTGATAAAACAAGTGTTAAATAGCTCCACATTTTGACAGAGATCATTGATTTAAAGTGCCTGGTCCGTGACTCAGGTCTCTCAGTCACTCTCCTCTGCAGTAGAAAAGCAGATAAAATCCTGGAGTCACCCACTTTCTCTATCCAATTGGGTGAGAAAACGTCATAAAGAGGCAGTCCTTCCTGCTGGTGAACGCGCAGAGAGCTGAATCTGTGACGGAGCTGGAGCAGGAGCATATGAAGCTACCGATTTAGGAGACGTACACAATTAAACAGCCAAAACGCCAAAAAACGGTACAGAAGCAATAGTCAAGGATGAAAAAACGGGAGATGGCCAAGAGCCGCATTTATATTTGTGCCGCTTTCAAGAGGTGGAGAAAACGAAAGAAATCCAAGGGTCTGAAAAGCAATGCGCAGCTAGCCTTGCTGTCACTGGACAGGAAAGCTATGTTTTACTCGGTAGTAGTTATGCAGTTTTATTAGTCTTGGGTAGTCCTGTTGGTGGTTTTTAATCGTGCTAATGTTAGTTCATAAATGTACTGTCATAGTTTGTGGCCGACTACAGCTTGATTTGCTGTGTAACGGTAGCGAATCTTTTAGACCAACTCAAAGCAAAATGGTACCTGTGCTGACAAAATTAATACTACACTGGATTCACATACTAGTTGCGTCACAATGGCATAGAGATAAAACCAAGGCGGTTACAATGTCATTTTGCTCAAGGGTGATCGACTCCAGACTGGCGTGATCTTTGTCTGTGTGAGAAACTGTAAGGTCACTAAGACTGAACCGCTGTTTATTTATAAACGACTGTTTAAACATTTTAATGAACAAGCTTTCTTGCGCAATCTTCATAATAGTGACATTGGTATTGTCTCGCAAATGCCTGATGTTGAACTGGCTTGGGAATATTTTAAATCCGTTTTCTTGGCTATCTGTGAGAAACATGCCCCTTTTAGAAGATGTAGGATTAGTGGTAAAAAATTACCCTTGATTTACAGAATTTATCTCTACTTTTATTAGACAAAGAAATGCCGCCTGGGCAAAAGCAAAGAAGACTAATAATCCTTCTAATTGGACTATATACAGAACACTAAGAAATAAATGCACAAAATTAATCAAAAATTCTAAATGTGATTACTATCTTTCTATGATGGCTGAAAGTCTGAATAACCCTGCCAAATTCTGGAAGTTAGTCAAAAACTCCTCAGGTTTTATTGCACAAACCAGTCTCCCTAATGTTCTGAAAGTCGAGCAAAGTGTAATCCAGGATAACCAATTTTATAGACTCTTTCAACAGTCATTTTATCTCTCCTGGTTCAACGTTCGACCCCAGAAATACAGAGGTTCCTAATGCTAAAGAAATCTTTGAGTCTGCCACTTGTCGCCCTGCTCGGCAGTTCACTTTTGCTCTTATCTCGGTCTCACAAGTTCATAAAGCTCTAATGAGCCTAGATTGTAAGAAGTCCTCTGGCCCTGATTAGATAAAGCCTTATTGTCTTAAAATCGCTGCAGATTTTATTGTAGAGCCAATTTCTTCTGTTTTTAATTTAAGCTTATCCTCCAATATCAAACCTAGAACCTGGAAGTCAGCTATGGTTTTCCCTTTATTAAAGAGTGGCGAACTCTCCGATTTGAATAATTACCGACCCATTTCCAGGCTGTCTGGTATATATATATATATATATATATATATATATATATATATATCATTTATTCGCAGCAACTTAGAATGTTGTACAGAGGAGTATTAATGACAATAAGAAAACGTACCAAACATATGACTGTGGTTTTAAAAACACAACATATTAACCATTTATGCAGATTTCGTCAATTAAAATTTCAATTCCTTCCTTTGTAATATCAACATTTAAAACATTATCCCTGATTAAGCACAATTCTTTCAACACATTACCTTCAGATTCACATTGACATGAACATTTAAAATAATCATTGATCATAAACTTCTTGATTTCTGATAAGTCATTACATTTGAATATTGATAATAACCGTCTCCTATTACAGGCTACAGGAGTGCCAGAGAACTTACATAGATCGGCACACAGACGAGTACATTCGTTTTCACTATTAGCTACAGCCATATAAAATTGATGAAATCTACACAACAGATCACACTCTATTCCATTACTACCATATAAATGCTTTACAAGTCTACAATGAGTTCTAGGTGGAACATTCCAAACCTTTCTGATACACTTTCTCCACGCTACATAGATATTATTGATGATATCTGCATGCAAAGACCAAAGAGGTGAACCATAAAAACTACTACAATATGTACGAAATATGAAAGAGCGGACATCGCTTGAACATGACCCAAACTTAGACATAATATAGTTTGTTCTCCATACAATATCTTTCACAGCGTTACTAATAGCCAAGGTCTTTGAATCTTTTGTGAATGACCAGTTGAAACAATTTTTATTTGATAATAGTAATATTCTCTGTGAATGTCAGTCAGGTTTTAGATCAGGCCATAGTACTATAACAGTGACTATGTTAGTCACTAATGATATTATCAAAGCCTTGGACAATAAATAGCACTGTGCAGCCCTATTTGTTGATTTGTCTAAAGTGTTTGACTCTCTAGACCACCAACTGCTATTACAGAGACTTGCCTGTATAGGCCTTAGTGACATGGCTTTGAATTGGTTCGAGAACTATCTAACTGGAAGAACACTGAGCATCTCAGTTGAAAACTATTTCTCAGCCTCGCTTACAGTAAACAAAGGAGTACCTCAGGGATCTATTTTAACCCCTATTTTATTTTCGATTTTTATAAACGATCTAGGTCATGGAATAAATCCTGCTAAGTTACACTTGTATGCTGATGACACAAATATTTACACGGTTGCACCTTCTCTGAATCAAGCCATAGAGCACTTGCAGGATGCTTTTCAATCTCTGCAGCATTCATTGTTTAAATTGAAGTTGGTCCTTAATCCAAAAAAGACCAAATACATGACCTTCACTCATTCTCGCTCCATGACTATTGATTCTACATTATCGACATTGGAAGGTACATGTATAGACAGAGTAACTTATAAATATTTAGGCTTATGGCCTGATGACAAGATGACATTTAATATGCATATTAATAATCTACTGAAAAAACTTCAGACAAAACTAGGATTTCTTTTCCACCTTAAAAAATGCTTCTCATTTGAGGCCAGAAAGAAAATCGTGCAAAGCTCATTTTTATCAGTATTAGACTATGGTGAGTGATCTATATGCAAGCAGCTTCATCTCTTCTGACAAATCTGGCATCTGCATATCATGCTGCATTACGCTTTGTTATAAATTCAGGTTCTCGCACTCACCATTGCATTTTATATGAATAGCTTGGTTGGTCCTCTCTAAACCATAGGAGAAAAACGCATGTTGCTATTTATCGTAAAAACATTGTTAGGTAAAGTGCCATATTATATCTCCAGCCTTTTATCCTACCGTATTGGCAACTATTGTACCAGATCAACAAATCCGATCCTTTTAAATGTCCCCTGGGTGCACTCAGAGCTTGGTAAAACTGCTTCCGCCTTTTATGCACCCGGGGCGTGGAATGAGTTGCAAAATACTACAACTCCAATTCCGAAATAGTTGGGACAAAGTGTAAATTGTGAATAAAAGCAAAAAGCAATTATTTTCAAATCACACCAGCCAGTATTTTATTCACAATAGAACAGAGATAACATAGCAAATGTTGAAACTGAGAAATTTTACAATTTTATCCACAAAATGAGCTCATTTCAAATTTGATGGCTACAGGTCTCAAAAAAGTTGAGACAGGGGCCTGTTTCCCATGGTATAGCATCCCCTCTTCTTTTTAACACAGTGTGGAGGCGTCTGGGCATTGAGGAGACAAGTTTCTTGAGTTTAGCCATTGGAATTCGATCCCGCTCTTGTTTAATACAGGCTTCCAGCTGCTGGAGAGTTTTGGGTCTCCTTTGACAGACTTTGCGTTTAATTATGCGTAAAATGTTCTCAATCGGTGAAAGATCAGGACTCCAGGCAGGCCAGTTCAGCACATGGACTCTTCTACTGCGAAGCCATGCTTTTGTAATAGCAGCAGGATGTGGTTTTGCATTGTCCTGCTGAAATACACAAGGCTTTCCCTGGAATAGATGTCGTCTGGAGGGGAGCATATGTTGCTCTAAAACCTTTATATACCTTTCAGTGTTCATGGTGCTTTTTAAAACATGCAACATTGTTTGTAAAGTATTCCACAATTTTTTTTTACGCAAGCATTCACAGGTTGGAGAGACTCTGGCCATCTTTACTTCTGAGAGACTCAGCCTCTCTAAGGCATCCCTTTTGTAGCCAATCATGTTACACACCTGATGCCAGTTAACTTAATTACTTGCTCAATGTTCTTTCAGCTGATTCTTTTATACATTGATTCCTTTTTCAGCACTTTTTTTGCCTGTGTCCCAACTTTTTTGAGACCTGTTGCAGCCAGAAAATTTGAAATAAGCTCATTTTGTGGATAAAAATGTAAAATGTTTCCGTTTCAACATTTGAAATGTTATCTATGTTCTATTGTAAATAACATATTGGCTCATGTGATCTGAAAGTCATTGCATTTTGATTTTATTCACAATTTACGCTTCGTCTCAACTATTTCGGAATTGGGTGTCGTATTACCATAGGAGCACTCCCCTATTTAAATTCTTTTAAAAGACTTGTATTACCATAGGAGCACTCCCCTCTTTAAATTCTTTTAAAAGACTTTTACAAACTGCCCTTAAGGAAACATGTTGCTGTTTCACATAATCTGTGATATTGAGATGGAATGTGTCACAGATATCTTGGTAATGGCCTGTATGTTTCTCCTTTAACTATTACCTCTGTGCTGCTTTTATACATTGTATATACTGAAATGTAATTTTTTTTCTTTCTTTTTTATGTTTATATGTTCACAACTATTTATGCTGCTATCTTGACCAGGACTCCCCGGAAGAAGAGATCTTGTATCTCAATGGGACCTTCCTGGCTAAATGAAAATAAATAAAATAAATAAATTAAGCATTATATTTTCTTTGATTTATTTTCTCATTGGTGTCGGTTAAAGCAGTTCTCATTGATACAATAATATTTATTGTAGAAGACGTGAGCTGCGATTTAAAAATCGCCGGTAATATGTTTGTGAATGTTTGACGAATCTGCTGCCGGAGGCCGCCACAACTGCCGCCATTCAAGCGAACACAGCGCAATGCACATGCAAGGGAACCAGTTAGTTTGGAAACCAGTTGGGAAATAACACCGGAAACTGATTCGCATTCATGTATGACTTGCAATATTTTTTTCTGTACCGTTAATGCATTGCTGTTCTGGCATTCTAGTCCCCCCATGTGACTTTCGTCCCATAATTATTTCATAAATAGAAGTTCATGTTCACTGTGCTTATTCCATGAAGAATGAACATTTCAGGAGTTACAATTTTTCCCTTGGTTGTGGCAATGTGTTGTGGTAAACAAGGGGTTAATTCACCATGGCGTGCACAAGTTATGCCACCACACCATCCATTTCTGAAAAGTAGACAATCCAACAATTGAAATGACACCAAGATCAAATTCTTATACCGCTGGTAGGGGTTCCCGAAAATTTCAGGCCCAGAACTGCTAGCCTAATATTTCAGTACTGGGAAATGTATGTAGACGAGACAAGTAATCTGAAACTGAATCCAATTATTTGTATTGAATTTAAAAGAAAACTTGAAGCATTTAATTCAGTTCGCACATTCAAATTCGGTTCATAAAATTCAAATTCAGTTCTCTAAATTCAAGTTCAAGAACGCGCATCGCGAGCTGCAGCCACGCCTCCGTCCCTCGTGGCCTGCCTTATTTGGAATAAGGTGACCAATATAATTTCCGGGAAGCGCACTTCAGAACGAATTCTAAACCCACTCGACTATACACCGAAAACGTTTACGAAAACTTCGGCTTTTTATCAGTGTATTTGTTTTAGCTCATCATATTAATCTTCAGCAGTTAACCCTGAGTTAGCCCAAGATCACCAGTAAATGCACTCGCTAATTTCTAACGTTTCTTCGGCTAAGTAAAAATGCTAACGTTAGTTACGATTGAGTCACTTCTTCTCCCAGTCGGTATGTGTGAATGTATTTCGCTGGCGAGCCTACACATTCAAGCTCGTGGGCTTCAAGTGTAACGTTATATTCAGTCAAAATCAAAATAATTAGATAGAGCTGTTCAGAACTTAAACTTCAACTTCATATGTCTTAATGGTTAAGAGTACCTGGAGTCACGCGCGAGGAGAAGAGACTGCAATTAATCCAGTTGGGGTTGCAGCTGAAACTGGTCCAAGAAATATTCCGTTTTTGGAGCGGTACTTCACGCACATGCAAATTCACTCATGCACGAAAATATGCAGTTAAGAGAACGGGGATATGCTCTCTGCTGAAATACGGTGCCAACACGGATTTACGCATTGTGTGCACATGGTTCTGTAGTTGCATATTTAACGCTCCAGGTTCATTTGTAGCTGGCTAGCTATATCCGACAAATCATATACAGCATTCACGGTCACATGAAATGCAACGTAAATTCGGTGGATCCTCGGAATTCAGTACTTTCTACTGGTCATCGGCAAAGTCACTAGTTCGGTCTCTGGCAGGTTAAAACCCTGAAGGAATATGCTGAAGTAAAAACTCAGACATTGCTCACTCACTGTAAAAACGCTGCCAGAGACGGAACTGGAACTGGGGGGGGTTGGAATTCATAAGGTGCGCTTCCCGGAAATTATATCGGTCACCTTATTCCAAATAAGGCAGGCCACGAGGGACAGAGGCGTGGCTGCAGCTCGCGATGCGCGTTCATGTGATGTTACTCAACTTGAATTTGAATTTAGAGAACTGAATTTGAATTTTATGGACTGAATTTGAATGTGTGAACTGAATGAAATGCTTCAAGTTTTATCTTAAATTCAATACAAATAATTGGATTCAGTTTCAGATTACTTGTTCATTCAATTTCAAAACCGATAAAATTCAATTCAAAGCCAATTAAATTCAATTCAAACCCAAAATTCAATTCAAAACCTGCTAAAATTCAATTCAAAGCAGGTTAAATTCAATTCAAAACTAATTAAATTCAATTCAAAACCAAAATTCAATTCAATTTCTGTTGGAACAAATTTTGTTCCATATGTTTTGCAGGTTAATTGGAATTTGAAACTTCTGTGACCATCAGTCAGCCAGGATTTTTTTGAAATCGATTAAAAAAAAAGAAATTGTTGAATGAATGAATGAATTGATTAAATAAATAAATAAATAAATAAATAACGGAGTGGAATTTTTCCTCAAAATGATTTCCCGCATTATGCACTCCTCTGTGATTGCACATGCTCATGGGTAACATGCCGATGTTTGATGAGTGAAGGGATGGTGTTCTGTTGAAAGTTCCCTATAAAGTTACCAGAAATGTAGCCAATCAGCCATTACGAGCCATTTCAATACTTGTTGGTTTGTGACATCACATGGGGGAGTCACTGCCCAGAAGTAATACAAACTAACCAGCTGCAGTCAACCAATAAATCAGTTCCCTCATTATTTTTGGGTGTTTTTGAGTGACCAACCCATGTGATTTCATAAAGGATAGAATTTGACATTGCGTGCAATGGCTAACTAAGTGTAAACCTGGAGACATGATAAGGGACC
Organism: Gymnothorax javanicus; assembly: GCA_029692085.1. Lineage (NCBI taxonomy): Eukaryota > Metazoa > Chordata > Actinopteri > Anguilliformes > Muraenidae > Gymnothorax > Gymnothorax javanicus. Next base: position 27,933,679 of record CM056208.1, on the reverse strand, counting down.
TTTCTTTTCATTTTGTGAAGCTCTGCTGTTTCATGAGAGGATAGATTACATGCTTTGACCTTCTGGGTTATGTTACCTTAGCCTTTAGCTTTGTGGCTAAAGGTCCCATTTTTTTTTTCTCAAGTAATGACATTTTTTTATGCTCATGAGCAAGAGGGAAGTTTATAAATGTTTTAGCAGAAATTTAAAAAAAAAAACTAAATAAAAATCCATGATTTCAGACCAGTTGTGACCTGTTATTCTCTCACCTCTAAAGAATGGGCTTTTTGAGTGGGCAACCCCTCTGTGATGATAAGCTGTGCTCTGATTGGCCAGAAAACGGAGCGGCTAGCCCCTTTCACTTTGCATCAGTGAATAGCGACTAATGCAGCAAAATCCTCCAGCCAAACTGACCACAGTCTTAAATTACACTACTGATTTAGTAGTAAGTTGCACAGTGAGTATGCAAAGATAATGTGCGCAGGCTACCCATCTTTGAGGATGGCACTTGCTAAAAGAAGACCACAATGGAAAAATGATCAGTCACATTTTCACATTGTGGAGAAATGATTAATTAAAAATTCAAAACAATCTTAGAAACAACTCCCTGAACAAATATGAAAAAAAAATATAAAATATATAAAATATTATCATAATATATAAAATAAACAAAAATGCAAAATTTGGACTCTGATCATTTTTCCTTTGTGGTCTTCAAATGTGATTTGCAGAAGCCATACTGTTTTCTACAGTCAGAGTCAATTTTCAATATTACTCAAAATCAAGAATACATGACTACAAATTCTATAATGACAGTTTTTTACAGACACTAGGAATTGAGTCATCCAACTATATAACTCTCAGGCCCTCAGTAGCGGGGGTTTCACTAGTTTTTTTCCTGTAGTATTGGCTGACTGTAAGGAGCAGCTTTTAAAGCCCGAAAGGCGTGAGCATTACTTGCAAAAACTAATTTTCACTAGTATGTTGATTGTCATGTTTGTTTGTCTTTCTATGTGGGCTCTGGCATCCAAAATTCTGAATTCTGAAGATGTCTCCCTGAGCATGCATTGGTCTCATTCATTGGTGTAATTACAACCCCAATTACGAAATAGTTGGGACGAAGTGTAAATTGTGAATCAAATCAAAATGCAATGACTTTCACATCACGAGCCAATATGTTATTTACAGTAGAACATAGATAACATTTCAAATGGTGAAACTGACACATTTGACATTTTTATCCACAAAATGAGCTTATTTCAAAATTTCTGGCTGCAACAGGTCTCAATAAAGTTGGGACACAGGCAAAAAAAATGGCTAAAAAGGCAATTAATATATAAGAGAATCAGCTGAAAGAACAAGCAAGTAATTAAGTTTACTGGCATCAGGTGTGTAACATGATTGGCTACAAAAGGGATGCCTTAGAGAGGCTGAGTCTCTCAGAAGTAAAGATGGCCGGAGGCTCTCCAACCTGTGAAGGCTTATGTAAAAAAATTGTGGAATACTTTAAAGACAATGTTCCTCAACGTCAACTTGCAAAGGCTTTGAAGGTCTCATCATCGACAGTGCATAACATCATGAAAAGATTCAGAGAAACTGGAAAAATCTCTGTGCATAAGGGACAAGGCCGAAGACCTTTACTGGATGCCCGTGATCTTCGGGCCCTCAGGCGCCACTGCATCACTCACCGGCATGATTCTGTCATTGACATTACTAAATGGGCCCAGGAATACTTCAAGAAACCACTGTCAGTAAACACAGTCCGCCATGCCATCCACAGATGCCACCTAAAACTCCATCATGCAAAAAGGAAGCCATTGTTGAGCATGATCCAGAAGTGCCGCCGTGTTCTGTGGGCCAAGGCTCATTTAAAATGGACTGTAGCAAAGTGGCAAAGTGTCCTGTGGTCAGACGAGTCCAAATTTGACATTCTTTTGGAAACCATGGGCGTTGTGTCCTCCGGGCTAAAGAGGAGAAAGACCACCCCTCCTGTTGTCAGCATTCAGTTCAAATGCCAGCATCTCTGATGGTATGGGGCTGCATTAGTGCATATGGTGTGGGACACTTGCATGTTTTAAAAAACATCATGAACGCTGAAAGGTATATAAAGGTTTTAGAGCACCACATGCTCCCCTCCAGACGACATCTATTCCAGGGAAGGCCTTGTGTATTTCAGCAGGACAATGCAAAACCACATCCTGCAGCTATTACGAAAGCATGGCTTCGTAGTAGAAGAGTCCGTGTGCTGAACTGGCCTGCCTGCAGTCCTCATCTTTCACTGATTGAGAACAGTTGGCGCATAATTAAACAAAAAGTCCGTCAAAGGAGACCCAAAACTCTCCAGCAGCTGGAAGCCTGTATTAAACAAGAGTGGGATCGAATTCCAATGGCTAAACTCTAGAAATTTGTCTCCTCAATGCCCAGACGCCTCCACTCTGTGTTAAAAAGAAGAGGGGATGCCACACCATGGTAAACAGGCCCCTGTCCCAACTTTTTTGAGACCTGTAGCAGCCATCGAATTTGAAATGAGCTCATTTTGTGGATAAAATTGTAAAATTTCTCAGTTTCAACATTTATTATCTCTGTTCGATTGTGAATAAAATACTGGCTGGTATGATTTGAGTGTCATTGCATTTTGATTTTATTCACAATTTACACTTTGTCCCAACTATTTCGGAATTGGAGTTGTAAATATGCTTAATGATAAGTGATATATAAATGCTGAGGGAGGATGGTTGTTTATTTTGTATGTTTTTCGACCTGCCTGCCTTGATGTATATTGTGTTGTACTCTCAGGAAATACACTGTTTTTATATACTGAAGATGTTTGAGTTGAATGCCAGTCACATCTAAAGTGATACCGATTTTCAAGATCTCATTTTGTTTTCATTTGATGTTAGAAAAGCACCTACATTATTCAAGTGGAATGTAATAATGTCTGTGCCAGTGTGGTAGCACCTGCAAGATGATTTGCTTACTCTGTTTATTCATTTCTGCAGAATTTTTAGTTTGTCAAAATAGTATTGGGTATAGCTTTTCTTAGTTTAGGAAAAATTTGTTAACTATTTCCATGTACATAACTGTTATATTGACGTCGACTCTCCTGACTCCCCACCCGTTCAACCCCCATTTTCCCTATTTTATGTAAAATCAGAAAAGGTCCATTTGATATGATGCATTATAAGAAATTTTTGTGTGCCTTTTAAATTTGCACCACTAGATGGTGGTCAAATCACATTGTCAAGAGGAAAAGACTCACTCTGTGAAGTATTTTCCCCTCACTGGGAGAGCTGTTGTGGAATTGATGGCAGAAAATACATGCACTTGTAATCAGCAGTGATGTGCTTGATTACTGAGTCCTTAAGTGTGTCAGACATCAGATTGCTGTAAATGACTAATTCAGATGAGAGATGATTATCAACTCCAAGCACTTGCTTAATTGCTGTTTCGTCTACGACGGCTGGAAAAAAAGGAGGGCAAAAACTGTGCGCACACCAGGGGACTGGAAACCTAGAACGAAGAGAGCAAAAACAAGGCTCTTATGAAGTTAAGCTGGCGGAGTTGTTGCTACACTTAGATTTTTCTGGTTTTTGACGTTGACTTACAAAATCACTTCATGAATCATGGTCTATGCGTGTTCATACATTTTGTGTGTATGCTTTTCACAAAGCTGTAGAGTTGTGTTACTTGCCTGACAATGTGGGTTGATGTCATGCAAACTTGTCTGCAGTACAAGTGCTGTACGGTGGCACTGAATGTCTGGGTTCTTCTTTTGAATGTTTGATTGTAGTAGGTTTAGTGGGTTTAGTTTTATATTCTGTATATAATCAAGTAAATTTGGTATCCTAAGTCATTTTTCATTGTCAAAGCATGCATTTTTTAATCAAAATACTCATTTAAAAAATGTTTTCAGAGGGCCCATTTGACACTAATCATCAAATTAAAAATTGAGGGTGTTGGATATCTGTGTGGAATTTTGTTAACGTCATGACAGTTTTTTGTTTTCCAGATGTATGTATAACTGTTCGCCTTCCTCGATCCAAACCTCCATTCAGGTATAGGTTGAGCCTGTCTTCTACCAAGCCTATCTGTGTGTTTTAAATTTTCAGTTGATGTCAGAGTCCCTTGCTCTGCATATGAGCCGCTTGTGTCTGCAATACACATCAGATAGCAGCAGATGCCATTTGAAATGCACACCCTTAACTCTCCCTGGCACTGAGGGTGACGGTGACATGCTACGCTTGTGCTACTATACATGGCACACCTGTGGTGTTACTTTCAGTGGAGGACTGACAAGGTGAGTGTACAAAGTGGCACATTTTAGGGTGTCACGCTGCATTAAATCTATATTTTATGTGTATCCACTGATTTTTCCATATCTGGGTTATTAATTTTGCCCACATTGTTAGCTAGTCAATAACACAACAGAGGTCACAGGATATGCGCAGAATCTGTTCAACATTGCCGCGCTGATGTTGTCAACCATGTTCTTGTTTAAAGCTGCTATCGTGTCTTGAGTAGCTTGCTGCACATTTTGTGATGTGTCCTTGGCAATATAACTCCGAAAGTGTGCAGAAGTTGAGGGCTCGAGTGTTTGCTGTTTGAAAAGCGGCCTGTTGTCCTACAAGGTTTTACCATCTAGTTTGATTCTGAAGTGCTTGACAATGTAAACGGTAACACTTTTTATGTATACCGCCATGCTCCAGCGCAGACTGATATAGCAGTCCAGTGGTCAACCCCGCCCGCTCTCTGCCCTAAAAAGTGACGAACGGTCTGCGCGTGGGGGCGCTAACTGACCGCTCTTCATCTCACTTAATGTACCGAACTTCTGCAACAGGGGGCAGACGAGCTCTGTACTGCTGTGCAAACATGGCACGAAAGCGTGCAGGTGAAATTTTTGCCGGTTGAGTTACGTCAGGAGTGGTCGGGAAAGTCTTCTCGCACGAAGTAGATATGTTAGCGCAATGCCACCGCGTATGTGTTAATTGTAGCCTACTCCTCGGTTATAATAGGCCTACCAGAATACGAAAAGGCAAGAAAGTATGAACTAATCTCCCTAATCTACTGCTGTATCTGACGGAACTGTAACGAAAAAAAAAAAAAAAATGCTTAGACTATTTAAAGTCTCTGGACTGAATTTGCTTGCCGGCGCGGGACAATAAAGCATACGATTACTAATAGAAATGGGCTGATATATGATAGGCTACGCAAAATAATCGATGGAATTTTTTGATAACTTTGCTTAATATATGGATGCTCGTGCATAAATCAGTGAAGCAAGTGTCGAATATCACGTCTTCAAAACGACTTCCAAATGCAGCCTATGCGTCAGCGCTGGTCGAGAAGGCTCGAGGCGCGCATTATTCAAGAGGGAATTGCGAAGTCTGTAGCAAGTCCATCCGTTAAAGCTTAGCGCGGGAATTTGACGTAAAGGAAAGGCGTGAAGAAAAGAGGAGGCAGCTTGTTGAGGCTGAAGTTGTCAAGTAGTGAATGAGTGAATAGCCACTTGAGAGAACTGTACGGTCCTCATCCACGGTGAGTGGAAGACGTAGAGAGCATAGTTTAGGAGAGGGACCAAAGCTGATGCTGAGAGAGAGAGAGAGAGAGAGAGAGAGAGAGAGAGAGAGAGAGAGAGAGAGTGCGAAGCCTCCACTCTTTGCATAGCTTAACTGGGACCGTTGGTTGAATCTCCAGGCACTCAGCCCCCGACGGACTCGGACGAGGCAGGTAACGTGCGATACTGACTTTGATATTTTGTCATCTCGCGCGTGGAACTGTTTGAACTTGCCCGTGCAAGCTTTGGGTGGACAATACTAGGCGATCAGCGGGTATTGTGGTGCGCGGCAGCCGATACACTTGCCATTATTTTTGAATATTTTTCGAGTTACCGGCCGGTCGATTTTTATGCGAATGAAGTAAAAATTAAAAGGAGTATCTGAGCGTCTTTAAATATGTTTCAATTGCCGACTACGAACATTAAATTTTTAATTATTATTAATAAGACTGCTCAGCATATTAAGAAGTCACAGGACCACAAATACGTGCGTTTCTTGAATTACATTTGCTTTTGAAACTTATTTTGAATCGATATGGTAGATGAAGGCTTGCTAAATTTCGGTCCACGTTTATTAGGCTACGATGATTTATTCTAAAGGACACAAATTCCATTAGGTTTTGAAGGTGGGATGACGTTATGAGGTGTTTTTGTAGATTTGTTGAAATATATCCCCATCCACTTGTAGGCTGTCTAGTCGTTTTGGTCGGATGATTCCTCTCAGGAGTGATGTGCCGTGGGTAGTTCAATTTGTGCGCGTGCCTTTAAATTTATTCGAATCTCGATTCGGATTTATCCAGAAAGGTTATCTGATATTTCTGCATGTTTGTAGTGGCAAAACTTCAATTTGGAGAGTTTCTAAGCTCTTTGGTCTCGGCGCTTTAAGAGCAGGGTATCAAGTGCGCGTGTCTTCATGCAGCTCAGGTAGCTCGCGGCTCTTGCTGAGCAGAGCAGCGCGTGGTTATTAATTCATGTGTCACCTGAACGGACTGCAGTCGGAACATGAGGTCAAGCGGAGAGCCTGACGAATTACCCTTAGATGCGGATTATCTCAGATAGACGTCAATATTTTCCGGTTTACTGCCAAGACTGGAGTGCCACTTAGACTTATTACCCTACGTTATTACTATTATACACTTGCGATGAGCTGGTGTGGATGACTGAGAATTAACCCCAAAACTGCGAAAAACAATCTATCGTTGACTATTGTTTTTCCACAATTTAAAGCGAAGGATTTCAATGAGCTATCAATTTGCCCTAATTGGGTGCAATTGACGTCTGAAGCGGTTATTTGCCGTCTTAAAGCGGCATTTTGCCAGATATATCCATGTGCGCCAAGTTTATTTTTCTGTATTGGTAAAAAAAAAAAAAAAAAAAAAGGTAACCTTTGTTGACAAATCAAATTAGAAACAGAAAATCAGCAAACACCACATTAAGTTTCTGAACACAGGTTTTTAGGGTTCTTTCAAAATACTTCGCTTGAAGTGAATAACATAAACCTGACACAAACAGGGTTGACTCTTTCATATGCTTGCCTAATTAATTAGTTTTCGTCAGCATGTGTCCACGGTTTCGCCAGTTAGAAACCTATTTCCTTTTTAAACAGTCGTTTCGGATAGGTATATTACAATGTGGATATGGAATTTTTATCATTTGTGGCATGTATAGATATCTGCCCAAATATGGCATTAGAGGAAAACTGATCTAAATTTAAATTCACCTATTTTAGGCAAATTATCAGCTCGTTAAAATCCCACAATTGCAATTGTGGTTGAAACAAAAACCAGCGTACACGCGGGGCCCCAGGACGAAGTTTTGGGAAGCACTGCTATAGACTACTGAGCTATTAAAATGAGGGTCTATCATGTTATCTTGAAGATCATTATTCAGTTGCGCAACTATTGTATGATTATTATTTAAATAGCAGTAATAAACATCTATTAGAACTCTGGTTTACAAAATGTTAGAGATTATGCAGAGTTTTTGCCGGACTGGCATAAGTAGATATCGTCCAAATGATCTGGCGACCAGATGAAAATGGTTTCTTCAATGGAACACTGTGAATTGAGACAAACAGTTGTGTTTTTCATACAGCAGAAAAATGTCACATGGCCTTAACCCAATATATACTTCTCTCAAAGGTTTCTGTGGAACCTACAAATGTTGCTCAAGACTGGCTGAGTGCTATGATGCTTTTCCCATGGAGTGGTACGGATTCAGTTGAATTGTGCAATGTGTGATTTTATATCTTCTGTTTGGAGTAGCATTTCAGACTATTTCGGGCCGCAAATGAAACTGAGAAAAACTGATCACAGTTGTCCATAGTTTCTTTCTGCCAATACCTGCATGGGGCTCAGGCAAGTTAGCATGGTATCAACAAGTGAAAGAACAGTAGAAAACAGGTTTGAAATACTTTCTATCGATCCTCATAATCCCTGTACTTAATCTCTCAGATCAGGTCAGTACCGTAATCTGATTAAAATTATGTGCATGTGTGTTTGAATATCCTTCTGCCGAATGTAGGCACTGACATGTGGACGTATCTTGGTCCCTTTTCCCAATGGCAAGCTTATCGGTGTGTTTGAAATTGCAAAGCTCCGACAGACACTGGCCCCCTCTCTCTGGGTCTGTCACTTGTGCTGAAATCCACTCAGAAATAAGGAGGAAAAAACTGTTTGAAATGCATGCCCTGATTTCTGTCAGGCCCGCTGAGTGACAGCCGTAAATGAAACGCAATATCAGGGATATAGAAATGAATCGTAGATACAGTGGCAGACTTCGCTACCCTGTCCCGAGACGGAGGGAGGGAGGGAGGGCTGGGGTGGGAGGAGGGTATTAGAAGCCAGGAAAAAAAGGGGGAAAGGAGGCGGAGAGAGGGAAGGAGAGAGAAGTGAGTGAGAGAGAGAAATTCAGGTTCAGTGAGTCACCTCACCTCATAATCTCAGTGTGAAATTAGCGTACCCTCTCACACACACCTACTTGCACTCACAGACACATACACACACACACACATGCGAGCACACACACGCGCACACGCACACGTAAACACACAGAGCTGTGAGATCATTAAATCGGGTGGTGCAGTCAGGCAGAACAGGGGACAGGACAGTTGAAAGAAGAAGAGGGGACAGGAGATGGGCGTGTGTGGCCAGTCCTATTACAGGCCGGCTCTGCCTTGTCTCTACCCCTCTCTCTGAGTGAGAGTGGCTGTAGAAATGATACTGAGAGAATATGCAGGCGCATATCCCACCACCCACCTTAGAATGAGAACCACTGCGGGAACTGGCCTTGTGTTTCATTGGGGTGAGGTTACCAAGAGAGAATGCGGTGACATGTTGGGTTGCACAGTCCACCCCACTGACCGAGGGGGTTCTGGATTCTGGACCCCTATCTGACTGCAATTTTTATGGTTCCTCTCCTGCTGTGGGAACAGCTCCTCGACACACACTGCAGAAAATGTAGAAAAAATCAGCAGGCTCACTTTCAGTGATGGCTGAGAGGAGTGTTTTTTCTTTTTTGGCCCCGATTTTAAATGAGTTTCCAGTACAGAGTCATTACTTAAACTGTGGCATTTACCAGTGACATTCTTTTGTGGCTCCCAAGTAAATTGCCTCATAGTTGGGAGGATCTTTCGTGAATTCATTTTTTATGCTCTTTCTAACTTAAAGCCCCTGATGTGGGGTTCATAATGTGTTGTTAATTACTGTATTGAAGTGGACAGCTTCAAAGGAGTACGTCATACAATTCTGTAGACCACAAATGTGCAACCTATGGATTTTTAGTCATTAACTGTGATAAGGGATGCAGTGATCTGTGGTGGAGTTGAAATGCAATCTGTGGAATCCGTCTGGTTTTGAGCCAATGGCATCACTTATTAAGGAGAATAATGAGGTGAGGTTAATTAATCCATTAGTTGTTGTTTGCAGTAGCTGTACTCATTACTGGGATCTTGAAGCCTTAACGTCGCAAACACGCTGCACAAAGGATGATGTTAACCCTTGCGCAAGAATGCGAAGTCTCGAAAAGGTGAGAAAAGGAAAGAGACTGTTGTTGCATTGCAGTTATTTTGCACATGCATTTATCAGATGTGCTGCGCATCCAGTGCTTGTAGTAGGTCATTAAAACTGCTGCAATACATAGGGCAGATTAGGTACAATTCATGTAACATATCATTTGATTCATGAACATGGACATCAAAGCATAGACTAGGCATTAAATGTAAGCCAAGTCAGCTTGTGAAAAAAGGACTGACAAAAATGTAGCAAAATTGTCCGCTACAGAACGGCTCAATAGATAAATTACAACATGAGTGCGATGATACCAGTGCGGAAAGTTGTAGAAAATCATAGTACAGTTGATTGGGGGTGGTGGTACAAGAAAAGAGATGGAGTATGCTTGGATGACTGAGAAAGAGGACAGAGGAAGAAGAAAGAAAAAGGAAGGGAGACGATGAGGGAGAGGAGAAGCGGCGGTAGGACGAAAAGCGAATCTAAGCAACTTCAGATGGCCTCTGCCGTCCGCCCATAACTCAAAGTGCGCTGATTTACAGCGTTCAATTACACAGTCCCCCATAAAGCACAGGGCGGAGGGTGGCCATAATGGCCGGTCATTGTTAGCTTCGCGGCATGACAAATACATGTTGTTGGTATTTATGCTCCGGACACTGCTCTGGCAATATCAAGGCTGTGTGTGTGCGTGTGTGTGTGAGTGAATGCGTTTGTAGAGGAACACAGAGGAAACGGAGGTGAAAGCACCGTCCGAATGCATCTGTTTGTTACGGTGTTTGTTCCCTGTTCTTTGCAGGAAGATAAATGTGAAATTTTAATATCACTTTCATATCAATCAGAATTAGGGCCTGTACTACAGCACTCAGGGCCTGAATTTCAGCGCAGGATTGCGGGTATTGCGCACAATTTAATTGATTCCCGCAAATCCAACACTTATAATGCGGGGAATTCCCGCACACATTTACAGCGATGTATATTCATATTCAACCAACGTCTGCAGCGGTGCTTACTGCAGGACGACTGGCCGCAACCGCTGTGTCCGACTGTCTGACTTCGACCCTGAACACACCTGTAGCTCTCTCTGTACCTCCCGCTAGCACAACACAGACAAGCTAACAGTGATATTAAGTTTGAGGAAACAAACACAGACCGCTGGCTAAAACGTAAATCTACATCATCTGAGGCGGAACCTGCTCAGAAAAAAACAGCGGAGCCCAAAAAACTAATGAAAACCACGCCATGCGATGTCAACATTATCAATGTTAATCCTCAGAGAGGTAACTGTAACATTACAGTATATGAACGGCTCCAACTAAACAACGGTGATATTAACGGCGCAATGCGTAAAATGCTACGGTACTGCGTTTTATCAGCTGATGTTACAAAACGTCAATATTAAGTCACTCAGATGTTTCTCATTCAGCAGTCCTGAAGAGAGCGAGGCATTCAACAAAAACGTGATGCCAATGCTACTGAAATGGAATATAACTACTTAACTGTATCATACTGTATAACTTGTAATTACTGTAAAGTATAGCTCAGAGAATAACTTAACTACGCTGGCCTAACCTGTGCAATCTAATTCATTCCAATACAACAGCTCTAAATTCTGCATATATGAAGCTCATACATTTTTTGACAAGAAGGTGAAAATTCTGCTTTATGTTTATTATTGAGTGATGGAGGTGTATTAAAGTGCATCATATTGAATGGTGTTCCAAATATTTTGTCCACTCCATTAACATACATGAGGTGGGCAAAATTTTAGGAACACCATTCAATGTAATGCACCCAAGTACACCACCACCACTTAGTATAACCTCAGTAATAATCAAAAGTGGAATTATCACTTTTTTGACAATGTCAACAAAAACTGAAAATGCATGAACTTCAAAAAAAGCAGAATTTATAGTAGAGCTGTTGTATTGGATTGAATTTTATTGCACAGGTGTTTCTAATGAAGTTGCAGGTGACTGTAGTTCAGAGAATAAATCTACTAAAGTATATAGTAAATAACTAATTAACATATATACAGTGCCATGAAAAAGTATTTGCCCCCTTCCTGATTTCTTATTTTTTTTGCATATTTGTCACACTTAAATGTTTCAGACCAGCAAATGAATTTTAGTATTAGACAAAGACAACCCGAGTAAATACAAAATGCAGTTTTTGAATGATGATTTAATTTATTAAGGGGAAAAAGCAATCCAAACCTACCTGGCCTGGTGTGAAAAAGTAATTGCCCCCTAAACCTAATAACTGGTTGTGCCACCCTCTGCAACAACAACTGCAATCGAGCGTTTGCGATAACTGGCAATGAGTCTTTCACATTGCTGTGTAGGAATTGTGTCCCTCTCTTCTTTGCAGAATGTTTTAATTCAGCCACATTGGAGGGTTTTTGAGCATGAACGGCCTGTTTAAGGTCATGCCACAGCATCACAATCGGATTTAAGTCCGGACTTTGCTTAGGCCGCTCCAAAACCTTCAGTTTGTATTTTTTAAGCCATTCAGAAGTGGACTTGCTGGTGTGTTTCGGATCATTGTCCTGCTGCATAACCCAAGCGCGCTTGAGCTTGAGGTCACGAAACTGATGATCAGACATTCTCCTTCAGGATTTTTCAGTAGAGAGCAGAATTCTTAGTTCCATCAATTACGACAAGTTGTCCAGGTCCTGAAGCAGCAAAGCAGCCCCAAACCATCACACTACTACCACCATGTTTGACTTTTGGTATGATGTTCTTCTTATGAAATGATATGTTAGTTTTACGCCTGATGTAACGGGATGCACACCCTCCGAAAAGTTCAACTTTTGTCTCTTCAGTCCACAGAATATTTTCCCAAAAGTCTTGGGGATCATCAAGATGTATTTTGGCAAGTGTGAGACGAGCCCTTGTGTTCTTTTTGGTCAGCAGTAGTTTTTGCCTTGGAACTCTCCCATGGATGCCATTTTTGCCCAGTCTCCTTATTGTTGAATCATGAATACTGACTTTAAATGAGGCTAGTGAGGCCTGCAGTTCATTAGATGTTGTTCTGGGTTCTTTTATGACCTCCTGGATGAGTCATCAATGCGCTTTTAGAGTAATTCTGGTAGGCCGGCCACTCCTGGGAAGGTTCGCCACTGTTCCAAGTTTTTTCCTTTTGTGGATAATGGCTTTCACCGTGATTCGCCGGGGTCCCAAAGCCTTAGAAATGGCTTTGCCACCCTTTCCAGACTGATAGATGTCAATTTCTTTGTTTCTCATCTGTTCTTGAATTTCTTTAGTTCGCAGCATGACATGTTGCTTTTTGAGATCTTTTAGGCTACTTCACTTTGTCAAACAGGTTCAATTTAAGTGATTTCTTGATTCAACAGGTCTGGCAGTAATCAGACCTGGGTGTGGCTTGTGAAACTGGACTCAAAAAATGTGGTTAATCAAAGTTAATTCATGATTTAACAAGGGGGGCAATTACTTTTTCACATAGGGCCAGGTAGGTTTGGATAGCTTTTTCCCCTTAATAAATGAAATCATCATTTCAAAACTGCATTTTGTATTTACTCGAGTTATCTTTGTCTTATATTAAAATTTGTTTGATGATCTGAAACATTTAAGTGCGAAAAATATGCAAAAAAGTAAGAAATCAGGAAGGGGGCAAATACCTCTTCACGGCACTGTAGTTCAGAGAATACCCTAAATTGAAGGAAAGTGACAGAATACAATCTGCAGTAAGAATAAGATAAGGTGCGACCTATAGTCCCCCCCAACAAAGTAAAATCCCCCCTATATGAAGCATTTAAGGGGGGAATCCCCCCTATTTTGAAAAATGAATTTCAGACCCTGGCACAGTAGCACAGCACATTGATTGCATGAGCATGTGTAGGACACTCTCAGTATTTTATTGCATTTTAATGAAATGTTGTATTTATCCTTGCATAATACTTATTTAGTACTTGTTTGAAGATGCATGTAGGCAAAGTCTATCTCTATGCTTTATTCAGCATAAGGAATTTCCATATGCTTTTTGCAGACCTATCCTTTTCAATGAAGTCTTGTCTCATAAGGCAGGCTTAATTGTGCCATATGGATTTACATTGGCAAAGAGCTACTCTAATGTCTCATTCTCTTGGACGCATTCCTGTCCTTTCTTTCACTGCAGGAAGGATCTAAAGAGGTCAGCTGAGTTGAAATCACAGGTATTACTCTGAAATTGTTATAGCCCTAATAAAGCTCTTCTCAGCCTGGGCATGACCTTTACTGTCCCGGGTTTCTCTGGTTCAAAGCTGCATCCATACTGAAAGTTCAGAGTTACTAATCATTTGTCATGGGCAGCTCTGTACACCGTCTAAGTAACAGTCTCACAATGCAGACTTTTAGAATGCACTCTCAAAAATGTCCCAAAATTAACCAGTGATAGCATGGAAGAGCCCTGGCTAGTTCAAGGGCTCCAGCTATCATGCTGTTCAACTCCGGAATCCCTTTCGAAACTGAAAAGGTAGCCTCAGTCGAGGCAAGCCAAGTAACTTTTTTCCTTTTTTTTTTTAGATTATATGAAAAGCGAAATTTAAAATACACTCTCATTCCATTCTTGACATCGTCCATATATATTTGTATCTCCTCGACGACGATTGTCGGGAGATACTATGGTTTAGTTCCGGGGCGGCCGCCGCCGCTGCAGAGATTTTATGTTCCGGGCTCTGGAAGCCACAATTATTACAGGAATGTTTTCAAATTTTACACAGGCGAAGATATATATATGACAATGCTCAAGACCGATTTTCGTCAATTTCGGATGTCCAATATGGCTGCCGGGGGCCATTTTATCCAAAATTTTTTTATATTCCGGGCTCTGGAAGCCACAATTATTACAGGAATGTTTTCAAATTTTACACAGGCGAAGATATATATATGACAATGCTCAAGACCGATTTTCATCAATTTCGGACGTCCAATATGGCTGCTAGCGGCCATTTTGTCCGAGATTTTTTATGTTCCGGGCTCTGGAAGCCACAATTATTCCAGGAATGTTTTCAAATTTTACACAGGCGAAGATATATATATGAAAATGCTCAAGACCGATTTTCGTCAATTTCCTACATCCAATATGGCTGCCGGCGGCCATTTTGTTCAAAATTTGGGGATCGGGGAGATCCACGACTCTGTCCCTGTGTCGACTGAGTTATCTAGTTTTGTGTTGTAATAATTGGTCCTGTTAGTTGCCATTTCAGCAGTTTTTGGTTACAGTTGAATGAAATACGTAATGTCTGCTTAACTTATGGAATAAAGCAAGAATATCTGTCAATAATTCAGAGAACCCATTACAGGAAGAGAGTGTGGATTAAAAAGTTGGATACACCTGTTGAGTGATATGGGCAATGAAGTATCAGAAATGGCTATACTTTAATGCTTAGAGGAAGCCAGAAAAATGACTCATCTTAATTAGTAAGATTTTGCTAGAGTTTTTGTTCTAACATTCAAAAATTAACTCAAAATATCAAAAGAATGTAAAGATATAACAGTTTTGACATTTCCTCAAAAACGTCTGTGTATTGTCTTCGTGGACTTTATTTTCATGCAGAGGTGTCCTCTGAAGTTAGCATGCTAACCAGCTAGCCCTGGCCCAGTCTGGCCTGTCCCATATTTGTTATACCACTTTGTACCTCAAAAGAAATAGTGAGTCAGTGTAGCGTACAGTCTGCCCTCAGTCCAACATGAGACAAGGGAGAAGTAGAGCTGCCCTGAGGGCTTGTCAGTTCACTACATCCCTTCTCGACTGTTGAGTATACCACTAACTGTTAATTAAACTACTAAAGCTGGCTATTTATGGAAAGAAATCTTTCATACCACAAACGACAACGTATACTGTACCGACAAACTTCCAATTTAGAGTTGATGTACTGCTTTTGTTGTGGCTGTTCCCACATGGAAAGAATCTATATGAACATATATGCGCATATATGCAACCTATATGCTGCATATAGGCCAAATTCAGGTACATATATGTGCTTATAGAGGGCATATAGGTCTCCTATATAGCTCATATACCCAGTGGCAGGTTCTGTTTGTCCATCCTATTGTATAGCTCATATCTCACTTTTGCAACTGTCATACATGATGCCTAGCTCATATTTTTATTCTCAAGGTAATATCTGCATATTAGTCCAAAGTCCCTTACAGAAATAACAAGAATTTCACGCAATAACTTATTAATCGCATGTGAACACGTGAAATTGGCATCACATTTGATCCTAAATACACGTTGACATGTTATGTGTAAACCAGTCATTATCAACTATGGCAAGTGAGAAGAAACAAAAAGCTATGATATCAACACAAATATCTAATACTATTTGTTAGATTTTTTTTTCCTGAAACATTAACAAGGTCACCAGTTCTTTCTTGACCATACTTATTTGCATTCTAAGAAGATTGAGTTGAGTATTGTGGAAGAGAAGGAAATGTATAAAAACAAAATGGTTTGATTATGTTTATTTCATCAATTAAGCATTTTTTCAAGTTTAAGTCACTGCCAGATTCACCACATTAGATAAAAGTGGATTCACATCATTACAGCTCATACACATCCACTGAAAGGTTATACACTACACTGTTACATCTACCAAATGGCAATGTTTTCTATCTTGTCTGTAATGCAGTTTCTAGATGAATATGGCGCCGAGGTCCTTAGCCTAAATGTAGCAAAATAAAACAAAAATAACAAAATAATAGTACACAGATGAACATACATTCAAGTAAACATGCCTTTCAAAAGTCATTTTCATCCCCACATCTATTTGAGCATTTCACTGTGGTTAATGAATTTGAAGACAAAGTCTACATTTCTGTTCACAGTTTTAATGAACAGACACTTGTCTTTTATCTGAGATGCTTGTGTGGCAACTGAAGGTCCCAAACTTTTGCCTACAGGGGTGAAATAACAAGGATTCTGAAATTCCCACACAGAAAGAACCTATATAAACATATAGGTTTTAATCCCCGCCCAGTGGTCTTGGCAGCTCTTTTCAGAAATAGCGCGCAATTGGCCAATGCGCTACAGGGATGCAAATTGCGAAGGGCCTGCTGGGAAGGGTTATGCAGATTAGAGTTCCCCTAGGCGCGTCCTGTTGGTCATTAAAGTTTTTTCCGTCCTCGGTCGTACATGATGATTTAGATAGTAAATACTGAAAGGAGATATTCAAACAAGTGGGAAATTTGGAAGAGGATTGTGCACTGATAGCATTTCCCTGGGTTGTCAACAGGAGGTTACATATTTTGGAAAAACTCTAAATACTTGCACCTAATTCCCTAATTGGATCTCCCAGATTCAAGCGCGATTGGAAATGCCAAATGGGAAAAAAAAACATTGTAGTTTTAATATAGGGCCACATATAAGTTTCGCATATATGTACCTATAATATATGAAAACGGCCAATTTTATGTATGTCGCATACATGCAAAACCTATATTTGGCCCTATATTAGAACCTATATGTTTATATAGGTTCTTTCCGTGTGGGTTTTCTTAAACGGACTTGCTAAAAACTGAGCTAAGCATGCTATAACATTAACGACAGGCTGACACTACACATGAAAATAATATGGTAGCAGTGTTTTCTTGAACTGCTTTCAGAGTTTCAGCAGTTTGGTCATTCATTCAGAAGAGCATTTGTGAGGTTAGGCACTGATGTTGGACGAGAAGGCCTGGCTTGCAATCTTCATTCTATTTCATCCCAAAGGTGATTGATAGGGGTTGAGGTCAGGGCCCTGTGCAGGCCTGTCAAGTTCTTAAACACCAAACTCATCCAACCATGTCTTTATGGACCTTGCTCTGTGCACTGGGGCACAGTCAGGCAGCAGGAGAGAAGGCCCTTCCCCAAACTGTTCCCTCAAAGTTGGAAGCACAGAATTGCTCAAAATGTCTAGGTATGCTGAGGCATTAAGATTTCCCTTCTCTGGAACTAAGGGGCCCAGCCAAACCCCCGAAAAATAACCCCATACCATAATTCCTCCTCTGCCAAACTTTACAGTTGGCACAATACAATCAGGCAGGTCATTTTCTCCAGGCATCTGCCAAACCCAGACTTGTCCATCAGACTGCCAGACAGAAGTGTGATTCGTCACTCCACAGAACATGTTTCTACTGCTCCAGAGTCCAGTGGCGGCGTGCTTTACACCACTCCATCCGATGCTTGGCATTGTGCTTAGTAATGTAAGGCTTGCATGCAGCTGCTCGGCTATGGAAACCCATGATGTTCCCGGCGCACGGTTTTTGTGCGGGTGTTAATGCCTGAGGAAGTTTGGAACTCCGCAGTTATTGAGTCAATGGAGAGTTTGCGATTTTTATGCACTATTATGTTCCTCAGCCCTCGGTGGCCCCGCTCCGTGACGTCACGTGGTCTGTCACTTTGTGGCTGCATTGCTCTTGTTCTTAAACGCTTCCACTTTTCGATAGTACCCCATACAGGTGATCGTGGAATATCTAGCAGGGAAGTATTTTCACAAACTGGCTTATGGCAAAGGTTGCATCCTGTGACAGTACCACACTTGAATTCACTGAGCTCTTCAAAACGACCCATTCTATCACAAATGTTTGTAAATGCAGACTACATGGGTAGGTGCTCGATTTTATACACTTGTGGCAAGTGGTCTGAATGAATACTTGAATTCAACGATTAAGAGGCATGTCCCAGTACTTTAGGCCATATTGTGTATATACAACCCCAAATCAGAAAATGTAGGGATGATATGTTAATTTACTACTAGAACTGAAAACGGTGATTTGAAAAATTACCTTAGAGCATTATGTTGAACACAATACGACAGCACATTATTTGATGTTTCACCACATGAATTTTATTTATTTCTCAAAGCTAAACCTTATCTCAATTTAGATTCTTGCAACATATTTCAAAAAAAGTCGGGACAGTGAAGTATTTACCACTTTGCAATGTTGCCATTCCTTTTCTCGACACTTAAATTGTTAGAGACTGAAGAGACCAAGCAGTTACGTTTTTTTTCAGGTGTGATTTTGTCCCATTTTTTTCTGCAAACGTCTCACTGTATGCAATGGGTCTTTGTTGGCACATTTTGTGTTTCAAAATGGGCTGCACATTCTTTTATTCAGGACAAGTCAGTACTGCTGGCTGGCCAGTCCAGCATTCTCAATCAGCCAAGCCTTTGTAATGCATTCAGGATGCAGTTTTGCATTGTTTTGTTCAAATATACATGGGTGTCTATAGAAAAGACAATGTCTTGAAGGCAGCATATGCTGCTCCAAAATCTCAGTGTACTTCTCAGCATTAATGGTGCCTCACAGAAGTTCATGTTACCTTTGTCAAGGGCACTGATACACCCCCTTACCATGACAAAGCATGGCTTTTGGACTTGTTACTGGTAACAGTTTGGATGGTTCTTTTCATCTTTTGTCTAAAGCACACCATGCCCATTTTTTCCAAAAAAGATCTGAGATTTGTCTGACCACAATACACATTCCCGCTGTGTGATGGTCCATCGTAGATGTCTTCAAGCCCAGAGAAGTTGATGGCGGTTCTGGGCACTGATATCATATGGCATTCATCTTGCACAGTAAAGTTTTAACTGGTATTTATGGATGTAGCTCATTATTGGGGTACTTGACAAAGGTTTAACCAAAGTAATACTGAGCCCATGTGGTTATATCACTTAGGTATAGGCATGATGATTTTTGATGCAGTGCCGTCTGAGTGATTGGAAATCTCAGGTATTTATTTCAGGCTCGCACCCTTGCCCTTAACGCAATTCCTCCAGATTACACAAAACTTGTAATTATATTACACACCATAAATGGTGAAATATTCAGATCTTTTCATGTATTTCTTTGAGGACTACTATTCTTCAACATTTTCAATGATTTTCTCTTGCATTTGTGGGCAAATAGGTGATCCTTGGCACATCTTTTTTTCTTGAAAAAGAACTAGGCCTTTCCTGGTTGCTGCTTTTGCACTAAATCATGATTACAGTCAGATGCTGATATCAGCTGACTCCAATCCTGTAATTGTTCAAATTTTTAGCTGAATACTAGTCCTACACGGCTACTGTTCTAACTTTTTTTGGAATTTGTTGCAGACCTTAATGGCAAAATTATATATTCTAATTAAATGAAATTGAAAATGTAGCAAAAACATTAAATAAATAAAGACAAAACATTAAATATCTTGTCTTTATACTGTCTGCAATGAAATACGAGTGACAGAAATCCACTGCTTTTTATTCTTTTGCGTATTTTCTGCACCGTTTCAACTTTTTACGATTGTATCCTCCAATCCATTTATCCAGCTGTACATTTTATGCTGGTGATTCAGGCGAAGTGCCACGCTGAAGTGCGCTCTGACCTGCTACACCACAGCCGGGAATCAGACCATTTGAGATACAAGCCCAGCTCCCTGCCCTTTCTTCTGCTCGGCCGTGTTCATGCCTCTGTCCTCTCAAACACTCTTCTCCTGGCTATGTCTTTAAACGGCTCTCTCTGGGAATAGAGTTCAGGGCCTACAGCGATGACTTAAAGAGACATTTTGTTTACACCCCCCCCAACACACACACACACACACACATACACACACACACACACAGAGGTACAGACACACAAATAAAAGTTTACTTTCCCCTATTTTATTGATAGAGATATTGACGTTCTGTTCTACATGACCTTTGGCGTGACTGACAAGAATCTTTAAAAAAAAAAAAAAAAAAAAAAAAAAAAAAAAATCCAAGGTTTTTTTTTAGCCATAAGCCTTTGCTTTTAAGTCTCTGTTTGGAGTGTGGCTTCTACTTTTCTGCTTAGCACCTGCAAACTATATCTCCTGTACTCCACAATCATTCCCTCCAAAGAAAGAAACCAAATTTTGACATTGCATTCAGTAAAATCCAGTGTTCCCAATTTATCAGTGGTATGAATGGATTTTGCTTCAGATGTGCTAGTGTGGACGTTTAAAGCCCAAAAAGTACCTTTAGAAAAAAATATAATTGAAAAAATAAGATGCAGTCAGATATTCAAAATAATTTTCAAAAGAACAATGACAAATCAAATCCCCCGTGGAATGAATGGTGATTTAACCACCAACAGTTGCAGCAGTGGTGAGAGCAGTTTCTCTGTGTTTGTTCTTTGAAATATGAACTCTGCTTTCTTTCGGAGATTTTAGCACCAGGGGTCAAACGCATTGACTGACTGAGAAGCAATTCAGCTGCATTTTCTCAAATTGTTTGTATTCTCTCTTGGCTTGATGTGTTTCTACCAAACATCTTTCTCTGAGGAAAAAATGGGGCTCTTTTCTAGCACTCAAGAGTTGACAGTTTGTTTCATTCTTGGGTGCAGAGAAAATGTGAGCAAAAGAGAAGGATAAGTCAAAGGGGGGACAGGATGGGGTGATCATTCCCTCCCACTCATCTCTTATTGTGTCCACAGATAACTGAACCACATCAATCTGCTGTCAGAGGACAGATGTATGAGGCAGGGTGTTGTGGGTTGTATTTATTACAGCAAAACAAAATAAATATGCTGCGACTCTATGAGCATTCGGACAGTGACAGATCTTAAATGTGCCGGAATTCTTATATGGTAACATGGATGTAAATGGACTCATTTTAAAGCACTGACAATTATGTATTCATGTATCAAGTGAACAGTCCAAATATTGTTACTGCCCAAATACTTGCGAACTTCAGTACAGAAGCAGAGAAAATGAGAGTGACGCTTGTAGAGCGCAGTCCTCCGCCATGGCTAAAAGTCAACTAT
Organism: Gymnothorax javanicus; assembly: GCA_029692085.1. NCBI lineage: Eukaryota > Metazoa > Chordata > Actinopteri > Anguilliformes > Muraenidae > Gymnothorax > Gymnothorax javanicus. Next base: position 27,912,395 of record CM056208.1, on the reverse strand, counting down.
GATACGCGTGTTTGCTAGTGTAACCTTCGTAATTCCGCAATTGGCTACGTTTTGTCAGCATTGAACTTTATTACCATCTACAGGATTTTGGGATGTCTGGCATTTATTCTGCCATATCTTGCAATGTTAATGACAGTGGAAAAAAAAAAAAAAAATGGTGTATTTGGCCGGTAATTCAGGTCCGCTCTAAAATTTAATTGGTTTTTCCTTGGCCCATGCTATATCACCCCACCATGTTTCATAAAAATTGGGCCAGTAGTTTTTTTTTTCATAATCCTGGTGATAAACAGACAAACAAACAAACTGGACTGAGAACAACCTCCTTGGCAGCGGTAAAAATAGCCTGTGTTGGTCTGTTCAGATAATAGTGTCAGTCGACTGAAACATAGTGTTTATACGGCTGCCCATGTTGGTTACAGGGGACGGCGCGCGATTCATCTGTCACATCTGAAAAATGGCACACTCTCTGCTTTCAACATCTGATCCAGGAACAGTTCATCCAAGCAGCAGTCATACAACAGAAAATATTCAAACTGATTCATGGTCATAATTATAGTGTTGGGCATGTAAAACCTGGATAACTTAATCCTATCCAGTGACCTCCTTGTTCCCTTCAGCTGCATGTAGAGAAATGCAGAGAAATAGTTCAGTGCTTTACATTCCTTGCATGAAAAAATATTCATTTTTTATCTGACATACAAGCGTATTTGGGTGCAATTATGCTTCCTCAAACAAATACCTCTGATCTGATTACTATTTATAGGTTTGGAAATGATTTTGCCATTATGCCTGTTTAATTTTCCCCTCTGATTCAAGGGAATGGTTTTGAAATCCTCACGCTGCCCCGGGCAGTTTTTTTTTTTGTATTTTTCTCCCATTGTTTTTGTATGTGCATGATGAAATATTTTTGTAGTATCTCCCGATGGTGTGCAATTATCCCTTCACTCATAGAAAACATGCGACAGTGAAGCAACAGAGGCAATTTCTCATTTGTGAATCGTAGGCCTGGTTTGCACTTCATGTTTACACGCAAATTTTATATTGTAATTATATTGCAGTCAGTAATTACAGTTCAGAAGTCCATTTTGGTGAGTTTAATATATATTATTTGTAACCTTGCTTTACTGCAGAGTGCGAGGACATTACTGACGATGCTTCAGTTCCTCGCGGATCACGGATTCTGTCACCTGCTCGGCCCCTAACCCTTGTGGAAAAGACACATATGTTCACACCTGCCAAACTGTCGCTGATTCTCCGAGGCTGGGCTAAAATATGTGTTATTGTAAATAGAAGTTCTGCAGTTGGCGTGAGAGGGGGTGCGCTTTAGCAACGATGACAGCAATCATTGCCTTGTGTCCCGCTGCATAGTCGTCCTTCTCCTGGTAATTACGGTCTCCCCGGGTGGTCCGTACTCACACGTGCACCCCGCCACAGAGGGGCCCGTCCCCCCGCATCTGTGCGTGAGCCGCCTGTCTTCTCATCCTGAGAGAGAGAGAGAGAAAAAAAAGCATAGCAACAGTCATTTATTTATTTATTTATTTATTTTCAAGGACAACCTATGGGAACTAGTCCCATTTACAGGCTCCACCATCACACACACATGCACACTCACATAAAACAAAACAATATAAACAAAAAACTACAAACCAATCTAACAAATTCACTCCTCCCGAAACAAACAACTACATTTCTTTAAAAACTGGCTGCCCCCAAGTCTCTTGCCTACTTCTTAAGCCCTGGGGTGCGTTTTCTATGTGTGGAAAGGAGTGGCTTTTGTCATCGGATTTCAGTTGTGTGAAGCACACAAAATCATCATCAAATCCTTTTTGGGTTATTTTTCAACATACTCATTTTTCATCAAGTTTGGCTGTGTGACTGTTCTACCCCTCCCTTCACCGCTCTCTTTAAATTATCTCTGTAAATATCTCCTTTTTCTGCAGGTGTTTGGACTCCTCGGTGATTTAAGTGTTTGTAGCATTGATGGGAAAAGCACCAGGTTTACACAGAGGTACAGGGAAATTAGGGGCGAGAATCACAGCAATATGCTGCTCATTATACCTAAGATGAGCATCAGCTTACTTTATGAAGCCCAAAATGCACAGTCATTAGCATGGGTAATGAGAGAAACAGGATAACCCATGAACCCCATATACAGCCAATCAGAGGGTTTCACCCTCCAGTAAAAATTCTAGGCTCTCAAATTACACGGTTCCTTTAAATGAGTTAATCGCGCTCAGAATGCATGATGAATCTGCGCAGGTCTGGCACATGGGAAGCCTTGCTTTACATCGCTAATAAGGTCTTTATCAACTGCTCAGCTGCCTTAGGGCTATTATGGGGCTTTTCTCTGTGTCTCTCTTAGTCACAGTCTGTTGACTACCTCAAGTGGCTCTGATATATGTGAAGGTTGCTTGAGTGTGATGTTAGGCAAATGAAAGAGGGGAATTGACTGGGTTAATAAATGGGCGACATACTGTACTGTACAGTTGGGCTGCGAGAAGCAGAGCCATTCCTCCTTTTCCCTGTTAGCGCAGGATGGCTAATGATTGGGTTTTGATCATTCTGGCGGCGAAGGATGGCTTTCTCATTAGGAACCGGAGTGGTATAAATCTCCCATTGATTGCCGTAATAATCCCAGCTCTGGCTGGAATGGAGAGATGGAGCCCGCGTCGGGAAGCAGCCGAGGAGGTTAAGACGAGTCAGACACAATTGCTATTTAATCAATATTATTGAGCGCGCTCCCGCTTCGGCGATGCGATCCGATTCAACCGTGAACGCAGCCTCTCCAACGAGCCGCGGGAGTGGAGCAATCGCGGCGAATCCCTCTCTTCGCTTACGGGCCGGAGATCAAGTACACAGTCATAAATACTGCAGCAAAATAAAAACAGATACACTTTATGACTGATGCACACGGATGAACTGTTTGGCAAATATGACACTCTCTTATATTAGAGAGGGACGTTCCATGAGCTAGACTGCCTTAGAGAGTTTAGTGTACCCTGATGTGTGTGAACCAATACAGGAACTAAAAGGTGCGGTCAGTGTCCTCGAGGCCTCAGTCAAAATCTGTAATAATTTGCTGCCGAATGACTGCAGTTTATCACTCTGCTCCTGATGTAAAGCTGTCGTTAAATTCCAGATATTTCCTTTGTGAAATATACCACGAGAGCTGTGTGTAGCAGAATAGAGTTGAGATTTAGTTGTAGCCTGGCGGGGTACTTTTTAGCCGGCTGGGCCTCTAGGCCAATCGGGCTTATGCTGTAGTTAGATGCCTTCGTGGGGGTCTGTCATACGTCCGTGTTTCCTAGAACTTTTTGCCTTGTCAGCGCTCTAGCGACTTGAGTTTTTCACAGATCCTTTTCATGTTTTATATGTATGTATATGGGATGAAAATCTTGGCGAAGTTTGATTTTGGCCGTGTTTGGCCAAGCAGGCGCAGTGCCTTTGCCACGATTTTTTATTTAGTGTTGTTTTAGCTTGTATTCTCGAGCTGGAACCACCTGGCATTAAAATATATGCACCAGTCATTAGTTTTACATTTTTTGACTTCACCTCCCTTTATGAAGACATGCAGATAGACTGTGGTTGTGTGAGGAAGTGTCCTCTTCTATGAAGGGACCCTGTGTATCTGAGAGTGTTAGAGAAAGACAGAGAAATGAATAGAAAACTGAAGAATGGGTGGAAGGAGTGAAAGAATGCGAGAGTGGAAGCGACAGACTGCGAGTTCTCAGAAGACGGAGGGGAGAGGGAGAGAGAGGAGACGAACAGCGGCTTTGACAGAGGGAGAGGAAGAAAGGAGAGAGGGAGCGATTGAAGGTGACAGTGTTGGTGAGAGGGGCGGGATGTGTGAGTGAGCGAGATGTGCCACCAGCGGGGAGAACGAGTGTCGGAGAGACCTGCCTTCTCCGAGCGTCTCTACAGGTAACAGCAGCTGTTCTGACTGAATTTGTGTTGAACTGTTCTGGCCCCCTCCCCACAACCAACCAATTAAAGCTGGAGAAATACAATGCCATCTTGTACTCGTTATCTGCTTGGGGGCTCCTGCAAAATGCCCCCCCATCTTCCACAAAGTCCTCCCATCATTCTACCATGTCTTTAACACTTATTTTACACTCAGAACTAATTTAGTTTTCAGAGCCGATCCATTTTTCTGAATGATAATCATACTGAGTGTGTGCCCTGGCTTCCTCTTTACCCCAGACTACATCCTGTCTGACCATGTGCTCTGTATCTGTATAAACATATCACTCTCCTGCACTTTACCTGCCCCCGTCGTTCTCACTGCCGCGCTAATACACTAATTTACCTTGACATGCTGGTATGATCTTCCTGAGTGCCATTACCACTTTCACAATACTTGCTAACAGTGGAGCGCATGCATATTTGAAAGGTGACACTGCATAAGAAAAGATTCAATTCCTCCATATTTTGCGTGATATAGACGTAAAAACCTGTGAATTAAAGCTGACAGTCCACTTAACTGTCTTATTCATTGTTTTCAAACCTTGTAGACTAGATTGAAGAAACAAATGGCAAAAATGGTGCCACTGTCCCAATACTAACAAACTGCGCTGTATGCGGACGGGAAGGCATGTGCACACGTGAATTTAAATAAACGAAGAGATGCACACACTCGCATGCAGTCTTTCTGAATGTGTTCTAGTTTATTGGATTATTTTCCGTGCTGACAGATTGCATCCCTCCCACACACGCCAGCCAGGATTCTACTGAGTTCTGTCATTTCCTCATCTCATATTCCATATTTTTTGGGCAGCCATTGTCTTTAATTATAACAATTAAAAATAGCTTTTAAAGCCGTAATCAAGTGAATCATTATAAAATCCACCATCTTGGCTATCATTACGAAAATGATCATTTCCATCACATTGAAACAAAAACAATAGTGATCGTCTGGGATGCATTTGCGTTTCTCATTATAACTCTAAAGGTGTCTCAGGTAGCTCATGGGAGCTTCTATTTGTCACCCGTAACAGAGAAAACGAATAAAACACCTTTGTATCTTTGCGGCGAGGCAGCTGCGCTGTTGTAGGAGCGGGTTTAAATGCTTCCTGGAGGCCTCCCGCAGGTCGATCCTGCGAGAGTGCTTCGGACTCTCGGCCACGCACCAGCTGAGCGGAGTTAATCCACATCGCCAACAAGCCGCGCTACCAGGAGAGCCGCTTCATGTGGCCAGGTCTCGCGGGGGGGACTGCGGGCGGCGTCATTGGACATGCTCGGGAAACAGGAATCCAAATGAAAATAAATGTTGCCGCTCTGCCTCCAATGCTCTCTAGCGCAATCGCCCTCCCTCATGCCCCCCTCGCTCACCTCGGTCCTTCTCAAATTATAGTTTAGTATGCTTTATCAGCCAGAAATATATTCTGTCAACATTACCGGAGCTTGTCAACATTACTGGCGCAATTTGTATCGAAATGAATGTAAACATTTGCTCCAATAAGCACGCACTGCATTGTAGTAGCCATAATTGCTATAACTGAAAACAGAATTCAATTTAATTGTAATAAAAAATGTAATGGGCCTCCTTTTTTTTGCTTAAGTCATTGCTGGATGGTTGCTCAGTGCCCCACAGACTGTGACAGGCTGAGATGTACTGTGCTGTGGATTGGGTTGTTTGTTTCCATCCTAATAGGATCTGCAGTTTTTCTTTATTTGTTGTGGGAAAATAAGTTATTACTAGGAGCATTGTCATTTGCAGAAATATGCAGAAAAATTCTGTATTTTCGAATATTGCTTGTGACGTGTTCCTGTGCTTACCTTCTTTCAGTGACCCTGCTCATGAATAATAAGATGATTGTGAATTTCTCCTTCGCATTGTGGTATCATTGTTCATTGTTTTGCGATTGGTTTATTTTAGTTGCTGGTATTGTTGTATGGTTAACTATGCAGGACTGGGAATTAGGTTATTGAGTTAGTTAGTGTCTGTCTGGCCTGACAGTGGGCAGTATATTAAGGATTTTTTGCAATAGCTTTCCATTTAAGTATGCGTTTGGGAAGCAACCTCGATTTTAACTCGATTTTTAACTTTTTAATGTGTTTTTAATGAAGAGAAGCCTAGCTGTGCACGGCTTTTCCCAGATTTTTATTTTACTTGTACTTCAACATATGACTGCAAGAATCAAAATGCAATGGTCTTATCTGGATTGTTGTCCACCTTCAATCTGTTTAGCTAACAGATTTGACACCAAATACAGTTTCTGCGCATTGCTGTGGACTTTAGTTCCCTGTGAAGAAGTCTGCTACACATTCTAATTGCTATACTTTTCTTTTAGTGGATACGATTCTTCTGAAGCCATTTTTTCACCGCATTTAAATGACCTGAAGCAGTTATTGTCTGACTATGGTAAAAATAAATAAATAAATAAAATCAGAGTATATCTTACATGTGCGATGTTGCCTGGAGTTTAGTGTGCTTTCGCTTTTCACCCCATTTAAGTGACTACATCGTTGTGTGTAATTTCTTTTGATGCAACAAATTTTTTTCACTCACTGTTTTTGGAATATTAGTGAAACTAACATGATTGTGACATCGCTGAGATAAACTAGCGTATTCTTCCATGTAAGAATTCTTTTGGTTCAAAACCTCTGAAATCTTTCAAACTGCTCTGACAGTGTCAGCTCAGGCCTTCTAGTCACAAGAAAATCCAGCCTCACCAACCTTCTACCATCAACTTCTGCCACATTCATAGCTGTGTTTGTCAGCAGAGTTGCAGTTCATCAGAGAACTGAAGAGACACTCTGCATACTAGGCACAGGATAAGTCATTTTTGCTGAGGGCGACAAAGAAGATTGTAACCACTGTTTATTCTGAATTCTCTGCCAGGGCGCAATTCATGCATTATTTGCCTGAGATTCAGATTCTTTAAGAGATCCAGTTTTGGAGTTGACAGCAAGATCAAGCCTTCCATATAAACAAAGCAGAAAAAATAAAAAATAAATAAAATCTCCTCTTGGTGATGGAGTAGTGCAGGCAGGTCTATAAGCATCTCAGTGCTGCTCTCTCCTAAGTGTAAATCTGGAAGAGCTGTGATCTGCTTATATCACACCTTGGGCTCGAGTGAAGTGCTGTCAGAGATGCTCTGAATATAAAAACGAGGTGGCTCACCATCTTACTTTACAGTGGTATAATTTGAAGCGCTATAGACTGGCATTTCAAGATTTTAAAAAGTCTGTCACTTTCAAATTTTGCGCAGCCGCACAATTTGTGATTTACGACAGTCCGTACAGCTTTGGAGCCAAACAACGTAGCAAGCTAGGATAACCAGAGGCTTTGGTAGAGGCTGATGTCCTGTCCGTACCATAAACACGAGTCTGTAAAAGAGCGCATTTTCATTTAATTAATTGAAATCCCTCTCTGATCTCATTATATTTGATCAGAGACATTTTAGGGTTTGTAATTGGAGTATTCCTGGATTCATACATGCGCTCATACATGCCTGACACGGCAGTTTACAATTAATACAATTACAATTAACCATAAGGGCTGCCTAAAAGCTGAATGTTGTGATCTTCCTGTTTCTTGGAGTTGTGTTGCGCATGCCTGTAAGTCCCAGTGAATGAAAAATGTTTTTCTGCGGTACTTTTCCCGAGCAACAAATTTTATGATGCTATGTTGATAAAAATTTGACAGTGTCCATAAATATGTAAATAAAATGACAATACATATACCAGATTATGCCGGCCCATCTGCAATCTTCCCTTTTTGTCAAAAATACTGGAATGTAGAAATGGATGAAGGGGCACTGCTTCTTGGGGATGAGTAGATTAAAAAAACCAGCAAGGTGCTCTTTGGAACTGGGGTCTCAAATCCTGGAAGCAAAAAATGGAAACCAAGGCAGCTCTTGTAGTAGAATTTTTTTTTTTTAAAAGCCTTTATTAAATGGCTGCATGCACAGCAAGGATTAAAAATGCACCAACGCATGGCGGCGTAATTGCCTTCATCAGGGTGACCACACCCCGCCTCCCAACTCAAAGCCTGTCTCATCTACAACAACCCATTTGAACCGTTTCAATCCAGTTTCCACTCAGCACAGAAACAGCCCTTCTCAAAGTCACCAGTGACCTCCTCCTCTCCTCTAACTCTGATCACCTCAGCATTTTTCTTCTGCTTGACCTCACTGCAGTTTTTGACAACATCAGCCACTCCATTCTTCTCTTTCACACTCAACACTCCCTCAACATCACCGGTGCTGCCCTGTCCGAGCGGAAGTCATACCTCACACACAGACTTACAGTTAGCATTAGCATCAACAACTGCACCTCTTTCACTGCTCCTTTGTTCCAAGGCGTCCCTCAGGGTTTGGTGTTCGGACCCCTCTTGTTTATCCTTTACATGCTCCCCTTTGTTAGTATCAGTCATCGTCACGGTCTTCCCTTCCACTGCTACGCCGACAACATCCAGCTCTATATTTCCACCAAAAACATCACTACTGCTACTCACTCCACTCTGACTGTCTCACTGATATCAAATCCTGGATGCAAGCCAATTTCCTCAAACTGAACCGTGACAAATCAGAGATGACCATAAAATTGATCCCAAAACTCTTACCAAAATCACCCTCAACGTCTGCCTCACCATCATAACTCCCTTCTGACTCCCTCTCCTCACGTCCACAATCTTGGGGTCATTTTTGACCATAACCTCTCCTTTGAACATCACATCAGTCACTACAAGGTGTATCAGAAAAAATGATACTCTCGGAAAAATCATCATAAAATTAACATAGATAATAGTTCTGTAAATGTGGGCGTAAACCTTGGTAGAGGGGGTCATTCTGCTTCGAATGATACCAGTATCTTGGTTTACGCTTCATGCTCCAGTGAGCACGGACGCTTTGAATTTTGCAAAATTCAAGTCTTTTGCACACGGGAATGCGAGGGTTAAAATTGGATTCGTCACATTAAATTAAAAGTTTAGACAGGGTTTTACCAGTATGCCAAGGCGTTTTTTGAATAATCAACCCTTTCACCCCCTAACCTCAGCACAAAATGATCTCTTTTATGAGTGGATTGTACCCAAAGGGTTAACACATGCAATTGAAGTGGCCGTGAACAAGTGAATCAAGCTAACAAGCATCATTCAGTGGGTATGTCATTATTCCATAATCACATCATGTTGGTCTTCGAGGAGGGTCCTGACTGCTTCGATGTTGACTGGTGTACGTTGGGTCTTGCGTCGGCCTGACCTCCCTTTGTTGAGATTGTGGCTGGTGCAAGAGGCACGGTACTTGTTGACATTCCTGAAGACAGTGAGACGACTCGGAACCCTTACATTTGGAAATTGATGTTGGAACCGCTGAAGGACAGTGCGAACACTTTTCGTTTGGAGGTATTCCATTACCAGAAAAGTCCTCTGCTGAGCTGTGAACTGTGGTCTGACCATTTTACACCACACAGTTACAAGGCAAAAAGTGGGGCCAATGCACAGGTGTTCACCGATTTTATGTCCATGAATTAAATTGCCTGCATAACATAACGCTTTTGTGATCATTGGCTGTGTGATGAAAGGAAGAAACTGACAAGACATGATGTGATTATGGAATAATTAAATGACATACCCACTGAATGATGCTTGTTAGCTTGGTTCACTTGTTCACGGCCACTTCAATTGCATGTGTTAACCCTTTGGTTACGATCCACTCATAAAAGAGATCGTTTTGTGCCGAGGTTAGGGGGTGAAAGGGTTGATTATTCAAAAAACGCCTTGGCATACTGGTAAAACCCTGTCTAAACTTTTAATTTAATGTGACGAATCCAATTTTAACCCTCGCATTCCCGTGTGCAAAAGACTTGAATTTTGCAAAATTCAAAGCGTCCGTGCTCACTGGAGCATGAAGCGTAAACCAAGATACTGGTATCATTCGAAGCGGAATGACCCCCTCTACCAAGGTTTATGCCCACATTTACAGAGATATTATCTATGTTAATTTTATGATGATTTTTCCGAGAGTATCATTTTTTCTGATACACCCTGTAGAACTGCCTTTTTTCACCAAAAAACATTGCCCGTCTCCGCTCCTTACTCTCATTCCTTGCTACTGAAACCTTGATCAATGCCTTCATCACATCCAGAATTGACTACTGCAACAGCATTCTTTATGGCACATCATCAAAAGTCCTAAATAAACTCCAGTACATCCAGAACTCTGTTGCCTGCCTGCTTACCCATCGTGATCAAATCACCCCTGTCCTTCAGAACGTCCACCGGCTCTCTGTCCCACACCAAATCCGATTCAAAGTCCTTCTCAGTCACAAATCCCTCCATAGACAAGCCCCTTCGTACCTCACCGACCTGCTCCACAGCTCACTCCCTCCCGTAGCCTCCACTCCTCTGATGCCAACCTCCTGGCTCCACCATTCAGGACCAAACACTGCCCCGGGGACGACAGAGTCTTCTCCATAGCTACCCCCTCCCTCTGGAACGCTCTCCCCAAACACATCAGAGACTCCACCGATCTGCCTACATTCAAATCATTAATCAAGATTCACCTTTTCAGAACTGCTTTTATTGTGTAATGTGTAATTGTACTGTTTGTGATGTTTTAGTTGTCTGCTGTTTTTAAATTTGTGAAGCATCTGAGTGTCCTGAAAAGCGCTCCATACTGTGTAAAAAAAATGTATAATTATTATTATTATTATTATTATTATTTGAATACTAGATACAGGTATCTAGCCATTTAAAAAGGTAGGGTTCTGGTTATATTGGTGGTGATCTGACTTCCTGAGGGTTTTTCAAAGACGGCACCAGAGTTTACCACGTCCTTTTCATATTTAAAACATAATTGGTACCGCATTTTTAATGCCCAATAACACATAAGTTATTTCTTTCTGTTATGATTGAATATATTTGACAGCATTCTCTTATCCCAAAAGTAAAATTTGCACATCAAAAGTAAGTGTTGATGGCCAGATGTAGCATTTGCTCTACAGTGCTGTGAAAAATTATTTTCCCCTTCCCAATTTCTTCTATTTTTGCATATTTGTCATGTTCAAATGTTTCAGATCATCCAACTAATTTTAATATAAAACAGACAACGTGAGTAAGGACAAAATGTAACTTTTTAATGATGATTTCATTAATTGAAGGTAGTGTTATTCAAAACCTGTATCACCCATGTGAAAAAATAATTGCTCCCAAAAAAAAAAAAAAAAAAAAAACAAAAAAAACTGAATAACTGCAGGCAAACATCTGTGACAATTGGCAATGAGTGTTCTACATCCTTGTAGACAAATTTGCCCCACTCTTCCTTGCAGCATTGTTTGGAGGGTTTTTGTGCACAAACTGCCCGTTGAAGGTCAAGCCACAACGTTTCACTTGGATTCAAGTCAGGACTTTGACTAGGCCACTCCAAAACCTTAATTTTGTTTCTGTGGGGCCACTCAGAGGTTGAATAGCTTCAGATGATTGTTCTGCTGCACAAACTTATCGCCGAACATTCTTGTTCAGGATTTTCTGATTGAGCAGAATTCATGGTTCCATCAGTTATGGCAAGTCACCCAGGTCCTCAGGTAGCAAAGCAGCCCTAACCATCAGCCTATCACCACTGTGTTTGACTGTTGGTTGATGCTCTTATCGTGGACCGTGGTGTAAGCTTTTCGCCAGCTGTAAGAGGACCCATGTTCTTCAAAAAGTTCTGCTTTTGACAGTTTATGGAATATTATCCCAGAAGTCTTTGGAGTTGTAAAGATGTTATTTTGGCAAATGTGAATCGAACCTTCGTGTTATTTTTGGTCAACAGTGGTTTTCACCTTGCTGCTCTCCTATGGGTGCCATTTTTGCCCAGTTTCTTTCTTATTGTGGAATCATGAATACTGACCTTAGCTGAGGCAAATGAGGCCTGCAGTTCTTCAGCTCCGAGTCTGGGTTCTTTTGTTATCACCTGGATAAGTCATTTATATGCTTTTGGATGAATTGTGGATGGCCGACCACTCCTGAGAAGATACTGTTCCTAGTTTTTATCATGTGTAGACAATGACTCTCAACATGGTTCGCTTGAGTCCCAGCGCCATAGAAATGGCTTTGGTACCCTTTCCAGACTGACAGACATCAACAATTTTGTTTCTCATCTGTTTATGAATTTCTTTAGATCGCGGCATCATATGCTGCTTTTTTGCCTGCTTCACATTGCCAGACAGATTCTATTTAAGTTCTGTTTTGATTCAACTGGGCTGGCAGTGCCTGGGTATGTCTAATGAAATGGAACCCATTTATAAATTAGATTTGTTTAATTGATTGATTTGGTACCTTAGGGCAGTGGTTCTCAACGTCGGTCCTGGGGACCCCATGTGTGTGCTTGCTTTTGTTCCTACCACAATTGCAATTGTAGAACTTTAACAAGCTGTGACTGTCTTAATTAGGTGCTTTTCATGTTCAGAGTTGTTTATATATCTCTTTAGTCAAATGTTACGTAGGAACATCCATACATGCAATGAAGAATAAAACACCCTTGAAGATAGTGTGTTTATTGCAATACTGCAAGTAATGTCAAGTAACATAACATGTCAAACAGATCAAATTATACTCTGAGGAAATCAATAAACCCCAGATTAGGCTGCTGGACACAACTGTTTCAAGTTCTTTCAAAAAGCTTCAGGTGAACTTAATCAGATCAACATAACACAAAACTAGTTTGTTTGTGGACTACATTTGTCATGATGAGCCAAGTAGTTTTCACTAATTAGGAGCCATCTACATCATTAATTTGATTGGTTACATTGTTTTCTCTCCTTTTATGCTGTTATTTCCGATATACTGCAATGTGCGATTGCTATTTTTGAAATTCTTGATGGCAAATAGATATTTCTGTTAAGTTGTGGGTTAAGAGGGCAAATAACTGCTCTAAACATTAAATGCACATAATTAAGACAAATTAGCAGCTTGTTAAAACCCTACGATTGCAATTGTGGTTGGAACAAAAGCCAGCACACACATGGGGTCCCGAGGACTGACGTTGAGAACCACTGCCTTAGGGGGCAATTTTTTTTTTCACATAGGGCCAGGTTGGGTTGGATAGCTTTTTTCTTCAGCCATGTTTTACAATTAAGGTGCAAATTGTATGCTTAAGTGATGCTGAGCGAATGCATGACTCTTGATGATTTAATTCATGAATTAATGCAGGATACATCATGAATTCCTGTTGCTCACTATTAATAAATGATCAAGTCGCTTTGACTTTATGTGATTAGCTCACACTTAATTGATCATTAGTTAAGGGATGCTGATTCACAGTTACTTCATGCAATTATTTTTGCAAACAAATTAGTAGGACTCCTCTTCCATAAAAGTTTATTTCAGGATGATGCTTTTGCTTAGCCTCTCTGTAAAAAAAGAGTAGCTTCATATTTGGTGGTATTTTTGACACATTTACAACAGAGGGGTTTTTTTTTTCCAATTGTATTTGTGCTATTAAAACTCAATGTCACATGTCATTTTCTGATTAAAATCATTTGTTCAGTATTTTGCATACAGTAATGAATTTGTTGCCAACAACTTAATTATTTTAATTATTATTGTAAGGTGTGACATTAACTTCAAGAAATGAAATAATCCTATGAAAAACTGCATTTTGTGTTATCTTTGTAATTTTAAAATTAATTTAGCAATCTGAAACATTTAAGTTGACAAATATGAAAAAGTACAGGAAGTTGAGAGGGGGGATTAATATACTTATTCTCAGTACTGTAACTTTTTTTGATCCTTCAGAGATGGATGAACTACATGTTTAGGTGACTTATCTTCCACGTAATGAGAATCTATGTCTGATATCAGCTGTTTCATTCACCATTTTCTGGTCATGCACTTCATTTTTAAATACTCAGGTCATTAACCTTATCATGCTGTTTGTAATCCACTCAGTTCTAGTGCCTCTGATTTTGCACCTTTTGGTTGAGGGATTTGATTGTAAAATATAAGGATAAAGAAAAAAAAACCTGTAAAAACAAGGGCGTCTGAATGTCTTCCTCCAGCAGCACTCCTGATACTTTAACTGGGGTTGAGTCATAAATTATAGACCATTTGAATCCTGAGAAGGGCTATAAAGTTTCTGCGATGTTCGTGCCTAATGCAATCATGAGGTTTTTTTTGCTATACCTGGAACACACCTGCCCATTTACCAGGCCTTGTGTCGGTCGCCTGGCAACTGACATCACCATGGCCCAGTGTTCGCTTGGTTGACTGGCAAGTGTTCTTTTTCAGTTACGAAGCAGTGCGATAGTGTTGCAGGCTTTCGAAATAGGGGTGCGTTTGCGTCGCATGTGGTGCGACAGTGGAGCGTAGTTGCCAACAATGTGTGAATGTTGATGAGAAGTCAAGGGGTGACTGAATTGACTGAATTTTATCATGTCAACAGAGGCTCTCTATAAAGAGGATTGGGCGTTGCAGTGTACATGCAAAATAATAGCAAGTCATGTGGGAGAGAATGCACAAAATCTGGTTGGGTTTTTTGGGTCTTAGCATTGATGCCTGTAATGTGTTACAACACTGTTCGCAACACTTTACTGGTTTCTGTGGTTTCCGTTTGGATTAGCCTGAGGGGATATGAAAGGAAAACAAGTGAACATTCTCAAACCCTCTTCAGTCTGCTAGTCAGTGCGACAGAAATAAAATGTTTGTCGTGACAACTTTCTGCTAAGTTATCTTCTGATTGATCAGCAAAACTAGGCGGTGTGATTCTGAGAGGAGGATTTCTCCATGTTTCTGATTAAACCTTGCGATGAAAGTCATGGTTGGCGGAGGGGGAGAGTGGGGGTGGGGGAAGAGGGATGAAGGGATAGAATAGTTGCCTCCCATTGGAGAATGAGTATGGAGTAAGCTTTAGATATCCTGGTCTCCATTGGCCCTCCAGCTCAGTGACATTAAGACTAAATACCAGTAAACAAACAATCAAAGCGACAGAAATGGTAATTAGTTTAATTACACAGTGGTTGTAATTCCTATCATTATGCATCATTTATTTCAACCTCACGGTTGACTTAATGAAGCGTTTGTTAGGTAAAAGCTCTCTGTAAGTACCATTTCTTGTTTTTATTATTATTATTATTATTATTATTATTATTTTCTAGGTGGAAATTCCACAAGACCATTAACAGTGCAATGTCTTGATTGCTAGAATTAAAGATTATGTAAATTAGCTGTTAAAATCCTAAACCCCCAGACACCTCTACTTATGCACTTACCCACAAAGCACTCGCTTATGCTAATCAACATAACACTCTCATAAATGATGAACTAGCAGTTAGCTGATAATAATTAATAGAACTCTGTTTTAGATGGGTGGGAATCATCGCTCCTTGATGACGAGGATACAGCATCCATCCATTTTGCAATCCCGATTTACACTTAGTCAGGGTCTGCTGCGGGCTTCACCCTCACCCAGCACACATTTGATGTGTGGAGGGAACACATCTAACGTTGAGAACCGGTGGTATAGAGCATCAGACTGTACTTTTGCACGAGTGTCACATTAAAATGATTCAGATCTGCTCACAAAATTTACTATAATGCAAGTACAGCCTGTATAAACACAACATGCAGTTTTTAAGTGATAATCATTTGAAGGAAAGAGACCTACCTGCCTTGTGTGAAAAAAGGAATTGCCCCTGTAGTTACGCAATCAAAATTCAATTGATTATTGGCTTACGTTAGAGCAGACATACACTGGACCTCAACAGGAATGTGAAAAAGGCAAAAAGGTCTCAATGAGACCAACACTATGCTGCAATCTAAATACATTCTGGAAAAAATGATTGAGAAAATCATTGAAATGTATCAGTTTGAAAAGGTTTGCAACAAACCACAGCAAGAGCCATTACTTCCAAATGGAGAACACTTAGAGCAAGAGTGCATCTCCTCTGGAGTGGCCGGCCACCCAAATTTCCTCCAAGAGTGCATCAATGACCAACATTAACATTTAAGGCCTCGCATGCTTCAGATACAGTCAGTGTTCACAATTCATTTGATGGGGTCCAAGCAAAAATTGAGATGCGTTCAAGACTAATACCACTGCTAACCAAGTGGAACATGAGGGTCGATCGCGGATTTCACCAAAAAGTACACCAAGCCTGAAGCTCTGTACGATGTGGTCATGCAATATGAAAATTAACAAAAACAAAAGCAAAAGGCAATTCCACCTTAGTGTAACTCAAACGAAACAAAATTAAGATTTGGATGAAGATTTGAAATGATTTAGTGTGACAAATATGCAAAAATAGAAGCACTGTTTCTGGGTGTAAAGCGTTGCGACTGTGTTTTTTTTTTTTCAAAGGAAATTGTAATTATTTGTGTGGCAAGAGCCAAGGTTGATCTATTCTCTGTATTTATTGTACGCATACAATAAATAGTAGATAGTAGAGCAAGGGTGCACTCGGTTTTGCTGCGGTGGTATTAATTTAAGCCACCAATTGGCTAAAATGTCCACATACCTTGTTCTCAAGGCACTTTTTTGATGCTATTTGGAAGGAGAGCACAAAATCCTGCAGGTGCTTCGTCCCTCCAGGACTAGAGTTTGACTCCCTCCGTGTTGACTGTGTGCCTTAACCCTTTACTGTGCACTGGTCTGAGGGCGAGTGGCTAGACATAATTGATCATGTTTTTATATGGTTAAATATTGTGTTATGTAGGACAACTATTTATTATGTGAAAGTGTGAAGATTCAACATTCCAACTGCATAAGCCATTTTTCTGACGCCAGTACTTCAGCAAAAATAATATTTTAAATTTTTTCATGACTATCATATAGCTGACTATGCCTTCCCATAGGTTTTATTGTGAAGCATTGCATAGATTTGTTAAAATAGGTTGACATCAATATTATCCCATCGATAAAGGTCCAACAATCAAACCCCATTACATTTTTATTATAACCCCCCCAGCTTATAATGCGGGGGGATATAGTCATGGGTGCAGTTGTCTGTCCGTCTGTCTGTGAACATAACTTGAAAACCTTCAATATTTTCCCACAAAACTTGGTGTGCACATTAATCATGACCTGACGTGGTGCCTTTTGGTAATCGGAAGTTTCTGATGTGGGGCCGGAGGGGGATGCCATTTCCTGATGGCTCTTGTTTCAATCTGCAAAACAAACAGGTTTGGACAAACATCACTGAAGCACCATTGGGACAGAATTAGTATTACCTGGGGACCTCGTGTGATTTAGAAATTACCCCTTCATGTCTGTGTTTCAAGCAGGGCATTTGCAAGGGATACGCAATGCCTGTATTTTACGAGAATTTACAGACATTATCCCTGGATATGATTGAAAATGTCAAGGCTTCGTATAACATCTGCTTCTCGTACACGTTTGTATTGAGATTGTTCAAAGATAGAAAAATGTTCGTTGCCGTATGTTGCTGAGCATATGATCCATCTCATCGTTTTTGAGATGTTGCCCTTGTGATGAATTTGAGTGTGCTCTTTTTTGTGAATGGGTACCCATGCTGTGTCACGAGATGAGCCTCCTGAAATTGCATCCAAAATGGTGTCAGAACTTTCGTTTATAATTTCCTCCACAGCCGCCATGATGCTCGAAAGAAGGAAGTTGTAAAACTATTGTTACAGTGCATGCCAAAATATTGAGAAAGATGAGGAAATTTTCGGAGTGTCAAAAATTTTATGTTGAAAAATGCATGGACATCACTTGGAAAACTTATTCCAAGAATATTTATTTTTTGCAACAGTAGCATAATATTTGCACCTGCTGTTGGTCAGGCATCTCATTATGGCTTTATTACTTTTCTGAGCTGATTAAGCTTGGTCACAGCGTCTCTGGTCCTGGAGAAAATACACCTTTCTCTGCTGGTCAAAAACTTATATTTCCAGTGTTGCTTCTCAATTTTAGTTATATGGTTTGTAATTCTGACTGTTGGAGACGAATGTATTCAGTGTCACCTTTCAGAAAAGACAATGATTATGCCTGCAGTCGAAGGGGTTCAATAACAGTGAGCACTTTAGATTTGGTGGAAATTAGCTCAAAAAAGGGGCGGATGTGAAGGGGTTAATTGTAAGTACTGGGGTGGGGAGTCTAAGAGTTGACTGTGTATCACTTTTTGTAAATAGTAAATTGGGTCAGCGTTGACTTTCTGTGTGTGTTTCTTTGTGTCTACCCTTTTAATTCCTCACTAAGAAAAAAATAGCCCAGCAAGGCGGGCGTTACTCCTCAGTCCCTGGATTGTTTGGAATTAATATAAATTGAGGAAGGCATTTTCGAGTTATCCTGTGGAATACAAAAGTTTAAGGGACAGACTGACAGACAGACGGACGTCGCACATGACGACAATGCCCCTCTGCCCCTTAGTCGGGGCTGAGGGGTAAAAAGCAATGGAAAAGCATTTCTCTGCCAAACAAGTGAGCATGAAGTTAAAGAATTTGTATGTTAGTTTGGTCAGGGTTAACTGTTTATCTCTGTGTTAATAGTTAGTTTGGTCAGGGTTGACTGTGTGTCTCTCTGTATTAATTGTAACCTGGCTCATAGTTGACTCTGTCTCTCTGTGTGGTCAGGAGCGTGGAGCGCGTTGCGGTAATGGAGTGGACTGTCAGTTCAGGAGGCGGATCGGCGGTGGCCAGGCTGTTCCTGCCCTTCCTCCTGCACACTGTCAGCAGAGGTGAGATCCCTCCTTCCTCATCCTAACTCTCCTCCATAAATCCAGTCCTAAAACTCCTCTCAAGCCTTTCCTCTCCATCCCCAATGCACGCCTCAGTAATATTGGGATTGTGTGCGTAACTGTGTGAGTCAGGTAGGTGTTTACCCCAGTGAGAATGTGAGTGCTGATGCATGTGTATGTGAGCGTCTGTGAGGATGTGTAAGGCTTAGCCGTGTTAATCCGTTGACATAACAATGATCCGGTAAGAACAGACAAGAGACGACTCCAATCAATGGCACGGTGGGCCCACCAGGCAATGTTATTAAGTGGATGCCACGGCCAGTTTGGATCAGCTTGAATGAGTTTATAAAGCAGTATCAGTTTAGTTTGGGAGCTTGTTCCCCGGTGTGTCTCGCACTGTCTCTCCGTATCTGCCTCTCTCGTGTTAGGCTGCTACGTCACATCTAAATGAAACCAGTTTCACTGCAGTTACATGCAGTGTGAATGTCAAGTGCTCTGAGGTTTAAATGGAGTAAAGGATAAAGGAATGGGCCAATCTTCTTCTCTCTGCCTTTTGTGCTAAACCAAGGCTGCGAGGGGGAGGCAAGGTCACAAAGTTTAGAGGCCTCATCTAAACTGGCTGAACATAGTTGGGACAGCTGCATGGCTGAGAGATTTGTGGTGAGGATCGGTGTTTTGCGGTCAATCACAACCTGCTCGTTTAAATTGACCTGACAGCATTTTTATGCCCCTGTTCAGACTTAATTTCCTGGATGAGGAGTGCCATGAGTGGAAGCTGGGGGGGTTTGGGGTGCGGCTGTATTTTTGGAGGGCGGAAGGGACACTCGCGAGGGGCAAAAAAAAAAAAAAAACCCTGTGCATCTGGTTATTCTTCTTTCCTGTAACAGAGAGATGGATGATACCGGTCAGTGTTATCAAGCCGTACAGCTGCGAATGTATGCGCCGCTCGTTAGCGTCCGTGATGAATCTGGTCGGCGCGCGGTCGCCGAGCGGGGCGCGGAGCCAAGCTCGTCTGTGAGCTGGATGTTCAAAGCGCCGAAAAGTGGTGATTCATTCTATCGAACGCATCCACTTCAAACGGCCGCCTTCCCCCAGCCTCTCAGAGCGCTTCTCTTGCTGTCTCCTATAGAGCTGATCAAAGGCACTCCGCTTTGTTCCCTGATCTTCCTGACAAAACAACTTGTACCCCTCTGTCCCAGAAACACAGCCAGAGGGGACTGGGAAGATAAAGCCCTGAATTTAAACCCCTCTATTCTCTTCACCTGTGTCTGATAATTAATGAAAGCAATTCAAATTTCAGGGTCCGGATTAGGGCATAAGTATACTTACATGTCCCCTAGAATTTGCATGCACTGAGAATTTGTAAATAAGAAACTATAAAGTATATTCTCAGGTATATAAGTACCCACACGTTCGAACATTACTGGTTTCATTGAGATTTTGGTCACACTTTAGATGAAGTGTTGCTCTTAAAGGCTTTATGCCTTTAATGCCGTCATAAGTGAGACATAATGTCTTCATAAGTCATACATAAGCAAATGTCATGCTTCGTAAAGGGTGAAATAACACATCCTTATTCAGCATGTGATGCCAGATGTGACAATGTCAATCTCACTCAGCTGACAATGTCACTCTTTATATCATTTAGCCACTAAGTGACATTGTCAGTTATATCATATCTGGCATCACATGCTGAATAGGGATGTGTTAGTTCACCCTTTACAAAGCATGACATTTGCTTATGTATGACATATGAAGACATTGTGTCTCATTTATGAAGGCATTATACATGCTGTATAAAGCCTTTATGAGCAACACTTCATCTGAAGTGTGACCGAGATTCTTCCAAGAGAAATATGGTTCCTTGACTCCTCTAGAAGTAATGTTTCATCGTAGTTCATTGCTGCTGATTAGTGGAGCATGGAGTTCAGAAGTCGAAGACCAAAGAGCCAATCATCTGATGCTATTTCAGCTGGATACCTTCTAGATCACACTCTCCCTTCCTTCTTCTCCCTCAGCGGACACTGGCAACATGCCTCCAAGGTTCAACAACATCTTTTTCGACGACTATCTGCTCGTCTATGAGAATGCAGGAGTTGGTGAGTACCCAACCGTTTGTGTGCAGTGCTGATGCTTCTAAGCGTTCAATTTTGTTGTTATATTCCCCAGATTTTTCATCTGGACCAGTGGTGGTTCCACCTCACCATGATTTAGTGTATATTCTTGATAGTATAGCTTGGATCTTAACGTGACAGACTGAGCATCTGGGAAGGATAGCTGTGGCCATGTATTCCTGGCAATTTATCTATTTATACATGTGGTGTGGTTTTGTGGTTCCGATGATTGACAGGGTAATTTACAGAAGGCAGGGGCTTCGCTTTCTTGCTTTGCCATATCAGAGAGCGTTGATTAAAAATATTTGGGGGTGACTGTATATAAACCTTTTTTTGTACCAAGGCTTTCCAGCCATCCCTCTCTCTTTCTACCTTTTCATCATCCTCTCTTTCATCAGAGGGTTGATAACCACTTATTCTCTTTATCTCTTTGACGGCTCGATTTGGCGTCGAATGGCTGCGGTCAGGAAAGAGATTGGAAAGCTCTGAGGCCTGTTTTGCCCATCCCCCTTGTTTTTTTGACATCATTGGCCCAGTCTGTTTCCACCCCTTCTTGAATATGATTGGCCCCAGAGCTCATGACTGGGGTGATGTCATCTCTCGTGGCTCAATCTCCACAGACAAGATGGCTGGCGCAGTGCAGGACGTGACCAGTCTCTCTGGATTATTGTTTATTGGCGCGGCAGATGTCCTCGTCTGTCTTGGTTGCGTTTCCTGTGCATTGGACCGCGGCCGAACAGCTTGTGCGAGCGGAGACCTACCTGTCAGAGCGTGCGATGAGGTCAGAGCGAAAGAGAGGAGGGGAGATGGAGAGAGGGTACTGTGACCCTGCCACTGCTTGAACAATACTACCAGACCTGGGCACTGACAGTAAACTATAAATCTGGGCTGGAGTTATGGTCATCCTGATGAAATACAGGGAAAAGTTCCATAGGGCATGTGAAGGTGTGCCAGGCTGGTAGTACATCGAGGGGAAGCCTTTGAGTTTCAGCTGGTTCTCTCGTTTTTCCGCCATGGCGCCGTCGCTCCACGTAGAGCCCGGATGAGCGCGCCACTCGTTACGCCATCCAACTCGACAGAGGGAAAATATCTCCCTGCTTCACTCGCTGCTTTGTCCTTTCCAAAAGCCATGTTGATTATCTGCTCAAATTCTAAAATGTTCAACTGGCAAAAAGGACATTTTCAAATGAGTCCCAGAAGAGCCTTCTAATTACTCGGGCCGGTAGGCCACGAGTCTAAGTTTCGGCTCCGTTCTTCTTTTTTTTTTTTTTTTTTTTCGGGGTTGTGATTGTCCTGCTCATGCGCGCACGCGGTTTGGGGATTGGCACAGGCCTAGACCCGGCCCGAGTACAGGCTCTAAGAAGCCTCTTCTTTGAAAACAATCAGGGTGAGCTGCTCAGGAAGACCAAGTCTGGTCGTGATTTTTTATCCGACAGGGACGGCTGTTACTGTTCTTCGTGGCACAATCGTCGATGACAAGTGAACACACTTCCTCAATTATCTTCTAAGGTTCGGGTTCAGCGTGAAGCTCTTCTGTCTCAAGGCTTCGTTGCCATCATCAAGTTTCCACCTCAGACCTGGATCCAGCTCTTGCCGGCTGGTGTCGGTTGCCGGCTGGGGTTCTGACACCCGTTTTGCTGAATCACAGCAGTGGCACACTAGGATGACACGTGCGCATCTGCCACGTGATTGGCTAGGGAGCTCCGGTGTTAGCCGCGGATGTGCTGAAACTCCGCTAACGGTGCTTGGCTCTGTTGAGTGTCTGAGCTCGGGGCAGCCTGGGAGGACATGGCAGCCGGTCCCATTCCGGGCCCCACAGTCCCCTGATCCCAGGATGTGTGCTGGAGGATGTTCAGGGAGGAGGTGGGAGGCTGTGCGTCTTGACGCTGCTCCTTTGATCAGTCGGCAGAAGAACCAGCACCAGCAGAGGCAGCAGTTGTGATGTAGTTCACCCCCTTGTCCCCTCTCTTGCACTGTGTGGCTGCCTGTAACCGTCACATCAATAAAATATACAGTGGGAACCCCATTGTCTTCAGCAGTGCTCCGATGTTGTCACCTCCTGACCATAAATGCCCCTGCTGAATGATGCACAGCATTTTCTCTTGGCATTTTGTGAAAGGGCTGCATGAATTTCAGAGTATCAGAGTATTTCAGAGTATCCTCTGAGTATCCTGCGAGTGGTCATGCACCCTTATACAATTTTGCACATGTGCAGTAAGTATTCATAATCCAAACCGGATGGACATCTATCTTTCCCTATAAAATAACATTAATTTTACGCACTGAATAAAACAATGCTGAATCGCTGCTGCAATCCAAATGACATTCGAAGGCTTGTGTTAAAAAAATAATTTGACTGGCAAGTCTGATAAATTTATCCAAACCATTCAGAAATGATCATTGATTTAAAGCATTGTGTAATTGGTGTTACAATGGAAACTTGCGGTTTAGTTACAAAAGCTTCCTGGAAAAAACAGTTCTCTCTGACCTTGTACTGGGAGTTTTAATTTGACACTTTCTTTTTGTGTTCTTTGTTTTATGAATTGGTGATTGGATAGGTATATGTATGTGCTCTTTTGGTTAGGTTTTATATCAGCATGAGAAGTGCCCAAAAAACTCACCCCATTTAACTTCTGGTTGGGAGTAAGATCAACTATTTTCTTTAGTTAGAGAGTAAGATATACTTTATTGAACCCCGTGGGGTAATTTGTCCTCTGCATTTGACCCATCCCATAGGTAGGAGCAGTGGGCAGCCACAGAGCAGAGCCCGGGGCCCAACTCCAGTTCTAAGGCCAGTACCTTGGTCAGGGGTACTAGTAGGACTGTTTCTGTAATGCGTGTTTTTGCGGGTGGGAGAAACCGGACTACCCGGAGGAAACCCACGCGAACACGGGGAGAACATGCAAATTCCACACAGAAAGGCCCCAGGCCAGAATTGAACCCATGACCTTTTTGCTGTGAGGCAGTAGTGCTAACCACTGTGCCACTGTGCCGAGTAGCCTTCTTTGGGCCCTGCTCTGGCATGGTTTGTGCCTGTCCAACAGCTGTGAGGTTTTTTATATCCTTTGGCTGAAGTTTTTTATTTGCTTTTCATAGGTTTTAATAAATCTTCTGTGTGACATTTCTGGATAATTTCTTTAGAACACTTTATTTTGGGCCTAAGGCACTTTTTAGTGTTGCGTCCATGTAGTTCGTCATGTTGTTGCTATGGAATCTTTGACGTAACAGCTGTGGTTATCTGTTCATTTTCAGTGCTTTCATCACACAAAATAATGCTTCATTAAGTTTAGTTGCGTGCTATTATGGAATGGGAAATTGGGAAGTTTCTTGGGAAATGTATTGCCTTGTGAAAACTGTCCGTCCTTAACAGAGATGTGCGGTCAGGGGAGGCAGTGACTTCACCTTTTATCGCTGGATTTTGTCAACCTGTTTCCACGTACTGTGCCTGATTGACAATCAATTTTTACTTTTTTTTTTACAATTGAGACCTTGCCTATATGCAGCCTGTAATGATTAAGAGGTGATGACAGAAAGATTAATTTATGTTTACGCTTTGATTCGAGACTGCAAGGATGGAAATTTTAATAATTAATTTGAAATAATTCCAGCTCTCTCGGTAATTCCACGCATCGTTTTGACCTTTCGTTAATCGGTTTATGAAAGAAGACTGAAAATAAACTCTGTATTTTTCTTCTTTTGGCATGAAAAAGTATGTATTTAAGGGGGAAAACATTATCGCAAACATATTGACCACACTGAACGCCGCATAAGACAGGCTTTAATATTTGTTAATGGCATTGCGTTAGTTTCCTCCAAGCAAATATGAACAAACTTGCTGTCTTGTGAGCATTTTAAGTTCGAAGCACTGAGCAGTAACGTGGTGGAAACTGAAATTGGCTCATCATTCTGCTGTTTAGTCTGAGTAAATTAGTTAATCAATCCTCTGATTGCTAATCAAGCAAAGCAATAGGGAGATATCGTTTGTTTAAGGGTGAGGATTCTGCCTAACTTACCTCCGATGGCAAGTCACTGGTCCTTATCAGTTTTTGAAATCTGTACTGCTGTTAAATTGTCAAATGACAGAATGGTGACAAATTAAAGAAAAACCACTAATGGCGAAACATAGCAAATATACTGTACTTGCTACCGTGAAGACTGGGTGCATAGATTTTGTGTGAAGATGGCTGTTTGAAAAGATTCCATTGCCTTTGAAAGAAGGTTCATTATTTTGGGATGGATGGCAGGAGCCTCTGTCACAAAAACTGTTCAACCTGGCCCATGTTTCAGTGGAACAGAGACTAAAGTTAAATCTACATTTATAGATCTATGTGAAGGACATTTCTAAATAGGGTTGGAAATTGTGGTCAGAAGTGCACATTTGAGGAACGTGACGCTCATGCCTTAACGCTATATGTAAGAAAAAAAGAAACGAGACTCTTACTTAGGTGACTGAGAATGTCAGTGCAGGACGTGATCAGACTGTGTCAGCAAGAACAGCCCATAAAATGCTACATAGAGGCGTATATAATGGTTGGGTCCCTGCATAAACCCTCATTATAAATTTGAATGGAGGTATGGTGAACACCCAGAGGACGGTACTGCTGTGAAATCTTGGATCTCTGTAATTTGGCCCAGTGGCTGGTTTTGCTTTGAGGATACTATTTTCTGGGCTTTGTTTGGGCCCATTTGCCCTTCTAGATGAAGGGGTCACTACAAATCAATACAAACCTCTCAGTCACCACCTTTACCCTATGGTGACACATTTTTGTCATGACAGGAGTGGTCATTTTCAGGATGACACCGTTTTTTGTAAAAATAAAACACTATTGCCCATCCAGTCACCTAATTTCGACCTTTCTGTCCACATATGGAAGATTTTGGGCCAATATGTTGGGCACCACTCTCCACCACCATCGTCAAAACACCAGATCAGGGATGTTATTTTGATGAATTGTATTCCCATCCTTGTGCTTACAGAGACTTTTAGAAGCTATGCCAAGTAGAACTGAAGCTGTAATTGCACAGCATCTGACTAAGATGTTTTATGTAGGTTCTTACTTTAATTTGTCACCCAGTTTGTTTGTCAAAGAGGCTGTATGTCAAAGGGTCCAAAGAGGGCAGTTTTTGTTGTTTTGTTTTATGCTTTATGTTTTTGTCAGTTGCCACACTTTAATGGATCCTATTTATTTTAGTTATGGGGTCGATTATGAGCCCCAACTCTGTGTCCTTGTGTTTTCATGTCCGTGTAGATCAATGCTGAAAATGTGCATCCTTAATTTATATTTTAGTTTACTAAAAGTACTTACATTTGCCACAGTATATTTCTACACCATGTAAACAAAATTAAACTTTAACTGTTTGTATATGTCCTAGAAGCATCAAATGTTATTTGAATTAAGATCTAAGACTAGAGAAATAGATGTTTGAATTTAGACTGCATGCTTGTGTGCATTCCTGCATATTCGCACTTGTATTTTCGTGTCTGTATGTGACGTGAATGTTTAATTATGCATCAGAGCCTGCTTAAACTCCCGGGTCATGTGCTTCCAGTTAAGTTGCTGCTAATTGTATTCTTTGTTGTAGGAAATGTGATGTGTAATTAACTAATGCGCAGCCCTTGATTAATTATTCTCATTTCTTAATCCACTTTGCTCAGATCTGATGGATTGAATTATACTTTGGTTGGTAATTAGGCAGAACACTTCACAGGGCATTTATGTGTTGTGTGTGCTTTTTTATAGTATTCTGCTCGACTAGCATCCTCCTGACTGTGTGGGTGAATCGTGATTCCTTTACGACAGCTGATTTTATTAAACAATTATACGTTCCTCTCGAAAATTGCCTTTGCGACTTCCTCATCAACATACAGTATTTGTGATGACAGAATGAAAAACGGCAATATTCTACTCGCATTTTCAGAATCTGATTGACACTGGGGAGGTTTTACCTTGTGAACTGGCATTATTTCGTGCTTTCGCTGAATTTGAAATATTTTTGTATAAGATTAGTAATGATAGATTCACTTTCTTTATATATTTATATCACTTCTCTACATGACATTGATAAAGCATATCATTTCACGCCTCCGAAGATTTTACACCTTTGCTTGTTGAACAATGCAGTACGTCCTTGAGTTTCGGGATGGATTAATAATTCAAGATTATAATGGTAAACTCTGCATCTCCCTTCCTCCTAAATGAACAATACAGCATATTCACAAATGGTATGCTTAAAAAAAGTTTGAAAAACCCAAAGGACATTTGTACTGTTGTAGGATGAAGTAGAATGTGGTCCACGTTGAAGAGTGGCTTAAAGAGTGTGTAATTTAAGGTCAGTGGCGGCCATTGTGGTGCAGGACTACTGCTGAGACCTATAGGCATTAATGAGCCGGTCCAGATTTACTCTCTCTCGCCCCTACTACACTAAACAACCCGCACTTTTAATTAGTTCACTGCTTTACTAATTCAATAATAATTAAGGAGAGGAAATTGCCGTGGGGAGAGGCTTATTAAACCCTAGCCTTAAGTGCACTGATAATGTCTGTGTACCTAAGACTTATTCCCGGCCTCTGGCTACGCTCTGTAATTATGATGTCGTTATATTTTCATGCTCGACGCCCACACCGCCCCCTGTGCCTCCTTATGTGGAACAGCAGAGGCAGTTGGGACCTGTTACACTTCTGCTCGTGTTGGGGGTCAGTGATTCTTGGGGTTAATGAGGAGCCTTATACTTGAGGCCCTTGCTAATGTGCTGGTCTTTAGTTCGTTTGCTTTGTAAAGACAGCAGACTCGCTCAGAACTCTGTTGAAATTCCAGGAATATTCTCTTTGTTCAACAGTGAGCCTGTTGAGAATGTTTAATGATATGTCTGTTGAGACTAAGGATAAGGCCTCCTTCCTTACTTGTTTATTCCCATGACGTGCATCTGGGCACAGGTGATGTATCAATAATGAGACACAGTGCCTGGCCTTTCCTCTGAACCTGTGTCATGGTGCTGTAGGCTTGTGTGTCTGACATGTGATCAGTGCATGGGTCATTCACACCTGCGCACATGCAGACGGACATGGAAACCCACACATATGTGCACACACATCCAAACACATACAAACGAATCGATGAAAGCCCACAACACACAACACGGGCGTTCATTATCACAGTCATTACATACACATGCACACAGCAAGCACATGCATTTGAACTCTCACGCACTCTCTGACTCGATTGCTCCGGCGATTTGCCGCATACATACACACGGACCTCACACACACACACACACACACACACACACAAACTCACTCGTAAACAGATAGCTTTTAGCTCTGCCCTCTCTTTGTTTTAATAGAGGGCACAGTGGGAATTTGTCAAACCACTGCCCCGTTTAGTCAGAGAGTCTAATGGCTCCCCTGTAATTTTATTTATTTATTTACCAATCTTTTCAACAGATGTCTCACGTTATTGGCTTGCACTGCCCTGTCGGCTGCAATGAAAGTTAAACCGCTCATGGAATGTTTGATGGCTTCTACGCTTGCGTCCGCCGTTATTTATTTATGTGTTGTTGTTGCTGGTGGCATTGAAGTGCAGGCTACATGCTGGCCTCTCAGTATGAATCCAGCTCTTCCCAAACCCTCATCCTGAGCCGTTGATGCTCACCCCACCATCGCCGCGGTGAGATGGCAGGTATAATATTGTGGCGACTGGGCATGTCACTCAGTTGTCACAAGGTTATTTTTAGGTTGGTCCACTGCTGTTATTCGCTTTAGAAGAGTCATTAATCTGAATTGCAAGAGTAAAGTATCAATCTATATGGGTGGCCTTTTAAATTCTTTTAAATTGGTAGTTCAATGCAAATATATTAAGGGTCACTTGTTGACGGTTATTGACAGGCAAAGACATGGCTAAAACTAAAGTCAATTTTTAATGAACATTGTCCACAGAAACCTCCATTTTACCCAGAATCAAATGTAATCTGTGTTTGTAAAACCACTCCTCTGCGTGAGAGCAGCCATACTTAATCAAAACAAAGCTTGTTTGCCCTCCATAATAATTTTGGTCACATAAACTTATTGTCATCATTGCATTTACTTCAAAAGTGTTTTCTTTTCCAGGTAATTTATCTTCTCTTCTATGTCAGTGGTTCCCAACCCAGTCCTCAAGGACCCCCTGCCCTGCAGGTTTTTGCTCCAGCTCTATTCTTTCATACCTGATCCATTTAAGGGCTTCATGCTGATCGGTTGAAAAAGATCTTCCTGAACAGGGTGTGCATGAAGGTGCATTGGGCATTAAATGGATAAGGTGTGCAAAAGTAAAGCTGCAACAAAAACCTGTTGGACAGGGGGTCCTTGAGGACTGGGTTGGGAACCACTGTTCTATGTTTTTATACACAACGTGTTTGTAATTACTGAGTAAATGCATTGAAAGCACTCTTCTACTCTTGAGATCATATACTGGTGAGTCCTCCAAAGTGCTAATATCCCGTTGGCACTTCACTGTGCTCTGTAACCCACCAACTGAGCCGAGCAGCTACGGCACTGACGGACCACTGATGGACCGCACAGGCTGGCCGCCCAAAGCAGGCTGACTACAGCAGCCAATCACGTGCAATGATGAGGAGAACCTCTCGCTGACTGAAACCCTTCATTGCTGTGGGCAATTACGCGCCTGACTGTGTGACTGCCCGCTGGTCTGAACTTTGAGTTTCTACTTTGGTCAGGGTTTCCAATTCGGGAAAAACACTGCAAGAGTCTGTGAGCTGTTTAGTAAATCCCTACAGTTCGGCAGTACAAGTTTTCCCAGACTGGATGTGCCATTTACAATCAGTATTCATGTGTTTTTATCTCATTCAATCTAAAGCGCCGCATAGTGTCCATGCATCCTGAAAACAGGACTGCAGGTCTGGTGCTCACCAAAATCCACCGTATCTCTCATTATCATCTACATGGGATATTTTTCACCCCCCCGGTCTCTCTCCTTCTCTCCCTCCCCCTTTCCCTGGAAATAATGGTTTATACGGTTCACTAGTGTTCGCAAACAGGCCATTCATCTCCGTTACGTGACACATGGTTTGCAGGCAGTTACTGTGCATTGCATCACGGTGGATTTTATATTTGCTCGCATGAGTGCAGAAGTTCATCT
The DNA here is from genome assembly GCA_029692085.1 of Gymnothorax javanicus. Lineage (NCBI taxonomy): Eukaryota > Metazoa > Chordata > Actinopteri > Anguilliformes > Muraenidae > Gymnothorax > Gymnothorax javanicus. The sequence goes on along the minus strand of CM056208.1, from coordinate 27,882,535 downwards.
CCTCCTCGCCAGTGTCCATCCAGGAGCTGCACCAAGAGATCTCTCGCAACCTTACTGTGCTATCCTTTTATTCTCTCTTTCCACCACCCGTCTCACTCAATGCTAAGCTAGAGGTACATATGTTGAAGTCAAATTGTGAAACCAGTCATTTCGTGAAATGACTAAAAATTTTTAGTCATGTCATGATATGACTGAAGTTCAGCACTAGCCATTTCATGAAATGCCTGAAATTTTTAGTCATTTCATGAAATGACTGGTTACACAATCTGACTGTCACACATGAAGACCACAGTGGAAAAATGATGGGAGTCACATTTTCACGTTGTGGAGAAATGATGAATTAAAAAATTCAAAACGATCTTTAAAACAAAGCACTGAAAAAATGTGCAAAAAATATAAAATATATAAAATATTAAAATAATAATCTATAATATTATTATTTATTATTATAAATATTATAATAAAATATAATATAACATATAAAATATACAAAAATCCAAAATTTGGATTCCTTTTGATTTGATTGTTTTTCCTCTGTGGTCTTCAAATGGTCTCACGTGGCTCATTTGTCTGCTTAGGCCACCATCTTCTTTATTGGTGTCACATTAAGATGGTATTTTTGACGTACCACTTGACGGCAGGGGGAAAAAAAATACTACGGGGCTGTAATGCAAATAAGGCTGTTACGTATGCCCCAATGATGTGTGATGTGAATTGTACTTTGTTTGCATTGCAACCAGTCAAACTTACGTTTAATTACAAACTTGTGGTGTGGTGGGTGTTCTGATCATGCCGCTGCCTTGACTGTATGCTTCTCGTACTCCTGAACAGTCCATTAAGGATATCTCATTTTCAGAACCTGTAGCTTTACAAAAACCCTTCAGGAGGACAGCACAAAAATGGCCTTAAATTACACTGGTAAATAAATAAATAAATAACGAGTGTGGTTCAGTAAAATTGGCTTTTGAAAAAAAAATCTGTTAAATGACATCTCTGATGGTTGAGCTGGGCCAATTCCTTCCTGACCTGAAAACATAACATGAGTTTTGAAGAGAGAAGCTCTAAGAGTTTGAGAGAGAGGGAGAAAGTGCAGAAGAAGGACAAAGCTTTCTGAACATCAGAAAAGAATTTATAGATTGCTGGTAGGATAGGAGCTGTATTGCTGGAATTTCTTTCTGTTACCGATCATTTTGTTCCCACAATCTACTCTCTGAATTGTGTGAAATTTAGCTGCCAATATGGTAAATAAATTAAATCAAAAATTATTCATTATTTCAACAATAAAGGCTTGATTTTTCTGAATGCACAACATCTTACAATAGGTACGTGGACAGATTGCTTTGCCTACTGCTATTTTCCTCCCACTGCGAGGACTAACTGGTAGTTTTCTGCCAGTGCTGCTTGCAAGTGGGTAGAGAGATGCATATTAACGGTACAGTTATACAATGTATTTCAGGGGGTGTTCTCCATGTAATCTTCATGACACCAGTGGGAGTGTCATTTAAATGAGGTCGTGCAAGGCAATTTTTGGTATTTTTTTGATACTTAAAGCAGATCTTATATGACTCGCCAGAACTATGTCAAAACTGAAGCCAACCTATTTATAATTTCACCAGAAGGTGCCGACAAGCAGAATAATCTGTTCATATTTGACGGCAATGATATAAATAATGTAAAAATGACTGCATCGTGTTTTTTTTTCTATTACTTGCATGTAGGCTACATTTGTCATTGATAATAATGTATCATAACCAAGGAGCCAATTTCTCACAGCCAGCTTCGCCCTACTGTAGGTTTATAAGAGTGTATGGTTGAATATTATTTAGAACAAATTGTCAGTTGCAAAATGTGAGATTCAAAATGATGTTTGCTTGATTTTACTTGTTCCACTCAGTTTGGAACTGTAATCTTTGGTTTATGCGAACTGAGTACAGTGGCCTACATTTGCATTGACTGACAGAGCGTGGAATAGGCCTTTACAGGACATATATGGTTAAAGAGTATTACAAATTTAACTAAGGAGGAGTGCTGGAAACGCCTTTCTCTGAAAGTTGTGGATATCTGTGATCCAGGCAATTCAAATTCCATGCTGGGTACAGTAACAATTGCCTTTGCTTTATATGTCAATTTTAATACTATTGCTACAAAGCTATATTTTTTTCAAATTCTAAAATTGCATTTTGCAAGCAAGTTGTGATGGACATATGAGAACAAACAAGGCTACAAGATATGAAATACAAATTTGTCCAAAATGCTTGATTGTCATACTACGATGACCAAATTTCACAGTCCATAGCCTCAGCTTCTTAATGTAGCTTGTTGTATTTCTCAAATTAACACAATCAATGGAGACGTCCCACTGTCATCCCAGTGATTGAGATAACTTGGTAGACATGTAAATGTTTAGTTAAAGGTGTATTTACTGTCATATGGCAGCTAATACATGATAGAGTTGCATGAAGTATCCAGTATGCAGAGGATAGTATATGGTAATGAAGTTGAAGTGAACATCCACCATTTGATTTTTTTTTTGAATGACAAAATGCACCAAAGAAGCTTCTTTATCATAGATAATGCAGTAAAGGAAATGCTCTGTTTATGTCCACAAAATAAAGCACCTTACCGAAAATGAGCAAAGACGATTAGCTTACATGTGCACCTTCCTCTTGTGCTTGCATCAGAGCTGGTATTCTTCTTACGGATCACCTCTCTTCATATCACGCTGACTTGGGGCCTATCTCATAACGCATGCATATGTTTAAATGCAACAAGAAAACTTGTTGTTTGACATATATTGTATCATGTTGTATCAATCCATGTAAACCCTCAGTATTCAGATACCAGACTTTTTTATTTTTGCTGAATTGTAAGTAGTTATTATTATTATTATTATTATTATTATTTCTGCAGGAAGCTATTTCAAGGGTACACTCAGGATCTGGCCAAAATCACAAGATTATGACCTCTCTGACATGTTCCTACAAATGTTGTTTGTTTCTCATTTACATTACAAAATATATGCTCTTGCTCTTTGGTTTTCTACCCATGTCCCCCACTCTTTCTCATATATTTCTCACTATTCTCTCCTCTTGTTCTGTTCCTCCCTCTCTCTTCCAATTTTTACCCTTCTTGTCCTGTTGCTGTGTTCTGTGTGTGCATCGATTCTCTCTCGCTCTACTCTGAGGGTTCATAAGTATTGAGCAGTGGCACAATTTGAAAGGAATTTAGCTTCCACACTGTTCATGTTGTGACACAGGTGTAAATACCAAATTTAAACCTTGAATTAAAGCGTGGCGATACTCTCAGCTTTAATTTGACAGTATGCACATCAATATTGAATTAACCATATGCAGGAATTAAGCTAAATTGTTTTACAGTTCTGTCACAATCCAAATATTTACCCTTAGATCGTTGAAATAAAGTAAAAAAAATATATTAATTTAATTATCTTGAGCTGTTGAAAACCTATCATGTGGCGACTTGTTTACAAGAGCTCTCGCAGGGGAGCTCTTGTAAACAAGTCGCCACATTATAGGTTTTCAACAGTTTTGATTTTGATATCTTGCATCACTGAGCTGCAATAGCTGCAGTTAGTGCTCTAAGGGTTAATGTTAGTATCCCTTTAATTCTCCTTCTGTTTCTCCCTGGGAGTTAGGGCATCAAAAGTGAGTTTCCCCTGTGCCCAGGGTGAGTTGGATAACCTGCTGATGTTTTATAGCAAGAACAGCAATGTGTGTTATGTAAACCTGGGAGTATTTCCACTCCCACGTATCTATCAGTGGCGGCTGGTGAACTGGCGATAGGAGAGGCTCAAAACAATCCCTTAAAATAAATGATTGGTCACAACCTGTTTTCAATCATTCATTTAAATTACCATTACAGAAACTCCGAAAACTCTCAACATTATCAGGTGTGGCCAGTTTTCATTTATAATGCATACGGATAACGACTCCGGACTTCTCACGCTTTTAATTTATTCAGGGATTGGAAGCAATGCATGTGTTTCAGGATTGTTTAAATGAAATAGGATCATTTGAAATGTCTTTATGCAATTCCATTGCTTCCAACCCCTCCAGTGCACAAGGACTTCAATTCCGCGCGAAAATCTCTTACATGCGCGTTGATTGAATAATTGCTGACTACAGCAGAGGAATGTAAATTCGCCACTTAAACTCACCCCGAATGCGTGAGAGTTGACAGGTATGCGTTATAAATGAAAACTGGCCACACCTGATAATTTTGAGAGTTATCGGTGTTTCTGTAATGGTAATTTAAATGAATGATTGAAAACGGGTCTTGACCAATTATTATTTTCATGGGATTGTTATTGCCAATTCACCAGCTGCCACTGGTATCTACAGGCACCCACCTCTTTCTGTCCCTTGGCGATCAGTGCAGTCCGTGTATGGCCAGAGCTGTACTCATAGACCTGGACACAGTCCTCTCGTTGCACTGCATTTCAGTACAGGCATTTAGCAGGTACTCTCGTCCAGAGCCAATTATACAACTTGTGCATTTTTACATTTTACAGAGGCTGTTCAGGCTAGGTTGCTTGCTCAAGGGTAAAATGACAACATTAAGCCTGGGAATTGAACCTGCAACCTGAAGGGTTTTAGCACAGTTTATTACCCATTATACTACGCTCCCTGTATACTACTCTGAAGTACAAAGTGTACTTTAATGTTATATTTTCCATAAAAAATCATGAACAAAAATCATTCTTATGTGACACAGAATGGTCCATTTTTTTTTGACAAAGTGTGATGGCTAGCTCATTTGAAACCGTAAAGCCATCCTGACATTAGTTTGTGCGTGTGTGTGTGTGTGTGTGTGTGTGTGTGTGTGTGTGTGTGTGTGAGCACTTTTGTGCGGCGTGTATGCGTGTGTGTGTGCATGTGTGAGCGCTTGTGTGCACCATGGGTTCATGTGTGTGCATGTGTGCATGTGTTGTGCGTGTGTGTGTGTGTGTGTGCATGTGTGAGCGCTTGTGTGCGCCATGGGTTCATGTGTGCGGGCGTGTGTGCATGTGTGCGCATGTATGGTGTGTGTGTGTGTGTGTGTGTGTGTGTGTGTGTGTGTGTGTGTGTTTGTGAGTTGGTGATGCTGTTGTGGTACAGATCAGTGTGTTGCAGCTGCTTATCTGGTCCAGGTGTGTGACAGCTGATACCTGCCAGTGCTACAGAGCGCAGCTAACCTGGAAATTGATGTTTCACCTCAGCGACCAGCTCTCTGCTCCACTGCGAAAAGTATGTGAGCAAGGGAGAACTTATTGGTGTGTGTATGCTCGCTCGTGTGTGTGTGTGTGTGCGTGTATGCCAAGCGTGTGTTTATGAGAGGGGCAGAAAGTGTGTGACTCTGCCGTACAAAAGTAAGAAAGATTTTTTAAATGGTTGATGTTTCTGTAAGTTGTATTGGGCTGTAATGGCACCATCAGTTTTTTCGTCTGAGAGTACTCTGTGAAGAAAGGTTAGCGTGTCCTTCGGCTGAAAGCTGACATTTTTTCTCATAAAGGGCAGCGCACAGTTGCCAGAGAGGATTAATTGACAAGAGAGGTGTTCGCACTCAGATTCTCTATTCTGGATCCCCTCATCATCCACCATCTCACTCTTTCCTCCTCTCTCTCTCTCTCTCGCTCTCTGCTCGCTCTCACTCCACCTCTCTCTCTCTTTCCCCCACTATCCCTCACTCCTATAGTGTTGTGAAAAAATAATTGCCCCCCCTTGTTAAATCATGAATTAACTGTGATTAACCAAATTTTTTGTTCAATTTCACCAGCCACACTCAGGCCTGATTACTGCCAGACCTGTTTAATCAAGAAAATCACTTAAATAGAACCTGTCTGAGAAAATGAAGTAGGCTAAAAGATCTCCAAAAGCAACACATCATGCCGCGATCTGAAGAAATTCAAGAACAGATGAGAAACATCATGCTGCGATCTAAAGAAATTCAAGAACAGATGGGAAACAAAGTTATTGACATGTATCAGTCTGGAAAGGGTTACAAAGCAATTTCAACGGCTTGGGGACTCCAGCAAACCACGGTGAGAGCCATTATCCACCAATGGAGAAAACTTGGAACAGTGGTGAACCTTCCCAGGAGTGGCCGGCTGACCAAAGTGACCCCAAGAGCGTATCGACGACTAATCCAGGAGGTCATAAAAGAACCTAGAACAACATCTGAAGAACTGCAGGCCTCCCTTGCCTCAGTTAAAGCCAGTGTTCATGATTCAACAATAAGAAGGAGACTGGGCAAAAATGGCATCCATGGGAGAGTTCCAAGGCGAAAACCACTGCTAACCAAAAAGAACACAAAGGCTCGTCTCACATTTGTCAAAAAACATCTTGATGATCCCCAAGACTTTTGGGAAAATATTCCACGGACTGATGAGGCATAAGTTGAACTTTCTGGAAGGTGCGCGTCCCGTTACATCTGGTGTAAAACTAACACAGCATTTCATAAAAAGAACATCATACCAACAGTCAAACATGGTGGTGGTAGTGTGATGGTCTGGGGCTGCTTTGCCGCTTCAGGACCTCGACGACTTGCTGTAATTGATGGAACTATGAATTCTGCTCTCTACCAGAAAATCCTGAAGGAGAATGTCTGATCATCAGTGTGTGACCTGAAGCTCAAGCCCACTTGGGTTATGCAGCAGGACAATGATCCGAAACACACCAGCAAGTCCACTTCTGAATGGCTTGAAAAAAAACAAAATGAAGGTTTTGGAGTGGCCTAGTCAAAGTCTGGATTTAAATCCAATTGAAATGCTGTGGCATGACCTCAAAAAGGCCGTTCATGCTTGTAAACCCTCCAATGTGGCTAAATTAGAACAATTCTACAAAGAAGAGTGGGCCAAAATTCCTCCACAGCGATGTGAAAGACTCATTGCCAGTTCTCGCAAACGCTTGATTGCAGTTGTTGTTGCAGAGGGTGGCACAACCAGTTATTAGGTTTAGGGGGCAATTACTTTTTCACATAGGGCCAGGTAGGTTTGGATAGATTTTTCCCTCGATAAATGAAATCATCATTAAAAAACTGCATTTTGTATTTACTTGGGTTATCTTTGTCAAATATTAAAATATGTTTGATGATCTGAAACATTTAAGTGTGACAAATATGCAAAAAAATAAGAAATCAGGAAGGGGGCAAATACTTTTTCACAGCACTGTATGTCACTGTTTAGTACCAGTCTGCACTGATGGTGATGAGTTCTTGAGTATCTGAAATTAATACAAATGTTTGATTGAACTTCATAGAACATTCCAGATAATCTTTTTCTCTTTAGCCTTTTTTTTTAGAGTGATAGAATGTCCCTGGCCGTGTGGTTAGCTGAATCCACTTTGTGCTGGAGTGGGAGAGCTGCGACATCACTTGTGCTGAATGACTCTTGAGACGCATCACCTAGCCCTTGACCCTACAACCGCACCCTCGCCCTGAAGCTTCCCCCATTGAGACCCTGATAAATTGGGGCATGATTGTGTCGCCTCTAATGTCACCTGTTCTGTCCCCCCCGCCCGCCACCCTGAGTACGAGCGAGGCTCGGTCTGTTTGCACAAGTAATGATGTGTGCTAGAATAGACAATTTTGGACAGTCTGACAGTCTATCATTGTCTGCCTGCGAATCCATTTCCTTCATTGTCTGCCTTTGCAATTGTGCTTCAATCTGTTCATCTGTGAGCCCGACCGTATCTCTGCTTTTCTGTCGATTCCTTTCATCCGAGGATTAAACGCAGCATGGGCGAAGCGCATGTTATTTGTGCTTTGGAATGCTTCGTATGCGTGCATGTGCATGCATGTGTGTGTGTGCGTGCACATGCATATTTGTGTTCGTATGCCAACTCTTAAAGGTCTTTGGCTCTGTGTACAGGATGGAATATCTGCAATGCTGATTCATCATGCATTTGGTAAGGCTGAATGGCTACACTGAAATTAGTAAGCCCAAGTTTCCCAATCAAATTCAGCCGAGACTGCAAATTTTACAGATTTTGAACTAAATTATAAAGAAATAGGCAGCTATAAATGAATACATTAAGGGAACCTTAGATGCACCTTTTCCCACTGCCCCAGCTTTTCCCAACTGGTTTAGTGTCCCTGAAATCAAGTTCAGCAGCGGCTATGAAATTCCCTCACTCTCTCTCTCTCTCTCTCTCTCTCACACACACTCATACACTTGATGGATCAGTCTGCCCAGCTGTCATGGTCAGGCTTGTATCTCTTCCAGCGTTGGCCAGATTGACTCCGAAGGTCAATTGCCAATTTGCTTCAGCCAACATCTTTATCAAAACCAATATTAATTTTTGCAAATTAGGACCCGCAGCTAATGAGCGTCACAGATAATTAGTTCATTCATAATCCAGGAAACAAGTGTGGCTTGTTAGTAAGCTGCGACTCAACCTCCAGTCATCTTGCGCATGCACCCAGACACACACACACACACACACACACACACGCATACTCACACGTACGCACGCACATCCTTGTACTTCTATCCTTGTGAGGACATTACATTGACTTGCATTTTTTCTTTGTGTGTCTTTACAGCCTTTCACTAATCTTAACAATAAGCAAGGTATGCAAACCCAAACTTTTACCCTAACCTTAACATGTCCCTAATTGACCTATGGCTAAGCCCCGCCCTCAAATGCGATGAGCGAATCACATTCGTATTCTCTCCCCATATACTCGGACATTCTGAGCCTGAACTTCCATTGAAATGCATTACGGAAACTCCGAATCGTTCGCTTTTATGGGATTTTAAAATGTTTCTCAGTTAAAAAAAATGGTCAAACGCTGTGCTTGGGGTAAATTTAACTCCAATATGAGGTATCCGGAGAGGCTGGGTGATGGGGTGTATTTTATACCCTTCCCAAAGCCACATCATAATGGAGAGAAGTGTCTCCTCTGGATAAAGCTTTGTGGACAGTGGAAGACCCCACTATCAGCTTAACGTAGCTAACAAAGGTCAACAAGGATGTCTACCTTTTGTTCCAAGCTAAGTCAACATCGTGTTTAAGGCGACATCTTGTCACTTCGCTAGAGATTAATGTAAAGTTATCTTTTACATCGCTATCATTAGCTAAAGTTAGTAAACTCTATGGCTAACTTCAGTGCTGACGGACGTTGGCTTAACGTGAGCTCCTGGCTGCGTTGTTCACCGTGTCACCTTGTTTACTTGGGAGTTCAGTCACGTCAGGTTAGATTTCTTAAATTCGGTAGCTAGCAGTAATAATACGTAAATTAAATTAATTACCCTGCAGTGCACAAACAATGCTGATCCTCTGTCTTGTTGTGTGAGAGGGTGACGGAAACGAGATGCGGTAGATCGCGTTTGCACTGAGACCTGAAAATTTTAGCTTCTAATTTGAACTTTTCATTGACCTTCTCCTCTCTAAATTCATTAATGTATCCCTCCAATGCATAGTGTAACCCTTTTTGCTGACTTCTTGATGATATTTGAGCCTTCTATCGCCAAAAATCATCGATAGCATCCTGAAAAATATCTCCAACTGTGATACCAGACATTAGCGTCTGTTCTAAAATGTTGATTGTTTGAGTCAGTGGAGGGGGTGGGGCTTAGCCATAGGTCAATTCTAACCTTACCCCTAACCTTAACAAATAAGTCACAATTTGCCCTTGATGTTGTTAGGACAGGCAAAAATGTCCTCACTCCCCAATAATGTTCCCACTCTTTCAGGAAAAAAATGTTTTCTAGTCCTCAGTGTGTAGCAAGTACAAGAACGCACGAACACACACTCACGTATGAGTGCTGGAGGGATATTACAGCACATTTTGAATGAGCATAGGGCTTTGAAGGACAGCACTTGTTGTACTCTTTTACCCTCAATAACTAGTAGCGCAGTTCACTACTATCTACCTTTTCTGTGTATCTCACTTGCAATATAGTCAACTGCTTGGACCGGTGAAATGGTTATTGCCAAATGGTACACCCAATAACCCCCACATACTGTCACTTCTTCAGTTATTTTTATTGTCACTGCTCACCGCTTCTCTCACAAGTGCATAAAAATGGTCAGAGATAACAATAAAGTCTTGGAGGAGAAGGGACAGATTATTTGAAGGAGAGAAAAGCAGAGAGGGAAGGAGAGCAGGAGGGATGGAGAAAGTGAGGAATGAGGATGTAAATTTGGAGGAAAATGTAGATTAAATAGATGGAGAGAGAAATGAAGAGGTGAACTGGCTGGCAGAGGAAGGGAAGAGGGAGAATTGGAAATCAACAGCAGATGGACAAATGAAATGCCTGAGAAAACAGCAATTTTTTGAAAGAGGGGAGAGTGGGTGAGAGAGGAGAGAAAGAGAGAGGGATGTAGAGAATGGGGGAGAGAGCATGTGTGGAGGAAATGGCTTGTGTGTCTGTGGGACAGATAAACTCCAGCCGTCTGTGCCTGAGCTCTCGCTGTGCCAACACTGAGCTACCCTGAGCGAGGCCAGTTTTGCACTGCACTGCTGAACTGTGGTATACTGAGGCAGGCTGTGCTAAACTGCGCTGTGCTCAGGCAGGTTGTGCTAAACTGTGCTGCACTGACTGGGGTGTGCTAAACTGTGCTGTGCTGAGGCAGACCATGCTTACCAGCGCAGTCCTTAGCAAGATGTGCTGAATTGTGCTGTGGCAGGCTGTGCTAAACTGTGCTGTACTGACTCAGGCTGTGCTAAACTGCTGTATTGACTCAGGCTGTGCTAAACTGTGCTTTGCTGAGGAAGACCATACTTACAAGTGCAGTCCTTGGCAGGACATGCTGAACTGTGCCGTGATGACATCATGAGGCAGGTTGAGCTAAACTGTGCTTTACTGACTCAGACTGTGCTGAAGTGGGCTGTGCTAAACTGTGCTGAAGCAGGCTGTGCTAAACTGTGCTGTACTGACTCAGGCTATGCTAAACTGTGCTGTATAGAGGCTGGCTGTGTTAAACTGTGCTGTGCTTTCGCAGATTTTACTAAATAGTGCAGTCCTCGGGCCGGATGTGGTGAACCGTGTCGTACTGATCCAGGTTGTGCAGAACTGTGCGCCACTGGGGCAGGCCCTGCTAAATTATGCTACCTTAAACTAGGCTGGGATAGATTTTGCCCCATTGCACCAGGCCGTGCTAAACTTTTCCACACTGAGATGGGGTGTGAGTGACCTAGGCTATTCTATATTTACCACACTGTGCTGAACTGTGCCGTACTGAGGCTGGCTGTGTTAAACTGTGCTGTGCTTTCGCAGACTTAGCTAAATAGTGCAGTCCTTGGGCCGAAAGTGCTGAGCTGTGTCGTACTGAGCTAGTATTGCACCAGGCTAAGCCAAACTTTTCTACACTGAGACGGGGTGTGAGTGACCTAGGCTATCCTACATTTACCACGCTGTGCTGAACAGTTCTTCACTGAGGCAGGCTGTGCTGAACTGCGCTCTACTGAGTCATTCAGCTGAGTCGGCCTGTGTGACTTGATCTTGAAATGAGAACTGCTGTATCATTTTTCTGTGTGTTCACTGGTACTGTGTTCAGTGGTCATGCATTTATCATGCATGAAACTGTTTTCTCACCCACTGTGTGTGCTTTCGCCAAAGACGCTAAAAAACAAAGACTGCGTGTGACTACAGGAATGTCTGCCGTCAGTTCTAATGTGGGCCTGAATTTTTATAGGAAGAGCCTGAAGACCACAAAATGCGCGAGTGCTTTACTCTCAGCAGTCAGGACAGAGACAGCCTCACTGTTAAACCTCCAATGACCACAGGAGGGCCGGACTGACAGCTGCCTCCGAGAATGATCCGTCTCGCAAAGCAACAGAAAAGCGAAAATATGCTTAACTAAGGGGGGTAAAATACGGGGGACTAGGGTGAGTCGAGAGCGGCGGGGTGTCTGTTTTCTGGGCGAGAAAACAGCCTGCGCCATTATCAGCAGCTTGATTTAGTTCGCTGGTGAAATAATGGCTGAGGTCATAACCACGGCGTGACGGTGAAGTTTGCTTGAGAGGGGGAGACGCTTTTAGGCGGCCAGGGCCTTGATGGAAATGTCGAAAAGCCGACAGGAGAGGGGGGCAATGTGCTTTGTCTCTCTGACAGGTCCCCGGTTCAGGTGTCAGGCTGGTGGGCGCTCAGCCACGTTACAGTAGTAAAAACAGAAGCACCTCTCACACTTTCTCTATCACTTTACTGTTCTTATTTATAATTACTGCCATGGGTTTGAGCACAGAGAAAGAAGCTTTTTGGAGTGGTCTGAACATTTATTATGTTGTATTTTTGGGGTTTGTTGTTATTGACAGTTTTTAAAGTTTGGAATGTGTCAGATGCTTTAATATGTTTCCACCCAGTGGTCAAGACCTGTGGAGCCTCCCTGTGCTTTTATACCTGACTTGTTTTTGGGTGAGCTGGAGATAGAACACTTCCAAAAGTTAGCCTAGTATTCAGTCGTGTACTTATACTTTAGTAGTTCCTATTGAGGGAGCTTTGAATTAGCAGTATGGGAGTGAGGCATCATTAGAATGGGTTGAGCAACCATGCGACCTGGGACTTATGAGTCATAACAAGTCCTCGGTTTGAAAAACAGTGTGTCATTGAATGCATTCGCCATCTCCACTTGTGGGTGTCAGGAAACCTTGTGCAGTCACATACTATCACCACCTTGAGTGACACCATAATGTCGGCAGTTCTACCAACGAGACCCATGTCAGCTGCTCGGAGACCAACTTTGTCTGACTCCTGTCACTTCCCCTGCCCTGTTCTCCACTGCTGTCTGCAGGGTAATGAAAAATATGCGCTATTATGATTTTTTGAGGCATCCTCCAAATTTGCATAAAATTGCCCTGTTCAGTATGGCACTGTTTCTTGCTGTAAGCAATATGAAGCCGTGATAGCTCCGGGCACCAAAATAGTATAAACATGGAGTCTCCCACAAAGGCCGCGTGACTCGCCACATCTGAGCATTTTCTCTAGAGGTTCCTTCTGCCCCAGGATTTCGGCTTCACCCGCACCTGCACTTCACCTGTGCCTCTTGTATCTGAATGAAACACAACTCCTGTGATCAGGGGCTTTATTACCACTGTCTTTTTCTCTTTCTCTCCGAGAGAGAGAACGGATGTTGAGTGGATTTTTACCGCAGTTCTACTTTTTCCTGTCCTGGGTTTTTCTTCAGTCCAAACGGCATTACCCCAAGCATATTTTTTGGTTTCCTGAAATGTTTTTTTTTTTTTTACATCTCTTGCATTGTTTGAGCAGTTTCTCTGATTATTTTGCATCTCTTACCTGGAGGTGGATCAGAGACGCTGTGATCACACAAGCCTGTCTGTTTGTTCACTTCACAGTCAATGAACATGACAACTGCAACATTTTGTGGGATATTTGGATCAGAGTCAATGAAAGGATTGCCTATGGGAGAAGTGGTGCGTTATTATAATTAGTGCTGCTTTGACATCTTGTTTCAAGTCGCAGTTGTAGGCACTCCAGCAAGTGCCAGTCAAGTTTTAAGAGCAATTTTCTGATTTAAGCTCAAAGTTTTGCTTACAGAGACCTGCTTTGACACACACTTTTGCTCTCTCGCTTGTATGCACACACACAATCCAATAAGAAAAGTGAGATGTGTACGCAGAGAGACAGATCGACAAGGAAATAATATACTTTTTCCCCTAACTCTTACAGCTAACAGTGAATGACCTTCAGGTAGTTTATGTACATCTTTGCGCATGAGTATGTATGTGTATGAGTGTCTGTGAGTGTATATGTCACAGTGAGGGAGAAATTGAGAGAGAGATTGTGTGAAGGGTGCATGTCCCCCAGCCATAACAGATTTAATCATAAATCTTCAGGATTAATGTACACTCTTTCAAGGACTACCATGGTGTGTGTAGCTGAAAGACAGGAGTCACTTAGAGCTAAGTTTAACTCAACATTTGTTGTCAGATCACTCTCCAACATCGTTATTAATGTCTCACGGATGGGCAGAATGAGAAAAAAAGGAGAGAAAAGGTAGAGAGGGGGAGATTCAGAAAGTGAATGGATTGAGCTGAGAGGGTTAAACAGAAAAATGGGAAATGAAAGAAAAGCTGAGTGAGCTTGAAGAGTTGGAGGGGAAAAGAGAGGTGGAAAGAGGGGAGGGAGGGAGGAGAAAGACAGTAAGCATGGAGACTCAGACATGGACAGAAATGAGTACAGCAGAATGGTTATAAGGAGCTCGGCTTGCAACTGCAAGGCTGTCACTTGGATTCGCCAGGAGGCACTGTGTGATTGTACTCATGTGCATTGTGCTTAACCTGAGCTGACTCAGAGACAGCCCAGAACTGCATAAAATGATTATTTCAGGAAAAAACACATACACAGATGTCTTATACAGTATTATTCTTAATCTTCACTTATGTATATACTGAGCAGTTCATAAGTATTTGGACAGTGACACGATGTGTGCTTTCTTGGCTCTATACCTCAGTGCAGTGGATTTGAAAGCGAAGAGTATGCGGTTGAAGTCAGGACTGTCAGCTTAGATTTGCGGGTTTTTGCATCCAAATCATTTGTACCTTGTTGGATTTGCAGCCTTTTTTATATGCAGTGCCACAGCTCAAATATAACCCAAATCAGAAACAGTTACGAGTTGGGACAGTATTTTAAATTGAAGTTGAAAGCGGTGATTTGCAAACTATATTTGACCATTATTATGTTGAAAATAATACAACTGCGCCTTATTTGATGTTTCATCACATGAATTTTATTGGTTATTCAGAATAAACAGTTGTTTCATTTCTGATTCTTGTAACATAATGCAACATATATAGTTTGGACAGTAAACAAACTATTTACTACTCTGTAATGTCGCCTATTCATTTGCACAACACTTGTTAAATGTTCAGGGATTGAAGACAATAGAAATTAAATGATTCTGATGAAATTTTGTCCCATTCCACTTGCAAATTTTAAGGTGTGTGACAGTGTGGGGTCTTTATTGTTTCATTTTGTGTTTCAAAATACCCTGTGTGTTCTCAGTTGGGGACAAGTTGGGACTGTTGACAGGCCAGTCCAGCACCTGCACCCTCCTTTTAAACTGCCATGCCTTTGTAATGCATGTAGAATTTGGTTTTGCATTTGTTTTTGAAACATGCATGGGCATCCTTTGAAAAGATGTCATCTTGAATGCTGCACATGTTGCTCCAAAATCTAAGGATACTTTTCAGCATTAATGGTGCCTCCACAGAAGTACAAGTTACCCCTGCCCAGGGCACTGATACTATCCTATACCATGACAGACTATGGCGTTTGAACTTGTTGCTGGCAACAGTCTGGATGGTCTTTTTCTTCGTTCGTCCAGAGCACATTTCTTTGAAAACCCGTAAAAAAAAAAAAAGACCTTGAATATTGACTCATCTGGCTACAGTGCACATAACCATTGAGTGATGGTCCATCGCCAATTCCTTCGAGCCCAGAGAAGTCGACGGCATTGCTGCATACAGTTAACATAAGGCCTCCTTTTTGCACATTAAAGTTTTAACTGGGATTTATGGATGTAACTATGTGTTGTAGATTTGACAGAAGTTTGTAAAAGTAATCCTGAGCCCATGTGGTTGTATCAGTTGTGGATAAATGATTGTTCTCAATCCCCTGCTGTCTGAGTGATTAGTGATCATGGGTATTCAGCTCAGGCTTTAGCCCTTACCCTTTATGCACAGAAATTTGCCCAGTTTCCTTGAATCTTTAAATGATGTTATGCTCCATAGAGGGTGAAATATCCAAATTCCTTCCCATTTTTCTTTGTTTTCTCATTGTTCATTGTTTTTAAACATTTTAATGATTTACTCATGCATTTCTGGGTAAATTGGCATTCTTGGCTCATCTTTGCTCCTTCAAGACAAAGCCTTTCCCGGATGATGGTTTTGTTCTAAATCGTGATTACAATCATCTTCTGACATCAGCTATTGCCAATTACATCATTTTACATCATTACTAGTCTTATAAACCTTTCATACTTGGAGTTAGAGCACTTCAGAGGCGACCCTTTAATTTAATTGCAGAGTCTCACTTTTTTATCAACCCATGCTGTATCGAGAGTGAAAGATAACATTTCATTGGAACACGGATCAGTCATTATTCAATCAACGCGTATTTCAGAGATTCTCATGCCGAATTCAAGTCCTTGTGCACGGAAGCTTTTCAGTTTCAAGTACATTATGGTAGATTTCACCACTAGTAACATGGAAACCAATTATAACTCTGAACTTCTCACGTTTCTCTTTTCTCAGGGGTTGGAAGCCATGAAATTGCAGAAAGACGTCTCAAAAAAACTTCTATTCCATTTAAACAATTTGAACGATCAGGGAGCCCAAGTTAAATCACCTGATGTGCGGAAATGGTAGCGCGGAAGTTTCAGAGCAGTTTGTCATTTGTAAAGCATAAGCCTATTTTGAGTAAATTATTTTTCTGTGCTGAATTTAGCCAATTATTTAGTTGCCAATAGATTGCATGGTGAGAGAAGCCCTGACTTTGATTGCCAATGGATTATTATTATAATTGGAAGACGTGTTGATAAAGAACAATGATTGAGAACAAGCCAGGACTAATAATTATTGTAAAGGGATGTTCTGGGCCCTACCAGTTTTCAGTTCTGGCTACGCCACTGCATCAGACTGGCACGTATCCTGGGTGGTCGCAAAGGGCAGAATAAAATGACTTTAGGCTGGACCCAGGGGCCTAAATTCTCGGCGCGGTATGAAGGGGGTATTATAGGGCCCCCTTCCCGACATTTTTGGAATGCATTGCAGGCCTGAATGGCAGGAATGGATGTGTGTTTACAAATAAAATGGCGTCAACCAGGCAAAACATTAAATATTTTATTTTCATTCTGTCTGTAAAGAAATACGAGTCAAGGTAAATTTAGAAATCACTGCTTTCTGTTTTTATGTGAATTTTCTGTCCCATCTCAACTTTTTCTGAGTTGTCGTTGTACTTGCACTGCATGGTGACCAGCTTTGTACAGCTGGATGAGAGCACATGGTAAATATCTTGGCTTTAAGTGTATCGTTTCATGAAAATCATGTCTCTTTTGCTCATAGGCATGTACTTTAGCCGTCTCTCTGACTAACCTCTGACAAAACAATGAAAACGTATTGCCTTGGCATTGTAGCTCTTGTGCAGCTGCTTGGAAATCATGTGCTTGATTGACCCGTTTTGAATCTTTGTCCTTATTGATTTCACGGGGGGATTCACTTGCATAGGCAGCCCCATCTAGACAGATTTCTGCCACTATTGGTCACTTTGAGCTGCGGTGATGCAACCAATCATTTTCATTGACTCACTGGCCCTGGAAACTGCACTCATTTAATGAGGGGGCAGAACAAGAGGCTGGGGAATGGCTGCAAATGTTCAATTTTTGTTTCTCTAACACCAGGAAATTGTCTTAGATTATTAAAAATTCTTTAAAAATGGGGATTTCCATGTAATGGAAAGGCTGGTTAGACTGTGGCCTGGGCTTCAGTAGAGGTCACCGAATACAACAGTTGAACAAACTCACAAACAGGAAACTCTACTATTTAAACTTAATGCCAACCCCTAGACAAGTTTGAGCACAACTATCAGACCAAGCTTTTAATTACCGCCTGTTAATTAGGTTCAAATTAGAATTGTTTTATTTATCGCATTAATTATGCAAATCACCCCTTTGGCTTTCCTTTAAATTCTGCTTGCTTGGGTGTGAACCTGTATCTCACACGGCAAGGTAGAGCAGTCTGGGTAAGGAGGGGCTGGTTTATTGTTCGCTCCATGAAGTGGAGTTGGTACATCGGTCTGAGCACAAACATGAAGACTATAACAAAGGACAGATGAAAGGCTTTCGATGTATTTTATGTGCATTATTATGAAATTTGGCTCTTGAATGTCACATGATTTAAATATCATGTGGAATCATTGGCTTTTCAATGATGATGGACGCCGATTGGCGGCGGCAGTTGAAGAAGAACGAGCGAACTGCACCTTCATCTTAACCCTCATTCCCTGTTTTATATTCCATCTGTTGTTGGGCTTCAGGCTGGCATCCTTCCAGACTTTTATTATATGAAATCCACTCTACATTGTTCCTCCCTCTATGAGCTATAATACAGCGTGGTGTCACTTTGATTTAACTGACATTATGCCACATTATCATTTTCTCTCCGCTCCTTTTGACAGTCATCTCCTACTTTCATACAGGCGTAAGGGACGCTGAAATATTTCTACCCACTGAAAGTGGACTCAGTCATTGTTTGTTTTGTTTTATTTCCTTTTGATATTTTTCGCTATAACTATATTTCTTCGTTTTTGTAGACTGGTCCCCTCTTTTAGGTATTGTGATGGTGTTCATTTCATCCTTGCAATGTCAATATGTGTGCTGGGGATCTTTGTTTCAAAACATGCAATTCATGAGGAAGAGTATTGTGGTAAAGAAATAAAACTTACATTTTCCCTGTAAGAATACAAAAAAACAAACTCCTGTCGGAAGTGTCCCGACTGGAGTGCATAGCCAAAATTCTTCTTGATTTGCTCAATATCTGTGTATGCTGTCATTATAAATGAATAGTAGAGGGTAACAATTAAGTCATGAACTGGGTCTGGGGAACGAATATGCATTTAATGGACTCTAAATCAGGTAATGGCTGGACATTACATGATATCACAGTGCACTGAACCAAGAAATATTCATTCTGCCCAAAATCAAAAGTGGCCCCTACAATATTTTTTTGGATATTTAGTGTTCTTCGATTAAAAATGATGTCTACAGTTTCAGTAAAAATGCAGCTTATTTTATTTTATATGTTCCCTCTATGTATGGTGTTGGAGTGGTGTTATCTGTGTGTGTGTATGGCTGTTTGTGTGCACATACATTGCTGTCTGTGTGCATGTAAATCTTCTCAGTATACTATATATGTATGCATGTGTATGGCTCTGTGTGTGTACAGTGTAAATTTATGTGAGTGTGTGTGGCTCTGTGTGCAGTTATGAGTGCTTCTTTATCGTATAATGAGCCCCCTGCAGCACTGTGGGCTGGGTAAGGGCCAGGGCAGGTGTGGTCCGCACACTAAAGTTTCCCTGGGGACCGGCTTTACTGCTCGTCTCAATGGGACTTTACCTCTGCGGTCCAAATTAACTGTCTGGATTTTTACACCCGCAGTCATACAGAGCCCTCGACGCATAGCTGTTTATATGTAAATCACCTGCTCTATGCAGATCGACAGGGATTTCTATTCCAGACGTGTGCTAACTCTGCTCACTACTCCATCTGTTTAATGTTCCATCCCTCTGGACAGGAACAGGACCCCACTGCCATAAGGGTGAGAACGCAAGGACCTTGGGTTGAGAGTGTATTTGAAAAAGCACACCTCGGCGCACATGGGTGCGTGCACAGACTTTCACAAACACACACACACACACACACACACATATACAGGTACAAGCAATCACAAACACTCTCGCGCGCGCGTGCATCCTTTTACTTCTATTCTTGTGAAGATGTTACATGGACTTCCATTCATTCTTTGTGTGTCTCTACAGCCTGTCCCTAATCTTAACAATAAGCAACGCATGCCTAACTCAGACCCAAACCCTTACCCTAACCTTAACCTATCCCTAATTCTAGCCTCACCCCTAACCTTAACTAATAAGTCATAATTTGCCATTGTAGTCATGAGGACAGGAAAAAATGTCCTCACTTCCCAAAAATGTCCGCACTCCGAAGGAGAAAAACATTTTTTAGTCCTCACTGTGTAGCAAGTACGAGAACACGCACACACACACACACACACACACACACATATACATTATTCATGTGCCACAGATACATTTTTTTTAACGAATACAACTTTTCGACCTGGTAAGTCTCTGTCAGGTGTAGAGCGATAATCTTCTCCTCCATAAGTTAATTTGCATAGAATATTCATGCATGAAGCACTTCTGCAGGGTCGGCCAGTCAGACGTCAGGTTTGACAGATTGATTCAAGTGAACTATCTGAGGCCACCTGCTGAAATCTTCAGCATGTGTGGTGAGCACACTGAGTACCCACAATGCAACACAGATCCTCAGGAAATCACACACTGAGCTGTAGGTGAAACCTGATTAGCTGTTTGCGCCAGTTTGTTCCATTATCTTAAAAAAAAGAAAACTCCAATTAGCCTTATTAGTTCGCTTTAAAATAGACCAATCCTTCCGTGACAATATTGCAAACGCAATTCGTCGGCAGTCGCTGTTCGCCTCTAAATAATGTAGCGCATCCATTTTGTCTATGTGTATGAGAAACGACCCTGGCCAGTGATAACGACACATGGCCAATTATCAGGATATATGATTAACTGTAGTGTCTTATCAATGACATTGTATTACTATGCAAGTGATATCCTCCTGAAAGTAGCGCATCGATCACTGTCATCAGTGAGCAGTGATGAGCATTGGCGGAATGCCTTCTTTGGCACTAGTTCTATCAAGGAGTGCATATGCATGTTTAAATCTGTGTAACTTTTAAACTCTGTTTTTAATTTCAACCAGAAATGTGGAACGGAGCTAATATCAATTAAAAACAAAAAAATGGGTATTAGTCATCAAAAAAAAAAAAAATTCCAACTCTTAATTGCTGATGATTAATATTTAACAATAATTTATATTTCTAAACAAAATACTGTAAGTACTAACTAAAGGATGAAAACGCAAGGTTAATCTTCATTGCTTAATATTTACTTCAGGAATCTATCACGTTTAGCCTGCCTTTCTTGTTTCTTCATCCTTGTGTGAGTTTGATTGACAGTTAAGTGACTCATTAACTTCTGGTTTAGGTTACATCATGCACACATGCTGTCATGTAAGCCGCCAGGCCATCAATATTTATGTATGTCTTCTCCAGCTCATAGTATACGGTGTCACCTGCTATCAGTCGACCACTGGCTTTCTCCTGCCCCTCTGGGTGCCTTAGGAGTGAATTCCTTGACGGCGGTCCTAAATCTCCGCTCACTCTGGTGCTCCCGATACCCCCAATTGGCCCTTAGGGTCATGGGGTCATGAGCATGGATAAAGCACGGGCGTCCTTGTTGGTCCCGTCCTCAGGTGCTGGAAATGTATCGATTGATGAGGACCAGATGCCAGCTCAGGGCCTAATTAACAGCCTATTGTCCTGCCGCTTTAAAACTGAAGCGCCAAAAAAAGAGAATGCCATTACTTATTCTCCATCTAGGTTCTCCATGTATTTGTTAAACATCGCAAACTTATTTTTCACTTTTCAAGACTCTGGGGCAGGTTCGTAAGTGCATGTTAAATCTTGTTCGAGAATAAATTCAATTTAGATTGAGATTTTTCATTCAAAATTCAGTTTTGTAAATTGATCCCAACCCATGTTTGTGAAACTGGTCCTGGATTTGTTTATCTCCTTTGTAACGGTACGCCCTTTCTCTATATCCTGCATGTTCTTTCTGGGATGCTCTACTTTTCCCCCCAACTGGCTTAACTCATTCTTTTATCCTTCCTTTCTCACTTTTCACTTTCTCTCTTTGGCTATCATCCCTCTCTCATATTCTCCCTTATCTGCCTCTTTCAAATCACTGCATTTTTTGTACCGTCACAACTGCTTCTTGAACCTTGACACGCTTTTGTACTTTGCTAATCATGTTAAGGTAAAGGATGCATTGTGTGCTTCGACTATAAGAAAAAGATGCCTGATTTTTTTGTTATTATTGCTTTCTGGTAACATGCAGCTAAACCCTGGTCCGATTAATTGCAGCCAGATTGCCACTCCGGCTGATTTTAAGTCAAGATCCGGTCTGGGCCTCCTTCACCTTAATGTACGTAGTTTGTTATCCAAGCTTGATTTTATTCGGATCTGGGATAAATCTACTGATGCTGATATTATTGTTTCATCAGAAACGTGGCTAACCAAATCTGTCTCTGACTCTGTCATTTCCATAAATGGTTACAATATATATCGTACTGACCGACCTAAGAGAGGTGGTGGTGTTGCCATTTATGTGAAAAATAAGTTGTGTGCATCCTTGTTGGTATCTAAATCAATTAGTAAACAATTTGAATTTTTGCCGTTAAATATTGATGTGTCTAAGGGCCGTGTAGTTACCGTGGTTGGCTGCTACAGGCCCCCTTCAGCTGTCAGTGAGTCTTTGACCTCTCTGTCAAGCCTTTTTACATCAACTTCATAACAAGGAAATTGTTTTACTTGGTGACTTAAACTTGGACTGGTTAACGTTAACGAGGACTTAAAGGACCTTTTGGTCTCATTAAACTTTACACAGATTGTGGATAGTCCCACCCGTCCTAACATTAAATGTCCCAGTAAGTCATCTTTGATTGATCTCATTTTGACAAATGTCCCTCATAAATTCTCTGCTGTGGGAGTATTTGCTAATGATGTTAGTGACCACTGTGTTGTGGCTGCAATTAGGGACACAAAGGTTCAGAAAGGTAAACCACGCATCATTATTAAACATGACACTCAGCACTGTGTTGAACAGGGCTTCTTATTTGACTTGTTTTATTTTTAGTGGAGCAAAATTTATTTAATAGATGATATTGAAATTGCTAGGTCATATTTTTATCAAGGTTTCAAGGAAATAATAGACAAACATGCACCTCTGTGTAAGTTTAGAGTGAAGGGCCGAGATAACCTCTGGTTTACAGCAAAATAATCTAGTCTTCTGTGCTAAAAGAAATAAGGCCTGGGCAAAGGCTAGAAAGACAGACTCTGAGGCTGACTGGCTCCATTTAAGCAACTTAGAAATAGTTTTACTTCTCCAGTTAAACATTCTAAATCTAAGTATTTTCTTTCTGTTACCAATGAAAACTTGAATGATCCTAGAAAAATCTGGAAAGCTATTAAAGGTTTATCTGTCAGTGGAAATCAGAATGAATTGCCCCCCTGTATTGCCACAGAATCTGGTACTATATCTGACAGACCTACTATGCTGAACTGTTTTAATGAGCATTTTGTATCTTGTGGCTCACTGTTCGACTCCGTTTCTGACTCTGCTTCTGTGTGCTCTTCAGATCCTGATCCTGTCCAAAGTGGCATAGATGAACCTTTCTGCTTTTCTCCATTTTCAGTTGCGGATGTGTACTCAAAGGCAATGAAAATGCAACACTCTAAATTTTGGTTTATTTTTGCTCAGGACCTGAGTAGTCCAATTTGAGTTCTTAAGTGACCATTGGGGTCACTATGTGTACCTCGTTACACATGAATGATCATCATGTAACTCAACAGTGTGATATGGACTCTTATCAATCCATACTGAGTACAACATATGGGATTAGGAGTTGTGCAAGTACAGTAGTTGAAATGAAGGAGGGGTTGTCTTCCCTATATAAAGGCATGATAAAAGCCACACAAAAAACATTTTTAAGTGTCATAATGCCACGTCTGTCGACTGAACAACGGAACAGGGCCCTGGGTATGCTAGAGGGGGGAGTAGGTGCCCGGCAAGTGGCTCACCGTTTTGGGTGTAGTACGTCCAGCATCAGTACGTTTTGGGTGTAGTACGTCCAACTGGGACGAGCTCTTAGTACCCAGACCTCAAACCAGGCAGCAAGTCCAGAATGCACTACAGGCAGAGTGGCGACAATTTCCCCAAGACAACCAAAGACGCTTAGTCAGGTCCATGAGGAGACGTTGTTCTGCCTGTGTGGATGTTCGTGGGGGTCACACCCGATACTGACTGTTCTTTTGAGTTCATTTTTAAATGTGTGTTCCGTTCAGTCTTGTTGTGATTTTTCATTTTCAACTTGTGCTCGTTATGTTTAATGCATCAGTTTATTATTGTCCAAATCGGCCCAATAACACATTTAATTCATCAAAGTCAACCCACCCAACATATTTGAATTGTTGAAATAAGAAAATAAATTTGAGTCACAAAATTATTTGAATCCAAACTGGTGTTGCGTTTTCATTGCCTCTGAGTATACATGAAGCCCTAACTAAACTAAATCCTAAGAAACCTGCTGGCCCTGACAACTTGGAACCCTTTTTCTTTAAAATAGCTGCAGATTTTATTGCACCACCTCTGACTTATCTTTTTAACCTTTCTGTTAGCTCTAACTCGATTCCAAAAAATGGAAATCAGCCTATGTACATAAAGGAGGAGAACCTAGTTGTTTGAATAACTATAGGCTAATTTCTAAATTGTCAGTTTTAGTTACGATTCTTGAAAATTTGGTGAGTGAGCAGTTAAAGGAGTTTTTAGTTGCAAATGGCATTCTTTCTAAGCATCAGTCTGGCTTCAGAAAGAAACACAGCACTATAACAGCAGCTATGAAGGTGGTGAATGATCTCATTGACTTTGTTGATAAGAAGCAGTGCTGTGCAGCACTTTTTATTGACCTTTCAAGGCCTTTGATACCATTGACCATCTCATTTTGCGACAAAGATTGTCTAACATTGGTATTTCTGATCAGGCTTTGGGTTGGTTTGTGAACTATCTGTCTGAAAGGTCACAGTGTGTTCAATTTGATGGGCTCACCTCTGAATAGTTAAACGTTTCTAATGGTGTACCGCAGGGTTCTGTGTTAGGTCCGCTGTTATTTTCAATTTATATTAATAATTTGGGTCATAATGTGGGTGGAGCTAATTTTCATTTTTATGCAGATGATACAGTGGTATATTGTGCTGCTCCCTCCATCATGGAGACCCTTGCCAAATTGCAGACTGTTTTTAATATCATCCAGACTCAGCTTTTTCACCTAAAATTGCTTTTAAATCCTGACAAAACTAAGGTAATGTTGTTTTCAAATAGGTCAAAGCCTGACAACACCTTATATATTGTGACAGCTCAAGGAAGGAAACTAGAGATTGTCTCCTGCTATAAATATCTGGGCATATGGATAGACGACTGCCTGTCATTTAAACCTCAGGTGAATATTCTTCTTAAAAAGCTGAGGTTGAAGTTAGGGTTTTATTTTAGAAACGGGAGGTGCTTCTCCTTTGAGGCCAGAAAGAAACTAATTTCTGTAACCTTTTTACCACTTCTTGATTACGGTGATTTTTTTTTTTTTAAATATTATTTTTTTGGGAATTTTTCCTTTATTTGATAGTTATACAGTGTAGAGAGACAGGAAAGTTGGGGAGAAGAATGGGGGAAGACATGCAGCAAATAACCCAAGCCGGAGTTGAACCCAGGTCGCTGCGGGAAGGACACAGCCTTTATGGTACGCGTGCTTAAACCGATGAGCCACCAGGGCGCCTGATTACGATGATATTTTATATATGAATGCTCCAGCCCATTGTCTGAGGATGTTGGACACTGCGTATCACAGTGCTCTGAGATTTGTCACAAACTGTGCAGTGCTTACTCATCACTGTACTCTGTATTCCAGGATTGGCTGGCCCTCCCTGACTATGCAAAGGCTCAGTCACTGGTACCTGTTTATCTATAAAGCCATACTAGGCATGCTCCCTTCTTATATCTGCTCTTTGATTGTTCAGAAAGCTAGTGGTAGCTATAGCTTGAGATCGCAAGATGTTGTCCTTTTGTCTGTACCAAGTGTAAGGACTGAATTGGGAAAAAAGGCCTTTAAGTGCTCAGCTCCTCTTTCCTGGAACAGCCTTCAAAAATACTTGAATCTTGGGAGCCTTATCCCGCTGCCTGATTTTAAAGTTCTCATAGCTTCAATGATAAATACATCGGTTGGTTCCTGTCGTTGTCTGTAGGTATTTTAATGTTATCACTGGTACTGGATTCATACTAGTTTTAATGTATTTGCTGTGTTGTGTCTTGTCTGTAACTTTTTATGCTGCTGCTGTTTTGGCCAGGTCTCCCTTGAAAATGAGATCATTGATCTCAATGGGACTAACCTGGTAAAATAAAGGTAAAATAAAATAAAAATAAAAATAAACAACAAGTACATAGTCATGCTGCTTAATTGTGCTTGATGGTTGCAATGGGAATTGCTCATGTCCATTTAGCATGCTAATATACTAGTATTAAATAAGCACTAAATATGGTCCCTATTAACGGCAAATTAATAAGATTTTCCTGAAAAACAGTGTATATACTCATGCAAAAATAATCCCTCCAGTCTTCAGTCATGACCCACTTAGAACTGTGTCGCAGTGTCTGTGTCTGGAGATTCTGCAGCATTTCCAAAACAAGTGTGACAAACGGCGAATCAGCAATTACACAGCATGACCCATAGGCATGCTAACATTGCTTCTATTTCTCTCAGTCTTTTTAATTCGGTACTTCTTCTGAGCCTAAAGCAGTCAGTACACTGAGCTAAAACAAGTATTTAGGGCCAATTTCATAGACACAGATTGATCTTTATCCCAGGTTAAATTAAGTTTAACCGAGAATGAAGATTTGACCAGCCCGTAATTCATTTCACTATAAGGTCCATTAGCTTGTCACCCTGCCTTGCCCTTCTCAGTCTCCCTCCCAATCTATATCATTACCCTGCCTCGCCCTACCACTCTGAGCCTGACTCAAACTGCCCCAGCGCTGTCTGTCCCCTGCCCCATCCCAGTGAGCTAGAAAAGGCCCTTTTCCTACCCTGCAGAGGAGGGGGGGAGAGAGAGAGAGAGAGAGAGAGAGAGAGAGACGAGGTGTTTGCAGTTGTTGAAAAGAGACAGATAGTGCCTCTGAACTCATCGCTCTTTTCAGGAGTATGGAGTAGGGTGTGTGTGTGTGTGTGTTTTTGAGGGTGCGTATATGTGTGAGTGTGTGTGTCGGGGGGAGCGTTTAGCCTTTTTATACGTGCTGTATCATTCATAACTGTAATGCTTCCGTCACTGTTTGCTAAATGGCATCGTTTGTCAGGAAAGGGCTGGTTGCCTCGCTGCTACAGATAAGCTTCAACAGTCAGCTCTGCATTGCACCCGGCACTCCGCGAGAACACAAACTTCTTCCTCTCACTCTCTCTCTCTCTCTCGAAAAACACACACGTAAACACGCTTTCACACGCAAACAATGACAGTTTATCCAAGCAAGGTTTCATTAGCTCTTACCCCTGACTGGCGTCATATTTCTTTCTCTCTGGCTTAACCCCCCCCTTCCCACCCTACACCCCCGTCTCTGACAGATAGTCCTCCGGTCTCATTGTCTTTACCGTCTTTCTCTCCTTCCTCCTTATTCAGAAAACAATAACAAGAAGAAATATCTTTACTCACCTCCAGTTTTGTGATGGAAGCGATAACATTTTAAAATACTGCAGGAACTGCGCGATTTCGGCGTGCGGAATGCAAGATTTTCTTCAGATTCTCCTCTCGCGTTACAAGTTGCACGCAACGTCCATTTTCCCTGCTAGCAGATTGAGCCAGTGAGAGGCTGTAGGGCTAAAATAGTTATTATTAATGAGTAGGTACTAAAATGCCTAATTTGCACCGTCTTAAACCAAATTATAACTCACACTGAAAGCTACTGAATTTGCATAAATCTCATTAGAAACGGTGAGCGGGGTTCATAAATCGTCTTATTAATTAGTCATTTTTCTCTCTTTTATGGGAAAACGTAGTGTATTAATAAAACGAAGGGGGCGTGAGATTGCGCAGCCTAATTGCTCTTTGTGTTCAGTGGCTTGGCTGCAAGCGACAAGAGTTTATACTGAAGGAAGCATGGCTTCACCTCTAATTGCATCGCAGTCGTAAATGTGTGTACACTTATGTGTGCATGCGTGTGTCTGTAAATGTATATTTTATGTCTTTTTGTGTGTACTTATGCTTTGTTTATGGCAAAAAAATGCTAATGAGATGTACTATTAATTTAGTATCCCATGAGAGGCAAATATCATGTAAGTTTGCGTCATCTTCAATTTGTAATTATTTTTGATATTTGTTATGTTAGCTTTGACTAGCCAACCTGTCTGCAGTCCATTCCTTAACTCAGTAGAGAAATGATCCCATTACTGAATCATGTGTGTATGTGTTCATATGTGTGTCTGTGTGTTTGTGTGCGTGTGTCTGTGTATGCTAAAATAAGGATCAGTGTGCTTGTGCATTTGTGCATATCTGTGTGTGAGCGTGTGTGAGCGCGCTTGTGTGTGAATGTTTGAGTGTGTGTCTGTGGTGATACAGTACCCTCTAAACCAGTGGTTCCCAAACTCGGTCCTGGGGACCCACTGTGTAGGTTGGTTTTTGCTCAAACCACAGCTCAAATCTCAGAATTTTAACAAGTTGTTAATGTTTTTTAATTGCTCTATTATTGTTAATCCTGATTATTTACCCTTTTAAAAACATCGAAAATGGCCATGATGAAAAAAAAATTTCATAGTGTGCTATATTGGAAATTACTTTTCTGACATAAAGCTACCATGGAAATCTGCAATTGATGACATGAAACTGTGAATTGGCTTCTAATTTATAAAATTTAGGACACATGGTGGATTAAACTAACTATCAATAGGCAATTTAGAATTGAAGACAAAGCATATAATAATGAGTCAAACCTGTTAAATGTTACTTGTTTGTTTCAGGAAAGAACTTCAGCACCTGCAATCAGAAACCTAATCAGCAGCTTTTTGATTGATCACAATCTTGCATTTGATCACATAAAACATCGCTCCCTTTTTTGCCATGCTTAGTTGGAATACATCAAAATACAAAATATGAATGTTGGACTTTGCAACATCATGGAATGCATAGCCATTTCTGTTATAATGTGGTTCAACCCAAAAATGTCCCTCTCATCTGATTCTCAACTAATTGAAAAAAATGGCTTGTTAAAATTTTGGGATCGTAATTCTGGTTGGAACAAAAACCAATTTATTAATGTTTACACAGTGGGTCCCCAGGACCGACTTTGGGAACCACTGCTCTAAACTATACGCTACAGAAGAGATTTTGCTAAATATATTCTCATTACATCTATTCAATATTCATTTTTTGTTCCTTCCTCAGAAAATTTTTCATACAGCTGCTGTTATTAAATTAACCAGTGCACTGACTGACCAAAGAATACTTTCAGGTGTCAAGAGAAAACCCTGTAAAACCATCAAATGGATCAGAAAGATTAAGTTTCTGTCTCTCTTTGGGAGTCTGTGTGTTGGTGTGTGCGTGTATATACTGTCGGCTGGTGTTGATGTGTCAAAAGCTACCATTAAGAGTTGAGTACACTGAAAACATCTTATCTGCTGAGACCTGACCCTGACCTTCAGAAGTGATTGGGCTGCACTTCACATTGCGGCTGGATTGTGACCCCAAACACGCTGCAAAAATGACCGAGGAGTTCTTAGGGCCAAATAGAAGACAAGATTGCTGAAGATGAGATTGAAGGCACGATACTCCTGAGAATGACTGCTGCACAGGTTTGGCCGAACAGCTCCCTGTACCCAGCAGAGATGCTCGCTGCCTGGTGATGTCTTTTCAGACTTCAGGCAGTCATCAAATACAAAGCGTTAGCAGCCAAGCACTAAACGGCGTTACTTTATTTCGGATTATACTAGCTAATGCGTCCAATTTTATTTTCTCTGCTGGAATGGGGAGACTGTCAGGAGAACAAAAAATGAGGATGTTGGAAGTGAAGAGCTGTAATTTCTACTTGATATGAACGCAGAATTGCCCTCTAACTGATGCTGTCAGTGTATAGTTTAACCCAAATTTAAGTAGTTTCTTATCAAATGCAGTATTCTCTATACTGGACCAAAACAAAAAGCAGTACTCATTGTACCCACACACAGCATTTAACTGCATATACAGAGAGGTTTGTACACATTTAGCCAATTTTAAAGGGCTGCAATTTATTAATGTTTCACTCAGTATTGATGGACATAACCCCCAAGTAAAATGTAACTTTTCGATTTTATTGTTAATGTTTATTATTCCTCACCCTCAAAGGGGTAGGGCAAAAGGACAGTGTAATCGACTTGGTTTGTGCATTAGTTTATTTTTTTATTGCCCCACATCCCCTCCTCTCCCCCAAAGAGGTACGGTGAGGGTATTGTAATCACCTCAGTCTGTTGTTATTTAACGAAATCACGCGATTTTGGCAATTATATCGGTCAGTTGCATTAGACGTCTGTTGGCCAGTCGGTTTGTTAGGTACGAACCCTTTTGCCATTTATCCAGCTCCAATCTTAACAAAACTTGAAGGCATGTTAGTAGAAGTTACTCGCCACAGACCTATACTTTTTAAAGTTTCCATGTCAAAGGTCAAAGTCAAGGTCACACTAAAGGTTGAAAATACATTTTTAACCAAAACCTCGTTTTTAATTAAATTAGAGACTTGAAGACGGCATTTTTTTCGCCATCGCAATGCAATTCTAGCTGTTACACTGCAAAAAGTGTCTGTATTAACAAGTCATTTTGTCTTAATATAAGACCTAACTTCCTAGTTTTTCTCTCTCAAGAGGAAAATATGAGCATATTTTAAGTTACCATGTGCTTGACAAGTGAAATTTTCTTATACTACTGGAAAATCTTGAAATAAGTCAAAATTATCTCACCCCATTGGAAATTTTTGTCTTACTGAGAAAAAAGGTAATAGAAATAAGTGTTTTAAGTCTTAATAAAAGATTAAATCACTGGGTTCGGTGGACTTACTTTTCAGTTTTTGCAGTGTAGGGGTCGTGATGACATCACTCTGACGTAAGTTCGCGAAAATGAAGTCACATCGTGACGTAATTTCCCAATTACGTTTTTCCCAAGATGAATTTTTTTTTTATTGTGTTCTTTAGGCAATATGATATATTTTTTAACCTTTTAAATTTTGAGTTCAGCAAGTTATCATTCTAAGAATGACCTTTCATTTGTTTGTTTGTTTTTTTGCTTGTTTGCTAGGTTTGCTGGAAAACCACTGCCTCAATTTACACCAAATTGGGCGAAAAGTTGACCCAGAATAGATCCCATTAAATTTTGGAATGAAATGGGTTGAGGTCAAGGTCAAGGTCACTGAAAAGATCAAACTAGTTTTATTCTCCCTAACTCTGCCAAAAATGGTCTAATTTATATCTAATCAATGACAAATGTTTCCTTTTACTATTTGTAAAATATAATCCTGTTCATTTCTATATTGAAAAGTGCATAGTTTCAAAGATCAGTGGGGTTAAATTTCAGGCGGGTCAAGGTCATTAATCTGAATCGCCTAATTTACACTGTATCTGAAAAACTACTGTAGATAGCCACTTGGTTACTATTAATCACATATAGAAACTCATATATGGTGAGTGAAATTATAGCATGACCTTTGACCTTGTCAAACCCAAAAGCACAAAAAGTGGATGAACTCATTCAACAGCTATAATGCTATCGAGGGGCGGAGTTTGCTGTGCCTGGCACCGCTTATATTTATATTGGTTGAAATGCATTGGAAGTAGTCCTCTAAAGTTGTGAAACTGTCCAAAAACATACATCCTTCACGGCAGTATAGTCCTGTTTGTTCTGTAGCATATTGACTCATGTTTTACTTGTTCAGATGTGCCACAGCCCACCACCGAAAGCAGTCAGGCCTTCCCTGAGGTCACAGTTCATGGGCACTTGTCACACAGGATCATCGTGTGCTTTAAACTGACAATGCGGACCCATAAACACAAGTTCCTCAGCTACCTACTGTATCCCATGCTACGTTTCCAGTTTGAGTGAATTCCTTTGAATAACCCTGACTGTGTATTCTCACATCTTTCTTCATTTCTCCTCTTCATTTTTGTTTGAGTGTTTGTTTAAATGGCAGCTTTCACTTTTTTGAAAGACTTTGCAGGCTTGTAGATTGCTATGATCAGCTTTTTACTGCAGTGTTACCAACCTGTTCCTGGTTTTATGCTGTCCTTTAGGTTTTTAGCCCAAACCCAAACAAAGCAATCCTCACTCAAAAGCTGGATATCTGCTCTATCTTTAAATGAAACCCTTTAGAAAGGTGGATCTCCAGGAACAGGGTTGTTCACTATTATCGAACAGGAAGAGAAAACCCCGCAGTACTGTTGCGGGGCTGAGTTATTAGCAGATCTGCATCATTTTCATTTTAATCATGATTCAGCTCTCTGGGTGCGCAGAGCAACGGCCTGCTAACCATGATTCTGGCGAGTAGCATACCGTGACCAATCTCCCAGAGTGCAGTGCACCTGCCGCTTTTCGCATTTTTTTTTGGGGGGGATGATACAAACTTTCCGAAGGCAACAGTGCATCCATCCAGTCAGCCTTGTTTTAATTGGACTCTTGCAGTGACAGCGCCCCCTACAGCGAGCATACACGATAACACCCTGCTGGGCTCGACACCTGGATGTTCCAGTGTGTAAAAACGGAGGACAATATGTTTGAACAAGAATCATTGATCGTATCTGATACGGCTTTTTGCTACTGTAACTCCAAATCACGTCCTGTCTGGGGTTTTGAGTTGCCTCACTCCGTAAATGCACCGCATGCGCTGCCAGAGTGACCACAATGGCACTGGATCGAATCCAGTGGGCAGAATACAGTTGGTTTTGTTTACCATTGTTTATTGCTCAGGCTCCTCCCACTACCTATCTGAGTGCTCATCCATTACATTCTAATGCTTTGTTCCCACTGTCGTGCGCTCCGTTACGAACGCCGCGATTGGCCATTCGTAGCTGATCGTGGAACTTCTCTGAAGCTGCTTTCACACGGACCGAAAGCAATTTTTCACCGACAGATTACATTCAAAGTCAATGCAAAGCGCAAGCGCAAACACGCGAAAAGCGTGTATTGCGTCTTTGCATTGACTTTGAATGTAATCTGTCATGCGAAAAATTCGTTTCGCGTCCAGTGTGAAAGCGGCGCAAAATTTCAGGTTTGGATACGAGATGATGCTATGATCACAATTGACAATTAATCGTGTTGATCGTAGGACATTTTTGAACCGTCCAAAACTTGTCTACGATCAACACGATTGCCACGACTAACCTCAAGATCTGATAAGATCTGATAGGATCTACACGATTACTCCACGATTAAGAACACGATTTCAATCGTGCCGCGAATCGCGATAGTGGGAACCTAGCATTAGCAGGCACGTGAGTGGGTTTCCTCCTCCCTCATTTTAAGCTTGTGAGGTTTGAAGCTGCGAGTGAAATTTAGTGGTGGCTGAGGTGTGTGTTTTGGAGGAGAAACGCGATCTGACTGCACTTTCCCGAGATGGCGGCACGTGTCGCATATGTGCATACTTGTACATAATTCACTGATTGGACGTTCCAGATTCGGATGGGATTGGAGATGCCAATTAAAAAAAAAAATGTCCAGTCCATGAAACATGTTGCCAATTACTGCCCACTCGAATGAAGGCTGTTTCTTGTTATAGGAAATTGAGTACACTGGATAAAATGAAAAGTTTACTAAGTATGCTAAGACTTTATAAAATATAGTTTACTTTAAAATCTCCATGTGCACATATTTTTGCTGTACAGCTGGAACTTTATGGAAAAAAAAAAACTTTTCAAGGAAGCAAAGCATGTTATTTAGGAATACATCTCGAGTTCTCATCACAGTCAGGTACATCATTGAAGAAGAGGCAGTTCTGCAGATGACAAGAGTAGCCAACTTATGATGCTCCCGTCCTACCATTGGAACATAGTGTGGAGGAAACACCTGACAGTATTCTCAAGAGGTATTTTTTGGCAGTGGCCACCATCAGCTAAGCCACGGTGCACCTGTTGCGTCCGTGCAGTTGTGATGCGGTGTTTATGTGAAATGTGTGTTCAGCTGGCCCACCTGATTGAGTCCAGTGAGAATCTGCTGCCTCATGGGATAACCAATATGGTGATGACAGCTTTCTTTAGTGAAATATGGAATACCTGTGGGCTGTTCTTTTTATTTTTGTGCTGGTCTTCTGAATAAATTTGTTGTTCCTAAAGCATTTTTTAAAATATTTTATTGGGGGTTATTGGCGCAACAGAAACCTAGGATAGAGAATCATTATGCGGAAGAATACCTTAGTGAGTCGTGTCTACCTGTTCCACGAGATCCTTTTTTATTTTCTGGTATATCATTTATTTCTGTTTGGTATGATATCTTGAGTACATCTTTTCTTCCAAACCTGCCCTGTCCACATGTATTTATTTTCCTTTATTTTGGTGTCATATTCACATTTCTAATGTGTTGTGTATGTCTGTTAGTAATGTGTAGCGTTTATGTTAGCCTTTCGCTGATTGTGTGGTTATCGTGGCCCAGGGAGCTTGTGGTTGTAACACTCGAGAGCAGAGCACTTGAGCTGAAATTGCATCATAATTTTCTGAGTAGTATGCAAATGTGAGCTGCATGCAGCAAGCATGCAAATGTAATCTGTTTAAAATCCCCTGGAGGCTGCCTGGTAAGCAAATAAATGATGTTTGAAGAGTATGAGAAGGGTCAGAAATGTTCTTATGAATAAGTATTCTATTCTGTACCCTGCGGCTAATTACTGTCATCTGAAAACATGTTACCATATTTGTTTTACTTTGTTAAACACTGAGAATTTAAATCCAACTCTATCCTCATACCCATAACTACTCATCACGACTTATTGAATTAGTTATTACCCCATCTGTGGGTTTGTATTAAAACATTCAGAATCTTGAGACTGTCCTGTCCCAGGTACTGAGTGCACAGATCGAATGAATTTTGGTACAATGCTCTGATCTCCAACGAGCAGCAGGGTGGCACAGTGGTAGGTTACATGACTGTCGACCGTAGAGTTGCTGATGCAAGCCACTGGTGGGGCTTGGGATTTTGACCTGCATCTGGAGAGATGAAGTTGGACAGAGCTTTGCCTTTTGGCCCTTGAGCAAGGCCCTTAATGGCACTCCTTGTGAGGAAATTTTGAAAAATGAATTTGCTTGTTTTCTATTAGACAGTATGAGGCACTCATAAACAAGACACCTCATCGATTTTATATGGCTGGTAGTCGTCTTTTCAATACAAATGCAGTAAAATAAGTATGAATCCCTAGTGACTTTTTTTTTTTATCAACACCAGGGATACTTACTCTTTTCCTGAATGAGCCGGTGTGGGTGCAGAATTTCATTCTAACCATGCAGTTTCACTCCTGATTCTACTAATCAAGGGTCCATGGCTAAAGCTTTAAGGGTTGATTAGTAGAATCAGCTGTGTGACTGGTTGGTTAGAATGAAAGCCTGCACCCACACCGGCTCATTCTGGAAAGGAGTGAGTATCCCTGACCTACGCCAATACCTAACAGGGAACCTACAGGCCATCTGACAATTCAAGTCTCCATCTTTGTCGGATTTGGAAGTGATTAGTCTTCCTTACATCATCAGTCAATTTTGATGAAGGTTCACAGGATGGAAACAGCAAAATACTTTTTTTCAGTTTTCATATGAAATATCCCTTTAACCCTGGGAGGCTCCAGGGCAGGACTCACTAAATCTGTACCTAGAATCTCAATCCAGCCCTGGTTTTCTTTTCTCCGTAATACTTAACCCTTTGACCGCTGAAATAAATTTTCAAAAAATTACAAATTATCTTGTGTTGTTGAAAACCTATCATGAGGGAACTTACAAACTGCTTCTCATTGGCCAAACTGTTTAAGTAAAGGAAGGTTGGAAAACCAGCGGTTCTCAGATTTCAAGGACAGTGATTTGAAGATCCCTCTCTCGCTGCATCACGATAAGGAGAGACATGGCCTCAGTGGAACTTTCCTGTCTAAAATAAAGGCAGAAAAAACTTGGGTAACTGCTGGCGTCCATCTGTGTTCCCTTGCTAAATGGAAAGAAAAGCTTGTCTCTCTCTCTCTCCCCCTCCCCCCCATCCTTCAGGCACTTCAGTGGCTCAGCTCCGGGCCTGGGACCCAGAAGGGGAACCCCTCACTTTTGGGTTGATAGGGGAGGAGGCAGAAAGGTTCTTCGATGTGGAAAGCGAAACTGGAGTGGTGTGGCTTCGGCAGCCCCTGGACCGGGAGGTGAGAGGGAGGGAGGGTGGGGTGAGGGGAAAATGGGGGGACAGAGAAAGCAGAAAGGAAAAGAGGGAGGGATATTTAAACCTTCTCCACATCCTTTTTTAATACAGCAATTTAATGACCAATGATAGCTCTGCATATGAGCATGTTTGTGTGTATTGACGAGGGTTTGGTGTCTTATTTTGCTCTCTTGTAGACTAAGTCAGAGATGCAGGTGGAATTCTTTGTAAAGGATGAAAGCCATGGGGTAAGTGCTGGGTCCTGCCAGCTGATGTGTTTGAGTGTTACACTTACATCGTCTCTGCTGCTCTCGCTTCATCGAAACATACAAACACATGCCCACAGAGGAGCACACATGCACACGCAAACACAGGAACACACACGCATGCACACACAAACACACACACATAAACTTGTATGCCCGCACACACGCTCGCACGTTCACACACTCCCGGCATAGAATCAGTTTGTTGGGAACTGTCACTAGAAGGCTCAACTAGAGAGTGTTTTCCCCCAATGCCAGTGACCAACTTGTACTTTGACTAATTTTCAAATTTTTCTTCATTTATCTGAATTTACAATTTCACAATTTCCTCAGTTCAATGAAATTAAAAAAAAATTGGTAGTTAAGAGGATTTCTAAGTATGTGAAATTTCCATCCTTTCTTGGTTGACCATCTTGACTTAGTGGAACAGGGCAACAGAAACATTTAGCCCCAATACATTATGAATTAATGCTTAAAAATTTACTGTCATGTGTGTATGTAACCGTTCACATTTCTTTGTCCTTATACAGCCGGTCACGAGAGTGGCGAACATCCAGATTGGCGATGTCAACGACAACTCCCCCATCTTCCACAATCAGCCTTATGCCATTCAAATCCCAGAGGTACCCTTCAATGTAGCCTAGCATGCTAGCATACAGAAACATGAGTTTCCTGAAGAACAGGAAATGCTTTAATTCTTACATAAACCTGGACACTTTTGTTTATTGTGGTGTTTTTTAACTCATGGAAAGTGTTTGTATTTTGAATTAAAAGCTCGAAATAACTTGAAATGGTAAAGCTAATTGCATTACATTCATAATAAATTGCTATCTGACTGAGTAGTTAGTTACCATGTTTGTAGGGTGCTGGAAGCGCTTGAAATTGCTCTTTGAAAATGACAGAAAAGTGTTTGAATTTGACTTTAGAAAAGGTGAAGGAACCTTAAAAGTTACGTTATGATCTACTGTAAGTGGCCTGGTTCAGTCTAGTAGCATTACAGCTCCCAGTTTGTTCTGTATTTTTAATTTCTGTTGCGTTTCTGTGTAAATGGCATTGTGGTGCTGCGAGTAGCTGTTGCCTCGCAGCTAGAAGGTTGTGTGCTTGAATGCAGTTTGGGACTTACTGTGTGGAGTTTGCATGTTCTGCTCATGTTCACTTGAGTTTCGCTCGTGTTCTCCGGTTCCTTCCCTCAGTTCTGTAGACTTTTGTGTTCATCTTATTGGAGACTACATTATCCATAGTTATAATTGCCCATAGTGTGTCAGTGAACAGTGAGGTTGTCCTTTGATTGGATCCTAGGATAGACTCCAGCCCCCTCACAACCCTGGACAGGAATAAGCGGGGTTTGATAGGATTTCTGTTCAATTCACCAATGCGCATTTAGCTTGAAGACCAGTCTGCTGCTGTTTCTACATTTGAATGTACACAGCCACTGCAGAAGATTGTAAACAAAAGCATGCTGAACCTCAGCTCTGATGTACAGTCCTGTGCAAAAGTCTTAGGCACATTTAAAGCAATTTTGCTGGGAAAATATGCTTGCAAAAATAATTAGATCAAAGTTTTTAAATTAATGACTGAGA
This sequence comes from Gymnothorax javanicus, assembly GCA_029692085.1. NCBI lineage: Eukaryota > Metazoa > Chordata > Actinopteri > Anguilliformes > Muraenidae > Gymnothorax > Gymnothorax javanicus. Next base: position 27,844,938 of record CM056208.1, on the reverse strand, counting down.
AGTGAACTGTGCAGTGCTGTAAACTGTTATAAACCAAATCAAATCAATATTTGGTGCGACTACCCTCTGCCTAAAAGTTAGGGACACAGTCCTGTTGTGCTACACTTTTATAAGATGATTGTTTTTTTTTTTTTCCTTGATCCAAGCAGAGTGGAGAACTTGCCACAGTTCCTCAGTTCCTCTGCAGATTGACTGTCTCACTTGCATCTATCCCTGCTTGTAATTGCAGACAGCCAAGATGATGTTGAGATCAAGGCTCTGTCAAGACTATTTTACTTGTATCAACTGTTTTTAATGAAATACTAATATTTATTTATAAAACTATTTTTTAAATTAGCAGTTGTAATATCAATCTTCAGCAGCACAAATGTTGAAAACAGAAAGCAAACATTGACAGCCATATCTACTGAACTACTGAAATTACTGAACTTACTGAAATTTGGGCCATTTTATCTGTTTTTACCTTTCGTTACCATGACGACGGGTGACGTAACTAGTTAGGATTATTGGTCACAATCAACCCCCTGCGGAGGACGGGTATGGCTAGTTAAAATTTTAAAAACACGGTGTGCCGAAGACCTTTGCACAGTGCTGTACAAGCACACAGGGGTACAGTGCAGTGAGATTTTGGGAGCTGTGATTAAGGGTCAGCTTGGGTCAGGCTCTATCTGTCCCTGTATGGGAGGGTGCGGATAGCGCCGGGGGGGGGGGATCGTTTTGGATGCAGTTTAAAGAGCAATCTCTCAGAAGCAGCAGGGGGAGAAATCTCAAAAACTCGCCTGAGACCTCCGACGCTCCCATTGACATGTCCAGTCGGGGTCAAACCGCACCCGACACGGGGTGCATCCACCTCACTCTCCAAAGCCAGCGGAGCTTAGCGGATCACCACAGTCTTATCAGCCTCCCCTGAGACTGTATCAACGCAGTCCTGCTCAGGGAATGAACTGACAGCAACTGACCGTTTACTGGATGCCAAGCTGTATCAAAGGGCCTCATGTATAACAGTAAAAATACACATTGATAGTGGTCAGATAAATCATAAATTAGCCCTGTACTATTGTAAACTTACCTGGCTTCAATATTCGCAAAATTGTTATGATTATTTTTCCTTTTTTTGGTTTATTTTTTTCTGGACAAAGCCTGTTGAGAGATTATATAGTAGATATAATTGATTACTTTGCAATTTTTTGCTTTCATTTTTTGTATTGTATTTTTAAAACCTTTACCGCATCCCACAAAACAGGTCTGGACATGCTGTCTCGTCCCTTCCTCTGCTTTTGCTCTTCTGGCTTCTCCTCTGTATTCTTCCCTCTGTACAATCCTTTTAGCTATTTTCCGCTTCTTTCTTTTCCCCTGCTCTGTCCCTCTCTCCCTACACCTCTCCTCACTCTGCGCTCTAATCCTTGATAGGAGGTAATTGGCACAGCCCAGAGGAAACTTCAAACAGAAGTAAAATCTGCCATATCTGTCTGTTTATAGTAGGAGGATACTTCCCACTCTCAACTTTACTAAATCTTCAAAGGCCGCATGCTGTTCCTAGCCTTTTTTAATATACTATTTTGAAAACTGAGTCAACATATGAGAAAAAAAAATGTCTCTGGTGCTATTCACATTACCAACTGCGTCTTCCCTTTAGTCCGTCTAGACTGAGGAAGCAAGGTCACCATGAATAAGCAATTTTATTATTTATTAATTGATTAAATGTCAGTTCACGGGGATAGTTTTTTGCAAGGGATTAGCCGGGTGTAGCTAAGAGGTTGCAGAAACCAGAAAAGCTGGATTGAGTTAAGATTACATTGTAATGATCCGACGCCGACGTAACTAGTGGAGGAATCGATATTGGCCTGTCCGAGATCGAACCCCATTCTACTGCGCCTCATAGACACCGGTGCATTACCCTAAGATAACACTGCCGGAGATTTCTCTGATTAACTACAGGTCCGGTTTTAACAAGGATCACCCTTCAATGGCCAATTCATGTTTGAATAGTATTTAATGTATTCGCTGTACCTTTCTGATTCAAAATGCATGATCAGAAAGGAAATGTTTTCCACAGCAATTCTTTTTTTTTGATTTGTTCATTTTCATTTTTCTGTGAAGTCAACAAACAGTCCTACGGTGCTGGCAATCAAGTGAAAAAGCAATAAGTTGCTTGTGGGCGATCCTAATTCAAACGGCCTTGGTTGTTAGTCATGCATTACAATCACAAACAGGCGCAAGGTAATTATAAAATAATTGTATGTTCTAAGTCTCTCCTAATAGTAGCTCAAAGGCTGCTTTTGGCTGATAAGCATGTCATAATCTGCAAAGCCGCACAAGCCAAAATTTCCTATCCTGACAAGCACTTCTGGGGGTGTTTACAGACAGGTGAATAGAAAGAAAATATTACAACGTATTTGTGAATGTGCTCATTATTGTACAAGATGCATTATATTTTTTGTGTCATTAAAAAGTCAAACTTCTAATTCAACTTTTTCTGTCGTAACTTAACAACTATAAAAGTTTCTCAAAACTACTTGATTTCAAAATCATATTGCTTTGGTAAAAATAATAATCGTCTTTCCTACACTTTCTAAGAAAAACATTTCGTTGTTTTTGATATTTTTATGTCAGAGATGACGTGCTGTTCTGTGCACTGGTAAACCCTTCATTAACAGAGATTCATGTGTCGACTGACATTCCTACTCAGCTGGGGAATAGAGAAATTTAGATACGCACCCTGGTGTGAGAGGAAAACGAAATATCTGTGCCTTTTATAAAAGCCAATGCCCCCACCGTTCCCTTCTGTGCTCCGATACCCAAACTTTTTGTCCCTGAAATTTTAAGGCGTCATTACCTGCCCGACCTTAAGTAACCTCTCCCGGCAAAAATGCACAACAACACCACTCCATCAAGCTGTCAGTCATTGGACATGCGGCGGTAATCGTCCAGTGGCAGCCGCGCAATATGAAATGGCTCTGTAAGAGCAACTTCCTGAGCCCAGTACTGCGTGATGGAATGGAATGCCTGGCAGGGATGGAGGCGGATGATGGAGAGGGGCGGGGGGGAAAGAGAGGGAGAGGCTGGAAATGAAAGAGTAGAAAAAGAGCAATAAAAGAAAAGAAAGGAGGATTGCAGGTAAAGGAGTGCGTGAAGGAGCCAGAGGGAGCGGGAGCCGGGATCAGCGTTGATTTCCTCCTTTGGGACCTGAGAGAAGTGTCTTTTTAATTGCTTGGATAATTTGTGACTCCATAAAGACGGTGCGACACTTACACGTCAGTGTTGGAGAGAAGCAGGTGGACTGACTGCCTGCCTTCGTCTCTGCCGGGTGTAATGAGGCCGTGAATTTATGGTGCGCTGGGACCATCGCGACTGAAATCAACTCACTGCCATTTAAAATGCCTCGCATAAACAAACCGGCAAGAACAGAAGAAATGATCGGCGCTGCAGCGCTGGCCCGGATCGCTGAAATATCAGATGCACTTTGCACGGCATGACAAGATTGAGACATTTCACCAGCCCTTAAATAAAGTGGGCGAGCGCTACACAGTGTATCTGAGCACGGAAGAGGGAGTGATGAGATTGAGTGACAGCCGTGTGGGGGGTGAGGGGTGGGGGCTGTGGTTGATGGTTGAATCCAGGCTGGCAGTAGGATGTGGTGCGTGTGTGTGTGTGTGTGTGTGTGTGCGCACGGTAGTGGTAACAGAATGGGTAATGAACATAAATGCCCCAGGGCTTCCCTCCCCCCTCCTGGGTGCCAGGCTGGGTGTCAGAGACACTGATAGAGCCATGAAATGTCACAGCTAATGACTTCAGTGAGCGCGCTCAGTATCTGCTTTCTCCTGCTGCTCATCGGCTCCCCCCCACCAGAGCCCACACATATTCACTCTTTTACTTTTACTAATTCTATGGCACTTTATACTACACTTATTTACTATTATCTACACTAAAACTATCAATTTAATATTACAATTTTATACTCTCAGTCTCAATTTCTCTCTCATTCACTCAAATCCTCTCTGTGCTTCTTTTTATCACTCACTTACCGCTTTTCTCTCATGTTCACCAATAACTTTTGCCCAAATTTTCTGAAATGGAAGTTCTACTTTTTTGACTCCCTAGTAAGAGGTGCAAAGGATTACAAAACTCACTGTTCGGATCGCATCGTGGTCTTGAGTCACAAAACGGATCATTTTTTGTAAAAAAATATATATATAAAAAAAAACAGAGACAAGTATAACTTTTCTTTAAATTTATTCAGTGAAACATTAAGCAAGAAACAGATGTCCATTTTCTTCAGTCAAATCAGCATTTGAGATGTCCAATGTTAAATGCAGTCTTGAGATAGTTAATATATTCAATACTCAGTTGTTAAAGTGCAATATGAAGCTGGATACCATCTTCCTTGAAACATGGTAATTAATGAAGAAATAGTGAACATTCACATCATTAGAAAATTAATTAAAAAAAAGAATTATTTTGCTTGGTATTTTGTTTGATTTGCGATCTGAAGCAGTGTCCAGTCATGTCTGACTGCTTACCATTGAAAAGAGATTCATGGTTGCTTCACAAAAGTCATTCATAACAGCTTACAGTTGATAAGAGGCTGAGATTCATGGTTGCTATGCATAAGTCATTCATAACAGCCTCCAATGGAAAAGAGACAAAGATTTATTGATGCTGCGCAAAAATAAAAGCATTTTTGTCTAGGGGTAAATTTTACCCGATGGCAGTTATTGGTATATCCTAAATGCCTGTATTTCAAACTAAATTTATCTTGGCTATGTTTAACAATAGGCAGTGCATCAAAATACAATTTTAGGAGAAGTCAAAGACTGGGGAACTTCATAATACTCAGGGGAGGGAACTGAAACGATATTGCTTTTGGTTTGCTCGGAACGTCACAGACTTTTTCATTTTGGTTCAAATTAAGTTCCAAACTGGTTTGAACGGAAGTAACATAATGATTCATAACAAATAAAATTTGATTTGGAGAAGCTAATTCACCGCGCACAAAAATATAAGAAGCCTACTGCAGGTGAGTGAAAGATTTGGAATAAATTTTATCCTATATTCAGATAAGTTTGATAAAACTGATTAAAAGATCAAAACACTTTTTGCAATGTAGTGGGTGATGTGGTGCCAGCAAAATACTTTTCGTAAACTTGGGAAGACAAATTTAACTATCTATATTTAATGTTTCAGGGGCAAAAGTTGTGACACGCAGAGCTGGAAAAAGAGATGGTTAAATATATAAGATTTTGTATTGTGGCAAATGAGGATGATAGCGGTGCTGCCTCGTGAATTTCTTTAACCTGTGAGTCACGAGGCAGGACTTTAAATACATGCATCGCTCAGGACTTATTTCAAGCAAGGAGCTTGTTATGGAGCTTTTAGGCCACAAGGATGTTATCACAGGCTGAAACATAGATGGGCCTTAGTTACTACGCATTGTGTAGGCTGTAGAGTTGGCGGCCAGCTTCAAAAACTGTAGCGAGCATTTTTAAATCAAAGCTGGTTGTTCTTTAATCTTGGAATGAAAAGAAGTTTTATTATCTGGTTTCTTTGCATCAGGGACAAAAGCTACATTCCTAAACGTTTAACATCACTTTCGTTCCTGGTTTCTTTTTTTGTTGTCCTGAAAGTATTGTTCTTTATTAGTTTTTTGTTTTCATTCTTGAACCGGTTCCCACCCGATTATATTATTAAAACATAGTAATGTACAGTTGAAAAAAACAGCTTCAAGTAAAATGTACCTAGTGGCGTTTCTAACATCTAAAAGGCAACAGTGACATTAAAACTGTATTTCAGGGTTTAATGGTTAAATTTTGCAATTAATCTGTGTTGCACACTTCCTGAATCGTGGGAGGGGATCTGTACGGATCATAGATCAACTAAGTCCTGTTACACCACTAATCATATTGAACACTGGTAAATGTTCTTTTTCCCAAAATTATGCTTGTGTTCATAGCGTCTTTTTGTAGCCTGTCATGCATTCTCTTGGTCTCTATGGTACACTATGCATAACATTATGTCTTGCATGTGCGAGTCCCTAGTGTATTCTCCTCTTAGTATCTCTTGTCAAACGAGGTCTGATGTAAATACACTGCCTGTCCAAAAAAAAAAAAAAGTTGCATACTTGAATATTTAGTAGGAACCCCGTAGGTTTGATTACAGTGCAAATTAGTCGTGTCTTTGTCATGACATCCATGCGCAATGTCAGAACATCTATTTTTGGAGTTGCCTTAATTTTTGGCTTGAGATCTTGTCTTCACGACGAGATGGTTGAACTTCTATTTGGTTTTCTCGACCACATCCTAATAACTTTCAGTGTGGTTCAGGTCAGGACTTTGTGGTGGCAAGTTTGTGTGTTAAAATGATTCTTCATGCTTGTTTTCCTCATTATTACCTCCGCCAACAAAGTTGGGGAGGAGGTTGTGTTTTCGCCCTGTCTGTCTGTCTGTCTGTCTGTCGGTTTGTGAACAACATAACTCAAAAAGTAATGCACGGATTTGGCTGAAATTTTGTGGGTGCATTGTTATTACATCCACGATGGATCCTATTGATTTTCACCGCGATCAGCAAAACAATATGGCCGCCACAGCAGCCATCTTGAAATCGTATGACACGCGATAACTCAACTTTGCTGCCACTCATGAAGATTTGGATTGTGCTGCCTTGGCGGAGGTTTGCACGTTACGAGTGCCTCTAGTTTATAGCTTTATTTGCTTGATGCAGGCCAAACCCTTGTCCCTTCAGAAATACTGGAACTTTTCCAGTATCTTTTCCACCACCATGGGATACATTTTCCAACATGATTTTGTAAGAAATGAGAGGCTATGCACTTCATCTGTGGGGCTAAAATATTGCGAGCTGAAACACATTAATCTGCAGTAATGATGCAATGTTGTATTTGTGTATTTATACCCAAACGGCAACTTTTTTTTGTGTATGTATTTTGTCCTCTTAACATCTTTAGTAGAACCTCAGGTGTGCATATATGGGTGTATGTTTGTATGTATGTATTTATGTACAGTATGTATGCATAGATGTATATATGTTTGTGTGTGTGTTTGTAGGTATGAATGAGTGTGTGTGTGTGTGTGTGTGTATGTGCATGTGTGAGTATCTTTGTGTGTGTGTGTGTTTGTGTGTGTACGAGAATATGTATGTGTGTATGTGCGTGTGTGTATTTGTGTGTGTATGTACGTATCTGAGAGCGAGCATATGTGCCAATGTGCATTTTCTGCTTGTGTGTCAGTATATATTCATTTGTATGTTTATGCTTGTGTGTGTATTGGTGCATGTGTGTGCGCGTGAGAGAGAGAGAGAGAGAGAGAGAGAGAGAGACCATAGTATACGGTGTGTTCTTCGCTGAGTCCCTGGTTAAACTGAAAGCCTCCCCACACTTGGCCCCAGTTTGGCCCCAGGCTGGGCCCTGCAGTTCCTGTGTGAGCGAGAGTGTACTTTACCTGCGGCAGCTCCTGCGGAAACACACAGATACAGCTCCATGCACACTCACTGTACCATCAGTGAGGTACTGGAGCTCTCATCCTTTTCAGACCTGCGAGGGGAGAGCCGAGACCTCAGCCATACAGGCATACTGCTGTTAGTGGGTCAGAAAACGTGGCTTCACCTCTTTATAATTCCTGCCCACGCTTGGTAAGCGTGTCTGCCCTTCTCAAGAAGAAACAAGAATCAAATAAGAGTAAAATCATTATTCGCTGAATAAATTCATCCACTGGCCTTGTCTCATCACGACACTCCCCTCACCCTATCTGTCTGGCTTTTTGAAAAGGGACGAGGATAATTTCAGATTTGGCACATTACTCTGCAATATAATACTCCGAGGCCCGGCACCCCTGAGAACAACACTTGAAGGGAGTCTCTGAACACCTCACTGCTGCTACGGTTTGCTGCCCTTCAGTTTTAAAGCACAGTTAAAGACTGCAGCTGACGGCTGTGCCATTCACAGGTTATACAGTAGATTCAGTGAGCGCTCCTGTCCTTTGTAGAGTTATAGTCTTCTTCCCAACTTCCTGGCCAGCCTGTTCATCAGCGGAGGCACATAGGTATACAGGACACAGTAGTGCTATCCCTGCTCAATCCCATCGTCTCTGTCTGCTGGCCGAGCTGCCTTCAAAGAGGTTAGTGGGAACCATACATGTGCATTACTAAGGCATGGCTCCCCAAATCTGGCCCTCAAACCCAAATCCAGCCCTGGTTCTCTCCCCTTCCTGGCAATTAGATGAACAGTTCTTGTCACTGATTGGCCAGTCTGTCATCACACCTGACTCCCAGATAAAGGGAGGGTAGAAAACCAGCAGCTCTCGGCCCTTGAGGACCGTGATTCGGGGAGCCCTGTGGGGACTCAATGGAGGGTTGTACTCTTTCCTTCTTCTACAGCATAGCTACGTGAATGGATGTGAATAATCAATACTTTTAATTTCATTCTTACAGATCCAATAAACTTCTGGAAAACTTGTGTTAGAGATGACTTCTTCCTAATAGTACTTTTTGTCATTTGGTCTGTGGTTTGCCGTGGACATGTGGTTGTAAAGCGCTCAGGACTGACGGAAAAGAAATCCCTGATAACGGTTTATAATTGACAAAGAAAAATGCATCACCACTGGGAGTCCAGCTGGCTGACCCTGCTTTTAACAGAGGGGACCCCTGGGTAAATTAAACTCGGGGCGGCAGGATGGGACGCCGGGATTAGACGGGTAACTGTCTGGGATCGGTGCACGATTCTCTCCCTCTGTTCCGCTCCTCCTCTGGGGAATTGAATCCTCTTGTAGCTCCGCCGGTGAGAAATGCAGTCGAGGAAAGCCTCTCGACTGAGCCGGAGAAAGAGGATTCCAGCTGACACTGAACCCTTCAGCTGAGAGAGAGAGAGGGGGGGGGCTTGCAGAGGGAGAGAGAGATAGAGGGTGATGGAAAGAGAGGGAGAGAAGGGGGAGAGATTCTGTGCTGTAGAGGAATGAGGCGAACATCTTTTGTGTGTGCGTTCTGGTATCAGGGATTTTGTCGTGTATGTTTTTGTGTGGTGTGTGTTGGGTGTCTGTCCGTGAGTTTTGTGTGTGCCTGCGTGTTTTTATCTCCCTGTAATGCATTGTAATTATTTCGGCAGTGGTGCTGCTACCATGTTTAAAATGGGCACTTCTTGTCATCCTCGGATGAAGGGTTTGTTGGGCAATCTGTTTGCTTTGTTTACTTTCCCGGAAGGGCAGGTAAAATGAAATTGCGAGTCCCTGTCCTGTCTGTCAAACTGCTTTCTCCTCCTCTGTCTTTATCTTTCTATCATTTACTTTATCCTATTGTGCATGAAGAGCACCTTGGTCTGTATATGGTTGTGTGTTTGTGTGTGTGTGTGTGTGTGTGTGTGTGTGTGTGTGGGGGACAAGGAGGAAGTGTGAGCACGTTTCTTTGTATGTGAATAAGAGTATGCTTTTTTTTTTTTTGTGTGTGTGTGTGTGTGTGTTTGTGTGCATCTGTGTTTCCTTACTTGAGTGTCTGTGTTTGTATGAATGAGAGCCAATATACATGTACTTTTGCCTGGTGTGAAAATGTATTTTTGCACGTTTTTGTCTACAGGTATGTGTGTGTTTGTGTGTTTGTCCATTTTTTTATGTGTATTTGTGTGTTTGTGCATGAATGAAGCAGAGACAGTGTGTGAACATGGTTTGTTTATCCATGTGTGCTCGTGTATGTGGCTGCATGTTTTCGCGCTTATATATGTGTATGCATGTGCACACTTTTGCGTGTGTGTGCGCACATGTTTATATATATATATAATATATACTGTATGTTTGTGTCTGAATAAATGAGAGAAATATCTAGTGCATGAGTGTGTTTCGTTTATTCGTGCATGCATGTAGCTGTATGTTTTTGGGTTTATATATGTGTGTGCATGTGTACACGCTTGTGTGTGTGTGTGTGTGTGTGTGTGTGTGTGTAAAACCGTGTGTGTGTGTGTGTGCGTGTGTATTGTGGTGTTCGGTCTCAGAGTACATCTGTGCTGAGTGGACGGGAGGGCTGAGTTTTCTTCCTGTTCACAGAAGCCATTAAAGTTTGATTTTCCTGCTCCCTGCTCTTTGAATAAATCAGCCCATTGTTGTTTTTCTGGGCTTTTCTTCTGAGTTCTCTCCAACCACCACTGCCTACCCCCATATCCTCCAGCTCAGTCACATCCACTATATATCCCACACACGCTGCTCTAACCAAGCCCTCACGATATTCTCATGACCACCAGCCAGTGTGTTTCTCAAACCTGTGTGTGTGCTTGTACTCTTGTGTTAATGTGCATGCCTTTGTGTAAGTTAAGGGTGTTCATTTGTGTTTTTTCAATACACATATGTGTGGGAGAGGCTGTGCTTTTGTGTGTGTTCATGTGTGTACGCGCGTGTGTGTGTGTGTGCGTGCGTGTGTGTGTGTGAGTGCGTGTGTATGATTGCATGCATGTGTGTGTTCCCTCTGTTTGCCCAGGATGAGAACTGTGATTAGGTGGGACTGTTTAGCGTATTGAGCTTCCTTGGGCTATAATTGGCGTGTCAGAAGCTTTTAAAAATCCTCCACATTCGCTAGCCTACCTCAGACCCCATCAGATTCAAACATGTGCCACTCTGCTGTATGCAAATCTCCCTCAGTCTCCACCCATCCCTCCATCTCGTTTCACACTCACCATCTCCGTCTCTCCCCCCTCATCCCCCCTTCCCTGTTCCCCTGACTGTGGCTTGATTTGCCTTAATGAAGCTTTATAGCCGTTCCAATTTGCTGAAATCTGTTTTGGCTGTCACACTGCAAGAGAGCCTCAATCGACAGAGACGGATACATACAGAGAGAGTGAGGGATATGAGAGAATACTCATCCTTCATTCTTTTCCTCTCGAGCCTTTCCCCTTTCTCTCCTCCTCCTCCTCCTCCTCCTATTGTCTGATGTACTCCCTTTATTTTGTCCCCATTCTCTGCTCTCTACTTCCCTGAGTCTCTACTGCTCTCAGGTACGGCAGCTCCGGCCATTTACCTGCCACCCCATCACTTTACTTATGAGTGGAATATAAGTGAATAATCTGATTAAGATTATCATTAAGATTGTAATGGAAAATTTTATCATAAATGCTAGTTACAAATGTTTTTGCCACACAGACTGCATTGCTTTTCCCCACAAGTATGTGCTTTTTTTTTGTCCCAGTTTTGGGTCTTTTGAAGCTTTCCTTGTGGGCACAGTCTATGGTGTAACGGATATTGTTAGCCTCATAGCATAATTGCCCATCTCATTTTTTAAGGTTTTGAGAAAAAAAAAATGCATTTTTTAACAGGCAGCCGATATCTAAATTCGGCAAAAATATGGCTTTGGCAATTATGGTATGAGGCTAACCATTCAAAAAAAAAAAAAAAACTCTTTACAATTCTGATATTTAGGTCTTCGTCAGAGTCATGTGATGACAATTTCCAGCTGATTACTTATTCTTGTAGGATCAGGTTGGGTAAGATAGCTTTTTTTCTATCAATAAATGAAATCATCATTTTAAACTGAATTTTGTGTTTACTCAGGTTATCTTCGTTTAATGTTAAAAATAGTTTGTTGATCTGAAACATTTAAGTGTCACAAATTTGCAAGAATTGAAGAAATTGGGAAGGGGCAAATACTTTTTCACAGCACAGTATTCTGTCGAAGCTGGATGAAGTAACTGAATTTTCAGCTTGAGCACGCTCTGGTCAGCTTTGGATTTTTCGCTTAGCCTCTATTCAAATACCAAAAAATAGACCATACACTCGTAGTTTCCGCTTGAAAATTGATCATTTGAAAGTGTGGACAAACACTGCTGCACTGCGCCAGTAACCTGAGAGGATTTGGAACGCATGTAGAGAACTGCAGCTGGAACGAGCCTCTTTTGCCAGTCGCACAGCACCTGCGTTACTGCATTTGAGACTGTGCAAATGTAATTCTGCGGATTTCACACTCCCATTGGTCGAGGGTTAGGCGCATGACATTTGAAATCATGCAATCGCTAATGGATGCGAGGAGTGAGAAATATTCGCTTCAGCGTTTTGGTGCTGGAAGTAATCAGGGGCATATTGTGCCTCCCTACCATGCCCCTCACCTCCGTCATTACAGGGCCGGCCCTTCGCTTGTGGCAGCCCTGATTTTACACCTATCCGTCTGCAAAGGCGCGAGTCAGATAGGAGCTGGTTGACTTGAGGTTGCCGCCGGCCAATCAAAAGTTACAATTATCATCACCTAAATGACACGTTTAGTGTAGGTTAACCCACTGGGAAAAGTAATCTGCAGAGAGGAAAAGGCCTTGCATTGCGGTGCTGTACAGGGAGTTGATGGGCAGGGTAGAGGAGCGGCAGAAATGCCAGCCCAGGAAATGGCCTGAGCCCTTATCATTGTCTTTTTGCTGTATGAATTCTGCTGAGTGACTTGGGCAGGTTATTATCACTGTGGTGACTGTCACTGCATTGTGGAAACTCCCCGGTGTATCCTGTGTTCCTATCTTCTGACATTGTACCACACACCAAACACATGCACTCACATACACGACCAGGACTAGACACACAGGTGAGCTGTGTGATGTATAATTGAGTCACCCTTTCAAGCTCCTTCTCTCTTATTCCTATGCTTCTCTCCTCTGACAGAGAAGGGGACATGCAGTATTTACTCAATACATCGGCCCTATTTACTTTGTGAGCTATACAATGATAGTTTGCCATCTGGGCTCTGACCATGACACACCTTGGGCACTACTCAGTTTGAGAAGGGGGTGTTAGGATGGCTCTCCCATTGGGCGAAAATTCTGGGCTCACATGTGTATGCTAGGGTAGAGGTGGGATGTTAACTAGCAGCAGACAATCTTACTCAGCAGCAGCAGAGAGTAATGCAGTGCAGCAGCAGGGAGAGGCACGTTATTTTGTCTGCACAAAAGTGTCTGTGTGAAAGTACAGGCATTTCTCTGTTTATTTTGCCTGAACGGGCTCCCCCAGCAGCGCCCCATTTATTAAGATTTAATGTCAGGCAAAAATGGCAATATGCCTACCATGCAGGAATGAACTGAGAGGCGCTGGGATTACTGGTCTCGTTGTAATATTGAGAGGAGTGCTTCCTGACTCAGTGCAGCAGAGTTGTAGGTTGCTTGACCTCTAACTGTAGTTGCTGGTGCAAGTGTCAGCTGGGGCTTGGGATTCTAACTTGAATCTGGAGAGATTAAGTCTGGAATAATCAGCCGTTGGGCTCTTTAACAAGGCCCTTCACCCCAAAACTGATCCAAGGCTTTTGCTACAGTTTCTCTCACTCCCTCTCCCCACTGTAACTATTCGTTCTGGCATTTTTCCCAGGTGCACTCTTGGAAAATACAGGTTCTCCATGAAATTTCCAGGTTAAAAAAAATGGTTTAGCAGTGGGAGTCCTGGGAAGGGCTTGGGGATTATAGAGAGACTAGTCTGAGAATCTTCTATTGATTTTTTTATCTCAAGTGTTTTATTTTTTTCTAAAAATGCATTGCCATGCATTGTTTGCACAGCTGCTGCTGTTTGTAGTGGTGTTGTTTTTGTGAGTGGTGTGTCCATGGGTGCTTGTGGCCCAATTGTTAGAACTGTGGGGGGGGGGGGTGATGGGACCTGATCATTTATTTGACTGGGTTATTGGTCTCTCTCTCTCTCTCTCTCTCTCTCTCTCTGTTGTACACACACACACACACACACACATGCACACACGTTACCTTTCTCTCACATCCTCTGCACTAGCTTTTTCTTCATTCTCTTATGTGAGGGTGGCCTTCGCCATATTTCTTTGTGGGCCCTGCAAAGTGGTTGTCCATTGAGAGCTAGACTGACACCAAAATTAATGACATTTCAAGGCAGTGCGATCCTCTCTGTTTATTTTATTGCATTAGCAGGGCATCATAAAACAATACGTTCATACACAGTTCAAGCTGGACTCTGCAAACAATAAATCAGGCCTGGATTAATACCAGCATTGCCCTGGAGTTAGTCAGCATTGCCTCAGATTTCCAATTGTGTTCAAAAGCAATTTATTATATGTGATATCTGACCAAAAACTACGTTAGTATAGGAAGAAAATAGCAATGATTACATTTCACCCAGAGAAAATTAAGAACAAATATTGATTGAATCTCGACCATTAGTGGGCAGCAGGATCTATTGAATCCAATTCAATTTTAATTGAATTTGAGACTTAGCCAAAGATACTAGAGCATATTCCCACATAGCAAATTGAACTATTTAAAGATTAACTATTATCCTCTGTTTTTTTTCCTCAAGTTATAATATTCTTTGATGCCAAAATGAGAAGTTTATAATTTTTTTTTTGCAAACACAGGAAAAAAATAAATGAATTAAACAAAAAAAAAAAATATCCATGAATTCTTGGTCATTTGATTCCTGTAATTTCTAACCCTTTGAAAAACAGGCTGCTTTGAGTGAGGCCCCCATGAAATGATGTCCACTCTGATTGGCCAGTGCACAGAGCCACAGCCCTGCGTGTCAAAGGATAGCCACCAAGACATATACCCTAGGCTATCATCAGCAGTTTCTATATACACGACTGATTAAGTAGCTAGCTATTAAACTACACAATGAGTATGGGATGGTAACGTTTTGCAGGGCAAGCAGCTATGCGGACGGTAATACATTCACAAACAAGCACACCATGTAGTTGCCATAGAACTTTAAATACTTCTTACATGATTCCATTGACACTAGTAGGTAAATCACTCTTATTTTTTGACATCAAATACTTTATAGGTACATGCAGCAAACTATGGCAAAAAGTCAAAAACCTCCAAGTGTCATGAAATGTTCAGTTTTTACTTGATGCATTTACAAATAATAAAAGAAAAGTGATTCGTAAATCATCGTCGACCTATACTGAACTGGCAACCAAAGACAAGAAATGTAGCTCTAACACTTTTGAAGGATTTCTTTTTCCCCATTCTTTCTTCATATGCACCTCCAAAGCAATTGAGGCTGTGAGATGCACTGAGTGTTCCAGAACTATTGCTCATTTTTTATTTTCAAACTGAGCAGTCATAGCACAGTAGCGCTGTTGTAAATGTTGTACTGATCATAGCTGCTCTGTTGCAGTCTCATCCATTTTGCCTCTGAAATCCCTCTCCTCCTCTACTTTCTCTTTGCCACCGTTTTATTAATCGATTTCTAATTCTGAATTCAACTTGCCTTCACTGATGGTGATGCTGCCGTCCTCTTTGAATAGACTAGACTCGCCCATCTTGGTCTCATCATGGTATCTCAGCTAGTTGATTTTCTTTGCTAATTGCCTCCAGAATTGATGAGTTTTAACTCAAGCATCAGTTTGTGTAATCAAATACAGGCAACACAATGCAAGGAAACCTGGCTGTGTAAGAAAACAGGAGGAAAACTGTGTTTAAGATATGATGGTCTCAAGATGTTGCGATGTGTTTATTCTTCAGTTAAGTCCTTTATCATCATCACAGATTGAGGGAACATTATTGCATTTTTTAAATAAAATTTTTAAAATGAAGTTACTACATTTTGGTCTACCACAGTAAATGTATCTGTATTTTATGTAGCATGTTTGTTCCTCCAAGCATTATTATTTCTTTTCCATTTTTGCTTTATAGAGAGAGAAAAAAGCATGCGTTAATGTGCACAGCATGTAGCTATGGCATTTGGAGAGTAATCATAGATATCATTGTCATAGTGAAACCAGCTCTCTTTGGCTTTCTTGCAATTAAATCAGCTTAATGTATAATGGTTTTGTGCCAAAGTAATAAGAGTAAAAAAAATGAGAACTTATGAAGCATTTCAAGAAGTAAAATCTCTTTTGAGAACCATTGGCTTTTTTTGCATGGCTATATTGTCAAATTGAGGCGAGTCCTGTTTTTTTTTTTTCCTTTTTGTTTTTTGTTTGTTTGTTTTTTTGATTATTTTTCAAATATTTGTTAACCATTCAGGAAAGCATGGTTAATTTCAAGCAAGGTAAACTACACTTCCCAGAGGGCACCACTAAGGGTGCCTTTTGAGGGTGCTCTTTAAGCATATGTTCTGTGACTTCCTGCACTTTTCCTGTGTTATTGCTTCAAATTTCACTAATAATCTTCCTTCTGTGTCATGTTAGACAAATCAGCACAATTAACTGATTGTGGACAGGACCTGGATGGCTCTGTCATGTTGGGTAATAAGGAATATGTTATACACAGATTCAATCTAGCCTTTACATTTCGTCCTCCCAATATCATTTTCAATTAACGTAATGGTGCTTTATTGGCAGGATGATTAGAGAATCTCCGTTTCAATTTATTACATCATATTTTACCTGCTTTTATTCACTGTGCTATCCGTTCGTTTTTTACACTGACGCTGTTTTAAAAAAACGTTATCGAACAAGCCTGAATAAACGAAAGTAATTATGGTAACGTAATAAATTGATTATACTATAATATCTCTCTGACTCTCTCTCTCTCTCTTTTTCAAGCTGATCTGATTCCCCTGTGTCTTTGTAGAACTTGCTCATTAAAGTTTCTGTCTTGAGAGAAAGTCCTTTTTTTAAATTATAAAATAAATAAAGTGTGAATTCCTAGCCCCCGTGGGCAATGGCCGTTTATATGGTAATGAGCTCCGGTCTGATTTGCATTTAATTCTATTAAAAATGGATTTCCCTGCTAAAGAATGAAAAAAATGGAGGCAAACAGGATGGAGAGAATGGAAGAAAGAATAGAGAGAGAGAAGCCTTGAAGGAAGTCTGTGTCCCCAGATATAGCACCCTCCACTCTCCATCCCTTCCTTGGATTATCACCCTTTCCTGGGATGCTCATTCCAATATTAGTGTTTCTTTAGACCAAAAATCTAACCCCCAACCTTCACGGTCCTGGAAATATTTTTCCAATTTGTGAATTACCACTTTACGAACGCGTGCTGAATTCATTACCATATTGATTACCCCTTCACTAAATAAATACTTTTTTGTGTGCTCTCCTGGAAAGGCAGGCTTCTTTATTGGTTTTAATGAAATTCAGCATTTCTCACCACGCCAACGCTCTCATAGCACCTCTACACTGAAATCGCTCCCTGACGTGCCTGTTTTTTCATCTTGCTTTTTTCAGATATGTTTTCGATGAGTTTAATCAAGCCTTTAATTCATTAGCAAAAATTGGCGTTCATCTTAATTAGTCGACTCGATGCTACATGAGACCAGAATGCAGCATGCTTGGCTCTGTTGAATTATTTCACAGCCAACTGTGATTAAATCAGTATAAAGTGGTTTCACATATGCCTCCAAACAAACCAAACCGCAATTGTTTTCAAATGAAACACCCTAATAAACGAAGTGTGAAGGTGTCCTTAATGCATGGCTTGGCACTGCTGCGGACATTCGCCTTGACCAGCTCTGTTACCTTAAAATGCTCCACACAATCTTGAGCTAATATAATGCACAGGCTGCGCTACGTTCACATTACCTGCCTGAAGTGACTCAAATCTGATTTTTTTTTTTGCCTTAATATGACACAGATTTGATGTTTTCTGAGCAGTATAGACACAAATATCCGATCTTCAAATCGGAATTGGGCCACACTCATATGCGGTCCAAGAATCGGATACAAATCTGATACGTGGCCACATGCCATGAATGACAACAGTCAGATCAGAATCTGTGTGGCTTTTTGCCTGTATGCATGTGCTGAGTGCTGTTAAAAAATAAAAAGCTAGGATCTGGCATTTTTCTGGCTTTTCTTAGCCTCGTCAGGAACAGCTGACCAACTATTTGCCATCCTCGAGGGCAAAATCCTATCCATACATTTGCTACAAGTGCGTCCATTTTCTTGGTTTTAATCAGGCTTTAATACCATAAGTGTTCTCACAAATATGTTTTTGTTGTTGATGAAGCAGATGACCATTGCAAAAATGTATCAATGTCTGCATGCCTGCTGTTTCAGCGGACAGATGCATCCACATTACAATTAGATGCAGGTCATTTGAAATTATGAATGAGAACTGTCAAGATAGGCAAATCTGATCTGAGCAAAAAATATCTAAATTGAAGAAAGAGGCTCGTAATGTTGAGCATAGGGCTGGTTGCCAGCAATGTAGTGAAATCTAGAGCAAGGAAGTTGAAGTTCTACCCATGATTATGTTCAAATTATCAGGATTTGCTAATTAGCACAATTCTTAAGTGGGCTGACAGGACTAAAGTGCGTCTTAGCACTCAAATGAAAAAGCTTCCTCTCCTTAAAGTATGTGGATACATGACGTGAGTTGACAAATGGAAGAGAGGAAGATGCATTAAGTATTAAGTATTAGAACACATACTTAATTAGTGAAATCAGCTGACATCAATTCAGGCTGGAACAAATGCATTTTAAGACTTTAATTTGCCATCTCCACATCAAATCTGGACTGTCACATCTACGAATTATACTCAAACCTGTTTGTAGGTAATATTGTGGGAGAGTGCAGACGGTTTTCCTGTTAAATGTGCCTGTCAGCCACCACTTCTCTTCCCTTTTGTTCACAATCCTAGCATGCACAAAATGAGGGCAGAGGAAACCCAAACATGTCCTTGTCCAGTCGGCCATTTGGGCATCCATGTATGCTTATCCAAACCAGCTATATCCCTCCCATATCCCTGAGCAACACAGAGCCAATTATGCACCGCTCACGTAAGGCTGCGGCCACAGTCGACACTGGCATGGCTGGATTTGACCATGGTGCATAGTGATTTCTCTGCACTGCAAGCGGCTCCTTAACCGAACGTGCCAGCCCAGCAGCCCAACACTGTTACTCTCACTGACTCATAGACTTTATAACTCTGGTTCAGCAGCTCCTACCAGTGGCAGCTTTAATCCCGGAATACACTGAGCAGGACTGAGGAAGGAATGCATTCAGGAGACCTCGCTCACATGCTCTCCGTCCACATAGAGAAAACACACAGTCGATTTATCCCTCACTTCCCTGAAGACATCCTTCCTGCTTCCCTCTGTGCATCAATGCTGATTACCTTTACTAAACAGTAAACACCACTGCCTCTTAGAGGGTAGTCAAGCATGAGCAGGAAGGCGGAGCTGAAATTGACGGGTTGGGGGTGGACGATATGAAGATAAGGAGACTATTTGTTCCTCTGTTATGCTGATAGAAATGGACCCGCCCCCCCTCAATCCCATCCTATGTATGACCCACAAATCTCCTCTCCTACGTCGATCCTTGCGTACTGAAGAGCTGCGGCCCTCGGTGTCGGCTGGTGACGACCATTTTGTGGAATCGTTCTGCTCGCCTGAGTGGTTCTCCACTCAAGTGAACATTGCTGAGCCTGGTCCAGAGAGACCGGACCGAAGAATATGAGTGTGCAGGGGAGGCTGGCAGAGGAGGGGGAGCCAGAGAGGGAGAGAGATGGGGCGAGAGATACTGGGTTTGGGAATGGGGTTGGTACATACTGGTTTACTCTTGACAAATTCTGGATCACATTTTGAACTGAGGTTTCTGCCATAGTCCAATAATCAGCAAATTGCCAATTTCTTTCAAAGCCTAAAACACAGGAAGCATTAGTCAGGAGATTACAGTACTGATAAGCCCATTAAAGTGTAACCCCAAATTGGAAGAAGTTGGAGCGGTGTGTTAAATTAAAAGCAAAACTGAAAGCAGTGACTTGTAAATTATCTTTGATCTGTATGTTGAAAAAAATAAATAAATACAACCGCACATTTATTTGATGTTTTACCACATGAATATAATTGCTCTCTCAAAATAAGCAAATTTCAGTTTTGATATTAGCAGAATATTTTTAAAAAAATTGGGACTTCAAAGTATTTACCATTTAGTAATGTTGCCTTTTCTTTTCACAAAAGGCTTAATAAACATTCAGGGTCTGAGGAGACCCTAAATGTTAAGTGTTTCAGGTGCAGTTCTGTCCCATTCTTCATGGAAACAAAACTTAAGGTGCACAACAAAATGGGTTTTTTTTTTTTTTTTTTGTCATATATGGCTTTTTGAAATGCTCCACATATTGTCTACTGGGGACAAATTAGGACTGCAGGCAGACCAGTCCAGCGCCTGCAACCCTCTTCATATGCCATCATGCCTTCGTACTCAGGCAGAATGAGCATTGTTTTGTTGAAATATACATGGGCTTCCCTGGAAAATGTGTCTTGAAGGCAGCATATGTTGCTGCAAAATATCAGTGCACTTTTCAGCATTAGTGGTGCCTCACAGAAGTGCAAGTTACCCCTGCCAAGGGCGCTGATACAACCCTGCACCACTAAACAGCAAGGCTTTCAGACTTGTTCTTGGTAACTATCTGGATGATAGTTTTCCTCTTTGGTCTGGTGCACAAGGCATCTGTATCTTTCAAAAAAGACCTGAAATATTGATCCCTCAGATCACAATACATGTTTCCACTGTGTGTTGGTTCATCGCAGCACCTCCAAGCCCAGAACACTTGACAATGGTTTGCAAAAGTAATTCTGAGTCCATGTGGTTAAAGATAAATGACAATTTTGGAAGCTGTACCATCTGAGTGATCGGAGGTTACAGGTTTCCAGCTCAGGTTTGCACCCTTGTCCTTTACGCACAGATATTCCTCCAGGTTTCTTGAATCTGTCCATTATTTTAAGCACTGTAGAGGAAGAACTATTAAAGGTCTGTCTATCTTTCTGACTGGAGCATTGCTTTTCAACCTTTCAATAAATTTCCCATGCAGTTGTGGGCTAATTGGCAATCCTAGGCTCGTCTTTGCTCCTGAAGAGCTTCGCCTTTCCTGGATGCGCCAAATCATGATTGCAATCACATGCTTAATCAGCTTTTTCAAATCAATTCATTACTCTTTTTTTTTTTTTTTTTTTTACTTTATTACTGGTCCTAAATTGCCCCAGTTCCAACTTTTTTGGAATGCTTGCAGGCCTGGAATGGATGTATATTTACAGATGTACGTTGTACATCCATTTCATTCATTTTGCAATGAAATACATGTCATACATGTCAAAGTAAACTCTAGAAATTTCTGTTTTCTTTTATTTATCTGCATTTTCCATGCATCTCAACTTTTTCTGATTTGGAGTTGTAACGACCTAAACAGAGATGCGTGGTTATGTTAATTTTGCTGCAAACCAAGGCATATACTGAAAAATATGGTCTGTAAGAAAAATCATTGTTGTGATCATTTTAAAAAGAGTTTGCCAGCTGCTTCATTTGCTCTGCATGTGTCTCCAACAGTAATTATCTACCAAGTATAATGTAATTTAACGTTCCTGCATTTAGATCATCACAAAATTACTTCTGTTGACTGAAAAAGAGTATTTTTGCATCCTCTGTGGGTACATGGCAGGGTCTGATTCTGTAACCTGGTTGCACATAAGAGAGTGAAAATGTGCTTGAATATCTTTTCCGCCGCATTCGGAGATTATGTACATTGCTGATAAAGGCGGGGTGACACTGACAGAGAGTGAGGTAGAGTGTGATTGCAGCAGTGAGGAAGACGCCAGCCTCACTATCCTGTCCTCACCGCACCTGAAGGGCAGTTTCTATCAGTGTCTTCAAGAGCTGGGCGGAGGCCGCTTTCGCTCCATTAGACTTCATTCTCAATCTTCAGCCGTCTGGAAAGATGGAGGGGACAACCAGAGAGAAAAGAGAGAAAAAAAATGAAAAGTATAAAAATAAGATAATTGAAAATCTGATCCCAAGCAATTCAGCTGCACTGTGAATGTGAATGTGAATGCCCCTTATGGTGTTTTTTTTTCCTTTTTCTTTTTTTTTCTCTACCTACCCTTCTGTCTGACTTTGTTGATTTGTCCGATGTCACCGGCTGCTTTTGAAGCCCACTTGTATTTACTGATGCCAGTTGCCCTCAATTGTGCGCCAGAATGCGCCTGCACAGGTAAACGCGCTCGCGAGCACACGTTCTCAAACAGATACGCACGCAATGGTTCTTTAAGGCTCCGCTCTGTCATTTATCAGTTCCTTTATGAAGCTGTCCAAAGTGAAGGACATTTGGAGTCAGGATTCAAAATACGCTGAATAATTTAAGCAGCTCATTTCAGGAATGAAACATGTTCCTCTCTCTTCATGTTATGATTAATGTCCATGTTCCACTGAGAGTTTTTTTTTTCCTTTGATGGAAGTATGCCTGGAAGTAGGAATTTCAGCTGTGGGTGACTTTGAGTGTTTAAAGCCAGGCCCTGGCAATGGTGCTTGTGTTGGGGTAATAAACAAGCAAATAAGCCAGGCACCGATTTGCAGAACTCCAGTATAGATTTCAGAGAGTGTCAACATTTATAATTGGCTGTTTTCAGCAAGACATATGCATTTTAGTGAGTCATGGTAGACAGTGTGTACATTTCTTAACCATAGAAAATACTGGTCTTGACACAAAATGTACGTGGGCCAGTTTCTCTGCTGAGTCACTTCAACTACCTTAAAAAAAAGTTTATCGCTTATTGCTATGCTGCTTGCCTCTTGGAATTGATTTAGTGTTTGGCATCTTGTTTTGGGATTTTATTGTACGGCCAATGTGTACTTTTTTGCTATTGTTGTTGTTGTGATGGTGGCCCTATTAGAACTATCAGGACTCAAGCATAAAGCGAATAGAAGCTGTGTCTTGTGTTTGTATAACATGCTGTTGTTGCCAGAGCTCTAAAGTTATACTGAGGTATAGATACAATGACCAGGTAGCAACTAAGCAGTGACGCCGAACCAGATGATCCACCACAGTTCCCTTAACTCAAAAAGGATCAAACCCCCTGCCCAGCGCCCCCATTCTGTCTTCCATTTCTCCCACCCTGACCCCACCCAGGATTTAGGCCCGATTTAAGTCCACTTCAGTTCTGGCTTACCCTCTCACATCCCCATTCGTGCTGTGGAAGAGAAAAAATGGCGACCTTTGAAGAGCCATCGTAGAGGCAGCGAGAGAGAAAAGCGAGGGAGGGAGAGACGGCAGGAGGAGAGGCCCTGAAGTGAAAAGAGAGATAGAGGGAGTGCGAGAGAGAGAGAGGGAGTGAGAGTGAGAGAGGTTCATGTCAGGAGACCCCACAATCATGGCCCCGCTGTGCTGGAGAAGGGAAGGAGCTTTCGCCGTGTCCAGCATCGCTGCAATCAGGACCCTATTGTGAGAGTGTGCCGGACTGCAGTACCTGCTCTCTGTGGGACCTCTGCTCTCCCTCTCCACCTGAATGGGCCCATGCAGGGGGACAGAAGCACAGTAGATTGCGCCGTTTGAGGGAAGATGCGCCAGAACGTGTCGTGCGTATTTATGCACCCAGCACCTCCAAGGGTCCACGTTTCATCTCGAGCCCTTTAGATGATTGGAGTGGGAGAAAGCCAGTAACTCAGACGTTTAATTTCATTGTCTCACATTCTGGGCATTTTGACTTTGAGTTCAGGCTCGAGGAAACAATGAGCACTAAGTTCTGGGTGGATTCGGACTCACATTTCCTGCTGATGACGGTGCTTGATGTAAGATATACGACCCCTGCCTACCCACTGCTCTCTGCATGCTGACAGTCGCCATTATGTTGTTCACAGTAGGCCTGCTGGATGCTCGATTTTGCCGGGCTTTCTAAACTGTAGCTATCTATCCACGGTGCTGAGTTTGCACACTAACAGCAGAGGAAATGTACTGTGGCCCTGGCGAAGCCCTTTGCTTAAGGATGGGAAACCCTATTCCTGGAGGACAGAGCCACTTTCAGTGCTTCATGTCAACATTTCCCCCTATGAATTGAATTCGAGCTGAGTATTAAATGGTCTGAGGTTTAATTGCTGTTTAATTAAGTTGGCATGAAATCCGGAAACTGGTGTTTCCCACCAGAAATGAGGTTACCCATCGTTCACTTAGCCAATGGGTGAGAGGGAATTTTCCAGAAATGCTGCGAATTGGAGTCAACCACAAATACAATTTAGACTCTACCTCTCCTCTATTGTGGCTAAATTTCTGAGCGGTTAAGTAAATTATACATTTCCCAGTATGATGCCTGTCTTCTCATACTTTGCGACAGAATCTGTAAAGTTATTAGGCACAAGAACTGAAAAAAGCAGCATTTGGAAAAAGACATAATTTCAGGCTGGGAAGATCTCAAAATCGTGTCCTGAATTTGATTCTAAATCCGTCCAAGTGATGCTGTCCACTGAAAGAAATGCTATTCATTGTGTGTACTGATTACTCAACTCGGCAAATGGTTGGAATATTCATTTCAGTGTAGATATTCACTGCTTTGGCAAAGATAAAATTCTAGCATTGTTGGGAGTTTTTAAGCACAGAGTGTTGATTGATGTGGAGAGAGTTAATTTTGCTAGTAGCAAAGCCCCAGACCCTGCTGCAAATCAAGATATGAAAATCATTTCCAAACAGCGTGTTTATGTTTTCATGTCATCTCTGCTCAGTAGGGGGGGAAGTAATAGCAGGCTGTCATTTCTGATCCTTTGGTTCCTTTGATTTGCTTCCAATCACAGTATTTTCAGTTTTCGGCTTTACAAATTAAGGGTGTGCTGTTCTATTTTATGGACTGAGTCACTGTAGTTAGAGACACTGACGTCTTTGCTTTAGAGTTAAGCGTGTATGTATGGCGGAGGTATTATACCAGCAACGCACTGCAGTGTACCTTGTGTACTGTACTGCATGTTTGTGACTTGCATAGAGAATTGAAGGGGTCCCATATGGTTAGACTGGTTTGACCCCAGAAGGATCTGTATCCATTACTAGCTAGCTGAGCCTTCTTTTCATTATAATATTTGACCCTTTCTCCCCCCCATCATTTGCGCAGTCACACACAGGTACCCAAACACAGAAATGCATTTGCGCACAAATATGCACAAAACTGTCTTATCAAGTTGTGGATAGTGAGTTGAAAGAGCGAAAGAGGAGTCCCCGCTGAATTAGCTGATTTACAGCCATTAACCATGAGCGCTTACTCACTTTGAGCGTTCACTTCCACAATGAGACTGCTGTGCCCCAAAATGCTATGGTATAGTAAGGACGAACACATTCTTAAATTCAACACGCCCCCCCGTCTGTCTCTTTTCATAAATTTCAGGACTCTTTATATATGAGGCTCTTAGAGCTCTTTGATTAAATGCGAAACTGGCAGCGGTGCTAATGCTAACATTCAAATACTGCACATTGCATTGCTGCTAATATGCTTTCCTGTGTTTTAGATTCAGACAGTTTTAAAAAGTACCCACCGTGTCAGGCTGTTAGCATCCCATTGGCTGCAATCAGTGAAGCATTTTTTCTTCAGTATCTAATTTTCTGTTGTAGCGCTATTGGACTGTAGGGTGTAGATAAGGGGAGAAACATGAGTGCTTTGCCGGACTTGCACTGAAAAATCCATCCATTCCCTAACCAGCTTATTGCTGGTTGAAGTCGCGGAGGTGCTGAAACATATCTAGGATATTGGAGAGAGGCTGTAACACTGCAGGCAGTTCACTCATCCATCGCAGGTATTGTTTGTCCCTCGCTCACACACATGCCTATGGGCAGTTCAGGGTCTCCTCTTAGCATTATTTCCGTCTCTCATACTTTGGGAGGAAACCAGAGTTCCTGGTGAATAAACATGGGTATAACATGGACACAGCTCTCAGAAATGCCCCAGGCCATGTTGCATTCCACAGACTTCTTACTTTGTGGGGACTGTGCTATCTAATGCACCTCTGTGGTACCACTCAGTATAAAACGTACAGTGTTAATTTAACTCAGAGTATGCATAACTATAGCTGGGGCTGCTTGTTCTCTGTAAGGTTTAGTTCAACAAATGCAGTTTCTAAATGATTATTTCATAAATTTTAAGAAAGAGGCTATCCAACCCTACCTGGCCCTGTGTGAAAACATATTTTTAAATCAACCAATTAAACAAATTTAATTGATAATTGGGCTCAATTTTACTTGACAAACCTAGTTATGATTACTTCCAGCACCACTACTTACATCTCTCAAACAGAGCCTGTCTGAAATGTAAAGTAGGCAAAAAGCAGCACATGATGCCACAATATAAAGAAATTCAAGAACAGAGGAGAAACAAAATTCTTGACATCTACCAGTCTGGAAAGGGTTATAAAGCTATTTCTAAGACTCTGGGATCCCAGTGAACCATGGTGAGAGCTATTATCTACAAATGGAGAAAACTTGGAACAGTGGTGAACCTTCTCAGGAGGGGCCGGCCGACCAAACTTCCTCCAAGAATGCATTGACGACTCATCCAGGAGGTCAAAAAAGAACGCCAAATTAAATTTAGGGAACTGCAGGCTTCATCTGCCACAGTTAAAAGCAGCATTCATGATTCTATTATGAGAAGGGGACTGGGCAAAAACAGCTTCCATGGAAAGCTGCAAGGCAGAAATCACTGCTGACCAAGTAGAACGCAAAGGCTCGTCTCATATTTCCCAAAAAAGAGTCTCAATGACCCACAGTTTTGGGATAATTTTCTGTGGACAAATGAGTCTGGAATTTTTGGAAGCTATGGGTCTCTTTACATCTGGCATCAAGCAAATACAGCGTTCTGTGATAAAGCATCATTCTGACACTCAAACAATGAGGAGGTAGTTTGATGGTTAGGGGCTGCTTTACTGCTTTAGGTCCCGGGCAACTTGCCATAACTGATGAAACCATGAATTCTGCTCTCTACCATGAAATCCTGAAGGAGAATGTCAGACCATCAGTTTGTGACCTTAAGCTCAAGCGCAGTTTGAATATGCAGCAAGACAAGTATCCAAAGCACACAGGCAAGCCCACCCATGAATGGCTCAAAAGAAACAAAATGTAGCTTTTGCAGTGGCTGAATTAAAAAAATTCTGCAAAGAAGAGTGGGACAAAATTCCTCCACAGTGATGTAAAAGACTCATATCCAGGTATTGCAAATGCTTGATTGTAGTTGTTGCAACCAAGGCTGGCACAACCAGTTACTAGGTTTGGGGGGCAATTATTTTTTCACATGGGCGATATAAGTTTTCAATAAATCATAACCTACAATAAATGAAATGATTGTTTAAAAGCTGCATTTTGTGTTTACTCACATTGTCTTTGTCTTATAATAAAATTAGTTGGATGATTTGAAACATTAAAATATGACAAATAAGCAAAAATAGAAGAAATCTGGAAAGGAGCAAATACTTTTTCGCAGTGCTGTATTTCTACTTTTCTTGTTACAGAATATGAGAATGTGGCCATGTTTATGAGCCAATGCTAAACAATCAAATAAATAAATCAGTAATCACTCCGTCAATTCTCCTTGCATGATCAAGTTGATTGAGTTTTAATTAATTTCAATGATTGCCAGTCGTTGTAATTGTGAACAAGCCACTGAATCTCTTTAAAACTGGCAAAAGCCTCCGAGTGACACGCAGCTAAGATGTTCATCTGAAAGCTCTGTGGCTGGATGTTCGAATCCCAGCCACGCCATTATTGTTATGGCCAGAGGTCTGCATGAGCGAGGCTACAATTTGCTCTGCCACACTGGGGATAATACGGGTTAAACCGGTCAAAATTCATTAGTCTCATCGGACTCTAAGGACCACTCCTGATCAGCCAGGTGCATGTAGCTGTACAAGCGAATTGTACACTGGCTGCTGTATTCGCCGACGGCATAGGCACTGTGTGATTCATGGTGTGACTGTATAGTCTAAAAGAAGAGAGGGCTAATCTTCACATGAGTCAGAGGATTCGCGTGCCACGGCATCCTCCTCCTGAGTCAGTGAGTGCAGGTCTCTGCGGTGGATTAAATAGATCTGCTGTGCTCAGAGTGGGGGAGAAGAAGGGCAAGAATCTAAAAAAGTGGGTAAACCATCATCATCCTCACAACACAGAACTGAACTTCATGAATCACCGTTATCTAAAGCTGACTTAACACAAGGTGACAGTGTAGTACGCTGGAAATGGAGTACAACAATAACTTGTATTTTTCCCTTGGGGAACATAAGCTACATAATAAGGGGACTTTTAGTGCAGATATCTCAGCTTCAATTCGCTACTGCAGCCATTGTTCCCTCGAGGATAGTATTAAACCTGCATTGCGTGCGTAAATTGCCGGCGCGATTAGTTGATTGTATGTAAAAACAATCTGTGATTAGTACTCTGAATAACACTGTCTGCTGAATGCAAAATGGAGTGTCATCATCACCCTCATAGTTTTCTTGATGATTGTCATCAATTAATTCAAGAGCTAATTAGCCCGTAGCATATGTGATATTGTTTGGGTGGTGAGTGCAGTTGAGTGGCACTCAGCTGTTCAGCTGTTTGAGCTGGTGGCAGCAGTCCCCCTGCTATCCCACTGGAGGCCGCGTGAACTAAACTGGAGACCGTCCACTCCACTCCTCTCCCCCCCGACGGTCCCTCTCAGGACAGCCTGTGCCAGACCATTGTAATGTCAGCCCCCCACCCCTTACCTCCCCCCTCCTCACTGGCAGTCTGGCTGGTGTAGAAGGAGCAGCGCCGTAACAAGCTGTTCCTGGCATCTGCCACCTTTGCGCGCAGCGGCAGCTCAAATTAGCACCAAAAAAAACAGAGAGATAAAATCCTCTCTCCTTTTCTTAACAAGCCCTGTTTGTGTCGGAGCCCTGGGGGAGACGGACCGGCGGAAAACTTGCTCGGCGTCGCAGACCTCCCGTCGTGGCTTTGTTGATGCGGAGCGTTATCTGGGAAATGGCGGTTGAGAGACGCCGGGCCTGGTTAGCGGGATTGGCGCGGCAGACGCTAACTGCAGTTGTCCCTGGCAGATTTTTATCCTAATGAGGGGCGAGAAGGCGCCGGAGAGCCAGGGGAGGGCCGAGCGTAGTGCCAGCGCACTGTGACAGACAGCGTAACTTCATTCAGATATAATGAGGGCAGCTGCCTCCCATTACTGCCTGCACTTCGCTGCAGAGTTCCTGTACTGCTGCGGGGGTACGGCCCTGCATAGCACTGATCGACCAGTCAGAGTCAACTAACGTTTAACTACTGCCTATCTGAGTATGTGCGTTTGTGTGTGTGTGAAAGAATGTGTGGAGAGTGTGGGCTTGCATTGTGTGGGTGTGTCTGTGAGTGTGTATAAGTGTTTTTATACGTGTAAGTGTGTGTGTGAGTTTATGTATACGTGTGTGTATGTGTGTGTGTGTGTGTGTGTGTGTGCGTGCATACGTGTATGTGATTTTGCGTGTGTGTGCTTCCGTATATGAGTATGTGGTGAGTATGATTATTAGGTGTGCGTGCGTGTGTGTGTGTGTGTGTGTGTGTGTGTGTGCTGCTTGTGCGCGTGTGTGGTGCGTATGCGCGTGTATGTGTATGTATGTGTATTTGAGTGTGTGTGTTGGAGTGTGGTGCCTTAGCTTGTGTTTTTGTTTGTGTATTCGGGGGTTATTAGCAGTGAGTGAGTGATTGCCTGTGAGAGATGGCACTTGACTGGGTGTAGTGCTGTTAATGAGGCATTGTAAAGCTGTGAGCTGTGTGTGGAGATAGTACAGGGACTGTGCCAGCCGCAAGGGGAGGGAAAGGGAGGATGCTAGCACGCATACACACACACACACACACACACCCATGTAGACATACACACACACACACACACACACACACACGTAAATATACACACACTCGCGCACATACACCCACACACACTCATGTAGACAAACACACACGCACACACTCACAGACTCATTTACACATTCTCACACACATGCTTATGTCTGCATACACACACACAGACTTGTGTTCACATCCACACACACACACACACACACACACACACACATGCACACACACACACACACTCGAACTCATACGTGCTCACACAAATGCACACATGCTCACTCTCACATGCACACCCACAGTCTCCCACTTCAACTTGCACTGTCAAACAAACAACTTTAAAAATGTGAGCTAAAACACACGTGAGGCTACTCTGTGAAACTCATATTTACACTCACACAAGGGCACAACTACTCAATAATTCACATGTATTAATCTATGAAGACAATCGCTTAGGGATTCAATAACACACTAACACGAACGCCACAGAGGGGGGCACTCCCCTCACCATCCGAAGGCAAAGTCACAGCACTGACCAGGTCCTCACAAACAGACCTGCAGCACCAAGCACACTATGCCATGAGCTAATGAAATTATAGATAACGCTGCAGTCCTGTTTGTTTAGCCGATAACCTTATCTCGTTCCCTTCACAATTTCCACATTTTCTGCACAGCCACCTTTACGGCCAATCCTTGAGTGGCTCAGGCCTTGTATCTGCCGTGGAACTCAAAAACTGCGACGGGCTGGTTACGGCTCACATGCCGCCTGCTGGATTAGATCAGACATTCATCACAAGGAGGACATGGGGCTAAACAGGGGTTAAACATTGGTGCTATTGCATTCAGATCCTGGATCTGAGGCTAAAACAGTTAGGAATATTGTGGTTTATAGACCCAAAAAGATTGAGTAGATGCCTTGCTGTGTGTATATGGATTATTGGTGAATATTTTTCCCTTGTGTCTACATTTCAACCACAAACACATGCCTAATGATTAGCTAATTATGTAGAAAAATGATTACATTTTTCATGGAAGATGGAATGACAAGAAAACCGCTTATTTTTCCTTAATTCTTCCCTCTCTCTCTTTCTCTCTCTCTCTCACACACACACACACATTCTCACACAGACACACTGTCACTCTCGGGCATTGATTTTGCCAGCGGGATGCATGTAAGCTGATGTCAAACCGTGAAACCTATTTGTCTCCTGGTTTGGGTCTCACTGAAGCTGTATCCCGGCAGAGAGCCTCGCTCTAGGGTGGCGCTTTAATTCACTCCTCCGCCCTCTCTTCTTCCTCTCTCCCGCTCAGAGCGTTTATTTCCTTCTTTTACACTTCTCTCTGACTGCCATGATATTTTCTCTCCTTCCATCTGCTCTTTCACTTTTCCATTTTTTTTTTTTCATTTAACTCAAATATCTGACACTCAATTAAAAATGTAAAGTTAGGAATTTGGCAAAACCATTGCATGAGGAATGATTAAAATATTTTTGTGGGACCTTGTTGATCAGTGGAGTATCTTTTACTGATGTTTAGAGCAGTGGGAAGGCAAATATTAGACCCATAAAAAATATTAGTTTATCATCCTTTTGATCTGAAAAACTTGATGCGGGCTGAGATATACTGTATATATATATTTTTTTTATTTTATAGTAAATATATTTTTACATTGAGTTTACATATGCGTTTGTAACATGGTTCTAAGTTTCTAGACCCATTTATTTTCTGCTACATAACTGAAAACAAAACAGGAACATGGTTTTTCAAGGTAAACGGCTTAAGTGTCCTTAAGTGTCTGTTTATGGGTACATTTGTGTGACTCAAAAAAGAGCGTTAGGCTGATTGCCCTTTTTTCGATACTAAAAATACTAAAAGGAAAATTGATGATGCCATGATCCTCCGATGCGGGCGGGGATGATAAACTAATATATTTTTATGGGGCTTCAGTCACTGATTGTAATAGGACTGAATGAAAAAGAGTGTGGCTGCAAAGTTTTCCAGTTTGTGTGATGAGGTCAACCATGACACCTTCTGGTAGTGTTGGGTCATCCAATTAATGTGTGTTTCTCTTCTCCCTACTGTTTCTTATCCGGCTCAATCAATCTCTCACACTCTAGCTTTGCCAATGACTTGACTTTTATTGTCTCGTCCGTTCTCTTTCAATATCCCCCTATCTGCCTTGTGCTTTCACTGTGACACTGTCTACAATAAGCGAAAAAAAAATATTCATGAGAAAGGGACTGAAAGAATGAGGGGGAGAGAGAGAGAGAGACAGAGGAAGCAAGAGAAGGAGAGAGATGTCATATTGTGGATGGTGGATTGAATGATATTGAGATGTTTCATGTTTCGGGAAGTAAGTGACAGTTTGGAAGTTCAGCAAGTGTGGGTTTCTATGGGGGGTGTGAATGAGGATTGGCGGTTTAGTCTTTGTGTGTGTATATATGTGTGTGGTGAGTGTGTGTGTGTGTGTGTGGGGGGGGCTTAGTATTTGTTTGTTGGGAGAGATGTGAATCACAGTTGGGGGGAAGGGTGCAGAATGTGTGTGTGTGGGGTTAGTGTGTGTTTGTTGGGGAAAGCGTGGATGAATCACAGTTGGGGGGGAGGGTGCTGAATGTGTGTGGGTGTGTGGGGGGGGGGTGTGTGTGTGTGTGTGTGTGTGTGTGTGTTTGTGTGGGGTTAGTGTGTGTTTGATGGGGAGGCTTGAATCACAGTTGGGGGAGGGTTAAGAATGTGTGTGTGTGTGTGTGTGTGGGGTTAGTGTGTGTTTGATGGGGAGACTTGAATCACAGTTGGGGGGAGGGTTAAGAATGTGTGTGTGTGTGTGTGTGTGTGGGGTTAGTGTGTGTTTGATGGGGAGACTTGAATCACAGTTGGGGGGAGGGTTAAGAATGTGTGTGTGTGTGTGTGTGTGTGTGTGTGGGGTTAGTGTGTGTTTGATGGGGAGACTTGAATCACAGTTGGGGGGGGGGGTTAGAATGTATGTATGTGTGTGTGTGTGTGTGTGTGTGTGTGTGTGTGTGTGTGGGGGGGTTAGTGTGTGTTTGATGGGGAGGCGTGAATCACAGTTGGGGGTAGGGTGTAGAATGTGTGTGGGTGCTGGGGGAGTGTTCAATGGGGCTGTCAGGTTTTATCACCTTTATTGAATTATTTACTTTACCGTGTGTTAGAGGCACACAATGAGCACAGTGCAAGTGGCTGAATTCTGTGGGCTGGTGTAGAATCTGCCATTGGGCGTGGGCCTCTGGTTCAGGGATTCACACGCCTAGCAGACGCTTGCAGGTCGGCTGATGTGAAAGCTGACCGGGACTCTGGGGGGAAATGGGCCGTACAGTGTGTGTCAGTCCCCTGAATGCCTCTACTGAATATACTGCCCTCTGCGGCCTCTGTCACTTCACATTTACACTCCGCACAAAACTCACCTCACATTTTCATCTCCTCAGTCACAGTGCCCACAGAGATGAAGCAGATTGCTGAGGAAACTGTGTGTGTTTGGCTCTGTATGTGTGTGTTAGTGTGTGTGTGCTGGCATTTGTTGATGTGTATGCATGCATGTCTGTTTGTGTGTGAGTATGTGTATGCACTAGCATTTGTGGATGTGTTTGTGTGCCCGTGTGCACGTGTGTATGTGTGCGTTTGTGTGTGCTAGCATGTATTTGTGTGGTGTGTATGTATGTCTGTTTTTGTAGGCCTATATATTTATGCGTGTGTGTGTCTGTGTTTGTCTGAGTATGTGCGTGTGTAGGCTAGAATTTGTGGGTGTTTGTTTGTGTGTGTCTGTGGCTGTATGTGTGAGAGTACCGTTGGGCTCTATCACTGGATATAATTTAGGTTACACTCGAGCAGAGATACCTCTGCCAGCCCCTATAATTCACCGAGTATGAGCTGAGCCTGTCCCTGTGGAGCGAGGCGAGACCCCAGTGCCCCGCCCTCCCCATCAGGGACCGAGGGTGATTTGTGTGTGTTTTGGGAGAGAGGGGGTCTGCAGGGTCATCCCAGTACACATTCTCCTGACTGTGGGCCGTGTGCAGGGAGATTGGCTGTGTTTGGCCCCTGGGACCTCCTGTAGAACAGGCTGCAGTTGTTTACAGGATCGAATCCTGCTTGAGTGGATATTAAGGGTCCGGGTTGGGAAAGGTCACATGACACTGTGGCAGGGCTGATATATGATCCGTAACAGTGAGGTGGGCAGTTATTCAGATTATGAAATGGGGTAAGTGCATTTTCCAATTTAGACACACACACACACACACACACACATTGACACTCCCACACACTCTCACGTAGACTAGATGATATCGTCTTGAAACCGCTTCGAGAGATCAGAAGAGACAGAGCGAGAGAAAGTGAGTGCTATTGAATAGGAGGGAGTCATAGATCTGTCTTGACCTCATTTGTCATACACACAATCGCACCCTGGACTGAACAGTGTCTGACTGCGTCACATTCAGCAACACTCACTCTATGCAATATACGGCAGTATGAAACAATGTGCAAGACTGCGCACATACTATTACCAGCTCTCACATGGAATCACACTCATGCACAGTCACTAAAATACTCTTGTAAAGGAATAATTACAAATTAATAAACATAATATTTCCATACTGTATGTGTATGCCTCAGTATGTATAATAGTGCCTGAATGTGTGTGTGCATGCATGTTTCTGAGAGAAAATCAGTGTGCGCGTGTGTGTGTGTGTGTGTGTGTCTGCGTGCTTGAGAGACAGATAAACTGTGACTGCGGTGACTAGCAGCTATGCAGTGTGTGTATGTGCGTGTGCGTGTGTGAGAGAGAGAGAGAGAGTAAACATGACTGGTAGTTTGCAGCTATGCAGTGTGTGTATGTGTGTGTGTGTGTGTGTGAGAGAGAGACACTGCGACTATGGTAGCTTGCAGCTACACAGTGTGTGTGCTTGTGTGTGTGTGTGAGAGACACTGTGACTGTGGTGGCTTGCAAATATGTAGTGTGTGTGAGTGTGTGTGCGTGCTCGCATATGTGTGCGTGAGGGACACTGACTGTGGTAGCTTGCAGCGGTGTGCGGCTGTTTTTCAGCGCTAACGTTTCTCGCTTTGACATAAGTGGCCCACTGCACAAACTCACCCTCTGTGTGCCATTACCCTTCAGCAAACAGCAGTCAGGTTGACAGCAGCCATGAAAAAGCACAAAATGCTCCTCTTTTCTGCTCAACAGAGCTGAGAGCCGATCTCTTTCTATCTGCTTTCACAAGTCTAGCTACAATTAAACCTGCCTTTTCACCTCCAGTCCTTGGTTCTTAACACTCAATGCATTGAGAGAGTAGACAAAGCAGCATGATCTCTGTCACTACTGCACTGGCTGGTCTTGAAGAATTTAGACTGTAGGGCACCTTGAATACACTGTAATGTGTACACAGTTCAGTTAAGATGAGTTTAAACGAGTGCAGCAGTGCCTGTGTAAAATGTGCTTGTGTAGAATGGGCCGATAGCTTAGCCTGTTGCCGCTTGCAGATTCTCAAGAACCATTCAGCCAGACCACTGCACACTGGACACTGCACTTCCTTGGGTCCTCAGCGATACACACGCTGAGTGTGAAGTCTTTGGATGAGGACAAAATTGAAGGGCGGATATGCATACACTCATACATACTGACATGCAGACAGACAGACAGACAGGCAGGCAGGCAATCAGACAGAGACTCCACCATTTATAGTTTTATACTAGTTTTATACTTCAAAAATGTCAGCACTTCATTTTGAGGGTATCCTCCTCACCTATATAGGGTGATTCCTGTTGGAAGTACAGTGCTTAAAAACTGCATCATGGTCATATAGTTAGTGAATTATGGTAGCTAGCCAGTGATAAAGCTGCAAGCTCTGTTGTGTTCTCGTATGTTCATTTAGGTATTGGCAATATAAAATGTGCACTTTTGGCATTCCAATAAAGCCCATTTTGAATTTGAATTTGACAGGTTTGAGGCCATCCAACAATGAGTCTGAACAATAAAGACTAATGTCTTCCAGGCGTCCCCCCAGCAAGGTTAATTCGAGTCACTGAACTTTATCTTTAGGCCGCATTTGTGACTGGAGAATTTTAATTTAAATATTGGGGAAAGAAAAAAACTCCCGCGCACGGTATTCTCACTCGCAATTAATTTATTAGTCGACATTTCGGTCAACTGAGGTTTGTTGTCTTGAGGAAGGTCAGTTGACCAAAACTTCGACTTATAAATTAATTGCAAGTGAGAAGACCGTGTGCGGGAGTTTTTCCTTGACTTTAGTCCACAGTTGGCCTTACTCCTACGCACCTGTCTGCTTACCGGTGTGCGAAAGTTTTTTTCTTGCTACTCTTGCAGTGTCGCCAACCTGGTGGAGCTTGAATTTCTGGAGGTTTAGGAATTGCGAGCGGCGTTAGCCGCGAAGCCCTGCTAGGGGGTCTGGGGGAATGCCCTCCCAGAAAAATTTTCAAAAATAGACATTAAAATATGCATTTTCGTGCCATTTGAATGGGGACTTGGATTGAAAATAAAAGAAATACGGGCTTATTTATGTTATTACAAAAATTATTTGTTTGTAATTTATATCAGAAATATAATCAGATAGCAAGCAAGGGGTCATGTTACTTTCTTTTTTTCTTTTTTGGGGGGAGGACTTTACTCAACTGGCATTGCAGCTATTTAAATATTTTACAACCCATTTTTTTTTCCTGGCAATCAGGCTGTAACATATATTATAACCCCAAAATTTTAGTTACAATATTTAATATTTTTATATCACATTTCACATTTGTAAAATATTTATTTTTTCTTTCAAGTTCTGGGAAAGTTGATTATACTCATACATGTAACACAGTCATTACCATTTTTTTTTTCAACTGTACACAAAAATTACAAAATTGCGTAATAATAGGAAAATTGACAATTTCTTGGGAAATTTTTAGGTTATGAACACAATCAGGGTAAGCCCTACCTACTTCTTTTATTATTATTAATTAGTAAGCATGCCATATGCACTGTTAAAGATGTAACTTATGTTCTCACCCTGATCGAGTCCTGCTGACTACTCTGCGCAAACATTGCAGAAATTGATTACATGCTCAATCTTTCGGCAGCTTTGCTCGTATGGGCAGCTCCCTTTGCATGTAGTCTCACAGTGTACACCCCGCCATCGGCTACGCTGAACTCAGACCTACAAAGGCCACAGTAGGCTTTCATATCGTCTCCATCCACCTGCCGCAGCCAGACACTAAATTCCGGTCTTTCTTCCATGCTGCCTGGAAATGTGCATCATGCACACGTGCAAACAACCGGGGCTTTTTTTCCCTCCGGTCCCAGAATCAGATTCTCTGCAGCCAGACCTTTCTTTTTTTAGAGAAAGTCTGGTGAGCGAGACTAATTGGGTCCGCAGAGAAGAACGCATAAAAGTAACGCGAAATTTCATTGGAGTAGCGCAAGCTACCCAATCTCATGTAAGCGAATCAGATGTTCGCGGTAATGTAAGCTTACATTACCGCGGATAGGCATAATTGTTCACCCGCTATGCATTCGCAGTGGTTTCTACGGGATTCCATGCGACATCAACAAATGTTAAGATTGATCAGTGTTCACGTAGTATCGTAGGCATTATCAAAGTGATTGTCGACATTTTATGTGATTTTCGGGAGATTCTTGGAGTAATTCGGGAGGAGGGAGGGACTTGCTTTAAATTTTCGGGGGACTCCCGAAAGATTCGGGAGGGTTTGCGTCACTGCTCTGGTCATATCAATTTAAATTTTGGGAAAATAATGTCTTGCTGTGCGGTTTATTGTACGAAGACCGTCAGAGGATTCAGTGCTCACTTTTCTTTGGACGGTGAAATTGTAGTATTTATTATAACATAATATGATAGCCCGTGAACCAGCCGGCCAATTTGCCAGTGAATGAATACAGTAAGCCTTCATTTAGCCTTCGCCCAAGAAGCTCAGCTGTGCTGATGGGAGTGTATGCTTGACACGGGTATTAAACTGGCATGCAACAAAGTCGCAGCGTTATAGCGGACTGTCAGAATTTAGGGTTGGAAAGCTGTTTCAGCTTCGCTAACTGGTATCTAACGTAGCTGGCTAACTCGTTACAAATGGGTTCGTTCGATTTTCAGTGCGATTACCGATATAGTACAGTTGTAATTCGACAGACTTGCAAGCAACATAACCGAACCGATCCCACGTTATCTTGCAAGCTTGCTAGCTGTCGCTAATATGTTTTTTCATGAAGTCCATCATCCACCAGCCAGTTAGCTACATAAAAACAATGTTCCAAATGGCGACGAAAAAGAATGTAGCTAACTAGCTGCATGTAAGGGATAATCAACGCGGAGATGTGCATTACACGGTTTTAAGGCACGACGGAGGGTGCTTGCCTCCGCGAAGTGCCTTAAAACCGTGGAATGCTCACCTACGAGTTGAATATCCCGCTTATACCATGGTCATTTGCCAGCAATATCAAATCACCGCATTCAGAAATTTTTGGTGAAAGTTTTGCACTAAAAAAAAAAAAAAAAAAACGAGCTGGTAATCATTATGCAGGCGCCGCGCCTTCTCATACCCAATACTATAGGCCAGCTTAAGTGAAACAGCTATCTTAGTTCATCTTACGTTCATGGAGAAAGAATTTTTTGCACACGCTTACATCCGTTTACCAGCTGATAATTTGATAACGGATTCCAACTGATTCCAACTGAATATGCATAACACAACATTATGCGCGATTATGCAGACTGTACCTAACTTGCTACCCACAATTACAATGAACTTACGACGGTTTCCGCAGTCAGCGAGCTGAAATCAGTCTGCTGGCATAGCACGTAGCTAGCGAACTGTCAGCAGTTGCTGATACATGAAGTGGACACGTTAGCTTCCTTTGCAACCGTACACAATTACAATCGTTTAATGAATAAAGCCTGATAACTTCGCTGCTATAATATTTCCGGTCATTATCGCTTGAGTACCTATAGTTAACCGCCCCGCAGGACGCATCTTATATGACGCCGCCTAATTTACTGGAGATAAATGAGCAGCTAGGTTTCTGTTGTACCCAGCCGAATACCCTGTCTAAGGTTGCTAGGGTTACAAGTTGGCTAGTGGATGAATTTCGAATAGTGAAACTACCGTGGCCGAACTACCTGTGCGGTTCCACGGTTTTAATCCATACCTCCCAGCCAATCAGAAGAAAGTATTCACCCAGACCATGACCAATAGACTATATTAGGTGTCCAGTGACGCAACATTAACACGAATAAAAGAAGTGTGGCTAAGAGGAAATGTTCCTTGTTGAGGTCTAGAGGTACCTTGAATTATATGACCCGAAAGAAAGCCACTGTAACCAATTAATTTGGCATTCACCAAAGTCAAAGTGCGGAGTGATAGCTAACACTTTTGAACTAAATGTGCCTGTATGAGGTAACAAGTTAGTGAAAAAATGGTCCGCTAGGTTAGCTTACGCTATGCAATGCTAACGTTGGACTGGGCAAATTACTGTAAATGGGATCTTAATGTTTAATGTTGGTAAGGTGTGTTAAAAAGCTAAGGAGAGCCCCCGTTTGCGCTTTCCAAAGAATGTCCTTACTTAGTGAGCCAACCGCCGCCACTTTCCGAAGGTGTGCAGCATTCATCTTGCAACCGCTTCACGGATATTCACAGTGTTCGGCCTACCACCGCATGCTATTAGCAGGCTCCATCCCCTTAACTGCGCCAGATACGACCTAGCTAGCTTCTCGGCCACAGCAAACTGCATAGCATCGAGCAAGGTTAGCATGGTTCACGCAACCAAGCTTCATTTGGTCTGCCTCAGCTTTACCAACACTCCACCTTTTTGCCCATTTTTGTATTAGCTGGGAGTTGGATGGAGTCAGGCCCTGCCAAGATGGCGACGGCTGGGAGCACTGGCGAGCACAAATTGAGCTTCATTCTGGGTTTTCAGAATTATGGGTGACGTCATGGAGACTTCGTCCATTGTCTTACACAGTCTCTGGTCATTACTTATATCTGTGAGTCCATTCTCCTTTCTGTGGGCTGCTGGTCATAAATTTTTCTCCCAACATTTCTCAGGACACGCCAGAGGGGATGACGATCTTCATCGTGAACGCTACCGACCCTGACCAGGGCACGGGGGGCAGCGTCCTCTTCTCCTTCCAGCCCCCCTCACAGTTCTTCGCCATCGACGAGGCGCGCGGCATGGTCACCGTCAAACGCCCGCTGGACTTCGAGACTGTGTCTGCCTATCAGCTCACCGTCAATGCTACAGTAAGGAGGCATATGCTCTTTGACACATATCCAAACAGCGCATTACTGGCCTAAAGTATTGGGACACCTTAGTTTTTGAGGTAGATTTCAATTATGTAAAATTCATTAAATAAAAATGGCTGTTTTTATACTTTTAGCTTTTACTGTATGCAGGCATTCAGTTACATCTTGGTTCATGTAAAAAAGAAATATCTTGAGATATAGCCTGCCTTTACTTGAATGTCAACCAATTTTTATCTATTTATGTGTTTTTGTGTTTATGTACGAGCATTTATGAGTTGTCATACAGAACAAAGATTAATATAAACATCGTAAATGTTGTTGCCCTCAACTCTTTGACATTGTGTCAGGGATTCCCTTTAAACCTCTCTCTCTCTCTCTCTCTCTCTCTCTCTCTCTCTTTCTCTGCATGTCTGCTTGTCCGCTTGTCCTCTGTATCTCACAGGACCAGGATAAAAAGCGTCCCCTCTCAAGTCTGGCCAACCTGGCCATCACCATCACTGATGTGCAGGACATGGACCCCATCTTCATCAATCTGCCATACAGCACCAACATCGTAGAGGATTCTCCCCCGGTCAGTGTAGAACGACACTCTCTCACACATGTACACATACACATACACACTTCTTATAGCACCGCAGTGCTAACCATACTCACTCTATAAGTCACCCCCAAACCGCAGACTCCCCCAGTCAGAGTACAGACACACGCACGCACACACACATACACACTTCTGACAGCACCACAGT
The DNA here is from genome assembly GCA_029692085.1 of Gymnothorax javanicus. Lineage (NCBI taxonomy): Eukaryota > Metazoa > Chordata > Actinopteri > Anguilliformes > Muraenidae > Gymnothorax > Gymnothorax javanicus. The sequence continues at coordinate 27,804,490 of CM056208.1, read as the reverse complement.
TTTATCCACCTTTCCTCTGTACCCACAAACCACAGACTCTCCTTCGGTCAGTGTCCACAAACCCTCTGTAAACCCGTGTACTTCTGAAAGCACTACAATGTTGACCACTCTCCCTGTATCTCTCTCTCTCCCTCTATCTCTCTCTTGCTTTCTTTCTTTCTCTCGCTCACTCTATCTCTGCACCCTCAAGCCATTGCCCCATCCCTAGCACCAACACAGAATAAACTTGCAGTACATTGACAGCAATTAAAGTGGAGCCCCCCCAAGCCCCTCTCCCCCCCTTTCCAGTTAGGGTCCCGGTGAATGTGCTACAGAAATGTAATTACAGCGTTAGATTTACGTGGCGGTTTTACACGGCTCGGGGCGGCCACCAAAGGTCACTGCAGCCTGGATTTATCACGGGGGGGCGGGAGATTGCTGCTCAAATTTACTCTCCATGTCAACCAACCCCCCCGGGCACCAGACAAGATGGGGTGAGGGGAGAGCAGGGAGGGCAGGTGCGTTTAGGGGTCATGGGGTAAAGGAACATATCAGGGGTCTGCAGGAATGGGAGGCCGACGTGACGGTGCTTTTTTGTTGTCTCAGTACGTGGCTAGCGTTACTTTTTTGTCTGTCACTTCTTTAAGCAGTGTAAATGTGTGCTTGTGTTACAAAAAAGCTATTGGCTTTTCCAGCATTTGCTATTTCCATGTACATGGGACATTTGAGGGTGGATTTTAACCGTCTGTGTATGGGCTGTTACTACGTATATGTTGTAAGAGTAGCTGCTTGGAATGTTTTTTAACAATCTGAGATGACATTCCAAAACTTCACTGCTTTCAGTTACCAATAGTGATCAGCAGCAGACTATTCAATTAAGAACAGAGCTCCCCAAATCACAATCCTCGATGGCCGAGAGCTGCTGTTTTCCACCCTCCCTTTACCTGGGAGTCAGGTGTGATGACAGTCTGGCCAACCAGAGGAAATAACTCTTCAGTTAATCGCCTGGAAGGAGAGGAAACCTTGGCTGGAATTAGGTTTGACGGCCAGATTTGAGCTGCCCTGGTTGAGAGCATTCTAATCACATACTTTGTGATGTCACACCTCGCTAAAATGTTAAGCACAAAAGTGCTGCTCAGCGGGACTGTGTGTTTCCTCTCGGGCTCGGCACCTCGTCTGCTGAAAGTCTTGAGTAATGGAGAGTGAGTGGAGAAAGGAAGGCCCTTCTCTCCCTCTGCCCCCCTCGCTTTCTCTCCACTGTAGCGAAATGTCAAGCAATGCATTTGCATGCATATTAACGAAGCGTGAAGGCAGTGTCGCCGAGCTTCACTGTGCCTTCCCGATCCATCAGCTGTCAGAAGGGAAGGTCAGACGAGAACTGAGGGAGAGAGAGGGAGAAGGAAAGAGAAAAAGGGAGGAATGGAAGGAGAGAAGTCAGTTGAAGATATCTCACACCACCCTCTGTGTACATCTGCCATACACCCCTATGTCCAACTCTGTAACATGCAGGCCTGTCCATTCTTTTTCTCTTTTCCAGAAGATTCTGTATACTCTGCTCAGTTTCAATGACTCTCACTTCTCTCTTTCCTTTGTTTCCCTGTCTCTGTCAATCCTACACAGACCTGGTTCCTCTCTTTCCAAATATTATTCAATTATTCAGATCTTCCACTGTTGTGCATGCCTTTATGAGAAAGGGTTACTGTTTTACTCTGTCACTAGGGGGCGACATTTCCACCCTCTTTAGTCACGGCTCATCCTCAGGTTTGGGGAGGTATTTCCTAACTGCTCTTGAGTTGATGAAATGCTGCACTTACCTCAAACATTTTTCCTCGGCTGAATCGGTTTCTGACATTGTAAGAGCACAGATGAATACATTTTCGGTTTCTCACGCACTAGCACACGCTCACGGCAGCAGACACATGCAGGTGCAGTATGGCGACACTACAGTTCTAATGAAATAAAGAAAAAAATTTGCAGCCAGAATGAATGTCTGCCATTTCCCTCAGGGTTGCTGACATTTACAAGTGAATTGTTATCAAACAAGTTGCCTTGTCACGGGTCATTTCTTCAAACTCTCTCTCTCTCTCTCTCTCTCTCTCTCTCTCTCTCTCTCAGTCTCTCTCTCTTACTCCATTTCCCCCACCTCCATCATTTGCTTTAACACCCACCTGTCATTCAGACCAAACTCCAGTACAGTGCATCAAAAAAGCACTTTGCAAGCAATAGAATATTTAAGCATTGTCTTCTCAAGTGATTTTTGTCTGTGCTGTTTAAACAGAATTGGGACTACAGCATTTACTGTAAAACTGACTGTCAGAGAGAATTAGAATTAAAGATATAAGTGTGCAAATTCTCCATCGGAGCAAGGGCAGGAAGTCACTCAGTGCTGGGTGGTGGTGGGTGAATATCAAGTATTATTCCACGGTCTATCTGTGTGCAATAAGGATGAACACTCCCTCTTTAAGGGACTCTAGTTCATTGTCCTAGGATTGATCACTGGCAGTAGCTTTGGTCCAATTCCAAATCAGAAAAAGTTGGGAGGGTGTGTTAAATTGAAATTAAAACTGAAAGCATTGATTTGTAAATTAACTTTGACTCGTATTAGGTTGAATACAACTGCGCATTTGATGTTTCACCACATAAATTTCAAATAAAAGTAAATGTTTTTATCAATTTAAGTTTTTGTCAAATATTTTTTAAAACTTGGGTTCGTGAAGTATTTATCTCTTTGTAATGTCGCCACTTCTTTTCATAACACTTAACAAAGGTTTAGCAACAGAAAACTCCATGTGATTAGTGTTTCTGGTGTAATTTGTCCCATTCTTCCTGCTAAGAATGGTGTGTATTATGGTGTGCGACAGTGCAGGTCTTTTGCAGACAAGTCTGGACTGCAGGCAGGTTAGTCCAGCACTTGCTCTCTCCTCACTCAGCCATGCCTTAGTAATGCATGCAGAATACAATTTTTCATTGTCCTGTTGAAATATACCTGAGCATCCCTGAAAAACATGGTACTAGAAGGCAGCATATGTATATTGCTCTAAAATCTGTGGATACTTTTCAGTATTAATGGTTTCTTCACAGAAGTGGCAGTAACCCTTACCAAGAACACTGACGTAGCCCCGCACTATGGGAGAGCATAGCTTTTGGACCGGTTGCTGGTAACACTTTAGATGGTTCTTGAGTCCCAAGCACATGGTATCAATTTCTTCTAAAAATGGACCTGAAATATTGATTTGCGTGACCACAATACATGTTTCCGCTGTGTATTGGTCAATCGCCAACACCTCTGAGCCTAGAGAAGTTGATCGCGCTTCTAGACATTGTTAACATAAAGCTTCCTTTTTGCAAAATGAAGTTTAAACTGGCATTTTTGGATGTAACTATCTATTGTAGTGCTTATAAAAGGCTTGCCAAATTTTTGTGAGCCCGTGTGATTATGTAACTTAAAGATAAATGACCAATTCTGATGCAGTGCCATTTGAGTGATCAGAGATCATGGTATACAGCTCAGGTTTACACCCTTGTCCGTTACGCACACAAATTCCTCCTGATTCCTTGAATGTTTAAATTATGCTATGCACCATAGATGGTGAAATATCCTAATCTTTTTGCATCTTTGTTTGGGGAATGCTGTGTTTAAACAATGATTTTTGTCACAAATTTGGGGGCAAATTTCGATCCTCGGCCCATTTTTGCTCCTGAAGAACCAGGCTTTCCTGGATGCTGTTTTTATGCCAAATTGTGATTTTAATCACCTGCTGATATCAAATCACAATATTATTCATTTTTTTTAACCTTATTACTACCCCTAAATTGCATTAAATTGCTAGTGCTAAATTGAATTATAACATTAAATACTGTGTCTTCATACTGAGTGCAATTAAATACTAGTCAAAGCAAATTTAGATATCTCTACTTTTTATTTTTATGAGCATTTTTCCGTACCATCCCAACAATTTCTCAGCTGGAGAACAAAGCATGAACGTTTCTCAGACACAATTTAGCGGATCGATGGGAGGCCGGCTGCAGGTTCGCAGGCCTGGCCGAGGGAGTTTTAAATATGGACACCGTGTCCTGGTAAACGCTCTGCAGATCAAAGACTGTAGAGATGGCTCCTTCTCTATGTACCCTTTCATCTGCGCTGCTGGGGAATTCTTAGGAGCGGCAAAATAAACAGAATTAAGTAGAAGATTCCAGAAATGTAGAATTCAGAAGTGCTTGTGTGTGTCCATGATTTTGTCTTCGTATTCCTGCGTGGTCTCTTCGATGCGCGGTTGAGTTGAGTGTGTGTGTGTGTGTGTGTGTGTGTGTGTGTGAGAGAGAGAGAGAGAGAGAGAGAGTGCAAATGAGGCAATTGTATAAAGGTGAGCACAGAGGTTGAGAGCTGTGAGATCTTAATCCTTTTCTCGCTGGGTCCGCAGGGGTTCGAAGTGAGGAAGATCAAAGCCATTGATCAGGACCGGGGGAGACCGCGGCGCATCGGCTACACCATTGTTTCAGGTCTGTCCATCTGCTCCAAATCCCTCAGAGCTGTACGTTACAGTGCACATGTTAGAATGAGGGGCCAGAGCTAGCGGGTTAAGAGGGAAAGATGAATTAGGCTTTTCTCTCTCACAGCAGGAGAGAACCCTAAAAATTCCATTAGCATTAGCGGTATCATCTCAGGGGCACAGATGTCTGAGCTATGCCAGTGATCAGGGTGTGGATTTGGTGGCATAGTGCAAACAGTGACATATCTCAAGAGGCTATGAATCTCAAGTGGGGGAGAAAGGAAAAAGTGGACATTTTTCACCAAAAAACAGCCTTGTTTCTGCATCCAGGAAAATCATCTTCCAATGACATCTCAGAACAACATGTGGGACCAAAGGGGACCCTTGCCCTCAGGAACCAAGAGTTTAGCGCCTCCTGCTGGGCACTATTGGCAGGCTCCTCGGCAGATTCCCGTGCCCACGCTTGTCTGGCCCGCCAGCCTCAGGCCTGTTTCCCTGGCGCGAGCAGGAAAAGGCGTTCCGCATTTACTCCGTCTCTGCTAAAGACTTTTCTGGGAACGAGGAGTGAGCTGCCTGTCACTTTCATTCTCATCCGTCTGTGAAAATGAAATGTGAGGGGATTACTTTGTTCCTCTTTAATTGTTTATGTCCTCTTTTTCCCCTTTTTTTTCGCGGTGGAGTGGGAGGCTGTTCCCTCTCGATGTCAGGAAGCCCTGCCAAAGCGCAGACAAGCGAGAGAAAAACAGCCACAGCTCCAAACTTTTTTCATTCTCATACTGGATCAATTCTCAACTATTTGTGCTCGTGATTAGACCGGTTGGCAAGACCCTGTTGCACTCAGTTAGCATCTGAGCTCTTCAAGAATCTGCGCAATCGCGACCAATCACAATGCACTTGCGGTGTTTACAGCCTCTCACTCTGCAGAATAATATAAATATTTTAAGCTAAATATAGTGAGAACTGGCAGGGAGTCAGGCTGGCAGGTCCCCGCAGGGTATCTGTTGATTTGTTCGAGGGGGAGGGGGTCGATGTATGCGCTAAACTCCTATGAATTTGTCTGCTGACTGCATAATTGCTGCAAAGCTGGGTTGTCTGTTAGAATTTGTTTCTGTCTGGCAGGAACAGAGGGGTTTTGACTCCAGTCCCAGCAGTCTTATGGCCTTGGTCTCTTGGATGCATGTGCTGGCCTGATGTGTTCTCATAAGGTTTCAGCTGTGCAGTGTGACCCCACCCGTAACGAGGAACAGGAGGGTGGGGGGGGAGATATCATGATGTTGGGGAGGCAGAGGGGCGGCGGTGGTGGGCATGGGCACAAGCCACCCGAGTGGCACCAGCTGGTTTATTTCTCTGGCATGCCAAGGGCGCCAGACGAGGAGCGCCATCGTTGTAGATGAAGACACACAGCCATGTGCCATCTGCAGAGGCTGCAGCAGAGCCTTTACTGCGCGGTCGCCCTGAATCCTTCTCCCTTGCGCCCTGACACAGAGCTCCACCAGGGCCGAGGTTACCTCAGGACAGCCTTCTTCCGCTTTAGCTCACGTCTCGTCTGACGTGTTACCCTTAAAGACTAGGTTTTTTTGGGATGTTATGATGAAACTCTTGAGAGTACTGAGGTGTCTACGTTACGCTGGTGTCGGAAGTAAAAGTGCCCATTTATTTAACCCTAAGACGTTTTGAAAAATTCATTTTTGAATTCATTTTTTTTCTCGTAAGTTTTGGGCCTCCATTGATTTCTAGATTTAGCATATCATTTGCAAGTAAGGGCTGATGCTGCTTTTCTAGATCAACTACAATTTACGCTGTTTTAATTTTTAGCCAACACGCTAGCCCCCCTATTAACTATAAAAAGTATACCATGATTCATCCTTGGTCTACCATGATCCCAAAGCAAAAGAGGAATTTGTGTTAGGAAGCTGCAAGCCAATAGCTATCCAGTAAGGCTAAAAAACAAGATTGCCTGGTGATGTAGCTAGCTAATTTGTTTGCACTGTATGTTCTGTGTTGTTAACCTTACTTAGCTGTTTATCAAATTATGTTGCTAGCTAGCGCCAGCAGAAACATTTTAGGTCATATTAAAACCTTTTACTTAGCATATTAGCTAGCCAGCTAATGTCACTGGCCTAGCTAGCCAGCTACCTAGTTAAATGACCACTACTTGCTCACTGAACAGAAGCTAAGTAGTGAAATAATTTCCATTCACTCTTCTCTTGAATTTCTTTGTACCAAATGTAGCTAGCTTATTGTACCCAGTGAACTGGTGAGCCAATTATTCAGTTTTCCAAACATGCCACTGACCTTGCTTGTCAGCTGAACAATCAGAAGTTGCTGTCTCGCTTTTCTGTACTGATTTCTAAGCACCACATGTTCCCTAGCTAGTAGCAGCCTGCTTTGAAATAAGTTTGCTTCCTTGGTAGCAGGTTCCAGTGGTTTCCAGAGGTAGCCAACGGCTTGCAAGCAAAGCATCAACTTCATTTTCTCATTTATTTCTCTGATTGGCTGAGTTGTATTATAAATGTTTACTTAAAATGAAGTACCTGATAGGCTAGTAACAAATCAAGGGCTATTCTCGTGTTTGTGAGTGGATATGAAGTTCGAGAAAATAGACTACGAGCTGAACTACCAGTGTTATAGTATTACATTTTTAACAGTTAAGTACGAAATAAATGCGCTCACTAGCATCCATGGACCGTGTTGGCTAATATTAAAGCGTGCAGGCTCATAAAATTAATTTTAAATTGAGTAATGCCAGAAAGTATCCAAAGCCCATTTTAATGCCTGCAGAGATTTTACTTCCGACTCCAGACGCTAGGTAGCAGTGACCTAGTCACCTCAGCACTCGATAGCTTTGAAGTACCACTAGCAATATTTACATTAGCGTTAGAAAGTGAAGTCATGAGCATTCTGATCACATATTTGCAGGGTTTACTATTGCAAGGGCTTAACAAACAGGGGCCCTAAATATGTTACAATATCGCATGCTCTGTGGAGTGACAGGGCCCAACGAGAAATTTTTCATGGGACCCAAAATCCCTGGTAATGGTGCTGCATTTTTGTCATCTTGCACCTTATTGAGTTAAGGAGGGCTCCCAACTCTAAAATGCAGTAAAAGTCCAGTATTTTATCCTACATTAAAATATAAAAGTTTTTTTTTTAAATAAAATGCCATAAGATTGCATTAAAAGGACATTAGATGTGGGAAAACTGACAGTGAAGTTCCTCCAGTAGCGCACAAGACTCACATAGGAGCACAGAAAAATGATGCACCATCTCTACATTTTAGGTTGATGTGCAGCAGATAATGGTGTTCTGCATTGTCCAGCTGTGGACATAGCTGGAGTGTAAGTGTTACATTTTGGGTGGGTGAATGTGGATGTTTGTGGGTGAGGAAGTTTGAGGTTGATGGGAAAAGGTGGGGTTAATGGCAGAATTGTGGTGTTGGAGGGGAAAGATGGTGGGACATATAAAGGGTAGGGTAGATGGGGTTTCGGAATGGAAGATGATGAGGAAGGTTTGGGTTTGGGGGCCAGGGTGTCAGTGCTGATGGGGGTGTCAGCTGGGAGTTTGTGGAGAAGAGGGTGGAGTTAATGGTGGAGGCAGGTGGATGTCGATGGTAAAGCAGGGTGGGGATTGGATGAGGCGGTGGATAGATGCTGATGCAGGAGAGCGTGAGTATAAAGTGTTCCTTTCCCTCTGTGGCTCTTAGGAGGGTTTGGGGGTTATCCCGAGGGACATGTCCTATTAGCTGTGTAATTAAGATTAATGCGCTTTTAATTGCATGTGTAATTTATGAGAATGATCCTGGGATCTGAGATCTACACATCCTCTTTCCTCTATGAGAACCTAATCAGGGATTTGCAGATAGCAGGCAGATTGCAGCTTTAAAAACATACTCCAGTTGTTTTGTGATCAAGGCTGTGGTTGTCGTCAGCATTTGGTCTCTGGATCATTATGCCTGCTGCTTTCTACTATTGTGATCCTTCCGGTACTCTGGGCTCATAAGCCCATGTGGGGATACAAACTAAGATGATATGGAATCATGCCGTCAGAGAAGCTGCTCGTGAGGGATGACATGGTTTCATTTTATTGTCTGGCAAGTTAGAAGGCTGAGAAGGTGGATTTTAGGGTGTGACACCCTGTGAGCAAAGTCCTCTTCTCGTCAAGCTGCGCGCTCGTCTGTCAAGATCCTCATGCTTGCTAACTGCGTATGTCTGGCCTGCGTGCCTGCATGTGAGGCTGCATGCTTCACACACACACTGATGGCCACGTACACACTCATGCGCATACAGGCAGTCTGCTGCAGAGGCACATGGCTGTACTCTCATTGCATTTGCGCTCCTGTGCTGTGTAGCAGGCTCTGCGCACGAGATGGTGTGTTATGGTGGTCGTGAGGGGTGTCGATTCTGATTCATCATCACAACCAACGGTTGTGTGAGGTTGTTCTTCAACTGAAAGATTATGGATGCTAATACACCATTTCCAGAAAAGTTTGGATGCTGCGTAAAATGTAAAAAAAAAAAAAAAAGCATAATGCAATAATTTGCTTATCATTTAAACCTTATACTGTGTTTAATTGAAAATAATATAAAGACAAAACATCAAATGTTGAAACTGAGATTTTTTTTTTTTTTTTTAAATATCTGCTCATTTTTTATTTTTTGCTGGCAACATGTTTCAAAAAAGGTGGGTCAGGGTCATGTTTACCACTATGTCCCATCATCTCCTTTTTACAATGTTTGAAACGTTTGTAAACGTCTGGGAACTGAGGAGATCAACTACTGTAGTTTTGAAAGCAAAACGTTTTCCCATTTTTGCTTGATGTTGGGTTTCAGCTGCTCAACACTATGCGCCATCCTTTGATTTATTTATTTATGTATTTATTTATTTATTTGTGCATTTTTCAACAACCCTGTCAAGGTCCTGGAGGGCTCTGATTCAATGCAATTTATTCATTTTTGGTGGAAAACCTGCCTTTATAGAGCTTTTGTGTGACATATTATGATCTTCTGGATTTCCTCTGCAGTGCATCGCTAGCTGTTGCAGTGACATTTCTGCCACTTTGATAGAAGCACTTTGTAACAGTAACAGTGACATACACAATGGAAAGAGCTGTCTTTCTTTGACTGTAAAAATTTGAACACCAGCAGTGCCTTTAAAAATACTGCGGACGGAACTCGGAGACACAAAAGCTGTTGTGACCAACCAAAACCCAATGGGCAGAGCACAACGAGGCCTATGTGTACTGCGGCTCCAACCTCCTGAGGTCCTGCTGGAGCACAGCATGGGCTCTTGATGAGCACTTCACAAACTGCAGTGCCAGAGTTATGTTCTGGAAACTTCTAAAATCACAGAGGGGGGACTTGTAAAACAAGCTAAGTGGTTTATGTTAAGATGTTAATCAGTCGAATCAGGAGGCTATTGTGTGCCTGGTTGGAAAAAAAAGAAAAAAAAAAACTTTAAGTGCTGCAGATTATGTAGCCCTGCGGGCGCTGTGTGGCCCTCAGGGGCCGGGTTAGCTTTCCCTGTGAGGACCACTGCTCCTCAGATTAAAAGAAGTGTGACCCTGCTGCTCCGAGAACCCGTAGCCCTGCAGGGTCGGGTTTAGCGCAGCTACATTACAGAGCTATTTTCACTCTATCTCCTCCTTTCAATCCTAGTTATTGTTATGACTTCAAGCTCATGGACAAAAAGATATTATATCCCTTCTTTACTACTATCTTCTATTTTTTCTCCTCTCTCCTTTCAGGAATTCTTCTATCTCTCTCTGCACTATCGGTGTAATTCCTCTGGCAGAGGGAGGATAAAGGCTCATCTCCTGTCCTCATCTCTGTTTCACTCTTTCTTCCTCTTCCTTTCTTCTGCAGAGCTTGTAGTTTTATGTTGAAGGACGATAGAGGAAGAATGGAGGAGTGGAAGAGGGAGGGAGGGAGTGAGAGAAAGAGGTTGAGTGGGAGAGTTGGCCGCTGGCTTTGAAGCCAATCCCAAAGCTATTGAAAGTAATTGCCGCTGAGCCCTGGAATCACTTCTATTCGCTTACCCGAGGGGAGAAAAACAACTCTCTTCATTTAAGAGATAAAATCTGTTGCTTGTTTTGGGTAATTTCGCTTGGATATATAAGACATATGAGAAACATGTGACTTGCATTCAGATGAATCTGTGTGCGACAAGAAATAACTGAATAAAAAACAACTAGCACTTGTGAACCTCAATATATACCTATAGTGGACTCAGAAACCATCAGTGGAGTTTTTTAGGGCATATTGAAGCATAACAGATGGAGGCTTACCGGATCAAACTATTACAGTTCTGCAGTTTATAATCTCACTTTGGGAAAATTAAACCAGGCGCAGGGTTTTTATAGATCAGGGACAACATGTTTCAGCCCCTTGCTATCAGAGATGTTGGTCTGGGTTTAACACGGCACCCCCAAGGGCCCAGCTTGGGCCTGTCATGCTCCAGGTCCTCCTCAATCCCAGAGTCCCATTGATTACCTATACCAGGCCTATCCAGTCCTCTTCCTAAAGATCTAATGATCTGTTTCCACCCCAACTCAAAGGAAACACACCATATTCAACAGCTGGATATCTCCTTAAGCTGCTTATTATGGGGTGGCACGGAGGCTCGGTGGTTTGCACTGTTGCCTTGCAATAAGGAGGATCCAGGTTGGAGCCCTGGCCAGCCAGGACCTCTCTGCATGGAGCTTGTATGTTCTCTCTGTGCGCGCGTGCATTTTCCCCTGATACTTTGGTTTCCCCACCTTCAAAAGGAGCTCCTGGCCAGGGCTCATGGGTTTAGAACTGGAGCTGGTCACCAGGCGCTGCACTGTGGCTGCCCACTGCTCCGAAGGAACTATGTTCACAGCACTCAACATAGGTCAAATGCCAAGCACAAATTTGCCCACAGGGTTCAATAAAGTGTATCTTATCTATTGTGCTGTATCTTGTTAGCAGAATTAGCTTTGCAAAATTAGGTATTATGGAATTAATACCTAAAGGATGGTAGAACGCTGGAAACAGGAGCAAGGAGTAATACTGATCTACACACATGCCGACCTTGTCAACCATACTGTATACGCACACTTATGGCACAAACCCACCTCTCCAAACATCTCTGAATGCTCATGGGATGCTCTCTTTGTCAGTCAGTGCTTGCCCCCTGCACCGGAAACCCAAGGACCATTTGTGTTGTTTAGTCTTCAACCAAGGAAACAAGGCTGTTTGATCGTAAAAAAGATCAGAGATGAGTTCCATTCTTCCCTCCTGGAGACTAAAGCTTGATACATACTCCACAAGGACAGAGAAATTTGTTCTTGTTCTCGAGGCTGCGAGAACAAGAGCAAAGTTCGTTTTGACTGGGACATTTCATGCTTCACGAGAAACTCAAGTGCCGAACTCCTGGTAAGCAGACATAGCTCTGCTGGTAAGTCCTCAAAGGACCACGCCCACTCCATCTTTCCGACCAATCACACAACAGTTCTCGGACACCACACGAGAAAAAAGTTCTGCCCAGATGATGTGTCAAGCTGCAAGAACTCTGAAACCAGGGCTGCGAGAACAAAATGACGTCATTTTGTTCTTGCAGCCTCGAGAACAAGAACAAATTTCTCTGTTCTTATGGAGTATGTATCAGCCTTTAGTTGCAGTAGAGCGTTGATGTCTTGCATTGTACTTAAAATTGAGACGAGTCATTGAGTCAGTCAGGTAGGTGCAGTTTGTAATGCCCTGCATGGCCCAGGAGATCGATGGCAGAGATGGGCATTTCTGTTCATTTTTCCTTTTGTTTTCAAACATCTTTATATTACTCTGTTTCCATAATAATTTCAAAGTGTCCCCTGAAGATGTCATGGTTTAGTCCCGCCGGATGCAACAAGCAATCCGGCGGGCACTGGGACCATGTACCCAAAGGCTGAAAAAGGGACCCGCTCGCACAGGCTGGTAAGAAAAATAGAAGACATTTAATAAATATACTTTTTAAAAATGACAAAGAGACAGGGGAGCAGCAGCAACACATACGAGGCTAAAAAGACAGAATGCAGCAGCTCTTAAATACTCTAAACTTCACCTCCACTTCAACAAGCAACAGGTGAAGACAGCAGGAGGGGGAGGGGCTGCAGGGCAGAACCATCACAGAAGATAGCCCTTTGGAACACTGCAGGATTGCTAATTTCCATCAGTTTTCAGTATTCTGCCAAAGAACTCGATAAACTGTCTCCTCCAGCTAATATACATGCTAGATTCAGAAGGAAATGCATTTGTCCGCTGCAGGAACTTGCTCTGCAAGCGGTAGGATTTACATTGGATTTGAACGCGTAACCCCTGTAGGACTCTTGAGGATTGAAATGTGATTCCATGACACTAAATCTTCTCACTCTTTCTTGGTCATTCTCTGATTATATCAGTCCCTGACACTGAGCACTCCGAACAGGAACACATTACAGTGCAAGCTAAGCAGGGTTCTGTTCACCAGGGAGACTCATTATTGCAATGGATTTGATCTTCCTGAGCTTTTCAGGGGCATAATGTCAATGATAGAGCTGGGACTGCTGTATGGCAGTTTAACAAAATGGAGTGTCACATTAAAATTTACAAAGGCCAATTTACAAAACATAAGCAGGAGCACATATGTTGGGGTCACAAGGGGTAAAATTTTAACATTAAGCAGTTTTGTTGCAGTACAAGGGTGTGGAGCTTCCCAGGGGGTTACAGCTTTAAGGGCAGGAGGGTGCGGTAGAAGATTGTGCCATTTTCCCTTCAAAAACAAGGAGAGAAAGGAACAGATGGATTCTGGCCTTCTGTCAGCCATGAGGAAAATATTTCACTTTCTTCTTAATGTACTTCGTTCCTCCTCGTTTCTCACTTTTCATTGCAGTTTTTAGCAGTTATTGTTGTTGTCATGAATGTTGTTCTGTTTTACTTTTTGTGACAAACTTTAAATAAAATGCCTCATTTAGTATTCATTAAATTCCGCTTGTTTGCCAGAAGCTGTGGACCTGCAGGGTGAAAAGAGAGAAGGAGAGAGTAAGAGAGTTAGTGTCTTCTGTTAATGCGATAGGGCTGTTTCTCTCGCAAAGATAGCAGTCTTTCATTGTGTACTGATAGCAGCCTTTAATTTTTTCAGTCTTTATTTCTGTTCCAGTTCCTTTTGTTTTCTATGGCTGCAGTATTTTTGTTGACAGATGTATTTAAATATTTTAGGGTACAGTTGCATGCTTTGGCAATATTTATAAATGTCCTGCTAGAATAGCATCAAGCTAATTAACAGATTTTTAGTATTTGTGTCTGAACTGCACATGCAGGCAGAAGTGGACAATCCAGGTTCAGACAGTAGAAGTCGTCCCCAGTATTTAGTTCCAACCTCCTAGATTTGCTAAATAAAACAGCCCTTCAGACCAGAGGTTGGACTAGTCAAGAAAATCAGCTGGTTGAGTTGATGGGTGGAGTTAAAACATGGTGGGACTTTTACTTTCTGACCCCTGGAATGTCCACCGCTGCGCGCAGGCATCAATGTTTGTGCATACAGCACATCTCTCTCTCTCTCTCTCTCTCTCTCTATCTATCTGTGTGTGTGTGTGTGTGTGTGTTTCTGGACCAAGTAGAATAAAATGAGCTGAAAGGACTCACTCTGTGATTACAGCACCACCAGGCCAAATGAGCTAAGGGTGCGCTAAGATAAAGACTCAGGGGGCTCATTCAGCAGGACAGGAAGTGTCCGCTTTCCAGACATCCTTCTGTCAATGCTGTGGACCCAGTCCGCTAGTCCAGCATGCGTTTTTATTTATGAGATGCTGGGCATAATGCATTAATATAGGCCCACAAATCAAAAATCGGGAGTCCAGTAGCAAGCTTCCAAATCTCAGCTAATGTCCTCCAAATGCAACTGGTGACCAACTCATTTTCCTGCATTCATTAGTGACGTTATATAACTGAACACTCATTGACTGCTATTTCAACATCGCCTGATACCTTACTCCTGTCTGCAGTAAGCTAGGCCTGCATTTTGTCATGATAATGATGATTGTCTTAAAGAGCATGTGTGCCCATATTTGCGTGTGTCTGCGCGAACTGTGTGTGTGTGTGTGTGTGTGTGTGTGCGCGTGTTTGCATATTTGTGTGTGTGTGTGTGTGTGTTTGAGAGTGTGTTTGCTTATTTTTATTTTCCCATTTTCCAGTCCACTTCAGTCAGTAATGTAAAAGCCTCTCAACTTCACACATTCAGCAAAACCCTCCAAAGGGTCTCCAAGAGGGGAATTAACGAATGTGTGTGTATGTGAGTGCGCGTGTGTTTGTGTGCGTGCAAATGCACTGGAATGGGAGTATGTGAGAGTGTGTATGTTTGTGTCTGAGATAGAGAATGTGCACCGTATGTTTATTTATTTGTGTTGGAATCAGTGCAAGTCCATTGCACCATGAGGCAGTCTGTAAGAAAGCCTCTCTGTGAGTCAGCTTAGCCCCTCTGTTCCTCTGTGCAAGTGGAAAGGAACAGTTTTGTGTTACGGCAGCAAAATATGAATTTAGATATAAATTTCACTGTAGACTCTGGAGACAGTCTGTATAATTTCAGTCTGTTCCTCCGCCCAGCCAGTCTCTGCAAAATCCCAGCGGCTCCGAGTCAAAATCCCTCCTGCTAACAGCCGACCCTGCCAGACTCCACTAACAGAGAGCACTGCCCCATGACGTCCACACACAGCCTCTCTCTATCTCTCCCTCGCTCATAAAAACACGCACACTGACTCATTCTTGCGCGTGAACGCGCACGCTACACGCACATTTACGTAAACAAGAACACATGTATCTAAGCTGTACTTATCCAGCTGTTCAATATGCTGCATGCCGATTGGCTCAGCCCATCCATTCTTGATGACATTACATGCAGAGTGGTATTACATTGGGTACCCTTCATGTCCGAGGGCTTGGAGCAGCTTCCCTGGTATGTAGGTCTAGAATCAGCATGAAATCCCCTTGTACAGAGAGCCCAGTCTCGAGAAGAATTTGGTGCTTCGGCCAGGAAGTGGAATTTCCGCCCTCTTCTCCAGCTTTACAACCCACCGGTGCGTTTGCATGTCCACAAGGAAGAGCAGAATGAGCATGTGCACAAATACACTCCCTGGCCAAAAGTATTTAGACATGTTGTCATCCAGGACTCGCTCAAAAGCTTTGCAGCTACTATGGACAGACTTTTTTTTAAGTCTTTTTTTAATCCCCTCTGCATTATCATTCTGCATATTCACACAGTGAGGCGTGCATTCATGTGTGTGGTAGTAGTATGTATTGAGTGCGTGTTGGTGTATATGTTGTGTTTAGTGGTGTGTGTGTGTTTGTAGTGCATGAATTCATGTGTGCATGATTTGAAAGCATATGTGAATCTATGTTTGAGCGTTTGTACATGGCCTTTGTTTGTGTGTGCGTCTGTGTATGTATATAATTTTTGTGAGCGGACCATCTATGTGTGCATGTGTGTGTGTGCATGTGTGTATGTATATAATTTTTGTGAGCGTGCCATCTACGTGCATGCATGTGTGTGTGTGTGTGTGTGTGTGTGTATCTTTTTTGTGCATTACAGCGGCTGCGACCGGCCGCCCAGCCAGGTGAGTGTGCAGCAGAGCAGGGCTGGAGCGGCTGTTTGAAGAGATTGTAATTCTGGTCAGGCCACTGGAGCAGACAAACCAATTTAGAGCCATCATGCTCTCATTCAGAGCACACACTCTGTGCAGGTGCGCACACTGGGTGAGGGGGTGGCGTGGGGGGGCAGTGTGGGGACAGCGCGGGGGTCACAGGAGCCCTGGTTGGGCGTGGCTAAGGTGCCAGGGTCACAGCCACTCCTCTCTAATCACAAGACAAGACTGACGCCATTTGAAATCCTTTTGCCATTCTTCAGCTCTATTCATCTCCGTTGGTTCCTTTCACTCTATTTCTGAGTGCCATTATTGTCCGAACAATGGGAAACCCTGGGACAGGGAGTGCAGGAGGCTGAGAAAAGGCACTGATCAGTCCTGAGAGCTGAAAAGAAGAGCTCTCCCTCCCACTGGCAGAACGCGGCAATCAGCTTCGTATGATCATCATATCACTGCGTGATGGCATTCATATGGAGATCAAATATTCATATGATCACATGGAAATATCACAGTGACTTGCTTTCACAAATCAGAATGAACTAGTGCCATTACTTGGGTAATATTTCTCATTCACGTTAATGTCCAATTTGTCGGGAACATTCACATTTACAAGGCTTTGGTGGGCTACAAAACAACAAAAGGCCTGATTTATTTTCCTTCTGCGTATACTTTACAACAACGCATGCAAACTTCTCACAGCTATTAGCAATGGCGATTACTGACATGAATTATGTGCAAATTTCAGTAAGCAGTCAACTCCAATGATATAACTGTAATCAGGAAAAAACAACATCACGCCCTAAATCTATGCAGGCCAAAATATGATGCCGGCTCTGAGCTTTTTTTTGGCCATCTGAAAAATGAATGCCTAGCTGAAGGTTTTCCAAGACTCCCAACTGCACAGAAATACCACAATTAATGAGATACTGGTCCATGGGCTGTTCGAGGAGCCGCTTTGACTGATCGAATAGGAGGCACGGCCTGCAGAAAAGATGGTTTCACTTGGCACTTCCCGTGAGCCATTCCGTTCTAGCGTAGTTTCCATTACAAAAACATCAAGCTTTTTTTTAGCTCTCCCTTGTCAGGTCCAGCTTCGGGGTAGGCCAACCATTTGTTAGATCTTCAGTTGCAGTGGAAAAGCAAGCTGAGTGCTGAGTCATTATTTTTATGAGACATTCAAGGTCCCCATCTCCGTCCATTCTGATTACTTGGTAACTGGTTCTGCATGTGCTACATGTACAAGGTTAGCTGGTTTAAGACTTCTTGCAGTTTTTTTTTTTTTTTTTTTGTGATGACAGTGATTTGCTTTATGAAAAGGCAGATTCAAATGGCCACCTTTTTTTGTGACAATAAATTGATTGTTGAGTGTTGAGCTTGATCAAACCTGGCCTCAATCTGATCGGCGAAAACTTCAACTTTTTTTCTCTGTGGACGCCAGACAAAGCTGGTCTGCTTTGAACGATGGATGTATTTCTCTGACCACTAGGCAGCGCAGATGTCGTCAGCTACACATTGTATTGGATGCAGAAGGCCGTCATTTTGCCCCCTAAACCATCTAATGGAGAAAAAAATGAAAATACATGAAATGATATATGTGTAAACAGTGCAGTTAGAAATAGTTTGTAATTCAGACAGTCACACTGTGTTAAAGTGGTTGCAGTTCATACATGTTTCACACAATTCAGAGCCTGTGAAGTAAAGCTGACAGTTTCTACCGCAGCTGCAAAGTCATTATGTAAAAATCCATAAAAATCCAGTTCTGTGGTACAAAGGTAAAAAGGAGAAACTGAGCGACGGCACAGCCAGACACATGTGGGCTGCACTGCATCTGACTGTTAAATAAAACAGAGCCTCATGAACTCACAGTCTACTGCGTGGTCCAGTGGCAGGCAGTCTGGCCCACCTTATATTGTCACCTGAACTAGATTGGTTCTCATGACAGACCTGACCAGGGAAAGAGCAAAGGCGATTTCTCTCAGAGGCGAACAAAGGCCCGACCTCCCTGTATACGTATTCTAATGAAAGAAACACATTTCATTACTCCCACAGCTGTCTTTTACAGAGTTTTGCCATCTCTCTTGTTGTCAGGACATTAAAACATATATCAGAAAAGTTGGGACGGTGTGTAAAATGTACATAAAAACAGAATGTAATGATTTGCGAATCATTTAAACAGCATAAATGCTGAAACATCTGCTGATTTTAAATTTGATGCCATCAGTAAACACATTTCAAAAAAGTTGGGACAGGGGCTACAAAAGACTGGAAAAGATGAATGATGCAAAAAAAATACACCTGGTGAAACACCTCACTGCACACAAAGTTAGTTGGCAACAGGTCAGTAACATGATTGGGTATAAAAAGTCTTTCAGACATAAAGATGGCAATGGCTTCACCACTCAGGGGAAGACTGCATGGGCAAAAAGTTCAACAATTTAAAATGACATTTCTCAATGTGAAATTGCAAAAAATTTGCCGATTTCATCCTCTACTGTTCATAATATTATCAAAAGATTCAGAGCATCCAGAGAAATCTCT
Organism: Gymnothorax javanicus; assembly: GCA_029692085.1. NCBI lineage: Eukaryota > Metazoa > Chordata > Actinopteri > Anguilliformes > Muraenidae > Gymnothorax > Gymnothorax javanicus. The sequence continues at coordinate 27,785,875 of CM056208.1, read as the reverse complement.
GTACACAAGGGACATGACTGAAAACCAATATTGAATGGCCATGATCTGCAGGCCCTGAGGCAGCACTGCCTTAAAAACTTAGGATTCTGAAGCGGAAATCACTGCACTGGCACAGGAACACTTCTGTAAGGCAATGTTAGTGAACACCATTTGTTGCTGCATCCACAAATACAATTAAAAACTCTGCCATGCAAATATTAAACCAAGATCCAGAAATGCTACGGCATTCACTGGGCCTGAGCTCATTTAAGATGGACTGAGGGAAAGTGGAGAAACTGTCCTGTGGTCTGAGCAATCAAAAATGTGAAATTATTCTGGGAAATTATGGACGCCGCATCCTTCGGGTTAAAGAGGATAGAGACCATCCAGCTTGTATTCTGTGCAAAGTTCAAAAGCCAGCATCTAATTTAGTATGGGGGTGCATTATTGCACATGGCCATCCAGACCTCTTTGACAGGAAAGGCCTTTCTTATTTCAGCAAAACAATGCCAAAGTCAACATTCTGCTCGTATTACTACAATATGGCTCAGTAGTAAAAGAGGCTGGGTGCTAAGCTGGCCTGCCTGCAGGCCAGACCTGTCACCCACTGAGAATATTTGGTGCATTATGAAAAAAAATATGACAAAGGAGTCTGCGAAGCGTTGATCAGCTGAAAGCCTATATCAAGCAGGAAAACATTTTGCTCCCAGAACTACAGCAGTGTGTCACCTCAGCTCCCAAATGCTTTCAGAGTGTCGTTGAAAGAAAAGGTGATGCAGCACATTGGTAAACATTTGAAAATCACTTAAACCCTATAATTGAAGCTGAGAAATCACATCGCTTTTTGAAAAATATCTGCTCATTTTGAATTTGATGTCAGCAACATGAAGTTGTATGACGCTAAAAAAACACCTCACAGCAAATTATGTTAAATGGCAACAGGTCAGCAACATGACTGGGTATGAAAAGTCTCTCAGAAGCAAAGATGGCGATGGCTTCACTCCTCCATGAAAGACTGCATGGGCAAATACTTCAACAATTGGGAATTGCGACATAAAATTGCTCAGAATTTGGGGATTTTGTCCTCCTCTAAATATAGCATCATTAAAAGACTCGGAATCTGGAGAAATTTCTGTACGCAAGGGTCAAGGTTGAAAATCAGTATTGATTGGTCATGATCTTCAGGCCCTCAGGTGGCACTGCGTTAAAAACAGACGGGAGTCGACTGTGAAAATTTCTGCATGGGTTCAGGAACACATCTGTTAACCATTGTCAGTGAACATTTGTCACAGTTTGTCACTGCATCCAAAAATGCAAGTTAAAACTTGTGGAGCTTAAACTGTACATAAAAAAGATTAAGAAACACTACCACATTCTCCGGGCCCAAGCTCATTTACAATGGAATGAGGCAAAGTGGAAAACTATCCTGTGGTCTGAACGATCAAAATGTGAATTTTTTTTTTTGGAAATCATGGACACTGCTTCCTCCTGGCCAAAGAGGAGAGGGACCATCCTGCTCGTATCAGTGCACAGCTCAAAAGCCAGCATCCATGATAGTATGGGGGTGCATTAGTGCACAGGGGATAGGTAACTTGCACATCTGTTTAGATACAATTTATGCTGAACAATACATACAGGTTCTGGAGCTACATATGCTGCCATCTGGTCATCTTTTTGCAGGGAGGACCCAAACACCACATGCTGCACGTATTACAACATTTCTCTGTCGTAAAAGAGTCTGGGTGTAGAACTTGCCCCCCTGCAGTCCAGACTTATCACCCTCTGAAAATATTTCGTGCAATATGACATGAAAAATATGACAAAAGAGGCCATAAAGTGTTAATCAGCAAAAATCCTACATCAAACTAGAATAGGAAAAATTTTGCTTTCAAAACCACAGCAGTTGGTCTCCTGACACTGAGTGTTGTTAAAAAAGGTGACGCAACTCACTGGGAAACATGCCTCTGCTCCAACTCTTTTGAAACATGTTGCGGGCATCAAATCACATTTCTCAGTTTTAACTCCTGATAAGTTGTGTCTGTGCTAATTTCAATTAAATATAGAGTTTAAACCATTTGCACATCTTTGCATTCTGTTTTCATATTTTTTTGTGTGTGTGTGTGCGCCACACACACTATTGTTTGAGGATTTTTTCTCCTCACTTAGGCTGTTTTTGTGGCTATGCTTCTGTAAACACAAATTACGTTGAATTGTATTTGACTGAATTTTTGCTGTCCACATCAGAACCATTCGGCTTGGCAAGAATAAACTTTAGTTGCCAAAGAAAATATTCTGAAATGATGATCTGGAAAACAATGTAAAAATCCATTTTCCTGCTCAGTTGAGGTGGAGTAAAATGATATATATTTTCATATTGTTGACCCTGTAGGTCTGGGAAGCCGCCTCGTCTGCTATCGCAGATCATATGCGGTGTTCAGACCGCTGTCTGGCCCGGTTCTGTCTGCAATTATGTCATTTAGCCTTCGAGGTCAGATTCAGAGAGCGTGAAGCTCCAATATCAGCTGACTGAAGGGGCTTTTTTATGACTGAGCTCTTGGGTGTTCATTGCCTTCAATTGGATTGTGCCCTCGAAGCTTGATTTGAAGTGCATGCGGAATCGTAATGCTCTTTCCTGGATATGTCTCATGAGTGGATAATGGCCTAATTCTGTCCTGCATGCATCATCGCTGTCTTCCTCTGTGCTGCTACAATGTTTCTGCAAAATTCTACACGCAGTCGTTCCATTGGATGCGTGTCCCATTAGAACATTTATGCTGACTGTGTGACTCGCTCTTGTTCACTTGCATTCTCACACACACACACACAGACACACAAACACACACACAGGCACACACATTTGAATACTCGCCGATGCACTCACAGACATACTGGCATGCACATTTAGGGACATTGACTGATGCTTACTCACACACACACACACATACACACACACACACACACACACACACACACATATGCACACACATATACTTGCATGCTTGATGCATGCACAGAGTCCTTGGTCAGTGCTCACACACACATACACACCTTTACTGGCAGGTACACACATATCTACTGGCATGAATGCACAGAGACCTTCGTCAGGCTCACACACTCTCACACTCACACACGCGCGCACGCACACACACACACTACACACACATTGCAGGTACGCGTGCACATAGACATTCCCCGTTTCACCTCTTTATTTCTGAGGCACAGCTGAAAGTATAGCCCATTCTGTGCCCTGCCCACCTTTTGCCCTCAATCCTGGGTAATTACCAGCAGGTCCTGTTCCTCTGGCCCCGCCTCCCTCCATCTTCTCACGGCCAGAGCTATAGAGAGAGAGAGTTATGACAGCTTTTGATGTCGCCGCCAGAGCGGTCATGTGGTTCATGTAAGCCTCAATAGTTCCAAGCACATCCCGCGTTGTCATGTTCTCCTATGGGACAGACAGCAGCGATTGCGTTACTGAACGGTAAATATTAAATTAAAACTTACACAATTGCCGCAAACGTACTTTTCTTAATGGATTACGTTATTTACATTTGTTTTATAGAGGTCATGCTTTTATAGTGATGTGGTGACAACTTAAATAAGTGTAACTACTCAGATGTGTGAACGGTAAGCCTACATGACACAATAAAATGAGCACAGAAAAGTAATATAGACTAACCAGAGCCACCACATCTCTTCAAGAGTAAATCATTTAAAAGACCATCTTTTTGCGAAATACAACATGGCATATAATACCGCTAGCTGACTACAGCAAGATCGCTAGAAAGCTAACAGCGCCTGGCATGGCAAATGCAAATTGACAGATGCAATTTCAAAGAGCTAGCTAAAACATGATGGGTGACATGTCAGTCATCAACGTCCTAACTTGTGGTTTCATCCAATTTTATGAATAACAAGTGGTTTTAATCCGAAATGGTTATTGAGAGCTAAACGGAGTTAGAAACTCCGCAACCGTTCATGATTAAACTTAAAACAGCTGATAAAGCTAGGCTAGGTAAGAGCATGTCAAAATTGTCAAAGCTAACTTTTAAACAAAAAAACTTCACCGAAACCAGTCACAGGCACTTCATCCCATCATTTACCGTTGTGATTTATATCGGTTTTGCGAGAGATAGAAATAGAAACTCCATAGAGTTCATGACTGAATTCCCACTGCTGACCAAGCTAAACTAGAAGCAAAGAACATGAGCTTAAATTATCACAACTTCTTCAGACTTAAAATATATATATATATATATCATCTTGCCGAACATACACAATTGGAGATTAAAAATGATACATGACCACTGATATGATATATACATTTCGTGAATCATAAGACTTCAATATTTTATTACTTACCGTCGTTGTTGTCTCAGTGGAAGTGAATCGGTATGAAGCTGTAAGAATCCTCTTTTGGAACTATTGGAAGTACCAGTACCCGGAAATGCGCCGCCATTTTTTGTACACGAGAGTCAATGGGAGTGTCGCAACTCTGAGAATATCAATGGCTCTGCTCACAGCCACACATCCCCCAATCATGGCACGACAATGGTGCGGGGCCTGTCCTGCTATTGGCTGGCCACAGTCACACTGGCCTCTGGGTTAATGTGTTCCTCCCTTTCTTTTATCAACACAAACAGACTACAGTAGATACATACTGCCTGGCTTACCCCACACCATAGAGGCAATTATACAGACAGCCCAGACTAGCTCCAAGGGAAAATAATTATAGATTCCACCCACACTACTGTATATAGATATGCATAGCATCTAGATTAGCCAGCATTACGTCAATTAGATGAGTGCAAATCCCTATATCTGTGCATAGCAATGTAGGGTAGAATTGACCTTTAGGATAAATTAGCAGCTTACTGTGGAAGAATTCAGATACTTGCAGTTCTGATCAGTTATAATCAGCCCATAGCTGTCTGTTACTTTTTAGAGTACAGCTCTGTCATAATAACGGAGCAGCTTGCACTGTGTTTTCAAGTACAGTTTTTCAAACTTTAGCAGAGAACTATGGGCTGTACGCGCTCACAAAAAATAAATGTTGGATCCACCAGAGAGGAGGTAGAACCCTGACAATAGTCATAATCTGACATGACCATTGGAATCTTGGATAAAGCTGGTGTGTTTAACATGGAAATTTTGGTCACACTTTAGATGAGGTTTTGCTCATAAAGGCTTTATACAGCATGTATAATGCCTTCATAAATGAGAAATAATGTCTTCATAAATCATACATAAGCAAATGTCATGTGATGCCAGATGTGAAAAAGACAATCTCACTTAGCTGACAATGTCACCCTTTATAGCATTTAGCCGCTAGCTAAGTGACATTGTCAGTTATATCACATCTGGCATCACATGCTGAATAATCACCCTTTACGAATCAAGACATTTGCGTATGTAGTATGATTTATGAAGACATTATATCTTATTTATGAAGGCATTATACATGTTGTATGAAGCCTTTATGAGCAACACTTCATCTAAAGTGTGACCAAAATTTTAAAGAACTTTCATGAAAAATGTTTAAATTTATAACTGAGTGGAATGTTGAATTTTGCCTGCTTCAATTGTTTTCAGCACAACGTGATTTGACACTGTAAAAATAAAGGAAAACCATAAGAAATTCCGAATTGCTCACAGAAAAGAAAATGTCAAAATCCTTCTATTGCCTATTGAGCCTTGTTTTTACAAATTTTAATTAATTTGCTTAAAATGTGGTCCTGGAGGGCAATAAGGGCAATTTTCAAGATGATGAAGCAAACAATCGCGATTTGACACTGATTCAGTTGTTTTGCCTTCTTATCTCCCCCCATCCATTTGAGATGCAGTAGGTTAAGATAAATGTCTTCCTTATATAAATATTTTAATTTCCTCTGTTGAGAATCTCAACTCAGTTAATAATAAATAATAAAGCTAGTTAAATAAGCTAGTTTCTTAGAAGTTTCTTAGCACAGTTGCGTGTTGAATGTTGAAAATCCCTTGATAAAACATTTTTGAGTAAATTGGACATTTTATTATACTGAGCTGATGCCCCCTGTGGTTCTATGGACATGGCACGTTAGAAGTTAGGCATGGGGAGCTGAGTGTAAACCCTGCCAATGTGAGGTCATGGAGCGTCGGCCGTTAGCATTTGGAGCTGTTGGTAAGTTGTATCTTGATGAACCTTATGGTTCTGTCCGAGATCTGTCTTGCTGTTAGCAGCTCTGGGCTCGCAATGGGAGTGAACTGGCCCTGCTATGTGGGTTCTACTTCTCCTTACTACTGAACAATCACAATCAGCTCTATCGTTAGCATTGTTGCTCGGTAGTTGTTTCGGGTTTTCCAGACAGTGGCCTTAATCAGGAGGACGAAAAGCCTTTTTGTTGAGGGAGTGCTGCCTCGCACAGGGTTGGGTGGAAGGGGCATACACGTTAAACAAGGGTTATTTAAGTAAAGAGACATTTCAGTGGTTCATTGGAGTGTTTATTAGCGCACATTTTATAGTGTGGAGGCCTTGATGTACTGTTGTACCCTCTGGCCAGAACACTAGGCCATTACCCATAATCCATCACTTTAATTCCTGGTGCCAGGCAGGGAGCTTGGTCTGTGGTATATCTCAGCTGGAGACTGGACCACTAGGGCCTGAACTGCCAGTCAGTGCTCTGTTTCTCTAAAAATACTGTGTGAAGAGTCTTCTGAACTCACCTGAGTTTAGAGCTTTCAGTTGGGTAGACAAATAAAATCTTGAGATCAAGCTGGAATTGGCTGCACTTTTGGCCACAGATTAGGTATCAGACAGTAACTGAGTATGTTCTGATGATTGATTACACTTGGAGAATTCGTTCACAGTGCAGAGGTTTACCAAGAGTATACTTTAGATATGTGTGTGTGTGTGTGTGTGTGTGTGTGTGTGTGTCCGTCTGTCTGTCTGCCTGTCTGTTTAGGTGCATTTGTTTGTGTTTGTTTATTCTCTCATTTTGTTTGTGTGCGCTTCAGAGTGTTTGTTTATTTTTGTTTGTGTTCACAGCGCGCGTGCATTTTTCTGTTTGTACATTTCTGTGCATATGTGGGTTTGTGTCTATTTTTCATCCTTTTTTGGAGGTAGAGAATGTTTTGTATTACTTATGTCTGTGTGTGTGGTTTTCAGTGTGTGTGAGTGGGTGTTTGTGTGTGTGTGTTTGTGTATGTTTGCGTGTGTGTGTATTTGTGTTTGCGTGTGTGTATGTGTGTGTTTGCGTGTGCGTGTGTGTGTGTATGTGTGTGTATGTTTGTGTGTTCATGTATGTGTATATTTGCGTGTGAGTATATGTGTGTGTTTGCATGTGTGTATATGTGGGTGTTTGCGTGTGTGTGTGTGTGTGTGTGTGTGTGTGTATGTGTATGTTTGCGTGTGTGTGTATTTGTGTGTTTGCGTGTGTGTGTGTATGTGTGTATGTGTATGTTTGTGTGTGTGTGTTTGTGTATGTTTGTGTGTTCGTGTATGTGTATGTGTATATTTGCGTGAGTATATGTGTGTGTGTGTGTGTGTGTGTGTATGTGTGCATGTGTGTGTTTGCGTGTGTGGGCGGAGGGCGCAGGGCGAGTGGGCGTGAGGGGCTCGGAGAGAGGGCGAGGTTGGGGGACTCTGCCTGCCTTATCGCTCTCTGTCTGCCGTCTCCATCTGCCGGATGTAATTAGTGTGCAGCGAGCAGAGACACCAGCTGTCAGAGAGAGAGACCAGCAGAGGGAGCAGGGAGAGATGAACAGGGAGGAAGGAGAGGGAGAGGGGGATGAGGATGAGGGCTGGAGCAACGGCAGGGAGAGGATGAAAAAAGCAGAGGGAGAGATAGAGACGCCTGAAGAGGATAAGGAGATAGACTTTGGAGCATGGTGGACAGTGAACAAAACAAAAAACTAAAGAATGAGAGAGAGAGAGAGAGAGAGAGAGGGTGAAAGTAAATGAAAGGGTTGTGAAAGTGAGCAGAGAAGGGAACACAGAAGGAGAGATATGAGGGAAAGGGAGAGGTTGCCAGTAGAGGATAAAGTAAAGAAAGAGAGAATAGAAAATGATAAACGCCCACACCTTCTCCTGAAATGATATGAAACGCTGAGGTACATATGAATTCTGCTTCGACACTCTCGGTGCCCTGCTGAGAAGCGGACCAAGTCCCCGCATAATTCTGATTGGCTGTCCGTCTCTCCTCCGTATCGGTGAGCGATGCCTCTAACGAAACTGCGGGAGCGTGACTAACTCCATCTGTTACTTTGTCCCCTCCCTCAGGAAACACCAACAGCATCTTCACCCTGGACTTCGTGAGCGGCTCTCTGACCGTCAGCGGGCAGCTGGACAGGGAAAACCCCCTGTACTCCGCCGGGTTCGTCCTCACCGTCAAGGTGCGGCTCAGGGCGGGGCGTGGGGGATTTGAGAGGGAGGAGGGGGCTGGGCACGAGGCGTGCGGTTGGGGCATGGGAAACGGTGGGCGGACCAGTGGGAGGGATGTGGGGAAACAGGTGACAAATTAGAGGAAGACCTGGTCTGAGTGATTGGAGAAATATTATGAACGCAGATGCTTCCATAATGTTGTGCAAGAGTGCTGCATAACTCAATTAAGCAATTAACATTCTATCAGACTATAACGTGTATAAACATGCTGAGCAGGCCTCAGTTTTAGACTGCTGGACAGGCTCGTGTCTGAAGTGCAACTGTGCTCATTGTGGTAAAATGCGGATAATGGGTTATTTGGATTTAAAAATACTGCCTTATATTTGCAAGTATTCTGCAAAAGTGTTTTCAAGCATTCTGACCAAAATATGTCTTTTTTTAATAATTGAACAAAATTAGAATTTGCAGCGCTTGAAATATTTCATTCAAGTGCTATTTAAAAGTGCATTCATTAATTCTGCTGGCAAAAACAAACATTTACCGATATATAAATATTTATTGGCTCGAAGATGTCTACTCACATGGTTTCAAGATTAAATTTGTTTCTTCTATCCATAATTAAGAATATCATTATTATGACCACAGGATGGGGATCCGGGATGCCGACATTTTGAAACCACATGACCTTGATACGGATAGTCTATCATCGTAGAGGTGAACCACCACATAAATAGTTTTCCTATAATAGTTTTTGCTTTGTTTTTCCTTGTGTTTGCTTGAGATCAGCATAAACAATACTAATCTCTTATCTACTGTATGACCAGATAGGAATTGGTTTCCTGTATTTTTCTTTTACAAATTTAGCTTTAGCCAACGATCAGGCTACTTTCGATGCCTCATGCAGGGCTTCAAAACAAGTTGTAACAATGTTTTCCGGATGCATTCTGATTTATTAAAATTTTATTCAGTAATTCAATACAACGAAGTTGCGTACAAAGTGTACATCTTTGTACCTAGGCTACAAAGTGCCTGAGTTTGGCAACCGACCTAAAGTAAATTAGCCTTGGTGACTTTAACACAGTGGATTGTAATCATTTAAATCATACATCTAGCCCAGAAAGCAAGGTTAGCACGGTTGGTGGTTAACATTGCTCCCTCACAGCAAGAAGGTCATGGTTTGAATCTGGCCTGGGGCCTTCCTGTGTGGAGTTTGCATGTTCTCGCTGTGTTCGCATGGGTGTCACTGGGTCCTCTGGTTTCCTTCCACGGTCCAAAGACATGCATATCTGGCTATTTGACGCTAAATTGCCCATAGGTATGAGTGTGAGAACGAATAGTGTGTAAATGGTGTGTGCGCCCTGCAATGGATTTGCGAGCTGTCCAGGGTGGGTCTGGAATAGGCTCCAGCTCCATCGGGACCTTAGTGAGGAAAAAGCGGTATAGAGAATGGATGGATATAGACAGCTGCTTCCTCAATAGGGTGGCAGGGGAGCTGGCGCTCAACCCCGCCGACTGTGGGCGAAATGCAGGGACACATCCTAGTCAGCAGGGCGCTCACACCATTCACCATTAAGGTAATGTATGTGAGCAATCTTGGTAGGTGTAATGTGTTTGCGCAATAGGGCATTTAGTCTTCAACCATATTAGCATGCCGACATTATAGTTTCCTCCCGCAGTTATTTGGCATAAATACTAACCGCAATTCCAAAAAAGTTGGGACACTATGTAAAATGTAATTAAGAACAGAATACAATGATTTGCAATTCCTTTTCGGTCTGTATTCAATTGAGTAAGGTACAAAGATAAGATATGTAATGTTTAAACTGATAAACTTCATTGTTTTTTGGGTTTTTTTTTATATGCACTCATTCTGAATTTAAAGCCAGCCACATTTTCTAAAAAAGTTGGAACATGGCATGGAAAATCAATCAGAACTGAAGCTGTCAATGCACCTGCATTGAGAAATGGTAGGTTGGTTTTGTCACTATGTTAAAACTGTGAAGAACTGATTGTTTAACAAACTATAAGCCATAATGTTGATGATGATGATAATGGTGTTGATGCTTTGCCTGATGAAATTACAGAACAAATGCTGTACAAGCTTATGAGGGTCATAAAGCAAAAAAAAACAAACAAAAAAAGACGATAAATCCGATGTTAATTCTGCGTGTTGTCTCTGGTTTGCTTTAGAATGTTGCTTGTTTGAGTTTATGGAAATGTAAATGTCCATGAAAGATGGCTCTGCTAGTCTAAAGAAAGGAATATGACCTAGCAGAATGGTACAAGCCAAAACTAATTGAATTCAAAACCATTCTGCTCGACACGGAAAAATGGATTAAAAGATTTGTCGCCCGCAATTTAGTCATGTCATCCATACGGGCCTGGTGCTGATGTTTAATCTATTAAGGCCTGCAACCTTACGAACCTGCACTGGATCATTTGATGAGAATGAAAATTATGAATATGTGTGAATATGCTACAGCCTTCACACTCACCTGGTATCAACCCAGTTCAACATCTTCGGGAGATTTTGGACAAACCCATTAGATCACACTCTCCACTACCATCACCAGAACACCTCCCTCCAGCAGCAATCCATGGGCTGAGGCACACTGAAGCTCTTCTGGGGGCTTGTGAGGTCCCAATACCTTACCAAGAGACCCTTCTTTAATTTGTATCCCGTCTGTTGGCAGACTTTGCTGATTATATATAAAAAAAAAAAACATTAAAAAGTGATATTGCTTTTACATTGAACCTAGTTTTTTTTTTCCCCGCATTGAATGCCATGCACACTTTTCTCATTTTCTGCAAACTCAGTCTTCCCTGAGGCACTGATAGTCAGACCTGGGTAGGTATAATTAGTGTTGTGCTGCAGGACATTTTTGCCTTGAGTAACACCAGAAATGATCTCCCCGAGATCGAGCAGATGTAGCTATGTGGGCCCAGGTAGGACCAGGTCTTCGATTAGTGTCATCCAGGGAGAGGCCAGAGATTGCAGCCTGTCCCTGCAGCGAGGCAAATTCCTTCATGCACTTGCTGAAAGGTGCTGAATACTGCTGCTCTGTGTCAGCCATTACCCTGGGCTGGGGAATTATGTGATTCCTTTCCCCAATTATTAGAACACGAACTCTGCGTTTCTTTCTGATGTTTTTTTTTTCTCCTGAGAATTACACTGGAAAGATGTATTGTGTGGAAGGGTATGGTTATAAATAAGATTATTGGTTTTCTGATTGAGAATTTGAGAATACGGGGACAGAGGTATCAGAGGACTATTTGATGCACTTTAGCACTGAAATTTTGGTTTAAGTGCTTCTTTACAATCCTGCCTGTTTTTCATGGAGTTGTTATGCTGCTCACTGGGCAAAAAAAAATGGAAAGAGGCCAGAGGCACTGCAGTGATTATGACCCCAGTACATATGGCCATACGTGCAGTGCTGGTGCCCGCTGTGCTTTCAAAAATTCCCTCTTCTCCGCTGACTGCATGATATTATTCTTGCTGGTCTGATATCAGTGTGCAACATTAGTCATCAGTAAGGGGACTGTGTGTGTGCGTGTGTCTATGTGTGTGCACACGTGAAAAGATTTCCTCTTTCGCGCACCGTTATGCATTCCTGCCCGATCTCCCCCTTGATTAAAATCGATGATTACAGCGGTGAGTAGAAAAACTGCAGGAGGGAAAGTACAGAAGGAAATCTCACAGAACTTATTTATAAGTTATGGATTTTTCCTCTGCTGTCCCCTCCTCCTCACTGCGCTGCTGCTGCTCCTTTTGTGGCTGTATTGATTCCGAGTGCAAGAGTAATAAAACTAATTCCTCAACTTCACAAAGCCCTGGCTGTGTACACACGCTGGTGATACCGATGGTGCCGGGACTTTTGGGACCGTGTGTGTGTGTGTGTGTGTGTGTGTGTTCATGTACTCGCTACATAGTGAGGACAAGATAACATATTTTTCCTACAGAGTGGAGACATTATTGGGAAGTGAGGACATTTTTGACTGTCCTCACTTGTAAAAAGGCAGATTGTGACTAAGTAGTTAAGGTTGGGGTAAGGTTAGAATTAGGGATAGGTTAAGGTTATTGCAGGGGTTTGGGGTAGGCATACATTGCTCTTTGTTGAGATGAGGGAAAGGCAGTACAGATGCACAAAGAATGAACAGAAGTCAATGTGATGTCCTCACAAGGATAGAAGTACAGGTATATGTGCGCGTGTGCGTGCATGTGTATGCGTGTGTGTGTGTGTGTGTGTGTGTGTGTTCGTGCGTGCTGAGAGAGGAATGGATTCCAGAAAAATTAATCAAACTTGAGTCTGTTTTGTTGGAGTCCCCTGTCCCTTCATAACACTGTCAGTCTGAAGCATCACTCTGTTCATCAGACGAGATGCTGATTTACTCTTACCCTCTCTTACTTCTCACAGCCCTCAGTGAGAGAGCGAGAGAGAGAGAGAGAGAGAGAGATAGACATTGAGAGAGAGAGAGAGGAAGCGAGAGATGGGTGGATTGTCATGCTAATATTCCTGTGTGTAGGTGACTGAGATCAGTGATGTTATTGAATCCTGCAGGCATTTCTCGCTCGCTGGATTCGATCTCTGCCGCTCACATGTATGTTAGTTGACAGTGTGGATGTATGTATGTCATAACAGCACAGCAGATTGAGATGAAAGGGAAAATAAAAGAGAGGGAGAGAGGAGGAGGAAACACGAGAGGGAGAAGGAGAGGGGACATAATTGCCTCCCTGACAATAGGACTCTTCCCTCTTTAATGCGCTCGCTCGATCCCCTGTGGGCATGTGATGGCCCCACTTAGTCCCCAGATATTTGATTGCATTGTGTCCCTCTCCTCTTTTCTTATCCAATAATGGTGTGAATACAATGGATCAATAAAGCACTGGCTGATCTCTGGCCTGTTAGCTTTTTAGCTTTCCTTCCCCTCTCTCTCTCTCTCTCTCTCTCTCTCTCTCTCAATCATCTTTTCTTTCCTCAGCATCTCTGCCCATCACATGAACTCGTACAGAGAAATAAAAGTGGCTTGTATGATCATAATAAGAGTATACTGTATATTTTTTGTTGCTTTGTTTGTTTGTGTGTATGTGTGCTAGGTTTGCACAGGTTTGCATGTGAACAATTCACATCACTCCTGTTTGTAGACACTGTTTTCCGTGTATATTTTTTGTTATAGTGGCCATTACAGCCTTTTCTTATTAGGCTTTATTGTCTCATTTGTATTTAAACCTTTAAATATATTCATTTTGCAGTGTTTGTTTTTCATGGAATGAAGTGGAGTAAGAATTACAATTTGCCTGCATTTGTTATGGAAAATGAAACTTGAAATCAGAAATTTTGAAGTTTTAAAATGCATCTTAGAAAGATTAATGATATATTTGGACTGATTAGGATTCGTGATTTTACATGAGGTGAAAGGGCATTTGCCTACAAATTAATGTTTGTAAGAAGTGAGATTAGTGATTTCATTGTATTTATTTTTGTGGGAAACACTCAGGTCTGCTCAAAAAAAAAAAAAAAAGCCTGAAATTGCTATTCCAATTTATTACTAAAATCCATTTATTACACCATATGCAGAGCATTCTGAAGTCCCCAATAACCTTCCCCAATAACATTTAATGATTTAATTAGCATATTAAATTAAATTATTTGTCCTTTTCATTATGCACAGAAATATGGATCTGCTGTTATTGCTTTGTTCAACAACCAAAATAAAGCTGGCTGCTGGTGAAATTCTCTTCCCATCTGTCCCGGACTGTCTCAGGCCACGGAGCTAAACCCAGACAACACTCCCACGGACGCCACCGTCACCACCACCTTCACCATCCTGGTTGTGGACCGCAACGACAACGCCCCGCAGTTCAACAGCACTGAGTACCGCGTGCGCATCACCGAGCTGGCACAGGTCGGCTTCGCCCTGCCGCTCTTCATCCAGGCCGAGGACAAGGATGAGGTGGGGACTGACGCAGAGAGCTCAGGGTGTGCCAACAAAAGATAGTTTACCCCTTTGTGCAGAATACAAATATTGCCAATTTTTCTTGTTTTGCATGAGCCTATTTAGGCTTTATAACTCAGTATTGGTGTCACAGAGACTGTGGAAAATTATTCTAGTGAAGCAAAACATTTGGAAATTCAATTACAGAATTATTTAGGAATTAAATTTCGGAATTTACGGACGCCAGCGTCAATGTCTGCGCAAAGGGGTTAAATGAACAAAAGAGAGAGGGGGAGAGAAATGGGGACAGGGAAAAGAGAGGTGGAGGAACCAATCATTGGAGAGCTGGAGAGAGAGAAAGCTTTGAAGAGGTCATTCACCTCTGAGAAACGCCTGAAAGGTACCACTGTAGTAATTAATTTAGATCTGTTCAAGGGCTGTATAGAATTAGCTGAAATGTCTGCACACTTATAGCTTAAAGTAAAGTGCTGCAGGATTTTTTTTTCCCAAGTTATCTGAGGACAGAGTTATATCTTTTATATCAAGTTACACTGTATTAAATTTGAGTGGGCTACTAGCTGTAGTGTTGATATCGTGTAGTCTTTGATGTACCCATTTCACACTACATCTTTATGACAGTTAACTTCAGTGCATTTTGTTTACCTCTACACTTTAGCCTGCCTCAAAATTCTGCTTTATATTTTTGCACTGTAGCAATGTACTGTGCCCTGGGTTATAGGGCTATTTAGCTTAGTACTGTGCCCTGTGCTATGGGGCCAGTTAGTTCTGTTCTACAACTTGTACTATGGATCGAGTTAGCACTGTCTTTTGCCCTGTGTTACGGGTCCAGTTACCACTGTTCTGTCCTCCATGTTATTGGGCCATTTAGCTCTGAACTGTCCCTGTGCTATTGGCCCAGTTAACATTGTCCCGTGGCCTGAGTTATGGAGCCAGTTGGTACTGTACTGAGCCCTGTGTTATGGGCGCCAGTTAGCACTGTCCTGTGCTCCATGTTATGAGGCCAGTTAGCACTGTCCTGTGCTCCATGTTATGAGGCCAGTTAGCACGGTCCTGTGCTCCATGCTATGAGGCCAGGTAGCACTGCCCTGTGCTCCATGTTATGAGGCCAGTTTGCACTGTCTTGTGCTCCATGTTATGGGGCCTTTTAGCTCTGAACTGCCCCTGTGCTATGGGCCCAGTTAACATTGCCCCGTTCCCTGAGTTATGGAGTCAATTGGTACTGTACTGAGCCCTGTGTTATGGGGCCAGTTAGCACTGTACTGTGCTCTGTGTTATGGGGCCAGTTAGCTTTACTGTGATTTGTGCCACCGGGCCAGTTAGCGCTGTACAGGTAGCGCTGTACTGTTCTGAGCTATAGAGCCAGTTAGGTTTTTATTGTGCTCTTGCCTATAGCACTTATCCTCTGGCTCCTGGGAGCAATCTGTCAGCACTCGGTGCGCAGAGTCAGTCTGGCCTCTTGAACACCTTCCTCTTTAGTTTTACATCATGTGTCCGCCGGTCCCCATTAGCTCTATCTAACAAACACGCACTAAGACAGAACCGCACACGCACAAACACACACCTTCACACTACTCACACACCCACAATCTCAGTCAGGCCAGGGCTAGGAGCCCATTCGACTCAACTACAATTTAATTTGCTTTGGAAGAGATGGGATGGAGCATCAAATTATACCTAACGAGGAAAATCAATCACCTCGGGTACAGATAAGCCGAAAGCTAGTCAACTCTGATTGATTCCAGCACAGGGGCTGTCTGGGTGGAATTTGACAGATAACCGCAAGTGGAGAGGAGGCAAAGGGGAGGGGTGGATGGAGTGAGCGGGAGAAAAACAAAGGAAGAGACGGACGAACACGGGCAGCATAAGTAATGTAGAAGATAGGAGAGGTGGACAGGGCCAGACAAAGAGAGTGGAGGTAACAGACAGAGCTTGTGCAGTATTTAAGCCTTTGAAAAGTTTTTTTGGGGGCTGAGGATAGTTTTTTTTTTTTTTTTTTTCAAAATTGTGAGTAGCTTTTCTTGAACTTCATCACTTTTTATTAACAACAGCGATTGTGACTCCAGAGTTAGCGAGGATGATCAGTTAAGACGGTTAAGAACAATCTTGACACATATCTGTCACGTCACACTTAAAAGTTTAAGGCCAGGACTTATTTCTGTTTATTTACTGCCGTTGGCATGGCGATGACGATGGCGATGACGCCCTTTCCGTCCCACAGATTCTTCGTTGTCCGGCGATAGGAGCCATGTCAGCGCTGCACTTGCGCTCTCTGGAAGCTTCCAGGCCTTTAGACAAATCTATGCTGTCATTTACAACGTATATGCTTCAAAATTTATATTGATGTTTTTGTTTTTATTTGCAAAGCCAATCGTGCTTTGTTATGTTTCTTTGTCTATTCTGCTTTGGTGAATGGTGTGTGAGGTGTTCTGGAGTTAGTCTTTTATCTTTTGCAAAACTTTGGAGACTAAAGAACAATCAAATCCCATAGTTCAGAGGTTCATGATAGCTGAACAAAATATTATCTTTTATACTGTATGTTCAAAGGGACTGGGATGGGTGCCAAGTTTTGTGGAATAAATTCATGCTTTTAATATGGAAATTAGATATTCAGCATCTGCAATCCACAGGTCTGCATCTGCAACACTTCTTTACCTCAGTTATATATTTATAAACATTTATCTTGGTAATAAGATGATTCTAGTCTTGCTTGTCATTCTTTGAATGGTATAGATGTTTGAAAGATGCCCCTTCCCAGATACTTGTATTCAGTCAGCAAATGTGAAACCCAGACCCTCAGCATCGCACTGTTAAAACTAGAGCTGCGCTCAGCGAGCACAAGTGCCTCTGCCATTGTACTCAGTTATTTTTGCCAGTATTAGCTAGCAACCCCTGTGTTTATGCAGTCCCGTAGTCTTCGCGCAAATATGTTTTTAATGTGTTTTTGACCTTTTGCATGCCCTTGACATTGACCTCTGACCTTGACCTCCCAAAATCGAATCACCTTTTCCTTGAACAATACTTAATCATTCCACCCATCCATTTGAGGAATCCATCCATAACTTTTTGCGTTATCCTGCTTACAAACAAACAAACCAACAAACAAACGGTAATGATCACTTAACCTCCTCCAACTTCAGTGGCGGAGGTAATGACTGCCATTTACTTTGACAACATAGAATCCAATTGGAGCCTGTGAACCAAACATACATTTGACTTTTTTGCCGCATTAATGACAGTGCAGCTGTGAGGGGCAGAACACTAGAGTGACCACAGGACGTTAGCGCTGTGAAATTAAAAGTTAAGTTTATCTCATGGCAGTGGCAGATGTTGTAACTACGGCTCTTCTGTTCCTTTGATGGGTGTCTGTCACAATGTATCAGGACAAAGTGCTCCACAAATACAATTGAATCAACTGTTTGATATACATTATATAGCCAAAAGTACATGGGCACATTACTGAGACCGCATTGACATACGCTGACAACAGACACATCTTAATGCTATATGTCTGACATTTTAATTGCTCTGCCCATAGGGGGAGGGCGTATTGTTTTTTGTGGCATCTGTTAGTGTTTTTTTTTTTTTTTTTTCTGTCAGCAGTATAGCGCAAAAGCAGGTTGGTGTAATTACACAAAATTTTCTCTAAAAGTGTGCAATTGTCCAAGGATCACCTGATTAAATAATGGACCTGAATGGGTAAAGGTCTAGGTCACCAAAAAGCAGAAAATCGTTTCCTGATCTTTTTTTTTTATATGCTGTGATCAGTTTCTTCCTGGACGCACATTTTTTAGTTCCTCTTCCAACCATATACTACGCTGTGCTGTAATGGCATTAGTGCATTAGTGGTCGGGGTCAAATGTCAGGCGGCGTCCAAGTGTATACATCACCCCAGGTACTAAAATGTCTCCCTCGGGCAGGATAGGTTTGTGTCTGGGTCCTCATATTGGCCCTCATTTATCAAATTTGCGTAGGATCTGGTGTAGATTCCGGTGTAAATATCAGCGTTCTTCAGGTGTCACGTCTGATTTACTAAAAGTGTGTACGTCGCTGATTTCGGTGTAGAACTGGCGTGGCGTTGATAAATCTGGCGGCTGAAACCATCGTAATTTACATGACACGCCCCTATAAATTCATGCTCTGGGAGGCATAGTCCTGCCCACTTTACGACATGGACTCTCGAAAGACGGCAAAGAAGAAAGAACTTCACTGAGGAGGAAATATCATCGGCCTGCTGATAAAACCTCGTATCTACAATTTGATAAGAAACAAAAACTCGTATGTCCATGATAATAAAATAAACATTGCAAATACAAAATTTTATTGATTGGGTACATTCTTGGAGGAAAAATAGTCATCCTACCCAAACACAGCTCAACTGCATTCTTACATGCAAAATTAAACTTTTTTTTTTTTTGGTCTCCTGTAAAGTTTGTCAATTTGAAGATACAAGGTTTTATCAGCAGGCCGGCGATATAAATGATCATGTCCGAGATGGAGAAAAACAAAATAATTTTATTTGGAAGCCTTTAGAGTGGCATAAAGGGAGCCCAGAAGGCTGCAGTTTGGAAAACTATTGCTGCTGCAGTAAACACCGTTGGGGTGGAAAACCGGAGTGCAGCAGAGGTTTGATTTAATTCATTGATAAATGGAAGTGACTATTCGCACTTATTTAAGTGTGTCCAAGCACAAAAATTGACCGAAATTCTTGTTAGACGCGCTTAGTGTGGCCAAGATGCACATTTCTCCATTGCCCACACTTATTTTAAGTGTGTCCAAAGCTAAAAATTTTTTCTTGGCCAAACTTATTTTAAGCGGTACTTTCTAAGCGGCACTGGAATGGTCATCAACTGGCGCACTTATAAGTGTGGTCAAGAAAAAAATTCAGCATTGGCCACACGTATAAGTGCGAATATCGGCCTTAATAAATTCAATTTATAGATCCATGATATTTCATGTTATAAAGCCTACATAATGGACAATCCAAATGCTTTACATGTAGGTTAAAAAAAGTGGTCAGATTTTAAGATCGCCACCAAAAAATGGGTTGCTGCACTCAGGCGCAGCAGTGCACAGACCGGTGGAGGCCAACCAGACTCGAACCTCCAGCTGTCACCGTTTGAGGAGCGCGTGGCAGCAGGGCTCGTGGGAATACGCGGCAGTGGGGACACGGATGAGTCCCCACCGCCTCGATCAGAACTGCGATAGGGTAATTGTTAAAATACAGTTTGTAGAGATCACTCTTCATTGTACTTTTATCAGTGTTACTCCATGACATTTTATTGGGTGCCACACAAAATGAGCAGCCACTCGTCACTTTCTCTGAGGAGATATTCTCTGTGCTGAAAGTTCCTCTCACTTCGGACAGAAGCTTATTCCTCTAACAATAGAAGATATGCCATTGTCAAAATGTGATCACGGTCAGAGTGTCTGTAGGCATATATATACTGAGCAACAAAAGAAACGCAAGTTAACTAGTTAGTTAATGTACTCTTATGGTTACTCAGTCTAAGTGACTGGAAAATAAAGAAAAGTTTGATGAAACAAGTGTAAATCTGCATGCGCTAGTAATAAATTTGATTTTCTAAAATAATTACGTGCAAACTTATTTTCCAGTCTGCCTTTAATTAACTTACGTTTCTTTTGTTGCTCAGTATATATCTGACTGGATGAGCATCTGACATACCACACTGCATGTATGCTGCCACGCATTGCGCTTAATCAAATTGATTGTAATTGTCAGCCGTCTGGCCTGACAAGCAGGTTGTCTCAAAATATAAGTTTAATTTCTCAACACAGGTGTCTTATTTATTTATTTATTTATTTATTTATTCATTCATTCATTTATTAATTTAGCCAGTTTATCTATTTAGCCTATTTATTCATTTTACTAATAAGAGCAACAACAGCATGACTTCCGCATCGCTGCATATGGTTTAGTACTCATTTTGACAGCTGCACTCGTTCCTGCATGTTTTTCGCTGGTTTCAAATCTGCGTACACCTGGTCAGACCTGGCGTGAGATTTTTGCAGACCGTTCGCTCACGTTCAGATTGATAAATGCCGATCCTTGCGGGAGTTTTGGCGTACA
Source organism: Gymnothorax javanicus (assembly GCA_029692085.1). Classification (NCBI taxonomy): domain Eukaryota; kingdom Metazoa; phylum Chordata; class Actinopteri; order Anguilliformes; family Muraenidae; genus Gymnothorax; species Gymnothorax javanicus. Next base: position 27,765,500 of record CM056208.1, on the reverse strand, counting down.
CCCATTTTTTTGGTGTACACACGTTTAATAAATGAGAGCCATTGAATGTAGAATGAATTGGTCACTATGGCTTGATAAGACAGACTATCAGCTTTCTTTTGGGGGGTATTTCCATTCAAATCTGTTTAGGATTTTGTAGCTCTTTGTACACCTCATTTACCCCTTTTTTACTGAAAGTTCCTTTGAAACCAGCTGGAGTTGTGAGGGGGGGGGGGGGAGGGTGGAGACACGCACAGAAAGGACAACCATCTCTAAATTCTGGAGCAAAATTGCATGAAAATACCCTCAAATGAAAGTCTTTCCCATGAGCCTATTCATTCCTTATTCAATTAAATTGTCAGATATTTTGAATTTAAAATTTTTCATTTTCTATTCATGTCAGTGAGATTTCAGTGAAGTGTCCACATACTTTTGGCTATATAGTGTGCATGCTTCACAATCCAGGAGACACCTGTGATTTTTTTTTCCTCCATCATGATTGGTGTAAAAGAAAATTTTGCTCTCAACAGTGTCCTGAGCAGCATCTTTATTTAATTCAAGTGTTTTTGTTGGTCAGAAAAATGTTTCAAAAAATAACTGACAAGTGTCTTGGCAGTAGTCCATTACTAGTGAGCACCCTCCCACAGACTTCATTTTTTCTCATTTTAAATTCGAAGCCACCTTGGATAAATGCAGTCATCCAAGTGAGTGAACTCAATCAAGACGGCAGACTTGTGTAGGTTAAGTGTGGCGTATTGATGCCTAGAAATATGCTCAGTACGCCACTTCAGGCTGCCAGCAGTTTCCAGTGAAGGCACTGCTCCTCAGTACAGATAAGGGACAGTCAAGCAAGAGTAAAAACACGGCTATTCTGGACAGACACTACTGATGTTACTGTATATAATACTGAAAACACATCAATTATTCTGAATTATGCAACTGAACACTGGGCATACAACTATTACGCTGTATACGTAATTATGTAGTATACTGTAAATGCTATGCTGTATTGTGGCATAGTATACTGTAAATATGTGTATTCCATATACTATGAAACTCGGTAAATTCATCCATAATGTTCCACAGTTGAATAGAATACTACAGTTATTTTTCAGGGTGCACTATGAGACACAGAAAATTCTGTATTTTATACTGTAGTACTCTAAATTGTGCACAAAAAACCCCCCTGTGCCTACACTGTAAAACCAAATATTTAAGTTCTAAACACTTTTTTGTAACTCTTTTTAAACACGTCACAGTGTTTAGATTCAGTTTTAAAGTGTATTCAACAAAATCAAAAAAACCTTGGTTGCAACATCCAATAAACGTCAGTGTTTTGAATGAGAACACCTATTTACAAAAATAATCACCAGGCATTTAGCTTTTACACACTGGTGTTTAGATTATAAACATGTCACATGTTCCACAGTTTTACAGTGTAAATGCTAACATCCTAATGATCTGTGTGCTGCCGCACAGTTTGTACAACACACTCAAGATAAAATTTGGTCCACACATGCAAGAAGTTGTTGAAACTCCTTCCTCTCCTCGTCCGACGGTACAGATGACAGGGGGTGATTGTCAGGCCTTAATCCACTGATGTATTGGGATAGAAAAGAGGCGGAATGCAGTTCACTCCAGTACGTTCCTTGTCACTCACACATTTTTGCCTGGGTCAAACTTTCTTGAGCTACCCATCCAAAACTTTTCAGCTGTGCCCTGTGACAGGACAGCCAGAGATTTGGCAGGATGAAGCAAATGGATCAGCAATTACCATTATGGGCAGTTTGAGGTGACATGCCTGCATATTGGATGGCTTTTTAAATAGGAGCCATCTTCGTAATGGTATTTAAGTGATGGAAACAAAAACAAGAGGCCATTTCACTGTCGCCATAAAACACAATCGATTGCTATCTGTATGCCGCCCCTCTCTGCATGCACTGTTTGTACAAGTCGATGGTTTCTCTAAAAACAGAAAGAAACCCAGGGAAACTGGCATGGACATCTCGGACCACTCCGCTTTATTTCAGACACTTGAGGTAGAGTCTTGTCGGTGTCTACAGAAACCAACAGAATGCTGACGATGACAAATTAAACACATTTACCACTTGTGTTGAATGATGTGACTTAGAACGTAGATAATTCCTCACATTCTCCACCAAGAAGTATTTCCTGCTGTGTAATCTATTATGACCATAGATCTGTAAACATGGATTCTATAGCCTAATGAGTTGATTATAATTAAAATCTAAATGAGGAGTTTGCTAAGTTTTGGAAATAGCTATTAAATTCTAAAGATTTCACCACTATAAATTGTATGTTATGCAAACTATGTAATTACTTTTTCTTTTAAAAAAAAAAAAACCTACTTATTTTTTAAGCTAATGCCCACACATCCATAAGAATGTTAAAACCAATAAATCATATATATATATATATATATATATATATATATATATATATATATATATATATATGTATATATGTATATATAAAACTGCAATTAATTAGATTAGTGCTTAGTATAGTTGTCCCTACATGGTCTTGGGGTTTTCTTATACATTCTGGTTCTTGTTGCAACCGCAATTGTTACCCTAGAACTTTATCAAACGGATAAGTGTTCTTTAACATAGTATGCTTTTTTGGTGGGATTGTTGGCCTTCTTAAGCCATATTTTATTGGAAATACGAGTACATTGCATGAAGAATCGCATTCCCGTGTACCAGCGACATGCAGTCATGGGAGGCAGTGACTACACCATTTATCACAGGATCACTCTCAACCTGCCCTCACGCACATTGCCTGGTTTACAAAAAAGCAATTATTCAACAATTAATCAAGTCCAATATGTAGCTTATCACTATTAAGATGTGATAATGACAAAGAGATTCAATAATGTTCAGCTTCAGTGTGAGATTGAACAATTAATCTGGGGGAAAAAAAAAAAAAACAACTGTCTTAGTCATTCCATGTATTATTGTAGCTCTTTGTTGATCGGACTATAAAAGATGAACTGCAATAAACTGACCGTAATTTTTGAAATGGCTGTAAAAAGGTTTGTATTCAAGGGGGAAAACATCATTTTAAACATACTGATAATGCACTGAATGTTTTTGAAACGTTTAAACATTCATTTAAAATGGCATTGCCTTGGCTCACTGTAACAATTATACTCAAATCTTGCTGTCTCTTGAGCATTTAAAGTTCAGATGCAATGATGAATAATTCTGTGGAAATATAAACTAGTCAGTCATCCTGTTGATTAGTCTCAATGAATGAGTCGATTAATCATTTGTTTGCTAATGAAGCACAGTAAACAGGAGCTGGTTGAGAGTGATTGTGTTTTAAAAGGTAACTTGCCTCCACCAACCTCTTACTGTGCTTCTACATGTTGTGCTTATTTTGTTATATATATATATATATATATATATATATATATACATACAGAAATAATTGGGATTTTAGAAACTAGATGTGAACAGGCCAAACACACATTTTGTGGTGAGATTCACAGAACACATGGCCAGCCATCTAATTAGGAACCTTCGTTTATCATCTGTTTAACTAATTCACAATTTTTATGTGCTTGTTTAGCTCAAAAAGCTCAATAAAAACAAGAGTTTTATTTTTCATGGGGTGATATGATATGATAGCATGCCTGGTTGGAATGAAAGTGACCTGTTTTCACATTAATATAAGGTATTTATTATGCAGTTATTACTGTAGTATAACAGGTGGATGTCTCCTAATATCCTCACTATTTTATTGTGATCAAAATGATAAATGATGAAAAGAGCTGTAAGACAAATCCCGTACTATAGCACCATGCAAGACAGTAAATGTACTATACAGAATTTTGATAATTACGTTGTTCATTGGCTGTATGTAGGATTGCAGCCCTATAATCCAATGTTAATGTCTAAATACTGTTTTTACAGTCTACCTTAAGGTACAGTTGACTAGTTTCAGTATTAGAATAAGCCGTTGCAAGCTTATTATCTTGAAATTACGAAGTTTATGCCAGCTTGTTATACAAATAGACAAGGGGTTTCTCAATCTCAATGCTTCCTCACAGGTTACTGTCAGTCTATGACACAACAGAATATGTGAATTCCCTTCAATAAATAAGTAAATTAATTAATTAAAATTTCATCATTCTTTCAAGATACTGTCAATCATGTGAATAAGCATCGGTTTGAAAGCTATTATGCATGCGTCTTGCTCCTCAGCACTTTGTGATATTTTCTGCAGTTATATTGGCGGATAACAATTTGCATGATGTTATGCAATATGCCAGTGCATTTCTCATGCAAGTAAAATAAAGAGCGTGTCGAGGAAAATGACAGATTAGCGCTTCTGATCCGGCACGGCTTCAGCCGTGTGGGCCTATTTAAGGTTGCGGCGGTATCGCTAGTTATTTATTTTTCCAGCATTTAATCTTTTTTGTGGTTGTTGCAGAAACAGAACACTCCAGGTTAAATGTTTATTGAACTCCGAAACAATTTTCCCTCCGCGGATCAATCGCTCCGTTGTCGTCACGAGCCGCTTCGCCAGCAAATGGATTCCTGCAGAAATTGAAAAAGGGTTTATAATTTGCCGCCAGTGGGGACATAGTTCATTACACCCAGTGCGTTTGCGTAGTCCTGTCGCTTGAGTCCTGGTGGTGCGAGCCCACCATAGCGCTGGTTTGATAGGGATAAACTTCTGCCCTGATGTGCTTGTGGATTGATGGAGATAACGAACAAAAAGAGAGGTCAAGGAGTGCGAACCAAAATGAGACTGAAGTGGAGCGATATGCAAGACAATTTGAAAAATATCCCCAACATAACAGGGGATATTGATGTTAAACTAAGACACTATCGATTTGGCTACTTAATCGTATGTTAATGAATTCAGCCTTAAGTGAGAGGGTCTCTCACTTGCACTGCTGCTTATAAAGAAACACTGATGCGCGCACTCAGATTCACATATGCATGCCCTTCCACTCAAAAGCATAAATGCACATCAAACACAAATAGAGACGCACTCGCAAGTTTTCAACACTGGTCACTTATTCATTGTAGATTATTTCCACTTTTTAGAATGTTCACCTGTCTATGTGACTTGTTTTATCGGACGCACCTTCGTCCCCCTCATCGTTCCATTTATCTGGTGTCAAGTTTTAATTATTCAGAAAGAGACAGGGAAAGAAAGTAAGGCATAGAGATGAACAAGGAACAGGGGTGGACCCTGATGAAGATGAATCATGTTGATTTTCTGTTGCTTGATCTCTGACTGAGGTTCCTTCTCTGCCTTGAGCAATGTTCTGTTTATGTGCGACTTATTGTTTTCAGGAATGTCCTCTCCTCATCTCTCTCTGCTAATCGATATGTGTGCATTGCGAAATGTGGTATATCTGGTCTGCATTATCATTATTCAGCTGCCTGGTCAAAGGAAAATGTTTGTGTGAACAAGTACTGCTGTTTCATGCAGTAATAAAATACTATAAAATTTAAGTACTATTTGTTTTGCCAAATTATGTTCTACAAAGTTAGAATACTTACATGTATTTGTCCACCAAATCTTCATTTGGACAGAAATATCCTCTTCTCTCTCTCTTCCCCCCACCACTGCTCCTCTGTTGTATTTTTCCTTGCCTTTCTTGTGCTTCTCTCTTTCTCTGCCTTCCCCTCATCCCCTTCCTGCTGTCATCTCCCACTCTGTCTCTTTTTATTTCTATTACCTTCTATCCCACCTTCTCATCGTCTGTCATCTCCCCCTCATTTATCTGTTTCAGGGTCCAAACAGCATGTTCCAGGTGTTCCTCACGGGTAACAACTCGGACCACTTTACCATCTCCCCCACTGCAGTGCAGGGGAAAGCAGATATACGAATGCGTGTGGCAGTGCCTCTGGATTACGAGAACATCAGGAGCTACAGCTTCTCTGTGAGCCCCCCCCTCCCATATTTCTCTCTCCCTTACGAAAGTATCTTCTACCAAAATATTTAACAAATATCCTTTGAAATTCAGACTGAAATATAAGATGGCAAGATGTTCCGGTATTAGTTGGGGCCAAACTTCACTTTAGAGCATCAGCTAACATACTTGATTCGGTAGTGAACATGATTGATTTTACCTTCTATATTTTCTTCACAGGCATTTTATCTTTGCTGGTCACTCACCAGTCCTGGCTCAAATACATACATATTAGATGCTCAGTCTTCAAGGGTTTCAAGCAAGCAGCATACATAATCACACCAGCATATGCAATTATCAAGCTCCTTATTGCTACTGCTAAAAAATTGCTGGCAATAAACCGTTCTGAACAGAAGTACAAGATAAATAACAAAAGAAACACAATTGAAGCTAAATTTAGGAGCATGCTTTGGCTCTATTGCGAGTGCGTGATATAAAGGAGCAGAGAACAAATTCAATTTACATAAGAGGGGAAAGATCATGAGTCTCTAATAAGGAGCTTTTATCATTCACAAAGCCAACACAGAACAAGAGAAATTACTGCGCTCTGGACCAATTACTGGATTATTGGCTTTCAACTTCAACTAAGGTATACAAAGTGAGAGTACCCCTCTTTAATAAATAGGACTACTGTAATGTAATTATACCCAATAAGAGTTGAATAAGTACTTTAAATTGATGTACTGTTACAAACTTTCACACAATTCAAAACATTTCAGAGTTCAGAATGACCTCCGTTCTTTGAGGTTCCACTAATTATCTGCCCGCCTCCCTCAGCTGTACGCCAATGAGTCTTTGTCAGAGCACGCTGGTTTCGCCCGTGTTCATATTGACCTGGTCAACGAGAATGACAACCGCCCCATCTTCAGTAAGGCGTATTATAACATCAGCCTGAATGAGAACACGCCACGCGGCACGTCTCTGGTTCAAATCCGGGTGAGTTTTCAATCACCGCCGCGGCCAATTGCCAATAGAGATTGTTCATGCGTATGGACACACTCATAGTTGGCACAGACAGCCTCATGTATACACACACACACATACACACACGCGCGCACACACACACATTCACATGCATGCATACAGTGTATGTGCACGCGCACGAGTGTGCACACGTGCAGTGTGTACTCTACTGTGGAAAACATGCGTTCAGAAATAACAAAATGGAGTTTGTCTGTCTGGAAAATGTACTTGAAAGAGCTGTTCAAAATTAAAAACTAGACCGAATCAATACTTTTCTGTTACCACTCTTTGCCTTTAAAACTTCCCTTAGCCACATTTAAATACAAAATGGGTTTATTTGTTTGAAAATCTCAAATTTGCACACAATCTAGATTTATGTGTAATATATTAATATAAACATTCAAAAATCATACCTTTTCTCCCCGTTAATTCAGTAAAAATGTTTTGATATTTTGATATCTGTTATCCCATGTGAAGCTAACCCTCAGACGTCCTTCGTAAATTAACAGTTTTCAGTCAAAAATGACTGACATATGGGCAATCAGTTACTTGATTTCTGATAGTAGTATTAAAAGTTATTGAAAATGCATTATTATTATTATTATTATTATATTATCTGTAGTATTATTAGTAATATTAGTATTATTATTAGTTTTGGGTAAAGCTGTTGCAAATCTACGCCCTCTACTTCACTGCCGCTATAACTTAGCCACTTTAATTCCATACTGAAATATGTGATTTCATGACGTGTGTGGCCTTCTCTCGTTTGGTATGACTTGTACTCCATTTTGATCAGTTGCATCCAAATTATGTAAGAATTAATGAAAATTGTGACAACTTGGCCCGCCATCCTCTATGGTCGTAGTACTCCTTATCCATAGTGCACATCCATCCTCATGCAGTACACAATTAAAGCTGCAGTTGGTAACTTTTAGGAGAGAGAGGACTTGGCATAAAAATTTGAAAAAATGCAACTTTCAGATCCCTCTCCCTCCCTCTCCACTGCTCTCCTAAGACCCTCCCCAGAAGCTGCTGCCACGCCTTGTGAAGGCACGCGAGCTGTTATGCATGCGACTGTGGAGAGATTTTGCACGTTCACATTATGAAAACAGCCAAGTTGCCAAGGCTAGACGTTACTGCTGTGAACAGTCAACATTGCTGGCCTACAAACAGGTGCGTCGTGAGACCTGAAAATTCCGGGGCTAATATCCCTCCCTTTATTGAAAATAATTAGTCCTGGCTAATTCTAGATGGTTTTCCTTTAGTAACACGTTTTCCAATTCAAGAATAATCAAGTGGCAATTGAAGACACGGCTTCTCTCCCCCATGCGATCTAAAAGCGACAAAATAATGGGCTACATTCAGTACAGAAAAATAATTTGATTATAATTAGGTCTATGCACCGTCACTCGGCGACGGCATTTCAGGACCCTTCATTGAATGAAGGTAATTTCGGCGACAAGTACATACACCTGTTTTTGCAGCACGGTCACTCAACTCGCTGTAATAAAATAGACAGCTGTCCGATTTGAAAATGTAAACAGACGAAACCACGTACTAGTCACTTATTTTTCTGTACTGAATGTAGCCCATTATTTTGTTGCTTTTAGATCGCATGGGGGAGAGAAGCCGTGTCTTCAATTGCCACTTGATTATTCTTGAATTGGAAAACGTGTTAATAAAGGAAACCCATCTAGAATTAGCCAGGACTAATTAGTTTCAATAAAGGGAGGGATATTAGCCCCGGAATTTTCGGGTCTAACGACGCGCCTGCCAACAAACGAGCAGAAATAAATCATGTCGACATGAAAAGTAATCTACAGCAGTATGTATTCAGTAAAAACCCAGCACACGCTTATTTCAGTAAGTTACCCATTTTTTTGAGTACAGAAACTGTTGTGAATCCTGCTGAATGGCCAGTAAACCATGTATGACAGCATTTAGCTGTGAGAGCACAGAAACGTTACACATATTTATAAGGACACAACACAACCGATAAGACTGCCAGGTCACTTCATAAAGATATTTTCTGCTACTTTCTAATAAAACGACGCCAGTAACGTTAGCATCGGAAACAAGCTAACTTTAGCTCGACAGTAACATCACATGCACTACGGAGTACTGTAACAATTACAAGACGCTGGCTATTCGAACAGCGACTGTGCTTGTAAGCGACGTTCACTCGCTTATTTGCGGAGCAAAAATGAACCAACGAATAAAGCAGGGGTTTACCTGTCAAGCAGAAAAGTCGCCAACTCTGCATCGGTTTTTAATCCTTCCAGATCACGGTGTTCCTTCCACCTCTAAAAAGCCACTCCAGTGTTCACTCTGGTTTTATCCCGGGCTTTGTCAAATTCTTTCTTTTGTGCTTTTTTTTCTTCTGGCTTCCTCTTCTTACTTGTCTTAGCCGTGTGTGCTGTTGTCGGTAACGGAGGCATCGGTATTTTTTTTCCTCGCTGATGGCTGTTGTTGCGCCATTAGTTTCTCTAAGCTCCTGAACCCTCTCTCGGAGATTTGAGCTTGACTGAGCACTGGCGTGAACTGAGGAGGAAGGGGGAGGAGGCTGTCCGCAGCGCGTGCATGTGCACTGTTTGACGGCTGTCAGACACCATCCTGGCTCTAATTGGTTCTTTTTGGTCGGTCCGAACGATTCTTTTAAATTGCAGTAGGAGGGTTTAAAGGAGCCTTTTTTTAATTACAGAGTACTAGTTTTATGTAATACTGTCTGTACACAGTGACAGTTTTAGCAAAAATGACAAAAAGTTACTTTTATAAGACTTACCAACTGCAGCTTTAACACACTGGCATTTATAAAACACTAGTCAGACATTTGCCAATGTCTTACAACCTCAAAATGCTCTTATAATCCCTCCAAATCATCAGCTCAGCAGAAACGCTTTGACTTCGCAGATCTCTAAATCTAGGACTTGGATTTCAGCTGGATTATAAAGACTTCCTCTGTGTATTTTACTGTTTATGGTGCAATGAAACGGCTCTGAGGGAAAGACAGCCTTGATGTCTTCAAATATGGCTAAGCTGTTGACAGATTACCGAAGGAGCAAGAGGCAGAAGCTTCTCTCTATATTTTGTATCTTTGTGTGTGTGTGTGTGTGTGTGTGTGTGTGTGTGTGCGCTCGCGCGCGCGCGTGTGTGTGTGTGTGTGTGCGTGCATGCGTGTGTACATGTGTGTTCTTGTACTTTCTATGAAGTGAGAACTAGAAAATATTTTTCCTTCAGTGTGGGGACATTCTTGAGAAGTGAGGACATTTTCACATGTCCTCACTACTACAAAGGCATATTGTGACTTATTAGTTAAGGTTAAGGGTAAGGTTAGAATTAAGCATAGGTTAAAGTTAGGGTAAGGGTTTGAGTTAGGCATGCACTGCTGATTGTTAGGATTAGGGAAGGGCTGTAGAGACACATAAAGAATGAATGGAAGTCAATGTAATGTCCTCACAAAGACAGAAGTACAAGGATGAGTGAGTGCGTGTGTGCGCGTGTATTGCTGCCTTCAAATGGAACTCGTGAAGTTGTGCAGTCATGTCGTGAAGTCGTGAGCAGAAATAGCTCAACATTCAAGTGATAACCGTGCGAGAACACCTTTGCTATGGCAATAAGGACGCCAAAGCATCGTTTCTCCTGGCAGTGTATACGCAAATATTACATTATTAATTTGTATCTGAACACCACTCGGAGGAACAAGAGACAAAACGATAAAAATGACGATGGTTTAGGCTGTTCATTCTTGTCCAGTAGGTTAGGGTAATGTTATGCAAACTACACTGTACAGGCTAGCGCTCTCGCTAACGTTAGCTCCTCCAACATAGGGTTGCTAACGGAACTACAGAACCCGCAAGCATGGAAATTAAGGGATTGCATGGAAAGGCATAACGGCAAAATTGTAATCCGGATACAATTTCTGAAAATGTCATCAAACACGTCACAACTCGTGAACTTGAAGCTTTCAGAAAAGCTCGACTTACGACATCGTGAATACCACAAGAGGGCGGCATTCATATGGACTTTACTCGTGAACACGGTAAACACGACCCCATTTGAAGGCACTATATGTGTGCGTGTATATGTGTATGTGTAGTGTGTTTTTGTATACAGGTAGGCTTAGATGTGCCTATGTGTGTGTGTGTGTGTGTGTGTGCGTGTGTGTGTGTGCTAATGCATGTGTGTGTATGTGTGTGTGTGTGTGTGTGTGTGTGCTAATGCATGTGTGTGTGTGTGCGTGTGTGTGTGTGTCTGCGTGCTAATGCATGTTTGCGTGTCTGTGTGTGTGCATTTTGTGTGTGTTTGTGTGTGTATGTGTGTGTTCGTACATATGGCAAAGCATTTGTAAATATCTGTAGAGAGCACCAAGTTTGGTCAGTAGACCATCCATTTCATGTAGCCCCTCGGATTGCACTCTTCACACAAGCAACAGCTGCTATCCTTTGTTTACCCTTACCCTGTGACAGAGCCAGCCGTACAATGCAGACAGATGTTTACATAATTCATTACAGCCGCATCAATAAATACACGTTATGGTCCCGATGTGTTTATAGCTGTGTGAGCGTGGGTTAGCGAGGAGGGGCCTGTCGTACTCCTCATAGACAGCAGCGGCAGTGTGACCCTGACTAGAGCGCCCTACAAGGTCACCGTGTGATCAGCGTACGGGAACATACACTCAGTCTAATGGAGATGCAGTGTACTTCATACTTCACTGAACTGCGGCGAATGCGAGATTGAGCGTGTGTGTGTGTGTGTGTGTGTGTGTGTGTGTGTGTGCACCTGTCCATGTTTTTGCATCTCACTGCTCGTCTGAGATTGTAAGGATTGTAGTATACATGCATACATGTATGTTAAGTATGCTCAGTATATTTAGTATGTCTGCACAAATACAGTATGTAATGATATATACAAATTTTTTTTGTTTGTATGTACATATATATGTGAGTATGTACATATGTTTGCGCATTATCTATGTATGTACAGCGTGTGCATTCGCATGCATGGATGCATTTATGTTTGTTTTGTTTTTTTTGTCGTGAGAGGGAGCAAGAGTGTGTGTGTGTGTGTGTGTGTGTGTGTGTCTGCCTGTGTATTAGTCCTTTCCTGTTTGCACGTGTGTATTTGTTCATGCATGCCTGCATGTTCTTGACTGTTTGCATTTGTGTGTGAATCCCTGTTTGTCTGTGTCTGCCTCTGTGTTCGTTTATTTGGCGGCTATTATGGCGGCATGACTCAGGAGGTAGAGTGGGTGATCTAGGAATCAGAAGGTTCCGGAGAGCATGTCAAAGTGTCCTTGAGCGAGACACCGAACCCCACACTGCTCCTGATGTGCAGGTCGGCGCCGTGCATGGCAGCCTCTGCCATCAGGGTGAATGTGAGGCGTAATTATAAAGCGCTTTGTGTCATGCGACTGGAAAAGCGCTATATAAATGCAGTTCTTTTGCCATTTACCATTTATTACTGTTTGTTCATGTACCCAAGCATGTTTTTGACTGTTTGTGTTAGTGTGCGGATCCCTGTCTGTCTGTATGTGTGTGTTTGTAGTCTGTGTGGTGTAGATTGTGAGTGCTAGTTTTAATAGAAGGCCCCATTCATTTATTCCAACCCCAGCCCTCAGGCTGACAATCATGAAAGCACACATACACACACACACACACACACACACACAGTCTCATACATACATATAAACGGTCAACTGCACACCTCAGCTTTAATATTTATCGTTCGGCGTATTACTTATCATTATATAAATATTTATTGTGATTTATTCCGGTCCCCTTTTCTTCCTCTTACCCTGGAGAGCGGAGGAGGCCTAGCAGTTTCCTCATATCTGCAAAATTGCTCTTTGTTTTTTCCCCCTCTTTTCCTTCCTCTGTTTCTCGGGGTTAAGGGTTGTTTGCATTCTTTCATCTCTTATTTATTACCTCCAATTGCATTTTGAGTTTCTCTTTTTCCTTTCATGCATTATGATGCTAATGGATTTTTAGCACGGAGTGTTTGTTTGAGGCTATGACTGTGTTTGTGTGTTTTCGAGAGGTGGGAGGAGAGAGAGAGCCTATGTGTGTTGGTGTGAGAAGGAGAGTGTGCTAATACGTGCTGGCATGTGTGTAAATATTCATCCTGTAAACTGTTTTTCGCAAATATCGCTTGATGCTGTTTTTCTGTGTCTCTGTGCTGTTTGGTTTTTGTCGACTTCCTCCTCGGGCTCGTCCTCGATGTTCACCTCCTCGGGCCACAGGGAGCTGTAGTTTAGCTGGCTGTCTGTTATGGCTGCACAATGTTTAGCGCATTACTGAAAATATAAGCATTATGAATAGTTGGTGACCAGTGATGAGCATCTTTCTGTATTTTTTTCTTATGGTGTTTATTGATTGGTTTTCCCCCATGTTCCCACAGTCCAGATGGATGCAGGGTGATAAATGCCTGACTCTTGAATCGCTCAATTACTAATCCTCTCTATGAGTTATAAATTGCTGCTGTCTCTGGATAACATTTTTTGTTGGGTGGTGCTAATAGTTATTGCAATTCATTAACCCCCAACACTCATGCTCACACAAGCAAACACACGAGCACACGCACACCTACACACACGCGCCCATGCACACACAGGCGTCCACCCGTGCGCGCACTCACACACGCCCACGCACACACACACACACACACACACAAACCCACATGCTTCCACCTGTGCACGCACTCCCACACGCCCACGCACACACACTTACACACCCTCATCCACACACGCGCTCACACGCACACACACACACTCAAGCATACTCCTATGCACACACACTTATCCATGTCCACTCACACATGCTTCTCTGTCTGATGTTGCTATTCGTAGCATTCAGTAATGATGTTATTATGGACATCATGCTGCGATAAAGTGAGAGATAGCGATTTTGAAATTGAAATTTGAATGGGGGGTGAGAGGCACTGGATAAATGAGAGAATGGTGGGTGGGAGACGAGAATGAAGTAAATATTATCTACATTGTTAGAAAAGCCACCCCTTTCTCTCCCTGCTATCTGCCCTTTCAAACACTATTAATATTGTGTCTCATTCATATTAAGTTGAATAAAAATTCCATAATGTTTCCAGAGTTTTCCTTGGGTGCTCTGGTAAGCAGTATAATTTGATGTTCATGGTCAAACCCCACTCATCATCTGAGTGAACTCTGTAGTTCTGAAGTCTTAACTCAGTGGAGATCAGTGATAGTCGGTACCTCACCTCTGACAGACAGTATATATATCAGCTGTATGCAGGTTAGCACTTTTTTTTGTTATTTGATGGCTCATCTTTTTTCCTCTGTCTCATATTCACTCTCTTCTTCCAAAGTGTTTTGGTGGGAAAATATCTATTTCTATTTGTGCATTTCTTCCTTTTTTCTCAAGTAGGTGATGACGGGTGCAGGTGTGGCAAAATGCATATCTATGGGAGTGAAAGTTGATTTATTGGCTGCTGTTGGGACACAGAGTGAGCTCTCCTGAGATAGCTGCGGTCTATTGTGGGTACTCATGGCCATGGCTATCAGCCTGAAACAAGCTAATGCATTCTAATTAAGTTAGCTTACATACTGTTGGTCATTCACTCGCTGTTTTTCCATTACTTTGTTTTTACAGATTTTTGTTATGGAGGTTTGGCCCTGTTTTAACTCTCTTGAAGAGATTTGCCACATTCAGCCATCAAGTATAATAAATACAACCCCAATTCCGAAATAGTTGGGACAAAGTGGAAATAGTGAATAAAATCAAAACACAATGACTTTCAAATCACACCAGCCTGTATTTTATTCACAATAGAACAGAGATAACACAGCAAATGTTGAAACTGAGAAATTTTACAATTTTATCCACAAAATGAGCTCATTTCAAATTTGATGGCTGCTACAGGTCTCAAAAAAGTTGGGACAGGGGCCTGTTTACCATGGTGTCGCATCCCCTCTTCTTTTTAACACAGAGTGGAGGCGTCTGGGCATTGAGGAGACAAGTTTCTTGAGTTTAGCCATTGGAATTTGATCCCACTCTCTAATACAGGCTTCCAGCTGCTGGAGAGTTTTGGGTCTCCTTTGACGGACTTTTCGTTTAATTATGCGCCAAATATTTTCAATCGGTGAAAGATCAGGACTGCAGGCAGGCCAGTTCAGCACACAGACTCTTCTACTATAAAGTTATGCTGTTGTGATAGCTGCAGTATGTGGTTTTGCATTGTCCTGCTGAAATACACAAGGCCTTCCCTGGAATAGATGTCGTCTGGGGGGGAGCACATGTTGCTCTAAAACCTTTATATACCTTTCAGCATTCATGGTGCTTTTTAAAACATGCAAGTGTCCCACACCATATACACTAATGCATCCCCATACCATCAGAGATGCTGGCTTTTGAACTGAACGCTGATAACAGGAGGGGTGGTCTTTCTCTTCTTTAGCCCGCAGAACACGACGCCCATGATTTCCAACAAGAATGTCAAATTTGGACTCGTCTGACCACAGGACACTTTGCCACTTTGCTACAGTCCATTTTAAATGAGCCTTGGCCCACAGAACACAGTGGCGCTTCTGGATCCTGCTCAACAATGGCTTCCTTTTTGCATGATAGAGTTTTAGGTGGCATCTGAGGATGGCACGGCGGACTGTGTTTACTGACAGTGGTTTCTTGAAGTTTTCCTGGGCCCATTTAGTAATGTCAATGACAGAATCATGCCGGTGAGTGATGCAGTGGCGTCTGAGGGCCCGAAGATCACGGGCATCCAGTAAAGGTCTTCGGCCTTGTCCCTTACGCACAGAGATTTTTCCAGTTTCTCTGATCTTTTGATGATGTTATGCACTATCGATGATAAGACCTTCAAAGCCTTTGCAATTTGACGTTGAGGAACATTGTTTTTAAAGTATTCCACAATTTTTTTTTACGCAAGCCTTCACGGGTTGGAGAGCCTCTGGTCATCTTTACTTCTGAGAGACTCAGCCTCTCTAAGACATCCTTTTTATAGCCAATCATGTTACACACCTGATGCCAGTTAATGTAATTACTTGCTAAATGTTCTTTCAGCTGATTCTCTTGTATATTAATTGCTTTTTCAGCCCTTTTTTTTTTCGCCTGTGTCCCAACTTTTTTGAGACCTGTTGCAGCCAGAAAATTTGAAATGAGCTCATTTTGTGGATAAAAATGTAAAATGTCTCAGTTTCAACATTTGAAATGTTATCTATGTTCTTTTATAAATAACATATTGGCTCATGTGATCTGAAAGTCATTGCATTTTGATTTTATTCACAATTTACACTTCGTCCCAATTATTTCAGAATTGTGGTTGTATAAGCCCTAATTCTTAAAATTTTTATCATTGTATGACTCTTATTTTTGAAGGGAGAGTTTTCATTATTCAAGTAATTCAATTTGGTTCTAAGCCTCGAGGTGTAAAACAATACTCAAGACCTCATTTCACATTCACTCAAAAATGTACATCCTGTGCATTTTCCTTTCTTACAAATGTTTTCATGCTTTCTAACTCTGATTCAAAATGCTAGAGCATCCTCGTGGAGTATTGCGCACCAAAATTATTTTTTCCCGAAGCTTGAATATGCAGACCAGCCGGGCCCTTCTCTGAAGCATGTGATGTCTCACCATAGTTTGAGACTATAGGCTCTGCATATGCACTAAAACATCGCCTTAACAGAAAGAGCCACCCAGGAACACCTCTTGTTTATACTTTACACCATTTATCTTAGTTATGGGACATCTGTGGCTGAAGCAACTTTTTTCTTGATTTTGTCATGTTTTTATTAAGTTTATTTAACCTTTGCCCTCTAAGATCCAGTTTTGACTTCTCTGAACCCAACTGACAAAAGGAGAGGCTGGTTTTCTTGGCAATATCGGAGTGTTCTTGCATTCACTTTTGATAATACTCAGCTTCGATACTTGCTGAAAAGTAGCAAATGTGTTATGTTTTGGTCTTGAAAAGTGTTTGTGGAAGTATATTTTGTAATTGATTCAATTTCACGCGAGAAACTTTGACTTATGCAGTATAATTTTAACATTATGATTTGTTATAATAATTTATCAGATTTAAGCACACACAGGAGCCTTGTTTTTAAATGAAAGCTGTTGCACTGGCTCGTTGCGGGAGGGATCCAACGCGGGGGTGAAATGTCGCTGAGTTGTGCTAGCGTTTTCGGAGCGTGATTTTTGGCCAGACCGGGCGGAACGGCAGAAGGGCTGTGCCATTATATTCGCCATCTCTCCCCCTCCCCCTGCCCCCCACACACCTGCTCGTTAATAGGAGAGGGACATAAAGGCCTCATAAAATCCCGCTCATCATCGCCATTAAGCCAAAGTGTCGGCCGTAAAAAAAACATTCCGCCATCAAACAGACTGCTCTTCCTCCTCAGGTCATCTATAGTGGGGTTCAACTTCAAACTCAAACTCCCAACTTATTCTGATGAGTGACAGACCCACCCAGACTACACACATTTATTGTCTGATTATGTTTTCATGAACAGTCTCAATGAACGTTTTATCATTTTGTTTTTTTATCAATGCATTTTTTGTAATTAATTCAAAATTAATGAAAGTGCTCACTACAGCCAACACGTTTCACAGTACCCACTACACAGTAGCTTGTCATGGCCACATGTCTTGCTCTCGTTGATGTTTTCTCTGCTCCAGTGCTAAAATAAGGACTCATTATTGAAAATTAGCATTTTCTTCAGAATTTGTCTGACCTCACGATCATTCATATATCCTTTTTCAGCCTTTTTGAGATTAAAACAACAAGAAACTAAATCAGATCATTTGGAATGATTGTCAGGCTCCACCCAGCCCTTTCAGATTGATATCTTTAATACAGCAAACAGGGTTATTAAAATTGTTCATTTCATGAGCTTGTCGGTTGGCTCACTTGGTAAAAGGTAGTGCTTTTGGTGCTAGAATGACCATCTCAGTCTCACATCAAACCCAGCCATGAGAGTCGACTGTGGCCTGTAGCCTTACTAGAGCAGTGCATAATTAGCTTCATGCTGCTCAGGGATATGGGAGGAACACGGTCAGTTTGGGTCAGCATAGTTGGTCCTCAAGGGCCTCCTACTGGGCATCTTGGCTCTCATTGGTTGCTCACTGAGAAAGCAGATGTTAGTGTTCCCTCAGCCCTTGTTCTCTGCATGCTAGAACCCTGACCAGAGGTGAGAAGACTTGGCATGTGTTTTGGGAAAGAACCGCTAACTGTCATTGCTCTCCTGAGATTGCGGCGAGTCGCTCACAAGCATGTTATTACATAGTTTGTGGATTATTGGACATTCATGATTTGTGTGGGATTGGAGACGCCATAAAAAAAGAAAAAAAAAGTTCTGTCATTGGAATAAGCTACCAGATGGGAGTCCATTCATGGAGGCGGGTGTTGGTAAATAATTTATCGACAGTCGAGTGCTGTGGCTGTTTATCCACAGTGTGAGGCTGTGTTCACACTGTTATTGATTTGCGGGTCATATAAATGTTGCTGTGTGTGTATGTCTGTGTGACAGATAGAGAAGGACCTGAAGAAAAAAAAAGAAATAAAGACACATTGAAAGATGTGTCAGCAATCTTGTCTCAATCCAGTATTTTGCTCTCTGGTGATTTTCTTTTCCCACAAAGCACAAAATGTACCATTTTCTTACCACAGGCACTGTTTTCGGTATAATAATAAGAAAAATAACAACAATAGTGCATCTATTCTCAGTTTATCCTCAAAAATCAAAGTGCTTGTCAGATGAAAAAAAATATTTTGTCAAAGCGTGCGGTATGGTTATGTACCTAAGCAATGTCAACTGTATAGGTGGATGATAGACTATGGACTAAATCGAAAAAGCTAGAAATGAATATGACTGTTTAAAATTGGGTGCGTGTGAGTTTCGTATGTGTTCGTATGCGTGTGCCAGTGCGCGAGTATTCTGCAGTCTGTTCGAAAAGGCCAAACTCTCTCTCACTGCCTTTTTCTCCATCTCTCTCTCTCTCTGTTTCTAAGTCTCTCATATGCTTGCTGTTAAGTTTGAGGAAAGTAAGTGTGTCTGGTCAGTGGAGGAGAATGCAGTAAAATGACTGACAGTGTCACTTTGGTGAAGCTTTAAAAGGATCTTTAAAAAACAGCCCACGCTGCCCTTGCTGCTGTCAGAGGATGCACACACACCAGCTCATGTGCGCACACATCCCCGTGCGTTTGAGCTTCAGCGCACAAACTCTCTCAGAAACCTTTTTCCTCCCAGAGAGGAGGAAGAGAGAGCGGAGGGAAGGAACGATATACAATATGGAGTTAAAAACAGCAGAAGATCGGGCCGCTGCTCTGTCTCGTCAAAACACAAAATCTGGCTCATACTTCATTTCCTCTTTCTAGCTGAGACATACTTTCTCTTTCTCACTCCCAATAGAGAGGCCGTGTCAGATGGCAGAATTTGAAGATGGAACGAGGTTCTCTCCCATGAGTGACTGCTTGTACACTAGGCCCATTGATGTAGTGGAAAAAATCTGGAGTGGTGTTTTTTTGTCTTAAGAAGTGGTGGTGTTTCATTGTGTCTATCTGTAAAACTGTGCTGTACTTCTCTACTGTTGTTCGCAGCTCCTATGAGCGCAGATTGCTACATATGAGAGAGAGGAAATTGGATTTTAGTGTTTTGGTTGCTGTCTGGGAATATCAGACATGGAAAAAGGGAACTTAATCAGATGAAGGACGAGTTCTTACCACTGTTCCATGTTCAGGGATTCTAGGACGTGATTTAGCACACACTGAATATAATAAAGTAGGAATCATGTGGACATAAAATTATATTATAATTCACTTAGATGGTAAGTACGTGTGTGCATGTCATTGTGAAGAATGGAGATGAAATTGCCAAGTCTGTTTAGACTCATTGTGTTGAAGGGGTGACTGTGTTTGCATTGGTATGTATGTGTGTACATATGTGTGTTTGTGTGTGTGTGTAGCTGAGTTTGCTCAGTATAGGGCCAGGGGGTCTGTGTTTATACTGGGGGTGGTGTCTGGCTTGACAGGGTCCCTGACAGGCAGTAATTGGTTTCCTTTTTCCATGGCTGTTTTCTGAGGAGATCCAGCGGAAAGCAATTTTGGGGAGCCGTCAATTCAAATTCCGGGTCGCTTAAGATATAAAGGCTGTGAGAGTGTGTCCCCTTCTCCCCTCGCGCCAGAGTCGGTCCGGATGATGCCAGTGCGCCCTGCTCTACATCGATGGGCAGTCAGGCTTACGCTCAACTCACACTCTAGCCACATTGGAGGCAAAGCCCACCAAAGCAAACTTTTGCTAAAGTTTCTACTGTTTGCCAATTTTATTTAGTTATCTTCTGCCTATTTCTGAATGCTGATTAGCTTCTGTGATTCACTGCCCAGGGGTGCATTTCCCAAAAGCATAGTTGCTAACTATGTTAGCAACTTACGTATTTCGCTCATTCAATGGCTCCAACTATGGAAGTTTGCTTCTGCACTTTTGGGAAACGCACCCCAGCTAAAAAGGGGTAGTTTGCGTGTATGAGTGTGTGTGTGTGTGTGTGTGTGTGTGTGTGTAAATACATGTGTGCACTGCTGTGTATATGTCCCTTAATATTTGCCTCTACTCAAATTAATGTGTTTGTGTGTTGTAAATGTGGCTCATGATACAATATGGAACATCTGTGGACCGCAGATAAAAATTGAAACACAAGAGGTGAGTTAAAGGTCATTAGTTTGCAGTACTTTGAATATTCTGAGGGATTTTTATGTAGGTTATACTCTGAAGTTCGGCATGGCCAGGCTTTTACATGTGTACTCACACACTCAATAAATGATCAGGCATTTCATTTCAAAGATGGAAAACTTTAGTCGTATTGAGACCCACTTAGATGTTATAGGTTATTTACTATATTATGACTTTATGTAGGAATTAATCCATGTGAGGCTACTGCAGTTACTGCAGTTCTGTAAAAAGCAGAAATCAATAATATCAGTGAGTGAAATTGTTTTGCTTTGTTATCATATTCATATGGGCAAGTGTTTATCAAATTAAGCACTGTCTCATGTGGTCTGGTGATTAAAATGTAGATCTCCTGCTAAGCCAACACAGAACCTTCTCCTCACATTCCTATGTGTAATTCTGGCTGGCAGACGGCAATGAGACGTGAACTTAAGGCCAATCATAAAGCAAGGGGAGTGACTAGTGTTATTGCGTAAAGTAATTACTGCTACAGAGTTTTTGTTATTATAATTTTTTTTTTAAATGAAAGGGTCATGAACCATGATCAACAAAACAGTTATACATTTTCAGGCTTCAGACAAATGACAAGTTTGTGCAAACATATATCCAAGTACCTGGTCAGCTTGAGTGTGCTTATTTACATTGTGAAATTATCTTGCATTCAAATTGAAGTCCAAAACCATGTTTAGCAGACTTCTTTGTCTTTCTGTTGATGACCATCACATCTGCTGTTTGTAGGGAGTGAATGGCCCAAGTTGAATAAAAGATGAATGGTTTCCCTTGGATTGTTAGGATTTGTGTGAAATGCAGTGAATTTGCCATAAGTGAGGACCCATCTGGTACACAACGCCTGCTCTGCTTTCCATGCTCTAATATAATCTGTTTCAGTTCATTAAAAATCCAGGAATTTCAGCTTGGCCCGTAAAGGCATTTTTGGGGCGCGATGTGGTGCCTGGCAGTTCTGCAGATGTGAGCTTGGGTATAATTCAGTGTTTAATTAACACAGTTATTACTGTTTGCAATCCAAACACACTTCTGACTCTGATATTGATTATCACTGTACTTTGGTGCTGAACTGTTTGTGGAATAAACTATATTTTGATGAAATTCAAGGGCAAAGTCATTTTAAACCCTTAAACTCTAATTTTTCCTTGAAGTTTTTCCATTAAGTTTTTTCGAAGTCTGAAAAAGCTTTTTTTCCATATTGCTGGACAATGTCACATACATATTCTGTAACTGCTGGTTACAGCGCTTCACTGATGGTACATCATTCTTACATTGAGAGAAATATTCAAACCCATGTTTTTATGGACACAGGATTAAATCCAATGGAAAATACCTAGATCTTGTACATTATTTTATACACATTTCCCTGTAATTCAGCAGGATGTACTGTATTTTGGATGGTTGAAAACTTGGGGATATCCAGCAGAATTTGAAATAGGCCTGAAATTCCACAGTTTGAATAAAGCAGCAGCATTTGCCAGACCTCATATATGGATCCACAGGTTTTATGGAATAAATCAAAGCCATATGGTTTTCAGAATCTGTTTTCCTGTGACATCCAGCACACCACAGCGACCCATGAATATTGACGGATTGCAGCGGGTCATTTAAAACGGCACCATGAGTCGGCCACAGGCGAATGGGCTCCCCATTATCGGTACTGAAGGTTTCATCCGATGCAAGTTTCTTGCGCCACAGCTGCTGTAGGCTTGCTGTTGTGCAGTATTAAGCCAGGATTCTCTGTGATGCGTATGACAACTTGCTGTAAAATCATTGACTGTATAAAACATGGACATAGCCTCCGTGACGTCACCCATAGGTTTCTGAATATCCATTTTGAAGCAAATTTGGTCGCCATCTTGGCACTTACTTGACTCGGCCTACCTCCCGGATAATCCAAAAATGGGCATAAAGGCGGGCCGTTGCTGGAGCTGATGTAAGCCCAGTGGGCGGGCCGAATGGAGCTCGTTTGCTGAAACACGCCCTCTAATGCTGCGTTCCAGCGGGGGTTTGAACCTGTGAATCACGACTTCAAAGTTACGAGTCACGACTTCATAGCGTTCCAGGCAAAAGTAACGAGTCACGACTTCATACTTGACTTCACTTGAAAAAAAGCCGGTGCCGCCATTTTAGTTGAGCTGCGTGACGTCAAACAAGGAAGTCGGAGTACGTTGAGCACAATCGAGTTCACCAGCGTGAATTCACAGGTTTGACGGTAGCTCCGCCCACTTTTAACCGGTAAATCACGGGTTACGAGTCGCCTGGAACGCAACATAAGCCCGCAGCTAGCTAGCTTTGGCTTCCATACTAGACTGAAAATATAACTGAGCTCGATGCTACCTGGTTCGCTAAGGCCGAGATGCGGGGTCATATATTTTGTCCTAGTAAAGCAACGGATCCTGCCAAGTAGCTTGCGGTGGCGGATCAAACGCTGTTTATATTCGTGAAGCGGTTGCGGGACGAATGTTGTTCGTATCCGTGAGGCAGTAGCGCGACGAACGCTGTACACCGCTGGGTAGATGCGGCGGGTGGCTCACTGAGTATCAGTATCCCCCCAGAGTGCGAGCAAGGGCTCGGCTTAGCTCTTGTACGCACCTTAGCCCGGTCCCATTACGGTAGTATGGCCAGCCAAACGATAACATTGCACTACATAACCTTACTGACAAACCTGATGGACCTTTATTTTCCTACCTCACTCTCGCACATTCTGATCACAAGTATTATCACCCTACATTTTGACTTAGGTGAATGCTGAATTAATTGGTTACTGTAGCCAGCATCCGTGGGCTCATCAATACTAACACAGCTGGGCATCTCTCTCAAAGGCTCCATGGTTATTTCATCAGCTGCCCAGCTTATCTCTGTCCTTAATATTAGCTAACGATACCACTGCGACACGCAACTTTTTTTTATCGCGTTGTAAAATTGATGTTACTTTTGGGGAAAAAGCCTTTACTCTTAGCGACAGCTAATATAGCCGAATGTGGCTGGTTAGAAGCACTTTTTCGTTACCGTCTGGCTTATTCGTTTCGTTAATGTGGTTAGTCAGTTTGTGGATGATGGACTTCATGTAGAAACACTTTTAGCGACAGCTAGCTAGCTTGCTAGATAACGTGGGATATATTAAATTAGCTATATAGCTAGCTAGCCTTTCTATTTACAATGATACTGTTCAGCAATCGCACTGAAAATTGAACGAATCCATTGGTGGAAAATGCAGTTCTACAAGATCCTGCTGTGTTAATCTACTGAGTGTATAACCACGGCAATCTCCGGTCAAGCCTTCCAAATACTCCAGGGAATCGGCTAAGGAGCCCCTTCATTTGGTAGCGTGCTATGGTGGTTCTAATGTTGTAGCTAACCAGCCAGTTACGTTGGTAACCTGTTATGGAAGCCGTGACGTTTTTCCAACCCCTGACTGACAGCTTTTGTTCAAAAGTATGTTAATCCTAAATTCAAACACTGTTTTGCTATTACTCTGGTGCATGCCAGTATAATAACTGTGGCAGGTGTACCCTCCCGCTGGCACAGCTGGACATCTTGGGCAAAAACTAACTGGGAAGGGGGTACTGTATTCATTCTCTGGGTAGTTGGCTAGAGAACGAACTAACGTTACTTAGTGTTGACATATAATGTTATATGAAATAATATTAGAATATCATCATTTTAGAAAATAGAACACAGACTCCTAACCACACAGCAAGACATTATCACCATGATATTTCCATAAAAATCTCCAGTCAGAAACCCGGCCAATGGATCAAGTTCCGTGACTCGAGTGAACCTAGGTAGGATAACGGCCCAGAGGCGACTAGAAAAGGCCAGGATTAGCGGTTAGGCTAGCTGAGCTGTAGTTACCCTCTCCCTCAGACAGCCAGGCTAGGCCCGTGGTTACCGGCAGGGCTTGGCGTTCCTACCCTAAAGCCCGGGCTGTGTAGGCCTGTGATCTGGCCTAGCCACAACATAACCGGATGAGACGACTCCTGCCCAGAGACTGAGTAATTCAAGGTTCTGTCACTCAAAGTGGCCACGCCCTTAATTATGCAGAAATTTAAGCCTTTATATAATGTAAATAGTAGAGTTACAAAAAAATTCACTCCCCCCACAGTTTTCACGGAGGGGAATATTAGCCATAGAGACCAAAATCGGATTTTGAACCAGGCTGTAAACATGTTTTTTTTTGCTGTAAAATTGGGCTTTTTAACATGGGGGTCAATGGGGATTGACTCGTTTCTGCAGTCAGCCTCAAGTGGCCATTCGTGGAACTGCAGCTTTTGGCACTTCCATATTTGCTTTACTTTTCAGCCCCGCAGGTTGCCGCTTGAGTAAAATGCACTACACAGATACATTTTGATTTGTTCTGATTTCACTTTCTTACCCGGAGCGGAGAAACCCCCTGACCCACTCGGTCCTCCCCCTGGATCACTAAAAATTTGGCCGTACATTTTTTTTTAGTCCATATCAGTGTTGTTGTGAATGAGCAGATGATACAGACACTCTGGGCTGCACTGAGTGATATGGCTATTCTTCCTCTGCACAAGCCTCTGACGCTCTGCTGTACTACTCTGCGTGGCTTCAGTGTCTTTGATTTATTTTAGATTTATTTATTTATCTCTTCACTGTAGTTAAAAGGTTTTGCTGAATTCTTGTGAATGTGACCGCACCGGCCACCCGACCTGCTGTAGGGTGAAGACAGCGAGTGAATGAGTGAAGGTCGGAAACGGAGAGAGAGACAAAGTAGAGGGGATGCTGAGGAAGGAAGGACTGAGAGAGAGGGAGGGGAGAAAAAGAGAAAGGGAGGAAAAGAGGGGGAGGGAGAGAGGGGGAGAAAAAGAGGGGGAGAGAGAGACTGAGATAGAGAAAGAGGGAGAGTGAAGGAGCAAGAGAGGGAGAGATGGAGGGGGGGGGAGATGGCAATCACTGGTGTGCTGTGTTTGGTTTGTGGGGAATAGCATCAGAAGCAGTATTAAGGCTCAGGGCCTGTCAGTGCTGCGCTGCCTGTCAGTCTAACCCTCTCTGCTATCATCACTGCACTTATGGGACTGCCAATCACATGCAGCCAGGAGGGAGGGGCTGTCCGCTGTCTGTCAGACTGGGAGGAGGAGTTCCCCCTGTCCCACTGCAGAATACGCACACACACACACACACACACACACACACACACACACACAGCCCCAGAGGCTCATACTTAAGGCATATGCATTTCCCCACAAACACACGGGCATGATACGTCCACTCATCCATGGATGCTCATAAGTATATATACACGCACATGTACCAACAGTATACATAAGCACGTTCAGAGATGCGTAGGTATACACTCCTGCATGCTCAAGCACACTCACATGTTGTCATGTATAAGTGCACACACATGCACTCATGCTCTATAATATGATCAAAGACCTCTGAAATCTCACACAGCAGGATTGGCAGAGGCTCACTGTGACATTGCCCTCCAAGCAGACTGCTGACCCAGTCAACTGAAACTCTATTAAAGCCGACTCACAAGGCCTGATCCATCAATACTGTTTCAGAACAGAGAGGCAAATGCCATCAGTGCTCACTGCAGGGGGTTTGTGTGTGTGTTTCTGCGAGTGTGTGTCTGTGTGTGTGCGTGTGTGTGTGCGCGCCTGTTTCCGTGCCTGTGGGCGTGTGTGTTTGAGTAATGTGTGCTTGTATTTGTGTCTAAATGCCTCACTCGTATTGATTAATTATAGTCTCAGACAGGTCTGGTGTAAACAGCAGTGTAGAGCTGTGGTTGGTTACAGAGACCCCTGAGAGAGGGGCTGGAGGTTGAATGTTCATATTTGACTTTACTGTCACATCACTGAGCAAACGCACTTAACCTTCATCGCTTCAGTAAGTGATCTGGCTTGGGCTTGGGTCACTCATTTGCTATCGATTAGTTTCTCGTCAAATAATCCTGTTGAAAAAAGAATTGAATTATTTGATAATGTCATTTTATCATATAGTTTTAATAATAATAATAATAATATTTTTTGCTGTAAATGCTTTGGTGCACATTATAATTTTAATAGCAACATTATTTTATTTTTTTATTTATTACTAAGCATGGGCTGTACATATCCTATTCTCGACCATATTTGGAATGTGAGTCTACTTGCAGCCGTCGTCATGCGTGAGATCAAACTGCAGTGGCGTGTTTGGAGCATGTTGACTTCCGCAGTTCTTTTCCTAAACACTGGGTGTCACCCAGTTGCTTCTTTTCGCACCTCTTAACCACAGCTAAACCTGCATGGAATTGTGTCAGGGGAGGACCAATCATATGCAGCTTTGGCTTTTTGGGGACCGGATAGACTGGCAAGAGGCACAAGAGTGACATACGTGCATGTGCAAACGCACACACAAACATACATACATACATACATACATACAACATACATATGAGCACAAACACATATTATACTTGTCTCCCGACTTCCCAATACAGATTACGGTCTGTTGGTTGTTTATTGAATTCATATAAATGCTTATGTATTTCTCTGTCTTCATGCAGGCAACAGACAATGATAAAGGTTCTTTCGGAGTGGTCCGGTACTACTTCAGCGAAGACCCTGAACAGTAAGGCTCAGTGATTGTCTTTGTCATGGAGGCAGATATTCATTCAAAAAATGTACAAGCATTCAAAAAATACTGTAGATTTCAATGTTTCTATCAACATGTCTCATAGTTTTTAGTGTTTATTTCCCGTCACATTTGTCATATGGGCAGTGAACAGCCATATAATGCGAAGGATTCCCCAGGAATCAACAGCCCCTTTCTGTTTTCCTTTCTTCTCAGCCGATATATTGTGTGGAGATACACTGCTGTAAGATTTGCTAATTTGTTGGCTCCATGCACTGCAGTGGGAGCTAAATCCTAATGCATAAAAAGTTTAATAGATCTCTGGAAACTTTTATTTATTTATTTATTTTATTTATTCAATGACTTTTTTCTAATATTTAGTATATGGCGCTGGTATGATTCATAGGGAGTATAGATAGGGTGAAAATGGTGAATTTCTGACAGTGACTGCAGGTGTTGTATTATTGACTGTCCAGAGGTGTAAAACCCAGATTTAGAGGGAAAAAAATCCTCCGCAGTGTTCTGCTACAACCTTGCTTGGATTAGTGTACTTTACAGGCAGGTCAGACAGCTGGAGTTCATGGCTGGAGCCAACATATGGCTGGCCCTTATTCTGGCCCCTGGACTTAATGCCTGTGTATCTAATTTTAAAAGGTTCGTGCTGGATGCAGAGACAGGATGGGTGACTCTGAGGGGGAAGCTGGATTTCGAGCTGATGCGGCGCTACACCCTGACTATCCTGGCACGGGACGGGGGCGGCGAGGAGACCACGGGCCGGCTCAGGGTCAATGTGCTGGATGTGAATGACAACGCGCCCATCTTCCAGAAGGAGTCCTACATGGGCTGGCTTAGGGAGAACGAGCAGGGGGCTCAACAGGTGGTGCGGCTCAGGGTGAGAGATCTCCGCTTACCTCTGTCCGCACGCAAATGTCTGCCCTCCAGCTTATCCCAAATTCTGCTGTGTGTCCTGCTTTTCGAGTATGAATTTGTGTGTGTCTTCATGTACATGCTACGAAGAGAGAACCAACCAACTTTTTTTTTTCCTACTGAGTGAGAGCGTTATTGGGAAGTGAGGGCATTTTCATGTGTCCTCATGACTACAAAGGCACATTGTGACTTATTAGTTGGTAAGGGGTGAGGTTAGAATTAGGGATAGGTTAGGGTTAGGGGAAGGGTTTGGGGTTAGGCATGCGTTGCTTATTGTTAAGATTAGGGAAAGGCTGTGGAGACACACAAAGAATGAATGAAAGTCAATTTTCTCACAAATACAGAAGCACAAGAATGTGTGTGTGTGTGTGTGTGTGCCTGTTCCTGTGTGAGATTTCAGAGCACTTTGATCATATTATAGAGCGTGAATGCATGTGTGTACACGTATACATGAGAACATATGCGTGCGCTTGAGCGTGCGTGAGCGTATACCTATGCACCTCTGAATGTCTGTATATATACTGTTAGTATGTGTGCATGTGTGTGTGAGAGAGAGAGAGAGAATATGTGTGCATGTGTGTGTGAGAGAGAGAGAGAGAGAGAGAGTATGTGTGCATGTGTGTGTGTGTGAGAGAGAGAGAGAGCGTATGTGTGCATGTGTGTGTGTGTGTGTGTGTGTGTGTGTGAGAGAGAGAGAGAGAGAGCATGTGTGGCGAAGTCTATGAGGTGTGAATAAGAAGTGTGTGTTTGTTATTTTTCCTGTATTATGAGACCATTTCACCTAACTATGCACCACACTATGAGGACTTTTGGGTTTATGAGGACCATAATTTCAGCAACATAGAATCACTCTAATTACTGGTGCTAATGCCCTCCTGCCTCTTATTGCTGATGCTCCTGTATACCATAAAACAGATATCACTGTGTGTGACTGAGTGTGAGAGTGAATGAGTGAGTCATATAATCACTGAGCCAGTTTAAGTGTGTGTGTGAGTGCATGTTTGTGTTCTAGCTCGCAGTCATCAGGGTTGAGGGTAAAAGTGCGTGTGAGTGATGGTAATGAATGCCTCGGCGTTTGCCGTGGATGGCCGCGCTGTGTGTGGTAATCACCACGCCGTGTTCGCGCAGCGCCTCACACTGTGTGTTATTTGTGTTTTGCGCGCTCAGGGCTGAATGGTTGGCTTGCTGCATTTGATTAGACAGAGGTAACCTTAAGCACCGCGGTGATTAATATGATAGGAATGAGCAATGAGACGGCTAGAGCAGGAAGTGCACTGTCAGCAATGTACACCCGGGCGAAGTGGTACGGAGCACAAGGGTGAGAGAGAGAGAGAGAGAGAGAGAGAGACTGGGAGATGGAGGGAATGAAGGAGGGACGCCCATCAATGAGGACAGGGATATCAGTCTTCCTATCACCTCTCTCCTTTGGTGCCATCCCACCCCCCCTTTCTGAGTCTGCTATTCTATCTCTCCTGCTATCTTAATTTTCATATTTTCTCTCATTCCATTGTTTACATGCTCTCTTCTCACGCACCCTCTCTCTATCTCTCTCTCTCTATTGGTAAGGAATGGGAGACTTAAGAAGAGAATATTATATTTGATTTCTCATCACTACACACTGGACCTTTCAGTCAGATATACTTCGCAACACTATTCAGTTATTGTAGCGAGCGTAGCTGTGCCTATACTCAACATGGCATTTAGAAATTTTGCGTGCGTTTTTCATGAAATGTTGATTATAATGGAAACCGAATAATCCTATCAGTTGTTTAATTTATCTCAAGAAAGTGTTGCAATTTAAATATTACCCGAGCGAATTTCAGTTATTGTTTCTTTTCAGGAAACTTTACCATTTTGATGAGAACGCTTGCAGCCGACTTTGCCGTAGCCTGTGAACCAATTCTCATCTTCTTGTGAGCCTATAGTCGCCAGTTCATACATAAGAAAACCAAGAGTATGCTGTTTAGATCAAGAAATTTTAAAATTATCCTCTTGCAAGTAGAAACTCATCGCCCACAAGGATATTAGCGTCATGCAAAAGAATAGTTTTCAAATTAATCCTTTAGAGGAACCTTCGTAATGAAGGGAGACTTAAGAAGACTAAACAAATATTTATCGGTTTCAAACTGCTGTTTTTGAAAGTTGAAGATTCAAAATTGAAAGGGGGCTTACATTTTTGTACCACCACTTATGTGCCGTCTGTGTCGAGGTGACTGAAAAGCGTAACAATAAATGTGGCAACCATAGGTTTCAGCACTGACAGCCGTGGTGACTATAGGCACCACTGAATGTATATGAAGATCTTTATATACTGACTATGATAGGTACAGCTACTTGAGTATATAATAGCTAGCGTATTATTACGCTGCCCAGTAAGTTGAGTAAATTAG
The DNA here is from genome assembly GCA_029692085.1 of Gymnothorax javanicus. Lineage (NCBI taxonomy): Eukaryota > Metazoa > Chordata > Actinopteri > Anguilliformes > Muraenidae > Gymnothorax > Gymnothorax javanicus. The sequence goes on along the minus strand of CM056208.1, from coordinate 27,734,989 downwards.
TGATGGGTTATTATGTTGTTTTCTGCTTGAAAACTAAGAAGAAAGGTGAGACTGAGCAACAGGGTAAATATTGTGATGTTGAGATTATAGACGGGCGGACATTTCTCAGAGCAGTGTCACAAGCATTGTCCTCATTTGCGTTATATGCCCTTATATGGATTGTCTTGTTAACTTCTCTCTTTCTTTGTCTTCCCTCTCTTTCTTTATGTCCTTATCCTTCTTCTTCACCCTCTTCTTCTCTTTCAGGCCACAGATGAAGACTCTCCCCCCAACAATCTCCTGACTTACAGCATCACTTCCATCTCCCTTTTCCCCGAATACTTCAGCATTTCTATGGTGGAGGGCTATGCAGGTATGTCTGTTAACGAGGTCAGTCTTGAACAATTTACCATATACAGTAGACTTTTAATGAGGGACCTTGCTATGCAAATCCTTTCATTCAATCAGATACGTTTTTACTGAAGAAGCAATTCAGGTATAAAACCTTCCTCGAGGGTAAAAGGTTAATGCCTCAGCTTCAAATCAACCCCAAAACTCTTCAGTTACTCGTTCAGATCTTTAGACTTTACTTTGCAGTGCCTTCCAATCAGACAGGGTTACATATATAGATTGCGGAACAGATTGATGGGAAATCAAATGGAGGGAATGATTATTCTCAAACCACAGAAACACTTGCGGGTTCAGGCCAATAATGGAAAGATTATGTGCCAGTTTCACAGACACAGATTAGTCTTAGTCCTGGACTAAATTAATTTTTGTGCAGAAGGTGTCCATTCCGAATGGAACTTGATCTATGACTCTGGACCGATAAGAGCTATGAGTTTGCTTAATTGGTGGGGAAACTGATGCATGGATCTTTAACCACTAATCCTGTTCAGCATCCACACAATACAAATACGTGCATCAGTTCAGGATATTTTAACACAGGTATCACCATTAAACTTCTCAACCTTTAATGGTTTTATCAATGTAGTGACATAACACATCCATGACTGTAAAACTGCGCCCAGTTTACAGTTGGTATATCGATTCCTTACAGTCACAGAGTAAAGGCTTCAGTTCTGGTAATGACTCAAATTATCATCCCTCATTTTTCAAATTCAGTTTTGCAATTTGAAAGGAATTTGTCTGCACAGTAAGGAAACCGACATTACTAACTGCACTATTTAATTTGGAAAAGAGAAGGCTCTTTCATTCATTCTCACTAATTAATTTTGCGCTGGTTCATATGGTAACCCCCACAGCTTTCCATGTAGTGGTTACTTCTCTCCCTCTCTCTTATTCTGTTTCAATTCAGTGTTGTTAATTGGTATTAATATCAGGTGCAAAATATTGCTAAAGCATCAAGGACAATACAGTAATGATAACAGAGGAGAAACAAGCTAGTGTATATATATATACATTATTCACCAAATAAATAAATTAGGAAAAAAAGCAAGAGCATGGTAGAGAATAGTAAACACATTGTGTTTGTGTGTGTGTGTGTGTGTGTGTGTGTGTGTTTGTTCTCGTGTGTATATGCATGCATTTGTGCTTGTGCGGGTGTTTGAGAAAGAATGTTTGATAAAATAAGATTGGCTTGGCCAATCTAATCTGTGTGTGTGTGTGTGTGTGTGTGTGCACGTGCATTTTGTGCGTATATGTGCGTGCGTGTGTGTGTGTCTGCGCGTGTGTGTGTCATAGGTCAACTGTATACAGAAGTAATTACTTTTTGTCTATGGTCCATAAAGAAACAATTATCAATACATTAATGCATAATTGTAAGAATCAAATGTCAATTTAGTAAATCAACAGGCAGCGTGTGAGCTATGAGGAGGTCATTAGATGTTGTGCAAGTTGACTTTTAGGCTGTGATTTGCATTGACATATTTTGCTGCTTCTAAGGTTCTTACACTATTTTCTCTGAGTAGATGCTGATTTATAGGCAGGTCAGAGAGCATATCAGAATTTTGGGATTTACATTTGATTTTTGTAAAGAACTTTACAAAGGTGTAATATTTTCATACGCAGTACATTTTAGCAAAGGAGATGTATCTCTGTTTCCACATCTCTGTGAAGACAGCTGACACAGCCTGTGTTCTGTCAGCAGCCAGGTCTGTCTGTGTTGGCCAGTCTCTATGGCCAGGCTATGATCACTAAGTTTACATAGTTAATGTCTTCCTCAGCTTCTGATCAGTCACAGTAGTCAGATAGTCTGCTACCATATATTGCCTGTTGAGAGCCAAATAGCTCTAAAGTTTGTATTGACTTTTTGTTGATGTCCAAAAGTTAAAGAATTTTTTTCTTTGGCTTTAATTTGGTTGGGTCAGATTGTGTGAGGGCTGTCCTGAGGCCTTGTGCTGTTGGAAGAGGTGAGCCTCAGTGAGGTTTATAATGGTGGGAGTTGGATCAGATTACTGACATCCCCACTCTTATATACAGTGGGTCAGAAATGGGCGTCTCTGGTCTTTTGTTCAACAGTTAATGTTTGCATGTCTTTCTCACACTGTCATTTTTCACATCTCGTGGGTAGAAAAGAGGAATAGCCTCTGTAAATGCTGTGATTGATGCCATGCTCCTCTTGTGACTCTTTGGCAGCCTTTACTTGGGCTTAGCTTGCTTTTAGCTACTTGTCAGATTTAAAACTCAACTAGTTTTATTTTATTTTGCAGTTATGTTAGTTGAATCCTTTCTTAGGTTATATTGTCTCGCTGATGGTCTGACTTACCTGAGTCTTAGGCTGTAGTAGTAGTCTTTTTAATTTGGCGTCAGATATCAGCAGGACAATTATGCTAACCGTCAGTTTGGCAGTTGGTTCAGTTTGCTGCTAGGCTTTTCAGTTGAGCAGAATATTTCTTTTTTTTTTTTTTTTTTTTTTTTTGCTTCCAGGGAAGCAATTCCTATGAACAATGGTTCCATCTTTAAAAAAAAAAAAAGGCAAAAAATTTATCTCATATAAAAATGTAAAGGGGAACAGCTTCAGATGTTCCCTTTGCTTTTTTATCAGAACAGTCTCTGATGCACTCCCTCACTCTGCAGTTATCAGTGTGAACAGTCCTTTGGATTATGAAGCAGTTCCTGATGGGATGATATACCTGACAGTGATGGCTAGAGATGGTGGCAACCCACCTCTCAACAGCAGTGTCCCCGTCACCATCGAGCTGTTTGTGAGTATAACACAGTCCCTGAGTCCTCTATGATATGTTTCCTTTGTTAATCCCTTGCTTATTGCCCTTTCTTTTTGTCTGCTCATCCTTTTTTATTCCTCCATAACTATTCTACTCATCCCTGTATATCCTGCCATCACTTTTCTTCATTCATCCTTCTTATTCCTGCATAACTTTCCTGTACTTCTCTGAGGAAAGCTGCCCTTATTGATATACCTTCGAAGGGGACCTATTATACTATTTTATGTACAAGTTATGATATACTGTATGTCCAAAAAGGAAGTTTGTAAACTTTAAGGAAAAAAAATAAATAAATATATATATATATAAACATTTCATGATTTCAAGGCAATTTGATTCCTGCCATTCCTAACCCTCTGAAAACCGGGCTGATCTGAGTTTGTGTCCCCTCTATGAAATGAACTTTGTTAATTGGCCAGTGAACCAAACCATTGCATCATAATTTCCTAGTTATTGAAGATTCTCTCAACACAGATGACATAATAAGGAGCTTTCTAGCTTGCTATTAAACTACACAATAAATATGGAAAGGTTACATGGACATTACATTCACATAAGTGTGGCACGCTGTCACCATAGTAGTAGTTTTACTACACTTGTAATTCGACAGTATATCTAAAGTTAAGAATGATTCATAGCTTGCTTCTGTATTGTAGCAAACGTTAGCTTACATTCCATTTACTGTGTGAGCTATTCCATTAAAACCGGACTGAATTTGATTAAAATTCATTCCGGTCACCCATTCTATCTGCTCTAATCTACATTTCTCGTACAATTATTCTGGCTAAACCAGCGATGGTTTCTAAATTCACAGTCAATTTAGTATCTAGTTAGCTAGCCAGCTAATACACAACAGAATGATTGTTAGCAAAGTAATGTGTGCTAACTAAGTGTGTGAGTAGCTTTTAGTTAGCTAGTTACGTCAACTACCAAAGCATACACATTTAACTGAGGTTACACTTGGAATTCAGTTTGAACATCAACAGAAATTGGAAACAATTCCTTAGCTAGCTAGATACAGAATGTCTGAAAATAAGTTGAAACCAGTGCTTGTATCTTCGAAAAAGCATAATAGATGCCGTTTATGATAAACTTTGTTGCCAGTCCTGCTATTGACTGATCCAGGTTTGCAGTATAAAGCAGTCAGACAAAAAGTGGCGAGACCACCTATAGCTAATTATGGGCTTTTGCTGATTGCAACTGGGATGTTGCCATAAAAAATAAGCTGTGGGTGGAGATATTCAGATGAGGGGTGGCACAATTCCCTTGAACATGCATGTGATGTACAACCCCAATTCCAAAATAGTTGGGACAAAGTGTAAATTGTGAATAAAATCAAAATGGAATGACTTTCAGATCACATGAGCCAATATGTTATTTTCAATTGCAAATGTTGAAACTGAGACATTTTGCATTTTATCCACAAAATTAGCTTATTTCAAATTTTCTGGTTGCAACAGGTCACAAAAAAGTTGGGACACTGGCAAAAAAGGGCTGAAAAAGCAATTCATATATAAGAGAATCAGCTGAAAGAACATTTAGCATTAAGTTAACTGGCATCGGATGTGTAACGTGATTGGCTATAAAAGGATGTCTAAGAGAGGCTGAGTCTCTCAGAAGTAAAGATGGCCAGAGGCTCTCCAACCTGTGTAGGCTTGCGTAAAAAAAATTGTGGAATACTTTAAAAACAATGTTCCTCAACGTCAAATTGCAAAGGCTTTGAAGGTCTCATCATCGACAGTACATAACATCATCAAAAGATTCAGAGAAACTGGAAAAATCTCTGTGCGTAAGGGACAAGGCCGAAGACCTTTACTGGATGCCCGTGATCTTCGGGCCCTCAGACGCCACTGCATCACTCATCGGCATGATTCTGTCATTGACAGTACTAAATGGGCCCAGGAATACTTCAAGAAACCACTGTCTGTAAACACAGTCCGCCGTGCCATCCACAGATGCCACCTAAAACTCTATCATGCAAAAAGGAAGCCATTGTTGAGCATGATCCAGAAGCGCCGCCGTGTTCTGTGGGCCAAGGCTCATTTAAAATGGATTGTAGCAAAGTGGCAAAGTGTCCTGTGGTCAGACGAGTCAAAATTTGACATTCTTGTTGGAATCATGGGCATCGTGTCCTCCAGGCTAAAGAGGAGAAAGACTCCCCCTTCTGTTATCAGCGTTCAGTTTAAAAGCCAGCATCTCTGATGTTATGGGGATGCATTAGTGCATATGGTGTGGGACACTTGCATGTTTCAAAAAGCACCATGAATTCTGAAAGGTATATAAAGGTTTTTGAGCAACACATGCTCCCCTCCAGATGAAATCTATTCCAGGGAAGGCCTTGTGTATTTCAGCAGGACAATGCAAAACCACATACCGCAGCTATTACAACAGCATGGCTTCGTAGTAGAAGAGTCCGTGTGCTGATCTCCTGATCTCCTGCTGAGTCCTGATCTCTCACCGATTGAGAACATCTGGCGTATAATTAAAAGAAAAGTCCGTCAAAGGAGATCCAAAACTCTCCAGCAGCTGGAAGCCTGTATTAAACATGAGTGGGATCAAATTCCATTGGCTAAACTCAAGAAACTTGTCTCCTTAATGCCCAGACGCCTCCACTCTGTGTTAAAAAAGAAGAGGGGATGCTACATCATGGTAAACAGGCCCCTGTCCCAACTTTTTTGAGCCCTGAAGCAGCCATCAAATTTGAAATGAGCTCATTTTGTGGATAAAATTGTAAAATTTCTCAGTTTCAACATTTGCTTTTTTATCTCTGTTCTGTTGTGAATAAAATACTGGCTGGTGTGATTTGAAAGTCATTGCATTTTGATTTTATTCACAATTTACAGTTTGTCCCAACTATTTCGGAATTGGGGTTGTAGGAAGGGGAGCCAAATCCAAATTTGCCATTCCAAATGCCATGTTTTATGAAAAAGGCCACCCAAAAAAAAAAAAAACAAGTGTTGCCAGGCAAAACTAACGTCGCCCAGTGACACATATTTTAGTGCCTTTTACAGTGATTCACTCCGGCAATTTGTGATCTCTAGATTGTTTACTTATTATAGTATTGAGTTTATATTCATAAATTTAAATGAAAAGGCTTAGAATTTAACGTAAATGAACTGTTATAATTTGGCTAATCGTTTTTGAGTTATGACCCTCCTAAAATGCCTGACCTTGAATTTGACCTGTCAAGGTGACTCAAGGTCAAAGGTCATGGTCCCAGATGTAAGCACATATACAACTTCCTACATGTTGATAAAGTAAACATTTCCCTATCTCTAACCGTTTTCGAGTTATGATGGAAAATATGCAACTTTAAGCAGTAATCTTGACCCCCCTGACCATTGACCCCTAATCGCTAAGAAAACTATGAGAGATACCCCCATCATGTGACACATGACTGGAAGCAGAATTGAAGGATGCACATTCTGGATTTAGTTTGAAGTTGATATTGTCGTTTTTACCAATGTTATTGCAGAAAAACGATTTCGACATTTGTGATGAGCTTGACCTTGACCCGATGATTCTCAAAATGTTGGAGGTTCTATTTGAGACCAATACCCACCTATCCTGAATGTTTCATGAAGATTGGTCCAGCCATTCAATTTTAATGTTGCTAACAAACTGACAAAAAAAAAAAAAAAACAAACAAACCCCAAATACAATACCTCGCCTGTATGGACTATATGCGGGTGAAGTAAAAATTGGTGGGTTGTTTTACTTCATTGTTAGCGGGTTGGTAAGCGCTCCAGATACCGAAATGTATGTGCACAAGTACTGGAAAAAGTGAGTTTAAAGTATTTCCCCTTTATAACTCATATAAACTCTTCTAAAACCTCATGGAACATTTGAGGCAATGGCCTAGCTATAATTTATTAAAATAATTAGGCACCTCAGCGACTTGTCAGGTAATATAAGCGCATTTTAAAACAGTGTAAAACACGGCATATGACTGACTCAACACCATTGGTCTATATTCTAGTGAAGAAAAGGAGTTCCCTTAAATGCTTGTATGTCCTCAATAACGTAACAGCGTATTGTTCAGACAAACCATATGTGTTGACCCTCATCTTCTATTTCTCTGTCACACTTTTCCTGGACTCATTCCTTTATTATCCTCTGTCACTCTTTCCCTGTTCTCTGCTGTCTTTGTTCCTTTGGTCAGCTTTGCTGTCCATCTTCCATCCCTCTGTGTGTGTGTGTGTGTGTGTGTGTGTGTGAAAGTGTGTGAAAGTGTTCATTCAGTAAGGCTTTTCTTCAAAGTAGTTTCCTGAATCCTGCTTCGTCGGTTCGTTTATCCTTGCATGTTTACCATGACATTTCTCTTTTGTTTGATTACTCTCAAGATTACTAATGTCTCATGGTTTGGCATTAAGTGACAGGGGGTGGAGACATACACACACGGAGTGAGGGGGAGGGAGGGAGAGTCCGTATAGTTACTTTGATGAATGGTTGTTATCACTGCGCATTGATGATATGTATTTTGATGCAGTTCTTGTCTATATTGCATTTGAAGTGCGAATTGAAATGAGAGAGTGAGGGACACAAGGAGAAAGAAGGAAGGAGAGTGAAGCTACATTACTGGGATGTTCTTCATTACAGCTCAGCGATTCGACCTTTCAGAGTTTAGCCTTCGCTCAATGATACAGCAGTTTAACCCGACTGTACTGTACATGGGGAAAGAACTGAGGCTTTGTTGATGGACTTAAAATATATTGTAGCAGTCAGTTAAGTGGATATGCTATGTCCTGGCTGGTTTAATCACAGTATTAGGGCTTGTTCTTCTCACTGTGATTTGTAGCTACGGCTTGTACAATTACCACCGCTGAATAGGCCACTGGGCTATCTGAGTCTGTCTGCCTCTCGCTGTTTAATTATGCATAATAAACTGAAAGGCCTTGCAAAGTCTGGTCTGACCTCATTGCCGGTTTCATCAGTAACTGCTGTTAATAATGTGGCACTCTGTCTGTTTCCCTCCCCAGGATGAAAACGACAACCCCCCTGTCTTCACTAAGCCATCGTACATCATAAAAATACCAGAGAACATTGGTGCAGGTGGGTACAGCTCTGAGCAGTAAATCTTATTAATTATGTTTTATGTAACTGTCTAAAGACAGGCTTGTGTTGTGTTGCACCATATTTTTGAGATGAAATGACTTGTGGGGTCGGTTGTATTGTATGTTTAACTGTTAATGTGTCTGGTCAACTAATCAACTGAAGTATATTCCATTCTGTTTTGCTCTAATTGATTTGGTTTCTGTTGACTGAAACGATAAAATTTTGTTGTGTCGGTGAATTGTAATAAATACAATAGGAATAAATTGAATATTAAGGTTGTTTACTCTGGGGAATTTTCTCATTGGACATAGATAGGTATAAATCTTAAGTATGCCTCTTATGTGTTGCATTATTCTGCAGAGTTAAAAATTTATGCTTTCTATCAGAAATGGGTATTTACGGACACCTGCAAAGAAACAACCTATTTTTACTCCTGGGGCCCTCTAATGAAAATTAGCATGACATGCCCAGCCCTCTAGCTCTTATTGGTTGGTCAGTAATAAATAAGAGGTCGGGCTGGGATGTTGCTGCAAGTGGAACTAAATATGTTTGACCTCAGTATATTCCTCATTGTCCATCTCAATATTTTTACATATTCAATTATCTCAGGCCAATTCATTTAATATCAATTCTACAGCAATGCAGTGCTGTGCTCATCCGCATATTTGTTTCACCACTATGCACTATGCGCTTTTCATTGTTTTTGTTTATGTACTTTTGTATTTTTTTTTATTTTTTCCTTTTTTGCCAGTGAATGCAGTAAATTGACTATCCGAAATGCAATTTCCAGAGATATTATTCATTATTATGGATTTATTCAGCTGCTACTTTTATTCTGAACAATGGATTTGTCTGCAGTAGTAGGAGTGAATTAGATTTAGACTGTTTTGCACTTCTTGTCAAAGCCAGTGAGCTGCATAAAGTCTCTGTCACATATTTAAGCATAACTTTTGGAGAGATGCTCAGAAACTCATCTCTGTCTGCAGACCTGAGACTCTTTTTACAACAAATTTCCAAAAAAGTTGGCACATTATGGAAAATACAAATAAAATCAAATGGAGGGATTTGAGAAGTACATTCACCCTGTACAATATTGAAAATGTCACAACAACATTTTATTTGAAGCTTTATCTCGTGAATTTAATTGTTTATGGTAGTCTTCCGCCTTCACACCTATGGATTTCAACAAACTTGGTGCAATGGCTATTTTGGATTTATAATGATTTGGCACGTAAAAAAATAATAGGGTGTTGTGAAACGGGTGATGTTAAACAGATATGTTGTTGTATAAAAGGAGCCTAAAAGCCTTGGTCCATTCAGAGCAAAGTTTAATTTGCTTACAGATACGTTAACTTATATAATACATCACTTTGAGAACAATGTTATCACCCTCCACAACCCTCAATGACCACTTTTGAATGTGCGTGATCTCTGGTCCCTCAGACGTTACTGTTTTAAGATATGTCATACGATTATGATCGATATCACAACATGGGCTGAAATATATTTAGGCAAACCTTTATCAGTCAACACCAAAGCCAAAGCTATATTCTGGATAGCTGAGGCCATGCATCAACTCTGTCTAAAAGTGCCGCCGACTTCTCTGGGCTTGTTGACATCTGAGTTGGACCGTGGCTTAGTATAAACAGTTTTTGTGGTCCAACAAATCAGTATTTCAATTGATTTTTGAAAAAATCAGTGTTTTTAAGTCCGGCGATGACGAGGACAACCCAGGCTGTTATCACCATCAGGTCCAAGAGCAAGCATCCATTGTGGTATGCATATATGCATCCATATGCACCTTGCAGGGGTGACTTGCGAGGGCATCATTAATGCAGAAGGATATGTTTGGAGTTAAGAATAACGTATTAATGCATAATAATAATAATACGTTGGTACGTTAATAACGTATGTCATTAAAACACCGTCTGTTCTAGGGACGTTTCCAGCAAAACGACAGCAAATCACAGTCTACAGGGATTACTAGTGACTAGCTGCGTAACTAGAGTGCAGTTGCTTGACTAGCCTGCCACTCTGATTTAAGATATATGGCGCAGTATGAATCAAAATTTAGGGCAATGTCTGCTCTCTAGACCTGACCAACTGGTGTCTTCAGTGCCCAAACGCTTAATGAGTGTGATTTTTAGACATGGTGATGTTACACAATGGTAACCAGTCGAATGTGCAGACTTTTTTGAACTGTGTTGCAGTTATAACATTGTTTGTTTTCAATAAGCTATTAAATTCACATGTTGGAACATAAAATGATGTGTTGCTTTACTTTTTTCAACGTAGAGGGTGCATGGGTTTCGACATCGATCATTTTTGATTTTATGTACATTTTCCATGATGTGTCAACTTTTTCAGAATTGTGGTTGTACTATCACTGCAGGTAGTATCCTCTCGGGGCCCCATCACTCGTTAATATCCACTTTGAGCATTGTCACTAGTTTGTGTGGAGTCCAGTCTTCCTCACCATCAACAGTAGTATCATCTTGCCTTGTTGGTATCCACTTTGTTCAGCCTTCCCAATTATGTGCTTGGCACCCCTTCTCCTATTTATATGAATTTGTGGCACCCTCCCAGTTATATTGCATTTTGGGCACCCTTCCCTGTTTGTATGTATCTTCATAATTAATCCTTTATGTACTAAATTATTATTTCTTTTTTTTATAAAATGCCAACACACCACTCAAAATATTTCCCAAATGGGACACTTCAGCGCTGAATCAATCAGATCAGAATTTCTCACTCCTTAAAGCCAAGAAAGTCAGCTTCATTTTCACTATCACTTCCATTAAACAACATATCTAGATATTCAGCATTTTCATCAGTGAACTCACTGCCATCACTTCACAAGTTCTTGAACGCTGGCATTTTGAAACAATGCGTGGTCAAAATCCACGAAACAAGAATATTGTAATGATTCATTCATAGGCTGACTGTGCAGTTCAAAGAAATTGTTACAATGCACACTCCAGGGCCCCTAGCAACCAATCCCCAACGTGGCTGCGTAAATACTGAAATCTGATTGGTCCAGTGAAACACACCAAGCCCCCAAACCTCCTCGCAGCAATAGCCGCGACCAGCAGCCGTGATGATCATTGTTATCGCGGCTATAGCCACGACTAGTGCTTTAAGGGTTAATATCCACTGTGGGCATCCATTAAGAGCAACCTAGTGACTTAGTTTCAACTGGGGCCATCCAGTTTGTATGTACTCAGGGCATTCTCCTGGACAGTGACCAATCTCCTTGTAATCAGAGTCAGAGCCATTGATGAAAATGCTCACAGTGTCATGAAACTTTTGTGAGGAGTAATGCCGCATTGTGGCTTTTGGTGGCACGGGTGAGGTAATCAGTTGCTCTGTAAAGTTTTAGAACCCACTCTTTCCTCCCTACTCCTGTGCCACTACCCCCACCCCCCCCCCCCTCCCGCCCAGTGCAGTGGTGCTTACCATGCTTTAATGACACTTTTGTAATTTCCAAAAGTAATTTATGTAAATCTCATCATAGTGCTGTAATATTTACACAGCAGAATGAAACATTAAATAAATGATAAAATAATGAAATAAGGCGTTTCAAACAAAATGAATAATATTAACAATTACAGTGATTATGAAATGAATTAGTACTGGGAAAAATGCTCATATAAATCTCATTAAGTGCTGTGGAAGAGAAGTATCCTTGTGAACACAGGGTGCACAAACAGGGAACTTCAACATCTGTCTTCTTTTTTTGAAAAAATAGCATCTTTTCACTGAACAGTTTTTGAGCATAAAAAAATACAGAATCTCTGCATTCTGAGACTGAAAACACTCTTAAACTAGAGAGGCACTCGTAGAGTGGAAACCTCCGCCAAGGCAGCACAATCCAAATGTGCATGAGTGGGAGCAAAGTTGAGTTATCGCGTGTGATAGGATTTCAAGATGGCTGCCGTGGCGGCCATATTGTTTCAGTGATCGCGGTGAAAATCAATAGGGTCCATCCTTGAAATAGCAATCCACCCACAAAATTTCAAACAAATCCATGCATTACTTTGAGTTATCACGTGTGATAGGATTTCAACATGGCTGCCGTGGCGGCCACATTGTTTCAGTGACCGCGATGAAAATCAAAAGGGTTCATCCTTGATGTAATAGCAATCCACCCACAAAATTTCAGGCAAATCCGTGGTGTGCTTTTTGAGTTGTGTTGTTCACAAACAGACAAACGGACAAACAGACAAACAAACAAACAGGGGCGAAAACATACCCTCTGCCCCAACTTCGTTGGCGGGGGTAATGAAAAAAAAACATTTTTGAGTTTTTCTTTTTGTTTTGCAAGGTAACTATACGTGTGCCATCATCTATATTTTCTTTTTTTCTAAATACTTGTTACTTTTCTCAACTGTGCAAACTTTGTTCTCTTATAAACATTTTTTAAACATAAAAGGCAGCTGATTTTGTGTATTTTTTATTTTCCTCTGCCTTTAATTGTCATTTATATCAAGGAGGCCGATATTCTGGGCATAATCATGTGTGTGCATGCAGGTGTTTAAATGTCTCTCTCCCTTCATAATAGGAGCGACAGTGCTGTTTGTGAGTGCGACAGACCAGGATGCTTCTCGGGAGTTTGGCCAGGCCTCGCTCATCTATTCTCTGGAGGGATCGTCCAAGTTTCGCCTTAACGCTCGCTCTGGTGAGTGTGCTGCCTGGGACTGCGTATGTGTGTGTGTGTGTGTGTACACTCACAATTAGGTCCATATAAATTTGGACAGAGACACAATTTTCATTGTTTTAATTTTGCACACCATCATTTGAAAAAATACAATCAAGATGTGTTTGGAATTTCAACTTCAATTTGGGAGTTTTTTTCACAAATATTGTTTGAACCATGAATGATTTGCACCCGTTTGATGCCCAATCTTGTCAGTTTTATGGGCTCAAAAATAGTTCCTCAAAGTGACATAGTCAATAATCAAATTGTCTTTTTACTCCTCAGTCCTGAAAGAGGCTGTGGGGTATTGTCATCACGCACAGCGTCCATCTGTCCGTCTGGCAGTCCGTCTGTTTGGCCGTCCACATTTGATTTTGTGCGATAACTGAAAAACGCTATCACCGATCATTACGATTTTTGATGAGGACATCGGGGTAGAGTTACTACACAAGCCTATCGATTCCGGTCGCGATCCAAAATCAAATATGACTGCCGCAGCCACCATCAATTTCCATTCCGCACGATAACTCAAAAATGCCTCCGTCATCAAAGCCATTTTTGCTGTGTTGCTTGGTCTTGTGTACCTACAGAAGCCTATCGATTTTGATGGAGCTTGTATGACCCCCAACAGCCGCCATCTTGAATTTTGTATTTGGCACGATAACTTGAAAATGCCGTCGTCAATCTACTCCATTTTGCCATGCTCTACGCCATGCACTGTTGCTTGGTCTTGTGTACCTGCAGAAGCCTATCGAATTTGACGGCACTCGGATGTCCAGTATGGCTGCCACTGCCGCCATCTTGTATTTTGTATTCCGTAGGATAACTTGAAAACGCTTTAGAAAATTTATATTCATTCCAAATAATCCAGGGGGTAAGGGATAACACCCGCTTTGTGGAGCTATTTTTTCTAATACTTGGAGGCAAACCCTTTGCAGTCAATGAGTGTCTTAAGCCTGGAGCCCACAGATATCACCAGACACTGGGTTTCTTCCCTGGTGATGCTCTGTCCGCCTTCACTGCAGTCATCTGCATTTCCTGCCTTGTTGTAGGGATATTTTAGCCTCCAGCACGTGAAACACATGATCAGTTAGATCCAGGTCACATGATTGACTTGTCTATGGTAAAACAATCGCGCATCTTAAATAGTTTTTCGGCAGAGAAATTTTCCGCTGCTTTCAACAGCGATGCATGTATAGGCCTAATGCAGTCCACTTCTCACGGTGACATAGATAACCTGGTTCAATCTTTTAACTCGCAATGCTCAGCGATTCTAGATGATATTGCCCCCATAGTCACCCGTAACATTCCTCCTGTAAACTCCTCTCCTTGGATTACTGACGATATCTGCAGTCTCAGGTGAAAGTGCCGTAAAGTAGAGCGTTTGTGGAAATCCACAAATCTACAAGTCCACCGCCTCTATTTCAAAGAGCTGTTGGGTGATCTCAATGCCATGATAAAGAATGCCAGAGCTTCATATTTTGTAGACTTAGTTACTTCCAGCAAGCAAAATCCCAAGGTCCTGTTTCAGACCATAAATAGTATGGTTAGCCCACCTCTCCCCTCAGTTCCTGTTTCCTCTAATCAGGACTGTAATAAATTCTTGTCATTTTTTGTGGACAAAGTTTCTGATGTGAGAGCTAACATCAAAACCCCCACCATCCCTCCCTCCCTTACCACTCCCATCTGCCCAGCCAGGCATGCCTCCTTGAGTAGCTTCCGTTGTATTTCCCCGAAACAACTCACTGAGGTAGTTAACTCATTGAAATCCTCCTCCAGTCCCCTGGACATTCTACCAACCCCTCTGCTAAAGGAGGTTATTGACTCTGTTAGCCCTAGTTTAGTTTCTATCATCAACACCTCACTTGAGTTAGGATATGTTCCATCATCTTTTAAAATGGCTATGGTCAACCCCTTACTCAAAAAACCTACGCTGGACCCTTTCCTACCCAATAATTACAGGCCTATTTCAAAATTGCCTTTCTTGTCCAAAGTTCTTGAGAAAGTAGTGGCTAACCAACTCACCTCTTTCCTCATGAACCATAACATCTTAGACAAGTTCCAATCTGGTTTTAGGCAGAAGCACTCCACAGAGACAGCTCTTCTTCGAGTATCAAATGACATTATGATGGCTTCAGATACAGGTCAATGCTCCATTCTGGTGCTATTAGATCTTAGTGCAGCATTCGACACTGTTGACCATCGCATCATGTTGGACAGGCTGAGGGAGTGGGTGGGTGTATCTGGGAGTGCCCTGAGTTGGTTTACATCCTATCTCACTGAGAGAAGTTTCTCGGTGGCTGTTGGTCCTTTTATTTCTGACCCTTCTCCTCTGACATGTGGCCTGCCTCAGGGTTCTGTTCTAGCTCCGATCCTGTTTTCCCTGTATATGCTTCCCCTAGGCCTCCTTATCAGCAAATTTAAGGACATATCATATCATTGCTACACAGACGATATCCAATTAAATCTGTCATTTAAACCGGACAAGATTGAAAAAATCAACACTCTACATGAATGTCTGTCCGCTATCAATAACTGGATGGCCTGTAATTTCCTGCAATTCAATGCAGGAAAAACGGAAGTTCTCGTAGTAGCTGCCAACTCTATTGTTTCCAAGGTAGTTAATCACATGGAGTCTTTAAGTGGTAACGTTCGATCTAGCCTAAGAATTCTCGGTGTCATTTTTGACCAGTCCATGCACTTAGATAAGCACATATCTTCTCTGACCCGTACCTGTTTTTTCCACCTCAGAAACATAGCCAAACTCAGATCTATTGTATCTCATTCAGGACTGGACTTAGTTGTCCATGCCTTCATATCATCTAGGCTGGACTACTGTAACTCACTTTTCACCTGCCTCAGCAAATCATCCCTGGATCGTCTTCAACTTGTTCAGAATGCTGCAGCTAGGCTGTTAACCCGGTCACAGAAATACTGTCACATCACACCTATCCTGTTCTCCCGACACTGGCTCCCCGTGGCTTTCAGAATCCATTACAAGGTTCTGTTGCTCACTTATAAGGCTCTGCATGGTGAGGTGCCTGCTTATATCAGTGACCTCCTCCAGACGTATATCTGCAGTCGGTCACTAAGGTCCTCTGACCAGGGCCTCCTGGTCGTTCCTCGTCCTAAATTAAAAACCAAAGGAGATCGTGCCTTCCAAACAGTGGCCCCAAAACTGTGGAACGCACTCCCATTGGACCTGCAAGCTTCTCATTCTGTGGACATTTTTAAGGGTCGGCTAAAGACACATCTTTTTAGACAAGCCTTTGAATTAGCTGATCTCTGACTGTTGCACAGTGCTTGTATATTGTTATATTGATAATTGCGTTGTTTTTATTGTTTTATATGTTTTACCTCTTTGTTTTTACCACTGTGAAGCACTTTGTGATTTCAAGCTGTGAAAGGTGCTATACAAATAAAGATTTACTTACTTAATTACTTAACTTTACACTTATTTTCCTTGAAAATCGTGGGTTGTTTTGCAGTATGCTGTGAAGTCACTGTCCATCTGCACTGTAAAGCATTTTCCAAATAGTTCTCATGCATTTGGCTAAGTCTAAGCATGTGATATAGCCCTATACAATTCAGCATTCATCCTCCAGCTTTTGTCAACAGTCTCATCGCCAGTAGATACAAGGAACCAGCTCAATGTGTGACCGTGCATGCCCATATATAACCATTCTTCGCAGATGAGATGGTATGCCCCAGATCATGAGAAGTTTCCACCCTTCCCTGTATGGTTCTTTTCCCATTTTTTAAATAAGTTGGTGTCTGTCTTGTTTGTAGGATGTTGTTCCAGAGCTATGCAGGCATTTTTTGATTTTTTTTTTTTTGGCTAGTTTTCTGTTTTTGATCCTTACCATTAGTTTAAATACTAAAACCTACTCTGGTGAATTCTTCTCTTGATTTGACTTTGGCACTAATACACCTACTTCCTACAAAATGTTGTTGATCTGGCAAACTATTGTGGAGTGGTTTTTCTGAATCAGAGAAAGAGAACTTCATCCACCAAGTTTTTATTTGTGGTTTTCCTGGCCGTCTTATACTCCTGAACTCAGTGCTCTCTTTCGTTCTCAGAATTTACCAAAAAGTTCAGCTGGATGCATCTAATTGTTTTTCTTTTTCTGTGGGGCTTTTTTTTTTTCAGCCTAATGATGGCTTGCTTTACTGGCACCGATAACTCTTTGAATTTCATATTGAGAGTTCATAGCAACAGACTCAAAATGAAAATGTAACTCTTGAAATCAACTGTAGACCTTTAATGTGCTCACTTCTAAGTGAAATTATTAGTGAACAAAACACACCTGGCCCTGGAACAGCTGAGCATTCAATTATCCAAATGCTTCTGGTCCTGAAAAAAGAGGACCTCTGAGGAAAATGATGTAATTCCTGCCTGTCCACCCAATTTCTGATGTGTTAACCCTCAAACCAAATCAGAATGTCCTCACATTGAACTCAGTTAACTATGCACTATTGGTTTCAATGTCACTCACGCTTGTTTCATGATGAATTGGCCATTTCTCTTCTCGCGCACCCCTCTCACCTTTTTCACCCCTGACCAGTTTGCATGCCTGGATTTATTATTTACTTTCAAATCCATTATTCTGCAGTCAAAAGCTAAAATAATGACATTATCGGTGTCCAAATATTTATGAACCCAATTGTGTGTTTGTTTGTGTGTATACATGTGTGCATATGTATGGCAACCTGATCTGTGTGTGTGTGTGTGTGTGTGTGTGTGTGTGCGTGTGCTTGTGTGTGTGTGCTTGTGTCTGTGTCTTGCATTGCAATATATGCATTGCAATCTAGTCATACTGTGCATGTATTGGAGAGTGATTAAAGTGTCTGTGTCTATTATAGCCGGGTCTGTTAGTATGCATGCTTCAGTGTGTTTGTATATTCGTGTTTGATTTGTGTGCACATTTACTGTAGTCTGATTATAGTGTGTGCATGTGTGTCTGATTCAGGAGAGATAACCACCACAGCCCTTCTGGACCGCGAGGCCAAGTCGGAGTACATCCTCATCGTACGTGCTGTGGACGGAGGGGTGGGGCCTCAGCAGAAGACAGGCATTGCCACAGTAACTAGCCCCACCTTCTTTTGCTAGCCTATTTAGTTGTCCTCCTCTGCCTCCTCTCTCTGAGTATTGGGGCTGAACCGCCTCTCGTTCGCTGTGTTAGCATGTTTCACTGTGTCTCAGTATGTTTCTTCCAGTACCACTCTCTAAATAACTGGCGATATGTGGAACACGTTCCCCTACAATAGTGTACTCTACAGTCTGCAATTATTTTTCCAGTAACATTTTTTTTTGCTATTTCGCTCTGCATTCTAACACATTAGAATTGAAATAACTGAAAATTGAATTGAAAATTAATATGAGGTCTAAGTAGAGACTACTGGCTTTAATTTGCATATATTTAAATCCGCATGGTGTGAATCGTCAAAGGATTTGTAGATCTTTTTTTTATACATTGTCACTGTCAAAACTATTGAGCACTGTTCTTTGAATGAAAAATGTTTCCTGCAGGTAAATATTACATTGCTGGACATCAATGACAATGCCCCAGTGTGGCGAGACGAGCCGTACCGCGTGAACGTTGTGGAGATGAGCCCCATCGACACCGACGTCATCTCAGTAAGTCTGAGTGCCTCTCTCCCCGTACTGCTGACGTCACTCTGCGTGTTTAACCCATGAGCCGAGTCTCGCCTGTCAGACGCTGCGCCTCTCTCTGTCGTCACTGACGTAGCTGTGCTCTGACCTCCATTTAACTGTACCCGAGTAGAATAGGTCACCTGTAATTGGAGTGGAGAATTCTGAAACACTCAGCAGTTTGTGGCTGAGTCATATAATTCAACTTCTGTTGGCGCAACAACCTCGCCTCCACTCTGCTGTTGTGCCACAGATATGAAGTCCAGGGATCAGGAAGTAAACGTGAAGTTTCAACCACTTTCTTCATCTCTGCATGTACCGTCCACCTGTAAACCTAGTTTGCTGACTTCACCAATTAGTTCTACCTCCTGCTAAGGAATTTGCCTATTTGAAAATACAGATGATTGCATCAAAGTTCTGAGGAGGACTTTTATATTCTGGACGTCGACTTCGCACCTCTGCAGCATGCGTGCGGACTCAAAATCTTGGCACGGTATGATTGAAAGACCCCACACTTTAGTTTCCCTTGGCTGCTCTGCCAATCGATAGAAAGCCGCTCTCAAATAGTTCGGTTAGAAACTTTCGCAGATGGCCTGCTCATGCGTGCATAAGCTGTATGCGCCAGACCCTGCCCTCATGGCCTCTGGTAGTCCAGACTCAGTTACTAATCGCCTGCCGGAGTTACCTGTTCCTCGCATGCCGTTAATCAATCCTCAGAGGCTGTGGCCGCCAAACTGTGCGCCATGAATCGCAGGCTGCTTCTGGAATCGATTTTTTTTTTCTTCCCTGCTCCGAGTGGCTCAGAGCCCCGAAGGAGAACAGTTCCATTGTGCCAAAGGTGCGGTGATTGGAAACAGTCTGTCACCGCGTTGGAAAGGCCCATCGTTTCTCAGGAGCAGGGCAGGCATCAGGATGGAGTGTAATCGGGGATGGAGAGATTGGGGTTTCTTGACGTGCCTAAAATTACCTCCCTACACCCACTGTGCCTGACGCCTTCTCATGGGAAAAGATGCCAAGCTGAAGTATACCTGAATTATACTATTCTGTACTTCAGAACATGTATGTTATCATGGGAGGTCAGTTAAAAGGTAATTAAATTAAAAATCATACAATTACGCTTAAATATTCTGAATAAAGGGGGCAATTTTTTCACATTCATGGTTGAAATATGTTTTTTTTTTTTTTGAACTGCTTGGGAAATTTGATATCTGCATTAGATCCATTCCAGTTACATCGGAGCAATGGGCAGCCAGAGTGTAGCGCCCAGGGACCAGCTCCAGGTCTAAAGCCTGGCTCTTGGTCAGGGGCGCTGGTAGGTATGTCCCTTTTGCCATGATTTTTGTGGGCTGTTGGAAACTAAAGCGCTTGGAGAAAACCCACACCAAGACAGGAAGGACACGCAAACTTCATGCAGAGAGGTCTGGGCTGGCCAGAACTCAAGCCCAGAGCCTCCTTGTCACATGGCAGCGGCCCCCACGATTGCATCACTGTGCCAGGTTACATCTCTGTCTTTAACCCCGTCACATACAAGTATGTACAGTCGACTAAGGAGACGCGGTAGCGCAGTGGTTAAGTAGACTTGACTTGGGATCAAAAGGCCTGAGTTCAAGCCCTGGCCACGGCTTTCAAGGTGTGTTCTTGGGCAAAACACTTCTCTCCCACTCTCCACTTCACACCTCACTCTACCCAGGTGTATAAATGGGTATTAGCAAATAGTCGGGGAAACTTGACTAAGACCTGGGGGAGCACCTGCGATGGACTGGCATCCCATCCAGGGGGTGTAGTAATACTCCTAGTCGCTTCATGCCATAAAAATCGGGGTTAAGCACCGGCCTGATGGGCCACTAGGCTCGGAACAGGCTTACTCTACACTCTACCGTCGACTAAGTATACTGCCGCTCTTCTTCTATCCTCCCAAACACAGATTGTTTCCCATCGCAGCAAGTTGTGTACGCTGGCAAAAAATTTTGACGAAGGTATTTCAATTTTTCTAGAGGTTTTAACTCGAAGTATGTTTGTATTTCTGTGGTTTGGCCAGTGCAGTCAGGAAAACACACTTCAAGGGGAAAACAAAACTTCCAGAGAGATGAAGGGGTAGAGCCAATCACAGCCAATCACAGTCATATAGCACATAAAAGAGGGCAAGTCAGGGGCAAGCACCTGTCCTGCCACTGGAAAATAGTATGAGGGAAAACTGAACATTCTACACAGTATGTCTTTCAGATAGTACATACTGTGGCTGCAGTACTTATCAGCATGGCCATTCTCATAAACATGGAAACACCCTTATAAAAATTTACTATAGTTAACTATAGTTTACTACAGTAAAATTGATGCAAACTATAGTAAACTACACTTTTCTACAGTAAACTATAGTTTGTTGCAAATATACTATAGTAATTGAATACAATTGCTATAGTTTACTATAGTAGAGTTTGACTTTTGTGATTTACTTTAGCATCACTTTAGTAAACTACAGAGTTACTATAGTATATCTATGGTAATTACGCAAAAATACCACAGTTACTATAGAAAACTATAGTATTTTTACTGTAGTATTTTGTGGTAATTTTTCATAAGAGCACTTGCATCACTTTGGTATTTTAAGTGTCTAACTAGCGTAGTAAACAACGTCCTGATCCAGTTTACTCAATTTTTTATTAGCGGTAATTGGCAAATAGAGACACAGCCCTGGTCTCATCCTGTCTTTACTGGTCAATGCTTCTGTCACCTCAGTGCAGTACCTTCATTGGATTGTGCCAAAATGGTCCCCTGGCGAGATCTGTCCTGCCCCTCTTTGTTTTCCTCCAGCTAATTTAGCAGGTTGTTTCCCCTGTCATGTTGTGTGCCTGCTTCAGCAAAACAGAACCGCAGTTTACATGGGGAAGCTGGGCTCTGTAAACAGTGGTCTGCAGTGTACTGTGTAGTCACTGGAGGGAGACGAGCGTCATTGTGTACGGGGGGCTGTGGGGTGATATACTGTAGGTGATGGTGCCCTTTTGCCTCATAGCTGTGCATTTATCTGGAAGCCCTTCCCTGACAGGCCGCCTGGATGAAGACTCGGACTGCTGATTTGTGGACTGTTGTTCATAGACGTGACATTACCTCACGCGTCCGTCGGTTCTCTCGGCGTGACCCGAGCTTTGAAGTGCTTGTAAACTCCACTGGAGGACTATGAGTGATGTTCTGCTTTCAATCGGTGTCATGGCTCTGGAAGTTTCCAAGGGTTTTGTCAAGCAAGAGCACAAGAAGTTGTAGAGATGTTCTAAAGTGTTCTTTCTGTAAAATGTCTACATTTCTTAGAGTAATACCAATATTTCTCCTCCACTGATCATCACAATGGATGTCTCTGAAGTGACTGTAATGTAATAAAGTGCTTATTTATTTATTAATTCATTTATTTTTCTATTTAATTCACTTTTATGTAACCTGGTTGCTCAACTAAATTCTTCTGAGCAGGGGCAGCCAAAGGTACTGTTTGATTCACTAAATACTGGTTGATGTGAATGTCTCACACAACTTGTAAAACTTAAGAGAAGGCTGGATAAGTGCTTGGAAGCACTTGGAAATATTTCTTAGAGGTTCATTGGAGAAATAAAAAAATAATATTGGCTCTTCTGATGTCACCTCATAACGCTAAACCACACTCCTCAGGCTGCATTTATCAGTCAAACACTTAAACAAGCCAGTGAATGGATCATGCAGACAGTCTAAACCCACAGATAAGTGGACACGCAGATATAAGTCATTGTAAATGGGTAAATGTGTCGTTATCTTGCCTCGAACTTGCCACAGTATTATGTCTCTGCAGTATTTTGCTGCTAATTAAGTCCATTAATTAATGAAGTGCCGGCGAGTGTAATTAATGGGGTCCAACATGGTAATTAAAATGTTGCCCCCAGCCAAATGCATACTCAATCAACTTAGCTAAAACTGAAAAGAGAGGCGTGACTTTGTCTGAGAGAGGGAAGAAACATGGGGAGAGTTAAAATAGAGAGGAGGAGTGAAGCTCCGACTAGCTCCCTCACTCTTTATCTCTCTCTGCCTCACTTCCTCTCTCCCTCCCTCTTTCTCTCTCACACCTTCTCTCTCTGCCACTTATCTCTGCATTAGCTCAATTAAGAAGCTGCTAATTGCATCTCATTACTTATATCTACTCTGCCGCTGACACTTTTCACATTACCTGGGTAAACTGCTCAGCTGCTGTTGTGTCGCTCACGGGATTAGAACCCATGACCTCACGGCTGCTGTATGTTTGATTCCTAAATGGCCCTGCAGTTGCTACTGGGTAATGTAATCAGTTGGTGTTTACATCCTCTCTAGTGTGCAGTTTGATGCACTGAAGGCCTCTCACTAAGTACCTGCCAAGTAGGGGAAAGGAGCTTTATCGCCTTTTAATCCTGATTTGAGACGGACCGCTCATTCACCTGGATCTGCTCGCGCTGTGCTCTGCTCTGCTGTTTCAGGCGGAGTGGCCAAGTACCTTTGAGTACAACTAAGTACTGTTGAAGCCCCTCTTTTCTCTCCGCGGAGTTCACCCATAGTTGGGGAAAAAATGTTTAATATAACGTGCAGCTTGGGTGAGCGTATTGCAGGGAATGGCTAGGCTGTGGAGGGCTTGCTAGCAAACAGTGAGACTGGTCACCCCTGCTAACTGTATCCCTCCCTGGGTGGGTCCACAGCTAAATATGTGTCATCTTTCCAGCCGCTGTTGGAATTAGAGACATTTGCTAGCAGTGTCGTCCTTGTGCTAGGACGAGCCATCCTGCAGTCAGGCTAATGTGCTCAAGCTGCACCAAATGCTCCCCATAAAACTTCCACAAGTTTCAGTCACTCTTCATGCTGCTTTCTTCAGTGTTAACAATTCCTTATGCCTATCCATCTGTTGTTTCCCGTTCTTACCTCGGGCAATAAATGTATCACATACAAACAATTTACCCTGCGTATGAGCATTTTTATACGGAGGCATTCACACATCCGTGCAAGAAAAGTTTAACAAACTAATACAATACATTTTCCGCAATTACCTTTATGCATGATCTCTCTCTCTCTCTCTCTCTCTCTCTCTCTCTCTCTCTCTCTCGCTACCTTACTCCATTTTTTTTCTCTAATCAATGAGATGCAGACATGTCTGCCTTTACTCTAAATAATTAAATAGCTGGAAGACTTCTCTTCCTCTAATGACCAATTAACCTGTTTGCAGAATTTCTTTGTCAGCGGTCAGAATATGTAATTAGCTCCCTTTTAAAACACACGCTGCTCTCGCCTTCTCTCCGGCTCAATTCATAAATCACACAGCTTACGGGTCAGCGGAGGGGGGAGCTGGGAGGGACAGCAGGGACTGTGTAGCAAAACTGAGTTGCAATGTCTGCCTAGCACCAGTAGGGGGCTTGCGTGTCTGCGTTTGTTTGAAGTGACGTCTCGATATAGTAAGATGTGGCGATTCATCCTCCTCCTGTTTTCTTCAGTGATTTTCTTTCCCTCTGTCCTCTTTTATTCCCGTATTTGCTTTTTCTTTATTTTCGCTCCTGCCCTTGGGAAAACCTTGCTGATTTTTTTTTTCTCCTATGCAACTGTGCCGCCTATCTTCCCACTCTGTTGTTTTCAACACCTTTTTTGTGACTAATTTTATACAGGATGTCCTTTTCCATGCAATATAATACACGACAGGTGGTTTGTCTGAAAATTGTGCATTATCTGGTGGCTCCATACGAGGGGGGAAATACCTTTATAGTCCAAAGTACACAAAAATATTCACAATATGTTAATAGTATTGGGCAATTACCAACATTATTTGGAGAATAATTACTAGCACATAGCTTATTCTGGTGACCTCCTCTCTCCTGTTGTCTCTTCCCATATTTGCTTTTGTTCTCCCAGGTTCTGGCTGTAGACCCGGACAATGGGCGGAACGGTACGGTCGTGTACAGCATCAGCCCGGCAAACCCCTTCTACAACATCAACAGCAGCTCAGGGAAGATCCGCACCAGCGGAGTGGTGCTGGACAGGGAGAGCCCCAGTGCGAAGGACATCATGCTCATGAGGACCATTGTGGTCTCCGCCACAGACCGTGAGTCTGGACCCCGGGTCCATTAGTCTCTGTGTCTGTCTGTTTCTTGCTCTCTCTTTCCCTTCGCTTACTCTTGAGTTTGTTCGGCTGTTTTACTTTTACTTTTAGCTAGTTGCTCTGGTCTTCTGAAGGTTCTCGCGCGTTGGTGTGCACACCAGGTAGATGAACTGAAAACCATTTAAAAATCTCAGCTCAGCTCAGCTCTGTTTGCAGGATATTTGAATAGGGTCCATCTGTCTCTCTGTGCTGGAATATTTTTATATTCATCGTTGTGTGCCCTTCCGTCCATCTGTCTGTCTGGCTTTCTTTCTCTCTGGGTGTGGTGTGTGTCTGCTCCTTGTCTCACATTGTTGAGTGAAATGTGTTTTATGTATTTTTTTTGTTTTATCCTGTGAGTGCAATTGAACCATTTTCGATTGTTGTCAGCTGAAAACAGTTTATTTGTTCTTCTGGCGCCCTCGTCAGGTGGAACACCGCCCCTGCGCTCCTCAGTCAGCACCACCGTGTTTGTAAACCTGCTGGATCTCAACGATAATGACCCCACGTTCCTCAACCTGCCCTATGTTGCTGAGGTCCCCGAAGGCCTCCCCATTGGTTCTACTGTGTATAAGGTACGCGCTTAATTTCATGACTCAATGCATGACTTCTTTTGTGCCACCTGATCCACTGGATGACAGTTTATCTAACATCGTATCTGCTAATTTGTTGACCTTTTAAAAATGTCGTGTTCATTTTCATGCCACGATTACAGTTCAGTCGATGGAAGAGCTGACCTGAGATGATGTAAACTGTCATTCAGAGTTTCACTTGCTAACAGCGAGTAACAATTTCAGATTAGTTAAATTCAGATTAGCCTTAGCACTTCACATTCCCCCATGAGAAAGGCTGTGACGGTGAGCCTGGCTGCTTTAGCTCATCTGTCCAGATGACTCCGCACCTTAGGTCCTGGTCTCAGACCCAGATGAGGACCAGAACGGCATGGTGACCCTGGGTTTGCAGATGGGGATGCCGCGCCTGGACTTCGCCCTCAACACCTCCACAGGAGTCCTGGTGTCCACAGCCAGGCTGGACCGGGAAGAGATCAGCCAGTACCTGCTCAGGGTGGTGGTGTACGATGCAGGCCAGTTCCCACGCACTTCCACCAGCACCCTCACCGTCACAGGTTTGTGTGGGAAACCTCTTTACCAAAAATAGGAAAAGTCATACTGTTGGGAGCTAGATGTAGCTGATAATCCCTCCTCTAATAAAGCAATCGGAATTTTGTAAGCCCTCTCCGGCTGTGGGCCGCCTCCTCAGTTGCGGGCCTCTCTAGGTATTGGTATCTTGTGGACCTTCCCCTGCGATAAATGTCCTTTACGGTTTTCGGTCCTCTCCTGCTAGTGATCTTCTTTATTTTTGTGGGCCCCTTCCGGCCATGGGTCTCCTTTACAGTTGTGGGCCCTCTCTGGATGTAGGTCTCCGTTATAGTTGTGAGCCCGCTCCTGCCATAGATCTGCTTTACAGTTGGAGGCCTTCTCCTGCTAAAGGACTTTTGTACAGTTGTTGGCCCTTTCCTGTTAGAGGTCTCCTTAAAAGACGTGGGCTCTCTCTGGATGTAGGTCTCCTTTACAGTTGTGGGCCCTGTCCAGCTACAGGTCTCCTATACATTTGTGGGCCTTCTCCAGCTATAGGTCTTTTTCTACAGTTGTGGGCCCTCTCCAGCTACAGGTCTCCTATACATTTGTGGGCCCTCTCCAGCTATAGGTCTCCTTTACATTTGTGGGCCCTCTCCAGCTATAGGTCTCCTTCTCCTTTATAGTTGTGGACCCTCTGCAGCTATTAGTATTTTCTTACAGTTGTGGGCCCTCCCCGGATGCACATTATTGGGCACAAGTTTTAGGCAGATTTCAAACATTTTAAAGCAAAGATGCCTCCAAAAATCACGAAAAGGAAGGTTTCTTAATTTTGAAAGATGTCCGATAAAGATCTGTGAACTGTTAAAAAACTAAATCAAATCAATATTAATTGAATATTAACTGTGATTACCCTTTACCTAAAAATTAGGAACACTCCTGCAGTTTCATAGTAATATGAGAATATTGGCTGTTTGACTGTTCCAAGCCTATTGGAAAACTTGCCATAGTTCTTCTGCAGCCTCACGGTTTCTCTCGAATCTGTCGCTCCGGGTAATTCAGCATAGGTCAGGGGTGGGGAACCTTATCCAGAAAGGTGCGGTGTGGGTGCAGGCTTTCATTTCAACCAAACACTTACACACCTGATTCTACTAATCAACCTCTGGAATCTTTGCGAAGGACCTTGATTAGTAGAATCAGGTGTGTAATTACCTAGATGGAATGAAAGCCTGCACCCACACTGGCCCTTTCTGGAAAAGGTTCCCCACCCCTGGCATAGGTGATGTTGATATTAGGGCTCTGTCAAGGCTACATTTTCTGGATCAATTGTCTTTAGTAAAATACTAAAATTTTTGGAAGATTGTTTTATCAATTAATATTTAATGTCTCGAATGTGACCTTTTTTTTTTTTTTTACAAAAACATTAGTGAGGAAAAGAAAAATGAACATCTTGGGCTAAATTTAAATTTAAAAGATCTACAGTGCCTAAAAGTACAGTGCTGCTGGTCTCCTTTGTTTTACCCTGGAAGTGTCTCCACTTTTCTCCCTACTGAATACAGCTTAGGTGGGGTGTGAATACTTCCTCTGAGAAAAACTTGTCTGGAGGTTCAAATGGAGGTCCGAATATGCCATCTAGTGGTTAGATGCAAGTGCTTACAATAGAGTGTTCCTTTGAAGCAAGTATTTAAAACTTTAATCATCTCCAGCGATTCTGCATGTGACATAGATTAATTACCTTATGGTGATTTTTCAGTTTATATTATTCCATAACCATAATTAGGTTTTTATTACCCTCATCGTGTGCAAGGTCTTTCAAAGCAGTTTGCTGTGACATATTTACAAATACTGATGCTAACGCACTGTCTTTGCCTGTTTGTCTGCTCATTTGTCTGTTAGTTTTGGACGTGAATGATGGCACCCCAACTTTTTACCCAAAAGTTTACAATGTTTCCCTGCAAGAGAGCATCCCGCGAGACTTTGTGGTGGCCCCTCTCAACTGCACTGACAGCGACGCTGGGCTCAACGCTGAGCTCAGCTACTTCATCACAGGTGAGAGGTGAAAGGTCAGGGGTCAGTCTTCAGGATTTCTCCGCAGAATTGGCTGCTGGGAGTATGTGCTGAGGGCAGCACCATATACCTATGCTGGTGTATTTAGCTGCTTTTCCTTGCACATCTCAGGGGATCAGTCATCCATTTTCTGGTGTCTTGGCTCCCTCTGCCTTTCCATTCAGGTTACGATAGTTCTTAAACCCCTTTGCGCAGAATACAAATAATGCCATTTTTTCCTGTTTTGCATGAGCCTAGTTAGGCTTTATAACTCAATATTTGTGTCACAGAGACTGTGGAAAATTATTCCAGTGAAGCAAGACATTTGGAAATTCAATTAGAGAATTATTTAGGAATTAAAGTTCAGAATTTACGGACGCCAGCGTTTGTATCTGCGCAAAGGGGTTTTAAACAAAATCACTTCAAGTCACTTCAGTTATGAGCAAATTATTTCAAAAGCAGCGATTCGCTTGATGAATCGTATGAGAAACTACATAGTGTACTATTGCTCATGAACGTATTGTGCTGTTCATGTCCGCAGTCAGACGTAATGCAGTTCCAATATCATTCAAATGGCATGGATGTAAATAACCTCAAATTAAAACTTAAAATTAAAGTTTTTTTTTTTTATTTTCCATATACTAACACTGCCGCAATACAGTGTGGTTCTTCAGTAAGGGGTCAGCGACAGTGACCACACCCTCCTGCCCTCCATTTGAACGGCAGTCGCTCGTCCAAATCACAAAGCTGCTCCAACCTCACTCCCCAGTGGTTGCAGGACGTGCATACATCCCTATTAACTGCTCAATATCTGTAGATCTTATTTTTTGTGGTCGAAAGGCTCATCTCTTTAAACAGTACCCGACCAAGCATTACCCTCCCACGACCCTTAAAATATCCATGCCCATGCTTTGTAGTTTTTGTGTCTCATTGCAAATTTCTGCTTGTTTACTTGGCTGTCCTTTGTAATACCTGAATATAATGCAAATGTAGTGACCCAGTTTTAGAGGGCTATAAGTTCACTCCTTACTGTTGTGGTAACCGCCAGCTTAGATTTGATAATGTTTACTGTATAGCCATATTCATTGAACCATGCAAGAATTACGGCCATGTAAATGTGCAACACATATGTTCAGCACTGTAGATATTAGTGTTGTCCCGATACCAAAAATTGTTTCGATACCAGTATCAAAATGAATTTCGATACTTTTTGATACTACTCGATACTTTTCTAAATAAAGGTGAAATGCAAAAAATGTCATTCTTTTTCTTTATTTTAACACAAACTCATAAAACCGCTGAACTTCAATTTGAAGTTGAATTTGTTTGGATAATAGACGCTTCCAGCGCAAAAATGCTGTCTGTGGACACGGGCCCTAACACAGCCCGTGTTACTCAGGCAGCCTGAGTTACTGCTGTGTTTCAGCACTAGAATGTAGGCTAACGTTATATATTTGGCTTTTCTAGTAAAGGCTATTTTTATGAGCATAACAGGGGACTGAATTAGTCAACTAATCACCTGTCGTCTTTAAATTATTTGAACTGATCTGGATGCCTGTCTTTCAAATGCTTCACCATGTTGGAAGTGTTGCCACCCTTGGCGAAACAGGGTTTGAAACATCTTTTGCAGATAGGAGTCTGTGTTGTTGGGTTTCCCCTTTTCGTTGGCCTTGAAGCCAAAATACCTCCACATGGCACTACGGGTGCCCTCCTTGTCCACGAGTTGTGGGGTTTCTGTCGCTGCAGCAGCTGCCATTCTCTCCCTAATACCACTAGCTACTCCAAGGACAATGAAGGAAGGAAGACTCCTCACCGAGGAGTAATATATGGTATCAGTCACGTGGGTGCCCCGTCCCTTCAGATAGACTTGCGGCGGGTCCTGAGTGAATTTATTCCAATGGGGAGAGGTGAACGTGAGCACAGATTATCACCGATTATTTTGCCCCATTATCACAGAATTAAATATTGGACTTATTTTTCACAGGCCACATATCTTCAAAATATTCTGGCGCTGCAATGACATTTTAAGACCAACAGATCAGGAGAAAATGAACTTTATTCCAGACTTGCGTCTGTCTCAGCAGCGCTTGCGTAACATTTGGCAATACAGAAATACAGTATGGAGTGCGGGAAACCACGAATAAAAATTTAAAACTGAAATAATGCTTTTGTTTATTTGTTCAGTAATACTATTATAGTCATCGATGTTTAATCGTTTTTAAAGGGGAAAACGAATATATTTGATCGCTATGATCTTGTACTGGATTGATATCAGATATTAAACAAGCAGGGGAAAGCGGCAAAATAAGGCGCACAAAAATGTGAAGCGTATCTTGCGTTGGCCATCCTCGTTAAAAATGCAAACTTTGTGCAGCAATAGGTTGCGATAATAGGAACAAGCTATCCATCTTCTCTTTTACGAAGGACGTAGACAGGTAAGAAATAAATTAGCAACTGTCGTATTACAAACCAGCTTCATAGGCTTAAACTAGCTGATGCAATGCTCTTCAAGCTATAGCCTATGCCAATTACAGTAAAATACTTTACGTAATTTGAGTATTATTTAATTTAGCGTTTATTATACGGGGGAGTCCCACTGAAATAAAAAATACAGACCTGGCCAAATATTATCCTGTTCAAAACCCAACAACCCTTCCAAGAGTGAACGCTAGCAAGCCAAAATCTAATTTTGTTGGCCAGCTAACTCATATTCGTAATGCTGAGTACAGGCGTTAGTTGTGTTGTAAAATGCCTGATGTAGCAAAGTAAAAGGAAATATACATGCAGATATAAGATAGATACTTGTATATCCCAACGTTTAATTGCTTGCCCACTCAGCTACCACTTCTGACAAGATGTGACGGATAACCCGGTCAGCATTCATTCTGCCAAGACAATGCGCTGAACACTTCTGCGATCGCGCCCGCTTAGGAGACAGGAACTGTGACCAATTTCTTACAATGGGGGTCTATGGGGATATGGAGTCTTGCTAAACTGTCTTTGCCTACTCCTAGCGCTGTCTCCCACCTCTGTGTGCTTCAGCTCATATTACAACGCGTCGACTGCGGCAACGTCACACAGCAGCAGAGATGAGTCAAGCAGGCATTCTCATTAAAGAATAAGTACGAGTATCGTTTTTTCCAAACGAAGTATAGTGACTTTGTGAATGCTTTGGTACCGTGGTACTTATTAAGTACCGGTATACCATACAACACTAGTAGATATATAGGCAGGCAGTGACATAATGCAACCATAGAACATGCTTTCAGTGGTTACTGTACCCTGAGGTGCTGCCCCTGCTCTTATCTCTCTGCAGAGGGGAATCAGGATGGGAAGTTCAGTGTGGGGTTCAGGGATGGAGTCGTGCGCACAGTGGTGGGGCTGGACCGGGAGAGCCAGGCTGCATACACTCTTCTTATAGAGGCCATCGGTAAGTCTGGAGGAAGTGGTGCGTCTGTGTGCATCTGTCACACTCATGTATATGTGTTCCCTGTGTGTCTGTTTGTCTGTGTGTGTGTGTTTGTGTGTATGGGTGTGGGTGTGTGTGTGTGTGTTTGTGTATGTGGGTGGGTTTATCTAAGTGTGCACTCTCATGTTTGTGTTGCCTGTGTGTGTGTGTGTATGTGCACGCACATGTGTGTCTTTTTGCATGTGTGTGTCTGTGTGGGAAAATGTTTGTCTGTGTGGTTGTGCAAGAGTGGATATTCATAGGTTTTGTGTCATTGTCTCTGTGAATACCTTTGCAGTTGGTAGTTTGTGCACCTGTGTCTGATGTAATCTGTCACTTGTGTAAAGGGAGACACAGCGTCCCTCTGCCTCCGTCTGCCCATTTATATTGAGAGAAACATTCTTATTATCACTGGAGTATTGACTTATTACTTTACAAAAGAACAGGAATGAAAACAGTTCAAAAGGTAATACAGAGGTGATGCATGCAGACGTCCTGCCATCACAGAGATTGGTTTTTTGTCTCAGAAAAACAAAGAAAATGGAGAAGTCTGTGGTTTCCTGTTTTTGCTCCGTCGCTTAGGTAAGTCAGCTGTTGATCTACCATCGCTGAAGTGTGGAAAGTCTGCCATTGCAGTCAAATGGGGAAACTCAGGGATATGCTTTGGTGTGCGGTATCATAATCTATTTATGAATTTATTAACATCAGCATTCTGTCTCAAAATTTCTGCCCAATATCACAATCTGAACAACTCCAGTACTGGAAATCCTACCCCCACAATTTACATGAATATCACTTTAAAAGTTCATTATCCTCTGATGATGAAATGCCTAATTCATTTGCATATGAATTACACTTCTGACATTGCATTGTTTGCCTGAAATCTGATGTGAATGATGGCAGTGTGCCATCAAGAGATGTCTGTCAGTCATGCATGACAGGGGTATTGATATTGGAGAACGAAAACAACATTTTGGACAGTCCTTGAGAAGCAACTTATTCAGTAGTTTTGCTAAATACTTGAGGAATACCTAATACCAACCAATTTTTTTCTGGGACGAGGTCTTTTACCTGCTGCTCTTGATGTGATTCAGTCTATTATTTCTCCCTCTATCCCCAACCCTCTGTCCTTCTCTCTACCCATCCATAGATAATGGCCCAGCTGGCAGCAGGAGAACTGGGACGGCCACAGTATACATAGAGGTGCTGGATGTTAATGACAACAGGCCTATCTTCCTCCAGAACAGTTACGAGACCAGCGTACTGGAGAGCGCACCGAGAGGTGCTAGTGTTCTGCAGGTACTACGCACACAGCCAAACATGCTTCATGTTCAAAAGCGCGCAAAATCACTCAAGCACGCACACACAACTCTCACGTGCACTCATGCATGTACAGGCACACTGCATGCATAAGCACACCCACTGGCTCCTGTGCAAGTGCATACACGCACATGCACAGACCAACACATTCTCATCCCGACTCGTCATAAAGTGACGCTACCTGACCAAGCATTGATATATAAAGAAAATGCAGGCTTTTGATGTCCCATTTGATGTTTTAAGGTTAGGGGGTGGGGTTCGTTTTAACCCTGATGTCAAATAAGGACGCCAAAAACCCGTCCTCTGAGGTAACATCACCATATGATGATTCAGGATGAGAATGGGCACCACAGACACACACGCGCGCGCGCGTGCGCGCACACACACACACACACACACACACACACACACACACACACATACAATAGTGCTCACAGGCACACACTGATAATATCTCACATGGACAAGCTGTGTTAAGTTGCTGCATAAACCCTCTAATAATCCATGCTTGAATAAAGAAGATCCAGCTGGAAATAACTGCAGGTTACTGAATACATCTCTGCAAAGTGATAAATTCACTTTGTTACTCATGGCTAACTGAGAGAGAAGCTGGCAGAGAGCAGTGCAGGTCACTCTTATGACAGGAAAGGATGCTTTTTTTGTGAATACATTGTGAGAGTGGCTTTAAGAGCTACACTGACCACCAGACGCAGGCACATCGCTGTTTCAGAATCATGTCACACGCGCACTGCTTTCATACAACACTGGTCAAAAAGTTGTTTTCTAATATAATTTTCTTCAATAGCTAGCAGCTAATATTAGCGTGTTTTCAATTTCTAACTATAGCTAATCTTACCATGGAATTAACTGAGTGCCTCAACTTAGTGAAAATATCAATGGCAAAAAAGTAATGAAAACCATTAATGTGGTCTGCATTTTACTCTAGTTCACTACGCTTGATTTGTTTTGATTTTGTATTGTTTTGTTTGTCGAAGCAAATTGATTCCTTTTGGGCTAACGGGCCGTTTTTATGATGGTTTTTTGTGTGTCAGTCTGGTGGTTGCAATGTGTGACGCTTTGCTGATGATGCTGCACATTCGAAGTGCGTAGTTGCTGGGCTTTGGCTAACCATGACAATTACTCAACCTATGACAGTGTAACAATGC
This sequence comes from Gymnothorax javanicus, assembly GCA_029692085.1. Classification (NCBI taxonomy): domain Eukaryota; kingdom Metazoa; phylum Chordata; class Actinopteri; order Anguilliformes; family Muraenidae; genus Gymnothorax; species Gymnothorax javanicus. The sequence continues at coordinate 27,701,256 of CM056208.1, read as the reverse complement.
TGCGGTGAAGAAAGAAGTTCATGACGCTGTGAATGCGGGGAAATGACTAACAGGGCTCTTTCTCACTTCCTGTCCTTCAAACTTATGTCAAACAAAAAGAATACAAGACACAGTTCTGTCCACCGTTTAGCCTTTATGAGGCAAGGAACCATATTTGGTAACTTCAGTCGGCATCCAAAGTGGCGCCCCATGCCTGTTCATGAGGCAGTAGACCCACGGCGATTTCTCTCTGCCAATCAGAGAAAATCAGGCAATATCACGGGCAGTGACATCAGGGTGTCTGACCAATCAGCAGTGGCCTAGAGCGTCTCAAACTTATTTTCTTCTCCAGACCTCTCACAGTGTGGTTGTGTGCCCTTACCCAGTCCCACTCACAAGGACCTAACATCATTACTCACGAAAGAAAACTGATGAAAACTCACGCATTAAAAAGTTGAAAAGTTTGCTAAAAGCTGAGATAGGTGTTGTTTCTGTAGGATTTCTAGAAATTAGTGAGATTTTGCGTGAAAAACAAAAAAAATTGGTTGTGAGGCCATATTTGATCATACGTCCGTTTCACCTTAGCCAAGAGCAAGTGATGGTTAGACTATTTATGGACATAGACCCAGCGCACGGTGCTTTTTTACAGTCAGCTTCTAAGGGTATTTTTTAGTGCCCTATAAAGGGTTAAAAAGAGAATATAAAATTTCAGATAAAGGCAATATTTATGGAAAAAATCTCTCTTTAGCACATTAGCATCACAACATACCTTCTCAGAGGGCATCTGTGGGGTCCCTGTGTTGGGACGTACATTGTATAGTCACTGTATAACCTGAAAATTCCTGCTCAAATCAGTTTAAACTAAATTTATTGATCCAGCCTGCAGTACCTCAGCTGACCAACCTGTAGTCAGATACACCATCAGTTTGGCCACTCGCTTACTCTGCCAGATTAATCAGCTTCAACTGTCCTTAGATCAGCTTTGGTCAATCAAAGACCAGCTAGGAACTAACTCTAAGTGTCTAATGCACAGCTTAAACCAGCATTCCATAGAATCCCAACTGATCCTTGCTGCAATTTTCCGCGGGCAACACTGGTCATTGCATAGACAGCGAGCCTGGTACAGCAGTGCACACTCAGAACCAGTTGTCTTGCATTGACACACATGCAAGCATGTACTCCCGTACGGACATACACACGGTGAGCTTAATTTTAATGAGCTTTATTGGATCAATCGGTGTATCCTATTGCCGAAATAAAATGGCTGACGTATCGCACAGCTGTGACCTTTTCAATCGAGGATGCTCTAGCAGTCTCTCCATTCGCTGTTGTAGAATTCAAAGGTTGTGAGTAAAAAGGATGAAAAAAAAATGCTGCACCTGTTAATGGTCATGCAAGGCACCACTGAGTTTCCTACACAAGCTTTGGACTTCATCTCCCATCAGTCCCCTCTCTCTTTTATTAAATCCAGTTTATTGGGGCCAGGCAACATGGGAATGGATGTGCATGTACAGCCATGGAATCCCTATTTCTGTCAAACTTTGCTGTTATACTGACCTGCAGCTGGCAAAAAGTAAACACTAACAAACACATTTGGGTTTAAAGGGTCCCTCGCTAGTGTTCATTGAAGAACATGGGATGAATGTACATGACATCATCAGGAACATTGTTAGCCCTATTTTAGGTGGGCTTTAGCCCTCCCAATACATTTTTTATCCCACCCCCCCCCCCCCACAATAATGTCCATTTTAGTTAAAGTAATCAAAAGCTGGGGGAGAACATGCCAGACCAAACCCCCAGGTAGTGAAGAAGAAGTGAAGGCTTAGCTCTCCATCCATAAATCTGGTGACATGCCTGCATGACATGCTGTAAAGAAGCTGAGTGTTTGAGATGATGTCTGGCTGACTAGGTTATCATGTACATGTCTCTCTGGATTTGTGCATGTGTGTTGCGTGTATGAGGTTTTAACAGCTGGAGATGGTTAACAGAGTCAAACCACGAGCAGTGGTTGTAGCGAGAATGTGCCTTGTAGCGATAAGTTGAAGTGGCTACTTTTCCATTGCTGTTCATATCTCAGATGTGTGCTATCAAAGGTATTGTTTTATTCTGAGTGGAGGCTGATTAATGGGCCATTGTTGTACTGATGGACTGTGATCAGACTTCTGTGGTGTAGTCAACAGAACGCCCAATGGACAGGTCTTGGTTTATTCATCATGGAGAGAGCAGACAAATCTCAGAGGCTTTGTCACTGAAACAGTCCTCAGGCCTTGGTGTCTTGACAGTGGTCACATTTCAGTCGTGCACTACTGGAGTTGTCCGAAAGTGGTCGATAATTTATGACTCCGGAATCCACGCAGAGCGCGGTCACACCTCGGTTGTGTGGTCATTGAGTTTGTGAGCTCTCAGAATTTGTTGGTGTGGACATTGAGACGGTCCGTACTCAGATTTCTACAGCTTGGTCGAACAGGCAGGGCACGGCGACGTGCGGTGGGGCGGGGCTGGGGGCGGAGCTCTCACGGTCCGGTCGGCGTGGCGGCGGGCGTCTGAAGGAGGACGTGACGGAGTGGCGCATGGAGCCCAGCCGTTTCCATAGCCGCAGCTGCGGTTCGCTGGAGATGGCGGGGCTGCAGGGCAGGGGGTCGCTGTGGCCACACCCCCCCTGGAGACAGCCTGAAGGTGCCGACGGTCTGCAGACCGCCATGAAGGTGGCGCAGCCGGCGAAGAGCAGGAAGAGGCAGAGCGTGATGATGATGGCGGGGAGGGGCGGCGGCAGGGCGGGTGTGGCCAGTGTGGAGAAGGGGGCGGGGCTAGGGGTGTTGGTGATGTTTGCGAGCAGCGACTCCGTGATGTTTAAGGAACTGGAGCTATTCATCTCTGCTGGATCTGTGGGAACAGAAGAGTGTCTTTTGGATCAGCATAATGCTCCGCAAAAAAATTCTGCCTTAACTCTTTTCCACTCAAGCAGAACATTATTTTATGATGTCACTATTTAGCTTGCGAGTTCAATTTTCGTACCCCAATCATCTTGCAAAGATTTGAATTGTTTCATGGTTTTGTCATATTTGAAAAAAATAATGAAATGAAAAGTCATGAAAAAAGTAATGACAATGAAAAATCAAAATTGAACAAAACTGGACTTCTTTGTTAGCAGTGTTCCTTCTCTCATTCATTTTCTCTGTGCCTCTCTTCGTTAGTTTGTAACATAAGGATCAGATCAGCCATATTGAATGTGACACATGCATGTACACAAACCCATACATCTTAAACACCCGTATACTGCATCTCCTGCACTAACTCTTCCACCCTTTTGGATGCACTTTTCGTTTCCCTGGCTCTTATACAGTTCTCTGATGTGGATATAGTGTGAGCCTCATATACTGTCTGAGCAGCCATCTCACTTCCCTGACACCATTCTCTCTTGTTTTATTATTCATTTGGATTTATCCCCTTTTTACCCACTCAAAACACAGCCAAACTGTTTAGCCCACCCGAAAGCAACCAGCTCACATCGACTCTGGAGGAAGATACTGGGGCACTTGATTCCTCCGACTAATGTGACAACCAGCCCTCACTTCTTTACACGATGCAGTGGCTCCACCAATTACATATTGCCTATGTCATCGGAGAATCCCGTAGTCAGCATACAGCACAGCTACATTCGCCTGGCCCACCAGAAGTGGTCGCTACAGAGCAATGAACGAGCAAATTTTAATCAGCTTAACCCAAACTGACCCCAGCGTGGCTAAGCCAATTGTTGCCTCGCCCATGCGGACCTCCAGCCATAGTTGGTCACGGCGTGGCTGAGATTCAAACTTTCGACCACAGGGCTCAAAGACAACTGTTTTAGCCATAAGCCACCCGGAGGCCAAACCTTTCTGTCATCGAGATGACACTCACAAGCTAAAGGTCTCATACCTTCATGGTATAAAAGTTTCTGTTAGATTCCGTTCTCACATGAAGGCAGATTTTGCGCTGTGGTTTGGGGTAATTGTGGCTGTCGGAGCGGCACATGCCGAGCAGCAGGGCAGACCCGCCTCTGGGCAGCCATTTACCATCGCTCGGTCTCACTGTGTGAGCCGCTGCCTTGTCAAGGAAGCTTCTGGCTCATTGGCTGAGCCAATGGCTGAGTCAGGGTGATTTTCGGAGGTTATTAAGTCCAGCGGTAAACTGTTAATCATTTGAGGACATAGCAGGAGTTTGCTTTACAAACACACCTGCATACAGCCAAACACACAAACATATGCATGGGCACTCACATGGGAACACACACACAAACACACACACACACACACACACCAACACACACACTGACAGGCACAGACACACTCATATGCCCGCAGACACAGGTTGGCCTTGGAGCAATTATATTTCCATTAAACAAATGACTGAGAAATGCTCCATGCTCCAAAAGGTTTCCGCTTTGTTTTTTAAAACGGATTTATTAGAACAACCCCCACAGCACCCGCATATGAGTCCCCTTCCCAGTGCACAGCTACATTCTCTCAGATCACCACCTCCCCCCACGCACCCAAGGGTAACAGTGTAAATGTCATTTTCTCTAATTCAGCAGAAACAAAATGTGGCGTAACGGTTTAAGGAAGCACATTGGAACGTGAAATTATTTTCTGAGATTAAATGTCAGAAAAGTTGTACCACTTGTGCAGTATCGCTTGTTAGAGCCTCAAATCATTGCTGTTGATTGCTGTGACCCACCCAGGACACAAAAGAGAGCACATACATTCACTTAAGCTAACATGCGCACACATATAAATAGTATTCACACGCATGCACACACATGCGCACCCCAGGGTAATTATTCTTTCATGTTTATGGACAGGAAATTTGCTCTCCCTTGTTCTAATTTACAAATATAGTCACATAAATTACCCATCTTCCTCAAAGGCAAGTTTGTCATTGCATTTGCATGCACACATTTTGATGAACGCAGTAAGTTGTTTCGATTGCCTCCATAAGTCAGTTTTTCATTCCATGGATATATTTTTTTAGTTGGCTTTATGAAGTTCTAAAGGATAAATAACAAGTGAAAACAGCTCCTATACTGTCCTCAACTTTCCTTATTTCACTGTCTTCCTCTGTCCACCATTTGTTTTGTTATTTCGTTTTTGATTTCCTTCCTCTTTCTGATAATTTTCTACTCTTACTTTTATATCAAACTCACTTCTGCTATGTACAGTACTTAGAATGGTTTCTGTGCACCATCCTATTTGTACAGTACAAAAATGGATCTAATCAATCCTTTTTTTTTTTTTTTTACTTTTTTAACTGTCATTTTTGTTTATATATTCATAATCTACTTGACACTCATCTCTCCCTCAACGTAGAATATTGCAAATATCACTTTACTGGAGTGTTGTGGTAGGCTTCACGAACACTCTAACAATAAATCTCCCAGTTAAACTGACAAGATCATAGGTATACATGTGCGCACATACTGTAACACTGGGACATGATCACTTTCCACTCAAATTCACACACAAACACACACGTACACTATTTTCCTTCCCCCCCCCCTTTACACACACTCGCACAAACACTCATGCATACACACTTATTACAAGAGTGCCATGGCTTTTACCTTGTGTCGCCTCAGCATCAGTGTATCTGGGAATCTTTTCTTTTTCTCAATTCATCACCGCTCACACTTTTCTGGGAAAGACAGAAAGGAAGAGAGAAGTAGAGGGGACTGTGCCTCTGGGATTATGGCCTGAGTATTTTTTATTTGTTTAACAAGTTTTTTGGAGTTCTGAGCAGAAAGGGCATTTTGCTCAGGTTCTTCTGAAGGCTCAACTTTCCAATATTATAGACAATATCTTCACAAAACTTGATAATTTTTATTGAGTCTTGAGTTTTTTGATATAATATCCCCCTTTGGTATTTAAAATGGTTTAGCCTGGCTTGTATACCCCTTTCATTGGTAAAATCATGCCCCCCTACAACCATTTTCTCCCCCTCTGCCCCCTCTTCCTCCTCTCTCCCCCTATCCACGACCAATCTGATCTCTTTCTCTAGTTAATGAGGCTGGAGTGAGGCCCCTCTTTGAAGTGTGTTTGTGTCTGGGTGTTCGTGTTGTGTCGCGTCTGTTTCCCTGCATTTGTGGTTGTACGTGTGAGCTCGCGGTAAAGCAAAGCGAGAATGCATGTCTAAATCTGTTTCCTCATGTTCGACGCTGTAAAAGCCGTCATAAATATTTTCTTCAGCCCAAAACCACTGTCATTTTTAGATATTATGTTAATTTATTGCGGGTGCGAACATCTGTCCAATTTATATTATTCATAGCAGTCTCCATCTCTCTTGTTCTGAACCGCTGTCTACTGGGAATACCAGTTGCAAAAAGTTTGATAATAGTCCACAGAATGTCTCGTTATGTTGAATACTATGGGGAAGGCCAATCAAGAAGTTTGTAGATGTGTCTTGTAATATTAATCATAGTGTGTGATGGATAATAAACAGGGGTCAGCGAATGGTGTTAATAGAGAGCCACTGCAGTGTATTTAGAGGTGGTGGACGGAGATGGGTTCCTGACCTCAGAGGATCTGTGTGTGCTGAAGAGAGTGCATTGGGTCACTGGCAGGGTCACTGGAGAGTCAAACATGTCTCCAGGTTGCAGTGAAAGAGCAGAAGTGGGAGGAGGGGGGGGGGGTACTTTGGGGGCATGGGGGGAGGTGTTTGGTGTGTCTTTGTCCTGCCCATCCGCCATATCATGGTTTCTGAAAAGCTCTTCTTTGTGGTGGAGTTGCCATGGGTCACTGAGAGGCGTCGTCCTGGTAACGGCACCACTTTTTGGAAAGCAAGAAGGGGCGAACTCATGGCCGGAGCTGTCATTCACACCAAGATGTGCTTTGTTTGTCTGTGTGTGTGTGTGTGTGTGTGTGTGGGTTTGTGTGGGTGTGTGTGTATGCATACAGTGCTGTGAAAAAGTATTTGCCCCCTTCCTGATTTCTTATTTTTTTGCATATTTGTCACACTTAAATGTTTCAGGTCATCAAACGAATTTTATTATTTGAAAAAGATAACCTGAGTAAATAAAAATTCAGTTTTTAAATGATGATTTCACTTATTAAGGGGAAAAAGCTATCCAAACCTACCTGGCCCGGTGTGAAAAAGTAATTGCCCCCTAAAACTAATATCTGGTTGTGCCACCCTTGGCGAAAACAACTGCAATCAAACATTTGCGATAACTGGTAATGAGTCTTTCACATCCCTGTGAAAGAATTTTGGCCCCCTTTTCTTTGCAGAAAGGTTTTTATTCAGCCACATTGGAGGGTTTTTGAGCATGAAAGAGCATGTTTAAGGTCATGCCACAGTATCTCAATCAGATTTAAGTCCGGACTTCGACTAGGCCACTCCAAAACCTTCATTTTGTTTTTTTTTTTTTTTTAAACCATTCAGTGGTGGGCTTGCTGGTGTGTTTCCGATCATTGTCCTGCTGCATAACCCAAATGCTTTTAAGCTTGAGGTCACAAACTGATGGTTGGACATTCTCCTTCAGGTTTTTCCGGTAGAGAGCAGAATTCATAGTTCCATCAATTGCAGCAAGTCGTCCATGTCCTGAAGCAGCAAAGCAGCCCTAAACCATCACAATACCATCACCATGTTTGACTTATGGTATGACGTTCTTTTTATGAAATGCTGTGTTAGTTTTACACCAGATGTAACGGGACGCACATCTTCCAAAAAGTTCAACTTTTGTCTCGTCATTCCACAGGATATTTTCCCAAAAGTCTTGGAGATCATCAAGATGTATTTTGGCAAATGTGAGACAAGCCGTTGTGTTCTTTTTGGTCAGCAGTGGTTTTCACCTTGGAACTCTCCCATGGAAGCCGTTTTTGCCCAGTATCAATCTTATTGTTGAATCATGAACACTGACTTTAACTGAGGCAAGTAACGCCTGCAGTTCTTGAGATGTTGTTCTTGGTTCTTTTGTGACATCCTGAGTTGTCGATGTGCTCTTGGAGTAATTTTGGTAGGCCAGCCACTCCTGGGCAGGTTCAGCACTGTTCCAAGTTTTCTCCATTTGTGGATAATGGCTCTCACCGTGAATCGCTGGTGTACCAAAGCCTTAGAAATGACTTTGTGACCCTTTCCAGACTGATAGATGTCAATACTTTGTTTCTCACCCGTTTTTGAATTCCTTTAGTTCGCGGCACAATGTATTGCTTTTTGAGATCTTTTAGCATACTTCACTTTATCAGACAGGTTCTTTTTAAGTGATTTCTGGATTTAACAGGTCTGGCAATAATAAGGCCTGGGTGTGGCGAGTGAAATTGAATTTAAAAAATGTGGTTAATCGCAGTTAATTCATAATTTAACAAGCGGGGGCAATTACTTTTTCACATAGGGCCAGGTAGGTTTGGATAGCTTTTTCCCCTTAATAAATTAAATCATCATTTTAAAACTGCATTTTGTATTTACTCGGGTTATCTTTGTCTGATATTGAAATTTGTTTGATGATGTGAAACATTTAAGTGTAACAATTATGCAAAAATATAAGAAATCAGGAAGGGGGCAAATACTTATTCATGGCACTGTATGTGTGTGTTTGTGAGCACATGTGCCTCTGTGTTAGCCTGACTCCGCCAGCCTATGTACTTCCGCTCAATTTAATTTCGCTTCACCACTCCGTCTGATCACTCAGAGCTCTGCTTTGTTTACCTCGGCAGAAAATACGCCGGACCAACCGACGAACAGATGGCGTGGCCGAGATTCATGATGTAGCCACTACGCTGAGTTTGAAATTTTAGTCTCCGAAATCAACAATGGCTATAGATATAGATACACGGGAGGCCATTCGCTCTGTCGTGGAGAAAATCCCGGGTATCAGCGACTTATAGCCACAACAAGATGAATGTTTGGTTAGTTTTTTGAATGGAAATGATGTTGTAGCGCTAATCCCTACATGTTTCGAGAAAAGTTGTCATATCTACTTAATATCCACCATGAAACATATGAAATAGGCACCCTGTTCATCTCTGTGAGAGACAGCCAAACCACCTCAGCTAGCTTGTAGTTTCTAGTGTTACGTTGCCCGGGAATTTCACACTATTTAAGCTAGCAGCGAACTTTTTAAAAGCCGTGTTTTCGTTCATGTCACAAGACCTATTAGCTGTCTCAGTGTTATATTGTCATTATCCATGAATGAAATGGCTGTCTGAGACAGCCAAACACTTAGAGCCAAACGATGTTACTATGAAGTTAGATAGCGAGCTCGGTATGATGTCAGCGCAAGTATGTGGTTAACGGTTCAGTTTTTGTGTCAACGCAGATTTTGTCCTAATGTAAATAATGCGTTATTCTCGCCGATTCTGCTGTTGGTTTCAGGTCTCTTACGTTTTTTTTTTTTTTTTTTTTGAATAGCAGCAGTATCGGCAGGAAAAACGATAGCTCAACAGTTTGTTTCTTGTTAGGAGAACAGAAAGAGCACCTTTGGTTCTTTTAAGTGAATGAGTGAAGGCTAAAATGAGGTAGATAGGCATATGTATGAGTACAGTATTAACTTTAATGTACTGTTCAGTTTGTTTTCGCTGCATTCCTGGTATGATGGACTGTGTTTACAACACGTACTAGGCAGCTGAGCGGGCACATAACATACGTCATCGCCAAACATTAGTGGTTAGTTTACGGGTACACCAATGATTTTAAACTTCAGACAAGCGCCCACCCACCAGGAAGTAAACACTTGTCAATTGCGACTGTCCAGACTCTGTGGACGAAGCAAAGCGAAGTAGCAGAGTCTGGTATTACCAGGCTACCTCTGTGTGTGTGTGTGTGTGTAACTCTCTGTCTCTCTTGTACTGCAGGTGCAGGCTACAGATGCCGACCAGGGTGAAAATGGCAGAGTTCTGTACAGGATACTGTCTGGTGAGGCTTCCTGTGGTTGCAGCCCTGTGCCACTTGACCGAAACTTGAACATGCAAATAATGCATCACATTGCCACTGCCAGACCCGCATATATGCTGGCATGTATACACATATGTGCGCATACACACACCCACACACACACACACACACACACACACACACACACACACACACAAGCACACACATACGGGCGGACACACATTCACACACAAGCACTCACGCATTCTGACACATGCACACACATGCAAACACACTCACATATGTGCGTACGCACACATATAAACACACATACACTCTCTTAGCCAGTACTCGCTCTCTGGGTCCCCTGCAGTGATGCTGCACTCCACTTTGCCATTGAGCCCCGGTCCTACTGTAACTAGCAGTGAAGATGCACACCTGCCATATTCTGAGTTGATGGTGTAAAATCTTGCCTCTGACTGTTCCTGACCAATCCCAAACATAGTGATCAACTTTGATCAGAGACATATGAACCAAAACTATTGGAAGGAGGTAGACCAGACAGACATGCAAGTATTCACATGTGTTGATTCTGCAGGGTGTACAGGTCCAAAAACTAATTTATTAACAGTCTATAACATTTAGAGTCAGATTGGGTGATTTTACCGCCACTCATGTTGCAAAGGCACTGGCCGGCTCATCTAGGATATGAAATAATACAGTATAATGTTAATGTGTCAGCACTTTTAAGCCTACATCCTGCCTGTACTTAAGAAGTCACAATGGTCAGTTTTTATTGAGAATGCAACAGATATGTTTTGCAGGTCTGGGAGGGTTTCAATACAAATAGCCTGGCTAAACTTTGACACAAATAGTCTGTGATTAATAGCAGAGTATGTTTCATCTGGTGTCACAGTCTGTCTCTATCTTTCATTTATTTTCCCCTGTTCCAGCAGTATCATGTCAGTTTTGCGGTGATGTCTTCTTTAATTGATTTATTGTCTGATCACTCCTTGTGTTTCCCCTGCCCTATTGTCTGATTAGTCTTGTCTATATAAGTTACTTGCTCCCATCACTTGTCACTGGATTCTTCTGTTTGTTAGACCTTCCTTATCTGTGAGCTACCCAATCTTGTGCTCTCCTACATTATCAGTAAAAGGAAAAGTGAAATGTCTAAAAGTATTTTTAGCCTTTTATATGGGAAATCCACTCCTTGCCCTTCAGCATTCTGCAGAGCAGCAACATATTCCCATAGACAAAGGTCCTGGTGATTTGGAACATACCCCCAGGGGACCCCTAGAGGGGGAGAGAATGAGATTCCCAGTAGGAAGGACCCCAGGATTTTCACCCATGCAAACGGCCAGACGTTGATCAATGCAGAATGCATCTGCGGCAAGGAGTGTAAAAATCTGCCTGGCCTTAGAATGAAGTGCTTGGTCAAGGAGAAACAGGTGCAACGTACAGGACCAGTTCCTGCTGAGACACAGGACAAGCACAGCCAGGACTCACCCCACAGCGCCCAGCACCTCCATGCACCTGTACCCCAGACCTCATGCAGAGTAGTTCGACAGCGGATCAAATGGCCTCCATCAGCAACCAACAAGAGGGAGAGGCTGCAATTTTGACGATGATGTGTACAAAATCGTACAAACGACAGCCAAGGGCGATGCCAACGGAAGGCTCTGCGCAGTGACAACCATCATTGTCAGCTACGAGTCTGAGAGATTTGCAAATACCAGTGCAGAAGCCGAGACTGACGGGCTCTCTGTGAGCTGGTTGAAGTGGGCAGCCAGGGATTAGCTGGGTGCTTAGTCTGTAAAGCTCTACCAGGACTCGGAGTAACCGGGGCTGTGATGAGGGAGGCCATACGTAGCATCACTGAAGTCACAGAGAAAGCCACCTTTGGATAAAGAGGGCGAGTTTGTGGATGGCTACTGCTGAGATGCTACTCGGGATTTAAAGACCAGAACCCCCCTGCATGACCCCTGGAGCATCACTGATGATACCCAGCATCCAAGAGTCTTGACCACAATTTGAAAACCTTCTCAACTACTGAATGCAGATCACCTGACTTAGACTGTCCCAGACAAGAATTGCCTATGTCTCCTCCCATAATTTTAATCCTGTATTATAACTCTATAATAAACAGCCCACAAGGCTGATCTGCATGCGGTTCTTCCTTGTGCAGTTCATAATACTCTGGTATTAGCATGGTCAAAACAATAACGCTACAGTATGTGGCATAAATTTTGCTATTTTTACTTACAAATGTTTGGGGCATTTTTGACCAGTAGAAAAAAAAAGAAGTTGCTAACAGGGAAGGTATACAAAGCCAGGAGTTGAGTCAAAACCTGCCGATCATTGGGTAATAATTCTGTGAGCTGTCAGTGGCAAGTGATGTTAATGTTGCTAGCAGAATGAGATATTGAGTGAGGTTTTACTCCTGTGTCACAGGGAACAGTAACAGGCAGTTCAGCATTAACCAGCTGTCCGGGGAAGTGACCCGAGGACAGAGGGCTCTGGACCGCGAGACCAGCAGCTCCCACGTCCTGGAGGTGGAGGCCTACAACAGCGACCAGGGCAGCATGCGGAGCTCCGTCAGGGTATGGAAGGCTGAGAAGAAATGAGAGGGAGGGGAGGGGATTGCAAGAGGAGAGAAGAGTGGAGGGGATTAAAGGAGGGGAGGAGGGAAGAGGAGAGGGCAGCTAGGAGGGATAAAAATAGTGAAAAGATCCAGTAAGGGAGGTCATGCGAGAATGTGAACGTGATTTACTAAGCCAACTGACACACTAAACTTTTTTCAGCAAAAGCCAGGCTAATAAGCAGTGATTGATGCTAAATAGATAACATGACCAATCACTAGTTGGTGCCTGTGGGGGTGCTTGTTTGCACATAGGTGTGGGGATTGCTCACATATGGACCGGTTTGTGGAGAAGCCCATATACACACCCGTTAGTGCTTTTTCTGCAAACACACCTGTCTCTCCTCCTGCCAGGTGATCGTGTACGTGGATGATGCTAATGATGAAGCCCCCATCTTCACCCAGCAGCAGTACAATCGTTTGGGGCTACGAGAGACGGCAGGCATTGGTACATCGGTCATCGTGGTCAGAGCCACCGACCCAGACACTGGTACTCCTGTCACTCGTTGAGCTTATTTTCATTCAGCTGAGACTTGAAACACTTTTGCTTTTTCTGGCTGATTTCAGATGGTCAGGGCTGTGTCCAAAATCACTCGCTCATTCACTATTCCCTACTCAGTATAAGTGGACTCGTATGTAGGTGACTATATAGTGAGCTCATAGGCAGGGGGAAGAAACGCTTTCGGACACTACCCGGCTCATGTTGTCGCAGCTGTTGATAGTGTCATTGCTGTCGCAAAATTAAAATGTTCCTGTTCCACTTCAGCCGAAGGATTTGGACATATTTTTGTAATAAACGAACGGAGTATATTTCCCACCCTGTTTGTGTTTACTATTATTGTTTAAATAATACAATTTGCCTTAAATTTTTTATATCGTCTTCTATTTTTTGTCCTCTAGCATCATTATTCGTTTTAATTGTATCTGAGTGTCAGTTTGAAATCTCTCTCTCATCTTTACGTTACGTGCACTTTGACTGTTCTTATTTAAATATCCTGTGTAAACAAACGGGTCTCCTGCACTGCTCAGTTTCCAATCAAAAAAAAAAAAACGCATTTTCGCGCCTGAAGTTGAATAAATGTCTCGTGCCTGTTTTCAAACTCTGTTGACTAAACGCAGCTTACATATTTTGGAGCTTTTCGGTTTGTTTGCAGTGCATGATGGGATGTATAGCTGGGTTAGTGACCATCGGATGTTGACTGCATTTCACGGTGGATTGTGGGATGTGGGATAACCATTCTTACTAACAATTCGGACAGCACTACAAAATGGCGAACCCAATATATAGTGAGAAGTGAGTGATTTTGGACACAGCCCAGGATTTTCAAAGCGCACCACCACTTCCTGAATTCAAAAACATTTAAGGGAGGCTTGATGTTCGACTTAATAAGTGTGTGTTTCTCTCATTTTTCTCACCAGGCCAGTTTCCAAAGTCTCCTAAAATTGCCTTTAAATTGTGCCTTTTTTGGGGGGTTTTTTTATTTTTATTTATTTGGTGTATTTCATATTTACTTAGAAAGCAACCGCAGAGCTAAACTTGGAAAAAAAAAAGTGGAAATTTTAATTATTAGAAACTACATAAGCAGAGGAAAATTACATCCTTCCATTTAAGTCACACTAAAACAACAGATATGTCTCTCTTGTTTCATAACTGAAATCTTTCACTTTTATTGCAATGAGTGAATGCTATGCTGCACCACTGTCCTGAACTATTTGAGGCTACTAATCTAGATGATGCCCCGTTCAGATTGCTATGGACTATTTTTATGAAAAATGTTCTCCGAAGAAAAACTGTCACGTTGCGAGACAAAACTACACATCACTCACTACTTGTCCAAATGATTAGGGAACTGAATGACTTTCTGTTCCTCTGTGGCCCAAATTGCCCAATACAACCTTTACATGTTCAACATTTGAAAGTGAACTGCCTCGCCCTATTTCCAGACTTTAGCCCTGGAAATTGGTTAATATCATAACAATTCACGCAATTTAATCCTTACGTGATAATATTGAAAGGTCTCGCATCATGAAAATCTTGTATTTCCTTCCCCTTACGCATGTATTATCATGCTTTCCATACTGAAGATCTGACAAAACATGAAAATAAATTTTTCTTAGTGTCTCAGCATTGTTTCGCTAGTACCCTTCCCCCGTAATAATTTTCTAGAACAGCCTGCTATGATTTAATGGCCCAGTTGATGTCACAAGGGGAGTCATTTGCATAGCACAGCGCTTTGCAGACTGGTCTCTATTTCAGCTGGCATTGTTCAATTTGTGCTATGACTGGGCAGCCAATCAGAGCAGAGCCTCTTTGTCATTGACTCACCGCCTAATCAAAACCATTAATGAGGAGGGAGAATTAGAGGCTTGAGACTGGCTGCAAATGCTGGATTCTGTTTTTACATATACCTTGGACATGTGGTTAATTGAGAAAAAAAATGATGCAATGGGACATTTAAATTACCCAAGGCTGCAAATCATGCAAGTCTGACTCCATGAGTGTGGGAATAACCTCAGTGTTCTTCCTCATGTGTATCTCAGCCTGAAGGAATATCATATGCAGAGCCGGCCCTTGTGCTGTTGGCTCCCCTTATTGTTCCACAGTACACATATGGAAGAAGTTTGGTTGGGTTGGGAAGTTTCCCTGTGGTGACTAAACATCTTGATATGTTTGCACCAGTGGTAACTAGCCCTGGTGTGCCAACATATTTTAGGTTTTTATTTCGCCCTTATTTGACACTCCAGATTTCACTGATTCGCAGCTCAATGAGATCTTTGTATGTGGAGTGAGGTTTGCTTTGTTAGAGTTGAGTAAAAACTTATGTAAAGTAGATCTCCAGGAGCAGGATTTGCAGCCTTTGGTTTAAGTCAACTTTAAAGTGACCCCCCAGCTCACTCCCAAGAAGGGCCGGCAGCACAAAGAGTCAGAATGCCAGAGTAATACCCAAAATAATCAACAAAACAAGCTGTTCACCTTAAAATGACCTGCCACCAAAACAAAAGAATGTAAATAAAATACAGAGGGCTAACCCAGACTCCTAAACCGAAAAAAAAAAAAATCTGAGAAAAAACTGTGAAAACAAAAATGGCTACTCCCTCCCTCCAAAACCTACTGAAACTACCTACTGGTGGTCAATTTTTACAAGTGCTAAGACAAACTAAAGAAAGCTATTTACAAAGTTAAAGAGGATTTACACTACCTTTCTAATCACAAGTCACAATATTTCAGAAGACATCAATGAGTGCTGGCTCTGTTTTTAGAAATGGAATAGTTGAAGAGGAGGGCCTCAGGACCTGTCAGAAGGAAGTTTAAACAGTTGGAGGTCTAGGCTCCACCAATCGGCATCGTCCCACTCTGCTCCACCAATTGCTGCCATCCAATTTCCTCCAGTCCAGCCAATTCAGAACCACCAACTGGACTGGAGACAGCAGACACACCCATACACACACCCACAATCACACTCTCAGACACTCAAAGGGCAACACATTGCACATAAACACATAAGTGACCCCTATGGTCATAACGTGCTAGATTATAGCAGAAAGCACCTCCAGCTATAAGCAGTTTGTAATGACCTGTGCTGGTGCTTTATTCCCCATGTGTGTTGCCTAAAAACTGTTCCCTCTACTTGACGCTTGTTTCTTCTGTCTCCTGGCTCTTCCCTCTCCTCTCACTCTTACCACCCCCCTCCCTCCTCTCACTCTTACGCTCTCTCTCCTTTATCTCGCTCCCTCTTTCTGTTTTCCCTCTAGGTGATGGAGGAGCAGTAGCCTACGCTCTGGTCTCAGGTTCAGATATGAGGTTTGAGGTGGACGTGAGCACGGGCCTAGTGACCACTGTCGATTACCTTGATTACGAGACCAAGACCAGCTACCTGATGAACGTGTCGGCGACGGACCAGTCTCCTCCATTTCACCGGGGCTACTGCACGGTGTATGTGACCCTGCTCAACGAGCTGGATGAGGCAGTGACGTTCTTCGCACCTGGGTACGAAGTGTCGCTGCCGGAGAATGTCCCCACGGGCACCGAGGTGGTCCAGGTGCAGGCTCAGTCAGCTGATAACCTGAACCAGCTGTCCTACCGCTTCGACCCGGACACATCGCCTGCTGCGCTCGCCCTCTTCAGGATCGATAGTGTCACTGTGAGTCATCCTATACGCCTCTTGGCAACTCTGCTACAACATTCATGTCATATTTACTCTGCGGTAGACATAATATAAACTATATGTGGTTCATGTTTACACATGCCATGTATTGTGTCTATTTCTGTGACTGACTGTCTGTTAGTCTGAATATTCCTGTGGAACTGTGGTTTCTTTTTTATTCTCTGGTATTTCTGTAGAAGTCCTCTCTTGAATTTGTCTGCTTATGAGTGCATGTGTGAGTGAGTGTGTGACAGTGTTTGTGCCCATCTGTGGGTAGGCAAGTGCATTTCCTTGTGGTTTGCAATGTTTCGAGGTGTTCAGTGTGTTTAGGGCAGCGTTGTTGGGGAAGTGAAGTCGAATCGAAATAGGTGCGATTTCCGAATTCAGCAGAATAACACTTGACACCCTTGTTTAATGCCTGGCGTTCTGTATACCAAAGTTTATCAATGGTTAAAACCCTTCATTCATCCAACATGTGAAATTCATTCATTCAATTTAATTTATTAATTATTATCCAAGAATGAACAGTCAAATGTCACTGACAGGCAGAACAACTTGTTGGATCAACCTTTATCCAAAAGCACTGCTCCAAATCTAAGGAAATTTAATTGGAGTCACCACAGAATATGCAACGCCTTCATCTACGGTACGGACAAAGGTCCACTACTTTAAACAGAAATAAAACAACCATGAAAAACTACAGATAAAAATGGTAAGAGAAAAACGCTATACTAAAGCTTGCTTTCCCTTGAAGTACACCCATAACAGCCAAAATTCATGTCTGAAAACCAAAAGACTGCTGGATCTCCTGAAGGCATCAGCAGATATCAACCCCCAAAGACCATACCGTTATAAGCATTTCAAAAGCCAAGCACTGAATACAGGTGCTCACTTATATGAGATCAGAAGAATGGAGGACTTGTATCTTCTCTGCTCTTCGAGATCAGATGGAGACGTGCTGATTGCTGAATCTGTGGATAAATTAAGGTGTAAGAAAATACCAGAAGTTGAACTTAACCAAGAAAATGTCTATTACTGACAAACATTGAGGTAAATTCAGATTAGGGCAGCACGGTGGCACAGTGGTTAGCACTGCTGCTTTGCAGTAAGGAAGTTCCGGGTTCGAGCCCTGGCCAGCCAGGGACTTCTTGCATGGGGGTACTCCGGTTTCCCCGACCCACAAAAACATGCCCTACTGGAATGCCCTACCTGTGCCCCTGACTAAGGAACTGGCTTTAGAACTGGAGTTGGTCCCTGGGCACTGATCTGTAGCTGCCCACTGCTTCTAACTGAGCCCCTAAGAACCATACTGGGCCATCCCGCACTTTTGGCGAAAATCAATTGAGGTTGTGAGCATGTTCAGAAAACGGAGATCTAATGGGCCAACCCAATCTTCCCACATGGATTGTTAATACAAGCAAACGTCTTCTCTGCCCCTGTACATATGCACTGCACTGCCTTCGCCATAATAGGCCATCCCACAACCTTCCCATAATTCATTGTAAACATGGAGGCTAGGTATCTCACTGATGAGGAATTGTTTGCTATGATTGATGATAATGGTGAAGTGGAAGATGACAGAGACCCAGAGTTTGTCCCAAATGAATCAGAAGATGATGGTTCCTCTTCAGAAGGAGGTAGGTTTCACTTTAAATGATGATTATGCATTGAAAACCTGCGCAAAAAGTGCAAGTGCATAATTTCACATATCTTGAGTTTGTAAAGTATGTAGTGTTTTTGTTGCCAGTTGCTCTAGATGACACAGGAGGCTGGTGACTTTGAGTCCCATTTTCTCAAAAATACCCCAACGTGGGTTGGCCCGGTATGGATCTTAGGGGCTCATTTACTATAGGATGGGTTAAATGCAGAGGACAAATTACCCCACAGGGTTCGATAAAGTGTATCTTATCTTCTTGACACGACAAAGACAGTAGCATAAAAATGAAAAGGACATGCTTATGTCTTCTTTTGGTCACATAAAGCCCAGTTCCCATTTTCACAAGTTTTCTGCCCATTTGCGCTGATGTACCAAGACCAATAAATCATATTGAATTGCAGTCTGTCTGCCTGTAGAGTTCAAAATTCTGTCGTGGCCACGGATATTGGAATGTTCAAGAACCGTTACTTTATCTTTGTTCATCGTAGG
The DNA here is from genome assembly GCA_029692085.1 of Gymnothorax javanicus. Lineage (NCBI taxonomy): Eukaryota > Metazoa > Chordata > Actinopteri > Anguilliformes > Muraenidae > Gymnothorax > Gymnothorax javanicus. The sequence continues at coordinate 27,682,508 of CM056208.1, read as the reverse complement.
TCTGTCTTAGTTGGTCAGTGTTCATGTATTTTTTATGTCGTGAGCATTCATAGCACCTCCTCACTACGTCTTCCACAATCGTGGCTATTTTCTACAATACGATTGCATTGGAATGTACTAGAACCATCACAGCACTTACACAACTCCACTATGACATCACTGTGAAATACAGTAGTGTGCAGTGATAATTGTACACTTAACAAAATGAATATACATCAGATATCAAGTACTATTCAAGTATTTATTTCATGCAATATCAGATCATATAGATGAAAATAAGCAAACAGATAACAATATATAGTAATAACAAAAATAAGTCTTTTTTTAGAGTAAAAGTCGATATCTAGTGTGGCCACCCCTTGCTTAGATTACAGCATTTAATCTTTCAAGCATAATTTTCAAATATTTTTTTATTTCCTCACTCCCTAAACCATTCCACATGATTTGAAATTTGATTCTTTCGATTTACAACAGATTTGCTCGGTCGGATGAAGGTCTGGACTTTGAGTAAGCCAAATCATAACTTTCACGTCACCAAATGTTTCTTTCAGAGTAAGAAAATTCTTGCACAACTCAGAAGTGTATTTAGGGTCATTATCTTGTTGAGAATAAAATCCCTGACCAATCAGCCTCTGTCCAAATGGCTATGCATGCCTCAGAAGGATTATACGAAAACGTGCCATTTTCCATTCTTAATATTTGATTTTCAAAATAATGTTTAAAACATCTTAAAGCCCCTTTTTGGATTAAGTATATCCTTATCTCTGAGAAAAATGTGCCGTGCCATCTCGGGCCACTTATTAATCAATTAACCGCTTTGCGCAGAATACAAATAATGCCAAATTTTTCCTGTTTTGCATGAGCCTATTTAAGCTTTATAACTCAGTATTTGTATCACAGAGACTGCAGAAAATTATTCCGGTGAAGCAAGACATTTGGAAATTCATTGACATAATTATTTAGGAATTAATTTTCGGAATTATTTATTTATTTTTCACATACAGTGCTGTGAAAAAGTATTTGCCCCCTTCCTGATTTCTTATTTCCTTGTATATTTGTCACAATTAAATGCTTCAGATTATCGAACAAATTTTAATTTTAGAAAAATATAACCGGAGTAAATATAAAATGCAGTTTTTAAATGATGATTTTATTTATTCTGAGGAAAAGGCAATCCAAACCAACCTTTCCCTATGGGAAAAAGTAATTGCCCCCTAAACCTAATAACTGGTTGTGCCACCCTTGGCGACAACAACTGCAATCAAGCATTTGCGATAACTGGCAATGTTCTTTCACATCACTGTGGAGGAATTTTGGACCACTTTTCTTTGCGGAATTGTTTTAATTCAGCCACGTTGGAGGGTTTTCGAGCATGAACGGCCTGTTTATGGTCATGCCACAGCATCTCAATTGGATTTAAGCCCGGACATTGACTGGGCCACTCCAAAACCTTAATTTTGATATTTTAAGCCATTCAGAGGTGGACTTGCTTGTGTTTTTTGGATCATTGTCCTGCTGCATAACCCAAGTGTGCTAGAGCTTTAGGTCACGAACTGATGGTCGGACATTCTCCTTCAGGATTTTCTGGCGGAGAGCAGAATTCATGGTTCATCAATTATGGCAAGTTGTCCAGGTCCTGAAGCAGCAAAGCAGCCCCAGACCATCACACTACCACCACCATGTTTGACTGTTGGTATGATGTTCTTTTTATGAAATGCTGTGTTAGTTTTACGCCAGATGTAACGGGACGTTTACCCTCCAAAAGTTCACCTTTTGTCTCATCAGTCCACGGAATATTTTCCCAAAAGTCTTGGGGATCATCAAGATGCTTTTTTTTGGCAAATGTGAGACGAACCTTTGTGTTCTTTTTGGTCTGCAGTGGTTTTTGCCTTGGAACTCTCCCATGGATGCCATTTTTTGCCCAGTCTCTTTCTTATCGTTGAATTATGAACACTGACTTTAACTGAGGCAAGTGAGGCCTGCAGTTCTTTAGATTTTGTTCTGGGTTCTTTTGTGACCTCCCGGATGAGACGTCGATGCACTCTTGGAGTAATTTTGGTAGGCTGGCCACTCCTGGGCAGGTTCACCACTGTTCCAAGTTTTCTCCATTTGTGGATATTGGCTCTAACCGTGGTTCGCTGGAGTCCCAAAGCCTTAGAAATGGCTTTGCAACCCTTTCCAGACTGATGTCAATGACTCATCTGTTCTTGAATTTCTTTAGATCGCGGCATGATGAGTTGCTTTTTGAGATCTTTTAGCCTACACTACTTTGTCAGACAGGTTCTATTTAAGTGATTTCTTGATTCAACAGGTCTGGCAGTAATTAGGCCTGGGTGTGCCTAGTGAAATTGAACTAAAAAAGTGTGGCTAATCTCAGTTTATTCATGATTTAACAAGGGGGGCAATAACTTTTTTTCACATAGGGCCAGGAAGGTTTGGATAGCTTTTTTCCCTTCATTAATGAAGTGATCTTTTAAAAACTGCATTTTGTATTTACTCTGGTTATCTTTGTTTAATATTAAAATTTGTTTGATGATCTGAAATATTTAAGTGTGACAAATATGCAAAAAAATAAGAAATAAGGAAGGGGGAAAATGCTTTTTTCGCAGTACTGTATAATCAGCATGCATGTGAGTTTTGTTAAACCTGTTACAGTCATGTGAATTACTGTTTGAAAAGGTTTTAAATCCAAAGTCAAAATAAATCATAAATAAATGAAAGATATTATCTACCTTGTTTCACTAAGTGTCCTTGCAAAGTGAAAATATTGAGGATTTAATGGTAACAGGATTGATAATGAAAAACATCATCGGCAGCCATTACTAGCCATGGGGTAAAGGTCATGACACCCCATGGTGTGCATTCATGAGAGGCTTGAATGTTGTTTTATACTGTATGTACATTTAAGATTCCAAACAAATAACTTTTTAAAGTATGCTTTTGTGGTAACAGGGCTGACACAGTGAGCTTGTCCCCCTCTGTCAGACATTACGTTACTCAAAGAAGAATCATTAAAAGAGGAGGACACTCACTGGTCTGTTCACCATCAACTTCATGAAAGGCAGATGAGTACAAATTATGCAACTTCCAGAACAGTCCGTTATCTCTGAAGGGGTGTTTTCAGTGAAAGTAACAGGGTTGACAACAACCTAGGGATCTGACTAAATTGTTGTGTTCAACATTTTACACATATTAAGAATAAAACCCATTCATGAGTGATGAAACAACATTTGAGGCCTTGAATATATTCAAGTTTTATGCCTTAATAGCTTGTAAAAGTAGAAAAACCATACTGAGGGTCAGGCCATTTTTACATTTCTTTGCACAGAAAAACTGTTTAAAACTTCAAAAAAAAAAAAAATGAAAGACAAAATCTGTTCATTTGTTTTCATATTATGAGACATGGAAACTAAATTGTATGAATTAGTTAGTTTTAGTTTTTATTCAGGATTACGGAGCAATTTTGTTGGAGGGACACAAAATGGCGCGTTTTTGTATAATGTCCCAGCTACAAACAATCTGAGAGCTCCTTCTGTCGTGCCATTGTGTTTAACACTGTGACACTGCTCAAAGTTCATGCCACCTCATATACTGGAACAACTGACCATCAGAGGTAATTTTGCGGAGTAATGTTGCCTCAAACCAGTTTAAACAAATTTTTTGGCATCAATTATCATGGAATGAGCCTTGAAACCTGCATTCAGGCTATACAAGAGTCAAAAAAATAAAATTTGTGACACCTTTCAATTGTTATAAATAATTGATGTTTTCCGTGTTTTTGTGTATTACCCATATTTCACCTCAGTATACTTGTAGGATTTTTTTTTTTTGTTCTCATTGCCTACAATAGTATTTTTCAATAGATTTTCACCAAAAAATAATGGAGAAGTAATATATTAGGACCCCTTTTACATGAAAGAGGTGGTGTATAAGCATCACTGCACATTACTGTATGACTATCCCCGACGAGTGCGGGAAGCGCCTCAATTTTTTTGAACTTTTTGAAAATTTTGCCACAACAAAAATGAGACGACGACTTGGGTGAGACTGTTCAGGAATTCTCCCGAGTATATCTACTACACCCACAAGACTTCCCTATGACTTGCTACGATCTGACATCGGCGTTAATTGGCTTATTAAATTGTGAAGATGGGAAGGGGGCTTAAGGCTGTAGCAATTTGTCTAAAGTTGTAAACTTTTGTGGGGGTGTAAACTCACAAAGATTTGTGACCCTCTGTTAAGCTGTCTTTAGTGTCTGTGGAAGTGTGCTCTTGAGCAGAGATAAAGCAGACAACATTTCTGTCTTTAAAAGGGACCGGAACCTTCACCACATCAGGGGGAATAGGCAATTCATTGCCTGTCAAATTATTCTATCTGCTTCTCTAAGGTTTAGTCAAAACCCCCAAAACAAAACACAAGCTGCAAGACAGTATAATGGCAAAATAAATAGTACATTCATGCAGACAAACATTAACATTGATTCATAGGCATGTAAATGTGCACCACACCCCACCTTCATAATATTCTTCCCTTTGTCCATCGCTGGTAGGGGCGAATTACAGTCACGGGGCTGTTGGACAGAGAGAGGGGGGACCTGTACACTCTGACTGTCGTCGCCGATGATGGAGGGCCAAAAAAAGACTCTACAGTGGTAATCTCACCTCCAAACACTAGTCAAACCACTCATGCTCACAGTCCACATTAACATGGAATTACCAATTCTAAGATTTTTGTCACCAAACTAAATGTAACAATTTTTTTTTTTTCCCCTTGAGCGGCCCAACTGAAAATCCAGTGCAATACAATACAATACTTCATTGTCTACATAGAGTGGAAAATCATCCTCGGCTCACATGGCATTGCATACACAGGACATAAAACAACACAGTAGGAATGAGCATACCAGGAAACACAGGAGAGAAACACACATCAGATTCCAATTCAGTTTTTATTTCTCTTCCTGTTTATGTAACGAGGGAGACAAGTGCAACCGCTAGTGTGAGAGCCTGCTTAGACTAAGCAGGGGCCAATGCCCCCTTGGCCTTAAGGGCCTTGTTTGAGAGGCCAACAGCAGCTCTTATCTTCTTTTGGCGACACTGGGGCTTGAGTCAGCTACCATCTGTGTTCAGTCAATGATAGCTGATCTTCTCCTATATTAAAATGTAACAAGCTTCGCTTGCATGAATTGTAAAATTGGAAAATAAGCATTGTTCAGCTTGGTGGAAATACGTTTGTGAATTTTCAGTCTTGCTTCTCTTTTTTTTGTTTATATTCATCGTGGATTTGCAGAAGGTAAGGGCCGCCCTCTGCATGATGTAAGTGTCTGTTTTTAAGGCAGAGTTCCACTGCATGCTTTTCTGATAGTATCTGTGACCTCTTGGTCTGCACTGTCAATGCCACTATCTCTTCAGTGTGATGTTGACAGCCATCTATCATCTGGGGGGTGTGAAAGTTACAGACATTACATCATATTTAATTCCTATTTTAAATAGCCTGTTAAATTTCATAATATCTGTGCCAGTAAGTGATAGGTTTGGGCGGTTCCACCGTTTACGGAACCGGTTCCGGTACCGCATAAATACCTGGTTGCGAGTCGAAACCGGTTCCGAGTAATTCAAAGAAAAACATAACAATTTAAGGTAGGGCTGCACGATAAACGGAATCGCGGTTATCGCAAGCGCAATAAAAGTAACTGCCACTATGAGGCAGACAGACGAGCTTGCTTATTACCTTTTCTATGACACATACCTAATGCGGTCATTAGAAATGCTTCCGGGAAGAAAACTGCGTTTTGAAGTCCGCTAATTACCAGCGAGGTTGGACAGCCTCCATCGCCTTGGCATAATTAGCTTACCTTAAATCAATTCCCGTGTACTTTGCCTAACTTGCAATCAAGCCGTTTATTCAGCCAACTGACTGATCAAAACCAAAATGTGGCCAATAATGATTAAGAAGAGATAATGAGAAGCAGACGGACCCAACCAGGCTGCCGTGTTAGATTGAAAGAATGTTAATAATCTGAATAAATAGCAGACCTCTGAATTCCACCTCTCATAGAATTTTTACATATCATTAAGAAGATTTCTTAAAAACAAACCATTTCAAGATGGCCTTGGTTTTTAAGCGTTTCAAAACATACACGAAGTGGGAAACATTTTGTGAAGCATCTCGAACGTGAAAGTGAGAGAAATTAAATTTTCGCATTGCACACAAGAGACAAATACAGCGAAGACTTGGCAAACAAGCTCAGACGAATCTGTGCTGCAAATTTGTTGCATTTTTTATTTGATAATTGAACAAGATTAATTTAAAATAAAATAATTCATAGCTCTTGATTTTGGTTACTTTTGAGCGTCTAGTAGCCAACAGTGAAGGTGGAAAACATTTTGTTGTATCGAACTTCTCGTAAATTGTTCACACATTTGCACGCAGCGCAGCAGAATGTAAAACAAGAAATAATCTAACAGGTTCAGGCAAATCTGTCATGTTTCATGGTCATTTAAATTTCAAAATGTAATAACAAAACATATTCAAATAAATCAGACTGTCAACCAATTTAAATCGTAATTGAGCGAATCAACTGTTTGATTGCAAATTGAGCAAAGCAAATGGGAAGGGGTGAGAGCAATTGTCGGGTAGAAGATGATGATTTTGCAGACCTTAACTTTGCTTTTTTCAGCACGTAATTTACCTGAATGTGTTTGCGAGATTATTTCCAGTTTTTCATTTGGTCGCGCTGCGTGCTAATGCAATTACAATTTCTACATGTCAAGTTCGATATGCTTAAACAAAATGTTTTCCACCTTCACTTTAGGCTATTTAGACGCTCAAAAGCAACCAAAATAAACAGCCATTAATTACTTTATTTGAAATCTTGTTCAATTATTAAATAAACAATGCTCCAAATTTGCATTTGCCTGAATGTGTTTGCCAAGTCTTTGCTGCATTTGTCTATTGCGTGCAATGCGAAAATAATTTCTCACTTTCACATTCGATATGCTTTAAAAAAAATTTTTCCACTTCGTGTATTTTGAAACGCTTAAAAACCAAGGCCATCTTAAAATGGTTTATTTTTAAGGAATCTTTTTAATGATAGGCTATGTAAAAATTCTACAAGAGGTGGAATTCAGAGGTCTGCTATTTATTCAGATTATTGACACTCTTTCAATCTAACACAGCAGCCTGGTTAGGTCTGTCTGCTTCTCATTATCTCTTCTTTATCATTATTGGCCACATTTTGGTTTTGATCAGTCAGTTGGCTGAATAAACGGCTTGATTGCAAGTTAGGCGAAGTACACGGGAATTGATTTAAAGCTATAGTTTGTAAGTTATTTTTGGCGTCATTCGGTCAAAAATCCTTAATAACCTTTCAGCATATTGTAATTGAAAGAGTGATGAGAGGACATTGGACCCCTGCGCCTCCTCTTGGCTCTGTATTCAAGCTGCAGAAAATCAACACCGTGACGGCAGTGTTCAGCTAATCACAGTTCATTTTACAGAACAGTTGTTCCATGAGCTGTTTTGTGTGTTTCTATTGGCTAATCGACAAAAGTCCCATCGGTGGTGAACATAGAGGTGGTGAATGGCAGTGGCAGTCTCGGTCGGAAAAGTCGCAATCCTGGCGCTCACAACAACAGCCTACACGGCAAAACAAGCAGTGGCGGGCGGTGGACGGAAAACTGCGGGGGCGGAAAACATCCCTTGAAACGGATGAGATTAGTGACCCGATTTCAATCATTGTTCTGGTCAACATGTTAGTTTCCCTCATAATGAAATGTTTAGGCGAATGAATAGGGTAATAAATTCTATAAAATGCTTAATTCACATGCCTTAATAGGCAACTTGTCACGAAAAAACCACTGTGGATTTTCCGCGTTAAATTTTTGTCACATCCTAAGCAAGTCGTCAAGTCGACGGTTAGATAGCGCGTTCACGAGGAAGCCGGTGAAGAACGAGTGGATTCGAAACAGGGAGGGGAGGGGGGAGCGCAGTTGTTTCCATTCCAGTCTCATGCGTTTTTCACAGATTCTACAAACTCCAGCTTTAAGGTGAGCTAATTATGCCAAGGTGACGGAGGCTGTCCAACCTCGCTGGTAATTAAATTCGGTACCGGATCCGCTTTAGTGAGGCTTTGGTTTCAATACTCTACTGCGGGTACCCGGTAGGAATCAGTAACCCATCGGAACCGACGCCTCTACGGGTACCCGGTTCTGAAAAATATCGATACCCGGAGCCGGTTCCCGATTTTGGAACCGGGTAGAGCCGGGTACCCGCTGGAACTGCCCAAGCTTAGTAAGTGAGGACAATTTTGC